>JAVMKO010000005.1:77427504-78920515 GCA_032164245.1 Sternotherus odoratus | reverse complement strand
TGACCAGCAAAAAAATGTTCCAGGCTTATTGGTCTTTGCCAAATGTCTGAAAATCACTGTTACTGAAAATGTCAATGTCATTGTTAAGGAATTCTGCAGGAAAATTGTGTTTTAGACCCTATAGAACATTATTTCAAAGAATCTCTGAAGCAGCTTTAATTTTACAGTGTGCCTAAATTTTGTACATAACTAGATGTTTGTCCCCGCTCACTTCAAAGTCCCTGGAGACTGAATTTCTAGGAGATAGAGTTCCAGTTCAGGTATTATCCCCTGTTACTGATCCCTTTTGTAAGCAGATTGGAAGGGAGTCTGTGACTGCCATCCCAGCTGGGCTCTGGATCTCAGTGTGTTTGGTTTGTCCTTCCAGAGTTTTTATGCATGGGACCAGACGTACTGAAATGTAAAACAGCCAAAGCAAATTCTCATTGCCTGAAATCCAAACCAGACCCAACCCAGAGAGGTCCTTCTTCTCTCTAGAACTCCAGGAGCCAGATCCTCAGTGTATGTGAATCAATGATTTACAATAGATGAGGATGTGGTCCTACTTATTTTTGGCTTGTTTGGGCCAGAAGACAACTGCTGACATTTGCTGCTGATTCAGACTCATTGTGTTGGAAAAAAACCAATATAACTGGGTGCTTCAGAAAAGCTATGGAGTAAATGTAGCTGTGGGGTACATTACTGATACATTCATTTATTAAATAATGGTACACTTCTACATTTCCAAAATGCTGTTCCAAAATGTAACAGACGGGTGACATCTAAACTCTGAAATGAAGGTTGTTTCTATGTTTTGATGCTGTATAAGGTTGTGTTTTGTTTGCTCTCAAATTGATTAGCATTCAAAGAATTTTCATTAACACTGAACTAGTATTTTTCTTTATCATCTACAATATATTCAGTAGGTGCTCATAATTTCTTAGTCCTCGGTAAACGTGAGAAGGGAAAGTGACCGTGATCAGAGAATATAAAGCTGATTTAGATCATCAAGAGCTGATGGTACATACTTTAGGGACAAAACACTATATTTTTTTACTATTTTTATAAATAGAACCTGAGTTGACTAAACTTGTCATGCATTTTTCAGTATACAATATTGAGACATAATTTGACCTCACTGTTAGTGTTCTGAGAAGGTAGTTATTATGGGTACCATGTTACATAAAGCTGAAGAGCCTGATTCTGCAGCACAATTTAGCTGCACAGAGCATAGGTAAGGGGGTTGTATGCAAAGGTAGCTTAAAAGTAACCTTTGGACTTCATTGATACCGTAGCAGCTCTGTGAAAGGGTTGGTACCCCATTCACGGGCTGCAAAAGGGCCAGGGGCTGAAGACACAGTCAGACATCCATGTATAGCATAAGGGTGTCCCAACCACATCCCCTTTCTCCTTGCTGCTCTAATAATACAGAGGGAGAATCTAGTTTGCTGACTCTTAAGCCACTGGAGAATCACTCTTTCAAAGGTGACCCTCTATGGGCCAGTTATGCCAGTAGTGCAATGCAAAGTGGTAATACCACCCCTTTAACATGATCCTTTTCTCTTGAGAAGCCTGTACTTTTGTATTCTTTCAGTTCTTTGAAGTTTATTCAGTAGTGTATTCTAATTGCTTCAGAAGAGCTAGAAAGGCTACTAAAAAATGTAAAAACCCCAAAATGGGTAGTAAGTGGAGGAAATCGCACCTGGAATTCTGGTTTAAAATCAATGGAATGTTGCCAAACAATACATTTCACGCAGGATGCAGGTTGTAAGTATGATACAGCAGATATGCCTTAAGCAAAAAGAGCCATTTTTGAATAAGAATGGCCATACTGGGTCAACCAAAGGTCCATTTTGGTCAGTATCATGTCTTCTGACAGTGACCAGTGCCAGATGCTTCAATGGGGAATGAACAAAACAGGGCATTATTGCTGAAAGATTCATTCCCTGTTGTCCACTCCCAGTTTCTGGAAGTTTAGAGACATCTGCAGCATAGGATTGCATCCCTGATCATCTTGACTAATAGCAGTTTCTGGACCTATTCCTCCATAAATTTATCTAATTCTTTTTTAATCCAGTTATAGTTTTTACCTTCACAACATCCTCTGGGTACTGCACATTGTGTGAAGTACTTCCTTTGTTTTGTTTTAAACCTGATGCCTATTAATTTCATCAGGTGATCCCTAGTACTTATGTTATACTAAAGGGTAAATAACACTTCCTGATTCTCTGTCTCCATGCCATTTGTAATTGTACGGACCTCTATCATATCCCCCCTTCATCATGATGAAAGGTTTTCTAAGATGAAAGGTTTCGGTCTTTATAATCTATCTTCATACGGAAGCTGCTCCATACCCCTAATCATTTTTGTTGCCCTTCTCTGTACCTTTTCCATAGCTAATATTGTTTTTGAGACAGGGCAACAAAACTGCACACAGTACTCAAGGTGTGGGCGTACTATGATTTTATATAGTGTGTGACAAAGCTCCAAGTCTATACTTGCGGGTCCTGCATTTCCTGGCAGATTTCACTAGCCTCAGAGGCTCACTGTGAAAGGCCCACATAGCCCTTCTCTCTCTCTAGAGACAAGGTCACAGCCTATTGAGCCATTTTCATCATAAACCAGTGAGGAGAAATTATCCTTCCTGGCACAGTCTCTGTTGTCTCCCTAGTCTCAGTGATCAATTGGGGAAGGTAGGAAGGGGGGAGCCCAGGCCCACCCTCCACTCCAGGCTCCAGCCTAGGGACCCTAATAGTATCAGCTAAGATGGCTGACCTTTTAACCACCAAACACAATACATTTCCCTGGGCTACTTCCCCACAGCAGTCCCTGCTTCTTCACACTCCACTTCACCCTTACCTCAGGGCCTCCTTCCTCACGTATGATATGTTGTCTAACCACTTAGTCTCACCAACAGCACAACCTCCTCTCACAGCTCCTGACACCCACACCCACCTGACTAAATGGGAGGGTTTTTAACTGGTTTCAGCCAGCCCCTGATTGGCTTCAGGTGTCCCAATCAGGCTAGCTGTTTCTGCTGCTTTCTAGAACCTTCTCCTTTGTTTGGCTAGCCAGGGAACAGGGACCTGCTCATCCTGAGGCTGATATACTTCCCTTCCAGCACTCTCCTATACCCTTCTGGTCTGACTCCGAGACAAGTGGCATTATGATATTTTCTGTTTTATAATCTATCCCTTTCCTAATGGTTCTGTCATCTTTTTTGACTGCTGCTGCACATTGACGGGATGTTTTCAGAGAACTGTGCTGTAATTCAAAACACCTCTACATCAAAAGAGTTTGGAAAATCTCAGGTAAGATTCTAACTCCTGTCTTCACTCTGACCCCATCCGTTTGCCCATATTCTACTTACTGGAGAGACTCCCACAAGCTGCCATAAAAAAGCAACACTGGTGCATTGTTGTTGTGTGTGTAAATTGTGCTAGGAAAATAAGTTTGTTGCTGAATGATCTAATCCATGGTCCTTCTTTCAGACTCTGTCAGGCTACCCTTTCAGGCAATCCAAATAGGACTACTCACATGAGTAAGAACTACTTGCCTGAGTAATGCTTTGCAAGATCAGGCTCCACTTTTTGTATTTTAAGGAAAAAATAAAAGGCAATTGCAGTCATACTTGTTGATTAGTTTTGTTTTGTTTGTACATTTCGGGGATGTAACTACAGAGGTAGAAAATACGATGGTAGACTGTTAAAATGGCAGTGTGTTCAGGGACTCTAAAATTGGCTAAATGTATTGGTAGAATATATTGCTATCAACACATTTGCCCCAAAATGCTGAATAAAAGTTTGACTATATAACTATTTATGACCAATATAGGTCATATAGTCAGCATCTTGAGAAAATGTATTGATAGGAATGAATAAGAGTATTTATTGTATTATAGATCTTCAGTATTTTATAACAGTAAGTGAAACTTTTCAAAGACATTTATGTTGAATAAAGTGCAGTAATGATTATACACCCACACAAGATTAAAATACAGCAGAGTCAAAATATCAGTGCTTTTTTATGTATTGTTAAATTGAAATATATATATATGTTTATAAGTTGTATGCATCTTGTTTACCAGCATCTTGGCAGATAGTGAATGTAGCATCTGTTGATACTGTTACACCAGAGACTAAATAAAAACATATTGCTCACAAGAAGGCAGCTTTTATTCAACATATCTACTAGTGTCTGATTCTGTTTCCGCTTAAGCCAACGGGGAAAATCCCAGTTATGATATTTAAATGATATTTAAATACACTATGCAAACACACAGCTAGAAACAGTCCCCCCTCTGAAGAGTTTATGGAGACACAGAGAGGTGAAGTGACTGCCAGTAGCAGAGCTAGGAACAGAACCCTCGTTTCTGAGGTCCCACTCCAAGATCCTATCCAAAAACCGGGGTATAATGTTGTCCCTGAACAACTCATGTTTCTTCTGCACAAGAGAAGTTTGAAATCTCTTGATTACTATATCTACAAGACTTTGTAAATGGCAGATAATATATACTTATTAGTTAAATAATACTAAATGAAACTGCTCACCAGGTAAGGTACTACTCATAGTGAGTAAGAGTGGCAGAATCTGGCCTTTAGTCCGTTCAAAGGTGTTGCTATATTTGCAGGCGTTAATTTTCATGTGTTAATTTTGTATTTTCTTTTGTCTTGTGCTTTTGCAACTGTTGTAGACAAAAATGTGTGTTTGTGTGTGGCAGTTTTTTATAGAATAATGGTTGGCACCACTTATACATGCCCAGAGAATGCAATGTAAATCTTGATGGAATAATAACTACATGAGTTGATCTCTAAGAACACAACTTTTTAGGAGACTGATACATGAGGTTAGCTTGCAAAACTAAATGTATGCTTAATGTGGCAAATTACTCCCACGATATTGATGGGTCCTGCGCTTTCTCTTCTTGTGGGGAATTCAGGGAGCCTATTTCTTGCCCCTGAACAGGGTCTTAACTGTCCCACTAGTATCCTAGAGGGGAGAAGTGGAGAGGGAGGGACCCAGGCCTGCCCTCTACTCCGGGTCCCAGCCCAGGGGCCCTGAGGATAGCGGTAAACCACTGGGATTGGCTACTCCTTCCCCTGGACTACTTCCCTCTCCTACTCTTCAGCTTGTGGGGGGCTTCCTGCCCTCTCTCTACACAAGCCAGGTGTTCCTTTACTTAGGGTCTGGGTCTTTCTTAGCTCACCGCAGCACTTCTCCAAACTCTCTCCACTCCAACTCCTCCAAACTCTCTCCGCTCCAACTTCTCCAAACTGCTCTCTGCTCCAACGCCTCCAAACTATTCTCTGCTCCAACTTCTCCAAACTGCTTTCTGCTCCAGCTGCTCCAACACCTCCAAACTCCTTCCAAACACCCACACCTGTCTGCCTGAGGCAGGGGTTTTTATTAAGGCCTTAATTGACAGCAGGTGCTCCTAATTAACCTGCTGCCTGCTTCCCTAGTCTACAGGGAGCCACGCCCTAATGAATCTGGAGCTGATATATCTCCCCTCAAGCACTCTACCACAGCTCCCTGACCTTCCTCTATCACATTAGGAACAATTCCTATGTTCCGTAAAGACATATTTAATAAAATTAAAGGCCCAGTTGCGTACCCTCTTGTTCACAGTAGGAGTCCTTACTCATGCGAGTAATTCCATTGTGTTCAAGGAAGCCTCTTGTATGAGGAAAAAGTGTTCACGGATAGTCACTAACTTTGAATATTTGAATTAAAATTAAGCTTACTTTTAATATGAGCATTGTGTGTGTGTGTGTTGTTAATTCACCATATGTAGAAGTCTTTGTGGTTCTTTCTCACATAGAGATAAACAGTAATTGTCAAGTAGTGTAGGCATGAAATGGAGGAGAAATAAAATATGGACCCTATTCCTGTTGCCCTACGCCAACTGTAATGGCTACATTGCTATCATCCCCAACTGCAGTTCTCCCCGCCCTCTTGGCCTCCCAACCACATCCTTGCTCCCACTACTGATAATCCAAGCAAGCTCCCTGTCATTCTTTAAATCTCTCCTTTCAATGTAATTCTCCCCGAAGGCATCCCATCAAACGGACTTCGGGCACTTTAGACATGTCTGAAGTGTTTGTCTGCATCTGAAACAGACTGCAAGCTCCTTGAGAAGAGACCCATGAGAAGACCCTCAACTGGTACAGATCAGTGGAGCACTGTTGATTTCAATGCCACAGCCCAGCAGAGGATCTGGATGCTTGATCATTCAGAGATAACCACACTCCTAGTGCTTTATAAATAACTAGCATAAGTGCCCGGCGCTGCTCGGGTCAGTCGGAGGTGGGGAGATGGCAGACAGCTGACACCCCCTGACCAAAGCCAACACCCACACCTCACCCCTCACCCACCCTGACACCTTCCCACCCCCGAAACCCGAAACCCCCACCTCACCCCCCCGACCGAATCCGACACCCCCACCTCACTTACCGTCCCACCAAACCCAACTGGGATCCGTCGCAGGAGGGGAGGGGGCCCAGAGCCGAGGGATTCCGGGGACCTTCGCAGGTGGGGGGGGGGCACAGGGCTGATGTAGTCCGGGGTTCCGTTGGGGAGGTGGGAGGGGCAGAGAACTGAGGGATCTCTGGGGTTCCGTTGGGGAGGTGGGAGGGGCAGAGAACTGAGGGATCTCCGGGGTTCCGTTGGGGAGGTGGGAGGGGCAGAGAACTGAAGGATCTCTGGGGTTCCGTTGGAGGAGGGAGGGGTGAGCTGAGCGAGTGAGGTGTCTGTTGGAGGGGGGTATTATGACATCATCACCACCTAACTGCCCAGTTGATGTGATTGGCCCTGAAAGACTTTCACCCCTGGGGGGCGTCAGAGGTGAGATCCGAAAATTTTTCGACCCTTACCAGCATCTAGACCCCACGACCCCTCACTGTACCAAAATTCAAGTCTCTGGCTCAAACGGTGCGGGAGGACTTCGCAGTCATACGTACATACATACATACATACATACATACACACATACATACACCACTTGACTTTTATATATATAGATAGATTATCATTTCAGCTGGTTGAAATAGGGAAGAGGGGGACAACAGCCAAAAATGTCACTGTTGTTTCCATTCAGTGGGGTTTGAACCTGACCCATTTTTTCCTTTTTCAATATTTATCACAATTTTTTAAATCAATTTGTTTATCAAAATTGAAACAAAAACCTGGATGAAAATGTCACGAAAAGTTGAGTGAAAAACAAACCTTTGAAAAAGTCATTCAGTTTGTCATGAAAAAAATCATTTTCAAAAAAATGTCATTTTTCAACGAAAAAACTTTGTAAAATTTCTACCAGCTCTAATAATAATTAATTGTCACTCTGCCTGCCCTCAGCCTAACATACATACTAAATTATATGGTGACTATGCTCTATAGTGGCACTTCTGCCATGTAGACCCAGGGATTTACAAATCTTCTAAGAAAACCATTCTATTAATGAGGCATCCTGACCAGCCACACTGGTGCCTTAAGTGTTCACTCTATGCTACATAAAAAATAAAAAACTGAAGACCACTCCACTACCCAACCTGCTCTTATGGGACTATGGAAAAGTAGTCCCATGTGATTTCCAATGCAATTTTATTTTACTTTCAGGTAAGGATCACTTCTACTATGCAAGTGATTTTGCTGATCCCTTGAGTGTGTCCTTAAGATAGGTTTTATATCCAAGTCCTTGCCTGAGGTAAATCAGTATACCGCCATCAAAGCCAGCTGACACCAGCTGATAATCTGGCTCTCTGTGTTGATGCTCATGCTTACAGATACATTGTGGTTTTATATAGTGGGTGTCATTAGTAAGTAAGCAAATACTTCACTGTGGCATTCCCTTCAATATTTCTTGTACTTCGAATGTAGGCTATAGTGCGGCATTTATATTGGAGTGTGGTAAATGTTTACTTTTTTACGGCACCTACCGTGACTGGGGTTCTGCTTCTATCAAGTATATACAATAAAAGATAAAAAATGTAGCCACAACTGAAGCTAAAGCCATATAGAAAAATATTATGCTACTGAGGGTGCTAAACTAATAGTGTGCAAATGAAACCCAGAGCGAGATGATGCAGCTTCACAAATTGTACTGGAGCTGACTACTTTTCTTGTATTTTTAGTTCCATAAAAAGGAAACTTCTACAACTTTGTGTTCTTTGTTCACATTCTTCACCCACTGAATTGACATGGTTACCATGTCTATGTTCTGCATATGCTTATTGCTCTAAACAACAGAATGTACATAGGTTCAAGAATAGCAGCCGTGTTAGTCTGTATCCGTAAAGAAAGCAAGAATACTTGTAACACCTTAGAGACTAACTAGTTTATTTCAGCGTAAGCTTTCGTGTACATAGTTGGGTTTTCAGAAACCATTCTAAATGCCTGGCCCATTCCTCAGAAATCAGTAACCACTGGCAAAAGCATGTTACTTGTAGTGGTGTCAAAGAAGCAATCTTAAACTGTTGTAGGATCAGTGGATTTTAGCAGCAGGGGCAGAGGCAATAAAAGCACAACTTTAGGTTAGGATTCTAGGATTCTTATTCCAAATTGATTTCACTTGGAGAATAAATACCCAAGAAGAAGTGCGTGAGAAACAGGCAATGGTGCAGATTCTCAACTGGTAAATCAGCATTGACTTCAAGGGAGCATTACCGAGACACATCAGCTGGGAATCCACTGTCCTAAACAAACGAAACAGTCAGAACACCCCTGTTCCTATTGAACTTGGAGTTATTCGTACAAATCCTAGGCCTGAGTGGTGAAAACCAGGCGTGGCTTCAGTTTGCCCAGCCATTCTAAGATAGAAGATCTGTTCTACAGTTACCTAGTGCAGTTTCTTCAAGCTTTGCCCGACTGAGAAGAAGTAGGCTGTGAAATGCATAGTGTTTTTCAGTGATTGTCTATCTGTTTAAAGCTGTAAATCTAACAAATGTCTCTGTTTAAGTATCAGACCCAATACCTAAACAGAGCAGCTTTCACCTCTTTCAGTTATATTTCATTATGAATAATGCCAAAAGGCTCAGTCTCTTGACAGCACAAAACTAAGCAACAGAACCACCTGGTGGGGAAGAAAATCATTCACACATACAAAACACTCCACTGACACAGATTTGCTGAAATGTACACTACATCCAGTACCGAAACAAGCTGATGCACAAGTTATAACCTTTCCTCTGTGAGGCCAGTGTTTTGTTTTGTTTTCTTCTTTTACCAACCTTAATGGTCCTTAACTGAATGTATGTAATCTAGTCTAGCATCTGCTCTAAGAAATAGAAATAATAGGACTCGGATTCGGTAATGTTTGTTGAGAGATTAAACATTGTAAACTATTTTGAATTGGTGACTAGCTGTACATAAAATATACAGTTCTCTGTCATATTCAACGATGACATAATGACAACTCATGTTCGCTTGTGGCTGTACAGTCCTATCTGTGAGGAGCCAGGTTGAAACAAACATCACATAGGAATGTGTAGATTCCCATTGAAGACTTGCCATGATGTGTAGCCATTTTTTCAGTGAGTTTTTTAAAATCTGTCTTTCTCAAAGTGTTTACAACCTTTACTGATTGCTCTCCATTCAGGTGTGTCTTTGGCTGTGTCTAAGTTATCTATACTTATGCCTCATGTTTTGAGATTCTGTCTTTGAAGTATTGACATTTACTGCCCTTCCTGTGCTTTCTGAGTTTCATCTCATGATAGAGGACTTTTTCAGGAGTCTAGTCTTACCCATTCTGATAACAAGATCTGTCCATCTCAGATGTGCTTTGGTAATCATTGCCTCAATGCTGCTTATTTTTGTTCTTTCAAGAATGTTAACATTTAATATAATAAAATATCCAGGAATGTGAGGGCTATATACTTTAGACACATAAACATCGAATGTATACGCTTCACATTCATAGAGTCATAGAATTTAAGGCCAAAAGTGATTGTTAGATCATCTTAGTCTGACCTCTGGAATATCACAGGCCATTACATTTACCCAGCTAGCCCAGTACTTTCTCCAATAACTTGTGTTTATCTTTTGGCTAAAGCATAACTTCAAGGCATCTAGTCTTGATCTGAAGACATCAAGAGATGGGGAATACACCACTCCCTTTGTTCCAATGGTAAATCACCCTCCTTGTTATAAAAATGTGTGCTGTATTTCTAATTTGCAATTATCTGGTAGCAGCTTCTAGCCGTTGGTTCTTGTTATGCCTTTCTCTGCTAAATTCAAGAGGCTTTTGGTGCCTGGTATTTTTTTCCACTGAAAAATTCTGGCCAAGATCTTTCTCCACAAACAGCTGCATTCCTACTCCTTCCTCAAGGTTTGTCTTGAGGAGTTTCCTGAAAATGGTCTCCTCCCATAACAGGAATTGGGATGGGGAGGATGCAGAGAGGAGCATAGGCCTCCTACACCAAAGGACCTTCCATAGGGAAAAGAGCGTCCAGATGTGCAGAGGAAGCCTGATAGAGGACTGGCCCTTCAATGCTACTCTACTGCCCCCTTCATCCTCCTTCCCGAGCAGGATGGCTCAGGTGGAAGCCCTATCGCTATTGCTGCATGGCTGCACAGTAGCAACTGCATAGAAGATTTAACAGAAGATGAGGTTACTTGAAACAGAATCAAGTGCTCACTCTCATATCTGTGAGGCCAGTTGGGGATCATGCTCTGGAGAGTCAGTGGTTCCTGGCTTCATCTCTTCTGCTTCCCAGAGGGTCTCAAACTTGGAGAGGGAAGGAGGTGGGGTAGGGAGAGACCATTTTGTGGATATGACACTTTTCCCTTCCCTTCCCTTCGCCCCACTTTCTCTTCTCCCACTTGCCCCCTTTCCCATCTCTCCCACCCATTCCGGATCACCATTGTTTTTGGAAGTGGAAGAGAAAATCTGAACCTTAGTTATCAAGAGCGAGAAAGGCCTCCTCCCCCGCCTTTTCAGAGAGAAGAGATGGAAGTGTACTTCCCTAACCCTTTTATCACTGTGTGCATATGGGATTTCTCAGTTTTGTGAGAACTGTTGTCAGAAAGGGGTTTTTCATGACCCAGGGCTTGTCTTCACTAGGCTGGGGAGGGGTCGATCTTTTGGCGATCGATTTATAGCGTCTCGTCAAGACGCGATAAATCGATCACCAGTGGCTCCCCCGTCGACTCTGGAACTCCAGGTTGCCAAAAAGCACAAACTGGAGTTGACGGGGGAGCGCGCCGCCGACTGCGGCCGCCATGAGGATGGCAGGTAAGTCGGCTGGAGATACGCAGACTTCAGCTACATGATTCACGTAGCTGAAGTTGCGTACCTGCAGTCGATCCCCCCCTGAGTATTATTTATTCCTGGATAACTAATTGACTTTGTGAAACACTTGTGACAACATGAGTGATTTGCCTGACTAATGTGATTGCCTTCTATGATGAGATAACTGGCTCTGTGGACGAGGAGAAAGCAGGGGGACGTGTTATTCCTTGACTTTAGCAAAGCTTTTGATATGATCTCCCACAGTATTCTTGCCAGCGAGTTAAAGAAGTATGGGCTGGATGAATGGACTATAAAGTGTTTATAAAGCTGGGTAGAACATCGGGCTCAATGGGTGGTGATCAATGGCTCC
Organism: Sternotherus odoratus; assembly: GCA_032164245.1. NCBI lineage: Eukaryota > Metazoa > Chordata > Testudines > Kinosternidae > Sternotherus > Sternotherus odoratus. Next base: position 78,908,942 of record JAVMKO010000005.1, on the reverse strand, counting down.
ATTTCTAGTTGGCAGCTGGTATCAAGTGAAGTGCCCCAAGGGTCAGTCCTGGGGCTGGTTTTGTTTAATATCTCCATTAATGATCTGGAGGATGGTATGGACTGCACCCTCAGCAAGTTTGCAGATGACACTAAATTGGGAGGAGTGGTAGATATGCTGAAGGGTAGGGATAGGATACAGAAGGACCCAGACAAATTAGAGGATTGGGTCAAAAGAAATCTGATGAGGTTCAAAAGGACAAGTGCAGAGTCCTGCTTTTAGGAAGGAAGAATCCCATGCACTGCTACAGACTAGGGACCAAATGGCTAGGCAGCAGTTCTGCAGAAAAGGACCTAGGGGTTACAGTGGATGAGAAGTGGATATGAGAAGATATGAGAAGTGGATATGAGTCAACAGTGTGCCCTTTTGCCCAGAAGGCTAGTGGCATTTTGGGCTATATAAGTAAGGGCATTGCCAGCAGATCGAGAGACATGATCATTCCCCTCTATTTGGCATTGGTGACGACTCATCTGGAGTACTGTGTCCAGTTTTAGGCCCCGCACTACAAGAAGGATGGGGAAAAATTGGAAAGAGTCCAGCAGAGGGCAACAAAAATGATTAGGGGGCTGGAGCACATGACTTATGAGGAGAGGCTGAGGGAACTGGGATTATTTAGTCTGCAGAAGAGAAGAATGGTGGGGGATTCGAAAGCTGCTTTCAACTACCTGAAAGGGGGCTCCAAGGAGGATGCATTTAGATTGTTCTCGGTGGTACCAGATAACAGAACAAGGAACAATGGTCTGAAGTTGCAGTAGGGGAGGTTTAGGTTGGATATTGGGAAAACCTTTTTCACTAATAGGGTGGTGAAGCACTGGAAGGTATTAGCTAGGGAGGTGGTAGAATTTTCTTCCTTAAAGGTTTTAGAAGTCAGGCTTGACAAAGCCCTGATTGGGATGATTTAGTTGGGGGTTGGTCCTGCTTTGAGCAGGAGGTTGGACTAGATGACCTCCTGAGGTCCCTTCCAACCCTGATATTCTATAATTCTATGATCTGGGAACTTAATAATGTGACTGCTGGGTAGGGTGACCAGACGTCCCGATTTTTGTCTGTTTGTCCCGCGTCCCGACCAGACTCTGGTAGGGACGCATTTTGTCCCGATTTTGGGAGTTTGCAGATGAGCCCTGCGCGAGGAGGGCTCATGAAGGCAGCACGGCTACGCCCACTGCCCCAGGCAGCCATGTGCTGCCTCCATGAGCCCTGCGCAAGCAGGGCTCATCTCTAAAGTCCCGAATTTGGGACAAAAAGTGCTACAAGAGTAGCTTGCTGCCCGCAGAGACTGAGATCCCAGCCTGCTCCCATCCTTCCCCCCCCCCTCCGGCCAGCAGAGACAGGTGGGGGGGACCCTCCCCCCTCCCACAACCAGCGCCCGCAGGCAGAGGGGGCTGAGGGGGCGGGGGGGAGGGGGCAGCCCACTGCTCCCCCCATCAGCACCTCTCCCCCCCCTCCCCCCCGGTAGAGACAGCACAGCATTTCAGGGGTAGGCTGGCGGCAGCAATGGCCAGCCCAGAAGAGCTCTCTCTGCCCTGCCTCAGAAGCATGCTGCCTGTAGGGGGGGGTGGTGCAGAGAGCCCACTCCCCCCCCCCCCGCTCCGAGACAGAGAGCCTCCATCTACCACGGCCCGCTCCTGCGCCCCTCCCCACCTGCTGAGTCCATAATTGGCCCCACACCCCAGGAGGTGATGATGGCCAGGAGGACAGGTCTCTCACCTTCCTGCTGCCTGCGGGGCATGCATGGTGCAGGCGCCAGCAGAAGAGGGTGGGGGAAGAGACCCCCCCCCACCTCCCCAACCCGGATCCAGCCACCGACCCACCTGCTGGATACTTCCTGGCTGACCCTAGCCACCCCCCTGACCTCACTGGATCCCAGGAGCAGCTACAGGAGAGGAGCAGACAAATGAAACTGCCTGCTTGCCAGATACTCCCCAGGACAGGACAGCCACCCTAGGTAAGCACCCCCAGCCCGGGACTCCCTACCTTGCTCCCTGGCAGGTGACAGGTCCCTCTGGCTCTTGGGGGAGGGGAGCCTTGTTGCATGCAGCAGTGATTACCTGCAAGCCCCCCTGCTCCAGCTCCCAATGGGAGCCATGGAGGTAGTGCTTTTGGCTGGAGAATCCCCCTTGCTACTCTCTAACTCTCATCCTAGGAGCCAGAGACCTCCAGAGCTGGTGAGTGTGGCCAGGGAAGGGGGCAGGGTCAAGTGTGGATGAGTGTTTGGGAGGTGTGTGGGGTGTGAGGGTTGGTGTGGAGGATGTCTGGTGGAAGGCACAAAATAAAAATAACAACAGTATCAAGACTATCAAATTATTAATTTATTTTCATTAAATATATAAACTAAATGAAATTAATAAAATTTCAAACCAAACATATATTCATTCTACTATACAATGCTACCTTATGCAATATTCATTTTTAAAAGTTTTAAAATAAGCAGTGCTCCATGAAAAGCGAATGGGGGGCGGGGCGGAGGCACAAGGTAAAATTTTTGCCAAGTTCACTATCCTTGCCCCAGGAAGGAAGGGGTCCGTCCTCTGCAAAACACCTCACTTTTATAGCAGCTTCCCTCTCCTGCAAATCTGGGTCTGTGTCCATTGCTCCTTTTTGCTGCTTCTCTCTGGTGCTGGCTGTTAACCCCTGAGGGTTATGTCTGCTCTTAGTCAGCCCACTTGACAAGTTTGATTCTCCTTGATCTGTCTCTCTTCCCCTCTCCAACCCTTGCACTGTCTGGAGGTGCCTGCCTTCCATGCCTTCCTCATTCACACCTCATTCATTCAACAGGGCACTTGATTATAAAGTGGAGGGGAAGATCTTATTCTACTCCTAGAACTCCTAGAAGAGACATTTTTCTTTTACCTTAATTATACTACCTTAGGGGCTATAACATATTACCAAAGTTCAATACAGATAATGCAGAGATTTATCTACAGGCGGGGGAGCGTAGGAGGGGTGGTGTGAACAACACTGTGCATGTATTGGGGGGAAGTCTCTGGGCATAGGTAAGTGTCAGAGGCTGCATCCTCCTCCCCAGCAGAGTGTGTGCAGACCAGTCCACCTTGCTCATGACAGAGCCAAGGAAAGGAGACACTTGCTCTGCACATGCTGATTCTACCCAGGGCAGGCTAGGGCTGAGCACTGCTAAGCTTCTGCCTCCCCTGCCCTGCATCTGGGTCTGACTTTGCAACCAGGATCCTGCACCCCTGTCTGTTCTGCAGCTTTGGCCGGGGGGTGGAGCCAGAGCCCTGTGCCTGTGACCCTGTACCTTCTACAGGCTTTTTCAGCTTCCTAGGGCTGTGTGCCTCCTCTCATGGCTCCGATCAGGGCTCTGCACCTTTGCCTGTCGTGCCCCGCCCCCCCACTCATGCCCCCCTCCCCCTGCTTGTGCCCTGCCCCCCCCTGCTCGCCCCCCTGACCCTCCCACTCGCTCTTCACCCCCCTCCCTGGCGGAGTGTGTCCTGATATTTCACTCTTCCCATCTGGTCACCCTACTGCTGGGTGGCATGACTTGGAGGGTTATTGCATTTTCTGGTGCCTGCTGTCTAATAGAAATGCACAAAAGGGAAGATATAATTGGTCCTGAAAAATAGCTCTTACATTTTTCACCACACAGTCTTAAAGGGGTTTGCTTTGGAAATGTAGTATGTTATCTACATGTAGCATTGCATGCCACCCCACTGGCCAAGATACAGTATTGGAATGTAAAAGTATCACACTGTACACCTTCCTCTCTTTTTTTTAACAACCTGTCTTCTGTTACTCTCTCCCCCTGGTGCACATCCCCTGGGTTCTGTCACTGCCCTTCTCATTCAACTGGGCCCTGTCACCCCCTCTCCATGTGCCTGGGCCCTGTGCTCTGTCAAACTCCTTCCGCAGTGCCCTATGCTCTGTTACCGCCTCCCGCATGTACCCTTATGTCCTCTCTCCCCTCTATCCATGTGCATGTGCCCAAGATTGTGGTGTGTCCTTGAACTAGAAAGAAGCTCTCTATGCACAGATCAATGGCTCAATGCAAAACTACTAAAACCAGCTTTGCAGACAGTCCAGGAAATCAATGGGGCTTTTCCTCTCGCTCCTTAACATCTGAACAGAATTTTATTCCTATGCTTTAAATGGCCATTCTAGTAGCCTTTACATACAGATGTGTGGGTTGGTCTGCAGACAGATTCCCAAAGCAAGATGTAATTGACTAGTGCAGTTTAATAACTTATGAAAATACAGCAAAGTACAGAGAGCACATGGTTTATAATATTATAATTGGAAAAAAGATACAAGCAGGGCTCTTTTTTCTTGATAGTTAAACAATTACTGCAAACACAGTCAATTCTGCATTCTTGCAGACTCCCAAACTCACAATGACCCATACTGAATTCTGACTATACCTCCAAAGTGTGCATCCTAGAAACAATATAAATCCACCCTTCCCAAAATTAAAAAACCCATCAGTAGTTTAAGTTGGATATTAGGAAAAACTTTTTCACCAGGAGGGTGGTTAAGCATTGGAATGAGTTACCTAGGGAGGTGGTAGAATCACTTTCCTTAGAGGTTTTTAAGGTCAGGCTTGGCAAAGCCCTGGCTGGGATGATTTAGTTGGGATTGGTCCTGTTTTGAGCAGGGGGTTGGACTTGACCTCCAGAGGCCCCTTCCAACCCTAATATTCTATGATTCTATGATACCCAATCATTATCATTATTATTTCTTGCCCTCATAGGAGGGGAGGATGCACTCAATCATCTGATATTTTGAAAGAGTATGAACTAACAGACTTTTGAGAAATGTTAACTCTCATCTTTTCCCAGTATACCGCATGTTCTGATGATTCATGTTGAAGCTACATATCTAAGAGCAGAAATTAATACAAACACAGATATTTACAGAGATCTTAAATTGAGCCAAAAGCTAGATGAACTATTATACGTTTTCTCCAATCATACGCTCGGCGATATGCAAGTTATAAAACATCATTTTTCCACGTTTTACATGGTCACCAGCAGGTGGTGCTACCTACATCCACATATGTTACACTTTTTCACTTCAAGCACTGCAAAAAAATAAGTGTTCTTTGTTATCAACCTAAACATAGCTATTTTACAGGGGGGGAGAGGACACAAGCGCTCATTAATTGCTAGGATTACAAGTTCTGCACTACATGCCAATAAGTAACGTCCAAGCTATAGGCCTAATTCCAATGCAAGTTTTGCCTAAATGAGGCATTCAGGCTATCATACAAATAATGCAGGAAGTTGACAAACTTTTCATCATATGCGGTTTTGAAAAGAAAATATCGGGTGATTACAGAGATGGATTCTCTACCGGCAGTTAGAAGTTTTAGATTTTTATAGAAAGCCGTAACTCACAGAGAGCACTCAGGTATTCTTCATTATCAGGCTCCAATGCCAGGGCTTTCGCATAGCACTCAATTGCCTGAGGCTTCTCCCCATTCAGTTGGTGAATAAGTCCAAGGATACCCCAACTTTTAGCATCTGCAGGGCCTCTCTGAATTCTCCTTTCTATTAATTTCTTCAGAGAATATTTACACAAGTTTCTTTCATGTGAGTTTTTCTCAATTTTTAGCCCTTTTGTGTATTGATTAAAGGCCTCAGATTCAGACTTTTTGTGATATTCCTGAAAGCGTCCATAGCGGTAGTGGAGTTGTTGCTTCTCATCGCAGGTGAGCTTCTCCATCGTAAATACTTTTTGAAAAGTGTCTTCTGCTTCTTGAAATTGATTTCCTTCTGCATACATGCTTGCTAGGTCAATATAGGCGTACATAAACTTTGATTTTTGCTCCACCACCATTTTAAAATGAAAAATGGCAAATCGAATCAGTGCATCCATCTGCTCTCTAGGTGGATGTTTTGTAGCCTTTTTCATTTCATATAACTGTGCTCTGTAGCAAAGACCTATCTGATGATGCAGGAAACCAGAGGTTGGTGTAAATTCCAGTGCCCTTTTCAAAAACCCTAATGATTTCTCCACTAGTCCTTTTTTTCTGTAAAACTTTGCAGCATATCGCAATAAATAAGGAAGATCTGGGGTTTTTTGCAATGCTTCTTTGATGTACTTTTCTCCTTCTTCGACTTGGTCTATGTCCTGAAGTTTCAGTGCAAGGAGTGCCATAACAAAAGTGTCATTTGGATTCAGGCTTACTGCACGCCTTAAAGGTTCCAGAGATGAGTCCACATCAGAAGAGCCTTTTGTAAGAAAATCTTCTAGGCGATATATGGCAATTGCATAGCCAGAAATAAACTCTGGATTGTTGGGTTCCTCTTCCAGAGCCTTTTCAAAGCATTTCTTTGCTCTTTCATAATACTTTATTCCAAACTTTAATAGTGCCCACCCTTGTTCACAGTAGATCTCAGGGAGCTGAATCTTATAGTGAGATGCACTTGAGAGCTTTTTGCAGCTGCTTTCTACCTTGCCTATGTAGGACTGAGCTTCTTGAAGTTTGTTCATATGATAATAGACCCAAGCATAGTTCCCCCAAGTAACAAGACTTTTCCTGTCAATCTCATCTGCATGATTTGTTTGAACTTCTCCTTCAGCTTTTTGTAGACTTTCCAGAGCTTCCTCATTTTTGCCTTTCATGTGTTTCACATAGGCTAGCAGATTATAATTACTGATTTTGGATTTTGTGATTAGAAACTCAATCTGATCACAAATTGTTTCCTCTAAGTTATCAAGATCAACATCATCCTTCAGCAAAGTCCATGTAAAATGGCATTCAAGTTGCAGCAGGACAGATCTTAGTGAATTCTTGGAAATATTGCTAGAGGAAAAAATAGAAGCATGTTTAAGCCTTTGTGAAAAAGAACAGATTCAAATTAAAATTTTATTTACTCTAGAGGACAATTATCTATCTTCTATTTTGCTTTTCTGTATCTCTTTTTAATTTACAATATTGCCAGTCTTAACTAGTGAGATAGCAATAATGTCACCTTTACAGATGCTTCAGAGAGAGGGCTCATCACAAGCAGCACTAGTCAAAGAACAATACTTTGAGAAGCCAAAGATATGGAGCTCATAGGTCTGAAGATTTGAACACCATTGGTTATTCATATTGTCTCTGTTTCTCTGATCCCACATAACCTACAGGTATCAAAGATATAGTGAGTTCATGAACGTGTCAGATTATACAAAAGAGCCAACATAATATTGGAGCTTGTAAACAAATGCCAATGTTTGCCTAAGAACAAAGGCTTACAAAAAAGTTAAGGCAAGTGAGTTTGGGTAACCTAAATGCATATTTCCATATTTTAACAAGTTTGGATTTCTTCTATGATAACTTAACTCTGAATTTCCTGGGTTTGCAATGCTTCTTTGGGGATCCATTACATTATTTTGTAATGTTCTCTACACTTAAATTCTCTCTACTTTATCTCCAGTTTCAAATTACTTTTATCTGGGAATATAATATTAATTTATTTTGTCCTGCGTTGCTATTCTGTACTATAGTGTTTCTGTTTTTGGATTTTTTTTCTTGTCCATGTTGGATTATTTTTATTCTGAACAATTAAATTATCTTGTATTATATTACCCTAGTAGAGTGTTCTGTGTAGTTAAAGAATAGAAAAGTGGCATGAGGCCTAAATTGGTTTGCGCTTCATTTGGGCTACGTTATACCAGATCTTCACACTTCCACTTATTTGTTTGTCTTGGGCTAGGGTGTTGTTCAGGCCTGGTCAATTTACCTACAACCATCAGGTGAATTTTTCAACTCCCAAGAGATGTAGTTAAGATGACCTAGGTGCCAAAGCTGATAATGCTACATCAACATCAGAGGCAGAAAGGCTGCCAAAAAACAGTGGGACAACTGGACTATCATATCGAGATGCTAAAGAAGCACTCAAGGAAGGTAAGGCCATTGCAGAGAAACTAAATTAATTCTTTATATCTGTCTTCACCTATACAGAGGCAGTGAGGGAGATTCCAAAACCTGAGCCATCCTTTTTAGATGACAACTGAGGAACTGTCCCAGACTGAGGTGTCTTTAGAGGAGGTTTTAGGACAAATTAAATTACACAGTAATAAATCATTAGGACCAAATGATATTCAGCCAAGAGTTCTGAAGGAACTCAAATGTGAAATTGCAGAACTACTAACTGTGGTATGTAACCTATCATTTAAATCAGCTTCTGTACCAGATGACTGGAGGATAGCTAATGTGATGCCAATTTTTAAGAAGGCTCCAGAAGTGATCTCGGTAATTACAGGCCAGTAAGCCTGACTTCTGTACCAGGCAAATTGGTTGAAACTATAGTCAAGAACAGAATTATCAGACACACCGTTAAACATGATTTGTCGGGAAAGATATATTTTTTGTAAAGGGAAATCATACTTCACCAATCTACTAGAATTCTTTGAGCAGGGGTCACAAGCATGTGGACAGTGGTGAGCCAGTGTACTTAGACTTTCAGAAAGTCTTTGACAAGGTCCCTCACCAAAGGCTCTTAAACAAAGTAAGCTGTAATGGGATAAGAGGGAAGGTCCTTTCATGGATCAGTAACTGGTTAAAAGATAGAAAACAAAAGGTAGAAATAAATGGTCAGTTTTCAGACTGGAGAGAGGTAAATAGTGGTGACTCCAGTGGTCTGTACAGGGACCAGTACTGTTCAACATATTCATAAATGATCTGGAAAAAGGGGTAAACAATAGGTGCTGACTTCTGTTCGTGCTAGTGGGAGCTCAACCCCCCTCTGCCCCTGGCCCTGCCCCAACTCCACCCCTGCCCTGCCCCCCATCCTATCCCTTCCCAAAAGTCCCTGCCCTATTACAACTCCTTCCCCAAATCCCTGCCCCAGCCCTACTTCTGCCCCACCTCCTCACCTGAGCATGCCATGTTCCTGCTCCTCCCCCTCACTCCTGGAGCTTGCTACGCTGCCAAACAGGTGCGTGCAGAGCACCCACTAATTTTTCCCTGTGGGTGCTCAAGCCCTTGAGGTCCTGAGGTCCCTTCCAACCCTGATATTCTGTGATTAGGAAAAGGATAGATAAGGCAGAAAATATCATATTGCCTCTATATAAATTGATGCTACACCCACATCTTGAATACTTTTTGTGTAAATCAGCTCAACCCATCTCAAAAAAGATACATTGGAATTGGAAAAAGTACAGCAAAGGACAACAAAAAATATTAGGGATTTGGAACAGCTTCCATATAAGGAGAGATTAAAAAGACTGGGATTTTTCAGCTTGGAAAAGAGATGACTGTATGATAGAAGTCTATAAAATCATGACTGAGGTGGAGAAAGTAAATAAGGAAGTGTTATTTACTCCTTCTCATAACACAAGAACTAGGGGTCACCCAATTAAATTAATAGGCAGCAGGTTTAAAGGAAATATTTCTTCACATAATACAGCCAACCTGTGGAAGTCCTTGCCAGAGGATGTTGTGAAAACCATGACTATAACAGGGTTAAAAAAGGAACGCCTATTAATGGAGAATAGGTCCATCAATGGCTATTAGCCAAGATGGACAGGGATGGTGTCCTTAGTCTCTGTTTGCCAGAGGCTGGGAATGGGTGACATGGGATGGATCACTTGATAATTATCTGTTCTGTTCATTGCTTCTACTGGACTAGATGGACCTTTGGTCTGACCCAGTATGGCTGTTCTTATATTCTTAACAGAAAAACATGTCCATCAACCTAGCTACTGCCTCTTGGAGTAGTAGAGTTCCTACAGTCAGGGACGCTGGAACAATTTTTATAGTGGGGGTGCTGAGAGCCATTGAACCTAACTGTAAACCCTGTGTATAATGGAAACCACTTCAAGCCAGGGGGTGTGGTAGCACCCCCTGCACCCGTAGTTCCAGCACCTATGACTACAGTGATGAAAGAACCACTTTCATCTCTGTAGTAAATAGCTACACTACAGTGTTGCAGTTGTGCTACTATGGTTTTTCTACCATAAACAGACCCTCAGACAGATGAGTCAAAAATAGCCAGCCATCTGCTATGGCAGTACTAGAAGCCTCTGCATTTTGGAGCTTCTTTAGTGTGTGAACAACTCCATTTTTCTAGAAGCTCCATGTACGCTAACATACATTGTTGCTGTAGAAATAGAGTTGCCTGCACTTAAGCAGGACTCATTGCGCTCTCAAGCAATACTGACTTTGCTTGAGGCTCTCTAGTTTCTACTCCGTGACACACTGCTCAGATCTTCCTTTGCCTGTGGGATCATCCAAGGTAGGAGAATATTGGGAGTGGATGGGGTAGAGTAATGGGTTACGAAAGAACTGGAAACTTGGACCAAGATTTTTAAAAATAGGTGCCTAAAGTTAGGATTCTAAATCCATATGTAGCCACTGAAATAAATGGCCTGATTGTCAAAAGTGCTAACACCCAGCAATTGACAATGGATAAATGTGAAAAAGAGGATACATTTCTATGAATACTCTCTTTTCCATTCCTTGTCTTTATTTTATTTTAATTCCATATTTGTTAAACACAACAGAGCCCTAAATCAAGTACTTAATTGTTACTTGGCAGAACTCTGGTGGAACACAGAAGATCCGGCAGCTTGTGTGCTGATGTATGTGCTACAAAATCATGCATGCTAAAGGTGCTGGAGAGAGAGCAAGGGGACAACTAGAGGATTAGGGAAGGAAAGATGAGTCAGGGTCATGGAGACCTATTAGCAAATTGTGGGGAGGTCAGGAGAAGAGGACCCGAAATGAACTACTAGAGCTTTGGGGGGCTGGAGCAGAATTTGATTTTGATCACTGGGGTCTTGGGAGAAAACGTACCTGAATATTTTTTCTAGTCTCAATGTTTTACACTTAGATATTACAATGAGATCTGAAGGAGAGAGTGATAGTGATTCTATTAATGCATCTCCCTACCAGCAAAGATTTCTTTTGGGTAATGTCATTGTACAGTTTAAGTTTTTAATTGATATCAGCATAAATATTTCATCTGTGGGTAAAATACAAGTTTTGAGTGGAGAGAAGACTCTAAATGTTGAAATAATCCTTCACTTGTTAGAGAGCTGTGGTGTCAATTAAATTAATCTGATAGGCGAATGGATGTTTCATACACAGTTGTTCTCATTTGGGCCTTGATTCAGCAAGACACTCTAAGCAAATGCTTAAGTAGAAGCAAGTGAATAGGCCCACTGAAGTCATTGGGACTACTCATGCACTTAGTTCAGCATGTGATTTAAGTGCTTTGTTAGACCATACTGAATCCAGAACAAAAACTTTCGTGTGTATAATAGCAGTAGAGAAAAACATAAAGTAAACAAATAAAATAATAAAGTGAAATAAAGTTGTAGTGTAGGTGTGATGTTATCTGATTAAAATATGACAATATAGAGCATTTTTGCAACCGCTGTTATATATTTGAAGCAAATATTGTATAAAGGTTGTCAAGTGAGGTGGCTATGAAAAGATATGACTTGCTGGTTATGATTATGCTATCTTTATGCATGTATATTTTTTGAATTTAAAATTGTAAGTATTGGCTCTATACTTGAATTTCAAATATTTGCTCCTAAGGTAATGCCCCCCCCCCCCCAAGGTAACACCCAGTATATCTTGGAAGGACTACTTGAATTAAGTGACTCATCAGGAAACACATGGTTAACAATGGACCATGGGAGACACCCAGCTACATTGAGTGGACTGTTATGTAAACATGCTATCTGTAGTGTTGGAAATGGCTCCAAACTTCATCTTATTGCTGTGATTTTCAACAGTAAGAAAAATGGAATGCCCTCCACATGGCAAAAGCTATAAAAGGCCCTGGAAACACCTCCATTTTGTCTTCAATCCTGCTTCTTACCTCTGGAGGAACCTTGCTACAAACTGAAATTCTGAACAAAAGACTGAACAACACATCCAAGCTGTGGATGTACTCAGGGCCGGCGACAGGGGGGTACTACGGGTAGAGCTGTACCGGGCCCCCCGACTTTAGGGGGGCCCCGGTACAGCTCTACCCGTAGTCATCTGGCGTGGCTCTCCCCCGGACGAGCGCCTGTCCCCGGCCGGAGCAGAGAGAGCAGAGAGCGCCCGGCCAGCGGCAGCGGCTCAGTCCGGGGGGGGGGGGAGGGAGGGAGGGAGCAGCAAGGGAGGCTCTCGCTGCTGCTCCCCGGCTCTCCGCTCTTTGCTGCCAGCGGGGGGGGGGGGTGTCGGGGGGGAGCACCGGCTGGGCTGGGGAGGGGGGGCGGCTGGGCTGGGGAGCCCCCAGCCGCTGTCAGCTGGGGGAGGGGAGCGCCGGCTGGGCTGGGGGCCCCCCAGCCGCTGTCAGCTGGGGGGGGCGGCGGGGCTGGTGGGGGTGGCCGGCTGGGCTGGGGGCCCCCCAGCCGCTGTCAGCTGGGGGGGGAGCGCCAGCTGGGCTGCGGGGGGGCTGGCTGGGCTGGGGACTCCCCAGCCGCTGTCAGCTGGGGGGGGGGAGCGCCGGCTGGGTTGGGGGGGGGCGGCTGGGCTGGGGGCCCCCCAGCCGCTGTCGGCTGGGCTGGGGGGGGGGGGCGGCTGGGCTGGGGGGCCCCGACTGGGCTGGGGGGGGCAAACTATTAGAGTAGGGGGCCCCCAAATTTCTGTCGCCGGCCCTGGATGTACTCTAGAGACTTGACTTAAGCCAGCAGTTTATTCCATTGCTGCTACAAGCCTGAACTCAGGACTTTGCCATATTGTATGTAATTGATTCCTTTAACCAACTTTAACACTCACTTTTCTTTCTTTTTATAAATAAACCTTTAGATTTTAGATACTAAAGGACCAGCATCGGTGTGATTTTAGGGTACAATCTAAGTTATATATTGACCTGCTATGTGGCTGGTCCTTTGGGATCAGAAGAACCTGTTATTTTATTAGACTGGCTGTAAAGAACCACTAACCTGAATCCAGTGGTTTTGGTGGTGATATAAGAACTGGAATGCCTGAGGAAACTGCCTTTATGTTTTCTTGTTAGCCAGTGTGGTGAAACAGGTGTTTTCTTTTGTAGTTTGTTTGGTATATCTTATAAAAAATAACCACCAGTTTTGGGCTTTTTGCCCTATTTCTCAGCAGTTCTTCCTGAATTTGGCATCCTCAGTTGAGACCCACTAAGGCACGGTTACAGCAGGGTTAACCATCTTTTAGCCTAATTCAGCAGAGAAGCATTAAATAATGTTACTTTCAGAATGATCATAAGTCTGGAGTTTGCTCCTTTAAAATATTAGTGAAAAAAGCTCTGAGACTCTCTAATCCCCCTAGATATCCAGAAGTTGGTCTCCTTTTCTGTGGTATCAGTTTGCAGCACAAAAATCATACTCACATTTTCTGATTCCACCCACAATAGTAATAATTCGAAGGTTAATTTCCTGATTTGAGAGCACAAATCCACTTAGCCATCCACTTGACCCTACAGTACTCTGTACTGTGGGCACAAGCTTTGTGGGTATAAATTCCACCCATGAAAATGGAGAGGGGTTTGAGGCTTGAACATCTGGAACTGACCGAATTAAATTTCCAGCAATACCATCACTTTAATTTAGTCCTCATTTTAATTAACACGTAAAACAATTACTTATATTTGGTACTGTACCTGCTTAACTACTTAAACTCAAGTAAATTAAAGTTTAGCATTTTCATATGAAAGAAAAACACAAATCCTCCGCACATGGGGAAGGACTAGATCAGTGGCTCTCAAGCTTTCCCGCCTACTGTACCCTTTTCAGGAGTCTGATTTGTCTTGTGTACCCCAAGTTTCACCTCACTTAAAAACTACTTGCTTACAAAATCAGACATAAAAATACAAAAGTGCCATACACATTATTACTGAAAAATTGCATACCTCTCATTTTAATTGATAATATATATATATATAAAATTCTAATATGTGTACATAATTATATACATATAATTATAAAATAAATAAATATTGTACTTATCTTTGTGTATGAGTATAGAGCCATATAAATAAGTCATTGTCTGTAGGAAATTGTAGTTTGTATTGACTTCACTAGTGCTTTTTATGTAGCCTGTTGTAAAACTAGGCAAATATCTAGATTAATTGATGTGCCCCTGGAAGACCTCTGTGTACCCCTGGGGTACGCGTACGCCTAGTTGAGAACCGCTGGACTAGATAACTGGACAACCTCTTAAGGTCTTTTCCAGCTCTACATGTCTATGAAATAGGCACAGTTCCGAGTTGCTATTGTTTACTTACCTCATGGCTTGGCTTTTCTGATCAGCCGTTGTACTGCAGCTTGGCCTCTTTTCTCACTAACTTGTGCTGGTGATGCTGGCTGCTGTTCCTCTACTCGACTTTATATGCATCCCAGTGTTGCCAAAAGTGTTTATCTATCACCAGCATCCTGTGACTGGGCTGTGCCTCAGCCATTTAGTGAAGTAAATGGAAACTAGAAAGCGAAACTGATGCCTAGCTCTCCGAACGCACAATAGAAAAGCTGAACTAGCTGCTGCTAGGGAAACTGAAACTTAAGGGACTTGGGGCTGTTTTTTTTTCTGTTTTGTTTGCATTTGGCTTTATGCCATTGATTTAACTGTGCTACAGAGACTCAGGCAATAATAGCCCAGCATGTTCAGGTAGATCTTCCTCATATAAAAGAATTTAAGGCCCCACTTTGTTTAAAACATAAAGATTTGTGGAAATAGATAGAGGAAAAATGTGTGGGTAGTGGATTGAACAGAAACATGGTTCAGTGGGAGTGGCTGAGAGTCTGTTTCTATTCCTGGTTCTTCCACTGAATCATGTGACTTTCAACAGGTCACTTGGGTCCATATTTAAAAGAATGTACATGTTGCTCTGCTCACTGCTGGACGTCCTAAGTGATGTAGGTAGTTTAATCCTATTTTCATGGGTGACTGAGGTACTTAGGGTAGGATTCACAAAGATATTTAGGTACTTAACATTTTTTGATTTCAATGGGAGTTAGGTGCCTACATAAATTTGTGAATCCCACCCGTAGGAGTCTAAGCCCTTGTCTACACTGGGGGTGGGGGACGGGAGGAGGGGGAAATCGACCTAAGTTTTATGCAACTTCAGCTATACTACTCGAGATGAGTACTCCACAGGAGGCCTCACCAATGCCGAATAGAGGGGAATGATCACATCCCTCAGTCTGCTGGCAATGCTCCTACTTATACAGCCCAAAATGCCATTAGCCTTCTTGGTAAAAAGGACACACTGTTGACTCATATCCAGCTTCTCATCCACTGTAACCCCTAGGTCAGGGGTGGTCAAACTATGGCCTGGGGGCCACATCTGGCCTGCGGGATCGTCCTGCCTGGCCCCTGAGCTCCCAATAGGAAAGGCTACTCCCGGCCTCTCCTCCCAATAGGAAAGGCTACTCCCGGCCTCTCTTGCTGTCCCCTGCAGCCTCAGCGCATCACACCGCCAGTGCTCTGCCCGCTTTTCCTGGGCAGCGCTGCAGCAGCGTGGCTGGCTCTGACGGGGCCTGAGCTTCTGCCGCTCTGAGAAGCATGGTAAGGGGGTGGAGCTTTGAGCTCCTGAAGGGCAGCATGTCTTGCTCTGGCAGGCCTGAGCAGCATGGTAAGGGGGTCAGAGCTGAGGCAGACTGGCCTGGGGCCTTGGATAAGGGTTAGGGAGTCCGGAGGTCTGTCAGGGGGTGGGGGTGTGCATAGGGGACAGGGCAGTCAGGGGATAGGGAGAAGGAGGGATTGTATAGGGGGTGGGGTCCTGGGGGGGCAGTTAGGGTGGGAGGTCTTGGGAGTGGGTGGTTAGGGGACAAGGAGCAGGGGGGTTAGACTGGGGGTGAAGTCGCAGGGGTGGTTGGGGTAGGGGCGGTCTTGGGAAGGGGAGGTCATGGAACAGGGAGTGGTGGTGGGGCTGGATAGGGGGTGGGATTCCCAGAGGTGCTTAGGGCAGTGGGTTCCAGAGGGGGAAGCCAGGGGACAAGAAGCAAGGGGGGTTGGATGAGTCGGGAGTTCTTAGGGAGACAGTCAGGGGGCAGGAAATGGGAGTGAGGTGTCTGTAGAAAGAGCCAATGTTAATGTTATTGTATAAAGGTCAAATGTAAATATGGAAACTGTTTAACATTGATAATTATCTTGAAAAGTTATAAAAGAAGTTTCAAGTTAGTCATGTATAATTGAATCAGCCATATACTTCTGTATACCTGCTGCTTCTGTCAGACTTATGAGAAATAACATGCTGCACTGTGTCTGTGAGTTCTGTGTACGGTCAACAACCACTGTAAAAAGGCGGGAAAGAATTGGCGGGAAAAGTCTAAGTCTGCCTAGTGATATGAAGTAGCAAGTCTAAGTCTGCCTAGTGATGTGAAGTAGCCAATCATGTAATGTATAAGCAAATGCCACCCTGCTAAAGCTATAAAAGCCTGTAAGCTATGCTTGAGGGTGTGACAGTTTCTTATCGCTTTGAGGCGGCTGTCACTTTCGGCCGAATAAATCCACGTTTTGTTTAAGTCTCATTGGTTTCCTTGGACTTATTTCCTGGTCTCCCTCTCAGCCCAGTGGTCTACCCACTACATTTCCTGGGGGCTCGTCCGGGATGATGAGGGAAAACTGGGAGTAGGTCCGAGGATAAGTCTGTTGGGGACTGGCAGAGGTAAGTCTGATTCGAAGGCGACACAGGAGCGGTGCACTGAGAGGGGCCCCGCTTTTGACCGGTGGCCGCTCGTGAGCCGATCATTCGTCCAGACTGCCTCCTGCACCAACGAAGAGACTTTGAAACAACCGTGACGGGGAAGAAGACCAACCGGTTGGCAAGACAGGTTCGAGGAGGGACGGGAAGAACCACCGGAGAGAGGCGAGTATATGGGGTTCTCCAGGTGGGGTTTCTTCTTGTCAGTGTGACTGAGTGTGTGTATGGTATTGAGTGGCCATTACGGTTCCTGCTGTCAGCCGTTGGAACGTCCGGTGACACAGGCTAGTGGCGAGTGAGTGGTCTCCTCAAACCTCCCACCAACCGACTCCCCCAACCTCTATAGTCGGTTTGGACCCCGTCTCCCCTATTGTGTCAGTCTTATCTATCCTGTGGGATAAAAGGGAATTGGTAAAGCGCGCTGTAAGTCCGGCTGGTGAGGGTGCCCCAAGACCCAGTCCGGCAAAGGTTAAGTCAGGCTAGTGAGGGTGCCCCAAGATCTAGTCTGCAATGGGAGGAAGCGGCTCTAAGACAGACCGCAAGACACCTCTAACTTGTATGTTAGAGAATTTTGGAAAATTTAAGAAGCATATTCCAACCGGCAGTCGTAAGGCCGGTTTGTTAAGAAGATTCTGCGAAATAGACTGGCCGACGTTCCCAATCCAGCCCTCATGGCCAGCTATAGGAACCTTAGATGTGGAAATCATTAGGAACGTCCTCGACTTCGCGGGACGACAACACCCTGATCAATATTATTACATCTCTGCTTGGTTCGAAGTGGTGGAAGAAAATCCCTTATGGTTACAAAAATGTACCAAGTGTCTGGTCCTTCGAACCCGTCCACGAGATGGACCCAAAGGAACAAAAGAGAAACCCAGACCCATATATCCGAGTCTCCCAGATGATGAGCCTCAGGCCCCACCACCTTATGTATTGCCATCTGCGGTTTCGGCCGCCCCTGTGGGGCCTCCACCGGCGCTTCAGTCGCCAACAGCCCAGCCAGCACAAGTACCTGGCTTGTCCGATCTAGATTCACAGACAGACCCTGGCCTGTCAGGCCTACAACTACTCGATGAGGGTTTGTCAAAACTTCAGAAACTCCTAACTCCTGAGAGGAAATTCAAGGACCGTGACTCTGATCAGGACGAAAAGAGGGGTGCCACGGGGGGATACCCTTATGCCCTCCGAAGTAAAGACCGAGATGTCTCCGGGGTTCAGGGACAGTTCCCACTCCGTGTAGTCAACCAACTGGTCCCCCCTCCAGCAACCGACCCTACTGGTCCCTATCAAGTCCAGGGAGTTTATCAACATGTCCCCTTTACCAGTAGTGATCTTTTAAACTGGAAGGCCTCGCGTGCACCCTGGTCAGACGACCCCACAGCCATTGCCACCCTTGTCGAAGGCATTCTCGGAACTCATTACCCCTCCTGGATGGATATCAGTCAACTCTTAGGAATCCTTCTTAGTCCGGAGGAAAGAACCCTTGTCTTAAGCCAAGGGAGGGAAGAAGCTCGTATTGATTATGCCAATGCTCCTGCCGACGGTCTTCTAAATTTCCTTGACACAACATTTCCTACGTCCGTCGACCCCGGCTGGAACCCAAATGTCCCAGAGCAAAAACGAAATCTCGACCGATACCACCGGCTCCTCGTAAGAGCCCTAAAGAAGGGGCCACCGAGAGTTGTAAATCTCCGCAAGATTCATGACTTGCAGCAAAATGGGAATGAGACACCAGGAGCATTTTTAGAGAGGCTTAGAGAAGGGTATCGTAAATGGTCCCCATACAACATGGACGACGAAGCAGAAAACAGTCCAGGGTCACTGGCCCTGAAAAATAGCTTTATCAGCCAATGCGCCCCAGATATCAGACGCAAACTCCAGAAGGACCAAGGTCTGGTCCACATGAATATGGGACGCGTCCTTGAAATAGCCGCCCGTGTGTTTGCAGCGCGTGAAGATGAAGAACAAAAGAAAACTGAAGAAAAGGTAAAGAAAAGAGCCCAGTTAGTCGCTGCAGTCTTCCAAGACAACTATCAAGGGAAAGGGCAAAGTGGGAGGCGACAGCTGAACGAACAAAGACGAGGGAGAGGAAGGGTTCGATTGGGGCCAAATCAGTGTGCCAGGTGTTTTCAGAACGGACACTGGAGAAATGAGTGTCCGAATAGAGAAGGCGAAGCAACTTCCGAGAACATGAGAGCACGGGGGTCCGGCAACCCAGGAAGAGGAGGCCGGGGTAGAGCAAGTGCCCGAGGGCGAGGAATGCCTTCATGGTCGCAAGCAGCAGCCACTCAAGTGCTTGATAAAGATACCTTCGGGATGGCTGTTATGGAAGATTGGGTTGGGAATCAGGACTAGGCCAGACCGGCTCCACGGCCCCCAACAGAAGTATTTGCAACTGGCCCCGGGGAGCCGATGGTCTGTGTAGATGTGGGAGGCCAGTTAATAGACTTTTTAATTGATACTGGAGCCACCAAGTCCGTGATCAATACCAAGGTTGCCCCCATAAGCCAACAACAGACCACCATTATAGGGGCAACCGGACAAAAGAAACCCTGCCCCTTCCTGCATGAGAGAGCATGCCGGTTGGGCAGTCACGTCGTTACCCACAAACTTCTTTACATACCTGAGTGCCCCGTTCCCCTACTCGGAAGGGATATGCTGTCAAAACTCCGAGCTACTCTCACCTTTGACAGTGACGGAACCATGGGGGTGCGACTAGGAGAAAAGCCTTCCCCAACCCCACAACTTATGTTAGCACTCCCCGTTGAAGAAGAGTGGCGACTCTTTGCTTCCATAGAGGAGAGACAGGATTGGCAAACCTTTGAGGTCCCAGGTGTATGGGCGGAAGATAACCCACCAGGACTGGCGATTGATATTCCCCCAATCATCGTCGATCTAAAACCTATGGCAACACCTGTCTCAATTCCCCAATACCCCTTGCCTCGGCAAGCTGTAGTTGGAATACATAAGCATCTGCAGAAATTGTCTGACGCTGGTATTATTGTCAAATGCCAGTCGTCCTGGAATACTCCCCTGTTGCCTGTGCAAAAACCTGATGGAAGCTTCCGACCTGTACAAGACCTGCGGGCCGTGAATAAAAGAGTGATCCCGTTACATCCAGTGGTGCCAAATCCTTACACCCTCCTCAGTCTGGTACCGGCAAATGCCCAGTGGTATTCAGTTTTAGATCTCAAAGACGCCTTCTTCTGCCTTCGGCTTGCACCCGTCAGTCAACCCATCTTTGCTTTCCAATGGGAGCACCCCGATACCGGCCAGAAGACCCACATGACATGGGCTCGCCTCCCACAGGGTTTTTGTAATTCACCCTCCCTCTTCGGACAAGCTCTGGCTCAAGATCTAGTACCCCTCACACAAGGAGGCAATCCTTGGAATATTCTTCAGTATGCAGATGATCTCCTCGTAGCGACGAGAACTCGAGCTGAATGTGTGGAAGCTACTACCAACCTCTTAAAACATCTCTGTCGCAAAGGTTACAAGGTCTCCAGGAAGAAGGCCCAATTAGTGCAGAAGGAGGTGAAATATCTGGGATTCAAGCTCACACAAGGAACCCGCATGTTAGACATCGAAAGGAAAGAAGCAGTTTGCACCATTCCTACCCCTACAAACAGGCGCCAAGTGCGAGAGTTCCTGGGAGCTGCAGGATTCTGTCGACTCTGGATCCCCAATTACGCTATCCTAGCTAAGCCCCTCCACGAGGCTACAAGAGGGGGAGCCACCGACCCCTTCATCTGGACGGGGGAACAACAAAAAGGGTTTGAAAGCATCAAGTTTGCCTTGATGACAGCTCCAGCATTAGGTCTCCCAGACCTGAATAAGCCTTTCATATTATATGTAGGAGAGAGGAAGGGTATCGCAGTTGGAGTCTTAACCCAGATCGTTGGCAGCTGGCCACGACCGGTGGCGTATTTCTCCAAGCAACTGGATACTGTAATTCAAGGATGGCCGGGCTGCCTACGTGCCGTAGCTGCAGCTGCCCTACTTGCTGAAGAAGCCAGTAAACTTACTTTAGGGCAACCGGTTTCCTTGAAGTGCCCACATGCTGTGGTCACACTAATGGAGCAGAGGGGTCATCACTGGATGACCAATGCAAAACTCCTCAAATATGAAAGCATACTAGTGGATAACCCTTCTGTTAACATCTCCGTCTGCTCCACCCTCAACCCTGCTACTCTGTTGCCCGTGGAAGAGAAGCCTACTAAGGAACACAATTGCCTTCAAGTCATGGACGAAGTGTACTCTAGTCGACCAGATCTGACTGATACGCCTTTGACCAGGCCTGACCACGTCTTTTTCACTGATGGCAGTAGCTTCGTTTATCAGGGCCAGCGACTGGCAGGATATGCCATAGTTGATGATCAAAGCACTGTTTGTGAGGCGGGAGCACTTCCCCCTGGAACCTCTGCCCAGAAAGCAGAACTAATTGCCCTCCGTCGAGCCCTCGAGCTAGGAAAAGGGCAACGGGTCAACATCTATACTGACTCAAAGTACGCCTTCTTAACACTACATGCCCATGGAGCTATATATAGGGAGAGAGGGCTCCTAACCTCGAACGGGCAAAGAATAAAGCATGCAGATGAGATCCTGGCCCTCCTTGACGCGGTTTGGATGCCTAAACAAGTCGCCGTGATGCACTGCAAAGGGCACCAACATAGCGAGGATCCTGTTGCCAAAGGAAATCGGCAAGCAGACGAAGAGGCCAAAGCTGCAGCACACCAACAACCACCGGCTGTCCTCATTCAGCACCTTAACGCAGCCGACATGATTCCAGCTGAAGTCCACTACACTACACGGGAACAACTTTGGGCTGAGCAGGAGAGAGGAGTGAAACAGTCAGGCTTATATGTCCTGCCAAATAACAAAATCTTTCTGCCCAATGCCGTAGCTTGGGAGGTAATTCAGGAAATGCATCAGCAAACCCACCTAGGTGGTACCTGTTTAGCTGAACTCTTAGATCGTGAACTTTATATAAATGGCCTGCATGCTCTTACTAAACGTGCTGCCCTTCGCTGCCAGATTTGTGCTAAGCATAATCCACGTGTGGGGCCTCTCAGACCGCCAGGAGTTCAATACATGGGATACAGTCCTATGGAATCCCTGGTCGTAGACTTCACTGAAATGCCGAAATCTGGTAAATTCAAATATCTACTTGTAGCGGTGTGCACCTACTCTGGCTGGGTTGAAGCATGGCCCACCACGAATGAGAAAGCTGAGCAAGTCACGAAGGCCCTGCTCCGAGATGTGATCCCCAGATTCGGACTCCCTTTACACATTGGCAGCGATAACGGTCCTGCCTTTGTCCATAAGATCATTCGTACTCTGTCACACCTCTTGGGGGTCACCTGGAAACTTCATTGTGCCTACCATCCGCAAGCATCAGGGAAAGTAGAGAGAATGAACAGGACTTTAAAAACCGCCTTAGGAAAAATCTGTCAGGAAACCGGCCTATCTTGGACTTCAGCCCTACCCATGGTATTGCTCAGGGTCCGATGCACCCCTACACGGTCCCTAAAGCTCTCACCCTATGAACTAGTGTTTGGCCGACCTCCGCTAGGGATCCACCGCTTGAAGGGGGATACTTACCTTTTAGGGAAACAAGACCTTATAAAAGAAGTTCAGCTCCTAAGCACTATATTAGATCAACTATCCACCTATGTTAGTGAGCTTAAGTTCCCATTTCCTGTCACTGCTCTGCACCCTTTTTCCCCAGGTGATTCCGTATGGCTTAAAGATTGGAAGACCAACCCCTTGGGACCTAAGTGGAAGGGTCCCTACACTGTTCTCCTTACTACCCCCACTGCTGTCAAGTTAGCTGGTGTTAAGCCGTGGATTCATTACACCCGTGTAAAGGCCGACCACACATCACCTCCACCTGATTGGCAGGTCATCGCGAATAGCTCCAACCCTCTGCAGGTCGTTTTCCGAAGATCAACCCAACCACCTGTCCAGCAAGACATCCCATTTACCTCTTGTGAGTCAGGTGACCAAGCACCGCTCTGAAGACCTGCTCTGCTCCACAATATCAACACCCGCTATAATGTACTCCTCAATGAACTTTGTTTATCTGTTACTAATGTTTTCTCAGGCCCCAAATGCTGTTGTATCTTTTCAGGGGCAAATCTGTTCAACCTGCATTGCTCAAGTTCGTGCAGGGCATATTGTTTCTAATACCCTGGTTTATCGTAATAAGTTTTCTTGTCCAGTCCAACCCCTAGAATGTCAGTTTCATAATGTTTCGTATTCTGTATGTCCAAGTAATGGTCCTGACCCCGCAGTCTGTTTCGATCCCAAAGAGCAAGCAATACAGTGGTGGCTCGAAGCCCGTAAAGGGACCACTGCAGGTGAATTAATTACAAGGGTACAGCTGAAGTCTCCTACCTCCCCAGGTTCCCTCATCATGGATGTATGTGCTATTGCTTCCTCGCCTGGGTGTGGAAGTTTAGCTTGGGAGCGCATTTACGCCCTTAATGACAAGTACATCTGTCCCAGTAAGCGGGGTACCCGATGCACTGAATGCCCCAGCTGGGAATGCATAGCCTGGGGTACATGGTCAGGAGGAAAGGCCAAGGATTTCAGTGTACTTTTTCAGAAGGTCGCAGTATTAACCAACTGCCAAACTGCTAAATGTAACTACGTTAACCTCACAATAATCAACCCACAACTGTTCCTATCCAGGCAGAGGTCACAGTTTGGCATAGGGATTGATGGGACCGGGTCAGACCCCATAGGTACCTTTGCCCTCCGTCTCGTTTCCCTTCATGAGACTGGTGAGTCAGTTCAGCACCAGTTCTTTTCTGACTTCTGGGAAGAGATGAAGACCCCTTTCACCATTCCTGAGGCAGCTACGAATTTGTTTATTTCCTTTGCTGAAAATGTAGCCTCCAGTCTAAATATCTCAAATTGCTATGTGTGTGGGGGAACCCAAATGGGAGACCAATGGCCATGGGAATCAGCCGAAGTTAATGTTAGTCAGCAGCTGGAACTCCCCTTTGAGACACCTACCCTCAGCCATTGGCACCTTCGCAATTCCATTGTGGGTCGTTGGTGTGTACAGTCCTGGAACCCCAATGCTCCCAAAATGGGCCATATGACATGTGAAACACTTACCATCTTAAATCAGAGCACCGTTTCCTATTGGCCTAATGAAACTGACATTCCCCAGAATGTACTTTGGCCTCAGTCCCTCAAGAAAATGTTAAATACCTCTCTATCTCCTAAACACCCATGGCTAGCCCCATATGGCCTCTACTGGGTATGTGGTCTAAATGCCTATTCTCAACTACCCGCAGTGTGGGAAGGGACTTGTACCCTAGGTGAAATTCGACCTTCCTTCTTCCTTCTCCCCCTTGAGTATGGAGAGCGCTTGGGCCACCCTGTCCATACTAACAAAAAGCGCTCTCTCTCGCTCTCATCCTACAAAATCGGAGACTGGAGTGACTCTGAATGGCCCCCAGAAAGAATCATTGATTATTATGGACCAGCAACCTGGGCACAAGATGGGACATATGGGTATAGGACCCCTATATACATGCTTAATAGAATTATTCGCCTGCAAGCCATTCTAGAGCTAATAACTAATGAGACAGCTCGGGGCCTTCGAGCACTGTCACAAACTCAGATCCAGCTCCGCAATGCTGTCTATCAAAATAGGCTCGCACTCGACTATCTCCTTGCAGCCTAAGGAGGGGTATGTGGCAAATTCAATCTCACCAATTGCTGTCTCCACATTGATGACAATAGCAAAGTAATTGAAGACATAGTTAATAAAATCACACGCCTAGCCCATGTCCCAGTCCAAACCTGGACAGGATTCAAGTGGGGAGAGGGGATTGGTTCATGGTTCAGCTGGATTGGAGGTCTTAAAAGCATGATCGGTGTTGTAGCCATAGGTATAGTCCTCTGTCTCCTCATCCCCTGTGTTGCCCCCCTCCTTATCAATAGTCTCAAAACTATGGTCGAGCAGGTAGCCGACCGCCGGGCTACTATGCGTGTGATGATGCTCCGGAATTATCAACAGCTGGCAGGAAGCGAAGCCTAATGTGTTGCTAGACTGCAATGACTAGCAACAAGAAAAAGGGGGGAATGAGGTGTCTGTAGAAAGAGCCAATGTTAATGTTATTGTATAAAGGTCAAATGTAAATATGGAAACTGTTTAACATTGATAATTATCTTGAAAAGTTATAAAAGAAGTTTCAAGTTAGTCATGTATAATTGAATCAGCCATATACTTCTGTATACCTGCTGCTTCTGTCAGACTTATGAGAAATAACATGCTGCACTGTGTCTGTGAGTTCTGTGTACGGTCAACAACCACTGTAAAAAGGCGGGAAAGAATTGGCGGGAAAAGTCTAAGTCTGCCTAGTGATATGAAGTAGCAAGTCTAAGTCTGCCTAGTGATGTGAAGTAGCCAATCATGTAATGTATAAGCAAATGCCACCCTGCTAAAGCTATAAAAGCCTGTAAGCTATGCTTGAGGGTGTGACAGTTTCTTATCGCTTTGAGGCGGCTGTCACTTTCGGCCGAATAAATCCACGTTTTGTTTAAGTCTCATTGGTTTCCTTGGACTTATTTCCTGGTCTCCCTCTCAGCCCAGTGGTCTACCCACTACAGGAGGAGGTCAGGGGTGGGGGCCAGGTTGTTTGGGGAGACACAGCCTTCCCCAACCAGCCCTCCATACAATTTTGCAACCTTGATGTGGCCTTTGGCCCAAAAAGTTTGTCCACCCCTGCCCTAGGTCCTTTTCTGCAGAACTGCTGCCTAGCCACTCAGTCCCTACTCTGTAGCAGTGCATGGGATTCTTCCTTCCTAAGTGCCTATATGTATATATTGTAGTGTCTATGTATTGGTGTATATTCTAAGTGTCTATATCATGGGTAGGCAACCTATGGCTCGTGTGCCAAAGGTGTTGCAAAAACTGCTTTACCTTTGGAGGTTTATCCCAATATGTCTCTCAAAGGACAGGCATGACTCAGTAGTTCTGGAAAACAAGATTTATTGCAAGCAATAGGAGTCAGAGGGGTTATCACCCAAACAACTGGCTCAGCTCTACGCAAGGCTGAGGCCTTATACTCAGGTGTGAATAGGGGAGGAGGGCTTTCAATACACTTACACAGGTGTGAACACTTAATGGCTATCACATCCAGTGTGTGATATTAATCTATTCCATTTACCTGTCTGGTAAACAGGAGATTTCAGGATACTTAGGGGTATTCAGACACTATGATGCCTGCACAGCCGCTGTGGCAGGGTAAACATGAGTTTAAGATGCATGCCAGGCTAGAGGTTGAGAGTTCATATAGAGGGAGTGAAAGTACAGTTTGAGACAGTTTTTAAAATCATACTATACAACATTCATAATACAGGTGTTTCTAAGTTGCATTATTCCAACAAAGGCAGCATGCGACTGGATTTTCAGTAGCACTCACACTGGCTGGGTCCTGGCCACCAGTCCGGGGGGAGGGGGGGGCTCTGCATTTTAATTTAATTTTAAATGAATCTTCTTAAACATTTTAAAAACCTTATTTACTTTACATACAACAATAGTTTAGATATATATTACAAACTTATAAACAGAGACCTTCTAAAAACGTTAAAATGTATTACTGGCACAGGAAACCTTCAATGAGAGTGAATAAAGGAAGACTTGGCACACCGCTTCTGAAAGGTTGCTGACCCCTGGTCTATCTATTGTAGCTGGGATCGAGCCTGCCAGCCCACGGTGGTGACAGACTCGTGCTAGTGACTGTTGTGCAGTGTGGATGTTACAGCTTGGGCAGCAGTGTGGCCTCTCCTGGTTTGGGTGGCTAGCCTGAGTCTGTGCGGCTAGCCTGAGTCTGTGCAAGAGCTGCAGATCCACACTGCTATCATAAGCATGCTACTCAAGCCCTTCTAGTTTAAATTTGTCTACCCAGGCTGGCAGGCTTGCTCCTCTGCAGGGTAGACATACCATGAATTACCACCAGGACCTGCTGCCCCACCCTTCCCTTTCACAGCAGCGGGCATCCACCGGAGTTGTGCTGCCAAGGCCTCCTGCATTGGCCACCGCTCACACAATCCCCACAGGGGGTTCCAATCTGCAGTATTCATTCATATGAAGAATTCCCAGTGGCTTGCTTGGGACCAGGTTGCATGTGTGTGTGAGAATGCTTGTCTGTCGTCTCTTCCCAGTACTTTCCCACTCTCTCTCCATTTTGTGGAACCTCAACATCTGTGCAGGGGGTACCATTAGGTCTGGGACAAGGTGGGGAAGGGGAATGATGCCACAGAGTAATTCCCCATTTTGTGTTCTAGCCTAAATGGACAACCAACCTAATGCTCAATTACTGAGGGACAATCTCCACTCATTGATACATTTTGCTTTCCACAACCAAATCTCTGTCCAACTTTTCATGAATCATGTAGCCGAGTATTTGGATTCTAAACTGTATCAACTTGTCAAATTCACCTAAATTTGGGTTACTGCTGACTATGTATGCTATGTATCATATGGCTTTTAAAAACTAACTTTATATTTGTGGATAATCTAAGCACTATACCCAGATGTACAAAAACTCTTTTTTTCCAATCTATGTATTATAATATTTTTAACATTAGCTTTAATAAACATTTTAAATCTGTTCTTATCAGCCAATACAGATGTGTATTTAAAGATGGGACAAAATTGTTCTGCAGGTTTTTTTTGCTAATGCTTAAAACCCAGTAAAAATGACTCATTTATTTTCATTGTCCAAATGGCATTGAATACAAATCATAGACAAACAGCATTACAGATGAAAAGTTCATCCAGAGGCCGAAGATTCTGTGGTGCCTTTGTGGGGGAGGGAGGGAGAGGAAGGAGATGCACTCATATCTGATCATCATCTGCAAATGAGAAGCAAGTGACACAACTCAGGGGAGGAGATGCAATGGTGGCTATAGGCCACTGCTTTCAGTAAGACCTGCTCCAGTTTTTGCCAGGCATGATATAATCTGTTCTTCAATTTTAATGTCCTTTCAGTTTTACAAGCTAAGGTTGTCATTAACATAATTTTTAAACACCTCCCCCTTTTAAAAAACATTTACAAGGTCCCTTCAAAACTCATCCAGCAGGAATTTATGTACTCAGAGTATTTTTAGAAAAGGACAGTCCCAAAAGTATACCCCATTGCACCTTTACAGCTGTTACATCTTCAGCATAAATCAGTGTCAGCTTCCTCCATTTCAAGAAGTTATAAAAGGTCTATTGGAAGGGCTGTGAAAAAGATGCAGATGGGACTGAAAGAGCTTTTAGAGAAAATATCTATTAATTATCTTATTCAAAGTAATCTAACTGGTAACAATTTAACAGCTGGAACAGGTTCAGAAGTGTTGGGTATTTTAGGAAGGTTTTCTTGCAACTGTAAGACTTTATAGTCCCATGCTGTGAACTTATCAAGAATTCAGATTTCTTTCTGCAGCGGCAGAGGGTTGAAAGAAAAGCGTGGTAATTAGCTAATGTCTAATTTGCAAAGTCGATGCTGTCCGTTGCTCCACATTTCCTTCTGTAGCAATAGGGCACGTCCCCTCTTTCCAGAGCTCCCAGCTCACGGGATCGTTACAGCCCCAAGAGCGGGATTTACCTGCAGCACCGCAATGTCCGTTACTCCAGCCTCCCGGGACAGGATCCTGGCCACACCTAGACAAGGGAGGGGGGATTCACACAGGCAGCCAGGCTGTCCGGGGTGGGAACCCTGCGCTCCCCACCGGCACAGCCCCTGGGAGGGGCTGGAGCGGCCCGGCTGTGCACGCCCCCTGGATAGCACCGCTGTGGGCAGCAGGAACACCCCCCTCACCCCATTGGGTCCCCCACATCAGCCCACCCCGTCGGCTCGACCCACTGCAATGCCCCCCACGACCCATCCCCCCCCCCGGAACATCCCACCGTGAACCTCCCCCGATCGGCTCCCCCCACTGCAATGCCCCCCTTCCCCCATCGGAACCCCCCCCGGGAACACCCCCCCGATCGGCACCCCCCCGGGAACACCCCCACCCCACCGACTCCCCCATCTTGGAACACTCCCCGTCAGCTCGCCCCACTGCAACGCCCCTCTCGCCCCATTCCCCCTCCCGGAACATCCCACCGGGAACCCCCCCGATCAGCTCCCCCTTGGCTTGCCTTGTGCTGCTCTGAGAGCTAGGGAAGGGCTGAGCTGTCCGTCCTTTCTTTAGCAGCCTTTCCTGTGTGCAGGTGGTTTCATCCCTGTTGGGCTGGTGCCCTCTGCTGGTGGTGATGGGGCATTACCTCCTTTAGGGAATGGGTGCCAGGTGACTGAGTTTTGTAGAGGTAACAAAGTCCTGTGGCACCTTAAAGACTAACTATAAAGTTTTGAAGCATGATCTTTCGTGGGCTAATACCCACTTCGTCGGATGCAAGCAGTGGAAGTGTCCAGAGGCAGGTATAGAAAAGTAGGCAAGAACCAGGTGAGAGGTAAAAAGGTTAGTCCAATTAGGCTGAACCAGCTTGTTATCTCCGATCAGGGAGGGTGGGTTATTCTTCTAGCATTTGAATGGGGGGGTGTGGACATGGAGAGAGGAGAAACTATTTCTGTAATGAGCGAGCCATTGTAGGTCTTTGTTCAATCCAAGATTGTTTGTGTTGAATTTGCAAATCAATTGTAGCTCTGCAGTTTCCCTTTGCAGTCTGGACTTGAAGTTTTTTTGCTGCAGTATGGTGACTTTTAAATCTGTAATTGTGTGTCCAGGCAGGTTGAAGTGTTCCCCTACAGGTTTTTGTATATTGCCATTCCTAATATCTGATTTGTGTGCATTTATCCTTTTTCTTAGGGACTGTCCAGTTTGGCTGATGTACATAGCAGAGGGACACTGGGAGGGAAGGAGGTTTGGTGGGGGGGAGGCTGGGCTGGGCAGGTCAGGCATGGGGGGCAGGAGGCTGGGTTGGGAGTGGGAGGGGGGAGGAGGTTAGGTTCGGTGGGATGGGAAGGGCCAGGCAGGGGTGGGGGATGAAAGGCAATTAGATGGGGGGAGGGTGGGCGGGGGTAAATGAAGATCACCCCCTACACCCAGGCTGATAGCGGGAGCTGACTGGGGCAGGCGGCAGGACCCCGGCTGGCAAGGGGCCAGCGGGGGAAACCCCAAAGCAGTGCAGGGCTAAGCACTCCGCCTGTCACTGCTTTGGGGTTTCCCCCGCTGGCCTCTTGCCAGCTGGGGTCTCAGCTCCCGTTGCCAGCCTGGGCTTCTTTGGGTGGGGGGAGGGGGAGGGAGCAGCCCGCGAATGACATTATAAATGTCCAAGTGACCCTTGACAGAAAAAAGGTTCCCTACCCCTGCCATAGGGGAACTGCTGGTGGCTGTCAGAAGCTGGGACTCATGGTCTTCTGATGACTTTATCCAGTGCTGGTAACTGTTACACAATCACTTGCGATTAGTTCAACCACCATGCTACTAAACCTGGAGGAATGGTTTCCCTCTCTTTCTCCCCCAGGATTGTAAGTCCCAGCTCTGAGATCCAGGGGTCTATCATTTCAGACAGGGAGCTCAAACTTTGCGCAGTCAAGGAATGCAATGGAAACTTGTCATCAAGTCAAGGGCTACCCCTAATATGCACAACTGGAATAGATTGCAGCCACCCATGTCTTCAGTACACACTGAGGCTTCATGGAAATTCAGGTCTGGAAGCGGAGGTTTGTCTCAGGGCTGTATGCTGGCACCTTGCATAAGGTCTTTAGAATGCATCTGGGCCACATTAGATTGAAGTCTATCCTGGAGAAACAAGCAGGACACACACTCTGTTCCCGCTCCTCTGTCAAGCTTTAATTGTCTTACCCAGGCGCTAGTCTTGGCTGCCCTCCTGATCCCTGCCAGTACTTGAAAGCCATGAGTCAAAGGAAAGTAAATCTGGGGAGGTCGAGAGCAACATTCCCGAGTCGTATAATCTCTGTCATTCTTTGCTTTTTAATAGCTTTGTTCTTTAATAAGCTGGGGTTATTTGTTCATAAAGTTGGTTTTGTACAGCCATACAGTATATATTTAAGAAATATTACACAAATTGCACTTTATACATATGACGGCCTTGTTCCAGAAGGAAAAAAACAAAAAAAATTAAAGAAAACCTACTGACATGAAATTACAAAGTGCCAGTTGACTGCACACAGTGGCAGGCAATCTGGCTCTGTGGGTAAGAGAAATCATTCTCCTTTATATATTCTTTTTTTCCTAAACAGGTAAAATGTATAGAGCGTATGACACAGGATAATATATCCTTTTACAATACAGACTTTGCTTTTTAAATTTACACTCAGCATACTTATAAATTACAAATAATAATATTAATAATAATAATATGCAGCCCCTATCCTTTCCAGTGGTAAGTACATTCACTTGGTACAAGGAGTGTATCATATCTGAGAACCTACCGCTTACCTACCGCGTGACAGGGCTGGAAGACAGGCATCGGGCTTAAACATGGACGGGGAACAAAACAAAGGATCGGTCTATCCCATGCCTGTGTTCAAAATAATAAACAACCGAGGACAAAAACAGAACACACAGTCTGGACCCACTGAAACCTTTTCACTGGCTCCCTGCCCCCCTTCAAAACAAGATAAAGGAAAAGTGGTGGTCGGGAGGGAGGGTTCTGGCTGAAATGAATGCTCTTGGATTGGAAGAAAGGAAAGCTACCACACCCCTGGAGTGTATCCGAAGCCTAGAGTTACTGTTGCAGAACTGAAGCGGATTTGTTGGGGAGGGTCAGAAACCCTGAGAACAGCAGAGGCGGGTGTGTCGAAAGCCACATTTTCATTCCGGGATCCCTGTGTATATCGCCTTTTGGACCATACACATTTGATTTCTAATGGGAAGCTGTGTTCAGATTGTTTGGTGCTTAGCATCTTAATTACAAGTGCTTATGTAATTCCTCTTCACTAACACCTCCGGGGAGAGGGACAGACAGACCCTCCCTTAATCTAAACAAAGCAGAGCTTGATAAGTCAATGTTGGATCCCCTGATGCTTTCCCAGTATTAACAGTCTTCAGCTAATGTTAGATCTCACCCCTTGAGCGGAGGCAGCTACCCATAGCTCCTTGTGTATCCTCCACTCAGCCCAACTGAAAATACTGTAACAGTGACTGTATGACTTGCAGCCTCTGCTATCATGCGTGGGCAGATGCATGTTGCTTCTGGGATCCCAAACTGAATTCAGTGCATGGCAATATTAAGTACGACTGCAGGGGACAGCAATCTGTACCCTTCTGTGAAAACTTCACGATGTCCCTCCCCGTCCTGACCCATTGCTTCTGCAGAAATATGTAGCTCAATAATCAACATGACTGAGAAATCAGCAAGTTAATGGGTGCAAAAGCCTTCGGAAGAAGGTAAGTAGGAATAATCCCCGCTGAAAACTGAGCTCTGTCCTATCTCTAAGGATTCCCTCTGCAAGGCCATCGTAATAGGGATTCTCTCTCTATCAGACGATAACTCTATAAAAGTGGTTCCTTCATAAAGTATGCTCTGAATCAGTACAGCTTGAGAAAAGCACACTGTGTGCTATTCTGCCTGAAGGAGTCTCCGCAAAAGAGCCAGCGGCATTCTGATTCCACATGGGGGATGACACACTGTGTGAAGCACAAAGAACACAGCCTGATTTCAAAATAACAGGTTGAACCGACTGTGCTGACAGTTGGACAGTGTGTGCTTGGACTTTTAAACACAGCAAATTCCATATGGAAATCACTGAAAGAACAATATGAATCCACTAAGAGGAGATTTTTACAGAGTGACTTTTCTGATCTTGAAGGACAGTTATGTTTTTTTTTTAAAACAAAGGCTCTATAAAAACGGCTCATCTCTCCAACGAATCAGCCTCCCCTGCTCTACTGACTACATACAAGTTTTGACTCCTTTACACTACAAGCTGTGCAGAGGCAACCCACTCTAAGGTTGGATGCGCTGGAATCTCTTCTGGCTTGTGCACCATCAGAATGGTTAACTAAGTTCGAGTTGCAAAATCTGTAGTTAGCTGTTTAAAACATTATTTTTAAAGTTAAAAATGTATTACTCTGCAGGGCATCAGTTCATTTAATTCCGGTTGAAACAACGGCATATTCTATCCACTTCATATGCATTTTTTGGTAATCTTATAATTGGCTTTTGAAGGGTTTGGGTGCCGTGTAGCGTTTCCTTAGTTACTTTCCACCTTCATAACCACCACCCACCCTTGCCAGGGGTTTCTTGGTTGATCTGTAAAATGGCTAGAGACCTATTAATTTAGCAACTTTAGAACTAAAGAGTGACAGAATTAAATCCACCGAGGTCAAGGGAGGGACTGTAAATCCCTGTCCCTGCTCCATGTCATCACCATTCTGGTAAAAGTGGCCTAAATTACATTTTTCTCCACTGCAAAAATAAATAAATAAATAAATAAATAAATAAATAAATAAATAATCCCTCTAAAGAAACACAGGTTCAACCAGCTGAGGAACATGCTAAAGTATTGCTCCCCACCAGTGAAGCCTGAGAGGAAGGAATCAATAAACCTACGACTATTACCGGCACTCCAGCAGACCAACTCATCTGCAAAGTGCACACCCACATAGGAAACCAGGTGTACATTGTCCACACCAGCTGCAAGCTCAGGACAGGCCCTTTCTGAACTGAGATCTACTGTTGTGAATACAGGATGCAGACTTGGTTCTGCCCTGGAATGCTATTGAAGGGAGGCAAGGGAAGGGGTTACTGGGAGTTGCACAATACTTCTAGTTTCATATTATGGAGGTAAAATAACAAAACCATTACCCAGCAAAATTACGAAATGCAAATATCTTTTCCTGTTGTTCCTGGATGCTAGAGAGAGAAAGGTCAGGTACACAAACCAGTGCTGCTATTCTGACACTGCTGTTCTAGAGTTTTGATTAGGAGGATCAAGGTTAGACCCACATTTGGTTTCAGAACATTACCCAAGACAGAATTAGCAGGTTAACTGGCAGGTCCAATCCAGCATTTATTCAGCTAATTATTCTAACTGGGGTTCTGACGCCCCTTCTAATCAACTCCTCCTCTCAGCATCAGCAAATTCCTAGCTGCTTAAGGAAATGGACCAGCATCTGTAATTTCTCTGAATGATGCTCTGGGATTGCTGGTCTTCATCCATGTGATTGTGGATGCAGACGGACACGGTGGGACATCCCCATAAAGTTCCAAGTCTTTAAGTGACCTCTTGGATGATTGCCTCTAAGCTTACTAATTAGAGTCCTACAAATCTGATTGAAAAAAGTGTAACAGCAACATCCGTGCTGGTGGCAAGTCACAGACGACATCATGAATGACAACTCTGATTACCCTGCCACATGGTCATGGCAGAATGACACTGCTCATCTTCCTCTAGAGAGATCTAGTGAGAACTTTTAAAACAAACATTTGTCACATGCTTGCCTTGACAAAAGTGGCACATTTACGGCGAGAGGTGCGCATGCATCAGCTTCTCACAGGTTCTAAGCAGTTTAGGCAGGTTGAATGTGGTGAAAAATGGTGCCATTTCTTCCCTTGCAATGATCCTAGGGGCTAATTCTACCTTTCCTCACTTCTCCCTTTCTTTTCCTGGCAAAAATATTCCCGCTACGAAGGGAAATAAAAATCATTCAAATATATATATATACAGTGAACTTCAGTAACCAGAATATTAACAAAAAGTAGTCCTTGTTTGTTTTTTTTCTTTTTTCTTTTAATACTGATGATCTGAGAAAAGGGGAGGAAGTTGATTAGGTCACATTTTAAAAACCGATTACGTTGGGAAGATTTCCTTATCACTTTTCCATGCATTTCCTTTTGATTTAACAATGCAATTAAAATAGTGCTGCTTTGGCTGCATGAGTTTACTCTTGGCTGAGAAGTTCCTAGCCTCCATCGGAACTGCTAGCCATTGCTCACTTGGTCAGTGTGTACAACCAGGCGGTTGTGATGGGGGTGGAATGTTTTAGGTTTATACTTCTAAAGGTTCCATTGCTTTTTAGAAACGTTTCTTTGTGCCGCGATCCCAGGATTAGTTATGGCTATTGAAAATTCGGCACAGGTTTTTGGTTTGAACTAACCAGGAGTCAAACTGGCATGAGTTTTCCTGACATAACGACAACAAAAATAAAATCACTCTCTGTTCATTGCAGGTCTGTGTGGTGGGGGCTTTGAGACATGCTCTGATTGCTTGAATGGAAATGATAGCTTTTTATTATCACCCGACAACAACATAGAGTGCATTATAAATAGCTCTGAACAAAGGGCTTGGTCTACTCTCTGCTGTGGTTCCTTGTAATGAGTTTATGCTTCATCTCAGCTGTAGCGCGGTTGGTCACTCACCCGGCGGCGCCCCTGTCTGGTCTTCCTGGGAATTAGCTCTTTTGACCCTGGAGCGCCCTCTGCTGGCCGACGTCCGCTCCTGTTCACTGGCCCCGTGTCCCTCCCGGACCCCGGTGCCCTCTACCTGAGGGTGCTGCACCCCTGCAGAACCCCCCGAGTCTAGGGGTCCCCTGCCCAGGGAACCCTCCACCCACTATCCCCCACCTTGCCTCCACCCACTATCCCCCACCTTGCCTCAGACCTGGCCACTATCCCCCACCTTGCCTCAGACCTGGCCACTTTCTTCCCAGCCCGGGGCTGCCCCCTTGCACCCCCCAGTACCCCGTGGGTCGGGCCTGCGCTGGGCTCAGCAACCTGGGGCCCTCTCACTAGAGCTTCCCAGCTCCCCACCTCCCAGTTGCCTTGCCCTAGCCCTGCCCCAATTCGCGTACCTTGTTTATGGCTTCCAGCAGCTAGGCCAGTCTCTCTCTCTCTCTCTGCTTACAGAGGGAGACTCTGTCTTGTCTCTCTCTCTCGCTCGCTCTCTGTAGGCCCCTGCCTCTCCGGCTTTTATCCAGGCCTGTGTTTGGGGCATGGCCTCCCAGCTGAGCCTGCTCCTCAATTAAGCCTGAGTTAGCAGGCTCCCTGCCACAACCCCTTTCCTGGGCTGCCTCAAGCCCCTTGCCAGGGCTACCCCAGCCCCTTTTTAGGGGGGGAGCGGGTGGTCACCCCGCTACACAGCACAAACACAGAGTCTGCAGCTTTCACATCAAGGTCAAGACAGGCATGGACCAGCTCCCCAAACTCCAAGATCCTCTTGGCGTTAACTGGTGGCTTGATTATCCCTCTCCCCAGAACGAGAAAACCAGGGGGCTGATGGGAAGTAACAGAGCTCACCAGCAATTCTTCCCCCAATTTATTTTCTTTTGTTCCGAGTCCCCAGTCAGAAAAACCTGCCACGTTTTGAGTTCCAAAATATTAAAAAGAACTAAGGCCACGGCTGAAACTGTCCCCAGCAGGCTTTTGTTAAGAGTTAGTCTCTGGCTCCCTGTAGCACTGGCAATGCAAGGTTGGAAGCCCAAGCATTAGTGTGTAAGCAGTGTCAGGATGAGCCCCCCAAAATGTAACCCTTCTGCCCATCAGAGTTGGCAGCAACAAGGGCCGGGTTCAGTATCCAGGGGTTCCGTTCCAATAACACAATACAAAACTGGCTCGAGCCCCCACCCAGTGACCTGGGACAACCATATACCACCCTTCTGGGTGCCTCTAAGAGGCAATACTTCCCCTCTCGCAAGCACAGAGTCTGAGTGTACCAAAACCTTTTTAATAACAGAGAGAAACAATGTGGCATTATGTTGGGTAAACACCACAACCAGGATTCACATAGCAAACCATGAACCAGCATCTCTCACCCCAGCAAGTTTGGGCTGTGTCCTCTCCTTTAGGTTCAGGAGTCCAGCAACTCCAAAATCGCCCAAAGTTCCTGTAAGCGTGACGGCCCTCACCCGGTGGCGCCTCCTGCTGGTTGTTGGGGGAATTAGCGTGGTCCAGCCCCTGGAGCGCCCTCTGCCGGGAGGAGGTCCCGCTTGCTTACGTCGATTCGGGGGTCTTCGACCCAGGTGGTCGGTTTCTTAAGATAGGTCGGCTGCGACTTGGGCTTCTTAGCTCAGGTAGTCAGTGGATGTACAGTCTTTACAGGTGGGCCCTAGCCGGGCGTTCAGCTCCGACGGCCCACAGATTAGGGTGACCAGACGTCCCGATTTTATCAGGACAGTCCCGATTTTTGTCTCTCTGTCCCGAGTCCCGATGAGACTCTCATCAGGACGCGTTTTGTCCCGATTTTGAGAGTTTGCAGATGAGCCCTGCGGGCGCAGGGCTCATGAAGGCAGCACGGCCCCGCCCACTGCCCCAGGCAGCCATGTGCTGCCTGCATGAGCCCTGCCCAGGCAGGGCTCATCTCTAAAGTCCTGAAATCGGGACAGAGTGCTACTAGAGTAGCTTGCTGCCAGCAGAGACCCCAGCACGCTCCCGTCCTCTCCCCCCCACCTCCGGCCAGCAGAGACAGGCGGGGGAGGGGAGGGACGACCCCCCCCCACAACCAGCGACCTCAGGCAGAGGGGGGTGAGGGGGTACGGGGGAGAAGGGGGCAGCAGCAGATAGGCCACTGCCCCCCCCCCAGCACCTTCCCCCTCCTGCAGAGACAGCACAGCATTTCAGGGGTAGGCGGGCTGGCCGCAGCTGGCTGGAGAGTCCCCCTTGCTGCTCTCTAACTCTCACCCTAGGAGCCAGAGACCTCCAGAGCTGGTGAGTGTGGCCACGGAAGGGGGGCAGGGTCAAGTGTAGATGATTGTTTGGGAGGTGTGTGGAGGATGTCTGGTGGAGGGCTCAAAATAAAAATAACAACAATATCAAGACTATCAAATTATTAATTTATTTTCATTAAATATATAAACTAAATGAAATTAATAAAATTTCAAACCAAACATATATTCATTCTACTATACAATGCTACCTTATGCAATATTCATTTTTAAAAGTTTTAAAATAAGCAGTGCTCCATGAAAAGGGAATGGGGGGCGGGGCGGAGGCACAAGTTAAAATTTTTGCCAAGTTCACTATCCTTGCCCCAGGAAGGAAGGGGTCCGTCCTCTGCAAGACACCTCACTTTTATAGCAGCTTCCCTCTCCTGCAAATCTGCCTCTGTGTCCATTGCTCCTTTTTGCTGCTTCTCTCTGGTCTGGTGCTGCTGTTAACCCCTGAGGGTTATGTCTGCTCTTAGTCAGCCCACTTGACAAGTTTGATTGTCCTTGATCTGTCTCTCTTCCCCTCCCCAACCCTTGCACTGTCTGGAGGTGCCTGCCTTCCATGCCTCCTCATTCACATCTCATTCATTTAACAGGGCACTTGATTATAAAGAGGAGGGGAAGATCTTATTCTACTCCTAGCAGAGACATTTTTCTTTTACCTTAATTATACTACCTTAGGGGCTATAACATATTACCAAAGTTCAATACAGAGTTTCTAAAACAAGGTTATAGGAAAAGGCATAATACAAAAGTCATATAAAAGTTAAACAAAAATGCATAATGCAGAGATTTATCTACAGGCGGGGGAGCGTAGGAGGGGTGGTGTGAACAACACTGTGCATGTATTGGGGGGAAGTCTCTGGGCATAGGTAAGTGTCAGAGGCTGCATCCTCCTCCCCAGCAGAGTGTGTGCAGACCAGTCCACCTTGCTCATGGCAGAGCCAAGGAAAGGAGGCACCTGATCTGCACATGCTGATTCTATCCAGAGCAGGCTGGGGCTGAGCACTGCTAAGCTGCTGCCCAGTTCACTCACCCACATTGTCAAGCAGGGATTGCACCTAGCCATGTACATCTGTTTGAGGTACTAATTGGGACACCATTTGTCCCATATTCAGGTAAAATGTAAAAATTGGTAGTGACATAGAAAATTAGTTGATTGGGAATGTCCCATTAAACCTGATTGTGATCTATTGGAAATTTTGGTTTTTCAGGTTGTTTTCCAGTGTAACGCAAATTTACCAGAGGGATCTATAGTTTACAGTTCTGAACCACATTGCATATGACAGGACAAACTACCATGGGCATGAAATAACATTTGAGACTACGTGGTTCTTTTCAGTGGCTACTTGGCTCCGATCAGGGCTCCGCACCTTTGCCTGTCGTGCCCTGCCCCACCTCTCATGCCCCGCCCCCGTTTGTGCCCCCCCCCCCCCGCTCGCGGAGTGTGTCCTGACATTTCACTCTTCCCATCTGGTCACCTTACCACAGATACCCAGTCTCGCGAGGATGACGATGACCTGGGCTTCCCTGTTCAGGCAGCCAGCAATTAGATAATCTCTACAGGGGGCTAGCCGGGCGTCTCGGCTCCAGCGGCCCACAATCACACAGTCTCTCTGGGCTGGTTCTAGCCTGGGCTTCCCTGCTCAGGTGGCCAACAATTGTACAGTCTTTGCAGGGGGCCTTAGCAGGGCGTCTTGGCTCCAGCGGCCCACAATCACACAGTCTCTCTGGGCTGGCTCTAGCCTGGGCTTCCCTGCTCAGGCGGCCAGCAATTGTACAGTCTTTACAGGGGGCCTTAGCCGGGCGTCTCGGCTCCAGCGGCCTACCGTTACGCAGTCTCTCTGGGC
This sequence comes from Sternotherus odoratus, assembly GCA_032164245.1. Lineage (NCBI taxonomy): Eukaryota > Metazoa > Chordata > Testudines > Kinosternidae > Sternotherus > Sternotherus odoratus. Next base: position 78,869,872 of record JAVMKO010000005.1, on the reverse strand, counting down.
TGGCTCTAGCCCGGGGCTTCCCCGCTCAGGCAGCCAGCAGCGGTACAGGCTTTACAGGGGGCCTTAGCTGGGGCGTCTCAGCTCCAGCGGCCCACAGTTGTACAGTCTTTCTAGGCTGGCTCTAGCCTGAGCTTCCTCGCTCAGGCAGCCAGCAGTGGTACAGGCTTTACAGGGGCTTTAGCCGGGGCGTTGATCGTTTGGGCCCCCCCAGCCCAGCCGTCGCTCCCCCCAGTTGACAGCGGCTCGGGGGGGGCAGCCCAGCCGGGGCTCCCCCCCAGCTGACAGCGGCTGGTGGCAGTGCAGGGTCCTGTGGGAGCGCGAGCCCGGGAGCGGCGCGAGCCGCCCTTGCTGTTCTCCCCAACCCCCGCGCGCCCTTTCTCCCCCGGACCCGGCGGGGGAAGCCCTACTGTGCTGTGGAGCCTCCCCGCCCTCGCCCTCTTTGCAAGCGGTGGTGCTGCCACCGGCCGGGCTCACTGCTCCTGCCGGGGACACGCGTGCTCGTCCGCTCCGGAGGAGAGCCACGCCACCTCCCCGCCCCTTCCCTGCTCTCCAGACTCTGCAGAGTAACTTTTGACCAGGGACTCCAGAGACTTTGGGGTTGTTGGACTTGTGGGACTGTCACATTACTGGAATAATTTGGTACCATATAGATCATTGGGGTACCAAATGTATGTGAAGGGGGTCATAACAGCTATCTATGACCATCTGTGTATATCTATTTTGGAACTGAAGTTATGGATATTGGATAAAAGGTGCCTGTACTTCAAACTTAGGCTTGGCTCCTGTGAAGGCTCAGACATGCTGGTGTTAACTCGAGACCATTAAGGGGCCATCAACTGCACAATGAACTGTGTCCACACCCGAGGAGAGGAGCCTCCCCAGGAATGGGACATGCCTGGGCAAAAACTGAATCATTGAGAGTCTGGTAATTGGACCATGTGGCTGTGAACCTTCAGTTTGCAGCCAGACTCTGCATAAGGAGGAGGAGCGTCTTCACCCACAGGAGGAAGTCTATAAAGCCTGGAAGAACATTCTCCATTTTCTTCTTCTACCTCCAGCCTTCAGCCTGCCTTGTTTCCAGCTTTGGATGGAACTTTGCTACTCAGGGGAACTCTGGACAAAGTTATGCTTTCCAAAGACTTTGATTGAAACCTGCAGTTTATTCTACAGCTGCAAGACTGAACCAAGAGATGTGCCATTACTGCATGTAATTGATTTCTTTTAACCTTTCCTAACCCTCACCTATACCTTTTCCCTTATACAATAAACCTTTAGATTTTAGATTCTAATGGATTGGCAACAGCGTGATTTGTGGGAAGATCTAATTTGTATATTGACCTGGGTCTGGGGCCTGATTCCTTGGAATTGGGGAGAACCGTTTTCTTTATTTGGGGGATTGGTTTTCATAACCATTGGTCCCCAGGACAGGTGGCTGCTGGTGGTGATACCGGGAATCTGGAGTGTCTTAAGGGGATTGCTTGTGTGATTTGTGGCTAGCCAGTGGGGTGAAACCAAAGTCTTTTCTGTTTAGCTGGTTTGGTTTGCCTTAGTGTGAAGAAACCCCAGCTTTGGGCTGTAGTTGCCCCTTTGGAAGCAATCTGTCCTGATCGGACACTCACAGGTCCACCAGAAACAGCACCGTCACAGTGGCGTAGTTGACAGGATCCACAGAACCAGGTCAATTGAGCTTTGGGTCAGAACCCCACGCTGTCCAAATTTGAGATTTGGGTGTTAGGGGTTGGATTGGTTAAAGAGTAGTTTATAATGAGTGAGCAAAGAGCATTTGAGGGCTTGGACAAAAGAGCCCTGAAAGATTTGTGTGCAGAAAAGGGAGTGAGCTTTAAAGAGAAAGCTACAAAAGAAGAACTAAGGGATTTGTTAATGGCCAGCGATCAGGATGCAGGAGCACAGCCCTTACCTGATACTGCAGAAATTAGAAAGCAGCAAGCAGCACATAAACTGCGAATGGAGAATGAAAGGGAACTGGCAGACCTTCGATTGTGGGAGAAGCAACAAATGGATGAGAGGGAGACAAAGACCAGGGAAAGGAACGCTCAGTTACAGAGGGAAGCTGCTGACCGAGAGAAGGAAGCGTGGGAGAGAGAGAGAAGGAAACGTTGGAGAGACGGGAGAGGCTTCAAAAAATGGAACAAGAGACGGCCAAACTTCAGCTCCAAATACAGGAAGGGAAGAGGACGTCATCGCCGCCTGGTAGCCCACGTCCCCCCCCCGCCATGAGAAAAACTGGGAAAAGATGTGTCCCATTTACAGTGATTCTGAGGATATTGAGGAGTTTTTGTTGACCTTTGAACGCCTCTGCAGGGTGCATCGGATCCCTGATGAGCAGCAAATGCCTGTCCTGATGACCAAACTGTCTGGAAAGGCCAGGGAGGTATTTAATGAACTGGGGGAGGAGGAAGCCTTGGACTATGGGCAGTTTAAAGATGCTCTGTTGAGGTGGTTCAGGGTGACGCCTGAGTCTTACAGAGTTAAATTCAGAAAATTCAAAATGTCCAATGATTGTACTTTTGTTGAATGTGCTCATAAGCTGATGGGTTTTGTTAAGAAATGGGTTATGGGGGCAAAGGCACATGGGAATTTTGAAAAACTGCTGGATCTAATAACTTTGGAGCAGTTCTTAGACATCGTGCCAGACCATGTGAGAGCAGCTGTGTGTGACAGGGAACCTGAGTCAATCCTGCGGGCTGCAGAGATTGCAGATGCCTATATACAAAACAGGGCTCGAGATGGGTATAAACCCAAACCTAATCCCCAGTCTCACCAGTTCAAGAGGAGGGAAGGGTTCAGAGGTAGGTCTGGGCCTGACTCTTCTAAAGGGGCGCATGGGAGTCCAGAGGGTAGGAAATCTCCCCCCAGAGGTGGGCAGGTTACATGCTATCACTGTGGTGGGCTTGGCCACACAAGACCAAATTGCCCAATCTTGAAAGGAAGCCCAAGTGTCAGGGAAAATGTTAATTCTGTGGTTGTAAACTCGCTGGAAAGCCACACAGAGCCCAGCGATGGTGCCCTGTGTGCAAATGCTATTTCTGTGGTCTCTGAGAAAGGTGACCTTAGGACTCATGTTAAAGTTAAGTATGGGAACAATAATGCAGAGTTTATTAGCAGTGCAGAGGTTAATGGAATAAGGTGCATGGCTTGGAGGGATACTGCAGCAGATATTCCTTTGGTTAAAGCAAGCCTGGTTAGGGAGGAAGATTACTGGCCCGGTGAGAAGGTAACTGTGGTAGCCTTTTCTGAGTATTTTGTCAGAGTGCCTTTGGCTAAAATCCACCTTAAGTGGAAGGGATTTGAGGGCACCATGGTTGTGGGAGTGAAGGATACGATCCCTAAGGATCTTATGATTGGAAATGATATCAAAGCAATGTTCAATCAAGCTGACAAAGACTGGGCGCAGAAGGGAAGTAGTCCTGAAATCGTGCCTATGGAAGGCTGTTCTAAAAGTTTGTCTGTTCAGAGAAGCAGTTGGCCTGTGAGTAAAATCTCTAAATGTCTGTCTAGTGCAGACATGGGCAAACTACGGCCCGCGGGCCACATACGGCCCGTTAGGCTTTTTAATCCGGCCCGCCGAACTTGTCCAAATTATAGTAAAAACCTCCTTTTTTTCCCCTTTCCCTGCAATGCCCACGTTTCCCCAATAGATGGCGCACTCAAAACACATTGACCGTTGTTGGAGTGGCGCGTATTTCTCTTTATTTCACTTTAATTTTATCCGGCCTGCGAGCTCTCGGCAGGGGAGTGGTGCCAGTGGCCCCCTCCTCCGTGCCCAGGGGCCGAGCAGCGCGGTGAGGGGCGCCGCGCTCCCGCCCGGGGGTGCCGGGCTGAGCTGCCGGGGCCAGGCGAGGAGCCAGATGAGAGCAGCAAGCCGTGGGGCCATGCCCGGTTGAGCAAAGTAAGCAAGAACGGGGGTGAGGGGCGCTCAGGGGGGCTTGGGTGGTGGTTAGGGTGGGGGGGTCTCGGGAGAGGGCAGTCAGGGAACTAAGTGCAGGGGGCTTAGATTGGGGATTCTGGGGGGCAGTTAGAGTGGGGGGTTGCTGGAAGGGGGCAATCAGGGGACAAGGAGCAGGAGGGCTTAGGTACGGGGTAGGGTCCTGCGGGGGGAAGTTAGGGAGGGGGGGGATCTCTGGAGGGGGCAATCGGACAAGGAGCGGGGGGGCTGGATGTCTTGGGAGCTCTGAGGGGGCAGTCAGGGGGTGGGAGGTGAGTGGGAGTCAGATGGGGGGGCAGGCTATTTGGCGAGGCACAGCCTTCCCTACCTGGCCCTCCACACAATTTTGAACCCCAATGTGGCCCTCGGGCCAAAAAGTTTGCCCACCCCTGGTCTAGTGTCTCAGAAGTGAATCTGGAATTAGGTACAGTGCAGGAAGAACTTATGAATCAGGAAAGGGTTTCTCTGGAACAGATTGCAGTGAATGGTCAGGTCAAAGCCCTAACTGAGGAAGGAAAGGGTGAAATAGTTTTGGCTGGTAGAGCTTGTAAAAAGGAACCTGAAAAAGGCAACAGTGGATCGGTTGGAAGTGGCGATGTGCCTGGTGAGGAAGGTTTAAATAAGACTAGGCAGCAGTTTGGGAAGGCAAGGATAGTGAAAGAGAAGTGTCCCTATGCCTTACCTATGTCCTGTGTGGAAAAGTGTGACAGTGAAAGGAGTGTGCCTGTGTCTGTCAGGGGTATTGACTTGCCTGCGGAGGAAGCTACCTCAATCTCCAAGCAGTTGTCTGTGTGCTGGGACAAGGGAAGTGAGATCCCAAGCTGTGGGTCTAGTGAAGGAGAGTGTGTCTCTAAATCTTCTTTGTCTGTGGAGCAGACAGAAAATGCCTGTCAGCCTGGAATGGTTGAGAGTGGGGCATTTGTTTCAGAGTTGGTTTTGGATTCAGCTAAAGCTCAGAAAGGAAATGGTCCTGAGTTTGTGTCGGCTGGGAAGGAAGGCTCCATAACTAGGTTTGATCCGGTTAATGTCTTAGCAAGATCCCAGAGACCAGACGATTCTGGTGCTTGTATTTTGCCTGTTGCTAGTGTGTTGCTGGAAAAGGGTTTAGCAACTCTGTCTAATCAGAGTGATACCCTAGCCAGGGCACAAGGAGAGCAAAAAGGTGATTTGAGTGTGTTACCTACCACCAGCTTAACAACAGGGAGCAAGGAGGAATTGGGACAGCCCTATGACCAAGTGGCTGTGTTTAACCAGCTTACTGGGGACACAAGGTGGTTCAAAGAGGAATGTCTCCATGCTAATTCTGCAAGTATACAGTCTGCGTCTCAGGCTCAGAAAGATAACTGGGTAGATGTATCTTCAGAGCAGGACAGCGGTGCCGGTAGTATTGTAGGTGGTATACCCTCATCTCTAGACACTTTAAATGCATCTTGTGGTCTCTGGGTAAAGAAAGAACAGAACTTCGAGACTAGCTGGTTAGTGAAAATGAATGATATCCCTTTAAGATGTGATACAGCCTCAAAGCTTGCTTCTGTCTGTGAAAATGCAGATTACATGGCTGAATGGGGAGAGAAGGACTTGCTAATGGTGGCTAGCACAAAAAATCCCCCAGATCAGCCAGGAAATTCTGTTAAGCAAGAGAAAGCAGGATTTGATCCTTCAGGGCAAGGAGGGAAAAGAGAATTTGACTTTGCAAAGGAAAGCCACAAGGTGACCCTAAAAGGCCAAAATTCTAATCGTATTGACCCAAAGGCATGGCTTGACAAACCTAATTGTAAATGGACACTTGCAATGAAATTATTGTTGTTAATAATGGTAATTTGTGTAACTACTGTGTTATTATCCCAGACTGTAAAATTGTACAATGGGCCTAATCTTTTGAAAAATCCTGTAAACATGTTTAGAAGAATACATGGAAACACACTTTGTGTTAAGAGGCATTGTTCTACTGATGTGTCACAGTTAAGGCCTGTAAACAGGGGTGAGACTTTCCAAAGGGAAAAAGACATTCCACACCAAATGTGCAGTATAAAAAGGGAAACTGAGGCACACTTCCCTGTTGTTTCCATGGCTAAATGCCAAGATTTCTGTGCTATTGACAACATTAATATCTATAGTGATTTGATGGTACTTGGGTTCCAAACATTTGCCAGAGCTTGTATGTATAAAGTAGCTCTTTTCTTTAGCTCTTGTCAAAATCACATAAAACAAACCCATGGATGGGGGAGCTTTTGGGATGCAGTCAGTGCTGTGTTGTCATCCCTACCTGCATCAATTTTGCGTTGGGGGTGTCACATTACTGGAATAATTTGGTACCATATAGATCATTGGGGTACCAAATGTATGTGAAGGGGGTCATAACAGGTATCTCTGACCATCTGTGTATATCTATTTTGGAACTGAAGTTATGGATATTGGATAAAAGGTGCCTGTACTTCAAACTTAGGCTTGGCTCCTGTGAAGGCTCAGACATGCTGGTGTTAACTCGAGACCATTAAGGGGCCATCAACTGCACAATGAACTGTGTCCACACCCGAGGAGAGGAGCCTCCCCAGGAATGGGACATTTGAGTGATTTTGGGTCGTTGAGCTCCAGAGACTTTGGGGCTGTTGGACTTGTGGAACTTTGGGTGACTCACTCTTCCTTCTGCAGGCTCTCGATCTGCTCAGTCAGCACCCTCTCCTCTTGCTGTATGGCTGCCTGCTGCTGATCTGTGACATCCACCTCCATAGCCTCCTCACTACTCACGGTCTCCTCAGAGACGTCAGACACGGAGGGTGAGCCCACTGAAACAGGAGATGTTGGACTGGGGAAGGTTCCACGCCTTAGATGTCCTTTGCCCTGCAGATAAAAACCCATATCAACAAACTTCACGCCATTATCGCCAAACCTTACAGGCATCTCACGGTACATTTCAGACTGACAGTGTTCTCCCCCACCTTTATCCCAAGTATCAAGAGTGGAGGAAACAACTTGGCAACAGATGCTTAGCACATGTACACAGTCCACAACACCAGGTACAGTGCATGACAATCAAGGACACCTCAAAGCTCACAGCAGGCTGGCTGGGGGGCATCAATGGTTTATGTGTTCAGAGGAGGAGAGATGAAACGCTTTAGTGACATGCACATCAGGCTTCCAAAGTCAATTAAAGACACAACACAAAGTATTTTTACAAGCCAGGCTGTAAGATGGGAAGCCTTCAGTCCGCCAAATCACAATGCTGGCTTGGGGTGAGAACATCCTGAACATTACAAACAAAACGTTGGCGTGCCCAGTCCTGAACCATCCCATTCTTTGTGAAAAACAATCCCACAATGCACACAAAACGAAACAGATAACACTATCCAATGTGAACATTCAGCTTAGCGGGCTGGAGAGTTGCTCTCCATACACAACACACACTAGGGAGCTCAACTGATAGTAAGTGGAAAAGCCGGCTACAAAGCCATGGCTACACTTTTAGTCCTCGCACTGTTGGTGGAAATGAGAGGCCCAATATTAAAGCAAGCAGAGAGGCCAGGTAAAGCACAAACTAGCTCCTTATATCAGGGAAAGGGAATGAGGAGGCAGAGGTGCCACTGTATGAAACAAGGTGAGGGGAAAGATGGCAGAGCAGGGAAACTGTTCAATAGAAAATCTCAAAGCCTCCTTCAGGGCAAAGAATAACTACTAGACTGCTGACTAAGCAGTGTACAATTCCAGCAGACTGGGTTACTATTCTGATGTGACGTAAGCAGAGGCTCTATTATTTCAACTATAACAGTTTGAAGACTGTGAGTTAGTTATGTAAGAGGATTCTCCCCTGGCTGTAATTTTTGGGAGCAATTTTCAAAAGTAGATAAGAGATTTCAGGGCAGAAGTCCTAGGGGTTTGCAATGAGACCTTTATTCTTAAATCAACTTAGTTTCTTTGGAAAGCCTCACCTAGGGAGAAAACTCAGTATCTTCAGAGACTCTTTCAGTGCACTGTAGCTCACATTACAGCTGCTGGCTCATATTAACTGCAGCAGGGGTTCACAAATGTTTGTACTGGTGACCCCTTTCACACAGAAAGCCTCTGAGTGTGACCCCCCCTTATAAACATATTAAAATGTGTTTTTAATTTAACACCATTATAAGTGCTGGAGGCGAAGCGAGGTTTGGGGTGGAGGCTGACAGCTCGCCAACCCTCCCCCCCCATGTAATAACCTTGTGACCCCTAGAGGGGTCACAACCCCCCATCTAAGAACCCCTAAACTATAACTTAATCAACAGCCCAGTATAGAAATACCTCCACTTTCAATATTAGAACATCAACTGCAACGTTCTGTTAATTTCTAGGCCATCATAAATGTTACTATGGTATGTTTGGTGTCTTCCATTAGTGTGTCAATCTTCACACCCCATATAGTGAAGATGCTGCAGTTTTGCATACATGACTCATGTGAACCAGTGGTTTCTTTCCCTAGCAGGGCTGGAAGTCCAATCCATTGAAAAGGACTTAGGAAAAAAGAGCAACAAAGATACTGTATGTCAAGCTAGGCTATATTTTACCTTTCCTAATACCAGATGCCTTGGTGTAAGCGTGCGGGGACTCACCCGGCGGCGCCCCCTGCTGGCCGTCGGGGGAATTAGCGTCGTCCAGCTCTTGGAGCGCCCTCTGCCGGGAGGGGGTCCCTCTGGCTTAACTGGGTTCTGGCGTCTTCACCCCGCTGGTGGCTTCCACCGCCTTAGGGAGGTAAGTTCCGGCCGGAGCTTCTTAGCTCGGGTTGCCGGCAAAGACACCGTCTCTATCAGGCTCTAGCCGGGTTGTTTCAGCTCCGGCTGTCCGTACATACAGTCTTTATAGGCTGGCGCTAGCCTGGGCTTCCTGCTCCGGCAGCCAGCAAATATACAGTCTCTAGAGGCTCTAGCCGGGGCGTCTCAGCTCCGGCCAGCCGCACGTATAGTCTTTAAGGCTGGCGATGGCCCGGGCTTCCTAGCTCGGGCTGCCGGCGAAGGTACAGCCTCTATCGGGCTCTAGTCGGGGCGTCTCAGCTCCGGCTGCCCGCACACACGGTCCTTATAAGCTGGCAGCGGCCTGGGCTTCTTAACTCAGGTAGCCAGCGAAGGTACAGTCTCTATGGGGCTCTAGCCGGGCGTCTCGGTTCCAGCTGCCCGTACAGACAGTCTTTATAGGCTGGCGGTGGTCTGGGCTTCCCAACCCAGGCAGCCAGCAAAGGTACAGTCTATGTTGGGTTCTAGCCGGGTGTCTCGGCTCCGCCCGCCCGTACAGACAGTCTTTAAGGGCTGGCGGTTGTCTGGGCTTCCTAACCCAGGCAGCCAGCAAAGGTACAGTCTATGTTGGGTTCTAGCCGGGTGTCTCGGCTCCGGCCGCCCATACAGACAGTCTTTAAGGGCTGGCGGTTGTCTGGGCTTCCTAACCCAGGCAGCCAGCAAAGGTACAGTCTATATAGGGTTTTCGCCGGGGCGTCTCTGCTCTGGCAGCCCGAAGATACGGTCTACTCACGGCTCCATGTCCCTCAGGGTCCCACGTCCTCGGGGCTCCACTCCATTCCCGGCTCGTCGGGGTAGGTGGCTGACGGGACTCCGGGCCAGTCGTCGGGGTCTGCGGGGGACTCGGCCGCCGCTTCGTCCGGCTCGCCTCCGGATCCGGTAGGGTCTGTGGCCGCCGCCGCAGGGAGCTCGGGGCCGGCGTCCTCGGCCACGGGGTATGTGGCCACCGGGACGCCAGGCCAGTCCCTCTCCTCCGCTGTGTCGGGGTCGCTGCTCCGCTCGGTCGGTTCGCCTGCCCTCCAGCGGTCGGGCCGTCGCTCTCCCTCCTCCGCTGGGCCGACGACCCCCTCTTGGCGGCCGGCCGCGCCCTTTATTCTTCTGGGTCCCGGCTGATACTTCCGGGGCAGGGGGCGGGGCCGCCACGGCTCCGCCCGCCATGTTTGTTCTCTGGTCGGGTCCCGCTCGGAGGGGGCCCACCCGGGCCCACTACACTTGGTTTGCCTCCTGGGGACAGAAATAGGGGTACCATATATAAATAAAAAGCAAAAAGAACAAGGAGTACTTGTGGCACCTTAGAGACTAACAAATGTATTTGGGCATAAGCTTTCATGGGCTAGAACTCACTTCATCAGATGCATAGAGTGGAACATACAGTAGGAACATACACAGAGAACATGAAAAGATGGGGGTTGCCATACCAACTCTAAGAGACTAATCAATTAAGGTGAGCTATTATCAGCAGGAGGGAAAAAAACGGTTGTAGTGATAATCAGGATGGCCCATTTCAAACAATTGACAAGAATGTTTGAGTAACAGTAGGGAAAACTAGCAAGGGGAAATAAATTTCAGCTTGTGTATTGACTCAGCCACTCCCAGTCTTTAGTCAAGCCTAATTTAAGGGTATCCAGTTTGCAAACTAATTCCAGTTCAGCAGTTTCTTGTGGTAGTCAGGATAGGTTGTAGATCTATGATGATGCACTGGAGAGGTTTTAGTTGGGGGCTGAAGGTGACGGCTAGTGACGTTCTGTTACTTTCTTTGTTGGGCCTGTCCTGTAGTAAGTGACTTCTGGGTACTCTTCTGGTTCTATCAATCTGTTTCTTCACTTCAGCAGGTGGATATTGCAGTTTTAAGACTGCTTAATAGAGATCTTGTATGTGCTTGTCTATGTCTGAGAGATTGAAGCAAATGTGGTTGTATCTTAGAACTTGGCTGTAGACCAGGCCTGCACAACTCAGAAAGCAGCGAGGGCCATATATTACTGCAAAAAAACCCAGCTGTGGTCCGAAAAGCCCCGCCCTCGCCCGCCCCCATCTGCTTCTCCCCACCCCCCCGCTTGTCTTGCCCCACCCCTACTAACCTCCCGCGGGCCGCACAGTGAGCCGGTGTGGGCCGCATGTGGCCCCCACGCCGCGTGTTGTGCAGGCCTACCGTAGACAATGGATCATGTGATGCATCCTGGATGGAAGCTAGAGGCATGTAGATAAGTATAGCAGTCAGTAGGTTTCCAGTATAGAGTGGTGTTTATGTGACTAATGCTTATTAGCACTGTCCAGGAAGTGGATCGCTTGTGTGGATTGGTCCAGGCTGAGGTTGATGGTGGGATGGAAATTGTTGAAATCATGGTGGAATTCCTCAAGGGCTTCTTTTCCATGGGTCCAGATGATGAAGATGTCGCCAATGTAATGCAAGTAGAGTAGGGGCATTAGGGGACGAGAGGCAAGGAAGCGTTGTTCTAAGTCAGCCATAAACATGTTGGCATACTGTGGGGCCATGCGGGTACCCATAGCGGTGCCACTGACTTGAAGGTATATATTGTCACTAAATGTGAAATAGTTGTGGGTGAGGACAAAGTCACAAAGTTCAGCCACCAGGTTTGCTGTGACACTATCAGGGATACTGTTCCTGACGGCTTGTACTCCATCTTTGTGTGGAACGTTGGATGTAGAGGGCTTCGTCATCCATAGTGGCCAGGATGGTGTTTTTTGGAAGATCACCAATGGATTGTAGTTTCCTCAGGAAGTCAGTGGTGTCTCAAAGATAGCTGGGAGTGCTGGTAGCATAGGGCCTGAAGAGAGAGTCTACATATCCAGACAATCCTGTTAATGCCTGAGATGATGGGGCATCCAGGATTTCCAGGTTTATGGATCTTGGGTAGCAGAGTATATACCCCTGGTCAGGGTTCTTGTCAAATGTTTGAAATGGGCCATCCTGATTATCACTACAAAGGTTTTTTTCTCCTGCTGCTAATAGTTCATCCTAATTGATTAGTTTCTGTGAGTTGGTATGGCCCCCATCTTTTCTCTGTGTGAGGGAGGATGGGGGGGGGGAGGGGGGAAGAGGGGAGAGGTATGTTCCACTCTATGCATCTGATGTGAATTCACTTGATGTGAATGTCTGCAATAATTACAAGTATAAAAATACTTTAAAATCAAGAGACTGGTTGGCATTGCAGGTGACAGAGACCTCCTAGAACAATTTGAGATTTCACTTGCTACACAAAAAATTGAAAATGTTATATGCTATCATTAAAACATGTCCTGCTTTCTGATTGGTTGTCAAAAAGTTAACAATTGGGTGAAACCTAAATGGATAGGCCTGGTTCAACCTATCGATGATCTACTTACAGGCAGCAAGAAACGTAATGTGTCCTAGAAGAGCAGAACACTTCAAGTACAGCTAAACATACTGGCTTCTGCACTATATTTAACTACATATTTTCACACAGAATTAACAAAACAATTCCTTCCCAAAAGAGCGTTTAAATTAGATTTAGCAATGGACATTTTAAACTGCTTCACACAAACACTCGTTGTCCACATTACAACGCAATTAAGAATGTTCAGCCAGTTGGAACAGTCAATTGACTGATCAATCCAACTCTTCATTTTAGATGAGGGATGTCTGCAACAGAATTTCCAACAGATACTCTCTGCTAACCATGAAATTGTCAATAGAGGACAACATATCAGGGTACCTTATAATATGTTACTACATCATCCTCAGTATTCAAGTTTTGCTTTTTAGTCTTCAACTGAGTTTTGTAGGCATCACAGCACAGTTGGGCTTTACAAAGAAGTTTAAAGGAGGATAATGTTTCGGCTTTGATGGGTTTTACAGGGAGCAACTTCCAGGCCCACTGGGCAGCATGAGAGAAAGCACGATGGTGCATGCTGGAAAGTTTCACATGTGGGGAATCAAGGCTGGTGTTTGTGTCTATAGCATGTAAGAGATGATAGAGGAGGCAGGGATAGGCCTTAAAAATGAAGACAAATAGTCTGTGTGGGATGTGCTGGACTATGGTGGAGTTAAGAGGAAGCATGTCAAGATGGGGTGATGTGGTCAAAGCGAGGAGTCAGGAAGATGATTTTTGCAGCAGTGCTTTAAATGGATTTAAGGATTCCACTCTCACAAGCTTTCCTTTTCTAACCTGCCTTTCCCTGCCATAGAGATACATTGTCTGTATTCATTATAATAGGATTGTAAGCTCCTCGGGGCAGGTACCTGGTCTTTTGTGTCTGCGAAGTGCCAGGCACACTAATGATGCTATACATAGTAAATAACATTACTGTCACCTACCTGTATGATCACTGCTGCCTGCCTCAAGTTCAAGAAGTGCCTCCTCTCCAGTATAGCACGGAACCAACGCTGCAGCAGAGTAATCCTCCGGAGCACCTCCTGGTGCTGCAAATCCTGCAAAAGCTGGCGCTCCCGCTCCTTCATGAAAACCTAATAGGCAGCACATGAGGAATTAGGTCAATGTGTGTCATGCTTCCCCGGCCACAGGAGGCATGAGTTAATCCCCCAGACGTCTGTATCTGGAATGCTCTCAAATAAAGAGCTTAGCGTTTGACTTTACTTTGGGATACCTGTGAAAGGTTTCTGGACAGTTACCTACAGTATGTGGCTGTGAAATGTTGGATGTGTGTCACAAGATATAGCAGCTGAGAAGTAAATTCCCTTTCTAGAGTGAGGTGATAACTGTTGTAACAGTAAGTTAGAGAGACAAGAAGAGCTCTGTGTAGGCTCAAAAGGTTGTCTCTCTCTCTCCCCAGCAGAAGTTGGTCCAATAAAAGATGTTACCCCATCCACCTGGTCTCTCTAATATTCTGGGACTGACAGGGCTATAACAACACTGCAGAGAATAGTAGTTATGTGACAAAGTGTGGAGTGATTATTGGAGGCTAACTTGTTTTAAATAGCATGATTAGACCATCCTGGCTTCCCAGAAAGCAACAATCTCTAAGTAGTTTGCGTTGCGTATGACATGATTAAAACCCTTCTCACTTAATCCATTTCCTTTTGGTAAAGTGGAACAACAGTCGTGTCAATGCAAACATGTCTGAAAACCAAACTACAACATACAGGCAGATTTTATTTGTCAGTGCAGAGACTGAGCTGTGGGTAAGTATTTACCATTGTTCTCCCAACTTGATAATTGTCTGGACTGAGCTTTATTTTCCTGAAGAAATCATGGATGTTGTGCTTAGATGGGCTTATTCCTCGTGGCAGAAGAACATGGAAATGATCCACAAAATCCTGTAATATGAGAAGCCATCCGAGTTAAATTCTAAGGGCAGTGCTATGTCACTGTTTCATAATTATTTGCTGGCCAAATGAGGTATATCTTAGTAAATCAGCAGAAACATAACTGACATTCAAGAACTGCAGAATTCAAAGATTCCTTCATCGTTATAGATTCATAGATTCTGAGGCAAGAAGAAACCACTGATCATCTAGTTTGACTTCCTGTATAATACAGGCTATGGAACTTCCCCACAATAATTCTTAGAGCCGATTTTTTAGAAAAGCATCCAATCTTGATTTAAAATCGTCAGCGCTGGAGAATCTACCATGACCCTGGCTAAATTATAGCACTGGTGGCTTTCAGAATTGTATGAAAGGCAAATAGGAGATACTGCAGTGTCTGCCTGCAGAGGAGCACTCAGAGATGCTGTGAAAATGTGCAGTGAATCCTGAGAAAAGATCATTACAGGAGGGATTTACCAGAACCTGCAGAGTATCTCAGAAAGCACAGAATGTCACAACATTACCCTTTTGATGGTTCAAACATCAGACTTGCTGGAGTCCTTGAAGACAGATATCCCCAAAGTCAGAAGGGGTTCAGGTTCCCTACAAAGGAACTGATAGTCCTTCCTTTCTAACAGCTTTTGTAACAGACATGACAGCATTCTCAATGCCAAAAATAAATGGTGTGCATTCATTTTACTACAGGAAACAAACCAGGTGGTAGCCGCTAATGAAAGAACCACACACAGAAAGAAAATTTTTTGATAAAACCACCATGTAAAAAGAAATATTTCCCTTGAATAAGCAAATCTGTGTGAACTAAGGCAGCCTCCCCAGTGCTGTGAGGTTTGGGAACCTCTGCATGATGACTAAATGCATTTAGCACTAGCAGATTATGTATGGCAGGAAATGCCAGCTCCCTGAGTTAAGGCTGACTGGTCTGAACAAATTATCTTCACTGAAAGGAAACAAAAACAGAAACAAGTAACAGGAGGCTGCCATATGAGCTCATTCCTAAACTGAAGAGATGATCTGGCTCCCATTTATGACAAGAAAAATCTTCCTCATACAGATCTCAATGATAAAATATTAAATTAAGAAAATGTGATTGAAAAAATATTCACTTAAAATAAAATCGACCCATAACTATTCCACTTTGTCGATATGGCCCACTATAGTTTAGGCTGAATTCTGCTTGGTTTAGAAATAGACTCAGTTTTACAGTTGGCTGTGGCCTCTAATACAGATATCTACCTTTAGGAGGTTCAGTGGGCCTAGCACACTAGAATTTCATTTCTGGAAACATGGACTTGACTCCTTTTAGGTCACAAAGTGGTTGAATGAAATCATTGTAGCTTCTAACGGACATCATGGTCTTGATTTTAGATGTGTGTGTGCAATTTCTGTGCAAACAAACGCATGACTGGCAATTTGGGTTCAGAACTAGAATAGCTGAGGCTTTGCAAGTTAGAACTTAGGTTTAGCATATGACCACACTCCATACCTGGCTCCAGCCAGTGATATTATTCCCTCGCTTTTATGAACTCTAAATTCACCTGCATTTAGAAATAAGAGTGTGCAAAAAATGGGCCACCTCAATCTACCAGGGTATGAGGCTTTAACAGAAATGAATAAAAAGTAAAAGCACTTTGTCTAACCTGGAAGGAATATTTGCAGCTGTACCCAGACTGCCGAATTCGAACCGTCTCCAGCATTCCTGTGTATCGCTGCTGCCTAAGCACAAGGCTGTCATTGAACCTCAGAGGGAGCTGAAAGAGAGAAACAGACAGAAAACGTTACTTCACACAACCACAAACACCTCCTGAAACTCATGAGGAGACATGGAAGTTGATTGAGGAGTCCATATTGTATATGTTGCCAATAGTACATTATGGACTCCCAGCAACTAACTGGTCCAAGACCACCAACTTGTTTATTTCTGAACATCCATTGAAAGAAAATGGCTTTCAACCATTACTGATCTGGCTGGATTTAAAATGGAGATCTAGTGATAGACTCCATTATCCCACAAGCTGTTTCCTTCCAACTTTGTTTAATCAATTTATAGTCCATGATACCAATTCATCTTCTAAAAAAAGGAAAGGAAAAATGTTATGTACAACTAAATTCATTTGAATAATGAGGTTTATTATAAAAGTATCTTCCTTTTTTCAATTAAAATTTCATATGGATTTTTAAAAAAATTAAAGCTGGAAGCCTAATTGCTCATTCATGGCAGACATGAGTTTCAGAGCTTGTGAGAACTTCAGAGGAGACAGCTCAAATTATTATTTACCCGATGACCAGAAGGGTCATTGTGGTTTGTCAAGTAGGAAAAATATTACACACAAATACCACCACACATGTTTAACAATGGTCTCCACACACACTGACTCGTCCAGGAGGTCCTTTCTCTTCTTTTCAGCCAAGCATAACAAATTCACACCACAAAGTATTTCCAAGTTATTGTGGGTTTTACCCAGACACTTAAGAATGAAGAGTGAAACTGCATCCTAATAAACCACTCGTGCTGCAGTCCAGAAGCTGTTCTGTGAGAGCACTTTTCTTATCAAGTTCTGGGATTCCAATGAAACCCCAATGGGACATTGTGACACATCTGTATGTTGGAAGGGGGCTGCGTGTTTGTTGTTTGTGGTATCTGAAGCAGCAATGATTAGCTACTGTGTACCTAAGCACCACCACAACTGGCAGGGTTCATGTTAATGAACCATCCAAACAATGAAATCACACATCACAGTAACTGGAAACAACACAGTGAGAACAAGACAGACTTTGACCTTTATCTCCAATTTTATTCTCTTCAATGAGGGTGTGATGAGTGGTGTGGCAAAGCTTTGGCCTTCTCCCTGTGGGTACTGCACTTCCAGGTGGTTTGTGCTAGCCTCAGAGGCTCACTGTGATTAGTTAGGGGAGGTAGAAAAGGGGGGAGCCCGGGCCCACCCTCTACTCCGGGCTCCAGCCCAGGGACCCTAATAGTATCAGATAAGATGGCTGACCTTTTAGGCACCAAACACAATACAAATTCCCTGGGCTACTTCCCCACAGCAGTCCCCTGCTTCTTCCAACTTCTCTTCACCCTTACCTCAGGGCCTCCTTCCAAACTCCCAACGCCTCCAAACTGCTCTCTGCTCCAACGCCTCCAAACTGCTCTCTGCTCCAATGCCTCCCAAACTCCTGACACCCATGCCCACCTGACTAAATGGGAGGGTTTTTAAGTGGTTTCAGCCAGCCCCTGGTTGGCTTCAGGTGTCCCAATCAGGCTAGCTGTTTCTGCTGCTTTCTAGAACCTTCTTAATTGTCCCCAGATGTCTTGATTGGCCTGGAGTAGCCTTTGCTTGGCTATCCAGGGAACAGAGACCTGCACATCCTGAGGCTGATATACCTGCCTTCCAGCACTCTCCTATACCCTTCTGGTCTGACTCCATCACAGTGGTTAATGCAAATGCTGAGAACAGTGTTTTTATTACCAAGCATTTGGCAACGATAGATCTTTACCTTTGCAGCATTAGATCGAATGCACTTGACAAAATAAGGGTCTGATTGACCAAGAGGCTTCATCAACTTGTTGAGGGATGCCTGCAGCAGAAAATAAAACTTAAAAGCTGGAAAAAAAGCCAGATGCGACATACACTGAAGTTTCAAACATTTCACCCAAGAGGAAACTGAGGAAATTACCAACTTAAGAACTGTTTTGGACAGAAAAGTAGTCAACTAAAACACCAAAGAGAAGTTCATTTTGTTCCAGGGTCATTCAATTCAATTCAGCACCAGTTCCATATAGATCTCTAGATATGCTAAACCTGTTAAACTTGAACATTAATGTCTTTGTATCCAACATACACTTCTTAAGACACGGATTTTCTTTTCTTTTTTTTTTTACACTAATATTTTCCTTCAGGAATTGCAATGGCAGCTCATGTGACCTACACTGTACACAAGTGCATTTTGAGAGAGGATAGTTTCCAGTCCCACCTCATACAATTAGACATCAGGTTTTCAGTACGAAAGGGAAATGAGCTTTGAATTTCACTTTGCAATTATACATATTTTACTGGAAGGCCCAAGAGAATTATCAGAGGGTGGTGAAGGACAGTGTAACCACTGATCTCCTTGACACATTTTCAGAAATCCACTATTTGCAGGGCATTACAGTGAAAATGAACACCCTCTTTCCTCCAAAATCTCCATAAACGTCCGACTCTGCCCCACAGGATTTTCTTGTGCTAGATTCAGAGTACCCCTGGTGCATGGTCTTAAAATGGAGTTGGTTGCTTTCTGTCAAATCAATCCTTGCAGTTTGTCTGATATTCCTTTATCCAGACTAGTCTCCCATCCTTTCCTATAGCTCAATATATAGTGAATCCCTTAGACTATGAGCATTGACCTTTTCGTAGAACGCTCCTGGTCAGAAATGTTTTGAACCTGACAGATTTTCTACCATTTTCTTTTTTCAACTGAGATGTGAAAAGCTCTGGATATTCTGTTCTGTATTTATTATATGCATTATATGTATAACATATATTCAAAGGGCCACTAGGCATCATAGCATTCCCCCCCGATAGAGAAGGACCCAACCCATTCAGTTATTTCAAAGACTGAGGGTGTGTCTACACAGAAAATAGACAACTGGGGCCAAGGAGTTGTTTCATGTCTATGTAGGCTTCTGGGCTTGGGCTGGAGCCCGGGCTGTAGGACCCTGGGAAGTGGAAGGGCCCCAGAGCTCAGACCTGAGTCGGCTGACATGGGTTTGATGCTGTGTAAGGACCGGACGAAATTGTGATGGGCAACCACTAGGGGGCGTAGTTATGCTTCTGAGTCAACTCCAGGAGAGGGCGTAATGGTGGTATTAATCTGAGAATGACCTCGTTGCTGTTATCTGTGTGTTTGGGAACAGTCCCAGCTGTATGAGTGTTTACCCTGTCTGTGTGAGAACGAATGCATGGGAAACTAGATGGGGAAACTGAGGCAGGACAGTGTAATCAACAAGTGCTGAACAGCGTGTAACCAGTTAGCTTGCTGCTTGCTATTCATGAGATATGAGTATGTATGAGATGCAAATGAGTATGGGTATATCTGTGCTGACATGCCCCTTGTCTGTTGGGCTTCTTCTCTGGACATCGCCTGGGTGTGTCAGACATCCTGTATCGCGGCAGTGCTGCCCAGGAGCCCCCAGCACGGTAATGCCGCTCCCTTCAATAAACTCACCACTTTCCATCTAGCCACCTGTGTGAAGCCTCGTTTCTCCCGGCAACAAGATAACCACCCCGCAACATGCTGGTTTTAATTTGCGGTGTAGACATACCCTTCGATTTCCCCACAATTTCTAAAATGCACCTACGGTCCATCTGTATCTTTGGAGCTATATGCAGCTCTACATGATGATGTGCCTGTAGAGTAACTCTTAAAAACAAAGGACAAACTTGCTTATTTCTTGTTTATATTGGCTGCCTCCCTCTTCCCCTCTGGTTCTCACCCTGGAAAACTGCTGGGTATCACAACTCTAATTTTATTTGACTTTCACAAGACACAAGTATTTGCTCATGAAAATAGTCTGGTGCAAACCTGTGAAAAAACGTTTTATCAAGATCACTGCAATAAACCCAAGAGGGCATGGCTTGGATCGGTCAGACAGAGGAAATACAAATGTTTACTGTGTCATATTCTGGGTGACAGATTCTGCTTTGTGGTTGGTACCCAAACAGCCAGCTTTACAGCTGCTCTATCACTCATGGATTTCACAAATACCTAAAACTGATTGGGATCCCTTAGGCTATAGGACTCCAAAAGTCAGGGACAGAGTAGCACAGATGCATCCAATCAGGAGGAGGAGGAAAAAAGCTAAAAGGAAAAATGCTATTGCACTGCACTGGCTCAAATGGTTTTGAGTCGCAGTGTCATTATCACAGCCTACTGGAAGAGCAGCAATTTCTTTGAACAGAAATCTTAAAGTGGGGCAGAAGAGTAAACATAATAAAAAAATCAAAAGAAAATGATGTTATGCTCCTTCTTTCCCTCCATTCTATTTACAGAGGATTTCATGCTCCAATGACAAGGAGCGTGTCATTTCTATCCCAGTATAAATGTGAAATGATTTAGTCTCTCAAGGGGGAATATTAAATTCCAAACTGGATCAGTGAGGTGAAATATGCAGTGCATTTTCGTTTACTTAGAACTCACAATGACAAGATACTCAAGTGATTATGATGTTAACTTTTCCAGCAGAATACACATGGAAACAGGATGTGGAGTTTATTTAACTTGCTGTCATTGGAGCATTTTAAGGATTCCTGGTGACCACGCATGTGACTGCAGTTAGAAAATGACTGCTCTATCCTCGCAAAAAAATTGGCTGGTGCGCTGCTTTGAAATGACAGCACAAATGGGCAGAACTCTATTGTAATCCTGTGGCTAGAACCACTTGGACCAACTTACATAGTTTTTTGTTATCTGTTAGTGGGGTTTTACTAGTAAATATTTAAAATCTACTTCTTGCACAAAAGAACACTCTGGGGAGTGAAGCTGTGAGCATGCAAGCCAGCTGAGGCTTGCCTCTTTGTAGCATTCCCTCTTTCTCTGGGACGGGAGAGACAAGGTCATGTGTTGCATTCATGTTTTGTACGTGTTTCTACAAATTACCTAATTCCCAGAGAAACGTTTTTGAAATGAACAGGATAGCTAGAAAATGCTTTCTCTAAACTAGACCACATGCCTGATTTTCAATGAAATTTGCTCTCTAATACTAACACACACACTTGTGTGTGCGTTTTGAGACTTGACAGTTGCAATTTCCAAGCATGCATCCACAGTGACTAGGCTGGAGACGTTTTTTAGCTTCAGTTACCCAAAATGGCAGGTAACTGGTGCAGAATAGAGACAGGATGGCAAATGCTGGCCTCAACCCCGTCTCAAAATTCACATGCATTTCTGGAGCTAAAGCAGCAGTGTTTTTACCTTCTGGGCTCTTCCAAGGAATTACATTCTAACGGGCAAAAACACAACTGAACTTGAGATACACATCATCCACATCTGATGGATTTCCCAGAGGAAAGGGGCCTCTTTTCAGAATTAGGTGCAAGGCAATAAGACATGTATAAAAACCTGTGCCTCATTTGTGCATGTGTAATTCCCACTGTTCTCTCCTGATGCATTCTGGGGGTTTGCAGTTCCTCTCCCCAAAACTGTTGCATTTGAAAATAGAATCAGGGACACCATTTGCCTTTTTTTTCCCCAATACAAAATGAAACTGGCATGGTGATAGGGCCAGAGAGGGAGCTAGGCTTTGTATGTGTAAAAGAAAAATTAAGGAACTGGGAAAGGCAAGGACAGGCCCCTCAGAAATCATATCTTAAGGATGGAAAAGACCAGAGACTAGCCCATCCCACAGTCAACATAAGATTGCTCCCTACAATACTTTTCTGATTATTTTGTCCACTCTCATTTATAATCCCTGAGCAATTGGGTTTCCACCATGACCCTTGGAAGATTACGCTAGTCTAAACCCCCCAACATCTGAAAGTTTTTCCTGATAGGCTGCTTCAACCTGACATTTCTTACTTTCATCCCACTGCTTTTTGTTATACTCTCCCTAAGTAATCCCTCTCTTTCTTAGTACGTACATCCTTTAAGTATGAGTAGGCTTATGTTCCCTAAACATCATTGCTTAGCCAAGCTACACATACTTCGTTGTTTTCATGTTCTGAATAGGGCTAAAGAGGAGAGTGCTGTGCCTGTGAGAATCATCCTTGGCACCTTGAGGACCCATGCAGGTGTTTGTTCTGAGTGCACCCACGACCAACTCTTTTTTTCTCTTGCGCTTCTTCACATTTAAAGTAAACATTGGAAATTACCTGGAATTGTCCACTGATACTGGGTGGAATGCAATCATGCAGTGTCAGGTTAGTTAGGTGCTTGAGAGATTTCACCTGCCACAAGTGCTGCCAAAAAACCTAAAACAAACCAAGAGAGTTTTTCTACAAAAAGAACTTTGACTACATATGGCCTACGTTCTCCCACTGTATCCCCACTTCTGCTATTCCATAGGTCTCCCCTTACGGTACTGACCCTATGCAACATCCCCTGCAAATATCAAGGGAACAATTCACAACTGGGAATTTTTACCCTAGCCACTAGGTTGGTCACTGTACAGACTATATGTAAACTCCCTGTTCCAACGAGCTTACAGCTGAAACATGCACATAATACAGCAGGTTTGTATAGACCTTAGGAAAGGGTTGTGAGAGGAACTGGTGAGTGACAGTGATGGGAGCATGTGGCTTTGTATATTTGTTCCCGTATGTGTATAATTGTCAGGCCTCTTTGATGCTCCAAGTTAGAAAAAGCTTAGAAGACGCTATTTAAGTTTAACGCATGCTTTGTGTTCATATATGGTAAGATGCTGGCAGACCAGGTGCCATCTAATGCGAAGGACCCCAAGTCTCAACTGAACACTGAGGACTACAGATCTGAAATTAGACTGGCTCAACTGTGTTAGTATTATTAAAATAGGTACTAGGATTATCAGAAAGTGTTTAGACCTTATTGAAGGCCTGTGAGTTGCTGCATGCATTAATCTCACTTCTAACATCTGTATCCCACGCTGTATGGGAATACAGAAGCATTTGTATTGTGAGCCTCTGACTGGGTAAATCACCAGACAGGAGGGAGACATTAACTAGTGTGAAATGGAGTCTCCAACAGAAATTGTTACGTGCTGGCCAACAAGAAAGGCCTATCATCGCCAGATGACTATTGTGGATCAACATGAAAGAGGACAAAAGATTTTGGTGGGCTGCTCTCCCCTCCCACCTCATGAAGATGAGTCATGAAAGTGGATTCCTCCATCAGCTGAGTTTGCAGCCAACAGCCCATGGGATAAGGGAATAAAAACCCCTAATGAGGAGGAACTGGACCTCTATGCTGTTTGGACTTTGGGGGAGGCGAGGTTTTCTAGGTTTAAACAGAACCCCAGTTAGCCCTAAAATACATATAAAGCTTGCTATAGTTTATTATAGAAGTTTGCAACTCATTTGTGTGTATGTTTACCTGTTTCAACCATGAAAATAATTCATTTCATTTTAAAATAAATCTGCATAGTGTTTGTTATAGAGCTGGCTACAAGTGTTGTCTTTGTCAGATTTAAGATGCAATTGACCTGGGGTAAGTGACTGGTTTTCTAGAACTGGGAGTAACCTGAATATGGCTGTGATTCTTGGTATAAGAGACCTTCCATTACAAAGGTATGCTCACCGGATTGGCAAGACAGATCAGGGTACCCAAGGGGCCTGTTTTACTCCATTTTAAGGCTGTTACAGTGCCTGAGGAGTTTACACTTAATACATCTAAGTACAGAACTCAAAGCCAATTTGCCATTTCTGCCTTGTGGTTGGTACTCACGCTCCCGAGGCACTGCAGGACAATATGGTATATAGCGAGAGTAAAGCATTATTAAAAATTAAGAATTATAACCAGTAAAATTTAGTAGCTAATTCAAGGTGTAAAATTCCAACAAATCATGTTGCAGTTAAAACACTGTTCCCGCCTCTTTGGGAGCAACAATAACTTTATAATGCAGTTCAGAAATGCGCAGTGTGAAGGCCACAGACTCCCAAAATGTGCCCTATGGAAATCCTCCATCATTATCAGAGGTGTGGTTTGTGGAAATCATGTGCTCCAACTTGCTTTGCTCCATCTTCATCAATGAAATCCCCCATTGGCATGTACACTGAACTGCACAATCTGATGCTCTGCTGAGATTACATATTATACTGCCATCAGGCAACAGGGATAGGCTAACTAAACCTACAATGCTCAGCTTATTCAACAGACAGCGCAGTTCCGCCTTCTTCTGCAGCAGCCAGACTCACTTACTGGAATAGAGATGCAGCCCCCATGTGCCTGGGAAGTTGCTAATGTAACTAGGTAAAGTTTGGGTACTCAATCTACGCCTCAATGCACATGTCTCTTGCAACTGCAGATAAACGGAAACATGCACACCACAAGGACTTTTAACTTTCACTAATTATGTTAAGGCAGTATTAATCACAACATGTAATGATGACCATTGCACACCGTATTACATGCATCCAGTAAATGAGCTTGTGTTGTGCTCTTAGACATAACTAGCAAGCCTTGGTTTCATTCATTTGAATGGGAAATTGTTGATAGAAGATATGAGTTTTCCCCTGGTTTTGGTCAGAGCTTTGACTGAGAGAGCGAGAAACCCTCAAATGACTTTTTTTTCTTTTCTTGAAATACACAAGTAAAAAAAATTAGTGGATTTTAGTTGGAGGGAATTAGTTGAGTTAGAGGTGAAAAAAGATAGTTCAAGTCTATCCCCTTGAAGTATACTGTCCCCAAACCAAATATTTAATGGATACTTCAATAAACTCAATTTGCTAACCACCTACACTTATTTCTATGGTTATCTAGGTATAATATGTTATGCATCAGTACAAAATTCTTCCTTTTATTCCTATAGGAGAACAGGACTTGATTATTCATTTTCTACTTTTTAACGCACAAATATGGAGTGCCCTCCTCAAGTTACAGCACTCACACTGATGCTTCCGATAAGATCTCTGCATCTGAATACCACCCTACCACATTCTAACTCAGCCTTTGCCATTAGAAGAAGTCTGTTCTCTCTCCACACTATTGTAATTGAGTACCATGCATTTTATGAATGGAGACTGCTCACTATACAGAATGATACTTGATGGGTTTGTGATTTGGTCTACTAGCCATTTGAGATGAAGTGAAACCATTTCATCCTACAATCTGTCTAGAACAGAAGTCAACAAAATGGAAGGCGAAGTCTTTGTGTTTAAAAATCATTCGCCCTCAAAAATATTCCCTGCTTACATTTTGTTGTTCATTTTTAATTAACTGTAATTCTTACTGGAAAGCACACAGCACAAACCAGACATTCTTTAATCAAAGTAGGGTCAATGATGACCATAAATGCTATAATTATGCCAGCAGGAAATACTTGTAGCACCTTAGAGACTAACTAGTTTATTTCAGCATAAGGTGCTACAAGTATTCCTCGCTGTCTTTACGGATACAGACTAACACGGCTGCTATTCTTGAACCTGTCATAATTATGCCAGTGATAGACAATGGATCTCATCTCATCTTATGTCATCAGGCACAATAAGTACTGCCAGAAAAGAAAGGAAACTGCAAGAACGTTTAAAATGCACTTTAAACAGAATGAAAGTTACCCATATAATACAGCACTCTAATATTGTAATTAACTAATTATAAGCATTTTCCTAGGAAAGAAAATCTTCACCATGAAGGTAGATGGCCTGTAAAGTGCTCTGTATATTCAAGTACGGGTTTGCTTGAGTGATCCCTGGACATTTCTTTCAGGTTAGAGACTTAAATGGAAGTTGGCCCAGCAAACGAACATGCAGACCTCCCTCAACCTTTGTGGCAATATTTTCTCTGTTGGCTCTCTTTTAACTTCACAAAACAAAAGTTAAAAAAAATTATAGCTAGCAGCATTTGAGCCGGAAGGAACCCAATGTCTGCAGAGCTCTCTTCCAGGACAAAGAAACACAACTGTCCTCAAGAACTCTGCTAACCTTCATTGCGATAAAATAAAGAATAACCTCAAACAGATTGGGTTGGAGTTGATTTGCCCAGCTTTCATATTACAACAGCACCTTGGTAAACCACACTTTAGAGATGAACAACTCACCTCAAATTGAAAAAGTATACATTAAACAGAAGTTAACATTTAATGGCAGTGCATACAGTATATGTGCTGCCTTACATACTCCAGGAACAAGAGAGAGGTAAACGTGTTTGTTCACTCACCTTTGGGAGATTGGGTTTGGCTCTGAAGTTCTTGTTTCGCCTGAGGAAACAATAAAAGGGCCACATTAAGACAGGCATGAGGTAACAGAATGAGATTATGTATTTACTGCTGAGTTGTCATTTTAACCCCCTCCTGGCAGAAGCTGAGATTTCCCATTAGGAAGCCCCAATATCTTTGGCATCAGTGCCAATAACCAAAATACCCAAGTCAGAAAGAATTGACACTATTTGAAAATACAAATTGAGCAGAAAAACCATATTTAGTAGAATGGATACACACAAGTTAATGAAAAAGACCCTTCAAGCCCCTATAGCAATGATTTCCCGTAAACTATAGAATAGCCAGGTTTAGTATGAATTCCACATGCCCTTTTTTCTCCATTTCTTTGCCTGTGTGTGTCTGAGAGAGGAGAGGGTAGGATAAGATGGAAGACGAATCCATTCAAAAATTTGGATTGTTACAGATCCTGAGAAATGGGGTAGTTGTTTGTTTGTGAAGAACAGCAAGAGGGGATCCATATGGAACAGACTCACTCATCTGCTTTAATACACTGTACCTTACCTAGGGCTACTCTGGCAGCCTCTTCTGAAACCTGTGATGAAGTTGGACTATAAATCAACAACATGGGTTAAGAAAAGGCCACCCCGGCCTCTCAAATCAAAGTAAATCATCTACACGTCTCGTTTCAGTGACCCAGTTAGTGGAAGCCTCTTCCTTCTGGTGTCCCTAGAGAGCACCAATATCATATCACTTGATCTTAGCACTTCTTACCCCTTCCCTATTCTTGTCACTACAAATGTAGGCCCTGCTCCTCCCATGGAAAGAGACGACACTGGAGAGAAGAGGTATTATCAACCCGGAATGCTAAGAGCGTAACGAATCATGTTTACAGTATATTTATACAATATAGCCAAGCCTTGGAACATGCAAGTCCACTTGGAACTCAGACTTTTTGGACTAGCACCATACTGCGCTGCTCTAGTTCTCTCGCCTAGCTGTTCCTATTTTTATTACCCATTCAGCTCTGCACGCTCTAGGAATGAGGCCAAAATCCACGCCTTTTGTACTAACATGAGAATGCCGTGGGCCCTCTCCGGTAGCTTGCTGTTGGTCGAATTAACAAATAGCCCATCTTTGTCTAGGAAGGAGCTAGGACTAGAGAGTCGCCCTTGTCCAATTCCCGTCCTGCCAGTCCAGCCAACTCCATAGGTATCGCTGTAATGAGAGACAGGTCAGTCACAATGTACATTTTAAAAACACATCTAATACATGGGTCTTGAACAAAACAAGGCTTTGAAAATAGTTATTACAATGGCTAAAAGGTTCTAAATTAACAGAGTATAAAATCGTGTGATTAGAAAACACCAATCTTCCCCTTCACCAATCATTCACTCCCACACAAGTTCACAGTTCTATACACAACACCTAGACATCATTTAGTCACCTAGATGTATTTGGAAGTATTTGTAGAATAAAATATTTTTTGGGGTGAGCAGAAGCACAATAACCTGTAGTTTTTTCATTTACAAAGTGATACTTCTGATCAGTAGATAATTATATATCCCTAGAAGCACTTTGGTTAAGAGTTTAGAACTCCGCTTAGTTATCTGCTAACTAGAATGATATAGTCTAAGACTTTTGGTGATGCCACAAAATCAGAGTTTAGTCTGGTGTGCCATGCTTCACAGTCATTTCAGTCATGGAAGATGAAGGGGAAGAAAGCAAAATGCCTAGGAACATCTTGGGGAAAGGAGGTGCTATGAACTCAAGACCTTAACCCCAACATAACCAGTCTGTCACAAAGACAATAACCAAACTGAACCTGGTCTAACCTGGCAAACAAAGGATTACCTATCCAATTTTTCCTGCTCTGTTCCAGAGCAAAAAATGTTGCAGAAAAATGTTCTACTGACAGCCACATGTGCCTTTAAGGTTCTGGGGGATGTGACCCAAAGTCTCTCCCCTTTAAATAAGGACAATCAGGTATTGTTATGTTTGGAAATCAACTACCAGAGCCAGATTCTCGCTAAGGAGGAAGGAAAACCGATGAAGTGACACATCAAAAAGGTAATTAGAGAAGAAAGTAGAGTGGTGTTAGTTGCCTCAGTCCCCAAGTCCTGAAGGCCCATAGAGCAATATGCCACCAAACTACTGAATACGATTGCCTTGTCATCAAATCATGGTTCTTTTTAAAACCAGCCACTAGTTTCCTGTCACAGAGATTTTTGAGGCATATACTTTCTAAAGAAAGAACTTCTCAAAAGACTGAATCACAGCAGAATCAATTCTGGCCAGGGAGCCATGACTCATTCTTTGAGCAGGGTGTATCATTTACAAACAGCCTAAGGGTTTAACATTCAGTTGTTCCCAGAATTCCGTCTTCTGTGCCTTCACAGATGGGCTCTCAGCCTTAACAAGTCTCCCAATTGCTTGGCAGAGTCCTGGGAAAGATTCAAAGTGCACAATCTTGAGTTGAGTGATGCCTCCACTCAGGCAAGTTACTTGGACTAATTTGTGCAAGAAAGGAGCTAGCATATCCAGCTCTAATGAGAACTCCCCTACTCCCCTTCCCATCAAAATTGTTTGAAAAAGCCCATGTTCTGCTCTCGACCACTTGAGGGGCTTCTTTTGGGCATACAGTGAGAGTACCTCACAGCAAGTGCCAGGGGCTTTAAAAAAAGATTTTATGGAAATTTTAATAATGTGTGATTATATTTTCTAGGGTGAAAACGTATTAACAATACAAACACCAGCAGTCTCTGTCAGTTGGGGGTTAATGATTTCACAAAGCAAAACAGACCGTTTTAAGAGATCTACAGCTGTTCTTTTCACATTTCTTAAACCATTAATGAACATAAAACAGTTTCTGTTGAACTGAAAAGAAAGCTACCCTGACAGACTTTGGTTAGGGATATCATGTTTTTAATTATTTAGTGGCTGCTTCAGGCGGTTTTCAGACAGGATGCTTTGCTTCTGCTTCAGTGAAGCCTTTCCCCCTCTAGCTGCCATAGTACTCAAGTGGAAACCACAAAACCACTTCTTTGGAGGAGAGTTGAAGGATGTGGATTCATCAGAAAGCTCCTGCAGGATGATGTCATTGCTTAGATTCACATTCAAAATGTCTCAGGCTACACTGCAGGGCTCAATCCATATGGTAACACACTGTACTTAAGAGGAAACGCCTGGTTTTAATTTAACTCCAGAAAAATGTTTAATGGCTCACACATTAAGTATCAGAAAGCACCAACATGAGAATCTGAAGGGAAGAATGATTGCTTTAAGTTTGTACAAAATAGATTTCTAATTAATCATTTTACACTGTCCTTCCAAGTACAGTGTTTGATTTATTATCCGACGAAGTGGGTATTAGCCCACGAAAACTTATGCTTCAAAACTTTATAGTTAGTCTTTAAGGTGCCACAGGACTTTGTTACCTCTGATTTATTATAGTGTTGGTAGATCATTATCTTCATTTTTGTAGACAGTTTGGTATGCGGTAATTGTTAAAATTACATTAAAAACCTGAAAAGCTTAATTAAAATCTATATTATTAATGAAATAATGGACATTTGTCTTCAACATAAAATCGACCGCAGTGAGCAATATTAAAATCAAATGCATATTTAGGCTTGGATGCATTCTATTCTTATTTCCATTCATAAGTGCCACAGATAATATCGATGTTTATTTTTAAGCAGCTTTTTTATTTTAATCAATTTAAATTTTCGCAGTTTGGGAAATTATGGGTAGGGGTAAACGATTATTTAATTAGAGTAGACACGGAGATTCAGAAAGATAAAGCTTTATAAACTGTTAAAACAAATTGTCAGCATCACGTCAAAATATACAAAATAGATTTCCTTACACCCAGTTTTTAATATGCATTCACTAGTACATTTGTAATGAGCCTAATTCAAAAATCTAAATCCCAAGATTTTGACTTTAATAAAAGTGACTTTTTTTCCTACTTTGCCTATCTGAAAATGTTGATCATTATACATGGACATATTTTTGTCAGTCTGCGTGTGTATAGTGAAACTGACATTTACCTTTAATTACCAGTAAAAATGTAATCCTTCCAAGCCTATGCATATTCCGTCATTGCATTTTGGATGTAAACAATTGATGAGATGTTGAATGGGTGTTTTGTTTTGTTTTTTATCTTTGGGATTATGGGGGACAGAAAATATTTAATGGCTCAGTAGTTTACTATGTATTGTGGAACCACAGATTGTGACTACTTAAAGACACAGTACTGGGATAGAGAGGCATACACTAGCTATGATACCTTGAATAAATGGGTTCTTGGTCAGTCACTGAACAAATTCCAGCACAGTTAATAAAGCAATACTAGGACTCTTGCAGGCAGCTGTAACATAGCTGCTGTTTCACAAGAGCTTATGGTGGCAAGTGGAGAATAAACACTACAGGTGTGGAGGAAAATGGAACCTTTTTGTATTAGCTGGTCCGGTGCCAAGTGAAAAGATGGAACATTTTCTGATCAACTCTAACCCTAGCAATACTGCAAAATTGATTTCAAAACAAATACAAAACCTGAGTGAACTATTCTAGGATAACACATTCTGTAAGGTTTCTCCTGACATCAGGTTTATAGTGAACTGTTTGTTTGGTACTAATTATTATTATTTATTAAATCAAGTTAGAGAAAATATTCAGGCATTCAAAAGTTTACATGTTACACCAAGTCTGATGTGTTTCACTTCAATTTTTCTAAGCTTTAACTCTTATCCCGATATTCTGGGTTCTTTGACTTTCAGGGAATTTATCTGCTGTTTTATTTTGATCCAAATAAATGCAGTTGAGCATTTAGCAAAGAACAAGTATCAAAGAACAAAAAGGTCCATCTTTTTTTGTTCCCTCTGCTTGTCTGATGGAGGAGTAGGGATTCCAGTGCAATTACACCGCACACACAATTATACTTTATGACTGGAGTTAAACTGGTTAGAGCGGGATCGGTTATAGTACTGGTAGAAAAGATTAAGGAAATAAAAAGTCTACTATAGAGACAGCCAGTGCATTCACTTCACACAACAGAGTGGGATTACTTTTCAAGAACAGAAGCTAGAGCTGGGTAGAATGTTCTAACTGAAAATATATCTTCCCCATAACTCAGGGGTGGACAAACTTTTTGCCCTGAAGGCCACATTCGGGTTCAAAATTGTGTGGTGGGCCGGTAGGAAAGGCTGTGCCTCCATAAACAGCCTGGTCCTGCCCCCTATCCAACCCCCAACCCACTTCCCGCTCCCTGACTGCCCCCCTCAGAACTCCCGACTCATCCAACCTCCCCCCTTGTCCCCTAATCTCCCCCTCTGGAGCCGTCCCGGGACCCCACACCGAACTAAGAGCCCCTGCTCCTTGTCCCCTGATTACCCCCACTAGAGACCCCCCAAACCCCATACCACCTCCCTAAGACCCCACTCCCTATCTAAGCCCCCTGCTCCTTGTCCCCTGACCACCCCTTCCAGAAACCCTTCTGCCCCCTAATCACCCACCCAGGACCCCAACCTCTATCCAACCGCCCTGCTCCCTGCCCCGACTGCCCCAACCCCTAGCCACATCCCCGCCCCCAATAGGCTCCCATGCCCTATCCAACACCTCCCTTTCCTGTCCCCTGACCACCCCCCGAGGCCCTCTGCCCCTTATCCGACCCCCCATCCTGACCCCACCCCCTTACCACGCTGCCACTCAGAACAGCGTGTCTGGCCTGGAGCCAGACATGCTACCATGCTGATCCGCCAGAGTGCGCAGCCCCGTGGCACACTGCAAGGGAGGAGGGGGACAGCGGTGAAGGGGCTGGAGCAGCCTCACCAGCTGGAGCTCAGGGGCCGGTTAGTAGCAGTTCGTGGGCCGGGGCCATAGTTTGCCCACGCCTGCTATAATCTCTAGTGAAACTGTGCTTGGAGGATCACAGAGTGACTTTGTAGACCTACTCCTTTTCTGACCCCAGGAATGGCTTTGCTTCTCAGAGGAGAGGCGTTGGCCACCCCAACAAGACAGTAATAGTTCTAAGGAGAAGTATCCCTGATACACATTTTGATCTAATTGGAGAACACAGTTTTGTGGGAACAATGTTGTCCTTCAGTACATCAAAATAAACTCATTCATCTTCAGATTCTTTAATTCTCTTTCAACTGAACTTCAGGGCCTTCCTGACATTAAAAAAAGTCATATTACCTCAGCTTTATCAGAGGAAAAGAGCACTGGAATGGGAGAATATTATATGTTTAAGGGAGCACTTAGATTGATAGGGAGGTTTACACAGAGTCCACAATGCTAGAGAAAATATCCTGGGTCTCACTAGAACTGTGCTTAGGACAGGCCAGAAGGAAAAGTGGGGACTTCGGATCACAATGATTTCTCCTGATCTTGGTCTGTCCTGATGCTGGTCCAGTTCTCTGGTGAAACAAAGGAACTCCTCTAAATTACACTCAGCAGCCCACAACCCCAAGCAGTTGTTTCAGCAGCTGAAGATTGCTGGAGCACCCTGGCCATACCCCTATGCCAAGAGCAGGGATGAAGCAGAGTTGCCCCTAAGCAAGGTGAATCCCGACGGGTCTGGTTAAGCAGGTTTCCTGACACAGTTGCATCACTGGAATAGAGCAGCTGGAGTACTGAGAAGGCCTAGATCTGTCTTCAAGGTAGCAGCAGCTTGTCTAACAGGAGACTTAATTCTGAATAATGGCCAGAAAAAATGTTTGGAAAGGGGTGCTGGCCTCTTCTGTACCCCTCAATGGCTCCTGAGGGGTAGACCTGACAACCTGCATGAGATATGTTCTCACTGAAACCTTGATGGAAAAATCCAGGATTGAACTGCAAGGACATTTTACAATCTTAAAGAATCTCTTGAACGTCAGCAGAAGAATTACTTCAGACCCAGACCTATAATATGACGGAGATGTACACGACCTGCCTTTTAAGAGGGTTTCAATCATTAATGATATCTTCATTTTAGCAGTTAGGATTCCCTGAACAAATGTATCTGCAAATATATCTGCAGATGTTTGAAACTCAATACTACAATTCTTTGGGAGCACAAACCAACATGTGCTATGGGACCTTCTTCCAGTCACATCACAGATGCATAGTTCTGTGTATTATAAAAAACGCACATACTTTTATTTTTGTCCAAAGAACAACTTTGGATGAATTCTGACCTCTGTACCGATAACAAACACACTTATGTGAATGTTTGTGACTATTTTCCTATAATATTACTTCAGTTTATAGCACACTCCTCCTTATAAATCAACTTCTAAAATTTTTGCCACTTACAATTACAGGATTCTGTTACTGAGTTGGATATGACCATGTGACAAGGGCAAAAGACAATGTTAGCCTGGGAGAAACATTCACAGGGTGGTTTTGCAACAGTACAAAAAAATTCTCCCCTCTGGAATTTCTTTACCTGCTAATGTGAAGAATAGACTTACCGCTGGGTTCTCTCATTGATGGTGTTAACTCCCTGAAGATCTGAAAGGGGTGTTCTTGGACTTTTCCGGGTAATACCTATGCAAGCATATCAACAAAAGGTTTCACACAACTCTTTACAAGGAGAAAATTAGAGCAGCAACAGATTTTTGTTGGCTGCAAATGAAAAAGAACACTATGTATTTGTTATGGCACATGCTGGGAATACAAAGCAAGGGTTTATTATGAAGGAGCCATTGTGCTAAAATATCAATTGACTACTAACGTCTATCATGTTCTTTGATGAGGAGACAACTTACTAGCAATTCTGTTCGCTCTAGTCTGCCTCTTCCCCCAGCACCCGCCAATAAGACACGTGAACAATTTGTCAATGGTGTACTTTCCACTATTAGAAAGCAAGATGGGAGGAAAACTACCAATCAGTCACGACTGATAGAAAGGTACCAGTTCACCTGCTTCCTGTCAGTCAAAACACTTCAAAGCAGTAACATGAAAAATATAGAAATATAATAGTCAATCACTCCATCAAGAAGGGAATTGGTTGGGATAGAGAGAGCGAGAAAGAGCTAGATTACTACAATTACCGTAATTGTTTCTTGGTGTGCGTCACTGCTGCTTCCCCTTTCTAACAAATGAATATCCACTGACTTAGAAAGCAGCATGCTAAAGGGGGTAATTTTATCTTCTGCCAAAACGGAACTCTCAAACTTATAGGTTCTATTTTCAAGACGTGATAAATATGTGAGGCAGTATGTTATAACAACTTTGTAGATTTTCATGACAGATGGTTCAACTGCGTCTGCCCAAGAAGTGGAAATGTTTTGGGTGCAAATGAATTTAACAGAAATAAAAGGAAGATATAACTGCTTGCAGGCAATGGAACATTGTTTTTAATCCATCCAGCAACTGATATTTAGAGAACTTACAACCTTTTCATCTGATCATGAAAACAAGCAAGTTATTTCTTAGCTGTCTGAAATCTTTAGTGTGACCCAAGAAACATTTTAGAATTCATGCAACATCCAAATGTGTATTCTTTTGCCCTGAATTCTCCAAAACTAGGGGAGGGAGATGGGAAATACTAGGAAAAAAAGGAAGTCTAAAGTGTCTTTTGTAATAAAACGTAGGAGAAAATGTAACACTACTTTCACTTAAAAAGAAAAAAAAAAAAGAAATGAGTCTGAAGTCAGTGGAATGAAGTCTTGTACTCCCTGCCTGACTGAGATAACCATCATACTAAATATGTCCTGTTAAAAGGTGAGCATGTAGAAGGAATACTTCTATGAGAGCGATGGGGAAACTTGTTAAAACCTGTAGCAGCACACCACATTCGATGCCAGTTAGGGAAGCCTGTTTGGGCTTTGCAAAAGAAATGTCCTAAGTAACAAGCTCTGAGAGCCTACCTCACAGATCCTGATGGAGCCAGTACAGTATGCTAAGAGTCCAGGGACCCTCAAGGGGCTCACTTGGAGGTTCTCATTAAAGGCAACTCATAGACATTTTAAAACGTATTAACATGTAACAGCGTCCTCCTGTAGTCCTCTTGGAACACACTTTTTTAAAAAAAACAATCCAAATCTGATTGTGAGTCGTTGAAGTCGATAGCTTCCAAGATTCCTCAAAACAGGTCACAACCTCCCTGGTGCACTCCACTTTCAGATATACTCAGTCTCTCAGATTGAAGCTGTCAGAATTGGCAAAGGTGACTTTGATGGAACAGTTCCAGCCATTCTGGATGCATGCAAAACTGTGCTACAGTTAGCTCTACAGGTTGAGAGCCACAATCACCTCAGAAACTCATTTTTGTCCACTCCCATTAGAGTTTTCAGAGAATCAAGTGAATAAAAGGAAAAGGGAGATGACACTATCCCCAAATTCCTTCCTCATGCCCCACAAAACGTATCTTCTCTAACTCCTCTTGGATTGAATGTCTAGAAGGAAAAGCATGAGAGAGAGACCTTCTGGGACAAAAGAAATCCCTACAATAAAATTAAGAGATTAGATAGGTTGGCAGGGGTGGCAGGTTTGTATAATTTTTGGTGATGCCCAGAACAGGTCCAAGTCCCGCCCCTCCCCTTCACCTGCCTTGTAAGCAGATATATATTTTTAAATGTAAAAATGGACTGGAAACAGTTAAGTGTTTAACAGTTTCTCTACATATTGCACAATGTGTGTGTGTGGCGGGGGGAGGGGAGAAGGGGAGAATGAGGGCTCTGGTTTGGATGAGGGCTTGGAGTGGGGCTGGGGATGAGGGGTTTGGGGTGTGGAAGGGGCTCAAGGCTAGGACAATGTGTTGGAGTGCAGGGGGCGAGGGCTATGGGGTGAGACCAGGGATAAGGGGTTAATGTTGCATGAGGGGGCTCAAGCTGGAGTACGGGGTGGTGGTGAGGGCTCTGGCTGGGGGTGGAGGCGCTGGGGCAGGACGGGGCTGGGGATGAGGAGTTTGCATTAGGGCCAGCAAGGAGGCACAGCACAGAGCAGCAAGGCAGCCGCCCACTGCCCAGGGCGCAGGCAGGGGTGCTCCAGGGGAGACACACGGGAGAGGTAGGAGGGGCTGAGGCATGCTCTGGAGGAAGTGAGCAGGGTGGCAGGTGGGACCAGGGGAGAGACCCAGCCCCGAACATTGGGGAATCCGGGCCCCCGGGCCCTGAATTTGCTGGAGCACGGCGGCACCATGGGCCCAAATAACTTACAACCCATATAGGGTGGTGCTGATCAAAAGAAGAACTTCCACTTACAAACTGATGTACAGCCAAAGGGGTCAGATCCGGGATGTTTGGGGGGCATTTTCAGGTCTCAGAAAGCTGCCTATTCATA
Source organism: Sternotherus odoratus (assembly GCA_032164245.1). Lineage (NCBI taxonomy): Eukaryota > Metazoa > Chordata > Testudines > Kinosternidae > Sternotherus > Sternotherus odoratus. Next base: position 78,833,810 of record JAVMKO010000005.1, on the reverse strand, counting down.
TGGAATGAAATACTTGCGTTCCACCCCCCTAGCCGTAGGAGGGATGGAGGCTGGAGTCTGCCACAGTGTTCTCATGTTAGTCTGGATTGTTTTAAATCAGTGGCAGCAAATGGTTATGTGATTTGCTGAAGTCTAATCACAAGTCAGTAGCAAAGCTAGGTCTACAACCTGCCTCTCAGGCCTGTGTTCTACTCAATAGACTGTGCTCCCTCTGGGGTGAAGATGGAGGGTGTCCCCGCCAGGGAATGCCAACTCCCAAGCAAATGCTTTAGCCCACTCTGGGATTAGGCTGCTCACAATTCTATGATTTGGGACTGGAGGAGTCTCAGCTTGGTTGGGGACAGAGTTTGCACACTCATGGGTAGGACACACAGTGCCGCTGCAGCACAGAATGGGAAGGAAGGGGGGAAATCTAAGCACCAGTGTAAAGTTTGATGTGTCGATGCTGTTGCATTTATCCGTAGGTCCTGCTCTGCCGCACTAAATCAGTCGGGTAAGAAAACCTGTCTGAAGAGGACAGTGATTACCTGATCGATCAGAGACAGCCCCTTCAGAATCAAAGTTCAAATTTTCGGAGCTATCCGCAGTGCCAATGGAAGCTTCAGACTCGAGGGTTTCGTCATCAGAAGCTCGGGGCTCCAGTGCAAGCATCTTAAAAGTCAGCTCCTCCCTGCAGAAAATAACCCTCGTCAGTGAACCAGGACAAAGGTGGAGAGGAAGTAAACCAGTGCTGTGTAAGCAGGGAGATTCAGAAGGGCGCTGGCTGGAGAGCTCAAGGGAGGCCGTGCAAACAGTGTCAGGACAGAACAACAACCCCACACCATGTTCAGAACCAAATGCAGATATTAGGGTATGACACTGGGAGGAGAGTGAAAATGTCAGAGCTGGAGACAAACACGGGAATCAGTCCACCAATGGTCACGGAAGCTTCCACTAGACCAGGGGTGGGCAAACTATGGCCTGAGGGCCACACGTGGCCCGCCGGCCATTTTTATCCGACCTGCACTCCCGGCCGGGCCAGACACACTATTCTGAGCAGTGGTGCGGTAAGAGGGCTGGGGCCAGGCCAGGGGAGTTGGCTAAGGGGGAAGAGGGTCTCAGGGGGTGGTCAGGGGATGGAGGGGATGGAAGTCCCAGGGGGCCTATCAGGGGGACAGGGGTGTGGACAGGGATCAGGGGGGTTGGGTAGGAGGGGGGGTTGGATAGGAGGGTAGGGGGTGGTTAGGGGCAGGGAGTCTCTGGAGGGGGTAGTCAGGGGACAAGGAGTGGGGGGCTTTAGATAGGGTGGTGGGTCTCGGTGGGTGGTGGCAGTCAGGGGACAGAGAGCAGGGGGGCTTAGATAGGGGGTTGGGTTCTGGGGGGCAGTTAGAGTGTGGGGCTCCGGAGAGGGTGATCAGGGGACAAGGAGCGGGGTGGGTGGGTTGGATGGGTCGGGGGTTCTGAGAGAGGGCAGTCAGGGGGCGGGAAGTGAGAGGGGGCTAGATAGGGGGTGGGGCCAGGCTGTTTGGGGAGGCACAGCCTTCCCTGCCCGACCCTCCACACAATTTTGAACCCCGATGTGGCCCTCGGGCCAAAAAGTTTGCTCCCCCCCCCGCACTAGACAAACCATCATCAAGAACGTCCCAGCCCATTCAAGTGCCGTGGCTGGATGTCTGGCAAGGGGCTGCTTCTTAGCCATCCCAGCCCCACACCAGAGCTTTAATGGTCCTCACCAGCACCTTGAACTGCACCATTATTGCGGTGAACAAAAAGGCAGTACAGAATTCAGTGTAGGTGTTCTGTGCTCCCCAGGCCTGGACAGAGCACATGACAGCAGTCTGGCTTGGGGGAGGAGCACTGCAAGGTCCACATTAGAGAAGATTAATCTCAGACTCCTGGCCAGTCCTGGAGGCACATGGGCCACCTAAGGAAACCAGGAGTTGTGATACATCTACCAGGGCCACAAGGCTGGAGACTTTCTGCGAGGGAGAGGGAGAAGCGGGGAAGTGGTGAGCTCAGGGGAGGAGGCGGGGAAGAGGCGGGGCACGGTGAGGACTTGGGGGGAAGGGGATGAAAGGGGGTGGGATGAGGGTGGGGCAGGATCAAGAAGAGTGGGGCAGAGGTGGGGCCAGAGTTGGGGTAGGTGTCGAGCACCCCTGGGCAGAGGGGGAGTCAGTGCCTGGGGCTAATCATACAAAATGTTGTGAGTGGAGAACATTTTTCAAAAGCTATCGGAGTGGGACCAAATTTGTGTTCACCTGTGGCTCTAAGAGGATCTGAATTTAATAGTCCAGATTCCCAACAATAATTGCTCACTTCTGAAGCACTGAGTCCTTCCACCCCTCGATTCCCTGTGACTCACTTTTCCTTCTGCAGGTTCTCGATCTGCTCAGTCAGCACCCTCTCCTCTTGCTGTATGGCTGCCTGCTGCTGATCTGTGACATCCACCTCCATAGCCTCCTCACTACTCACGGTCTCCTCAGAGACGTCAGACACGGAGGGTGAGCCCACTGAAACAGGAGATGTTGGACTGGGGAAGGTTCCACGCCTTAGATGTCCTTTGCCCTGCAGATAAAAACCCGTATCAACAAACTTCACGCCATTATCGCCAAACCTTACAGGCATCTCACGGTACATTTCAGACTGACAGTGTTCTCCCCCACCTTTATCCCAAGTATCAAGAGTGGAGGAAACAACTTGGCAACAGATGCTTAGCACATGTACACAGTCCACAACACCAGGTACAGTGCATGACAATCAAGGACACCTCAAAGCTCACAGCAGGCTGGCTGGGGGGCATCAATGGTTTATGTGTTCAGAGGAGGAGAGATGAAACGCTTTAGTGACATGCACATCAGGCTTCCAAAGTCAATTAAAGACACAACACAAAGTATTTTTACAAGCCAGGCTGTAAGATGGGAAGCCTTCAGTCCGCCAAATCACAATGCTGGCTTGGGGTGAGAACATCCTGAACATTACAAACAAAACGTTGGTGTGCCCAGTCCTGAACCATCCCATTCTTTGTGAAAAACAATCCCACAATGCACACAAAACGAAACAGAACACTATCCAATGTGAACATTCAGCTTAGCGGGCTGGAGAGTTGCTCTCCATACACAACACACACTAGGGAGCTCAACTGATAGTAAGTGGAAAAGCCGGCTACAAAGCCATGGCTACACTTTTAGTCCTCGCACTGTTGGTGGAAATGAGAGGCCCAATATTAAAGCAAGCAGAGAGGCCAGGTAAAGCACAAACTAGCTCCTTATATCAGGGAAAGGGAATGAGGAGGCAGAGGTGCCACTGTATGAAACAAGCTGAGGGGAAAGATGGCAGAGCAGGGAAACTGTTCAATAGAAAATCTCAAAGCCTCCTTCAGGGCAATGAATAACTACTAGACTGCTGACTAAGCAGTGTACAATTCCAGCAGACTGGGTTACTATTCTGATGTGATGTAAGCAGAGGCTCTATTATTTCAACTATAACAGTTTGAAGACTGCGAGTTATGTAAGAGGATTCTCCCCTGGCTGTAATTTTTGGGAGCAATTTTCAAAAGTAGATAAGAGATTTCAGGGCAGAAGTCCTAGGGGTTTGCAATGAGACCTTTATTCTTAAATCAACTTAGTTTCTTTGGAAAGCCTCACCTAGGGAGAAAACTCAGTATCTTCAGAGACTCTTTCACTACACTGTAGCTCACATTACAGCTGCTGGCTCATATTAACTGCAGCAGGGGTTCACAAATGTTTGTACTGGTGACCCCTTTCACACAGAAAGCCTCTGAGTGTGACCCCCCCTTATAAACATATTAAAATGTGTTTTTAATTTAACACCATTATAAATGCTGGAGGCGAAGCGAGGTTTGGGGTGGAGGCTGACAGCTCGCCAACCCTCCCCCCCCCATGTAATAACCTTGTGACCCCTAGAGGGGTCACAACCCCCCATCTAAGAACCCCTGAACTACAACTTAATCAACAGCCCAGTATAGAAATACCTCCACTTTCAATATTAGAACATCAACTGCAACGTTCTGTTAATTTCTAGGGCATCATAAATGTTACTATGGTATGTTTAGTGTCTTTCATTAGTGTGTCAATCTTCACACCCCATATAGTGAAGATGCTGCAGTTTTGCATACATGACTCATGTGAACCAGTGGTTTATTTCCCTACCAGGGCTGGAAGTCCAAGCCATTGAAAAGGACTTAGGAAAAAAGAGCAAAGATACTGTATGTTGAGCTAGGCTATATTTTACCTTTACTAATACCAGATGCCTTGGTTTGCCTCCTGGGGACAGAAATAGGGGTACCATATATAAACAAAAAGCAAAATGAATGAGGAGTACTTGTGGCACCTTAGAGACTAACAAATGTATTTGGGCATAAGCTTTCATGGGCTAGAACTCACTTCATCAGATGCATAGAGTGGAACATACAGTAGGAACATACACAGAGAACATGAAAAGATGGGGGTTGCCATACCAACTCTAAGAGACTAATCAATTAAGGTGAGCTATTATCAGCAGGAGGGAAAAAAACGGCCATCCTGATTATCACTACAAAGGTTTTTTTCTCCTGCTGCTAATAGTTCATCCTAATTGATTAGTTTCTGTGAGTTGGTATGGCCCCCATCTTTTCTCTCTGTGAGGGGGGGGGAGAGAGGAGAGGTATGTTCCACTCTATGCATCTGACGAAGTGGGTTTTAGTCCACGAAAGCTTATGCCCAAATAACTTTGTCAAGTCTCTAAGGTGCCAGAAATACTCCTCGCTCTTTTTGCAGATACAGACTAACACGGCTACCACTCTGAAACCTGACCATAAACAGACACACACGAGTAAAGGAAGAGGTGTGAAGGAGGAAAGAGAAGGAAAAAGAAGGGCTTGGATGAAAACAGAAGGGAGGGAAGAAAACAGAATTAGCAGGTAAAGAGAAAATTAATGGAACAAGAAACACGATAGAAAGGACAAGAATGGCAAAGCTGACTAAAGCAGGGTTTGAGAGACTCGGGAGAGAACTCTGCAGCAAACAGAAGCCTCTGTTGGCTAAGTGATGAGGATTCCCCCAGTTATTTTCATTTGTTAGGGCTGACCCTCCATTCTCTCTGAGAAGGTTTCTGTGATTTGCCAGATCAAATCACCCCTCCAAGGAGCAGCATGCAGGAGCAGCGGTCTGACTAGGAGAGTGTACAGAGAGTACAAGAGCAGCCTTTGGAGAAGCGGACCAGTGGGCTGCAGTAACCAACTGCAGTTGCTGAGGGCTATTTTATCAACCGTTTGGCATCAGTTCCTATTCCTGCTCTAGCGCCTCCTCCAGCAGAGGGGGACCTTAGCGTGCTCCCTACTGAGAGAGAAATGGAAAGTGGGTCACTGGGATGGGTCCTGCACAGGAATGAATGGGCAGAGTCAAACAACGGCCCGTGGCATGGTGCCCGAATGAGCGGGGGATTACACACAACGATGGGATGCAGCTGTCATGGAGTGCGAGGCAATTAATACATACCGGGATTGAATTGCGGGTTATGCTCATAAATCTAACTGCAATTAGTACAGGTTTCTGGATTAGAGAGGACATGAAAAGGAAAGCAGAAGGTTAGAGTGCACATGCCATTGCCTCCTTAAAAGAACTTCTAGAGTCTTTTTATGTCATGAGTGAGTCAGCTCTTTGCTGCATCAGCAACAACGCACAGCTGAGCCACAAGCTTTGCAAAATAACTGTCGAAGCGCCTGCTTGGAGCAGATTTAGCATTGGTTGCAATTCACAAAGCAGGTTTCCTGATAGGCCACGCCACAGGGGGATAACTGGGTCATTATACATGGAGGGCAGGGCCTGCTCTTCCTTTCAGCAGCACAGATCTGGGTTGACTGTCCTGTGATGAATCAGCCATTCTTTCTCATTCTATAGCACACAGCACACGAACAGCCTGTTGCTTGTTCGGTTTACAGCAAAGGGGGACACAGGTCGATTCAGTTCCCAGACTCTGCCTCCCATTCATCAACCCAGGTGGGTGTGTGAAAGCTAAATGAGATGGTATTCCAAACTCTCAGAAAGGCAGTGGGGGGAAAAGAAGGTGACCCTTTCTAGGCAGCTCAGTTCAGTCCTCACTGCTGAAGGCAGTACTAATAAAGTGACTTGTATACAGGGAGTCAAAGCAAGGGCTTGGTTAGGGGCAGCTTCACCCCAGACTCCCCCTGATGTAATGTGGGAGGGAAACAAATGAAGGGTTTTAATACAGGGGGCAGTACTAGACAGCAGGGCACTGGTGGATTAGGGGACTTTCGTGCAGGAGTGAAGTGGTCATAAACAGAGCCAGCAATGAGCTGATTAACCCCAGGGATAAATTGGTCCAAATTTGCAAAATACATCACAAAAACATACAAATGAGCCTGTAAAATCCAGAGACCACGTTTCTGTGGCACTTTCCTTTAGCACTCTTGACAGGGAGCCAAGTGCAGGGCTGAGGTTCGGTCTCTGTCGGCCCTGGATATGATGCTTTGGGAGGTGTAAGAGGCTAGGGAGGTTGAAATAGGCAGGAGAAGATTAGGGGAGATTAGTCTGAGTGAAAAGGAGAGGAAAGAACGGGGCTGGCTTGTCAGTACCCAATTATTCTCTGACTTTCAATTGAGTACCATGCACATCGTTCTCAGTTACAACAGACACACTGAATATACTACGCAAATACCCAATAGCAGCGTGGTCACGAGATTTTCCTCTGAATTTTATGTGAAAAAGGAAGTTATGATCAATAACATGGCTGGAGAAACCTGTCCTCCTAAAACTAAAGAAAGTTCTGTTCCATTTTTTTCCTGACACAGGAACAGAATCAACCGCCAGCTCAACCCCCCGAAATCTTACCATTGATCCGCGGATCAAAGACAGCCTGCTTTTGGCTTTGTTCTCCGCAAGCTCCAGGCTGCTGATGTCTTTGAGATGAGCCCTGTATTTATTCATCTGCTCGATGATAATTAACTCCACACAGCTGCAAAAGGGAAAAGAAAGTGGTAAACTGGGAGCATCAAATTCTGGTTGTGTTTGAGCTGGTCATGTCACCTAAGTACTAGAGCCCTACAGTGCCAGAGAGGGGAAGGGACGTGTGCTCCAATTCTCTTGCTCCATGGGCTGGAAATGAATGGTGTGGCTGAAATGCCCCAAAAGGTGGTAGGCAGGGGAGTTAAACTAGAGGAATACAGAGAGGGCTCCCCAAAGGCTCTATCAGGGAAACAGGTCCTTCCTCTGGAAAGGAAAATTCCCCTCCTCCCCCAAGATTTAGAAAGCCCAGTATGTTCAAATGAAAGGCTGAAAAAAATGCCCATTTCTGATATGCTGCACTATCTACCTATATCTATTTGTAGACACACGCATTTGTGCTTGTTTGCATCCAAGCAGTCGCATGACAATGACAATTATTAGGTGTCTGGGGCAGATAGTTTGTTTAATACCATCAGTATTTCTGGAAGAAATCCTTTTAGAGGTGTAATGATGCAAGATGCTGTATATGAGTCAAGTTACAAAGAAACTCCTTGTAAAGAACATTTGGAAGAGTGATTCAAAGCAACTTTCACATCTTTTGGCAGAAGAGTTGCTTCTAGGAGAGACAATCATAGATTTGAAGGCCAGGAGAGACCTTTATGTTCACGTTGTCTGGTCTCCTGTATAACAATGCCCATAGAATTTCATCAAATGATTCCTGCATCAACTCTCTATCCTAGGTACTTATCTAACCCCCACAGTGCCCTAGCAGCTGAGCTTCTCACAAGCGAACACATTTATTCTTAAAACTCCAGCTGAAGTCAAAAAAATCCCCGTGGGGCTCCATTACACACCCACCGACCCATTGGATGATGATTCCTAGTTACAATTACTCTGGAGATCTCAGTTAGCCAATTTTTCATCCATTTAATATTTGCTGCACTGAATTTGTATCGTGTTAATTTTTAAAAATCAGGATGACGTGTGGTACTAAATCAAATGCCTGACTGGAATTTAAGTCTACAATATCAATAGCTACCTCTGTCAACCAAACCTGGCATCCAATCAAAAACCGATATCAAGTATGTTTGACAAGAGTTTTTGTGGAAAATAAGTGTGTTGACTGGCACTAATGACACGGTCCTACTTCAATTCTCTACTGATTACATTTCCATGATTTTGCCTGGGCCTGATATTGAGCTAACTGGCCTATAGTTACCCAGGTCATCCTGTTAATGCTTTTTAGATACTGGCACATTAGCTTTTTGTACAGTCCTCTGGATTTGTTACTCCAGGATTTGTTAAATATCAACATCAATGGGTCAGAGAACCCACTGGCCTGTTCTTTAAAAACTCCTGGGTGCAGGTTATCCAGTCCTGCAAAAAGGTTTAACTTGAGCAGCTGCTACTTACTGATGGAACAGACAATATTTCATTAAGGCAATTCATTTGCAAACTAGTCATGTGTTTGTAGCTGTCATTCTAGAGCACATTTAAGGGCATTACTCAGGGATCATTTGAGTGTCCTGACATGACCTCATTACAGGATTTACTCTACAAGCTGATGAGGCTGTATCCTTACCTGGTTGTTTTACTGATGTCCTGAGCACTCTGCAGTGGATCCGTTGTGTCAGGACAGCGGAGAATACAGGGAGCAAAGACAATGGCCACGGCATTTGCAGACATTCGATTGCTCTCTTCCTGCAGGGCAATCCTAAATAATAAACAATGACAAAAGTACTTGGATCACATAGGCCCATGTTCAGGTACTCTTACTCGCGCTGACCAGTACCTTGCTCCAGTGGAACTACTCAAGGAGTAAAGTGGTACTCATGGGGAGTCAGTGTACCAGAATCAGGCCCCCAGTGAGGAAGGAGAAGAGGAAGAGTGGCTGCAGTGTGACGATCCCAGGCTGAGGTCTGCCATTACCTCACAAGGTGAAAGATGAGGCGTTGCAGGGTACTGAGGTGGCTGTGAGAGAGCTGGTCAATGGCCGAGTACACGCCTCGGATGGTCTCCTTCCTCTCCTGCAGGCCTGGAGAGAGAGCACACACAGTTACACACCATACAGGCAACTTCCCCTCAGTATCTTCTGCCATCTTCACTTGTGAAGGCAGTATGAATGGCCCAGTACACGGGAGCTGTGCAGGAGGCCAGTGCACAGAGACAAGGATGACAACTCCCTCCTCCCTCTGCCTATACAAGCAGTCCCCCTGGCACGAGTAGAACTAGCAGTGCAGATGGTACGGCACTGCTTAGGCGAGTAAAGACATGCCTGATGGCTGTGAGGATATACCCTACACACACTGCTTGATGTGTAATGAAAGAGGTGCCAGGGCTGTGAACTGCAAAGGCTTTGACGACTAGAACAATGGAAGGGATTCCTTTGCGTCACAGTGCTGTCTGTGGCAACATGGCACAGTGAAAAGCAGGCTGTATCCACACTGCAGTCATACCTACACGTCAGTGAAAGACTCGGGAAGGGGGAGACAGCAAGGAAAAGCTTCAACAGCAGAGAGCCGCTGGGGCAGATGTGCCGCAGCTCAACCCTGGTAGCCGTGGCACAAATTAAGCACTGCCTACACGGCTCTCTAAATGCCAACATCATTCCTCCAGACGACGCTGCTATTTTTAGCAGTCTCATCACCCACTGATGAAGTCTTTCCCTGCTGCAAGGAAAGACCCTGGCACTGGGAAAAGGCTCTAAGAGGGAGGCAGGTCGGAGAGGCTCCAGACCTGTGTTGCCAGTAACGTCATAAAAGATGACAGATCACGAAAATGACCTTTGGAACTCAAACACTCAGTACAGTTAGTGCTTGCACAGTCGTACAAACACACAATCTACTTGCTTGCTGCTTCTCATGATAATGGTGATGATAAAACTAAAGTAAAAAAAAGACTGCTGACTCTGGGCAAGCAGAAACTGGGTTTGGTACCTGAAGCTAACTGTACCTTCCCCCGTCTTGGGTTTTGCATACGATTGTATAGGATTTGTGTGGATCTTCCTTACCCATAGCTCGCAGAAATTCCTCATAGAGTTCGAAAGTCATGAGGGGATTGGGCAAATCTCTCAGCCACTGTTTAAGCACGCCGGCAATGACATGAATGTTATAGTCATCCAGGTTCACATTGTCAATATCTGTTCACAGAGGCAAGTGAGTGCGCGGAGTGGAGAAGAAACCAAAAAAAAAAAAAAAAAGCAAATGATCAGTTTTGATCCAGTAAACAAGCCAGTGTTTTCATGTCAGTTCTAGCCCTGGCTATTACCTAACTACCTCATACCAGGCCTCTGATACAAGGGGCTTATGTCTCAGGCTCTTTTCCTACTACAGTGGGCACAGCCACAATAATGCTGCTTAGTACTAAAAACAGGTATTCAGACGAAAAAGAGGTATTAATACTGTAACAACCACAGATCACACAGTGCACAACAGCACAACTTTGGCACCTGTTTTTTAATATGACCATGTTAAAGCCCTTGTTGTGAAAAGAGCCAGTTTCCCGGGGGCGAAAGTTTAAAGCGCTTTGGAAGTCTAGGTGACGTTGATAAATAGAAAGCCTCGCTAATGTAGCTTTTCCTCACAATTTCTTTTTATGAGTTTTTGTTGCACACTTGCGCAGAAGGAATAAAACAAGAAAGAATTAAACCATTCCACAAGAAGGGAGGTAGAGGGCAGACGTTTGGTGAAGGCTGGCACTAGAGAAATGTCTGTACTTTCATGGTACCAAAAGCAAGTGTCTGTGGTGGAGGAAGGGAAAAGGGTTTCTTTGCTTTGACCCCCTTTAGTTGACATGAAGTCCCATTTCACGGAGGTTCTTGGCTATCCCTCCGGCTCCCCCTTTGAGACTCTCTTTCACCTTACCTGTGTCAAGACCCTGTCGGAGCTCCTTGATCTTATTGATTGTGCCCGACTTCCTATAAATGCCCTCGGTGGACAAGCCGTGCATTTCGATGTAGCTTGTAAGTTTCTCCACCACCAGTGGCACCGCTCGCTCCTCACTGCTCATTTGGGAGAGCTCAACCCCAAACTGCTGTGATGAATGCTCAGGATCACACTGATGTGGAGAAAGAGATTGATTTCTTAATGCCTTTTCATAGGTCTCAATGCAATGCTGCTCACAACACGGTAAAGATAGAGATGTCTTGGGACCGATCTTTGCAATGTATGCAATGCAATTTGACTGCCATTCACGATGCACTTCACATTTTTAAACAAAGTTAACTGGATTATTTGCAAATTAATCTGAGCGCAAGGGAAGAGCGGAAAGGCCTGTTCATTGCCCCGCAAATTCAATATTTCCATGGGCTGCCTTGGTCATTGTAGCTATTCCTGCTTTCACTCTGCTGTGTCTGCAGCACTGCACACTGCTACAAAGACCAGCAAATGTTCATAGTTAAGGCTTGCAACGGTGCTGTGCTCAGAAAAATGGCTGTGTAAAATGGCCCATTGGTACCTCCCATGTGTCTTCAGAGTCATTCTTTGCTTCATATGCTGACATTTTTACTGTGCCTGTAGAACCAACACAGCTGTGCTACAGTGAGCTATACTGTAGTCTGCTTCATGCCTCACTGACAACATTGCCTGGTGATGATACATGAAGGAGAACACACTTGGGCTTGATCCTGAAATCCCTATATGAACTTACAGCACTGATAGTTTAAAAAGATGGTTTTGAGCAAATATGATATAGAAGCCATTGAGAGAGAAAGAGAATCCGTAAAAGACCTTGACGCTCTCTATTTTTACAGAGTCACTTTCCTGACTAGAACGCCACTTTAGAGTCTCAACATTCAGCAAACAATTCTGGTTGGTTAAAGTCAAAAGACCGAGAGAACCTTTTCACGCAATAATGCACAGATCCACTTAGGAGGCTTTGAACATATGGACTGTATGTTCAAACACAGCATGGGTGGTGATCCAACCAGAACAGTGAATGAGAATGTAGGTGTGGGGCTTGGGTTAGACCTCTGACTAGTGCCACTCTTCCCGGTCTGCTTCTTCTCATTCACTGTTCCCACGGCACAAATGAACACAAGAGGGGAATGTCTGGGGGAGCTTTCCACACTGGACAGACCTCCAGGCAAGAACACACCAGGAAGAATGGTGTCAGCAACTGGTTTTGATTTCTTGAGTAAAATTCACAAGCTATTTACTATCACAGGGTCAGGAAATCTATGGCATGCGTGTCAAAGGCGGCATGCGAGCTCACACTGCCCAGGTCCTGGCCACAGGTCTGGGGGACTTTGCATTTTAATTTAATTTTAAATGGAGCTTCTTAAACATTTAAAAAACTTTTTAAAAAAACGATTTAAAAAAGTATTTACTTTACATACAACAATAGTTTAGTTCTATATTAGAGACTTACAGAAGGAGACCATCTAAAAACATTAAAATGTATTACTGGCACACAACCTCTTAAATGAGAGTGAATAAATGAAGACTCGTCACACCACTTCTGAAACGTTGCCGACCTCTGTGCTATCATCTTGATCTTTTAGTGCCAGGATTGGGCTGTTCCTATAGCTAACATCAAGTGCTGTAACAAAAACTCTAACTTTTGCTGTTACTGTGCTCAAAGAAACAAACTGCCAACACTGGCATAAAATGCACTAGTGCAAACTACAAGAACCATCAAAGCAAATAAACTGCTAAGATAAGCTTGATGCTCTATTAGTTTGATCAGAAGCCTAAATGAAAAGTCACCAGGTTTAGCATAGAGTTAAAAAACAACTAGGAAATCTGTTGTTACCTTTTGGATAAAGGCCACCTGCTCAAAATACACCAAATGCACACTTCCCTGAGAATGACACCAACCCTCTCAGCTGATGCACTGTGAAAAATTAACCCTCGGCAGTGTGAATCCATCCAACATAAACAAATTAACAAACGTGAATGATCTAACCATTTCCAATCAGTACCTTGAACTGGTATTTATTTTTCAGACTCCAAATTTTCCTGGGCAATTGCAGGCAAGAGATTTAAAGATGAACTTGGCAAACACATTGATGTCACTTCACTAGAGTTCAGGAAATGAAATCACACCAAGTAGTTATTTTATTTTAGCAGAGTTTTCTTGGACTGAATTCTTTCATTCCCCGTTAGCTACATTTCTGGCCGTGTGCCTTCGAATTGTGGCCAAAGCAGTAGGCCTGGTTTGGTGAACTAACAGCATTAGGATAAACTTTTTGTTTTCCTGGGCAGAAGGGGAGGGAGGTGACCTAGCAAAGATATCAATTATCCTCCATATTAGCATAAAACACACAGGGTAAGGTCTGAGCTCATAAGGATACAAAATGCTTAAACATGTAAAGCAACTCCACTCTCTTGGGAACACCAGAGAGATGCATTCATTGCGGCTATTTGTCATGGAACCAGCTCCCTCCATTACACTGCAGAGACTCAGTATATGCACTGTCAGGGTAAGGAGTGGGGGGGGATGGCTGAACAATGATGTTAAAGTAAACATTCAAATGTTCTTCCAAGCTTTAACCAAGAGGAGCTCTAGTTACACACAGGGAAAAGCTGAATTATGTTGCCCCCTGGGACTTACACCTTGGAAGCTGATCAAGCTTTGCACACGCTATACCCCTCATACATTACCAAGAGCCATACCAGCTACTTACTGAGTGCGATAAACACAGGAGAAAAGGAAAAGATAATAGTTTAATGGTTCATTGGCATCACTAATAACCTGCTGCATTTATTCCCTGTTGTCTATGCATCCTGATTGCCTGGTAAATAACAGCTAAGAGAACATGCAAGGTTTTATTAAGTGGATACTACGGAGACTTCACTGGCTGCTGGAGTATCTAGGTCTCGATTAGGTACCTGGTACTATATACACCATGACGTGCAGTAAATTACACCTACTCATTTCTCTACCCTGAAATCGCAGAAATGCTGTAACGTGAGGCAGGCTCCTCCTGCTGGGGAGAATATTGAAGGCCTCGGAGCAGATGAGTGGAATGGCAGGGGGTACAAAAAAGCATTCAGCTCTGCACCCACCCACCCAGGAATGCTGCCCCGCGTCCAGCTAGTATAATCCCACTATTGTATCTGTAAACACCTCCTTAAAATCACTAACTAAAGCTGTGCTCATAGGAGAGAAAAGATATTTAAACGAATGAATGGATTGACCAAGTCTTACCTTTTTGGAGCACTTGGTTGTGGTTTTAAGACAGCAGTTCTTGTGCCAAGCACACTTACATACTGTAACAATGAGAAAAAAAATATATACTTAGCACTTAGAGTATCTCCCCTGGCATGTGTGTGATAATCAGACTTCAGAGACCCCACCAGGACAAAAGAAGGTTTAACCCAGTAAAAAAATAAAATAAAAATCAGTTAAATCAAGTTATTGCACAGTGTTACTCTACTGTAAGAGTGCACCATGTAAGATCTTTTATGAATGCTTGTAATGCACTGAACAGTCATTCGGAGCTATGTGTACAGGTTATGGTTACGAAGGAGGGGTGTGTATACAGAATTGTAACTGTCCTTCAGCATCAGCTCACAACAGGGCAGTGAAGCAATCAGGCAGAGCGGAGCGACTTCCCCAGTCCCATGAGACTGGCTTCAAGCACCGAGACATTGTCCAGCCCAGGAAAAACAATGGGGAACCATCAAAGCAAATGGGAACAACTTGAAACTGAAAGGAAACCCCCATTCTACAGAAAGGAAGAAAGGAGGGAGTTTTCCCTAATTTGAATATCTAGAGCTGGGGTGGGCAAACTATGGCCCACTGGTCACATCTGGCCCGTGGGCCCCTCCTAACCGGCCCACCTGAGCTCCCAGCTGGGGAGGCTAACTCCTCTTCCCTCCCCTGCTGTCCCCATCTCCCGCAACCTCAGCGTGCTGCGGAAGGGTGGGACTGCGCGCTCTGGCGGAGCGGCATGGCAGCGTATCTGGTCTGGCTCCAGCTAGACATGATGTTCTGAGCAGTGTGGTAAGGGGGCCAAGGGGCTGGATAAGGGGCAGAAGGTCTCAGGGGGTGGTCTGGGGACAGGGAACTGGGAGTGTTGGATAGGGCGTGGGAGTCCCAGTGGGCCTGTCAGGGAGCAGGGGTGTAGATAGGGGTTGGGGGGAGTCAGGGGACAAGGAGCAGGGGGCTTAGATAGGAGGTGGGGTCTTGGGGAGGGGTTGGGGCGGGCGGTCTCTGGAGGGAGTAGTGAGCGGACAAGAAGCGGGGGGAGCTTAGATGGGCTGGGGTTTCGGGGGGGATGGTTAGGGTGGGGGTATTTTGGCAGGGGGCAGTCAGGGGACAGTCAGGGGACAAGGAGCAAGGGGGCTTAGATAAGGGATGAGGTCCTGGGGGGGCAATTATGGTGGAGGGGGTCTCTGGAGGGAGCAATCAGGGGAAAAGAGCAGGAGGGGGTGTTGGATGGGTCGGAGATTCTGAGGGGGGCAGTCAAAGGACGGGAAGGGGGTGTTGGTTGGATGGGGGGCAGGCTGTTTGAGGAGGCACAGCCTTCCCTACCTGGCCCTCCATCCGATTTTGAACCCCGATATGGCCCTTAGGCCAAAAAGTTTGTCCGCCCCGATCTATAGTGACTAAAAAACAGAACTGCAAATCCTTTTCAAATGGAAGGGGTTTGAACTGAAGATCATCCTGAACTTGGGGGATATTTGTCTCAAGGCAGGAGGCTTGAGACATCAAACACGGATCCCTTCTATAGCTGGGAAACGGTTTTAAAGCAATAGGTACCTCTTATTTGAAAAAGGATTTTTATCTGATATGAAAATGTACAGCCTGAGGTTTAGTTTCAGAGGGGTAGCCGTGTTAGTCTGGATCTGCAAAAGCGACAGAGTCGTACAGCCAGGGCCGGCGACAGAAATTTGGGGGCTCCCTACTCTGATTGTTTGGGGGCCCCCCAGCCCAGCTGGCACTTCCCCCTCTCCCCCCGGTACAGCTCTACCCGTAGTACCCCCCCGTCGCCGGCCCTGCGTACAGCCTGAGGTTGTGTCTTTCCATTTACTTTCCATGTAACGTGTAGATGTTTATTTTCCCTTCCTATTTCATCTTTCAGTCTGCTGCTTTTCCATTTCATATACTTTTTGTATAGTTTTATCCCAAGCAAATCTCTGATGTGCAAACTGCATGGAGTGTGTGCGCCAAACAGAGCTGTTAACTAGAGGGCTTATTTCACAACTTTGGGAGTGGAACCAGAGGGGACTGGGCCGAGTATCTGGTCATTAAGAAATTGGGAAGAAGATATTTTGGACTGAAGGGCTGTTTGTTGGTGCACCCTGCAAAGTGGAATTAGGCTGGTGAGAGCCAAGGTGAGATCTTATGTTTGTGAGGAGGCTACTTGTGTCAGGGAATCGAACCACAACTGCACAGCACAAAGGGTCCCAAAGATACAGAGCAAGCGGTCATAGAATCCCTAACTGGACTGGGTGGACTCAAAACGTCAAATTAGTAAAGCCACAATACAAGTTAATTAGCAAATGTTTGTGCAGAGACTTGGTGTTGTGCACATTTTTTTTACAGCTAGAAGCTAGCAATACACACAATATGGATTCACAAATGGACACTTCTGCACTCAATATACCACTTGGGCCCTGAAATACCTTATTAGCATGAACAGCCCTAATAAATGAAAATCAAAGCCTTTATTTTGAAAAGGTATGACAGTTCAAATGTTTTGGCACAATTCCCAAGTTTGGAGGACTGGTTCAGAAGATATTCCACAAGTTTAGACGCTTCTCTGAACTATTAGATTTGGATCTGCTTGACTGGGTTGGAAATATAATCTGATTTCACTTCTCCCTGTATCCAATTTTGTACTCAAGTATCATGAAAACAGTACTTCAGCCCTTCCCCTCCCATCAAAAAGCCACTCTCGATTTTCAGAGGCACCAGAGAAATTAAAACAATGGACAAAACCCCCAGTTCTCTGAACTTTTTCTCATGCCCAGAAAGGTCCAATTTAAGTACTCTAAACTGGATTCATTGGTGTTAGGCACATCAGGGCATCAGAAATTCTGCAGACTGAAAACGACCACATATCCCAAGTGCCAAGACTTGGTTACTGTAGCTCAGTATTTAGCCCCTGATAATATTTTTGTAGTCTTTTCATTGTCTGTATAAAGATCGGATATTAGGAACAACTTTTTCATTAGGAGGGTGGTGAAGCACTGGAATGGGTTATTGATGGAAGTGGTGGAATCTACTTCCTTAGAGGTTTTTAAGATCAGGCTTGACAAAGCCCTGCCTGGGATGATTTAGTTGGGGTTGGACTAGATGACCTCCTGAGGTCCCTTCCAACCCTGATATTCTAGGATCGAATTAACCACTACATGAGTAGCTTCAAGAACCAGCAGTGGATTTGCAGTTTTGTGTGAGAGGCCCACACACAATTCCCACAGCTGGGGTCTCCCTTCTGCACTGTGCGCTACAGTGACCTTTACTGGCTGATTTCAGGAGCAGCCTAGATGGGTCCTCTGTTCTTATGGCCTCAGGATGTCATGGGAAGGAAGCGGGAAATATACTGGGGATCCTTAGGAGCATCACCAGGAAACAAACACAAGACAAGCTGAATGGTCCATGCTTACATTTACAAACAGAAGCCCTGCCCATTCTCCAGATCAGGGAGGAGCAGTACTCGCAGTATGTGGGGATGCGGGACTGGGTTGTTTTAAAGTTGTGACCATTATGCTCTTCCACCTAGGACAAAATACAAGATTGAACATTTAGTGGGTCACATGACAGGGAGCTCGATAAACAGCCTGCGGCACAATGGGTGAATTAACTGTCAGTACTTGGAGCCTTTGGACAGCCCTGCTTCTTTGTTAGGAATGAATATGGGACAGATCTTCTTCGTCACAGACTCTGCCAAAAGAGATGTGTGTTTTTGTCTGAGCCAGCCAGTGTATTATCTGCATTTTCTTTTCTGAAGCAATTTACTTGTAAGATCTTTCACAACTAGCAGACTGGGCCTGTGCCTGCATAAAATCAAGCCAAATACACAAATTGGTGGATCTCGAGCTGCAGGGATAGAATGCACAAGGAAATATTTCCCTTGAGTTCTGGTGACGTCAAGCTGTGAGAATGAAACTCTAATGACTTAAGTGTATTACCAGAGCACCAATATGGAAAGATCTGCTTGTTCCTTGTTCTTTTTACTTTGGTGAGCCCAATCTTCAAACCTTAGCAACCTGAATGGACATCAGAAAACTGTATTTGGAATCTGAAATCAGCATTCAAGTTCCTAAACAACTGACGGCCAATCTGAACATCTGCAGCTGGGATACAGATATCTCAGGCCTGGGCTACATTAGTTGGGGGGGAGGGTTCGGACTAAGGTACGCAACTTCAGCTATGCTATTCACATAGCTGAACTGAACTATCTTAGGGCATGTCTTCACTACCACTTTAATTCGACCTTAACGACGTTAGGTCGAAGTAAACGTGTACCTGTCTTCACATACATGCCCTTAACGTCGATGTAAAGGGCCTTAAAGATCGATCTTGGCACTCCAGCCTAACCAGTGGCATAAGGCTAATCTCGACGTTCCAAGCTCGACCGTGGGCTAGTGAAGACGGAACCCGACATTAATAGCCTCCAGAGGCTGTCCCACAATGCTCCATTCTGACCGCTCTGGACTGCCTCACTACTGCTCCACTGTGACCGCTCTGCACTGCACTCTGAACTCGCTGCTCTGGCCAGGTAGATAAGACCCGGGAACATTTGAATGCCATTTCCTGTTTGGTCAGCGTGGCCAGCTCACCTGAACTGCTCAGTCGCCATTCAGAGCAATCAGCAGCACTAGCCGCCATGCAGAGCTCAGCATCACAGGAATCCATGCTGAGCTCATCTACCCTGGAGACCAGCCAGAGGAGAAGAGCTCCAGCATGGTCCACTCGTGAGGTGCTGGATCTCATCGCTATCTGGGGAGAGGAATCCGTGATGTTGGAACTCCACAACAACAAACGGAATGCCAACACCTACGGAAGAGTCTCCAAGGCCATGCTGGAAAGGGGCCACAACAGGGACACCACACAGTGCCGCGTGAAAATTAAGGAGCTGCGGCAATCTTTCCAGAAAGCCAAGGAGGCAAACGGGCGATCAGGGGGCGCGCCACGGACATGCAGGTTCTACAATGAACTAAATGCCATAATGGGGGGCGCCCCCACCACCATCGCGCCGGTGTGCGTGGACTCCACCGATGGGATCATCGTCAGGGAGGAGACTGATTCCGAGGAGGACGAGCATGAAGAAGAAAATCTCACGGAGCAGCAGGAGCCCAGCGGAGAACCCTTGTACCCAGAGAGCCAGGAGCTGTTTGTCACCCTGGAGCCAGTACCCTCCCAAGCCTCCCAGGGGGGTAAGTGTTTCTTTTTTAAGTGATTACATGACGCGTGATTTTGTAAAGGAAGCATTTATTAATGCTTGCCCTAAGGCATTAATGCTTGCCCTAAGTAACTTGCCCTAAGGACTTAGCGTGCTTTCATTGCTGGTCAATTTCTACTCAAAGAGTTTGTCAATATACTCCGGGATTGACCATAAGTCCTCCGCGGACATTTCAAGGAAGCTATCCAGGAGGTAGCGATGAATCCAGCGCAGCAGATTTCTGGGGAGAGCTGCCTTATCTGGTCCCCCGTGATAGGACACCAACCCACGCCACGAAAGTAGTAGGTTTTCTGGTATCATTGAGCAGGCTAGCATTGCGGCGTATGGACCAGGACTTTGCATGGACTCAAGGAGCATGCGCTCCCTATCTCTCCGAGAAATTCTCAGCAAAGTGATGTCATTCAGGGTTGCCTGTTTGAGATACGGACTGCAATTAGTCGGGAGATAAAGAGTCCCAGCTGCAAAGTACTCTTTTCTGCTGAGGACCGACGAACTGAACCCGCCCCCCCCCCACGAACGCTGACCGCCGCCCGCCCCCCCCCCCCCCCAGCCCGTAGCGTTAGCTGGCAGGGAATCCGAGCCGTCTGCACGCGGTCTGAAGAGCCCCAAAAAGACCTTAGCCCTTAGGCATTTGCTTTGCAGTTTGCGGTTTCAGTGGGAGCCAGCCACGCGGTGGGGGGAAGGGGGCGGGGTTGCTCTACAGTATGCAGGCGCCACTTTTAACTTACCATGGCCGGCTGCACGGTGATTTCAGAAGCCGTCTTGGGCTGAGGCACGCATATGTGTCTGAGATGCTCTGACTTTTCTGTGAGCTCTCCTCTCCTTTTAGGTGTAGAACATGACCTTGTACAGAAATCATATCAGGCCTCTGAATACTGAGGTTGCAAACAGCATACTACTCCCATTGTGTACCGTCCGAGACTGCATCTGCCTCCTAACCTTGAATGTATCTGTCTCATAACTTTCAACCTTTCTTTTCCCACACACTTGCCCACAGATGAACAACAACAGTTGAACTCCCGCCCTGCACCGCAGAAAAGAAAGCGTAAAAAGAAAACGCGAACGCGCGATGAGATGTTCACTGAACTCCTGGAGAACTCGCGCGCTGAGGCAGCCCGCCAGACGGACTGGAGGGAAAAAATGATACAGGCAAGGGAACGAGACAGAGAGGAAAGGAATCGAGAGAGAGAGGAAAGGAGAGCCGCTGCAGCAAAGAGGGAAGCCGCTGCAGAAAAGAGAGTAGAACGTGAGGAAAGACGCATGGATGCTTTCCTCCGCATAATGGAGGACCAGAGCGACATGCTGCGATCTCTGGTGGAGCTGCAGCATGCCCAAAGACCACCTCTGCAGCCCCTGTGTAACCACCTCCCCCCCTCCCCAACTCCCATAGATTCCCCACCCAGACGCGGGGTGAGAACACGGGGGGGCAAGGCCCGTGGGCCGCTCCACTCCACCCCACAAGCCAGCAGAAGCAGCAGCAGCAGCAGGCTGACTTTCTCAGAAAACTTTTAAAAGCTGCTGTGTCTTGCCCACCCCTCCTCTCCCCCCTTCCCCCCGCTCCTTTGCCCGCTCCTCCCCCACTGCGACTGCCGGTTTCCCTCCAGGATACCAGGACAGTGATCCCCTGTATTTGTATTTCCGATGAACCAATAAAGGAACCATGATTTTTCCAACAGTGATTTTATTTCCTCTGCAAGCATGGGGAGGGAGGAGGGAAAGCATGGGGAGGGAGGAGGGAAAGCATGGGGAGGGGGGAGGGAAAGAGGGTACAAGGGCAGCAGGCTTAGAGCACAGCAAGGGAGCAGATTCTCAAATGCCATCTCGGGCACTCATAAAACTGTCTTTCAAGGCGTCCCTGAGGCGCAGGGCCTCACGGTGGGCTCTTTTACTTTCCCTGCTGTGTGGCTGCTCATAAGTAGCAGAAAGTAAATTTGCCTCTGCCTCCCAGCCCGCCATAAACGTTTCCCCCTTGCTCTCACAGATATTGTGGAGCACAGAGCAAGCAGCTATAACAATGGGGATATTTCTCTCGCGGATGTCTGAGCGTATCAGTAAGGAACGCCATCTCCCCTTCAAGCGGCCAAATGCACACTCCACGGCCATTCTGCACTTGCTCAGCCTGTAGTTGAACAGCTCCTGACCCCTGTCCAGGGCTCCTGTGTAGGGCTTCATAAGCCAGGGCATTAGGGGGTAGGCTGGGTCCCCAATGATCACGATCAGCATTTCGACCCCCCCCACAGAAATTTTCTGGTCGGGGAAGAAAGTGCCTTGCTGCAGCTGCCTAAAAACCCTAGAGTTCCTGAACACTCGAGCGTCATGAAGCTTTCCCGGCCACCCCACGTACAGGTCGGTGAAACGTCCCTTGTGGTCAACCACTGCTTGCATGACCATTGAGTAATATCCCTTCCGGTTTCTGTACTCGGCGGCCTCGTGGTCCAGTGCCAGGATAGGGATATGAGTCCCATCTATAGCCCCACCACAGTTAGGGAATCCCATGGCGGCAAAGCCATCTATTGTGGTTTGCAGGTTTCCGAGGTTTATAACCCGGTGTAGCAGCCGCTCGACGATTGCCCTGCTTACTTGCATCACAGCAAAGCCCACTGTAGACCTACCCACCCCAAACTGATTCGCCACTGACCGGTAGCTGTCTGGCGTTGCAAGCTTCCAGAGGGCTATCGCCACTCGCTTCTCCACTGTAAGGGCCGCTCTCATTTTGGTATTCCTGCGCTGGAGGGCCGGGGACAGCAAGTCACAAAGTTCCATGAAGGTGCCCTTTCGCATGCGGAAGTTTCTGAGCCACTGGGAGTCATCCCAGACCCGCAGCACTATGCGGTCCCACCAGTCCGTGCTTGTTTCCCTGGCCCAGAATCGGCGTTCGATGGCATGAGCCTGCCCCATTGCCACCATTCTTGACAGATTGTCAGTCGCCCTACTTGCAAAAACGGCAGTGTCCATGTCGTCCCCGCTGTGCACGTCAGTGTCCCTGTCGTCCCCGCTGTGCACGGCAGTGTCCCTGTTGTCCCCGATGTGCTTGTCCATCTCCTCCTCACTGTCGTCGGGTTCCGGAAAGCGCAGTTCTCCCCGGATCGCATTCCTCCTCTGCAGACGGTGCAGCAGGAACTCAGCAACCGTGATCGAGGTCCTCACAACAGCCATTACTGCAGCCGTGGTGTCAGCGGGCTCCATGCTTGCAATGCTATGGCGTTAGCACGGCGGAGAAAGGGCGCGAATTATGGGATGCCTACCTACAGTGCACCGCTCGGAATGGGGGTGGGCGGCACGGAAAAAGGGCGCGAAATTTGGAAATGCCTACCCATAGTGCAGCACTCGAAATGGTGCCTGCTGGGGGATCAGGGAACTGTGGGATAGGTACCCACAGTGCAACGCTCGTCATGTCGACGCTTGCAAAAGTTTTGCGGACAGACACTGTCGACGTGCTGTGCGTAGCTGTGCCTAGTGAAGACACACAAAATCGACTTTATACCGTCGCGTTCACAACATCGAAATAAAGGAAATCGAACTACTGCTGTAGTGAAGACATACCCTTAGTTCAACTTGCCTGGCCGCCCCCACAGCGGCGGGTCGACCGTGGCGGCTCCCCCATTGACTCCACTTACTCCTCTTGCAGAGCTGGAGCTCCGGAGTCGACGGGAGCGCTTTTGGGGATCAATTTATCGCATCTAGGTGAGGCACAATAAATTGATCCCCGATACATCGAACACTACCCGCCGGGTAGTGTAGCCCTAAACGCATATACGGTATTTATCCACTTCTGTAAATTGGGCTTTTAGCTGCAGTTCTGTTACTTCTCCAGCAGATGGCAGAGCATCTTTAAAGCAGATGACTCCATTTCTAAATCCATAGCTTCCAAAGACCTCCATGACTTCAGCTAACACCGGGTGCTGGGAGCTAAAAATACCATATTCCTTTGACCTGATGTCACAAGAACTTTCTGAATTTTACACGATGGACATCTAGGCTAATATTAGTCTCTGCTGCATATTACAAACGGATACATTCCATTATTTGTTATAAGGCTAAGATTTTGTCACGCATATTTTTAGTAAAAGTCAGGGACAGGTCACGAGCAATAATGAAAAATTCACAGAAGCCTGTGACCTGTCCCTGACTTTTACTAAAAATATCCATGACAAAATGGGGAGCCTGGGCAGCTGCGGGCGGGCTGGGAGCTCCAGGGGCCCCCACTACTCTTGGGGGCTCGGAGCAACATGGTCCCCCCTCTGCTGGTGGCTGTGAACTGCGGGGGTTTCCCCAGCATCCCCCAGTGGTGGGGAGTGGCAGGGGTCCGCCCTGCTGCCTGCAGTGGCTGGGGGTGGTGAGGGTCCCCGCTGCCGCCCACGGTGGCCTGGAGCTTTGGGGGGGGAGGGGCACCTGACAACCTGGAGCTGTGAGGATACCCTGCAACTTCCAGGCTCTGCAGGCAGCAGGGGACCTGCAGCTCCCAGCCAGCGCTATCTGAAGTCACAGACATCTTTGGCAGTTATGGCTCCATAACTTTCATGACTAAATCACAGCCTTAATTATACATTATATTGTACTTGCTACCAGCCAGTGTAATTGGAATTAGGTTGAAATAAAAAGAAAAGCCAAAAAGGAGACAGATAAAAGCAAAACTAGTTCATCTCATTAGTTTTCCCAGTATATTGTTGAATCTCTCTTCCATTGAGGCTTGTTCTTAGTAAGTTACAATGTTCAAATGTAGGCACAGAGATCGCGGTCAGCATGATTCCTTTCTGACCATGCAGACTTCAATTCTTTAACACTAAAGCCCAGAGATTTCAACTTACCACATCTGCTTCTTCTTTTCTTCTCTTTTCTCTCTCTGTTTTTGGCACCTAAGATGTATTTAAAAGAGATTTAAAGATAATAATGAAATCAGAGAGTATTAGTTCACGTTAAAGTCTGCTGAATTCTCTCCAATTTATATCCTCAAATCAGAGAGGTAGCCGTGTTAGTCTGGAATAGCAGAGGTAACAAAGTCCTGTGGCACCTTAAAGACTAACTATACAGTTTTGAAGCATAAGCTTTCGTGGGCCACTGCTTGCATCCGACGAAGTGGGTATTAGCCCACGAAAGCTTATGCTTCAAAACTTTATAGTTAGTCTTTAAGGTGCCACAGGACTTTGTTACCTCTGCTATCCTCAAATCTATATTCAGTCCGAGCCATCTTGGATAAAATAACACTGCAGAAAGCGAGTGGCTGCTTAGCAGTATCAATCCTGACCTGCCACAACCCCGAGCATCCCCCTCCACAGCTCTGCCGGTTCCCTTCAATCCAGACCTGCAGCAAGCCTGGACATTCCACGTTCTCGGCCACTCACACACTGCCAGTGCACACTGTGACTTGCAGACACAGGCATTATGGGAAACATTTCAAAAGCGTGTCAGTAACTTAGGAGCCAAAATCCCATTTTCAAAAGTCAGTTGGGTGATTTTGAAAATTCAACCCTAACTGCATAACTGCCAACTGCCCTGCTTCTGCTGAGAGCCCCGGACTTTGAAAAACTGCCCTACAGATTTCACATCCTGTCCAAGAACTGTGGCCCACAAGAACCTTGTCCTGAGGACTGTGGATGAGCTGCAGCATGGGAGCCAGAGGAGAGAGGTTGGGTCTCCTCACCAGAACAACTGGTTTCGCTTGCAGGGTGGAAGGAGCAGGGAGCGAGGCACCTGTGTGTGTGAATGGCAGTGTGGATGTGAGAGCAGGGTGTGCACTGTGCTAGGTTCCAGCTGCTCTGTGACATCAGCTGGTTGCCACACTGATCTGCAATCTGGAGACCCTCACCTCCCCATTCCACCCCCGCAGAGGCTCTCCAGTGGCAGCCGGAGCAGAGAGGGAGTTGGGCAGGTGGTCACTGGGGGAGGCGCAGAATGTAGGAACACCTTTCTTTTTAAGGCATGATCGCCCCCAGAAGGAGGCACTGGAAGACTCTTGGTGAGGTTGGTAAGCTCTATACAGGTGCTATGTTCCTCTGCCTTTTCTCACCCTTAAATGAGGAAAATCATCTCAAATACACCACAAAGTGCATATGACCCTCTGCTACCCCCACACTTCCAGAGGAGCAGAATAAGTGTCCCACTTTTCAGAGGCTGCCAGCTGAACAACCAGAGGTTCAAAGCATTACACTTCTTTTTACTGGAGGCCTGCAGCCTGCCTCATCCCCTAGGCTTTGCAATGTGGCTGCCCACTTTGAGAGTCTACAGCACCATCCCAGAGATGCGATGTGTGAAGTGTGTCAACACCATTTCAATAAGCAAAGAGGAGGCGGTAGACGGGTGCCCTGCATACCTTTGCAGCAGTGCTGATCTTCACGCTGCGCGTCACTTTGAGAGATGGCTCCTGGTTGTCTTTAAATTCCCTTCTCTGGATGCCTGACAGCTCTGGACTCCTTGGGGGTGTCAGGTGATGTGGACCTAACTCTGTAATTAAAAGTTAGGAAAGAGAAACGTAGATTCGGGGTTTTTTTTGAGTGCCCAGAAGTGCCATCGTGTGGTTAATTTCTTATCACTTTTAATTATTAAACTTAAAATGCTGCAATATTTAGTCTCAAAAACCTCTTCTCAAATGTGCTCAGTGCACAAATAATAAAGATAATTTTACCAAATGCCAGGCCCTGAAAAATCAAGCTGGAATCTCTCTCTCCCCACCATCACCAATTCTGTGATGTGAACTTAGAGAACAATTCTGCTGATAAAGTGCAAAACCAGACGAGAACCCAGTTCATTCTCTCCGAGCTGTACTGATACAGCGGTCATGATAGGGTAACCAGGAGGGAAAAAATTGTCACTAAAGTTAGAAGATATTACTCTGAATATTCACAGGGAGTAGAGTATGAAAGTGTCATATTTGTACACCATTGATCAGAGTGGAATCAACCTAGCCTCTCTGCCTGTTTCCTCCTCTGTCCAAGGGGGAGAACACCTGCCTACCTCAAAGTGATGCAATGAGAATTAGTTATTGAATGGTTGTACAGCACTTTCAAAATGGAATGTTCCAAGTATTATTAGACAGCATTTCCTGCAACTTATGGAGAAAACAGCAGCCCTCCACAAGGGAGAACATCTCTGTATCCTAATTCTGTTGCCTCCCACAGAGTCCAGAAGGAGATTCTCAAGAGAAGAGAAAATGTTTTTCGGAAGCATTTTCTGTCAAGATCCCAGCACATTAGATAAGAAAACGAGAGAGAGAAGGTACTCAGCAGTAATGTAGCTTTTAGGCTCAGCTGGAATGGAAGGCTTAGTGGTGAGCTAGACATCAAATTTAATGTGTGTGACCTTTCTAAAGCTACAGCTCCAAAGCCAGGTAGAGCTGAATTTCTTCGCTTTCAGATGCTTGAAGTTATCTTAAAACAACAATACCACATTTATAGTTTTCTTCTCTTAAATTATTGACACACGTATTTACAAATCAAAGTTTCTTGTTTGGAATTATGTCATTGTTTTGACTATTTAGCCTAATTTTTTTTAAAGCAATCAATGTGTTTCCTGTCCTCAATCCTGCACCCTATGTGCTCACCCGACCTACCGAGGGAAATTCTCTAATTCTGCAGTAAAAACTAGCATGCACCCTCATTCCATCACTCTAATACATAGCCTCATTCACTCGCTATCAAGAATTGAATTATACATTTTGAAGTTTTTCTTGATAAAAGAGAGCTTGTCCAACCCTGCTACAAAATGTCAACATGGAAGCTGTAAAATATCTGCTTGATCACAACAGTCTCTAGATGTATTTTACACCAGTTAAATGAACTTTGTTTAACTCATTGTTTAACTCTTACTGTTCAGTTTCAAAATGGTTATGGTCTGTGTCTCCAAGCGACTACATCGAGTACAACTTTGCAGACCCTCAAAATACCTGGCAGTTGCTTGGCAAAATTGCCACATATCCCTCCCCCAACATTTACCTTCACCAAGCTGGAGGCCAGGAATCCTCTCTAGGCCTGGTTCCTCTTGCTCTGCATACTGTTGAAGCAGCTCAGACTCAGTCGTAAGCTTCTCCCTGGGTGTTTTAAATCAAATAAATAAATAAATAAATGGAGATATACCAATCTCCTAGAACTGGAAAGACCTTGAAGGTCATCGAGTCCAGTCCCCTGCCTATACTAGCAGGATTGAGTACTGTCCCCTGACAGATTTTTTGCCCCAGATCCCTAAATGGCCCCCTCAAGGATTGAACTCACAACCCTGGGTTTAGCAGGCCAATGCTCAAACCACTGAGCTATCCCTCCCCCCTCTTGTCTCCCTCCTTTCATGCAGAATCTCAACTTGGCTCTCTGAGGCCTGTAAATAGGAGAGAAAAGAGAAATTGCTTTCAATCAGATGATTTCCATTTCCCCCCCCAAATCTAACTAACTGATTCCCATGCTCCTAAGAGTAACAAAACCTGTACAACTGCATTTTGGAACACGGATCTATTTCACTGTTGGGAAATTCAGGGAAAAAAGAAAAATACTGGGTACTCACCCAGGCAGGTGTCTAGTCTGGATGGAGCTAGGCTCTCTCGGATGAGAAAAACAAGGTACAGTCAACCTACAGCCCATTCTGACTTACTCTAATCCAGGCTGTATCTATCTATATCTCTCTATCTCTCTCTCTATCTATCTATATCTCTCTATCTCTATATCTCTCTATCTCTCTATCTATCTCTATATCTCTCTATCTATCTCTATCTCTATCTCTCTATCTATCTCTATATCTCTCTATCTATCTCTATATCTCTCTCTCTATCTATATCTCTCTATCTATCTATCTATCTATCTATCTATCTATCTCTCTATCTATCTCTCTATCTCTCTATCTATCTATCTCTATCTCTATCTCTCTATCTATCTCTCTATCTATCTCTCTATCTCTCTATCTCTCTATCTCTCTATCTCTCTCTCTCTCTCCCCCTCTCTCGTATTCCAACACTACTGTTAGCATTCAAATACACTTCAGAATTCTATCTGCCATTGTTTCTCAAAAACAACAGAACACCACTGGCCATCACCTAGGGTGACCAGACAACAAATGTGAAACATCGGGACAGGAGATGGGGGGTAATAGGAGCCCATATAAGAAAAACACCCAGAAATCGGGACTGTCCCTATAAAATCGGGACATCTGGTCACCCTACCATCACCTACAGTCCTCAGTTAAAACCTCTGCAACGCATTATCAGTGACCTACAACTAGGCTGATCATATTTCCTTTAGACAAAAACGGGACATTGGGAGGGCAAAAACGGGACAGGGTGTGTGTGGGGGGCATGGCCCCTCCTGGGCCCCCCAGCACCGGGCGGGGGGGAGGCAGAGGGGGATCGGGGGGGATGGATGGAGGAATAAGCAGAACAGGGATGGGGGATGAAGAGGATGGAGGGAGAGAGAGAGAAGGGGGGATGAGGGATGAAGATGATGGAGGGGACGGAGGGAGAGAAGGCACAAAGGTGAGAAAGGGAGAGGATGGATGGATGAGAGAAGAGATGGGGGTAGGGAGCAGGGGGGATGGAGGAGGCAAGGGACAGCGAGAAGGAGGGATGGAGAGAAGGGAGATGGAAGAGGAGGCAGTGGACGGAGGGAGAGAGAGAAGGGAGGAAGGGAGGGATGGAGAAGGGGGATAGAGAGAAGGAAGAGAGGGATGGAGGGATAGAGAGAAGGGAGGAAGGAAGGGATGGAGGGATGGAGAAGGGGATAGAGAGAAGGGATGGAGGGAGTGAGAGGAGGCAGCGGACGGAGGGAGAGAGCAGGGAGGAAGGGAGGGATGGAGAAGGGGGATGGAGAGAAGGGAGGGATGGAGAGAAGGAGGGAAGGAGGAATAGAGAGGAGGAGGCGGCAGCGGGCGGCGGGCTGGAGGAGGCGGCAGATCGGTCCCATATGAGAACAGGTCCCATATGAGAAGAGATTAAAGAGGCGAGGACTTTTCAGCTTGGAAAAGAGGGATATGATAGAGGTATATAAAATCATGAGTGGCATAGAGAAAGTGAATAAGGAAAAGTTATTTACTTGTTGCCATAATAGAAGAATTAGGGGTCACCAAATGAAATTAATGGGCAGCAGGTTTAACACAAATAAAAGGAAGTTCTTCTTCACACAGTGAAACTCCTTGTCTGAGGAGGTTATGAAGGCTAGGACGATGTGTTTTTCTTAGCGTTATTCCCTATGGCAGGGTCCGCTTAGAAGCAGTGATATGACTGGGGTATACTCCAACCGATGCGTCGGTCCATCTGTCGTTGGAGGCATTTTATACCTACTGGCAGGTGTGAAGCCTACAGCACCTGGTATTCCCAGGAGATCTCCCATCCAGGTACTAGTCAGGCCCAACCATGCTTAGCTTCCAAGAGCAGATGGGATCGGGCGTGTCCAGGGTGGTATAGCCATACTATGAAAGCAAGGACTATAACAGGGTTTAAAAGAGAACTGGATAAATTCATGGTGGTTAAGTCCATTCATGGCTATTAGCCAGGAGGGGTAAGGAATGGTGTCCCTAGCCTCTGTTTGTCAGAGGGGGGTGATGGATGGCAGGAGAGAGATCACTTGATCATTCCCTGTTAGGTTCACTCATTCCAGGGCACCTGGCATTGGCCACTGTCCGTAGACAGGATCCTGGGCTGGATGGACCTTTGGTCTGACCCAGTACAGCCATTCTTATGCAACTCATTTTCAGAACCTGTGGGGGATGACACATAAAAGGGGATCTAATGTCTGTATTAGGGTAGCAGTTACAGGCCCCAAACAGGCCTCAAGGCCCCAGCGTGCTAGGCGCGATATATACATGTACACCTACACTTTCACACCCGCCTCCACACACACACGGCCCATCCCATAGCTGACATGTTCCTTCCTCTTGCACCTTGGCAGGTGATTTTGCTGGAGGAAGCCTGGAGCGAGCTCTTTCTGCTCTGCGCCATCCAATGGTCCATGCCTTTGGAAAGCTGCCCGCTGCTCTGTGTGCCTGAGCTCTCCCCCAACATCCATGGGAAACTGGTGTCTGCCAGCGTGGACATCCGCATCCTGCAGGAAACCATCAGCCGCTTCAAGTCCCTGACCATAGACCCCACAGAGTTTGCGTGCATGAAGGCCATTGTGCTCTTCAAACCAGGTGAGCCCAGTTGGTGCTGCAGGACAGTGGCTACGGACAGCCATAAGGCAGGCAGGACTCGCTCTCTGCCAATGCCCCTCAGTCCTGACCTTCAGCTCCCCCGCCCCCCTGCATTCCAGCTCTATCCTCTCCCGACCACCTCCTCAGTCCTGACCTGCAGCCCCTGCCGCCCCGGTATCCCAGCTCCTTCCTGTCCAGCCTAGGGCAAGAAGGCCAGCTGAGCCATCGGGACCTTGAAGAAACACCCCCAGCGCTGGAGACACTGACTGTATCTGTCCAGGGCCAGCGGAGCATTTTTGGGTCCCTCCTGGGCTGTATGAACTCCATCGTGGCGCCCAAAGATTAAGACTGAGAGATGCTCGCACTGTGAGCCCCCCCCAAACCATCAGCAGTGAGACTCTCAGATCTAGCCGGTGGGGGGAGCAGGACCCAGGAGTAGGGCCAGCCCACAACATTTTGGCACCTGGGGGGATGGGTTCAGGGAAGCAGCAGGAAACAGGAAGCAGGCTCCTGGGGGTGCTAGAGAAGTGCATAAGAGGCTCCTTCTTCTCTCTCTCCCTGAAGCTCCTGTTGCTTTCTGTTATTCCCTCTCACCTTTTCTCCTGCCAGCCTATGCCATGTCTCTGGTGCCCTCCTTCCTCCAGCACAGCATCCCACCATCTCTGTGCATCTAGAGCAGAGAGAATACATATGCACCAGCGACAGACACCATTTTCTACACTTTGGGTCCTAATTAGGCTGACCATACGTCCCGTTTTGAACGGGACAGTCCCGTTTTTTTACATATTTTCTGACCGTCCCGTCTTTTTAATATAAATTTCAAATTTGTCCCTTTTGGTTAAAAAAAAAAAAGGGACGCGGCTTATTTCAGGGACCCACGGCCGGGTCCCGCCTCCTCCCGCAGCCCTCACGGCCTCAGGCTCCCCTCCCCGGCCTGCTCCCCGCTCCCAGCTGAGCAGTGGCGCGATTGGCGGAGCCGCCTCCACCTGTCGCGTGCCCAGCTGAGCAGGCAGTTCCAGTTTCTCCCGGCCGCAGACACCGTGGCCCGGCCCGGCTGCCCGCTGCGGGGCCTCCTGCTCCTGGCTCTGATCGCTCGCCCCTCACCGTGCGCCCCAGCCGCTGCTCCCGCCCAGCGCCCCGCCGTCCTCCCCTGAGCCCGGGGCAGGCGCCGCCTGGCGCTCCCCCCCACCGCGCAGGGGCTCCCCGAGTCTCGTCTCTGCCCCCCCCCCCGCCGGGGCCCGGCCCCATCGCGGCTGCACCGGTCACCTGCCAGGCTGAGCCCCCGGACAGGACCCTTCTCCCGCAGTCGGTCAGAGGAACGGGTCCCCCAACCGCTCCCTCCAGCGGGCTACAGAGTTGGGGGGTGCAGGGGGAGAGGTAGCGCGGTGGGGGGGCTGGGTGTTTGGGGAGGGCGGGGGAAGCGGTAGGTGTGTAGGGTGAGGGGCTGGGTGTTTGGGGAGGGGTACCTGTGTGGGGAGGGCAGAGGAGGGCGGTTGTGTGAGGTGAGGGGCTGGGTTTGGGGGCTGATGGCTCAGCCTCTCCCCTCCATTAACTTTGGAGCTGGCTCTGGGTGGGGTTCGCGGCCCCTTGTTCGAGTGACCCCCCCTTTAATGGGGTGATAGCCGTGGGGAATGGAGAGGGGTCTGGGAGGGTGAAAGGGAATTTAGTGCAATCTCCCCCCACACCCTCCTTGTGCCCCTTCAGGCGCCTGCCTCCCCTTCCCTCCATGTCCCCTCCCACACTACAAACCTTCCTCATCCCCTCCCCACCTGCCCTCTGTTTGAACAATATTACTTCTTATTTCTTATAGTCCCCTTCCCCGGCCTGTTTTTACCCCAAAGAATTATGGAGTGTGAGAAGTTTTATGATAAGGTGTTGAAAGATTGAAATTTGCTGCGTAAGATTACTTCATCGGAGAAATATTCATGGTACGACTGTGGTAAAATACTGCCCCCCTCTATGTCTACCTAAATTTTTGTATGGGTTCTTTCACTGATGAATAATCAGAATAATGGTAACCTATGTATGCGCATATGTGTAATATGCAATGTGTTTATATAATTAATTTTTATTGTCTTTCTTTTCCAGAAATAAAAAATTACATAAGTTATAAATACAGAACATTATTAAATTATGTAACACAGTGATGCACAACCTTTTTCAGCAGGCGGGACAATTTATCCATTTCCAATTGTTCATGGGCCACAAGTTCACCGCCGAGACCGAGTTCTCGCTGCCCGGGGGAGGGGAGGGGGGAGCGCCGGCTGGGCTGGACTGGGGGGGGGCCCATCCGCTGTCGGCTGGGCTGGGGGGGGGCGGCTGGGCTGGGGGGCCCCCCATCCGCTGTCGGCTGGGCTGGGGGGGGGGAGGCCGGGCTGGGGGGTCCCCAAACTATCTGAGTAGGGGGCCCCCAAATTTCTGTCGCCAGCCCTGAGTTCAAGCGCTTACTGGGATTGAAAGAGAAGTGAGCACAAGCAGTCTGGAGAAAGTAGCACCAAAAGGCAGCTTTTTAAACATCAAAGCACTCAGTGACACATTTTTTTAAACAAAGAAGAAGAAGGAATGGCTATTAGCCGGGATGGGTAATGAATGGTGTCCCTAGCCTCTGTCTGTCAGAGGGGGGTGATGGATGGCAGGAGAGAGATCGCTCGATCATACCTGTTAGGTTCACTCACTCCGGGGCACCTGGCATTGGCCACTGTCGGTAGACAGGATGCTGGGCTAGATGGACCTTTGGTCTGACCCAGTATGGCCGTTCTTATGTTCTTATGTTCTTAAGGAAAATGGCAGAAAAAGGGAGAAGAGAGGAAAAGATGAGAACAAGAAAGATGATTGATATTCATATAGTTGGTATTTTAGCCAGAATGGTTTTCTTCCTGACTAATCCTCTTAGTTGTGTATGTAGCAAAAATCTCTGCTTCCTCCTCCCCTACCATATTCAGGTGATATTTCAAAGGCCTCTAAACGGTAGCAAGACAAAGCTTACATCTGTATTGTACTTGAGAGCTGAAATTGATATCTGCTAACAATGAATTTTACCCATGGCATCATCTGCTCAGAGATACCTACCTGAAATGTAGTTCACATTCTAGTCTATATTTGGAATTACTCCAATAAAATATTCAACCTGTCAGGATCATTTATCTATAGCTTCTGGTTTTTTAAAGTCCTATCGTGTAGTGCTTCCAAGTGGCCTGGTTTAGCAGCTGCTAGTTCCACCTATTTAATGACCATGTTTGACAGCAGCAATTGTGACACTTGTAACCTGGTTTCAGCCTCTGAACCAATGAGAGAGAAGATACTATGTTTGCTCCAGTTAACTTGGTAGCGAAGCCAAAGTCCAATGATACACTGAGCAATATTTTTACCAACTAGGTCATTCTAAAGAAAACATGATACCCAATGACAAAGTCCAGAAATGGGAAACTTTGTATTGTATGGCCAGTGTTTTTTACTGCAGGTTGGGGAATTGATACACCTTTCAGTGAAATAAGAGCTCAGTTATATAGATTTTTGTACAAATGAAATGGCAATACTAACAAATAATATCATTAAATAATCCTGGTGAATAAAAGCAAAATATAAACCTTCACAACAAACATCATCCTTTTTACAAACAAGATATTAGCTAAACTGCCACCTTTTCTGCTCCTACCAGTACTTGACTTTTGTCTTTTGGCCTCTCTGCTGGTATCGCTACCTTGACTACCTGTAGTTGGATGTCCTTTTCCCTAGCCTCTTTGATTTTCAACAGCTTCACTGTTGAAATTGGTTGGCTTGCTACTTGGCTGGCATCAGGGTCCTAATTCCCAAACTGATCCTGGCTCTTAGGGGACAGTAGGTTCCACAACCTCCCTGGATTGGGGGTTATGTAATGCAAAATTCTGTCCAGTACCTCAAAAAACAGATAGGTTATGTCCCCTATCTGATTCCTTCCTCTCCCCCCCCCCCATCTTCCCTAGTTTTAATACAGTGGAACCCCACTATAACATGACAGGTGGGATCCAAAAAATTCCATCACGTTAAAAGTGGGGTTGCCATATAGTGGGGTTTCTCAGAATTAAAAAAAGAGAGTTTCTGGGTTCTCTGGACAAAGAACTCAGGGGCTGTAGGCGCCGGTGTTCTCTGTCCCCTGCAGACACGGGGCTGTAGCGTCTCTCTGCGCTGTCTAGCAGAGGAGAAAAGCTGTGGCCCGCGCCTGCCAGGGACATAGGGACATATCCAGGGAGCCATGGTATGATCGCGCTATAACCGAATTCATATTATCACAGGGCACGTTACATCGGGGCTCCATTGTATTATCTGGCACTGCTCAGAATCCTGGACATCTGCTTTGCAATGTCCACAAGCAGCCCTTAATTCGGGGGTGGGGGGATAGCTCAGTGGTTTGAGCGTTGGCCTGCTAAACCCAGGGTTGTGAGTTCAATCCTTGAGGGGGCCATTTAGGGATCTGGGGCAAAAAATCTGTCAGGGGACAGTACTCGATCCTGCTAGTGTAGGCAGGGGGATCCTGCTAGTGTAGGCAGGGGACTGGACTCGATGACCTTCAAGGTCTTTCCAGTTCTAGGAGATTGGTATATCTCCATTTAAAAAAAAAAAAAAAAAAAAATTCTGGAGGCTGGCCACAAGAGCTTCTAGCACTATTGCTTCACCCCAGATAGCGATGAGATCCATCTCAGCACAGATCCAGGTGGCTGTCTGAGGCATGTTGTTGTGGGGCTTCTGGAGTAGCATTTCAGCTATGCTGATACATGGGAACCCAGGAGCAAATGGGAAAAATCTGGCCCTCCACCAGCTTTAAAATGGCAACATGACACCAGAGCAGGGGAGGGCATACAGGTAAACAGGCAGACTGGTGGTCATCTGCAAAGCAGTATGGGAAAGTGATGTGCAGCAGAATTGCATGCACGCAAACAACAGACCAAATTAATTTAATTTGCAGCAAACACTCCACTTTGCAAGAGGACTCCAGAGTTTGCAATAAATATAGAGTTAGTGTGTTGTGGTAATTGCATCATATGTACAAATGTGTTTTCAAACCAGATTAACTCGATTTAAACCCCTTGTGTTGCCAAGCCCTAAGTATCTATTGACATTTACATCGTATTATGCACAAGATTCAGGTCAAGGTTGTGCAGGCTTAAGAGCAGTTGCCCGGCTCCTAAAACTGAGCTTGTAGCGGGGGGTGCAAGGTGGTTGCAACCTCCCACTTTTGGGGGAGTAGGTGTTGTTAGTGTGGAGGAGGTCTGACCATGTCAGATGATGTATATTCTGATCCAACACCTCCCTTCAGCAACTTCCACTGCAGGGCTCCCAACATAATCCTTGATGGAAAGCCTCAAAACAGGATGATGGCTGTGCAACTACCTACATCCTTAGAGTGGATCCCCGTGGGTGTAATTTAAACATCCCTTGAATGACGTGAGTCAGTGAGGAGGGGTGATGTATCAGATTCACAGTCACTAAGCTAAGTGTGGGTAGAAAAATACTACTTAGCAATTATAGTGCTTCATATTTGTGAAGTGCTGTGCAACATTGTCTCACAAATTATCAGCTCTTCAGGGCATGGGTTTATACGTTCAGTACATTAACTCATGATAGAGCTCTGTGTAGGCTGCTGGCATCTGTAATTAACAGGTGAGCAGAGGGATGCTGTGTGTGTGGGATGGGGTTGGCGGACGCAGTGTGTGTGTGCTGGGAGGGGATGGTGTGTGTGTGTGGGATGGGGTTGGCAGACACAGTGTGTGTGTGTTGTGAGGGGATGGAGGGGGGTTGTTGTGTGTGTGTTGGGAGGGGATGGAGGGTTGTTGTTGTGTGTGTTGTGAGGGGATGGAGGGTTGTTGTGTGTGTGTTGGGAGGGGATGGAGGGGGGTTGTTGTGTGTGTGGGATGAGGTTGGGGGTTGTTGTGTGTGTGTCGGGAGGGGATGGAGGGTTGTTCTTGTGTGTGTGTCGGGAGGGGATGGAGGGGGTTGTTGTGTGTGGGATGGGGTTGTTGTGTGTGTGTCGGGAGGGGATGGAGGGGGGTTGTTGTGTGTGTGGGATGGGGTTGTTGTGTGTGTGTCGGGAGGGGATGGAGGGGGGTTGTTGTGTGTGTGGGATGGGGTTGTTGTGTGTGTGTCGGGAGGGGATGGAGGGGGGTTGTTGTGTGTGTGGGATGGGGTTGTTGTGTGTGTGTCGGGAGGGGATGGAGGGGGGTTGTTGTGTGTGTGGGATGGGGTTGTTGTGTGTGTGTCGGGAGGGGCTGGAGGGGGATTCGTGTGACAGGCGTGGCGGGGGCAGGGTTGTTTTCTCCGCCCCTGCAGCAGCCTCCGCTTCAGGTCTCGGGACTTCCGGCTCAGGGCCGAGCTGGACGGGGCGGGGCGGGGCGGGGCGGGGTGAGAGGCGGGCGGGCGGGGCGACCCCTGCTCCCGAAGCCGCTGATTGGCGCCGCGCCTGGGCTGAGGCGGGGCAGGGTTGGGCGGTGCTAGCGCAGCGTCCCCTCCCCCCGGCTGTCCGCCGCCCGCCCGCAGCAGGGACCGCGCAGCCCCTTGCGAGTCCCGCCGGGAGCCGGACGGTGACGCTCCGCTCAGGTCAGTGCGGCCGCCGCGCGCCTCTTCCGCGCCCTCCCTGCACGTCGGTCTGCGCCGGGGCGGACCTTGCCCCCGCCCCAGCGCCAGTCCCTGCCCCGCCGTCCCTCTGTGCCGCGCTCTGGCTGTGCCCTCGCTTCGTCCTGCCGCTCTGGGCTGTGGAGTGGGGGGGTCGTTCGGATGTTTGTACAGCGCCTAGCACGGGGGGGGGCCTGAACTGTGCCTGATCCTCGTCCTGAAGTGCTGCCCCAGTGCGAATAATAATAGGCAGAGCTGACAGCATGTCTCCGCCTTGGGTCACAGCTGTGTGGCTTTCCCCTCCTCTCTAAAGTACTTACATGGCCCCCTTATTGTTGGTATTTATCCCCATTTTATAGCTTGAGGAACTGAGTAACAGCAAGGGGAAGTGAGTGGCTCCACCACAGGAAGGCTGTGGTGGAGCAGGAACTTGAGTCCAGATCTCCCAAGTCCTAGAACAGCTAAAGCCATTTAACTGTCTTTGTGATCCTTAGAAATGCCAGGAATATTGCTAAATCTGACTCGTAAATGTGTTGCAGTGAATTCTCTCTTGATTCTTGAATGTAGTGTTGCTGTAGCTGTGTTGGTCCTAGGAGATTAGAAAGACAAGGTAGGTAATTTTATTGCACCAGCTTCTGCTGTTGAGAGAGAAAAGCTTTTGAGTTTACACAAAGCTCTGCAGTTCTGGGAAGAGTGTGTTAACAAACCATTTAGCATGAGTAGTTAACATTTCAAGATGAATGGTCCCATGAAATATATGTTAATGATTTATGCTAAACAATCTGTTCCATTTTGTATTTAGATCTGACACTCTCAATTTCCCAGACCAGAAGAAGAATTCTGGGAAGCTCAAAAGCTTCTCTCTCACCAACAGAAGTTGCCTGATATCAGAGGAGTAGCCATGTTAGTCTGGATCTGCAAAAGCGATAGTCTTGTAGCACCGGCTAACAGATCTTAGGGATCATGAGCTTTCGTGGGTTAAGATCCACTTCATCAGATGAATGTTGTGGAAATCTCCAGAGGCAGACATAAATATGCAAGGCAAGAAAGGAAGGTAAGTTCAATTGGGATGGTGGTGAAGCCCACTTCCAACAGGTGATCTGGTGAATGGTGAACATTCATCTGATGAAGTGGGTTTTAGCCCACGAAAGCTCATGATCCCTAAAATCTGTTAGTCTATAAGGTGTTACAAGACTCTTTGTCGCTTCAACAGAAGTTGGTCCAGTTAAAGTTATTACCTTAGTCACCTTGATTCCTTCTTGTCAATTAAGTTATTGTTGTGGGGGGCACTTAGGCTGTTGCCTCTTTCTCACAAGGTTTTTGTGTTACATGCTGCCCATGGTAAAAATAACATGTCAGTTGGGAGGGGAAGAATAAAGGTTATAAACCATTAACAGCCACCATTCTATTTTTTGTAATAAAAATATCTGGTCACATCAGTAGCCTCTGAGCCTTTTGGTCCTTTACCTCCTCTGAGCAATGCCTATGATATGTAAAGGGGAAAGGAAAAGAGAGGTTATAAACTGTGACAGGAGCTGCTATTTCCTTGTTAAAGACATTACTTGAGTATGTATCTCCTTCCACTCCCAAAAAGTCTGGGTTGTGGTTTTTTTTTTTTTTTTTTTTTTAACATGTTAAACTTAATAGCATTGGATGCTGTGAGATGAGTAAGTCAGGGCTGGATATAACTGTAGGTGAGTGGCTTTGTGAATATTACTAATGTGAGATGGTTATACTTTTGTGGGGCAGTTTGAACAAGAAAGCCGTAGTGATTTTCTTAGTTATTTTATAAGAGCAAATGCAGGGAAGCACATGAACAGCTTGATACCGCTGGTCCAGATTTCTCCATTCTTTGTTTAATGTTGAGGAGGTGTTAAGTCCGCTAGGTGAGTATTTAAAAATATATTATTATTTTGGTAGGGAAGGATATTTGATTTATTTGTATTAAATCCTCTGGAAATCTTTATGAGAAGAAATAATGCTGCAGAAAAATTTCTCAATTATAGTAGACAGTGACTGTGTATATTATGCCTTCCTCTCTTTCTTCCCCTGTGCCCCCCCCCCTTTATTTCTTCTGTAAAAGAAGCCATATAACTTAACCTCAGGGTCTCACTTTTTTTCTTTTGCAGCATAAATCTTTTTTTTTCTTATACAGTGTAGTTTTTGAAAAGCCTTATTTTCTTACACAAATAAATAACAAAATGTATTTCTACAGAATGAAGATGTGGCTCTTTATAATTGTGGCATGTTTGATCCAAGGAATTTTAAGTTCAGAAGCATTTGTCAGAAGAAAAAGAAATGTGGATCCTGAAACATCTATGAATATTGTAAGTTATGTATTGTAAAATTCACATAGTAGCTTCCATTTTAAAAAAATTGATGTTTATCTGTTAGCATATGGTTACTATATACAGGGAATGACTCTAGTTATATCAGATGTATATCAGTAATATGATTACTGAGGGAAAATAACTTTTTAAAAATGATGATTACTTTAAAAGGATGTTTTTCCCATTAAACTTTAATTAATGCTCTCCTAGGTCTGAATTAAAGAACAGAGGGAAATTGCCTAACCTAGTTCTTTAAAGTGCCCAAACCTGTTTACACGCCTGACAGTAAGCAGAAGTCTTATCAGTGCCTTTCTGTTTCCATCTCCCTCCTTGCTTGCAAACTGAAAAAAGCTGTGTGGGTTGATTGTGGGTATGGGTGTGCACGTGAGAAAGATGTAGAGGAAGGAACATATATAAATAAAATATATATCTCTGGCCTATATGCTATCTCGTGTCTTAGATGAAGGGGTAAATACCACACTCACTTTCTGCACATCATTCATGATTTTATAGACTTCTATCATATTTCCCCTTAGTCAACTCTTTTTCCAAGATGAACAGTACCAACCTTTTAAATCTCTCCTCATATGGAAGCTGTTCTCCACCCTTAATAACTTTTGTTTCCCTTCTCTGTATCTTATCCAATAATAATATTTTTTTTCTTGAGATGGGGTGACCAGAACTGTACATGGTATTGAAGGTGTGGGCATACCATGGATTTATATAGTGGCATTATGATAATTTTATGTCTTCTTATCTGTCCCTTTCCTAATGTTTCCTAACATTATCTTATTTAACAGCTGCTGCACATTGAACAGTTGTTTTCAGATAATTATCTACAATAATCTTTCAAAAGATTTTTCTTGAGTGATAACAGCTAATTTTAGACCCCATCATTTTGTATGTATAGTTGGGATTAAGTTTTCTAATGTGCATTACTTTGCATTTATCAACATTGAATTTCATCTGCATTTTGTTTCCCAGTTATCCAGTTTTGTGGTATCATCTTGTAACTCTTGGTAGTTAGGTCCAAAGCTGACTATCTTGAGTTATTTTGTATCATCTATAAACATTGCTACCCCACTATTTACACCCTTTTCCAGATCATTCTTTGTGGTCCTGCCTCCACTCTAGTTAAAACTGCTAGAAGTAACTGTACTTATTAAAACCTTATTGTTGCTAGTAAGGTTATAAAAGGTTTTCCTGACTGTTGCTTTACTCCCCCTTTGGTTTCCCTCTTTCTGTCATAATAACCAAGTCTTGCCACTCATTGGGTAAGGACTTGGTATTAATTACTTGTGATCTTATTGACACCTTTGCCTCTTCTCTCATTTCCCCCACCCTCTTTGTTACCTTCACTTGTTGCATTTCATCTAAATTTATAAACTCTTGGGGAAGAGAGAATTTGCCTTTTTGATACAATACCTAGCATATTTTTTAGCACTTTTTTTTTTAAAGGTAACTAGTTATTGCCAATAGGATGATGTAATGTACTGATTAGGCATTTAGACATCTTCTAAACGATTCTCCTAAGAATAGTTTTTTTTAAAAAAAGGTTTGTGAACTGACTCACTTGCAGAATAGAAGTGAGTTTTTAGAAGAGATAGTGTTTAGTAGTCCTATTTTATAGTATTAGTGTCAGACATTAAAATGAATGAATGATTAAAAGCCATACCCAAGTGTATGAACAGTGTGCAAAACTTTCCTGTTCTTGCTGCAGTGGTTAAGTCATAATATAAATGACTTGATTGAAGCCACTGTTTTATACAACATTTTGTTTCAAACCTGCTGTGTCATGGGTCATTTAGATGTATTTAAGTGTAATAGTGTTCCATGTGTGATAAACAGGAGTAAGGATCATGTCCCTAATATTTGAAATGTTTTAAAAATCTTGCCCTTTAGAAGAGATGAATTCCCTCATCTGCCACTGATAGCACAATTTTTGGTGACATCACTTGTTTGTAATTGACAGGTGTTTGCTGTCTTCAGTGAGCATTGTTTGTCTGTCCTCTCTGCCACTTCAGTCTTTCCCTTCTTTATCCTGTTGTCCCCAATCTTCTTTCCCCACCCCCTTTTCCAACACACTTGTCTCCCCTGGTTAGTGGCAAGCTAGATGGCCTAGGACTTGAAGCTCTCTCTCTGTAGGGGCTTGGCACTGAGACAGATAAGAGATATTTCAATTACACCAAGAATTGTTAAGTACCCAACTCCTATTGAAAGACAGTGGAGTTGGGTGCGTAATTCTTGTTGGTGACTGAAACACGTGCAGTAGAGAACGCATCATTGCCTAGTAATAAATCTTTCCTTGATGGTCTCTTTCTACCTACCAGACATAGCCACAGCAATGGGGACATCACACTTCTATATTGTTGTCTGTGGAAAAACCTCCAAGCACTCTACAGACATTAATGAATGTCAACCATTTCAATCAAAAGCTTTTTTTTTTTTTTTTTTTTTTTTACAGAGTGAAATTATTACCTACAGAGGCTACCCTAGCGAGGAGCATGAAGTGATGACTGAAGATGGATATATCCTTAGCGTTAACAGAATTCCACATGGGAAGAAAAGTCATGGGAGAAAGAAGGGTAAGATTTACTTCTGCATGAAGAAAGGGAAGTCTTGAAAAATATCACTTTGATTTAGAGAGGGCTAACTCTTGTAATAAACCTGACCAGGATAAAATGTTGGTAACCTATGTTGTTTACAGTTACTTATAAAGGAAAATAACAGTGCAGACTAAGTTAGAGTGGGTAGATTATTGGGGGGAGGGAATTTCCCCTCAAAATTTGTAAGTGGTTTGTATTTTGTAAATCTAAAATAGACTTTTTTTTTTGTGTTGAAATTTTACATTTACTGAAAAAACTCATTTGTATGAGAAATGGTAACACTTTTTTTTTTAAAAAAAATAAGAATGTGTTAAAATCTGTTTTGTTGCAAAAGTATCTTTTTTTTAAAAAAAAAAACCTGACACGAAAGGTAAGGGCAGGTCTTTTTCCTCTTCTGTTGAAAAACAAACCAGAAAGACACTTCCCCTCCCCACAAAACAAAACCAAACAAAAAACCAAACAAAACACAAACAAACAAAAATCCCAGTGCTCTTCTGATTTCTGCATGGAAATAGGAATTAAGCTAAGTTGATTTTAGATTCTAGCATGCTATTTTCCTTGTCTTTATAGTAAACTGTAAAGCAAAGTAATAATTACTATAGCACCATATTGCACAGAGCTATTTACATAAAATATTGTAATAATGAATAAAAATCTTGTTTCTAAAGAAATGGGTGCAGTACATCTTAAAATAACCAAAGCCAAGACAGAGGGTCAAGTGGATGTTGTTGCTGCTTGCCTTTCAGAAGTGGTTTGACGAGGAGAAAAATTAGCATATACTAAGCAGGGGGATATCCAAATTGTAAAGAGTCACATGAAAGAAGGCACAAAATTAGAAGGGGGAAATCAAAAGAGGAGACAAAGGGAGTTTTCAGAAGAGAAACTTAGGAGACGTGTAGAGGGTGGGAGTGTGTATAGAAGGGAATGAGGCCAAAGGTACTGGCAAGGCCTAAGCTACAGAATGTTTTGGAAATAAGATTAAAATGGATGTGAAAGAAGAGACTCATGTGCAGGAAACAGTCTTCTATCTGCTATACTACTATGCTATGGAAACTTAATATGCTTGTAGATCTGAAAAACAATGGATGAATTCAGCCAGAATCAAATTATGTTTAATGTCTCGTGGGGTAAATTCTTCCCAGAGTCATGCATGCATCTATAATTAATTTCAATGGAAGTTGTATGTTTATATCTGAGGGTAGAGTCTGAACCCATGGAGCTTGCATATGTATCTTATGGAAGGGGGGAAAAGCAAATATCACCTAATTGCAGGTGTGAGCGAATAGACCCTCTTCTACCAAAGGAAAAAAAAATCTGACTGTCCTTCATGGTTCATCTGATCCTCTCTTAAGCATGTTTGCCCTAACTACAGTAAACCCTCGATTTTTGCGGACCTCGATTTAACGGACTTCGGATTTAATGGACAAAATTTCCTGTCCGTATGTCATATGTGAAAATTAACACCCTGTTAATTTTAAAATGCTTTTAACCAAGATGTGCTTATAATTAAATTAACAGGTTATTTTTTGTTATTAATTCACTGTTACAGTAGACTCCCGATTATCCGGGCGCGGGTTAACTGGGCTGCGGATTAACCGGGATGTCTAAACTGGTCGGTAGGGGAAGCCCCAAAGCGGCAGCGGGCTCAGCCTTAGCCTGCCGCTGCTTTGGGGCTTCTCCCACTGGCTCCTTACGAGCTGGAGTCTCAGCCTGCTTCCAGCCTGGGTGTAGGAAACCCAGGCTGGCAGCGGGCTGAGACCCTGGCTGGCAGGAGCCTGGGTGGAAAGCCGAAAGCGGCAGCAGGCTGAGTGCTGAGCCCACCGCCGCTTTGGACTCTCTCCCCAGGCTCCTGCCACCTGCCCCACTCAGCTCCCGCTGACAGCCTGGGTGCAGGGAACCCAGGCTGACAGCGGGAGCAGACTGGGGCAGGAGGCAGGTCCCCAGCTGGCAAGGGGCCAGCGGGGGGAACCCCAAAGTGGCGGCAGGCTGAGCGCTCAGCCTGCCGCTGCTTTGGGGTTTCCCCCGCTGGCCCCTTGCCAGCTGGGGTCTCAGCCTGCAGCCCGCCTGGGTGTAGGAAGCCCAGGCTGGCAGCGGGAGCTGAGACCCCAGCTTGCAGGAGCCTGGGGGGAAAACCCCAAAGCGGCGGCAGGCTGAGCGCTCAGCTGGCTGCTGCTTTAGAGTTTCCCCGCAGTCTCCTACTAGCCGGGGTCTGAGCTCCCGCTGCCAGCCTGCGTTCCCTACACCCAGGCTGGCAGCGGGAGCTGACTGGTGCAGGCGGCAGGAGCCTGGGGAGAGAGCCCAAAGAGGCGGCGGACTGAGCACTCAACCTGCCGCCGCTTTGGGATTCCCCCCCAGGCTCCTGCCAGCCGGGGTCTCAGCCCGCTGCCAGCCTGGGCTTCCTACACCCAGGCTAGCAGGGGAGCTGACTGGGGCAGGTGGTGGGACCATCACCATCCCCCCCCCCACCCCCAGGGTGGCCGGCGAACACCTTCCCCCCTCCCCCCCAGTAGACGCGTGATTATCCGGGATTTTATTAACCGGGATTAAGGTTTTCCCGATCATCCTGGAAAATCGAGAGTCTACTGTATAGAAAACTTTTCTGTGAAATTAAACTTTTCATACATAATTTTAATT
The DNA here is from genome assembly GCA_032164245.1 of Sternotherus odoratus. NCBI lineage: Eukaryota > Metazoa > Chordata > Testudines > Kinosternidae > Sternotherus > Sternotherus odoratus. The sequence continues at coordinate 78,789,259 of JAVMKO010000005.1, read as the reverse complement.
ACACAAACGTGTCTACATAAGTAAAAACCGGTAAACTAACTAATTTGTCAATTTTTTAACATATGCATTTGGAAAACCTACTTTATTATATAACAGACTTTCGGCTTTAATGGACATCCCCTCGCCCGAATTAGTCCGTTATATTGAGGTTTTACTGTACTATCTCAAAGAACATAGAGGCATACAGTTTGGTGCACAAGGCAAACTAGTCAATTTGGCTAGTTTTATATTTGTGCTTAAAAATCCTGAGAAATCCACAAAGTGAAGATAGATTATGCTTCTGTAGGCTTTTTTATTGAATCTTTCATCTGTAACATAAGCAAATAGAGTGAAGTTTCCTGTCCCAAAGGAGTGATGAGGATGTGTGGGAGGAAGCAGTATCAAAGTTCATGTTTTGTACAACCTTTTAAATTTTTAAAAACAAGGATTACTGAGCAACTTTTTTCAAATATGATCCCCTAGAAGAAGAATGAAGACTTCAAAGCTTATGTTGACTTCAAGCTGTTATAGACCTGGTATCTTTTCCCAAACAGTGTTTGTTTATTGCTGACAGAATTCATAGTGCATATATTTCATAATATTTCTGTTGCAGTATCTGATGTGGATAAAATTAATTGCAGTTATGTATAACATTCACTTTTGAAGTGAAGGTCCACAACCATCTACAGTTTCACAGCTGCAAAAACTGTAAAGGAAATTTGTTGAGTAAAAAAGAAAAATGGGAATGACTTTCAGTTTAATGAGTGCTAAAAATCAACATCAACAGGTGAATGGAAGGTATTAAAATAAGTTCGCCTTCCATTCCCAGTTTCCATTCCCCTGGTCCTGTGCACTGTGAGAACCTGCAGCAGATGTTAATGTTGATACATAGTGGAAGGGCATCTGATGCTGAAGTCAGTGGTACACCATCTTAGTTTGTCATTGTCTTAACCTGGGGTGGGCAAACTGCGGCCCGCAGGCCACATCTGGTCCGCGGGACCATCCTCTTCGGTCCTTGAGCTCCCAGCTGGGGAGGCTGCCCACAGCCACGCCACCATGTGGGCAATGCTCTGGGAGGTGTAGCTGAACGCTCCTGTGGGGTAGCGTCTGGTTCTGTGTGGTTGCCTGACACGCTGCTCTGAGCAGCATGGTAAGGGGGCTGCGGCCAGGGGGTTGGATAAAAGATAGGGAGTCCCAGGGGGCAGTTGGATAGGGTGGGAGTTCTGGGGGTGGTGGTTAGAGAAGCAGAGGGTTGGAAAGGACATGGGAGTCCTGGGAGTCTGTTGGGGTGGTGGTGTGGATAGGGGTCGAGGCAGTCGGGACAAGGAGCAAGGGGGGCTTAGATAGGGATAGGGTCCTGGGGGGTTGGTTAGGGGCAGGGAGGTTTCTGGAAGGGGTGGTTAGGGAACAAGGAGTGTGGGGGTTGGACAGAGATTCTGAGGGGGGCAATTGGGACGGCAAGAGGGAGGGGTCAGATTGGGGACTGGACCAGGCTGTTTAGGGAGGCACATCCTTCCTTACCCAGCCCTTCATACCATTTTGCAACTCCAAAGTTGCCCTTGGCCAAAAAGTTGTCTTAGCCTGAAAAGCCTGATCCCTGGAATTCATCTGTGGGAATGTCTTCCATGAGCTTGTGGGAAGAAGAGGGAAGCAAGGACAATGAAGAAAAGCTAGCATGCCTCCAGGATCAGGCCTTTTATCACTCAGAAATTATAAATGCTGGGAACAAATAGCTATCTATGTTCTTGCTGTAGTTCCTGCTTTTCTCGGGTTTTATTGTTGCAAACCTGCTTTTTTGTGTGTGAAATACTAGGGTCCTTTTGCTGTAGTTAAGAACCTAATGTTTTTAAATGCATAACTACAATAAAATAATGTTTTAAAACTTGCTATTGTGGAAGACTTTAAGAATTTAAGACATTGTGAGTATCATAAAGGCTGATAATCTTACAGCCTGGGTTAACCACTCAAATATAGATATGAAGTAAATATTGTATATTCACTAGAATTTGTGTCAGAAGTTCAGTGCCATGAGAACATGAAGTTTTGATTTTTAACTATGTAAAATGCTTTATCTTTCAGGTCCTAAGCCTGCTGTTTTTCTGCAGCATGGTTTGCTTGCAGATGGTAGTAATTGGGTCACAAATTTGGACAACAACAGCCTGGGCTTTATGCTGGCAGATGCTGGCTATGATGTTTGGATGGGAAACAGCAGGGGGAACACTTGGTCCAGAAAGCATAAATACTATACCGTGAAGCAAGAGGAATTCTGGGTTTTCAGGTAGTTAGATCTCATTTCTGAGGAGTGCTGTTTATTACATGTTATACATGTTGTCAACAAGAACCACTCCTTCCCCTCTCCCACTTCCTCCATGGTGCCATGCCCCCACTATTAGCACTGTGCCAATCACTGAATTCTTGGTTTGCTGGCAGTTGTTGGAGGTGAGAGGGTAGAGGTTGGTTTGGGTCAAACCGAAATTTTTTTTTTTGTTTGGAATTTTTGGTGAATTGAAAAAGTTGGAAAAAATTCATTTTGGGTCAAATGAAATGTTTTGTTTCCAGGCATTTTTTAAAAATAAAAGGAAATGAAGGTCTCAATTCATAGCCGAGACAATAGGGTTTCCCCCTTAGCCCAGTGGTCAGGGCATTGTCTTGGAATGTGTGAGACTCAGGTTTGAATTCTTGCTGTGGAGCTGGGACTGGAATCCAGGTCTTTTCCTTCAACCATTGGGATATAGTCATTCTCTCTCCTGCTCTCTCTGGCTCAATGACTGTTCATGTACTTTGATACAAAGTGAGACAGCTTCAAGAAGAGAGATTGAGACACCCACCCCAGAATAGCCCATAGCCAGGTGGTAGGGCACTCTCCTCGGATACAGGGGTAACTAATTGTTCCAGATCTGCTCCAGAGCAGAGGTTTGAAGCTGAATTTCTCACAAATCAGGTCCATGCCCTAAGCACTGGGATAAAGACTGTGAGTTAGGACTCCCTCCCCCTGAAATTCCTTTGGCCAAATCTGCTTTTCTTTGGCAAATAAACTGTTTATCTGAAAAACTTCACCCTGCTCTCACGCCATCTCAAAAAAGATATATTGGAAAAGGGCTACAGAAATTATCAGGGGGTATTAACTGCCATATAAGGAGAGATTAATAAGACTCTGACTTTTCAGCTTGAAAAAGAGACAATTAAGGGGGGATCTGATAGAGGTCTAAACGTCATGACTGGTGTGGAGAAAGTAAATAAGGAAGTGTTGTTTACTCTTCATAACACAACTAGGGATCACCAAATGAAATTAATAACTATAATTAAAACAAACAAAAGGAAGTATTTCTTCACACAATGCACAGTCAACCTTTGGAACTCTTTGCCAGAGCATGTTGTGAAGGCCAAGACTAGAACAGGGTCCAAAAAAGAACTAGATAGGTTCAGGGAGGATAGGTCCATCAATGGCTATTAGTCACGATGAGCAGGGATGGAGTCCCTAGCCTCTGTATGTCAGAAGCTGGGAAGGGGTCACTTGTTTACCTATTCTGTTCATTCTCTCTGGGACACCTGGCATTGGCCACTATCGGAAGACAGGATACTGGGCTAGATGGACCTTTGGTCTGACTCACTATGGCCGTTCTTATGCTTTATCTACTACCCCACTTCAGTAACATTAACAAGATTGTGCCACTGCAATCTTTTATCCTGTTTATATATTTACTAATATGCTAACAGTATGTGGAACTATAAATTTGCTATAATGGCCTGATCCTGCCTTCATTGAAATCAATGAGAAAATTCCCATTGACTGGGAGGAGGAAGGATCAATCCCCAAGTGAATCTTGGTCAGAGTTTGGCTGTTCAAAATTAACCTGTGGAAGTTTTTATTCATTCTTAGCTGACTAATTTTCAGTATGCAGAGTGGAACTTAGTACATGCTGATATGGAAATTTTATAGTTTTATTTATATAGCTATCTTCTTGTCCTTATGTTATAGTTTTGATGAAATGGCTAAATATGACCTTCCTGCCACTATAAACTTTATTGTGAATAAAACTGGACAGGAGAAAATCTATTACGTTGGCCATTCACAGGGTACCACTACAGGTAAGTTAAGAGATTTAATTTAAATACATTGTTTTAAAAGAGAGATTTGTGCACGTTTGATTAAATAATGATAAAATACAGATTTTCTAGTGCAGTTTGTTTTGTATCCTTATTCGAACTAAAAGGATAGAGAATTAATTTTCACCTATTTATTTGAAGTGAAAACTTGTAAAACAGTAAATTAAGCTAATAGACTGTTATTGATCCAATTTCTGTAAAAACAAATATTCTAGAGAGTTGTGAAAATGTACATGAAAAATCATAGATTGATCACTCCAGCTAATATTTAAACTGATGCTCAGATCAACCTTTAATTAACAAAACCACTATTTAAAGAAATACAGGACTGATGCTAATTCAAATACACAATTTCCAAATTCAGAACTTAAAACATACTTTCTAATGAAAACATGCCTAGATAAAATTCTGATTTAATTTTTGTCAAATATTGTCTTATTAAGCATATATTCTATACGTCCTATTGTTTTACAGCTTTCATCACATTTTCAACTATGCCAGAGCTGGCTAAGAAAATAAAAATGTTTTTTGCATTGGCACCTGTAGCCACAGTCAAGTTCTCAACTAGCCCGCTGACAAAACTTGGGATACTTCCAGAGCTGCTGCTCAAGGTATGTATTTCAGTCAAGATACTTGTTTTAAACCTAAGTAAGAGTATATTTTTTCCATTTAAAATGGTTTTAGTAGAGAATATAAATAAAACTGCATGTAGACATAATGCATATAAATGTGCCTCTCTTGCTATGTACAGACTTGTACAGAAGAGTAGCACACGCAACATGAGTTCTAAGCCAAATTTTGACCTGGCGGTATCAATATATGCTCTGTGATTTGTTTTCTTATTGATAACTGTGTAATTGAGAGTAGAATTTAGCCCAGTGACCAAAAAATGCATTTGATGCTGCCCATTGCACCCCATGCTCCGCATTTTAAAAAAAGAGGAAAAAATGTAAAAGCAAACATTGTTTTGATGTTGGTGGATTACATACTATCTGAAAACACTTAATATTTATCTTTGTACCATACACAAGGATGTTGGGAGCCTTCTAAATGGGAGAATTGAATCAGCAGGCTGAGAAATTTAAATACATGACAGTAGAAGCTAGGGAAAAGTTAAAACTTAAAATCTATCTTATGAAAAGGTCCTAACCTGAAAGAATCGGTACTCTATTTACTCATTTGTACGTGGTTCTAGGATTTCTGTTTCCAAAAAGCCATGATTAATATATAAATTAGTCAATTTTAGTAGGGTCATGTGATATCCTTTCTTCCTTTATATAAAATATTTTTCATTTGTCATCAGTTTCTGCAGATTTATTTAGCAATCACCTCTGTGTACTTCAGTCTTTATATAGCTTTTTCCATTGATAAACTCACATGTTCCACTCCACAAAGTTGGAATGTCTCATAGAGACCCTGTTTAATCTAACCTAATGCCTGCTTCTTGGGCAGGAGAGTATTCCCATAAATGCTGCTCCCATTAAGGAGAGTTGGGCTGGTGACAAATGGCTATGGTGCTTTTCCAGACTTGTGAGAAAATTAAGAATTTAGAATTTCAAGTTGCCAAACAGAGTGAGAGGAAATAGAAGAAGGATACAGTGAAGATGTTCACTAGCTGTTGTGTATGGGGGCTGGACTGCCCATCTCCATCCACCCAGCTATCCTTTGGTGGGAGAACTAGTGAGCCATGTGAGTTATGGCAGACAAGACTTCAGATATTGGAAGTATCATTTTATGTTAGGCATAATGTACCTTTTCTAACCACAGGACCTATCTTGAATAGATGTTTTTGTGTATTGTGACTGCCACTGGTTCCCCTTCAGCAGATAGAGATGATGCCAAATAACACCTGCCAGCTCCCTCTGTCCCTCTTCTCCTAGTGAAGATGACTGCTTAGTTAGACTAATGATCAGTGTCCCCAGTTAATAGAAAATATTTTAATATTTAATAGAAAAACGCACCTGCTCACATGGTGCTGTAAAACCTGACCCAGTCACGGTGACTTGCACAGTGAGCTATTGTGGAACTACCAGTTAACCACATGAGTGGATGGGTCATAGACTTTGTGCTGTGCTAGTGTGTGTAACAAGCACTCTGTAGTTCATGTTCACACTCTTGGACTTTTTAAAAATAGTATCTTAACAGAGGAAACTGTCACCACAATGCAATCTTGGTTTTATTCACATGGTTTGAATTGAGGAAGCTTCAAATATCACACATCTCAACTTAAGTAGGTGTAGCTTAAAATATTCAACCTTTAGCAGAAATTTGTCATGCCCTCTCTGACATAATGAATACAAAACTGATAAGAACTTTTTAAAAAGTTGGAATTTTCATGGATTTTCTTTGGGTAGCCATGAATAATTTATTCTGTTCTTAATAGCAAAGGTACTGATTATATATTTCACTTCAGATTAATGATCTAGTGGTGAGAAAGAGTAATGTGAAACAATCTTTCTTCTATGAATTGAAGTAGTTATCCCAAGAAAGCTATAGTATGAGTAAAGGCAAATAACAGAAGGCTATGTGTATGTGCTTATTATTTTGCAGGAAATGTTTGGAAAGAAGGAATTCCTTCCCCAGAGTTCATTGATGAAGTGGCTTGCCACTCATGTTTGTACCCACAGAATACTTGATGACCTTTGTGGCAATATCTTCTTTCTTCTATGTGGCTTTGATGAGAAAAACTTAAACATGGTATGTTCTGTATACTAGCAATTAGTTCCTGGTGACTTTTAAACGAATACAGACTATGATCTAAGAGTGTTTCTATATATATCTTTTTAAAAGTTTAATACCTTCTAGTTCTTGAGAGTTTGAATGAGTATCTTTTTTTGCTATACACAGGAGACCAGCTGTACAGTCTAGTTGATAAAATACACAGAACTAAATTTAAAAGTGGATTGAAAAGATGAAATATTTTTTTTTTGTACTCTGGGAGGAACATGGGCAAGATGGATAGATGGAGTAGAGAATCTATATAATGGTATATAGAACATGGAGAAGGAGGAAGGAGTAAAAATTAGACTTCATAGCTTGGGATGCCTTCATGTGCGAGCGTTGCTGAGATTTCCAGATCTTGTAGGGGACATATGCAGTTGCTTTTTCGAAAAGTAAATTTGTACATTTTAAAAGCCTGTAGCTTTTCTGTGTTCCAAGCTAAGATTGGAGCACAGGAAACAGTACAGGTGTGTTGTGGACAAATTGGTTAAGTGCATTTTTAGTCTGAAAAGTGATTTTATGTAAAAAATTGTCTACCAAGTCCTAAGTGGCAGAGGTGTTGCTGAAGATGCAGTTGAAGACTGAAGGGACGTATGTTTTGATGAGGGCATAATTTGGCCTGCAGAATCTTTGTTGCTAGTGATAAAACTTCAGAAGGAAAGAATACAGCTTGAAATTTCTAGTCTCAAGATTGCGTTTCCAGTGTTGGGGTTTTGTTTAAAAAACAAACAAAAACACCAAGTAGTAAAACATCTCTTTACCTTGCTCTGGACATCTGTGACAGACCATAAACATGGAATCCCACAATGCCACTTTTTAGAATCAGTTTGTGGAGTAGTACTGTAAGTTGGGGGCAGTGATTGGGACACAGTAATAAGAATACAGTGGGCAGGGATGTTGTCCCAAGCCTCTGTTTGCCAGAAGCTGGGAATGGGCAATGGGGGATGGATCACTTGATGATTACCTGTTCTGTTCATTCCCTCTGGGGCACCTGGTATTGGCCACTGTCGGAAGACAGCATACTGGGCTAGATGGACCTTTGGTTTGATCCAGTATGGCCACTTTTATGTTCTAATAGACATAAGGAGCTTTGGGTTTGGTCAGCACATAGAGTGAGTGCTAATCCGACTGGCCATTCTAGTGGGATCAAGCCACCTGAAGGAGCAATGAAATGGGGAGACTTATATGGGGAAGACTGTGCAAACGATTCCCAACAAAACTTTAATTTCAATGTTTAGTGCAGTTGTGTGGAAAAGCAAAAACTTGTGGGAAAATCTGCAAAATCATTTCTTCTGTCAAAAAAGAACTGTTTGGGCAAAATCACAACTTGAAAATTGGCCCAATTGAATGTCTTGTCATTAACTTCAATAGGGCCAGGATTTCACCCTCAATTTTAAAAAAATCAGAGTTTTGATTGAAAATCTGAATTTGGCACAATTTTATATGAAATAGGAAAAATGCTAATTTTTGTGTGAAATTTTCCACTTCCCACACAATTTTGCGTAGTTCTAAACATGGGTAATACTTTACTCTGCCTGAGGATTCAGCTTTCAGGAGACAGTATTTTTAAACTGAAAATAAATTAAGCTTATTTGGAGCAACAGCCTGTGTTAGTAGAAGTAGGCTGAACAGTTGGTCAAAACTGTATAGTGTAGGGAGGCATTTAAAACTTAGAAGAACTTGGAGCACTTTTGCTAACATTAACATTTTTAAACTTGTAAATTGATATAAAAATTATTCATGCATATCACTGTCCAGTTTAAAGTCAATATTTATGACAAAATCCTTGTATTAAGGGCACCAGAGAATATTAAAATTGAAGTGGTTTTTCTAAATTTATTTTGTTTCCCATCTGAATGAAATGCAAAGCTAGATTGGTTAGTTTCACTTTTGCATCTATTAACTTATTAACTTGAGCAATACTGAGAAAAAACAAGCAGAACAATGTGGTGTTTTTTTTTGTTTTTTTTTAAACTGAGACCAAAACATTGAAACATTCCTAGTCCAGTTTTTTGGTGGTGGTTGTTTCCCCCCCCCCCCCCCAAGTGTAATTTTATGGTAAAATAAATCATCTTTAGATCAAATTTAGCTTAACCTAAGTTGACAGTGTTCAATTAATGGCAAGACTTAAGCATCCTATCCAGTTTGTGTATACTAGTCTACTCAGAACTTATTCCTTTTAAACTTACTCTATTCAGTTGTGCAAAAAGCAATAAAGGATGGAACTGATGCATATTAATAGATGAAAATTGTGATTTAACTACGTTGCTGTTGCAGAGCCGAGTCGACGTGTATTCAACACATTGCCCTGCTGGGACATCTGTACAAAACATGCTCCATTGGAGCCAGGTAGAGCTTCTGAAATCTAAAGTGCTTGTTAACCTAACTTGTTTATAAAATACTGCTGTCAGTGAAATAGGGGTAAAAATGTCAAAATGATTCTGTGGTAGCACAACGTTGATAAAACTCTGGGACTACTAAGTATAAAGTCAGAACAGCAGGTGTTAATCACTGCAATTTTTTTTAAATTTCCCTTTTGATGCAGCGCATATTTTTTGTATGAGTGCAAAATAATAGGTGCTCCAGATCAGCAGACAATATTTCTGCCTGCATTTTAAACTACCATATCAGAGATCACATTGCTACAACAAACATTTGACTCTCCTTCAGTAACCTTGGTTTCTGACCATGAGCTGCATACTGGAGCAGGGCCAGTGGACAAATTGTGGATAGTTACACTAGGTTGCTGGGTTGTGGTTTTTTTTACATTTTGCAGTCCACCAACTTGCAGTTAATTTAAATGGCTGCATCTCAGTGATATAAAGCAGGTGCAGTATCCCTATGCAGCAGGAAGAAATTTCTTATGGAATCAGTGGCTGCTGGTCCCTGCATGGGTGTCTCAAAATGAGATACCATCTTCGAGTCAACTTGGAGTTCAGGGCAACTCCATGGTCCAGCAAGAGCACACATTCTAGGCTCCTGGCTGTTCAACTGTCCACCTCTAGCAGAGACTCGCATCTCTTTCCCTGCTGACTGGGGTACAGTAAAACCTCCATTTAACGGACTAATTCGGGCGAGGGGGTGTCCGTTAAATCCAAAAGTCCGTTATTTAATAATAATAAAAAAAAACAACGAGCTGTCAGAGCAGCAGCCCGCCCGCCACAGGGTCAGGGCGGCAGCTCCGCAGCCCGCCCGCTGCCGGGACCCGGGTGGCAGCTGGGAGCCGCCAGCCAGCCCGCCCGGGTCCCGGGTGCTGGGGTCCCGGGCGGAAGCCAGCCAGCCAGCCTGTTCGCTGCTGGGAGCCGGGCGGCAGCCCGCCCGCAGCTGGAACCCCGGCAGTAGCAGGGAGTGGGCAGTCAGCCCGCACGGGTCCCGGCTCCCGGGACCCGCCAGCTACCCCGCCTGCTGCTGGGAGCCAGGCGGCAGCCCGCCCGCAGCTGGAACCCCAGCGGCAGCAGGGAGCCCGCAGCCAGCCCTCGACAAACGGATTTCAGATGCATCAGACCTTCTTAAAAATTTTGTCCGTTGCATCCGAAGTCCATTAAATCGAGGTCCGTTAAATCGAGGTTTTACTGTACTTCAATGTTGCATAGTTCCCTGCTACACTGTGAATTCCCCAGCAAGCCTGACTGCCTTAACAGGCATGTGTGCTGCTTTCTCTCCAAAGGCTTTGAACAGATTAATCGCTCCAGTTATAAGTTACCATGCACCCCTGTCTAAGCAAGCACATTTATTCTTAAGGTGAAAGCATTACAGATAAAACATGCTGAAAACAATTAAAAGAACCTATGCAAATGCTAATAAGCTTGCCAGAGGTTATCTTCTCCCCTCCCACAAACTGCAACAAGGGCTCTTGACAGGTATCAGTCCTTAAAATATTTTGACAAGGATTGCCCCCACCTCCACCCCTCCTAGATCAGAAAGAAGATCCTGTGTCAGTTTATAAAGTCAGGCTATTAATCCGAAATTCTGATTTGTTTGCTGGTCTCTGGAGAATCCAGTTTGAACCTGTATATGCTAGCCTTTCCAGGTGATAGTATCTCTCTGGAGGTGTTCTAACCTGAGTAAATTTGCCTAATCACCCTATTAGTTCCTGAAGGGCTGTGGTCACCCTCTCTCATGAGATTACATAAATCTCTGGCCCACACATGGCCTTTGTCAACTTTCTTTTTTTCCTCAACCTTTTCCTACTGTTGCTACTAGTAAATGGGAACTGTTGAGAGATGTGTAATGTAGAGAGTGTTTTCTCCCCAAGTAGTACTTCCCATTGAGTAGCAGTAAAGTACTCCTGAATCTGAGTAAGTGTGGCAGAATTGAGCTCTTAAAATGTTAATGTATACAATTGAAATAGAAGTGAATTAAATTGGACTGGGAACCTTAGGCCAAAGCAGCAGAATGTATTAATATCTACGGGTATCTTGCATCACCAGCATTGCTTTTGTAACTTTCATAGCTAGTTGCATGGGGTTACCTTGCCAGACTTCACAGTGATATTAGGCCCCAAATGGGTGTGCCTGAGTGGTTGGCCTGGATTTTTTTCCCCTCCTCTATGATCCATTCTTGTTCCCAGAACAGGCTAAGTTTTCTTGTTACCAAAATGTCTACAATGGTTTTGTGTGACATTAATTCATTGTTGCTTTGTTGCAATGCAAGTGCACCAAAACAGCAGCTTTGGAGGAACAAATCTTTACTGCTTAAATAGTGACTGCGGGCACTGAGCCAGATTTTTTTCAGAAATATACCGTCCAATGTGCACGTGCAACCCCCAATTGGGATTAAATCCAGCACACTTGTATGTTTACCTTTTAAAAATCAGGCCACCTGTGTGTGGCTCCATTTCAGTACATGTTCCCGCTTCTGGCTATAATCTGTAGGTGGAAATGTGAGATCTAAGACACCTTGTGGAGAAGATGTGGGCGTGGCAATGATATAATGAATATTTTATCTTTGTCTCATTGTGTAGGTAACACATTACCTCCTCCTCCCTGGGATGTGTGCTTTTTTATTTATTTATTTATTTATTTATTTATTTATTTAAAATTTAATCACATAGGATTAAGGCAGTTCTCCAGCTAACCTTCATGTTCTTTCTTTAGAGTTCCTGAGTACAGACACTGACCTTCATGTTTTTGTGTGAATATTGATGTTTTAGGCTGTTAAATCTGGGGAACTCAAAGCTTATGACTGGGGAAGCAAGGCTGAAAATTTGGTTCACTATAACCAGGTAAAGAACTTTTAATGGCAGTCTTACAATCCTTGAGAAACAAAAAAGAAAGCTTCAAAACTGCCAGGAGACCATGTCAGGCTGTGATCTAGTGAGGCCTTGCAAATTAAGTAGGGACCTGCAGCTGGGATGCAAATATATAGGCCAGGGGTGGCCAATTCGAGCCTGAGAGAGAACAAGAATTTACAAATGTACATTGCCAAAGAGTCACAATAATATAGCAGCAGCCCTGCCACCTCAGCTCCCCCCTGCTCCCAGCACCTCCCACCCACCAGCAGCACAAAAAAGGACAAAACAAAAAAAATACAAAAAATTAATTTTAGTGTTTTAGGTGTTTTAGTTGAATCAATTTTGTTTTAAAATTTCTTTCACTTCAGTGAAAATATGGGAAAAAAAATCTTTAGTTTAGAAATAAACCAATTTTTCCTCCAGAGTTTTTGGTGTGGCCTTCATCTGAAAAATCACTTATTTGCTCATCTTTAAGCCTGATAGTTTAGATTATTCTTGAAAAGTGCTTTGAGATCATTAGAGTTGCATAGGGTTAATTATGCTGTCCTGTCTAAACTTCAGCCTACTTAAATCCTCCATGCAGCTTCATTTGGATACCAAATTCTTCACTAGACTTCCATGCATAGCATTAAAAGTTTACCCCTCTTTTGCTTTACTGTGACTGTAATCTCTTGCAGTAATCCTAGTTTGAGCAGTGCAATACAGACTAGCAACATACAGGCTCTTTGGTTGGTATAATTTTACCTTCTGTGTAATAGTGACCTATAAAATCAGGTTTAGGATCAAAATTTACATGATAGACTCTTTGCACACATCACTCATCCAACAGTACCTTGCAACGTCCAAAAACCTAATTTTTCCTACTGAGCACGCTTTAACATGAAGTTAGTCAGGGCTTCTCTTAAATTGACTGCTACTCCCTCAGCGACTGCTGCTCCAGAGCAAAGAAAGGGAAGGGCTAGGATTCTGACTTCTGTTCTTTTGCATTTGCTAGTACATTGCAGTACTGCTAGGCAAACCCCTTAGCCGAAGGGTTCTTTCTAAAGCTAGGTTTGTTTTTTATTTATATATCTATATATATGTGTGTGTGTGTATATATGTATGTATGTTTTCATTTTTAAAAGATTGCAATCTTTCTCCCTCCCCCCATCCATAGTCTACTCCTCCATTCTACAAAGTGAAAGATATGACTGTGCCAACTGCAGTGTGGACTGGCGGACATGACTGGCTTGCAGACAAGAAGGATATTGGCATGTTGCTTACTCAAGTCACTAATCTGGTTTACCACAAACACATCCCTGAATGGGAACATCTGGATTTCATCTGGGGTCTCGACGCACCCTATCGCATGTATAAAGAAATCATTGATGAGATAAGCACACATCTGTAAAACTGTGGGGGGTTAAAATCTTGCAAAATGCCTCTCTTGGTATGTATGGTGTTGTCATGGCAATAGTACCACATCTTGATTTATAATGCCTTTAAAAATGCCAATAATGACTATTGGTTTGGATTAATATCTATTTTTGATGTAAACAGTGTTGTTTTTCATTCTTACCATCCCTTTTCTATCTTGCTGGCGTCATACAATGTGGTAATATTGTCAGAAAACAGCAATGTGCCTTTGCCTAGAGAAAATATTTGAAATCCATATTGATTTATTGATATGTTTTAAAAGACAAATTAACCCATTTTGCATGTCAGCAGCCTGAAAGTTCAACAGATAAGCACTTGCCCCTGAATAAAATATTAACATGGGTTTAAAAATCAAATACTGTAGAACCTCAGAGCTATAAACACCTTGGGATTGGATGTTTGTGAGTCTGAAATGTTTGTAACTCTGAACAAAACATTATGGTTGTTATTTCAAAAGTTTAGAACTGTACATTAATTTAATACAGCTTTGAAACTTTACTATGCAGAAGAAAAATGCTGCTTTCCCTTCATTTTTTTTTTTAGTAGTTTAACACAATACTGGACCCTTTTTTGGGGGGGGGGGGTCATTGCTGTGCCTGATTGTGTACTTTTGGTTCCAAATTAGGGGTGTGGTTAACTGGGCAGTTCATAACTCTGGGGTTCTACTGTAGATCTTTCCAAACCTTTTAGGTAGTGCTCTTGCTAATACAGTGACAGTTTAACACTGGCAGCAAAGGAACCAAAGTCGCCTAGCTAATGTGCTTTAATCATAAGTTTGCTGTATTTTAAGAGCTAAATGTGTCAGTTTACCTTTTTCCTAATGTTACTCCAAGAAGAATCATGCTGACCATGGTTTCAGCGCCAGTTGGAGTCGCATGTCATGGGTCTGATTCACTATTGCATTATTCTGGACTTCACTGGAGTTACACTGATGTAAAACTACACTAAGGTCCTTTATGTTTAAAATACAAAGTACTAATGAGAATTATTACTTATTGTTTGACCTTGCAAATTGCTGGGAGAAGCAAACAGGTTAAAAGAAAACAATGCTTTCTGTAACAGTTACTTGTTATGAGTTTCAGTGAAAAGGGTGGAAGATGTATGTAATGATTTATTTTTGCACTGATAACCACTAGAAAACAAGGCTGAAATATGTACTACTGGCAGAGGAGGGGCCAAAAGTAACAATTCTGTAATTCAAGTATACTGTAAATGTCACTAAACTCTATACATAACCAGCTGCTTCACTGAAGAGCTAGGAGATCATAGGATTTCTATGGCAGAACAGGAATTAAACCCAAGGTCTCCAGAGTTCCAGTCTGTAATCCTAACCACAAAGCCATCCTTTCTCCTTTGGCTTCCTCCTCTATTTGAAATAGAAAATATTAGATGTTAAACTCTTGGAGAATTCTTTGTAAATAAACTAGAAAAAAGCCATAATGGGTGGTGGGGGGGGAGAGGTGTTAACTCGAGGCTCAGGGAATTCCTTGCATTTATAAGCTCTGGTACTTTTATTTTTTTTTAAAAAAATTGCTCTTGATTAATATCCTATTTGTGGCTCCTAATAGAACTGTGCTCTATACTCCTGGTTTTGGCATTTGCTTAAAATTACTTTAAATTGCTTTAAAAAGGAAGTCTCTGAAAGAGTGTGAAGTAGTTGGACAACGGTACTCACAGTGCATGGTGTGTGTTAATGCTTTAAATGTTTTTCAATAAATCAGGATGATCTGACAGAGCTTGAAATGGTGTGTTCTGTTACGTTGCATGTAGTTTTACATCTGAATATATGATGTTTGTCAAAAATACTGCATTGATATAGGTGTCCAGGACAGATACAATATAGGGACACTTCACCCCAGTCCTGAAAGGGTCACTCTCTTGAGCTAATAGATCATTCATTTAGTTTCTGACTTCCCTTGTGAGACTTTCAAGAAGGGTGCCAATTTTGATAACGTGTGCACAGGCATGGGACTGAGACCCCAGCACATTGGTTATAAGCCTCCATACAGTAGGTTATGACTTCTCCTCACACCAGTGAGCTGGGGAAAAGGCTTCCTGCTTCATACCCACTAGTCCCATATACAATCCCATTACCCAGTATTTTGTCTGTTAACATTGTTATTCACTGTATATCAGATTGCTATGCAGAGACCTAATCACAGGTGGAGAACGTGAAGTTCATTTATTGTCTCTATACACAGAACAGGAGCTGTAAATTGCATTTTGCCCCATTAGAACATCTTTAAACTCGCCAAATTCATGTTGAGTTCCAGTACAGTAGAGGATGTTCATTTGGGTAGCTGGGTCCACAAACTATCAACTTTCCTTAGGCCACTGCCCTGGGGAGTTCCAGCATGAGTGGAGGCAGCACAAAAGTAGCATTGCATGTTACACAGGAGCCTCTGCAACATTTCTGTTCTTTGCAGGTACTGGGTTAGGGAATATAAACTCCACAACTTGCCTCTGTTCCGGTGGAGGTAGAGCTGCTGGCAGCAGGATGTGCTTGAGTACATGGAATGGGAAAAAATATGCCATATACACTGGGTGGAGGGCAGGAAAATCATTCTAGGGGAGTGTAGGTAAAATTTTCTGTAACATCCCCTCCTTTGTGCTGGACACAGGTGCTGATAGATGTCCTATGGTAGCACATGCCTGCACCTATTTCTCTTCAGATTGGGCATAGACCCTCTTTGTTTACATGGAGCTGGAAGCCCCTGACACAAAACCCCAATAGCACATACAGGGGTTCTGAGACTATTTATATAAAAGAATACTAAGCAAGGGAATGGGTACAGCTATATGGATCAAAAGGGGATGTGGGACTTAAAGGAATTTAACAGCAAGAGTGAAACAATAGCACCGTTCCTTCACCCGTCTCCAGAGATGCCCAAAGCTGTCTCCCTACCTGAGACCTCTGATCTCACTAGTGGTGCACATAGAATTGAGGTATGCTAACCTGGTGAGGTTGCTCCTCTGTTTGGACCTGTGGCCAAAACGCTTATCACCAGCTCCCATCTAGTAGTGTCCATCACGGTCCCTGGGCTTAAACACACCTGCATCCAGTGCCACACAGTCCTGCCTCCTCTTCACCAATGCATACAATCTTGCTAACATGATACACCCACCCCCAGCTGCTCTCAACTGTCCTGAAATCCTCCAGTGTCTTGCCTCTAGGCTGTTGCTCCTCCAGGACTTGGCTGAATGCCCTTAAATGCCGTCTGCTGGCTTACGTTATTTCTATCCAACTCACCCCCTTAAAAGGATGCATCTCTACATCCTGCTGCAGCTTTTTCAAATAGTCTTTCAGCCATCTGGTCAGTCTGCACCTGCTGTGATCTGCCCTTACAGTTGAGACAAGCCAGGTGTGAGTCATGGGAGTGCCCTGCTGCTGAGCGCTCCCTGACATCACTAATAAGGGCTTGTCCTCACTATGGCAGGGATGCATCGATTTTTTTTTTTTTTTGGCGATCGATTTATCGCATCTCGTTAAGACACAATAAATTGATCTCCAGTGGCTCCCCCGTGGACTCCGGAAGTGCAGCTCGTCAAGAGGCGCAAGCTGGAGTCAACGGGGGACCGCACCGCCACCTGCTGCTGCCGTGAGAACGGCAGGTAAGTCGGCTGTAGAGAC
The DNA here is from genome assembly GCA_032164245.1 of Sternotherus odoratus. Lineage (NCBI taxonomy): Eukaryota > Metazoa > Chordata > Testudines > Kinosternidae > Sternotherus > Sternotherus odoratus. Next base: position 78,772,172 of record JAVMKO010000005.1, on the reverse strand, counting down.
ATCGATTTCAGCTACGTTATTAACATAGCTGAAATTGCATATCTACAGTCGATTTCCCCCCCAGTGGAGACTAGCCCTAAATGCGCTCATTATCCCCATTCTTTGTCGGGCCATGGTCATATTGGACTTTCTGACCAAGGAACATGGTTTAGGGGTTGTGTGTTGGAACTGGGGGAGACTAATACAGGACCCCTGGGTGTGTATCGGCCGAGATCAGGTGATTACCCAGGGTTCCAGTGTAGGATCAGGGTCCGTGCACTGGGAATTTGCAGCAGTTTTCAGCCAGTTGCAGTGTACCACAATAGATTGTCCATTCAGCTCTGGGGAGAGCTCAAATAGCACCCCAGGCAGTTTCCTGGTGGCTGAAAAGGAATCATTCAATTTTCTGAGCAATTTTTTTGACACTGCACCTTCCTTCTAGTTTGGTCTTGTAACAAGATTTTGCTTTTAGCTGTTTTGAAAAACCTTGCAGAACCTTGATTGAGACTGGCAGAGAAAAATGGGGGGGGGGGGGAGGGGGAGAAGAGGTTAAATATTGTAGAAATTTCATCTCTCTGTATTGATAAAATTAAGGTGGTGACAGTCTCAGGACATTTTGACTCACACAAAACAGCGGTTAGTTTTAAGATTAAGGCTTTAGATAAAAAATAATTATTGATACTTTAAAGTTAGAAATCCAAAATGGCAGACACAATAATCCTCTATGAATGACACAGGGGTAGGTATGGAAAGTTCCAACAATTCCTAGAGAAGAGCTTTGCTATCTAAAAATAGATCAGAGGAAGGACCTCTACCCAAGATGGTGTCAAAGGGAGGAGCGTAGCTATCTAAAAGTAGCTATAATGTAATAGGAAGGATCTAGAAATATGCTGATTACAGGAAGCTGATTGGTTTAGCCAGGCTAATACATTATGTTAATGAGCAGACCTTGAGGGAGCAACCAGTATATAAGGCTGACAGCGGGCTTATTCATGGGGTTTTGGGGGTTTGTGAAGATTAGAAGCCGCAAGAACAGCAGCTGAGATAACTGCAACAGCATCTTGCAGAAGATTCCAGAAAGCAGCTTTCTGCAGAAGCAGCAACAGTTTTAGAACAGATCAGCTACAGAAGCCTCTAAGGCAGCAGAAACCAAGACTTCTGAGACAGCCTCGGGAAGATGGACATCCTAGTTCCAACCATCACTGCAACCCCAACCGCAACCTGGCAGCATCTCCTTCCTTTTGTGACAGAGCAGAAGGACCTTTATAGACGGTATCAGAGGGCTTTGCGAAAAGTAGAAGTAAGTGTGATTTTTATCTCTAGTAAAAAGGTGTGAGTGGGCATTCCTGTCAATCAAGCTGGATGCCTGTGTCTGAGTGAGATCCACCCGCTCATCCCGCATGACCAGCTGATCGCCGCTCAGTGGATGTTAGTGTTAAGCAAATGATGTAATTAAATCTGTAACATTATCGTAGTCTCTTTTATGTGTGTGTGCAGGTCATGCATACTACATTAAATTAAATAACATTATTGGGTTTTGACATTAAGGCAGGGGTGGGCAAACTTTTTGGCCCAAGGGCTACATGGGGGTTGCAAAACTGAATAGGGGACCAGGTAGGGAAGGTTGTGCCTCCCCAAACAGCCTGGCTCCCACCTTCTATCTGCCCCCTCCCACTTCCCGCACCTGACTGCCCTTCTGAGAACCCCCAACCCATCTAACTCCCCTCCTCCTTATCCCCTGACTGCCCCTTCCCAGGACCCGCCACCCCTAACCACCACCCCAGAACCCCACCTCCTATCCAACTCTCATGTCTCCTGAGTGCCCCCCTCAGAATCCCCAACCCATTCAAACCCCCTCCCCGCTCCTTGTCTGCTGACCGCCCCCACTGAGACCCCCCCGGCCCTAATCACACACCCCAGGCCCAACCCCCATCCAGCCATCCTGTCCCCTGACTGTCCCGACCCCTATCCACACCCCCGCTCCCCAACAGGCCCCGGGGACTCCCACTCTTATCCAACCCCTATCCCTGTTCCCTGTCCCCCAGGAGTCTCTGACCCTCATCCAACCCCCCTACCCCCTTACACATGCCGCTCAGAGCACTGTGTCTGGCAGCCGTGCAGCCTGGCCAGAGCCTGCCAACCTGCCCTGCAGGAGCGTGCATCCCCACTCTGAGGGCTGTGGGGGTGGGGAGGAGAGCAGGGGAGGGGCCAGGTTTAGCCTCCCCAGCCGGGACCTCAGGGGTCGGGCAAGATGGTCCCATGGGCTATATGTGGCCCACGGGCTGTAGTTTGCCCACCCCTGCACTAAGGCCTTTGTCTGTATCTGCCTATTAAAGTGTAACTGCTAGATGGGCTATGGTATTCTGTGGTGGTGTGTTTTGTTAATTTTATTTCACTGCTTTATTATATGACTCTTCAAATGTAAAATATTGTGTTTTACTATGTTTTATATAGTCTTTCTTGCTTTATTAGATACACGGTAACTACTCATTTCTTCTAAATAAATACGGTTTTGTTTTTGGAGAATTACTGCTTGTGTTGTCCATCCTTGAGCAGGAGGCTGTATCCGTGTCCTTCCAAGGGTTAGCAAGATTAGCTTGCTCTGGGGAGCCCTCTGCGGAACTGAGACAAGCCTCCTGGTAATACCCTGGCAATTCCTCTATGGCGGATCATTACTTTATTGCCTCTTTGAATAAAGCAAATGTTTGAGAATTCCTGTCCTAAGCAGGGCCGGCGACAGGGGGGTACTACAGGTACAGCTATACCGGGCCCCCCAACTTTAGGGGGGCCCCGGTACACAGCTGTACCCGTTGTTGCCGGACCTGGAGAGCAGGGAAGGGGCGGGGAGGCGGCGCGGCTCTCCCCCGGACAAGCGAGCCTGGCCCCGGCAGGAGCTGAGCGCTGTCGGGGGGGCGGGGGGGCGAAGGGCGGCTCACGCAGCTCTCGCTGCCCGGGGGAGGGGGGGGAGCGCCGGCTGGGCTGGGCTGGGGGGGGGCCCGGCTGGGCTGGGGGGCCCCCCATCCACTGTCGACTGGGCTGGGGGGAGGGGAGCGCCGGCTGGGCTGGGGGGGGCAGCCGCTGTCGGCTGGGGGGGGGCAGCCGCTGTCGGCTGGGCTGGGGAGGGCCCGGCGGCAGCAGCGCTGTCGGGGGGGGGGGGGGAAAGGGGAGGGGGAAGGGCGGCTCACGCTGCCCGGGGGAGGGGAGGGAGCGCCGGCTGGGCTGGGCTGGGGGGGGCCCAGCCGCTGTCGGCTGGGCTGGGGGGAGAGGAGCGCCGGCTGGGCTGGGCTGGGCTGGGGGGGGGCAGCCGCTGTCGGCTGGGGGGGGTCATCCGCTGTTGGCTGGGCTGGGGGGGGGCCCGGCTGGGCTGGGGGGGGCCCAAACTATCAAAGTAGGGGGACCCCAAATTTCTGTCGCCAGCCCTGGTCCTAAGGTAGCACGTACCTGCACTATTTCTCTTTGGGTTGTGCAGAGACCCCCTTTGCTTACATGGAGCCTGAAGCCCTGACACGAAAAAAGACTATTCAGCATGGAAATTGGTTCAGAGCAACAGACCGAAAGGGTATGGGGGACTTAAGAGAGAGGATTTATGGGATTTTTTTTCCTTTCTCCACCTCTGGAAGTGCTCAGAATCTTTACCCTTCACCCGATGCTTCTAATGCCACCGCTGGTGCCCATAAAGCTGAGATGAGCTAGCCCTTTCAGTTGCATGGTTTGGTAGCTACTTAGTTTGGACCCGTGGCCTAGTGGGATACATTGCTCCTCAACTATTCAGCCTTCACCTTCCCTCAGGACACATGCAAGCCTAAGTCCAAAGTGTTGACCAGGCCTGCTGATAGGCTGTGCTGGGGGAGAGGGTGGGACCTGAGGTGGAAGTGACGATTTGTCACTTCCGGGATGCTGTTACTTCTGGGATAGACCGCACCAGTCTGTGGGGCCCGGAATGGTCGTGTGCACCTAGGAGCCCTGTAGAGGAGACCATACAATTTAAAATGGCCCATGGCTCCTGGCTGCTGCTGCAGCAATGGTGGCTGGGACCCTGGGCAATTGCCCCCTTTGCCTCCCGCTCCCGGAGGGCCTGGTGTTCACCACCAGCTCGAGTCTTGCAGTGTCCATCACAGTCCTGTTCCTTGGGTTCACACACACTTGCACCCAGAACAACACAGTCCCTCTCCCCCCGACCCCCACCCATGTACACAGTCCTGCTAGGGGGACCAGATGTCCTGATTTTATAGGGACAGCCCCGATTTTTGGGTCTTTTTCTCATATAGGCTCCTGTTACCCTCCCACCCTCTCTCCTGATTTTTCACACTTGCTGTCTGGTCACCCTAATTCCTGCCATGATGGTGCTCCTCCCAACTGTTGATTTTCATAGTTGTCATCTGCTGGCTTACTACACTTCTTTCTTTCTTTAGCATCCTGCAGCTTGAGATGCATAGGACATCCACCAGTTTCCACCGTTTATTTCAGATTTGTGCTGATATGTTCAGGTTTCTGAATGTCATGTTGATGGATTTCACTTTTCTGTATTGTTCTGCATGATGTTTCTCTGGGTTGCCCTCCTTTTCACTTTCCAGGTAGTGTCCACATTATCACTTGCAGCAGAAGTCATGTTAATGGCATCTATAAAGAGTGTCCCACTATGTCCTTCAGTGTTGTCTTACCATGTTTGACACTTTAGGTGAGTTTCCTCTACAAAGAATTTCTGATGTTGCAAGAAACTTTTTCCACTGGAAATGGAAGGGGGATATATAATATTATGACACTTGAGAGTTCGGGGGTATAAAAGAACTTGGAACAACATATAAAGGCATATAGGAGTTACCTTTTTTATTCCTTTTTTAAAAAAATATGTCCTATACTCAGCACGTTGCAAAACAAGTATTTCTCTGATATTAAAACTATTAGTTTCAGCCATAGTCAGTGCAAACAATTTTGCCATTACTGAATTGAAGGACTAAGTAAACCTCGGATTGTGATCAAAGTTACATCAATCTGTGGGTTTTTTTTAAAAAAATTAGTTATTAGGACTAAGTTAAACTTTGAGGAAACAATTTATTTTGTTGGCAGCTTTGAGTCCCAGCAGCTCATGAAAGTTAATTTGAATTAAAAACTACTTTTAATGTTTTATTATTCACTGATAACAGCATAAAGCAAATCTTTACTTCCAAAATAGCCATTATAACTAAGTCTCTCTGCTACAAGCTTTTTATCTTAAAGCCACTTAAATTTATATCTATTGATAAATCCATTTGAAATCTGGTTTTGGCCACAAGGTGGTGCAGATGCACTCATAAATAACATTCTGCATCTAGTTCCTGTTATCTCAAGGGGGCTTTCTGAACAACCTCAGAACAAACCCATCAGCTATTAGCACAGGCTGTTTTACAGACCTCAACCACAGGGATTATAGAGCTTATTTCACACAGCTTCTTGGAGGTGAGACTTTATGTAAGGACCCCAGTTATCTTCCCCTTTTGCATCATGCTTAGTGACTTGTTCTAAAATAAAAAACAGGGAAGCCTTTCCCCTCCTTTGCTATAGTATCTATAGCTTAGGCAAGCCTTGAATGACTCTCCTCTCCAGCTGCTGTCCTACAGAGCTTGCCTACCCTGCTCCCCAACTCCCTTTTCTGGTAAGGAGCTTAATGCGCATTGGCGCCTGCCCTCTGATCTATCCCCATAACTGTGGACAGTTTTGACCCACCCTGCTCTGAGTGCTGATCTTGGGTCCCTATCAAAATATTCTAGGAAAATAAATCAGATACAGAATCTTCTTCATCGTTCACATTTTGTCCTTGATGGTGGATCTTTCAGTGTCTGAATTTTCCTCATCCAGCTGTTAGGCTTGTGCAAAGGAGCCCCACATTGTGACTCTCACCCCGGCAGCTGGGACTGGGACAGAGTTTTGGAGTCAAGAACTTGGGTGCATTCGGTGAGTATTCATCTGCAGGGCCCCATATATGGGTTGTTCTAGCTAATCTCTATAGCAAGATCTTCTGATTTTTGTGAGGCACCAATTTGCAATCCTGTAGCATATGGAAGCTTTGGCAGCATCATGAACGGAGTGAAAAAAACTAGGTGATAAATACAGAGAGGGTATGAAAAGTACTTATTTCAATAGTGTTCTCCGTAACTGAAATGTTTTTTAATTTGTTTCACATGGACACAGAAGCCTTGGAGCTTGTCCACATGATGTGTTAGTCCGCGCCAGAGGTGTGTAAATTCTACTGTGCACTAATGTGTTGTGTACAAACTGGCCTCTGTGGATCCTGCTGGTGCACACTAAAAGTTCCCTACTGTGCATTAATGTTGTACTATTGATGTGGACTGACAAAACACCTCTGTTTGATGATGTGTTTAAATAAAATCAAATAACCAAGGACGCAATTTTGCACCCAGCCTAATTCAATGTCACTTACTTCAGTGAGTACAGGATCCCAACCTGAATATGTGCTGTGTACTAGACAGATGTGGGGCAAATGCACACATTCAGCTCCACAGCTTGGTGCTGTTCTGATTCAGGGGGTGGATTGTGCCCATTATGGAGATTAGAAGTGAGGAGCCTAAACCAGACTCCCCACTTTGTGCACTTTTTAAACATCCCCACATGGGACAAATTAAGAAGATAATTGGTTGAGCACCAGGTGATTAACCTGTTAAAGTGATTCAGTTTGTCAGCAGAGGACAGTGAAAAGAGTAGGGGGTGGGGTAGGGAAGGCTGGAAGGAAAGGCTAGGGAAACCAAGCCCCATGTCTGGGCAGAAGGTAAAAGCCTTATGTTGATAGGGACAAGCACTTGTATAGCATATGGTAAATAAAGCACATGGTGGTGAGTGTGTAAGGGGAGTGTGTAAGGACTGTTTACAGAGAGAGGGACCAGGGTGAGGGAACCTTGCCCTATAACGGCTGTTTGCAAAATATGTGTGGACCTGGGTTCCAATTTCTACCCTTCTCATCTCATAAGAGTTTGGGCGTCATGTGGTGTTTAAATACAAGTAAATCTTTTAGTATGAATGATAGAAAAATACAACCCTTTGCTCTGATTAATATGTAGCTATGGGTGTTGAGGGAGAGCTGCCACTGCTTTGATTTACAAAATGGTAAAATGACAGTTCTTCAAAATGTATGGGGTGAAGTGTCATCGAAAATCCTACTCCAGCCTTTTCTCCTGTTTCTAGTGTTCCGGGATATCACACTGGTTTGTTTCTAGTTACCATTCTTCTAATACAGTAAGAGGTTTTTTTCTACATTACTGATTGCCTTGCCCTGTAACTAGGCATCAGTTTACAAAATCAGCCTCCAGTATAGGTGGGCGAATGAGGCAGATCTACCTGCTCTGACACTGTAGTGCACTTTGTTGCTTCTGGATTGAGAGCGAGTTCCTTCTGGAGTGCTTGTGACCACATTTTGTGTGATGTCACTAAGTGGGTGGGGTAAAGTCTTACAAAAGCAGCACAATCACAGCAGCCTCAGACAGCATAAACATGAACTGCAGCGTGCAACACAGAGTGCTGCTCGGCTATGGAATGGAAGAGAGACTAGACCCAGTCACCCTGCAGCCCTTCTGGGACTTTGTCAAAGCAAAGGAGCCCTGGATCAAGTCACCTTACTTTCCAGTGCTGTTTTCGTTTACAGCTTACATGACTTTCTGTCTTCCTTACGTTGCACTGGACTTCTTAAGCATTAAAGTGCCAGCCGTGAGAAAATACAAAATCCAGCCTCTGAACTATCCAACTCTGGGAATGATGGTGTCTTGTATGGTTCAATGTATCTATCATCACATTGTCTTTATCTTCCCAGCGACCGTTGCTCATTGGTACTGGAGACCAGTGGATTTACCAGTTATGGCTCCAGAGCTCCCGAGGGTCCTGCTGGATGTAACTGTTTGCCTGCTTCTCTTTGACTTCCAGTATTTTCTGTGGCATTTGCTTCATCATAAGGTGCCTTGGCTCTACAAGACTTTTCACAAGGTTCATCATAAGCATGTATCTACGTTTGCTCTTACCACACAGTACTCAAGTGTTTGGGAATTACTCTCACTGGGATTTTTTGCTGCCATAAATCCAGCGTTGCTGAAGTGCCACCCTTTGACAGAAATGATTTTCTTCCTTATTAATATCTGGCTGTCAGTGGAGGATCATTCCGGCTATGAACTTCCATGGTCAACAAACAGACTGATGCCATTTGGCTTGTATGGAGGAGCCCCACATCACGATCTCCATCATCTGAAGTTCAAATGCAACTATGCTCCTTACTTCACCCACTGGGACAGACTATTTGGAACACTTGCTCACACACGTTCACAACAATAACGGGGAATTTGCCTGTTACCTAGCTAATTTTGTATAGCTAATAAATTTAAAAGAAGAGTATAATTTATACATATAAAATGTGAAATCATTTATAACAAATCTAATTTAATGTTTGTATATATATTATGGAATTGCATCTGTAATGTATGTCACTCGTTTGGAAATAATGTCACATTATAAAGGAAACATTAAGAGACACTCGCTTCCTTCTTTCCTTTGAATATGTCAGCTTTTATAAAGCATATTGTGTTACTGTGTTTTATACATACAGAGACTAGTATTTTCTTGCTTGTTATAGGATGACTTGTGATATGAATAGAAACAATGCACATAGTGTGCATTAAGAATTCCAAGAAAATCTCTGATTTAAAAAAGGTTGCTGCTGGATGGCAATAAATGTCTAATCTGATTCTGTTTTTCTTTGCAATAATTTGGATCTTTATATTGCATACCCCAGTATACTCTCTATTTTATAAGTGGAAAATAAATCTTTATATTTGTTTAAAACTGTTTTGCTTCCTTATATTTGGCCTCAGTCCTCAGAAAATGATTCTGTCTATATGCGGTATTGTTGGTCCGAGGATATTCGAAAGACAAGAAGGGCCCAGGTAATATCTTCTATTGGTACAATGTCCTGTTGAAGAGCTTGAAAGCTTGTCTCATGCACCAACTGAAGTTGGTCCAAGAAAATATATTATCTCACCCAACTTGTCTCTCTCATTCTGTCTGAGCAGTTTGGGATTTGTTTCAATTTCAGAGGCAGGAGTTTTCTTATTAAAATATTTAGGTTCATGTAGATCGGGGGCAGGCAAACGTTTTGGCCTGAGGGGCACATTGGATTTCTGAAATTGTATGGAGGGTCAGTTAGGAGAGGCTGTGCCTCCCCAAACAGCCAGGTGCGGCATGGCCCTCACCCCTTATCTGACCCCTCTCCCCCACTTCTCGCCCCATGGCAGCCCCTCCGGGACTCCTGCCCCATCCAAACCCCTCTCCTTCCTGACGCCCCCCCCCTGGAAGCCTTGTCCCATCTAACTGCCCCTTCTCCTTGTCCCCCCTGCTCACCATCCAACCCCTCCTCTCATTACTGCCCCCCACGGGATCCCTGCCCCCATTCAACCCCCGTTCCCCATCCTCTGATCACCCTGAACCCTATCCACACCCCTTCCCCCTGATCACCACCCCACACTCCCCTGCCCTCTATTCCCTCCCCCGCTCCCTGTCCCTTTACAGCGCTGCCTGGAGCACCAGTGGCTGGTGGCGTGGCTGCACCAGGACAGGCAGTCATGCACTACAGAGCACCGGGTCAGGCTGCGGCTCTGCAGCTGCGCTGCCCAGCAAGAGCTCCCAGCCCTGCTGCCCAGAGCATTGCACTGGTGGCGCAATGAGCTGAGGCTGTGGGGGAGGGGGCAAAGCAGGGGAGGGACTGGGGGCAAACCTCCCAGCTGGGAGCTCAGGGGCCATGCAGGAGGGTCCCACGGGCTGGTTGTGGCCCAGGGGCTGTAGTTTGTCCACCTCTGATGTAGACAAATTCGTATGCTGAATATCAAAATAGGAGAGTTTGCTTGTCCTCCAAAATAAAGCACTAATCAAGAGGGTTTATTTAATAACTTTTGATTTTTGATGATACAAAGAAAAATAGAATTTGGTCTAAAAATCTGGGCCAAATTCCACTTGTATTGGTGTTGATTTTGAATAGTTTCCACTATATTATGATATAAGTGAGAGTAGAAGGACTCTTTCATAAGAGTCTGACTTGAAATTCCTGTAGCTGTCCTCCAACCAAGCTACTTGCTATTGACTTGCAAAAACCTGGCTAGAAATCTGACTGGAATTTCCACAAAATGGAGGAATTTTTCCATTAATTTTCATGAATCCTGGAGGGCATTGGTTGAAGAACAAGTAGTTTTAAGGATGGTAAGAGCTGTAATAGGGCTTTTTCTCCACCTTGGTGGGTCCCACGCTTCCTTCTAGCAGTGGGTCAGGATCGTGTCTCATCTCTCTGAATTTACCCCTTCTCTTTATAGTTGATGGGGAAATTCTGCCTCCAAACAGCCTTCCCGGTTCTGGGCCTGCTAGGCCCTCCCTGCTTCACTGGGGCTTCTGGCCTCCTCGGTGGACATACAGTGAGAGGAAAAGGGGGGCCACCCCAGGGGCCCTACAAATAGCAACCTCATGCTGCCAGTTCCCTGGTAAAGCTGCTAGCTTCCGTGGGTTACTTCCCCATGCCCCTTGGCTTATTGGCTCCACTTTGCTTGGGCAGGGTTCCTCCTGACCCTCCTGCTGGGGTAGGGAAAACCCCATGTCTCTGGTAACCCTTCTGGCTGTGACAGTGTTAGGGCAGACTCAGTTTCCCTTGCTCCTTCTCCCCATGTATTCTTCCTCACCAGCCATCACATAGTTAAACCCCCAAGAGTAGCAAAGTATTTCAGTAATAGTGTTGAACAACAAGTTGTTTCTGTATTGTTATCTATACCAAGAATGTGACCTTGCCTAGACAAATCACGAGCTGTAAGCCCCATGAGATGAGCTAATGTGTTATCTCGCCGGATTGCATTATATGTATGTAACGCTTTCGCTCTGTCTCTCCCTCCCTCCACCCACTCCCCATCCCCTTTGAATATATTCTATAAAAGGCTGCTTAGTGCTGATAATAAACGGAGCTGCTGCTAACCCCCTTTCTGGACCGAGAGGAGGGTGCCTCAGTTTCCCCTTTGATCAAAGTTAACTTGTGTGTTTCTTCAATGGTCTCTGACAGCTTGTGAGCTTCTTTGCCGCCACTACTATCCGGAGTGTACGGTAAGGGGGAGAGACGCGCCATTAATTTTCCCCTGACAATCCTGGGGGCTCGTCCGGGATCACTGGCGGCCCCTGCGCCTGACTGGGATTGATGCTCTGTGCCTGAAGTGGCAGGCGCCACGGGAGATTTCTCCCAGCCGCTTCGGCACCGGGGTCTAGGCCGTCAGACGTGGGGGTAAGCGACAGTTGATAAAGCTCCTGTCAGACACCATGGGTCAGGGAACGGGTATCCCTGAGGGAAGCCTGTGAGCATTATTGTAGAAGTTGTGGAATGAGGGAATTATCAGTCCAACAGGGTATGGCTAGACACAGTTGTGTACCTTGTGTGTGGTGTATTGGACTGGACTACTGCAGTAGTGGCCTAGCCTTCGAGAAAGGCGGCCGTCGTGTGGTTCTTTCGGTGGGGCTGCCTTAAGAGGAGTGAGGAGCCCAATTGAAGAGAGCCACTCACAATAAGGTATAGTTAGGATGCAGCAGCAGGTCTGCTAAAACTGTCCGATTTGTGCCTGTCAGTATGCCTTCCGGGGATAAGCCCTCCCCTTTCCTGTTCCTTGTTATTGTAGCGAGGGTTGTAAACCCTTGGGTGTTTTGACCCGTCCGCTTGGGGTCCCCCACCCTCCTGCTCTGCCGTGTCCCCCTCATAGCAGCAGTCTCCCTACCAGGATACGGGTCTGCTTGCTCCTCATATGTCGGGGGCGGGTCGGAGCGTGGACGGAGGGGAGAGGAGGAGAGGGGAGCTTCCCTGAGGAAGGTAATTACTTGATAGCTAGTGAAACAGTAAATTCTTAGAACCCCTGTCCGAAAGGACTGGTGAAGACTATGTGAGTATAGAAATCTTGCTTGTGCGAGTGATTTGTGTGATGTGAGAAAAGTGGATTGGGTCTGAGGTTTGGGCAGCCTTCAGCTGCACTGAACCAGCCAGTCTGCGAGTGGAGGAGTTCTGCATGCGAGAGAGGAAGTCGAGCGAAACTCAAGTCTGAGAGAGTGCAGCTTTTCCCTGGAATGTGTGGTATTCTTCGCTCTATACTTAGTTGTGGTGAATAAAGAAGATTGTCTCTGTTTTACTAAATTACTTTATTTTACTAAATTTACTTTACTAGATTTACTTTACTAAATTAATTTACTTTATTACTGTTTATGATATGTATTATAGTGTGGATATTCGTGACTATTTAGAGAATTGGATGTTTTATATGGAGATGATTTATATGCGCTTTCCAAGTGACAAGGTTATAAAGTTTAGGAAATCCCTTTAGCCTCAAAGAGGGAAAGGAGTGAGTTATGATGTGACAGACAGCTTAGAAAACAGAGATAAGGCGAAGCTGTTTTCCGTCCAAGGTCAACAGACCAGACTTAGAACTAGCCCGGCCCTGAAAGCCACAGTGTCATTTGTTTCCATGAATAATGTATTGTTTGATTGTCCTAGTGTGTTCCCTTCAGAGATTTGCCTTACCATCCTGTGCTCTCAGCTTGATCAACTGAGACCCAGGACCTTTAGTAATACAAAACTATCACAGTTTGATAGACATTATGTGACGACACAAACTTCTGAAAAGTACACACCATTCATTTATTGGCCTTTGCTGTTTTCTGTTTGTTCTGTCGGCTCTGAGGGGGGTTTCCGAGGGCTGAGAGAGAGGACGATGGGATTCCCTGGTTAAGGACGGCTGTTTTCAGTGTGGCCAGCTGGGTCATTTTTAACAAGAGTGGCTGTGGGGGAGGCAAGGGGCGGTTGTGCCCCAAAATCCGAACCCCTACTGGAGGATGAATATGCCTCCGCACCCCCGAGCCAGCCCATTCTACAAGCTTGGGCTGATACAGGGGGCTGCCATATCACTCACAGTGATGGTATCTAGAGGCATCGGCTGAGCGAGCTGAGGAACTGTTATTTCTCATGCCTGTATTGGGTTCTCTCCTTTCTCTCTCTCTCCACCACTGTCTGAACCGTGGTTAACCCTGTGTATTCAGGACACTGCTGTGTCCTTTCTCGTGGAGACTGATGCAACTGTTTCCCTGTTAACTGCTGTATCTCCCTCCTGGTTGTCTGCGGACAAGCAGAGAGCAACGGGAGTGAACGGAAAACCCCAGTCTTTTGGGTTTACTGTACCACTCACTGTACATTTTTGCCCTAAGATCTGTGTACATGGATTTCTTTTCTCTGTGGCTTGTCCGGTTCCTTTACTGGGACGTGATTTATCATGTAAACTTGAGGCTACTTTAACCTGTACCCTAAAAGGGGTGGGATTGTTTATGTCAGTTTTAGGAGGTGTTCCTTCACCACAGAAGGATGAGAGCAGCTCTCTTCCTCCGGACCTCCAAGATGTGTCAGCAGCCCTGTGGGGCTTTGCAGACACGGATGTAGGCTTGCTTCTGTCAGCAGAACCAGTGAAGATCCAGGTAAAAGCCTCCCTTCCCCCTCCGTCAGTTCCACAATACCCTCTCTCATTAGAAGTAAGGAAAAGTATTCGTCCAATCATCAAGGGGTCATTGCTCAAAAGCTAGTACAGCCACAACGTATCCCCCGTAACACCCCTATTTTGCCTGTGAAAAACCTCCAAAGAAGGCAGGGGACCCCATCTGCTGGAGATTTGTGCAGGATCTCTGGGCAGTCAATCAATATGTTGTGCCTTTCCACACTGTGGTTCCTGACCCAACCACAGTAATCAGTCAGATTCCTTGAGATGCAAAGTGGTTTACTGTAATTGACTTGAAATCAGCTTTTTTCAGTATCCCAGTTCATCGAGATTCACAGTACCTGTTTGGCTTCACCTGGGAAGGACAGAGTTATGTCTGGCAACGGCTGCCACAAGGTTTTCGGGATAGTCCTACACTCTCCCGCCAGTGTCTACACCAGGACTTGGAGCATTTCATCAGCCCATCTGGATCAACCCTTGTTCTATATGTAGATGGCATTCTCCCAGGCCACAAAGACTGTGACTCTCTCCGAACAGACGGTAGGACCCTCCTACTTTATTTGTATGCTCGGGGACATAAGGTAGACCCTGGTAAAATCCAATGGGCATTACAAAAGGTGCGTTACTTGGTATTTTGATTAATGATAAGGGTCGCACGCTGGACCCTGTACGTATCAAAATGATTTATGATTACCCTTTACCAGTGACTAAGAGACAATTACGTGGTTTCCTGAGTGTCCTTGCATTCTGTAGACCATGGCTGCCCTCTTGTAGGGAATTAAGGAAACCTCTGTATCAACTACAATGGACACCAGAAATGAGACAAGCTTTCAATATGCTTAAAGAGACTGTAACCTCATCCATGTCTCTACGCCCCCCCAACTATTTGAAACCTTTTCACCTTTTTGTGCATGAGCGGGGAGGTGTAGCCAGTGGGGTGCTTACCCAAGTAAGTGGCCCCCACCATTTTCCAGTTGCCTTTTATTCTCAGCAAATTGATCCAGTCGCCCAAGGTACCCCAGCCTGCACCCGAACCCATGCAGCTGCAGCCCTTTTAATTCAGAAAAGTAAAAGTTTAACTCTTGGACATTTTACTACTGTTTGGACTTCTCATGCTTTAGCAGCACTATTTACAAAAGGGACTACTCAAGTATTTTCAGCTCTTCGTCAGCAACAACTAGAAGCCGAGTGCTTGGAAGATCCCAACCTGACTTTTAAACGGTGTGGCATTTTCAACCCAGCCACCTTGCTTCCAGAACTTCCGGAGCCTGAGGAACAACATGACTGTGTGGCAATTGTGTCCAGTGTACTACAGATACGGGATCAGCTCTATGATATGCCCTTGGAAAAGTCGGATCTTACCCTGTTCACAGATGGCAGTTCCGTCTACAGTGCAGGTAAACGTGTTACTGGATATGCTGTTACTACAGAACAGAATGAGCTGGAGTCAGCTGCTTTGCCTGGACAATGGGGAGCTCAAGCAGCTGAACTCTATGCCTTGATCCGAGCCTGTCACTTGGCTGCAGGTAAGACTGTTACCATTTTTTACTGACAGTAAATATGCTTATGGGGCAGTACATTGCCACTTCACCTGTAGAACTTTCGGGGTTTCCAAACAGCTGCAGGTAAACCTATTCAACATCTCACACTGATACAACACCTATTGGAAGTGCTCCAGGAACCATCTGCTTTGGCAGTTGTTCACTGTCGAGCCCATACTACAGATGATACTTCAATTACCCATGGAAATGCCCTTGCTGACCCTACTGCCAAACCGGCAGCCATCCTACCCTTGGCCCCACCTATAATGACTTTGTTACAGCTCCCTGCAGGTACTTCAGTATCAATTCCAGCTAAGGACCTCCAGGCTTGGCAAAACCTAGGCGCTACCATTAGTGATGGGACTTGGTGTATACCTGATGGACAACCCTGTCTCCCCCGCTCCATGTATCCTGTAGCAGTTCGATGGTACCATGACAAAGGGGGTCACTATGGAGCTCCAGATTTACTGGATATCATCACTCGATTGTGGTATGCCCCTGGTATCCTCTCTTATTGTTCCTCCATAGTGAAAGCCTGCAACACATGTCAACGCAACTGTCCGTTGCCTCCTCTTTGCAAACTTCTAGGGGGACGTCCGCCTCCAGCTGTACCTTTTCAGCACCTACAGATTGACTTTGCAGACATGCCGCAAGCATTTGGACAAAAGCACCTGCTGGTCCTATTGTGCCCTTTGACATCTTGGGTAGAAGCTTTTCCTACAGCCAACTGCACTGCTGCGGTAGTTGCCAAGATCCTTCTCAAGGAGATTGTTCCTCGTTTTAAAGTTCCTTCACTACTTGATTCGGACAGGGGGCCTCATTTTGTGGGCCAAGTGTTTCGGAGTGTAGAGCAGGGCCTGGGTATTGCACATGCTTTCCACACTCCATACCATCTAGTCTAGTGGAAAGGTGGAGCGAGTGAATAGGGAACTTAAAACCACATTGGCCACATAGTGCCAGGAAACAGGGTTCAAATGGCCTCAGGTATTGCCAATTGTTTTGTTTCACCTGTGTACTCGCCCTACTCGGGCTTTGGGTCTTTCTCCTTTTGAGCTGTTGTATTGTCACCCCCCTTCGAGGGAGGCCCACTTCCCCGTGCTGCCGTTTCATTATGGGGAGGAGACCACATAACGGCGTCTCAGTTTCTTTCCTTGCAGACTCATCTTTGCTCCCTGTGGCAACGTGCTCGATTCACCCAGACGGTGCCATTGGAGGACCAATCCATCCATACAGGTCTGGAGACTTTGTGTGGGCCAAGAAAGTCGTACGGGAAGACTCCCTCCAGCCTCGATTTATGGGTCCATGCCAGGTCCTTCGAACAACACAGACAGCCGTGTTTCTAGGCCACAAACCATGGATCCACCACGGACACGTGAAACCAGCTGTAGTGGATCACAGTCCTAACACCCAGCCTGAATCCCTCAGCGCACGGGAATCTGACCAGAGAACAGATTCCCCAGAAGCAGACGGCGTCGGACTTCAAGGGAGCCCCGCACGTTCACCCCACCGCGATCCGGGTGAACCAGAAACAGACGACACTAGAACCAAGGACACATGGACTGCCGCCCCTTTGGACAGCCTGAAACCACACCTGCGACGAGAGAAACATTGTGGGACCACATAAGGGGTGGAGGCCTTGTTCTGAAAGGGGGTATTTGAACCTTGCTACTTGTTGCCTTCTTTTGGCTATTGTCTGCCTCCTTCTCTACCTCCTCTGTAAGTCTGTCGAGCTGAGATATGACACCCTAGGACTGCCCTAAATTTCCTTGCGTTATGTGCTTTTCACCCTTTGCACTTATACTGACTGCTCCACTTCCTTCTCTTTCACCTCTTCCTCAGACGGAGAATACTGTCCTTTTTCTAACAGACACTATTGCTCGCTTCCTTAATCTGTCTAATTGCTGGATCTGTTTACTCTTGGAACAAGACTCTCTGTCTGTTCGTCCTTGGATTCCGATTCCCCTCAATCTGTCTGCTATGCAAGTTCCCTCTTACAACCCAAACATACCATATACAACTTGGTCTGCACAGGCAGCACCCTTACCTTGGCGTGTGACTGCCTCACCTGGAGGTTGGTGTTTTCAGTGTAAAGGTACAGGCCCACATGTCGGCATTAGCCAATGTAACAACATATGGAATGCCTCAGGGTTTTGGTATGCTAAGGCTCCGAGCGTGTGTACTTCCCTATCAGAATGGTATTGGGTTAGAGGACCATTTCCCACACACTTCTGGTTGCCTTGGCCCTGGTCTTCAATGAAACTAATTTCTAATTACTATGCATGCTCTGCCCTTTCTCATGTCTATGACCGTACTCTATGAAAAACTGAATGCATTATCCGCTACTATGGCCCCGCTACATGAGAACCTAATGTGGTAGGCCGTGAGCCTACCTATTTGACTAACAGGCTGGCCTAGATGGCATTTTGATTGGCTCACTAATTGGCTCACTACTTTTCAGTGGCTAAAAGATGGATTTGTGCTTTTCTGTTTCGTCATGCTGGGTTGCTCATGCTTCCCTGCATCATCCCCTGCCTCACTGCTCTTGTCCGCCACGCAGTGCACACCACTGTCCAACGCCAAATGCTCATAATGTATCACGGCCTGCCACAAGAGGATGTATACATTGAATGCCTCCCAAAGGAGCAATAGATTAGACCTTAGTGCTTTCTTGCAGCATACACTGCTTGCAAGAAGCAAAAGGGGGGAATTGTTAGGGCAGACTCAGTTTCCCTTGCTCCTTCTCCCCATGTATTCTTCCTCACCAGCCATCACATAGTTAAACCCCCAAGAGTAGCAAAGTATTTCAGTAATAGTGTTGAACAACAAGTTGTTTCTGTATTGTTATCTATACCAAGAATGTGACCTTGCCTAGACAAATCACGAGCTATAAGCCCCATGAGATGAGCTAATGTGTTATCTCGCCGGATTGCATTATATGTATGTAACGCTTTCGCTCTGTCTCTCCCTCCCTCCACCCACTCCCCATCCCCTTTGAATATATTCTATAAAAGGCTGCTTAGTGCTGATAATAAACGGAGCTGCTGCTAACCCCCTTTCTGGACCGAGAGGAGGGTGCCTCAGTTTCCCCTTTGATCAAAGTTAACTTGTGTGTTTCTTCAATGGTCTCTGACAGCTTGTGAGCTTCTTTGCCGCCACTACTATCCGGAGTGTACGGTAAGGGGGAGAGACGCGCCATTAATTTTCCCCTGACAACAGCACCACAGCAAATGCACGGCTCGGTCTCTCCCCTCTAGAAGGGTCTTTTTCTTCAGGTCTTTGGACCTGGAAGGGTCTTTAGCTCCTGTTTAGGGTAGGGTTTCTCCCCAATCTCTATACCCTGGCCTGTGGGGTTCTTCCCTGGTCCTTGTCAGCTTCTGCACCACTCAGCTCACTTCCACTCTCACAATGCCTATCGCCTCCCCACCCCCACTTCCCGGGGAAGGCTTTTAACCTGTTCTGAATTGACTCCAGGTGTCTTAATTAACCTGGAGTAACCCCTGCTCAGTTACCAGGACCTGCTTATCCTGAGGCTAATATACCTTCCTCCCAGTACTCTCCTGTAGCAGTCTGGCCTGACCCTGTCACAGAGCATAGTTATGGATAACATTGTCAGGATAGTCCAGAAGTAAAAGGCTCATAGAAGAATGTAAACATATCAGTCTAGGGGCAGATCCCATGCACCTCTCTCAGCAAAATTCCTCATAGTGACGTCCCTGGGAGTTCTGTTTGTGAAGTAGTACAGGGTTAGTCCTCCGACTGTCAATGGAGAGGGAAGGCAGGTGAGGTAGGGAGCAGGAGTGTTTGGTTTTCAGGGATTATAAAGTTGTCAATCCTATAAATGAGCTGCAAGAGTAGGGGTGTTAGGCCAAGTATTCTAGGCAAATGCTAAATTAGTTGGTTTCACTCAGCCTTTCTGCTACCACTGGTGGAGAGGGTGGCCATGGGATAGTCATTTCTCACACCCCACTGGGCCTCTGTCTGTTGAGCCATCTCCACTATTCCAAATCTGCAAATAGCTTCACATATTGTTTTTAAAGTCAACCTACAGGAAAAATATTTCCTCCTTTACTCGTTTATGGAACTTCCTCTAAAATTACACTGTTGTGAAGTCAAAGTTAGGCAATCAGGCCTGGAGCATGGGGCAGCATCAGGCATGGTCTGGCAGGAGCTTGCAAGGCTAGAAGTTTTGTACTATTGGGAAAGGGAGAGTTCCTCACTGCAGATCTGACACACAGAAACTCTTTTTGCCCCGAAGGGTCTTGAGAGCCAGGACTAGCTTGTGATAGAGCACAGCAATCAGTTTATCGTTTTCACTGGTCTCACCCAGGGCTCCTCCGCTGTCAAAATTACAATTGGCCTCAATATAGTACAGCCTTGAAGTGTTGATAGGGTAAATAGTATCAGAGGGGTAGCCGTGTTAGTCTGTAGCCACAAAAACAATGAGGAGTCCAGTGGCACCTTAAAGACTAACAGATTTGTTTATTTGGGCATTAGCTTTCATGGGTAAAAACCCCACTTCTTCAGATGCATGAAATGAAAATTACAGATACAGGCATAAATATATATTGGCACATTAAGAGAAGGGAGTTATCTTACAAGTGGAGAACCAATGTTGAAGGCCAATTTAGTCAGGGTGGATGTAGTTCACTCCCAATAATTGATGAGGAGGTGTCAATACCAAGAGAGGGAAAATTGCTTTTGTCATGAGCCAGTCATTCTGAGCCCCTATTCAAACCCAAATTGATGTTAAGTTTGCAAATGAATTGTAGCTCAGCAGTTTCTCTTTGAAGTCTGTTTTTGAAGTTCTTTTGTTGAAGTATGGCTGCTTTTAAATGTGTTATTGAGTGTCCAAGGAGATTGAAGTGTTCTCCTACTGGATTTTGCTTGTTGCCATTCCTGGTGTCTGATTTGTGTCCATTTATCCTTTTACATAGAGTCTGTTCGGTTTGGCCAATGTACATGGCAGAGGGGCGTTGCTGGCACATGATGGCATATATCACAGTAGTAGATGTGCAAATGAATGAGCCTCTGATGGTGTGGCTGGGTCCTATGATGATGTCACTAGAGTAGATATGGGAACAGAGAAGACAACGGAGTTTATTACAGGGGATAGTGTTTCTATGGTGTGGTGTGCAGTTGCTGGTGAATATTTGCTTCAAGTTCGGGGGAGGGTGTCTGTAAGTGAGGACTGACCTGCCTCCGAAGACTTGTGAGAGTGGGTGGGGGTGTCATTTTCCAGGATAGGTTGTAGATTGTTGATGATGCACTGGAGAGGATTTAGCTGGGGGCTGTATGTGATGGTCAGTGATGTTCTATTTTTTTCCTTGTTGGGCCTGTCCCGTAGTAGGTGATTTCTGGATACCCATCTCACTCTATAAATCTGGTTCCTCACTTCCTACAAATGGGTATGGTAGTTTTAAGAATGCTTGATAGAGATCTTGTAGGTGTTTGTCTCTGAGGGATTGGCGTAAATGTGGTTGTATCTTAAAGCTTGGCTATAGACAATGGATCGTGTGATGTGTCCTGGATGGAAGCTGGAGCCATGCAGGTATTTATAGGTGTAAGTAGGTTTCCAGTATAGTGTGGTGTTTATGTGACCATCCCTTATTTGCACTGTAGCATCCAGGAAGTGGATATCTTATGTGGACTGGTCCAAGCTGAGGTTGATGGTGAGGTGGAAATTGTTGAAATCCAGGTGGAATTTTTCAAGGGCCTCCTTCTTGTGGGTCCATATGATGAAGCATACATAGAGGAGGGGCACTAGGGGACAAGAGCTGAGGAAGTGTTGTTCTGAGTCAGCCATAAAAGTGTCGGCATACTGTGGGGCCTTGCGGGTACCTATAGCAGTGCCACTGACTTGAAGGTATAGGTTGTTAATTATTGAGGGCGAACTACATCCCCCATGACTAAATTAGTCTTCAGCATTGGTTCTCCACTTGTAAGATAACTCCCTTCTCTTAATGTGCCAATATATATTTATGCCTGTAATTTTCACTTCATGCATCTGAAGACGTGGGTTTTTTACCCACGAAAGCTTCTGCTCCAAAAAATCTGTTAGTCTTTAAGGTGCCACCAGGGTCAATATTTTTTCCTCCCATGAACACCAGGGAGATCTCCAATGACTCGCCCCTTAAAACACAAAGGGCCCGTTTGCTCTTTAATGGATCCATTAAGCAATCAAACAGGAATCACTCTCTCCATCCCAGAACCACGCAGCTAGTGGCAGCATTACACAGCAGTACAGCCCAGAAGAGAGCACTAGCCCTAGTACTGGCAGCAGGGGCAGCATCACCCACTAACTTCCCAAATACAATCCTGCCCAGGGCACATATTTGGAAGTTTAGCTCATGCTGCTGCCCTGCTTGTTGCAGCTATGCTGCAGTTACAGTCTTCAGTGTGCCTAAGGAATAGTCGATTGCATTGCAGACATACCCTAAGAAGGAAAAGTGACACATCTGAATAGTCAACACCACTTCCCGTAGCAGCTGTTGGAATTTTTTGGAGGCCTTACATCCACTAATCAAGCCCAGTCCCAGTCTCTGAGATTGGGTAAGAATACAAACTAAAGTTGTATTTGTGCCCCAAGTGAAATACAAATTCCCGCAGCGTCAAATTAAACAGCAGTACTTTGCATTTCTAAAAGTTAATGCTCTTGGCTGCTTTCCTTTTTCTTAAGTAACCCCTCTGCCCAAGTGCCAATGGCAGCAACGAGGGCTAGATTCCATCCGGGTAGGTGTCCTTTTATTAAAATAAATAAAAATATGGTCAGAGCCCACATTCAGAGCTGTATTCCTACTCCTCTCTGGGGTATTAAAGACAGTAGCAGTAGATAGGTCCTCTTGCTCACTCTTCTCACCTGGTTGGGCAAGGTGAATGCCTTCAAGACCTATCCTTCTCAAAAAGAACTACTTGTGCAAGGCAAGAAAGAGAGAAGACCTTAGCTCTGACTAGTGAGATCCTGATTCCCCAAGTCTGCTGTACTGGAGCAGTCCAAAATGATGCATGCTGAGGTCAATGCAGCAGTCCATGAGACTTCACCCGCTTTGAGAGGAAAATTCTATTACCCAATAATAGTAGATAATAAAGATAGTCAGAGACATTTTTAAAGTGGTCTTGAAATATATAAGGGTTCAATATTAATAGCCAGAATAAATGCTCAGACAAAGAAGTTTTATATAACAACAAGGGAGTAGATTTCCTAAGGGAAACCCATTTTAACTGCAAAAAAACACAGTAAATTATAGACAGAAGTGGGGAGCAAATTGTTACCCATTAAATAGGAAGGGAAAGAAATATATTCATTACTAAGAAGCTGCACAGCCAGCACAGTACACATGACAAACAGAGTAGGCTAATGGAATTTAGTTTAGTTATAACACATATTTATTATTTGTTTTATTAAATAGATTTCAAAACCAATACCAGGGTGCATAAGTATCATCATCATCTTTAGAGAAGGGGAGAAATGAAAGTATCTGCCCAAAGTCATAATGGATATTGGTGATATTGGTAAAAATATCACTCAGGTCTCCAGAAGTCTCAGGTAAAGTCCTGGCTTGCTGGTCAATGGCAAAACTCCCACTGACTTCAATGGTGCTAGGATCTCAGTCCCAATCTAGTCTCCTGAGGTACACCTATTCTGGTCAGCATGTCTATAAATAAGTATATATTAAGCACACAATTTATATTAAAGGAACTATTACTTTTAGAAAATAGCCACCTTTTCAGGTGTGGGTCTTTGAGTATAGCAGATTTCAGTTGCTACATAAATGGTAGGTGGGACAATCTGACCTCAGTTGTATAGACCCAAAATGTAAAAGATGGAAATTAAGAAGAATCATTCACTAATTCACTGAAAGGATATATGGGGGAAAAATAATGTATTTGGTTGCACATTTACCTTTTATTTCCACTTGGTTTTCCTTGACGCAAGGACTGATTACATTTTGGTTTCCTATGAGCCTGTTAATATAATAATAAAAACAGACAAAGCATGGAGAGAATAGCAGTTTGGATTCACCCTTCCTCTGCCTAAAGCTATGCTAAGGCATCTATTAGTTTATACATCAGTGTACAATGACCATAAATACTTAGCGTCAGAACCTATAACTCTGAATTATCCTATGACAACATAGGAGACATCTCCGCATGCTTCCTCTGTCCCAACACAGGACACTTACAAAAATGAAGACACTGAATAAACAGGGAGACCTTTGCTAAAAACAGATGCATACATATTAGAGAGACCATGTGGGAGAAGTAATATCTTTTATTGTACTTAATTCTGTTGGTGAAAGACATGCTTTTGAGCTACACTGAGATATCAAGGTCTGGGGAAAAGTACTCAGTGTCACCATTAACTACAAGGTGAAGCAAATTGTTTAGCATAAATAAGCATATATTGCAAGAGACCATTCAAGGTGAAGTGCCCAGTTAACATCTTTGCAGTCATAGGACAAAAAAGGTGGGTTAGTGGGTTTCATAATGTTGTAATAAGCCATAAATCCAGTGTCTTTATTAAAACCATGATTTTTAGTGTCTAGCAAAGTTATTAATTCAAACTCCTAGGCTCGTCTTTTGAGGGTTTTGTGCTGGTTTCCTTTGAGGATGAAAACCAAGAGATCAGAATATTAACCCACAGGTGATACGGTGTTTTTCCCCTTTTATTATTTTTCTATGTGAGTTCATGCAAGAACATAGGGCTTGTTTGGTTTCACCCAGGTAGTTGTTATTGGGGCCCTTAGTGCACTAGATGAGGTCCACATGCCTATCACAACAAGTGATATAGGACCCATTAATCTTGAAAGGTGTGCTGGGAGAGGGGAAGGTTGATTATTGTAGCAATGGAAAATGTATTAATTTCATTATTTAGTCTGCATATTTAATGAAAATAAATGAATAACTTGACAGTTAAGGTGCCACTGGACTCTTTGTAACTTGACAGTGTTGACCTTGTTATTGTTTTCACTTTGCACAGCATAGCATGGAACTTTAAATTCTAAATTAGAATGCGTTCCTCTGTGACAGTGTATTGTGTATAATGTATGTGATTTATTTTTTTCCCCATGCTTTCAGTTTAACAATTTTAGAAACGAGTTCCTCCAAGCCAATGCTGCGAGCAGTCATGTTCTATTGACAAGGTAGACAGCCCAACAAGTCTTTGTTGCAACATTGATGTTCACATGTATGTTTTTATCAACTTGAGCTTTGAGAAGCTTCGCTCACCCCTGGCCACAGAAACTGGGCGAGTCAAGAGGATGCAAAGAGCAGTAACTGTGTTGGGGACTGTAGTGGGGCAGCTGCCCCACTCCAGGTAAAAAGGGGTTAAAACAGCCCTGCACAGGGCTGTAGTTAGGAGAAGGCAGTCCAGCAGAGGGCTGCAATAGAAGCAGCTCCCAGACTGATTAGTCAGAGCAGCCACAGCTGAGGCTGGTTCACTCAAGACCCAGCTGGCCCTGATGAAAGGGCTCAGTTTGGTGCACAGAGAGAGAGTCTCCTCTGTCTACAGAGGCAGACAGGCCTGGCTGCTGGAAGCTAAACAAGCTACCTGAGTGAAGCAGGGCTGGGACAAGGCCAGGGGAGCTGGGGAAGCTCTGGCCTGGAAATCCCAGGCTGCAGGGCCCAAGAGGAAGGTCCAACAAAGGAGTACTGGGATTGCAGGGGGCAGCCCATGGCTCTAGAGACAGCACGTCAAACCCTCCTTGCTGGTGATGAGTGGCAATGATACTACAGTCTGCCCCAGTGAACAGGGGCAAGTGGTGGCTGGCAGTTGCCTAGACTGAGGCAAGGTGGGGATAGAGGGTGGGGGTTCCCTGGGGAAGGGGGGGGGGGAAGACCCTAAGGCTGGGGGGGGGGGGGGTACTGTAGGGGTGCAGCACCCTCGGGAAGAGGGTCTGGGAGGGGCTCTGGGCCAGAGCAGCAAGCGGGACATCGGCCTGCAGAGGGCACTCTGGATGCTGGTGAGCTAATTCCCTGGACAAACCAGCAGGAGGTGCCGCAGGGGTGAGTCGCCGCTCTGCTACAGGGACATTATCTGACAGCTTATTTTGCCCCCTCCACACGCTGTGAGAGCAACAGGTGCCGCCAAGGAGGGCAGTTGGAGGAGGCGTAAAATAACAAGGCAACAGTGTTCAAAGCTGGGGCTGCCAAATCCTGTGTTTACAAGGCAAGCACCTGCAGCAGCATTTCACCAAACAAATAATACAGTGATGACAGGAGCTAAATTGCCTTCCTGTCAGACACATGCGCCATCTTCCGCACACATACCTTTAGACACCCCCTCCCTCCAGCCCTTTTTCTTCAGAACGAGGCAATATTCTCTGAAGTCCCACCTCCACCTTCCTATGGCCAAGTGCCCTCTTCCTGCTGTTCAGGAGAAAGGGAGGGGCTCTCCTCTCGATCTGATCTTCCATGCAAATGTCACAACAACTCCTCACAAAGTGCAGGGGGCATAAGGGAGGGGGGCTGAAAAGAGGGAGGTCATATGGGGGCTCTTCCAGGGGGTGAAGGTGGCACAGAGGCAAAAGGGGCTCAGTGCAAGGGGTGCAGTGGCAGGGAGGGAGTGGCAGAGGGGAGAAGTGGGCAGGAGGGGGTTATTGCAAGGGGCTGGCAGGCAGGGGTGTGTGTCTGTGCTCAGGGGGGTGAAGGAGGCAGGGTGTGTTGTCTCAGGGGGGTGAAGGTGGCAGGGAAGGGTTTGCACAAGAGAGAAGTGGACAGGAGGAAGATGGCAGGCGGGGGGGGGGGGGGGAGGAGGGTCCGAGGTTGATGCAGGGGTGAAGGTGACTGTGGCTGGGGGGGTTGTTGGGTGGAGGTTGCCCAGAGGCAAAAGTGGCAGGACAGGGTCAGTGGTTAGGGGGGGGGGGTGCACAGGGGAGATGGTAGCTGGCCAGTGGGAGTTGGAGGGGGTGGTTGGGGGAGGGGTGCCTGGCTTGCTCCCAAATACACCATTCTCCAGCTCCATTTTAGGGGCTTCCCTTTTTGTGCCTGCTTTCAAACCAAAGACAAACAACCAGGGTGCAGCTGCTTCTGCGCTCCCCAGGCGGCAGGGGCCAGAGCCCAGGGCCACCCCCAGGCCAGGGACTGGACCTGCCCACCCCACGGCACTCTGCAGGCCCAGGCGGCTCCCCGCGGCCCGGCTCGGTACCTTGCAGGCAGAGTAGATACCCAGCTTCTTGGCCTGAGGAGCGAAGTGCAGCTGCGCCGCCTTCTCTGTGCTACAGGCTGAGCCAGGCTCCCCGCCACCCCCGGGGCTCTCAGTGGCGGTGGCGGCAGCAGAACGGCCAGTCTACAGGCATCCAGCCCCCTCACGGCTTTTTTTTTTTTTTTTTGGCGCCTGTAACCGGGCCCCTGCCGGTCGGTCCTCTTCAAAAACACCACTGGAGACACCTTCAGTGCAGCACCCGTGTATTTTATTGGCTGTGTCTTTTCCCACCACCTACTATTTACAGCATATATACAGGTTAACAGTCCACAGCTCAGGAAGACAAGCCCCCTTCCTGGCCCACAGGGATCCAGAGCCTCACACTCCTCCCTATCCTGTCTCCCTAGTCTCCTCCTCCTCTGGCTTCCTTCCTGCCAGCTTTTATAGCTGGCTCCTCAGGCCTGCAGGTGTCTCTCCCTCAGTTAATTAGGGCGTGGCCTCCTAGCCAGCTCCACCTAGCAGCTTCTTTTTCCCTGAGTCAGGGCTAGCAGGGGGCTTTTCTAAGCCAGCACCCTGTTACAGCACCCCCAAATGTTGGCACCCTAGGCGGCTGCCTAGTTCGCCTTGTGGTTGCACCGGCCCCGACTGGGGGTTAGGCAAAAGCAGCTGGTCCGAACTCCCCTTGCCTATGATGACTGGCTCTTACATGCAGTCTGCCCCAGGGAACAGGGGCTCTTTGCTGACTGGCAGTAGCCACAGACTGAGGCAAGGTGAGGATAGTGGGTTGGGGGTTCCCCAGGAAGGGGAGGCTCAGGCAGAGTGTGGGGTATTGCCAGGGCACAACACCCCAGGTAAAGGGGCACCGGGGTTTGGGAGGGACACGGGCCAGCTGACAGTGAGACACTGACCTGCAGAGGGCACTCCAAGGGCTAATGAGCTGATTCCCAGATGGCCAGCAGGAGGCGCCACAGGGGTGAGTCATGCTGCTACAGGTGGTAAGTATCAACTAAGAGTATGTGGTTGGTGGGCTTTTTTTTTCTGTATTGAAGCAGGTTCTTTTGGGGTATTTGGGAGGCCCATTCCATGTTACAATCTACTTCTCTAATGGAGTGTCCTTTTTTGGTGAAGGTGGTGTTAAATGTGTTAAGGTATATATCTCAGATGTTTTCCTCTGGGCATATTTTGTGGTCTCTGACTGATTGGCTGTAGATAACAGATTTCTTAGTATATTTAGATTTGTGAAGGTAAGGATGTGATTTGTGCATTTCTTCTATATAGTCTATATAGGGTACAATTGTTGAAGCTGATCCAGGAAGCTGATGCTGGCACAGGAGTGTTCTAAAAAGAGTTTGATGGATGGGTGCTGGTTGTTGAAGTTGTGGTGGAAATCTGAGGAGTTTGTCTGTCTGAAAGATGACTATATCATTGATGTTTCTCAGGTTTATCATTGGTTTTATGGTGCTTTTGTCCAGAAATTCTTCCTCAAGATGTCACGTGAAGAGATTGGCATACCGGAGAGCCATCTGAGTACCCGTGGCTCTTCCCATAATTTGTACAAAGTGTTTGTTGCTGAATGTAAATTTTTTATGGGTGATGATGCAAGGGATGCATTTGGTAATGTGTTTGGAGTGGATATCTGAGAGCTGATCATTGTCTTGTAGCTTTTTGAGGCAGGGAACAATGCAGTCATTCTGAGGATGCTGGTATATAGGGAGGTTGTTAAGTTGAGGAGTTTCTGGAGGAAGTTGATTGTATCATCCTCACCCTTTGTGTGGTGAGGATGACTTCTGTGAGTCC
Organism: Sternotherus odoratus; assembly: GCA_032164245.1. Lineage (NCBI taxonomy): Eukaryota > Metazoa > Chordata > Testudines > Kinosternidae > Sternotherus > Sternotherus odoratus. The sequence continues at coordinate 78,744,195 of JAVMKO010000005.1, read as the reverse complement.
TACTGTTCCCTCAGTAAGAGTGCCAGGGCCAAATATGATGGGTCTGCCTCAGTTTCCTTATTTGTGTATCTTGGGAAGTGGTGGGCTTGTGGGGGATGAGGTTGTAGAGTATTTCTTGGACTTGTTTGGGGAAGGATTTGATGACATCCTTAAATTCTTGGATGAACTGGCATGGGGGGGGTCTTCTTTGAGTTCTTTATAGTAGGTGGTGTCGGAGAGTTGTTGGTTGGCTTCATTAACAGTCATCATGATTGAGAATTATAATGCCACCCCCTTTGTCTGCTGGTTTAGTCTTTTCAAAGTTCAGTTCACATAACTTACTTCATAGATTTTGATACCTTATACTGAAGGTATATGAAGGTATACTGTTAGTGTAGTAATCCTGGCCCCAGCACTAGCACCTGCTGTGTTATTGAGATGCTATTAGGACCTGCAGCTGTGATTTCAGCAGTAAGGAATTCTGTCCTGAGAAAGGAACAGCCAATGGGATACAAAATCCTGTGGCACCTTAAAGACTAACTTTATAGTTAGTCTTTAAGGTGCCACAGGATTTTGTTTCCTCTGCTATTCCAGACTAACACGGCTACCTCTCTGACCAATGGGATAGTAGCTTAAGCTGACTGAGTGGCTCTGAGGATGTCAGCAGAGAAGGAGCAGCAGTGGGACGAAGCTGTGAGAGAAGAAGGATTTAGATGCTAAGTTAGTGAGTGGATGAACCGGAACTGAGGTGAAAAATGAAAGAAGAAGAGGAGAATAAAAGCAGGGGACTGGGAAGTGAGAAGGAGGAAAGAAGAAGCAGTAAAAAAAATAGAACTTGGCATGTGAGCAGACACTTTTGGGGAGGGGAAGTAGTAGAGGGAAATCAAATCTACAGACATTCTGGAGACAGAGTATCAAGGAAAAAGACAACTGAAAAGATATATAATTGGCAAAAAAAAGGGGGGGGGGAATTGATTGAAAAGCAATGTTAGATTAAAATAGATAATGAAAAAAGTAAATGAAAAGTCCAACTGCCAACAATCTAGAGTAAATGAACAGAGAAAATGACTGTGTGAATATCTGTTGACACAATACAGTTCTAAAGTGCCTAATGGCCAAGTGTGGATTACAAGGTGAAGAAACTAACAGAATGCTAGGAACTATTAGGAAAGGGATAGATAATAAGACAGAAAATATGATAATGCCTCTTTATAAATCCAGGGTATGCCCACATCTTTTGTTCAGATCTGGCCACCCCATTTCAAAATGATATATTGAAATTGGAAAAGTTACAGAGAGGGGCAACAAAAATAATTAAGGGTCTGGAACAGCTTCCATATGAGGAGAAATTAAAAAGACTGGGACTGTTCAGCTTGGAAAAGAGATGACTAGCGGGGAATATGATAGAGGGTTATAAAATCTTGACTGCTGTGGAGAAAGTAAATAAGGAAGTGTTATTTACTCCTTCACATAACACAAGAACTAGGAGTCACATATTAATTTAATAGGCAGTAGGTTTAAAACAAAAAAAGGAAGCACTTCTTCACACAATGCAGTCAGCTTGTGAAACTCTTTGTCAAAGGATGTTGTGAAGGCTAAAACTATAATGGGAGGGGTGTGTGTGTCAAAAAAAGACTAGATAAATCCCTGGTCCATCAATGGCTATTAGTCAGGATAGGCAGGTATGCAACAGTATGCTCTGAATGTTCTTTGCCTCTGTTTGTCAGAAGCTGGGGATGGATCACTTGAAGGTTGCCTGTTCTCTATTCATTCCCTCTGAAGCACCTGGCATTTGCCACTGTTGGAAGACGGGTTACTGGACTAGATGGACCATTGATCTGACCCAGTATGGCCATTCTTATGTTCTTAACTCTGCTTATGGAGAAACTTGGTGAAAAGAGAGACAGCCACAGGAATATTGAATCTAAAGATCACATCAAGTCAAAGAGAAGCAAAGACTAGAACAGCAAGAATGGAGCTGGAGTAACAACCAAGGAGGCCAAGGGTTGATTTTTCTCTGAAGAGATAATGGATAACTTGAGTAATTTCTTTTGTTCTGGTTAGTAATGATGCCTTTGGTGTTAACCGCACAAAGTAAGGAAGAGTAGTCTGAAAAGCTTGCGAAGGTTAATGTGCTGGTAATGTTCAGTTTATTATTCTATTATTTATGCTCTGGTACAATGTTGAGCTTCCCTTATAGAGATCAAAACATTTCAAATTATCCCTTTTGTCTTGGTTTTCCTCTGCCTCTCCTCACATTTAGCATAGCCTAGCCTAGCTTGAGGTTACTGTCCCAGCACCATAAAATCAACTAGCGGAAAAATATTGATGACTTTGGTGATATATGGTGGAAGTCACTGGAAAAGATGGAAGAAAATTAAAAAGGAAGAAAATGTATGGAGAGGTGCGGGGGGGGGGGGAGGGGAGGAAGGAAGAAAACTTCCTCACCCCCTCCACTCTCTCTCCCTCTTCTGTTTTTACTCTCTTTTACAAAGAGGGGGAAAGAAGTGGCAGGGGTGTGTGTAGGAAGAGAGGGAGAACTGAAATGCCAATTTGAAATTAAGCAATTTAAGTATTTTCATTTGCATTTTTTTTTATCAAAATGGAAACTTCTAAAATGGAATTGTTTACAACATATTTTGATTTGGCTGAAACTGCATTTTTATTTTTAAAAAATTGGCTCAGGTCAACATTTTCCCACCTCTGACTAACGGAAGCAGCTGTTTATTTTCACTTACAAAATACAAATCCAACTAAGGTAACATGAATTCACATTTACAGAAATTCTGCATCTGGGTAATTTTTGTTCAGTACAACACATGCTGTATTTTCAGCGTCAGTCACTACTTCCTTGATCCAGAACTTTTCCCCAAATTTGAGCTGTTTCCTGAGATCCTTACCAGGAATGCAGACATTGAATAAAAATGCTGACATACCATGCAGTATCTAACACCACAATGTACGTACAAAGTGTCCACTTGTTTCGCTGCTTTTGCATTTTAAAACTCCTAAACTGTGTTTCAGTCAGAATTCGGACTGAAGAGAATCATGAAGAGAATTTGCGAGAATCCTGCTCAACCAATGGCATGTACATTGTTCCCTTAATGCCTGATTGTTATGTCATCTGTGTGAGTCACGTTCTCTACAATTATAATCATTTTAAAAGTGGAGGGAGTATTCATTTTACTAAGCCAAAATTGGATGTGCGCCAAGCTTTAGAGTTACGCAGTTAGCCACGTATGCAGAAAATGATGTTTCCAGAAGCATATTTCACTGTCTTTGTCTCCGAGGACTTCCCCAAAAAGGCATTATTGTCACCTGATGAGAATTCTAAGTGTACAGTATATACATACATTCTGGTCTATGAACATTTTTTCTTCAACTTCCACTTTCCATATAAGGACCTCAGGAAACATCTCAAGTTTGGGCAGAAGCTCCGGATCAAGGAAGTAGTATCTAAAATTGAAAATACAGCATTTGTTTTCTGAACATAACTTAACCAGTTACAAGTTTCTGTACATATGAAATCATGTTGCATTAACTAGATTTGTATTTTCAAGCTCCTTCTGTTAGTTATCGAGTTGGGAAAATGTAAAGCTAATCGATTTTTAAAAATAAAGAGTTTTTAATCAAAATAAAAATATTTTGCAAACACAGTTCCATTTTGGCTTTCATTTTTTTTAGAAACTTCAATTTTTGATGAATGTGTTTAATTTCAAATTGATATTTTCATTTCCTTTCAGGTTTCCAAAGCTGACAACATTTCATTTTTTGTTCCTTTGCCTACCTCACCATAAAAGACCGTAAAAGTAGAAAAGGGGGAGAGAGTGGAGAGTCCACTCAAACACCCGTTTTTCCTCTTTCTCTAATACAGACTCCCCCACAACCCCCATATTTTTGCTGTCTTTAAAGTGGCCAATGTTTTTCAAAAATTCAACATTATTACAAAAAATGTTTCTGTATTTTTCAACCTGCTCTACTATTGTATATTGTTTAAGGGCATCTCTTCACTGGCAATGTTAACATGGCTTTTGTAGTTGCGGCACTCCCAGTGCTATAAAAGAGCTCTTCCAGCACTAGAAAAAACCCACCTCCACAAGGGGCATAGCTCCCAGTTCTGGGAGTGCCGCTCCCAGCACTAGTGCACTGTCTATACTGGCATGTTTCAACGCTGAAACTTGCAGTGCTCTGTGGGGAGGGGAGTTTCACACCCTGGAGCGAGAAAGTTGCAACACTGTTAAGTGCCACTTGTGGCAGCGTGCTGGCCAGGAGTGCCTGAGCCAGCCCTGCTGGCCCTTTAAGGGGGAAAAAAACCTCTGAAAGCCTCCCCTTGCAGGGAAGGTTAATTAGCCACCTGGGGGGTAACCCTAGGTAACAGAGGACCTTATGTGCCGAACCTGGCAGCCTCCCTGGGGGATATAAGGCCTGGCAGGAAGGAAGCCCGGGGTGGTGTGGTAGAGGAGGTGGTGGAGTGAGAGAGAGAGAAGGAGGCTAGGGAAGCAGGACAGGGAGAAGTATTTAGACTTTGGATCCCTGTGAGCCAGGAGGAAGGGAGTTACCCTCCTGAGCAGTAGCCTGTCTCCCTGAGCTACAGGCTACTGAGCTAAACTGTAGAGCTGTACATAGTAGGTGGTGGGGTTTGCACTGACTGAATAAAGAGCACTGGTGAGTCACAGAAGAGTCTCCTGCCTCTTTGTGGAGTGGGGCGAGAAGCAGATCTCCTACACACTGTAGACAAGTCCTAAATGTTAGGGCTGGTCTACACTAAGATTTTATACGATTAGGCTGATTTTATAGATGTCAATCTCTAGTAAGCGATTTTATACAGTCAGTCATGTGTGTCCCCACTAAGTGCATTGGGTCGGTGGATACCTCAATACCGTGGCTAGCATCGACTCACAGAGCAGTGCACTGTGGGTAACTATCCCAACAGTCCCCATTGGAATTCTGGGGTCAGCTCCCAATGCCTGATGGGGCAAAAACATTGTCACAGGTGGTTTTGGTTTTGGGTACATATCAGTCTCCCCACCCTCCCTTCTTCCTTGAAAGCAACAGCAAACAATAATTTCACACTCTTTTTCCTGGGTTATCCATGCAGATGCCATAGAACGGCAAGCATGGGGCCTGTTCAGCTGTGCACTGCTTTTGTGAGCATTGTAAACACCTCGTGCATTATCCTGAAGTATGTGCAGAGCCTGGCTAAGAGCTGTCAGCATGAGGACGATTGTGAGGAGGACATGGACACAGACATTCCTGAAAGCATGGGTTTGGGCTGTGAGCTTCGGCCTGGCGCCATTTACCTGAAGTGCCTCTGGGGTGGCTGTAGCGCGCATTTGGAGCCAGGGCAGGCTCCCGGCTCCGGCCTGCACTGCTACGTGAAGCAGCCAGCACCACATCCCTGGGGGAGGAGGAGCGGAGGGCTCCCTGTTCCCGGCCAATGGGAGCTGTGAGGGGCGGTGCCTACAGGTGAGGGCAGAACATGGAGCCCTCTGGCCCCCCTCCTCCAGAGACTGCAGGGATGTGTGGTGCCAGCTGCTTCCCGGAGTGGCACATGGGGATGGCAATCCTGTGGGCCAGATCCAAAACTCTGAAGGGCCAAATCCAGCCCGTGGGCCGTAATTTGCCTACCCTGACTTAGCATCTAAAATTGCCAGCACACCGTTGAGTATGTGTACGTTTTGTTGCACATATGCTTTTCAGCTTTGCACATGCAAAATCTCACTTGTGTACGCACACTGTTTGCTCTTACAGAGCAGCTAGTTAGATGGCTATATTACTGGTTGACATTCACAACTGAGTTTTTGCATATGCAAATTCTTAACACAGCCAAAAATCCATGTACAAAAATATACCCATTCAAATTTACAACTGAAATTTCAAAGCCTGCTTTTTTTGAAGGTTTTACACTTGAGGGGTTTTCTTGTTTCTATTTCTTGGGAAGATTATTTTTATTAGCTTTATAAACCTTTCAAATTACTATGGTAGAAAATCAGATATGGACAAAGGTTAACGTTTTTCAAATGTGCCTAAGTTCTGTCTTTAAAAGTGCCTTAGAAACTTAGGAGCCTAAATCCCATTTTCAAAACTGACTTAGGCACTAAGGGATGTCTAAACTGCAGTTATACACCAACAGCTGGCCTGTGCCAGCTGACTTTTTAGCACATAGGGATCAGGCTAAGGGGCTGTTTAATTGTGGTGTAGATGTTCAGGTTTGAGTTTCAGCCTGAGCTCTGGGATCCTCTCATCTCATAGGGTCCTAGAGTGCAGGCTCCAGTCTGACCTCAAATATCTACACAGCAATTAACAGCCCCTTATCTTGAGCCCCACAACCTGAGTCAGCTGGCGTGGGCCAGCTGCGAGTTTTTAACTGCAGTGTAAAAATACCCTTAAGGGCCTAAATTCCACTGACTTTCAATGAGAGAGGCTCCTACATCACTTAGGTGCTTTTGGAAAATGTTACCCCAGATCTTTAACAGTTTTGGAGTCTGCGCGATATGATGGTCAGTAATGAAGTACTAAAGCTTAGCAAATACTCCCAGTTGTAACAAAGAGGCTGCTTTCATCAAATGCTTGCTAGATGAGCAATTCTTTTGGCATAAGTTCAAGAACTGGTATTAAAACATCATATAAAGATTTTAACATTTCTGAAAGTGATTACATATGTTTTTATGGACTTTAAACTTGAACAGGCAGAGCCTAAGATTTCTGGGCTAGAGGTTCTGTGTAAAAGCAGTTCATAAGGTCAACTCCTTTAATTTACTTTATGAAAAACTCCTTACATTTAGCTATGTCACAGCTGTTATGAATGTCACATGGATTTTGTGAACTATAGTTTTATAGAGAAGAATCAAACCCAGTATCTGGATAAAAAAAAATAATTCATGAAAAAATTAATAGCTAATATGAATGGTGGAGATTGAAAGGATTTGAACCTGGGCCAGCAGGGATACCAGGCAACGATCCCCCCTTTGCCACCTGTCTGCAGCTGTAACCTGACTACTCCCTGAAACCCACAAAGGTTTTACACCACAAGAAGTTCTGCCTTGAGTGAACTGATTGACAACGGTTTTAGCAATCCCTGATTGGCTCCCTAATCCTACATAAGCCCATGGATCATATTAGGAAGTGTCTACGACACAATATGGATCCCTTGTTAGCTGTTATGACTGCCCTGCTTCTGAACTCCTGGTACTGACCTAGACTCTGACTTGGATTCTGACTCCCAATTGACCTCTGCAACCCCAACACAGGCCCTGATACCTGGTATCCTGATTCCTGACTTTATCTCTGGCTTTGGCCCTCTGCTTCACTCCTGACTCTGGCGTAACCTTCAGCTTGACTCTTGACCCTTATACTGGCTTTGACCACTGGCTCAGATCCCAAGCTCCTGCCACTAGTCCTGCCTACTTCCACCCAGGATCTTGACACAGGTAAAACAACTCTTCCCAAGAAGGTCACGCTGCTAGGGAAGTTCCAGGAGCAAACAAACAAACTTTCCTTGTGAAGATTAACCAACCAATAATGTAGGGGCCTGATTCAAAGCCCAAAGTAGTCAATAAAGGTCTTCCCAGCTCACTAAGGAGCCATGTTTTCATTTTGACCATCTCACACTAGATTTGTGAAATTGTGAATGTTTGCAAGCGCAGGGGTGGCCTGTTCAATTGAACTTATTGATGGAACAAATATTGTCCAGCTCTCCTCCTTTCTCCTGTATCATAACTCTCCCTCAGCACACTTTTGTTTCTTTGAGCCTAAATAAATCCTTCAGCTGCTGTTGAAAACTTCCTCCAAAGAAAATTGGCTGAAACTCAAACAAGTTTGCCAACTTCTGTACTGTTTATATTTGAGCAGAAGGATAATTGCTCCCTGATGTCCGAATGATGTTTGCTGTGGTTGCATTCTGCAGCCTAGAAGTGTTAATATACTGCTGGTACCTATCACTACAAGACCATATATAAATATTTTTATAGTGTAGTTAAACTTTAAAGAGAGTACCGACATTGCAATACATGAGATACTAAACCAGGAGTTGGCAACCTTTGAGAAGTGGTGTGCTGAGTCTTCATTTATTCACTTTAAGGTTTCGCATGCCAGTAATACATTCTAACATTCTTAGAAGGTCTCTTTCTATAAGTCTATAATATAGAACTAATCTATTGTTGTGTATAAAGTAAATAAGGATTTTAAAATGTTTAAGAAGCTTAATTTAAAATTAAATTAAAATGCAGCCCTCCTCCTCCCCCCAGACTGGTGGCCAGGACCCAGGCAGTGTGAGTGCCACAGAAAATCAGCTCACGTGCCACCTTTGGCACCTGTGCCATAGGTTGCCTACCCCTGTACTAAACTCACCATTGCATTGAACACATATACCATATGTTGGGAGAATGTCTACTTGAATTTTTTTTCCTTTGTAGCCAATCATATGTATATGTAGGTAAGATATAAGTATTGAGTGATGCAGTAATGCAAAGTAGAAGACCAATTGGCCCAGGGCCTGTAAGGTAGTTTGTTTAGCAAAAGTAATCAAGGCTAGGCTGAAGCTTGACATAATTAACTGACGAGCAAGTGACCTTAAGTCACAAGTTGAAGTGTAGAAATAAATAAGTGTAATAAGTCTGTTGGCTGGTGTGAAATAAGAAACTGCAAACACAGGTTATTGATATTTTAAAGTAATTTTAAGGAATACGTCTACCCAAAACTCACAGCTAATTGATGTAAATGTTAATGACTGTCAAGTAGAGGAATATTTAACCTATAGGAAGTGGGGACACTAAAGGAACTGGGGTTAAAAGTTCAGCGGAGGAAAAGGAGGTCAAAACCATTATCAATATGCATAAGATAAAATGGATATTATAACACATTATAAAAGATGTTTCCTGACCTGAGTGCCGTGGGAGACAGCAGGACAGGAAACTCGCTGATATCTCCGCAAAGGATGGTGTGAGTAAGACAAATGCTGGCCAATCTGTATTATTCCTCTCTGCTTGGCCAGATTGTAGTGTGTTTGTATTTTTGTTGGCTGGCTAATGAAAACAATTTAAGGCGGAAATCAGTCTCTTGTCCCAGTGCATCTGCAGGTCCTCATACTAATGACAACCTATCTACTGTACTCTCTACTAATTCTGGAGGCTGACACCTAGCAGACCACTGCATGCTAATTCATATTTAACTTCAGGAGAGCAAACAGTCAAAGACAACTTAATAATTACAGAAGAGGCTACATCGCCCAGTATGACATTTTCCTCTCTAAATCTTTTTCCCCTACTAGTCTCAGAAGGCTCAATTCTGGAGGGTGCATTTTCCTCCCCAGTCCTAATGCTGCAGGTCCTGGTTTAGCTCCCGGCTCTGGTTAAGGCAGCACTGGCTTCTCCGAGCTTCTACGGAATCAGGGAATAGCTAGAACTGTCCCAGTCCTGCTCTACCCATCTCTTGGAATTTCCCCAGCTCATTGTGACATGAGCACTGGTCTCTGGCACAGTGGCCATCTGTGCTGGGGGAGCTCCAGGGCAGTGATGAATCAGGCCCAATTTAAGTGCTTAGTAAGTAATAGACAATATCAGAATCCCTGCTGAGAAGTACTCTGTCTGTATTTGGAGCATCCTCTTTTATGATTGTTTGGTCTCTTTAAAAGCTGGATCCAGGCCTCACGACAGGCAGGAAGAAAAGGCTAAGCAGTTTGGTATTAAACTTTGCAGGACTGGAAGAGAATAGCGTATTCAGTTCACTGGGGTCCACAGCAAATATAAACACACGACCCACACCATCCCTTAGTTTTAATGGGACATTCAATCACCTCTATTTTTCAGTTGTATTTGTTCTCCACACTTAACAAATCAGGCCTCATGGAGGGTTTAACAGACAGACAGGACAGCTTCCTGCAGTACCTTTGGGAGACCTTAGTGTATTAATCCCTGTTAATATTAAGTTGCTGTTGATTTCAGTGAGAGCAGGATCAGACCTATATGCATAGGAATGTTTATTGATTTTAATATGTTTTCTCTATAATCCTTTTACCTTAAGAATAAATTTACTTGCTTAGAAAGAGCTGTAAGGTAACTTGTAACTATGGGCAATACCCTGGCCATAGCTCTTAGAGAGAAAGCAAAGCACAGGTGCTGGCCTTTTTAGGCAATCTGGCTTGCTGGGAATATCACATTGTAAGGCAGGGAACTGTGGATCCTTAAAATTCCTGGTCAGGAGGGAGTGATACATGGGTCTCCACTCGAGAGGTGTCAGCTGAGAGCTGGAAGCCTAAAGTAGGTGCCCTTTGTGGATCCTGGAGGGGGGATATTTTTATCTCTGCCAAGTCTGATATAGGGAAAGCAAGTTATTTGGCTCAAAAGAATCAAACAAATCAACAACAAAAGAAACTCTCAAAATTTTCCTGAATTATTAAAAAAAAATCACTCTCCAATTAAGATAGTGAGCTAAGTACATTTACCAAAATTTCCTTTTAAAAACGTCACCATATTGCTGTAAATATGCATTAAAAAAGTTTGACCCAAAGATGGAGGACCCTGCTATTCACCTCTCTCCATTGTGAAAACCAACCATTTTCTCCTACCCCTTTCCCCTGTCTCTTAACCAGTTACTGATCCATGAAAGGAACTTCCTTCTGATCCCATGATTGCCTACTTTGCTTAAGAGTGCAGCCAAAACATTTTTGACAGTCCAAATACACAATATCCATTGGATCACCCTTGATCACGTTTGTTGACCCCTCAAAGAATTCTAATAGATTGGCGAGGCATGATTTCCATTTACCAAAGCCACATTAACTTTCCCCCCATAAATCATGTTCAGCTATATGTCTGATAATTGTGTTCTTTACTATTGGTTTAATCAGTTTGCCTGGTACTGAAGTTAGTCTTACTGGCCTAAAATTGCTGGGATCGGCTCTGAAGCCTTTTTCAAAAATTGGTATTACATTAGCTATGCTCCAGTCATCGGGTACAGAGACTGACTTAAGTGATTAGATTACATACCACAGTTAGTAGTTCTGCAATTTCATGCTTGAGTTCCTTCAGAACTCTTGGGTGAATACCATTTGGTCCTGGTAACTTATTACTGTTTAATTTACGTATTTGTTCCAAAACCTCTTCTATTGATACGTCAGTCTGGGTTAGTTCCTGAGATGTCACCTAAAAAGAATGACTAAGGTGTGAGAATCCCCCTAACATCCTCTGCATTGGTGGAGACCAATGCAAAGAATTCATTTAGCTTCTCCACAATGACCTTGTCTTTCTTGAGTCCGCCTTTAGCACCTTGCTTGTGCAGTGGCCCCACTGATTGGCAGGTTTTCTGCCTCTGCTGTACTTCAATATTTTTGTGTGTGTGTCTTTTTCTAGTTGCTCTACAAATTCTTTTTTGGCCTACTTGCTTATACTTTTACATTTGATTTGCCAGTTTATGTTCTTTTTTTATTATTCTTAGTAGGATTGGACTTACAATTTTTAAAGAATCGCATTTTGCCTCTAATTGCCTTTTTTACTCTGTTGCTTAGCCATGGTCAATTTTTTGGTTCTCTTTCTATTGCTTTATTTTAGGTATAAAACCGTCTGTATTTCTAATAATCAAATTCCCCAGTACTATTGCCTGTCTCTTCTTAATACCTGGGGTGTATCCTCAGTGCAAGAGGATACCATGACATCATCTGGAAGGCAGGTCCTAACTCTGGGATTATTTCCCTCCTCTCTAGTTTGAGATGTTTCCTTCCCCATGACTTTCATCCTCCTCAGCAGCACAGAGGCCATCAGACAGGGGAGTAGGGTTGGGATTGTTCTACTGTGTCCCACAAAGTGTTCTCTGTGCACTTCTCAGCCTCTGTTAGCTCCTCCAGTTCAGCCCCTCTAGTCTCAAGAACCTGCACTTGGACTCTGAGAGCCATAAGCTGCTTGCACCAAATGTGCATAGATGCCATACATCAGTGCAATAATGTGGATAGCCTCCACTCTGCTCCTGGACTTCTGCCTGCATTGCTTTTATTCTTGCTGGGAGGTTTTTGGAGAGGGGGGTGGAGTTTATTGACCTAACTTTAGAGAATGTTAGGTGTAGCTGGTTCTCATGCTCCTTCTCTAAACTCCCTGTTTTCTGCACCTGTTCACTAGCTGCTCTGGTTGCTTAGTGGCTGGCTTTATAACCCCCTGTTCCCCCAAAGTAGTCCTGCCTTCTTGTTAGGGATCAAAGGATGGCAGGCTAGAGCCTCGTTAGGAAGCTCTCAGCTTTCCCTAGTAGTAGGGTTGCCAGGTGTCTTGCTTTTGACCAGAATGCTCGGTCAAAAACGGACCCGTTAAAAGTCTAGTTTGTAGTGCAGGAAAGCTGCCTACCCAGTTCTGCGAGACTCCTGGGAAGCTGCCAACATCTCCCTCTGGCTGCTAGGTGGGTGGATGACCACGAGGACTCTGTGCATGCCCCCACCCCTAGCACCAGCTCAGTAACCCCCATTGCTTAGGAATAGCAGCCGGTGGAAGCTGAGGAGGCGGTGCCTGCAGGGACAGGCAGTGTGCAGAGCCACGTCGTTGTGCCTCTGTCTAGGAGCTGGAGGGAGATGTCACTGGTTCCCGGGAGCTGCCTGAAGTAAGCACCACTTAGAGTCTTCATCCCTCACCCCTTCCCATGCCCCAACACCCTGCCCCAGCCCTGAGCCCCCTCCTGCACCCCAAACCCTGGCCCCACTCTAGAGCCCACACCCGCAGCTGGAGCTCTCATCCCCCATTCCAGCCTGGATCCCCTTCCCGCACTCTGAACCCCTAATTTCTGGCCCCACTCCAGAACCCTCACCCCCTCCTGCACCTCAACCCCATGCCCCATCCCAGAGCCTTCTCCTGCACCCCAAACTCCTCATCCTTGGCCCCACCCCAGAGCACATAGCCAGAGCCCTCACCCCCTCTCGAATCCTGCCAAAACTGAGTGAGTGAGTGAGGGTCGGGGAGAGTGAGCGATGGAAAGGAGGGGCAATGGAGTGAGTGGGGGCATGGCCTCAGAGAAGGAGCGGGGCAGGGGACAGGGCAAGGGTGTTCAGTTTTTCGCAAATAGAAAATTAGCAACCTAACCTAGCAAGCCACTAGGCTTAGTGCACAGCCCCCCAAACAGACTACACTATAAACTTGAAACAAGCAGGTACACGGAGCCCTGTTAATAGTTGCTATTGATTTCAGTGAATGCAGGATCAGACCCAAAGTACTTCCCCTTCCTGGACAAGAGTAGCAACAATGTAACTTGTTCTGTTTCCACCAGACTGTTTAGTCCTTCCTGTGGTTTCCCGGATGGAATTTTTTTCTATTTATGACGTACTGGCTCTATTTTCTCTTGAGGTTTAATATTATGTAACACATCAAGTTTCTGACCAAAGTAATTAGCTTACCAGAGGCTGGCAGTGATCTAAATCCAGCAACTACGTTCACCTACTCCCATTCTATTTCTTGTTTTGTTTTCTTTTTTTTGAGTTCTGCAATAAAGCTAATTTCCTTCATACATCTCTTTCATGTAATAGAACTTCATGTGAATTTCTGTTTCCTGTACAGACTCATTTGACTTTCCCCTATGACTCAGACTTCATTGTCTTGTCATAGAGGAAATCTACCCCTCCTTTCACTAAAGGGTATTTTGTAAGCAGATTTGTCTTTAATAGCTTATGTAGGCATTTTTCCAGTTTATCATCATAACTAAAAGGGCAGATCACGTAAAACCCAGTCTAAATTTAAGCTGTACTTCCCATTTTATTTCCTCTGCATATTGAGCCACAGACACTGTTGTGTTTCTAAACATGTTAGTTTTAAAGACGTATGGGGCTATATTTTGGATAACTTTCTTGTGCTCCTAAACCAGTATCAGGATCATGTCTACAAAATATCCCTACTGAGCAGATCAACAGGTGATGGCAAGAACAGAAAGTGCAGAATGTTGAGAGGTGAATTCTTAAATAACTAAATGTAGTTGTCTTCCTTCAACAAGTTTACTGAAAAATAACATCACTCTGAAATGTGATAGAATAAAATTGAATACAGCACTTTCAGAAAATAATCCTAAGTATCTCTTAATAAAAGAAGCCCACATATGTAATTAATGGATGGTAGTTAAGCTAATAATTGTGGACACAGTAATTAGTGCTAATGAAGGCAAGGTACTATTATTATCTATCTATATATATAAAAGTCAAATGGTGTATGCGTGTATGTACGTTCACTTACTCCTTCCACACCGTTTGAGCTAGAGACTTGAAATTTGGTACAATTATAGGTCTTAGGGTCCTAATCAGGGTAAGAGTCGAAAATTTTTCAAATCTCACCTCTGACTCCCCCCAGGGGTGAAATTATTTAAAGGCCAATCACATCAGCTGGGTAGCTGCTGTTCTCTGTGACATAGTTATGATGTCATAATACCCCCCTCCAACGGACCCTGCACTCGCTCAGCTCTCTGCCCCCTCCCCCCTCCAACGGACCCCGCACTCGCTCAGCTCTCTGCCCCCTCCCCGCCTCCGACGGACCCGAGTTGGGTTTGGTCGGAGGGTAAGTGAGGTAGGGGTGTCGGATTTGGTTGGGGGGGTGAGGTGGGGGTGTCAGGTTTGGTTGGGGGGTAAGTGAGCTGGGGGTGTTGGGTTTGGTCTGGGGGGGTGGGAAGGTGTCGGGGTGGGTGAGGTGTGGGTGTTGGGGTTGGTCGGGGGGTGTTGGGTTTGGTGGGGGGGTAAGGTGGGGGGTCAGGGTTGGTCGTGGGGTAAGTGAGGTGTGGGTGTCGGGTTTGTTTGTGGTGGTAGGTAGGGGTGTCGGGTTTGGTTGGGGGGAAAGTGAGATGGGTGTGTCAGGTTTGGTCTAGGGGGTGTGAGGTGTGGGTGTTGGTCAGGGGGTGTCGGGGTTGTTAGGGGGTGATGTGGTTGTGTTGGGTTTGGGTCGGGGGGTGAAAATGTGAGTCGGGGTTGGTCGAGGGGTAAGTGAGGTGGGGGTGTCGGGTTTGGTCGGGGGGGGTGAGGTGGGGGTGTCAGCTTTGCTCTCTGCCCCCTCCCCCCTCCAACGGACCCCGCACTTGCTCAGCTCTCTGCCCCCTCCCCACCTCCGACGGACCCGAGCAACGCCGGGTATTTTCGCTAGTTATTAATAATAATAATGTAGTGCCCAGGCGTTCCAGTCATGGACTGGGACCCTGTTGTGCTGGATGCTGGAATAAAAAGATAGTCTATGCCCCAAAGAAGTTGTAGTCCTGACCTAAGTTAGATGTCATAAGGACCCCATGTATTCCTGTAGTGGACTCTACATATTTCTGCATAACTGAGTCCTGTATCTAAGGATTAATTTAACACACATTATGTTTCTAGCTCTTATAGATACAAAACAAACAAACAAAAACCCGTCAAATATAAGCCGCGTGTAAGCCAATGCAGTTTTCCCCCAAGTCTGCAGAGAGCCTAAAACTACAGCTGTAAGAAATATGAGAATTCCCTTTATAATATCAATGGGCTGTTAACTCAAATGTAAATGCAGGCAATTTAAATGTCAACATTCACTTATTTCACTGCTAATCTTTGTAACATAAATGTTCACTAATGTGCTTACACCTGAATCCAAAACAGTTGTCAGTGCCTTTCCTGGTACCCAAATGTCCCTTATCCAACTGCCCACATGTTCAGATCCCTTTCCTTTCCTCCCCTCAACAGTTCCTACAATTTCTGTACTGTATATGTACAGAAATCTGCAGTGTAGTTGTAAAACTTCCTCATAGAACTCTTACCCTCTTGTCTAAGTGAGAGAAAGCTTCTTGGACTAAACTGGGTGTCATCACCCTGTCACCCAGTTTGTTAGCCACCCAAACAATCTTCGTAGAAGTTCTGCCAGCCTTTACTATGCTCTGCAGGTTAAATATAGGTGCACCCCACTCCCTGTGCCCCCTTGAAGAGTGTTCCCCTGTAGCATGCAGTCACTGTCACTGGGCATGCACAGAATTAACAAGTTTGCTGTCTCCAGAGAGCCCATTTACACATCAGACTGTTTGGTTTAGCTGAGGTAGGGTGGCAGTGGGGTGGATGAGGGAGCAAGATGACTGAATCCTGAGTGCCCTGAGGAAGGGTCACAGTTAGGAAGTTAGGCAGGATTTACACACAGCTTGCTGGCTGTGTATGGTTCACACTTCAAGCAATAAAACTAGATTAGGAGAGAATCGAAAGTGAGGGTGGTGGAAACCAAGAAAAGATTACAGAGCAAGTATAAATATGAGCAAAGTAAATAGAAAGCCAGAAAACCAGGCCTGGGGCAGGCCCCAGTGAATCACACATGAAGTTAGAGTTGGTCCAATTAGAGAGAGAGATAAAGTAGGCAAAGAACATTAGCACCAGCAAGTCTGTCTTGCTGAGGCAGGGGGGTAACACAGTGACCTACAGCTCTGGCACCCCAAGAAAGTATCACAGTAGTTAGTATAAATTGAAAATGTAAGGGTAGCAGAAATAAATTAAATTTAATGTCAAAATAACACAAATAGTGTAGTTTGGTATTATTCATTTTAACACTTACTTCAATAAAAAACACCATTGTCTTTTTACCTGAAGCTGCTACTGGATTTGCCGTCTTCCACAGCAGAGTCTTCATGGTACAGTAAAACCTCCATTTAATGGACTAATTCAGGCGGGGGGGAGGGGGGTGTCCGTTAAATCAAAAAGTCTGTTATTTAATAAAAAAAAACCCCGAGCTGTTGGAGCAGCAGCCCGCCTGCCACAGGGTCGGGGCGGCAGGTCTGCAGCCCACCCACTGCTGGGACCCGGGCGGGAGCCGGCAGCCAGCCCACCTGCTGCCGGGACCTGGGCGGCAGCCGGGAGCAGGTAGCCAGCCCGCCCGGGTCCCGGCACCCGGGTGGCAGCTGGGACCCGGCAGCCAGCCCGCCCGCTGCTGGGTCCTGGGCGGCAGCCGGGAGCCGGCAGCCAGCTCGCCCACTACTGGCACCCGGGCGGCAGCTGGGAGCCGGCAGCCAGCTCGCCCACTACCGGGACCCATGCGGCAGCCAGGAGCCGGCAGCCAGCCCGCCCGCTGCCAGAATTGGGGCGGGAGCCGGCAGCCAGACTGCCTGCTGCCGGGATCTGGGCGGCAGCCAGGAGCCGGCAGCCAGCCCGCTAGCGGCTGGGACCGGGGCAGCAGCCGGGAGCCAGCAGCCAGACGCCTGCGAAGGGGACCGGGGCCGCAGCCGGGAGGGGTCGCGGTCTGATATGGATCAAAAATTTTGTCCGTTGTATCCGAAGTCCGTTAAATCGAGGTCCATTAAATCGAGGTTTTACTGTATATCTATCCTGCAATTGGAGGTGTCACTGCAGCACGTTTAAGCAAACTCTTTGATTGAAGAAGCTTGAATAACAATAGCAGTGAAGCCATGATAGTATAAGCTAGCTGCTTGAGAACAACTCCAGGGCCCTGGGCATGTGGAACTAGCTCTTGCTGCAGCCCATGCTGCCAAGGTTTCACTACTACTGTTATTCAAATTAACTAGATCAAAGCTAACGTGGGTATATGTATCCATACTGCAGTCACAACTCTGATTCTACCATCAAAGACAACAGGTCTTGCCAAGGAATTTAGGACTCACTAGCTGCACAGCACACAGGAGTGCTGTAAGTTTGTGCAAGGTTCCTGTGGTAGGGCAGGAGTAAAAACACCTTGAATGCCCTGCTAAAATGCTGGATAAGCCCTGCCTTCTGGCAGAGAGGTGGGTGGGTGGGAAGGGGGGGGGCAGTCAGGGCTGGCTCATAGCAATAAGCTGGGCTAAGTAGTGACAGCTGGGCTGAAGACTGGGAGGGCTATAAAAGTCCTTAGCAAAGCTCAGTCAGGAGGTTAGCCTGGGAGGGGACAGCTCTGTTTCCTCACCACCAGAAAGGCGCCTCATGGGTCAGGAGAACCTGGGAAGGTTCAGAGTGGGGATAACTGTTGGGGAAAAGTGTTTAGTGTGGTGCTGTACATAAATGTACAAGGGTGAAACACCTGAAGAATGCACTGAGACTCTTCTTTGATGAGCCAAAGCACTGGGGCAAGAAGGAGGAAACCTGTGCTGACCCTGTGACAGTTCCCCAGAGAGTTATAGTAACACACCTTTTACATGGCTTATCGTTAATGGCCCTGCCCTTTTCAGTAGAAATTCTCAACTGTGGCGAATCAACACATGTAGGATTTGACATGGCCCACAAAAGGTGAAAGTTCACTAAATCAGTGTTCCATCCAGCTTCCCAAATCTGTGCCTTTTAGAAAAGTCACATTTTCATCACAGAGGTAGGTGAGTTCATGATGGAAAGTGTATAAAAAGCAGGTATACAACAGTCCAGCATTGGAACCCCATGAACAGGTAGTTTTTTACATTGTCAGTATTTACCATTAGTTATTGCTGTGTAATATTTAAGGTGCTTATATTACAGTGGTGAGGTAATTTCTTTTTAAAAAGTCTTTTTTTGTTTAATGACAGCCACTATGTGCTTATTCAGATACTGACATATTTGTTTACTGAAGTCTTTTTGAGATGAAAGTTTGAAAGTTTACTGAAGCCTTTTAGAGCAGGATCCTTCTTATCTACATCCTTTGCTACGACATATTAGGAACAGCCTTTCTTATCTATCCACACATCTAAAACTCTTGTTTAAGCTCTCAGATCCCAACTCAAAACTCTCTTTTGTCATGAACCCTACAAAAAACTCAACAATGGTTAGACTGTAAGTGTGCTGAGACCACTACTTATCATACTGACAAGTATTGTCTCATTGTTTTCCTTGTGCTCTCTCATCTATCATTTCTTGTCTTACACCTAGAATGGAAGCTCCTCGAGAGAGAGTCCATTTTTTTGTTCTGTGTTTGTAAAGCACAGTAGGTCCTATGTCATGACTGGGCTTCTAGGCACTATGGTAATACTACTAGTACTAATAATAATTAATAAGTAGTCTGGCTATCCAAAGTTCAAGTACTGTTAGGGTGGATCCCTGTGTGCTTTTGTGTTTATTATATAATTTATCATCTGATCACTTTGATAACAAGGTGCAAAATTTGTAATAAAATGCGTGTGTTCAAGCTCTTTAGTGAATTTATGCAGCTGCTGTTGGCTTATGGTAACTCTGACATTTGTTTATTTCCAAAGCTAATGTACCATTGGGAAGAAGCTCATGGGAGAAAGTGAACAGAAATGAATACTGGAATAACAATTTCCACTGTCAGTCAAGGGCCTGTCTTCACTACCACTTTAATTCAACCTTAACAACGTTAAGTCGAATTAAACGTGTACCTGTCTTCACATGCATGCTCTTAAAGTCGATTTAAAGGGCCCTCAAAATCGAATTTGTAACTCCTGCCTCACGAGAGAAGTAAGGCTAAAATCGACATTCCAAGCTCGACTGTGGACTAGTGAAGACAGAACCGACATTAATAGCCTCCAGAGGCTGTCCCACAATGCTCCATTCTGACCGCTCTGGACTGCCTCACTGCTCCACTGTGACTGCTCTGGACTGCACTCTGAACTCGCTGCTCTGGCCAGGTAGATAAGACCCGGGAACATTTGAATACCATTTCCTGTTTGGTCAGCGTGGCCAGCTCACCTGAACAGCTCAGTCACCATTCAGAGCAATCAGCAGCACTAGCCGCCATGCAGAGCTCAGCATCACAAGACTCCATGCAGAGCTCATCTGCCCTGGAGACCAGCCAGAGGAAAAGAGCTCCAGCATGGTCCACTCGTGAGGTGCTGGATCTCATCGCTATCTGGGGAGAGGAATCCATGATGTTGGAACTACGCAACAACAAACGGAATGCCAACACGTATGGAAGAGTCTCCAAGGCCATGCTAGAAAGGGGCCACAACAGGGACACCACACAGTGCCGCGTGAAAATTAAGGAGCTGCGGCAATCGTTCCAGAAAGCCAAGGAGGCAAACGGACGATCAGGGGGCGCGCCACGGACATGCAGGTTCTACAATGAACTAAATCAGATAATGGGGGGCGCCCCCACCACCATCGCGCCGGTCTGCGTGGACTCCACCGATGGGATAATCGTCAGGGAGGAGACTGATTCTGATGAGGACGACCATGAGGAAGAGGAAAATCTCACGGAGCAGCAGGAGGCCAGCGGAGAACCCGTGTTCCCAGACAGCCAGGAGCTGTTTATCACCCTGCAGCCAGCACCCTCCCAAGCCTCCCAGGGGGGTAAGTGTTTCTTTTTTAAGGGATTACATGACGCGTGATTTTGTAAAGGAAGCATTTATTAATGAGTAACTTGCCCTAAGGACTCAGCGTGCTTTCATTGCTGGTCAATTTCTACTCAAAGAGTTTGTCAATATACTCCGGGATTGACCGGAAGTCCTCCACGGACATTTCAATGAAGCTATCCAGGAGGTAGCGATGAATCCTCCGCAGCAGATTTCTGGGGTGAGCCGCCTTATGTGGTCCCCCGTGATAGGAGACCATCCCACGCCACGAAAGTAGTAAGTAGTCTGGTATCATTGTGCAGGCTAGCATTGCAGCGAAAGGACCAGGACTTTGCATGGAGGCAAGGAGCATGCGCTCTCTATCTCTCTGAGAAATTCTCAGCAAAGTGATGTCATTCATCGTTGCCTGTTTGAAATACGGACTGCAATTAGTTGGGAGATAAAGATTCCCAGCTGCAAAGTACTCTTTTCTGCTGAGGACCGACCAACCGCCCCCCCCCCCCCACGAACGCTGACCGCCCCCCCCCCTCCAGCCCGTAGCGGTAGCTAGCAGGGAATCTGAACAGTCTGCAAGCGGTTGCTTCCGCTTCAGATCCAACGTGCACCCAACCCCCTCCCCCCCCCCAGCCCGTAGCGGTAGCTAGCAGGGAATCTGAACAGTCTGGAAGCGGTTGCTTCCGCTTCAGATCCAACGCGCACCCAACCCCCCCCCCCCCCCCAGCCCGTAGCGATAGCTAGCAGGGAATCTGAGCAGTCTGCAAGCGGTCTGAAGAGCCCCAAAAAGACCTTAGCCCTTAGCGAGAGATTTTTTGGCCTTTGTTTTGCAGTTTGCGGTTCAGTGGGAGCCACGCGGTGGGGAGAAGGGGGTGGGGTTACTCTACAATATGCAAGTGCCACTTTTAACTTACCATGGCCGGCTGCACGGTGATTTCAGAAGCCGTGTTGGGCTGAGGCACGCATATGTGTCTGAGATGCTCTGACTTTTCTGTGAGCTATTCAGTCACTTTTAGGTGTAGAACATGACCTTGTACAGAAATCATATCAGACCTCTGAATACTGAGGTTGCAAACGGCATAGTACTCCCATTGTGTACCGTCCGAGACTGCATCTGCCTCCTAACCTTGAATGTATCTGTCTCATAACTTTCAAACTTTCTTTGCCCACATTCGCCCACAGATGAACAATTATCTCAGAATCCCCCGTCCTGCTCCTCCCGCCATGCATCGCAGATAAGAAAGTGTAAAAAGAAAACGCGAATGTGCGATGATATGTTCAGTGAGCTCCTGGAGAACTCGCGCGCTGAGGCAGCCCGCCAGACGGAATGGAGGCAAGGAATCGAGAGATACAGGCAAGGAATCAAGACAGGCAGGAATCGAGAGCCGCTGCAGAAAAGAGGGAAGACCGAGAAGAAAGACGCATGGATGCTTTGCTCCGTATAATGGAGGACCAGAGCAACATGCTGCGATCTCTGGTGGAGCTGCAGCAGCCCAAAGATCACCTCTGCAGCCCCTGTCTAACCACCTCCCCCCCCTCCCCAAGTCCCATAGCTTCCCCACCCAAACGCGGGGTGAGAACCCGGGGGGGCAAGCTCCGTGGACCGACCCACTCCACCCCACAAGCCAGCAGAAGCAGCAGCAGCAGCAGCAGCAGGCTGACGTTCTCGGAAAACTTTTAAAAGCTGCTGTGTCTTGGCCACCCCTCCTCTCCCCCTTCCCCCCCCCCTCTGTCCACTCCTTCCCCACTGCGACTGCTGGTTTCCGTCCAGGATACCATGACAGTGATCCCCTGTATTTGTATTTCTGATGAACCAATAAAGGAACCATGATTTTTCAAACAGTGATTTTATTTCCTCTGCAAGCATGGGGAGGGGGGAGGGAATGAGGGTTCAAGGACAGCAGGCTTAGAGCACAGCAAGGGAGCAGATTCTCAAACGCCATCTCGGGCACTCATAAAACTGGTTTTCAAGGCGTCCCTGAGGCGCAGGGCCTCATGGTGCGCTCTTCTACTTTCCCTGTTGTCTGGCTGCTCGTAAGTAGCAGACAGTAAATTTGCCTCTGCCTCCCAGCCCGCCATAAACGTTTCCCCCTTGCTCTCACAGATATTGTGGAGCACAGAGCAAGCAGCAATAACAATGGGGATATTTCTCTCGCGGATGTCTGAGCGAATCAGCAACGAACGCCATCTCCCCTTCAGACGGCCAAATGCACACTCTACGGCCATTCTGCACTTGCTCAGCCTGTAGTTGAACAGCTCCTGACCCCTGTCCAGGGCTCCTGTGTACGGCTTCATAAGCCAGGGCATTAGGGGGTAGGCTGGGTCCCCAATGATAACGATCAGCATTTCCACACCCCCCCCCACGGAAATTTTCTGGTCGGGGAAGAAAGTGCCTTGCTGCAGCTGTCTAAAAATCCTAGAGTTCCTGAACACTTGAGCGTCATGAAGCTTTCCCGGCCACCCCACGTACAGGTCGGTGAAACGTCCCTTGTGGTCAATCACTGCTTGCATGACCATTGAATAATATCCCTTCCGGTTTCTGTACTCGGCGGCCTCGTGGTCCGGTGCCAGGATAGGGATATGAGTCCCATCTATAGCCCCACCACAGTTAGGGAATCCCATGGCGGCAAAGCCATCTATTGTAGCTTGCAGGTTTCCAAGGTTTATAACCCGGTGTAGCAGCCGCTCGACGATTGCCCTGCTTACTTGCATCACAGCAAAACCCACTGTAGACCTACCCACCCCAAACTGATTCACGACTGACCGGTAGCTGTCTGGCGTTGCAAGCTTCCAAAGGGCTATCGCCACTCGCTTCTCAACTGTAAGGGCCGCTCTCATTTTGGTATTCCTGCACCGGAGGGCCGGGGACAGCAAGTCACAAAGTTCCATGAACGTGCCCTTTCGCATGCGGAAGTTTCTGAGCCACTGGGAGTCATCCCAGACCCGCAGCACTATGCGATCCCACCAGTCCGTGCTTGTTTCCCTGGCCCAGAATCGGCGTTCGATGGCATGAGCCTGCCCCATTGCCACCAAATTTGACAGATTGTCAGTCGCCCTACTTCCAAAAACGTCAGTGCCCCTGTCATCCCTGCTGTGCACGTCCTGGTCCATCTCCTCCTCACTGTCGTCGGGTGCCAGAAAGCGCAGTTGTCCCCAGATCGCATTCCTCTGCAGACGGTGCAGCATGAACTCCGCAACCGTGATCGAGGTCCTCACAACGGCCATTACTGTTTCCGTGGTGTCAGCGGGCTCCATGCTTGCAGTGCTATGGCGTTAGCACGGCGCGGAGAAAGGGCGCGAATTATGGGATGCCTACCCACAGTGCACTGCTCGTAAGGGGGGTCGGCGGCGCGGAAAAAGGGCGCGAAATTTGGAAATGCCTACCCATAGTGCAGCACTCGAAATGGTGCCTGCTGGGGGATCAGGGAACTGTGGGATAGGTACCCACAGTGCAACGCTCGTTATGTCGACACTTGCAAAAGTTGTGCGGACAGACACTGTCGACTTGCTGTGCTTAGCTGTGCCTAGTGAAGACACACAAAATCGACTGCATACAGTCTGCTTTACAAACTCGAATTAAAGGAAATTGACCTACTGCTGTGGTGAAGACATACCCTTTAAAGTCAAGTGCAACAAATACAGAAAATAGAACAAAATTAAACCTTTACTGTGGGGAGCTCAAATGGAACCTTTGTACATTGCCTAGTTGTGAGGGACAGTAATAGTCATTACTGAAAACCCTATAATTGTTGCAGGGTTTGTCCTGTTGGCGGCAGGCAGCTTCTACCTTTACAAAATAATCTGTGCTCTAAGGTCCTGATCCAAAGAACCTTGAAGTCAATGACAGGAAGGACTCGCTAACAGAGGATGTGCCAGTGCACTTTGGCAACATTTTGTGTCAGAGAGAAAAACAGCCATTTTACTTGCACTTAAATCTTCCTTTTGTTTTTGATCATCAAGGTCCATTTTTTTTAAATGATTGCAAAATCATTGGCTTCAATTTCTTGACAATCCAATAATAGTGTTTGTTTTATATAGTATCTCAGTTTAGATTAGTTTAGGATGCATGGCCAGATGTTAATGATACAGTCAAAATTAAATACTGTAGTGGAGAGTTTTGCCATCAAATGAAGTAGCCTATTATCAGTTTAGCCTGGAGTACTCTGAACACAGCATACTTGAAAGTGAGATCATTGGAAAGAATTGTCCCTGCAAATTGCATGCATTGTCCTCTTTAAAATTGGGTCTGTAAGATCAGGCAGCTGCCATGCAGCTTTAATTTGTCAGACTTGTCCCTACTATGCAGAATTAACTGGGGTGTCATTGTGCAGGATTAACTGGGGTGTCATTGTGCAGGATTAACTAGTATGACATTTCCATAGCTATGGCATTATAGTTGAACTAGTCTGATCTGTATAATATGCGCCTTTTCTTTATTATCAAACCTGCTAATTTTCTGCTTCCACCAGTAATTTGCTTCAACCAACATTCCTCTTGTGGAAAAGCAAGAAAAATCCATTTTTCTCCCAAATCTCTCTAGCTTTCTAACAGTACCTATGATTAAGTAAGCATGAAAGCTTTTCTGACTGAGTTCCTTTATAAGACTTCAGTGCCAGACTAAGAAAACAACTGCTAGTTAGAACGTATTGTTTCTTTCTCCAGCACCACTTCCTTTTTTTTTCAGAATTATTTAAATGTATTACCCTTGTTTTGGCTTGTCAGCATCCAGAAAGCAGCCCTCCTTGCCAGGAAGTGTGTATTTGGCACTTACACTTGAGGGCATGGCAGCTGTGCAGCTTTTCTTTGCCTGCATACAGGATAGGTCCCCACTGAAGGAAAACAGAGTCGGTATTAATGAACACTCCCAGGGAAAGGAGTTTTAACATGGCAAGATCAGTATAATTAATGTAAATCAATCCCAAAGGAGGAAGTGCTGATGAAGAATTTAGCAATGCTCCCTAATTGCTGCTCTCTGAGGCAATAAAATGTGAAAAAAAGCAACTTGGACAAAAAGAAAAAAAAAAGGGTGCTTTTGCAACATTGAAGTACAGCAATAAGGGGAATACCAGACTAGTGGGATGGAGAAATTGGGATTTTTCTTGTGGTGAAGGAAATTCCACTTACTTACACAGTATTAGATTAGACCCTGAGAAGTGCTGAATCTGTCTAAACGCATAGCACAAACCCTGGTTAAAAATGTCTGTGCCTCTTGCCCCTTCCTTTTTATGGACCTTAAACATTATTTAAGATTTTGGAAAATAGAAATACTATGTTTGAAACATTCACATTCTTGCAGCCCTTTCTAGTCCTAGGAATTCTGACTTGCACCTGCTTTATCTTTCCATCCCAGTTGCCCTTTGCCTCTCTTCATTAGCACTACATTTTCCATTCTGTAATTCTAGTGTTACCACTGTGATGCTGCACTCTATATGATTTTAGGAAAATATGCTGATTGTGAATATAATGTAACTAAAATATACTTCATGCAAAAGGTCTCTTGGAAGGTATCATTACAAAGCTAATCTACTGAATGTGGACATCCTATTTGTATAAATGTATCACTCGTATCTGAAACTAGAAATATCAAATATAATTCTGAGGGCCTATTGTATATGCTTTTGCCTATTGTATTGCTTATGTGAAGTGTGGGCCATTAATGGTGGTTTGGAATCTTGATGGCTCCCATCAGCCAGGACAACTGACTGTGGATGGCTCTGTTTGCAGAGTCAGGCTGGGAGAAATGAAGGCTTGGAGTCTCACAGGAAAAGTGACCATGTCACCTGGTACTGAAATACATCTTAAACTTGGTGCTTTTCCATTTAGAAGTGGGGAGAGGGGACCCAGAGAAACAAATGATTCCTGCCTTGTGCCAAAGCCATGTAAGGGTGTGGAACAGAAGAGAGGGGGCAACACTCGTGAGAAATCCCCTAGCTACCACCTGAGCTGGAACAAAGACTGTACCAGGAGAATGGATGGTGCCCAGACTAGGAAGGTGTCCAGTCTGTGAAAGAAATTTATTGAAACATCTCTGAGGGTGAGATTTTATCCGTATTCAGTTTTATTACTTTACTATACAGAGACTTGCATGTTTTGTTTTATTTTATTTGGTAAGTCATTTTGTTCTGCCTGTTACTAGTGGGAACCACTTAAATCCTATTTTTTGCATCTAATAAAATCACTTTTTACCTATTAATTAACCTGGAGTATGTCTTAGTACCTGGAGGCACAATCAGCCGTGCATATCTCTCTCAGTATTCTAGAGGGTGAGCAATCTATGCGTTTTCCCTGTATAAGCTTTACACCATGTAAAACAGATTTATTTGGGGTTTCGACCCCATTGGGAGTTGAGTATCTGAGTGTTAAATACAGGAACACTTCTGAATCTGTTTTCAAGTGGGCCTACAGCTGTTAGAGGATGTCCTTCAGACTTGGGTCTGGGTTTGCAGCAGGCTAGCAAGTCTGGTTCAAAACAGGCAGGGCTCTGAAGACCCAAGCTGGCATGGCGAGAAAGCAGGGGCAGAAATAGTCTTGGCACATTAGTTGGCAACCCTAAGGGGATTTCTGTGATCCAACCTGTCACTACCACCACCATCTTTTAAGCCCTGACTCAGTTGAATTATTTTCTGTTAGAAAAAATATTCAAAGAGCATCAAATATTAGAAGTAACATAAAAAATACAATTTTGTCATGCATTATAAGCAAACTAATGACTGGAGAGAGTGCACTAACCAATACTTTTCATCTTTATGTTTCAGCTATCGGAATTAATAGGAGTCAGATTCTTAGCTTGTTGAAGGCCTTGGGCTGATAGTCAAAAGGATTTCAAGCATGCTGAAAATGAGTGGGGTTTTTTCCTTTAGGAATGGTTGAGTTAACATTTTGTATGGCATGTTGCTCATGATAGTTGGAAGATTCTGCAGAATTGATGGGAAATGAAGGAGAATGTAAAAAGTGATTTTTAGTCATGCACATTAAATATGTTAACTACTTTGAGAACATTTAAGAATGTTTCTTATGTAATTATTTTTATTTAATATTTTAATAGCTTAGTTATTATAAGACTACCTTTTGTGGAATGGAGGTGGCGGAATCAAATCAAAGTAGACTGAAATGCCATACTGATTTAAAAGTTCCATGCACACTTTTTAAAGTAAGTGGAATCTGGTGATAGCAGAAAATAGGTAGAGATAAAGGTGGGTTCAGTGGGTAAAATTAATCTTGTAACTAATTCAGAATAGAATGTATTTTAGTCTATCCAGATAAACCTCCAAATTATGGTAACTTTATGGGGTTTTCACTCTGGATAGTGATTTGGGACTTTGAAACTGAAAAGCATACAGTGTACTATTTCAGATCAAAGACTAGAAATGTGCAAATGATACAAAATTAACATGGCATACATACAATTAATTAAAAACTGGCTAAGTTCTTAAAATGTAATTGTAAATGGGCAATTATCATCGAGCAGATGTGTTTCTAATGGTGTTCCACAAGGATCAGTTCTTGGCCTTCATTACTTAGTTTTGACCAGGAAGAGAACATAATATCATCACTGACTCAGTTTGCAGTAAATGATGGAGAGAATAGTTCACTGATACAGAATGATATGGATTGCCTGATAAGCTGGGTGCAAGCAAACAACATGCAATTTAATTTGGCTAAGTGTAAATGTATACATCAAGGAATACAGACGATCCATACAAGATGAAGGGTACTATTCTGGGAAGCAGTGACTCTGAAAAAGATTTGGGGGCATGGTGGATAATCAGCTGTACGTGAGTGCCCAGTGCAATGCTGTAGCCAAAAGGGTTAATTCAATCCTAGGATGAGTAAACAGGAGACTCTCGTGTAGGAGTAGAGTGGTTATTTTACCTCTGTATTCAGTGCTGGTGTGACTACTGCTGGAATACTGTGTCCAGTTCTGGTGTCCACAATTCAGAAAGGATGTTGATAAATTGGTGACATTTCCAAGAAGGACCACAAGAATAATTAAAGAATTGGAAAACGCCTTATAGCAATAGACTCCAGGAGCTCGATTTATTTAGTTTAACAAAGAGAAGGCTTAGAGTGACTTCATCACAATGTATAAGTACTTCCATGGGGAACAAATATTTGATAATGAGCTCTTTATTCTAGCAAACAAAGGTACAACAAGATCCAATGATTGGAAGTTGAAGCTAGACATATAAGGTGTGAATTTTTAACATTTAGACTAATTAACTACTGGAATAATTTAGCAAAGGTCGTGGTGGATTCTCAATCCCTGGCGATTTTTAAATCAAGACTGGATGTTTTTTGAAAGATATGCTTTAGTTCAAAAGGAATTTTGTCCACTGCAGAGAGCTCCTGGGAAGTGCCGTCCCAGCTCATTCATTGAAGCCGAAGCAACAGCAGCACCTCGAAGCCAGTGCTCGGCGGCAGCAGCAGAGAAGAAGCAGAGAAGCCTCCGCTTCTGGCCTCTCCCTCCCAGAAACTGCTGCTGGGGGGAGGGGGCGCCAGAAAGCTTGGCGGGCCGCAGGGAAGGGCTTTGCGGGCTGCATGTTTGAGACCCCTGGACTAGATGATCATAATGGTTCCTATAGGCCTTGGAATCGATGAAACATTTTTTTAATTGCTTACGGTCCCGATACTACAGGCATGAATAACTTCACTTAGATAAGTAGTTCCTTTGAGTTCAGTGGTGCTTTGACCTGAGAAGTCAAAGAAGCTTGGTAGTGCACTTATTGGTAGAAATATAAAACTGAATTTAAAGGTACTAGAACTTGGCTAACTCCCAAAGTTCTTATTTAGGCCTCACTCAGGCAAGTCACCTATTGAATTCAGAGGGAGGTTTGTCAGAGTAAGAGTTGAGGATTTGGTCTTCTCATGTTACACATGGTAAATTTGTTTAATTATTTCAAATGGCAGTGTTTGTAAATTGGAATTGCCCAGGTTGGCCCCCTTCCAACATTTAAAATAACATTGGATGAATCTGTTATGCTTGGAAATAATTGGCAATAATTTGGAAAGTGCTGGGAAAAATAAAGAGATTAAATGCATATTGTACAATGGGGATTTTGTGTTTTTTATCTTGGCATTAAATCCAAAGTCTCTGATAAGTATTTGGAATGTGCTTGAGGCCTGTGGCTTTGTGGTTCTTCAGGCTAGAACTTGTTTTATTTTCCATGCATTTCCCTTATTATAAACCTGAAACTGGTGGAACAAATGTTTCTTATCTAATATTGAGCTTTTCAAAGCCAGAAGGTGCTCAACAGGATTCTTTGTAATAATACCATCAATACGTTTATTTCAGTAGCTAAAACC
The DNA here is from genome assembly GCA_032164245.1 of Sternotherus odoratus. NCBI lineage: Eukaryota > Metazoa > Chordata > Testudines > Kinosternidae > Sternotherus > Sternotherus odoratus. The sequence goes on along the minus strand of JAVMKO010000005.1, from coordinate 78,714,777 downwards.
TTTCCAAATGATAGCAGTTCAGTCTGCCTTCTCTCTCCTGGAGTGTCAAGGAAAGAGTAGTACAGTCAGAATCTCAGAAGAGAGGGACACCAGCAAATTCATGGCTGAGGTATCTCCTTTGCTTAGCATAAAGTAGGCTATAGAACTTGTCAGCGGTTCCTCTCTTTTGTCTATAATTAAGGTTGCCCAACATTCTCCATTAAAAACCCCGTTTTAGTTGCTTATAAATTTGCAAAATTTCAACAGTTTGGACTGAAATTTTCCATGCTGGGTGTCTACCTCAAGCTGACTTTTTTTTTTTTAATGTTTCAGCTAAAACAGTTCATCCACTTCCAAGAATAAGGTTAAGGAAAAATCAGTTGTTTTCCCTGTGAGAAAAAAATGATGATGACCGTTCTGTTGAGAACTCTAGCACCTACATGATTTGGAGCCAGGACTTTAAATTTGGCAGAGGTGTCCGGTATCCCTGGTGTCAGGGAGCTGCCTTTTGTTGTCCCTGTATAAATTTGCACAAATGTAGCTAAATTAGAAGATGAAAAATCTCAGTAGAGATGTGTAAGAGGTTGGAAGCTAAATTCCATGAAGAGTCCATCTGAACTGAACCCTTCACCACTTCTATGTGTCAACTGGACTGTGCATGTGGCATCAGTACAAAAGAAGAACAAATGCTCCATCCCAGGGCTGGACAAGAATTTACCTGTAATTGCTCCTCCTGGGTGCCAGGTGTCTCAGTGGTACTGGGTAATAAATCAGAAACCAACATTTTGGGTCATTTTATCTTCCTCCCAGCCATTCTATAGCATTTCCTTGGCAGCTATGGACTAATTTTTCAGATAAAAGAATCAATAAATGTGAACCTTGGTATTTAAAAGACATGGCTTCTTGTTTCACACAAATAATGTACTACAGTATTATGTGAATTCAGTCTAATGTCAGTGAATGGCAACCATTGTTTGTTTAATGATGAAAATGTCTTGTAGAGAAATCAGAGTTGCCATTTTTCTAGTGAAAGGGGCTTTGAAGGGCAGACCTGCAAGCCTCCAGCTTGCTGTACATCCTTGTCTGCACTTGCCTTCTCAGCCAACATTATCAATGCCACCCCACAGAGGAGCCTGCCTGCAGGCAATGAATGCTTGGACAAAATCCAGCTGTCTGAAGAACAGTCCATGGAAGTCAGAAGTCAATGATGCTGGTAGGGAATTGGAAAAGCTTTGAGCTCATCCTTTCACTGAGAAGACATGATCTTGTGGAATGGGAGTGTTTTCATGAAAGGTTGGGTCCTGGTTCCTGTAAATCCAGCCAGCTCTGCAACAGACTGAACTTTGAGGTGGGTTAGAGGGGTTGGGGACCTACTGTATTAGAAAAGTAAGGGCTTGGTTACACTTACAGCTTTATAGCGGTTTTGGTTATACCTGCCCTTGTATACAGCTGTAGGGATAGCGCTATAGTGTGTCCACACTGAAACCCGCCAGCAGTATAACATGGCCATATTTTCGGCACTTGCAGCGGCATGGGGAGTGGTGCATTATGGGCAGCTATCCCAGCATTCAGCTGGGTGCAACGTGCTTTTCAAACGAGGGGGGCGAGGGGGAACATGTTGTGTGTATGCGGATGGAGGGAGGGAGTGGATTTTCGGCTGCTGAGACACATTTCCTTTGAAATTCAGAGCCTGCTAGTTTTCTCTTTCACACAGGCTCACTTCGTAAACATTTGCGTTGCTGATTAGCCAAGTTTAGAGAGAAACTCTGAAAACGTACTACCGCATTCCTCCAGCTGAGTTCAAAACAAAGGGAAGAAATGGCAATTGCCTTAAAGGGCTCAGGGGCATCTCCAGAGATCACTCAAAGCGTTTGTAGATAACGTGGATCAGTGAGATAACGTGGATCAGTGAGATAATGTGAATCAGTGAATACGCAACAGCAGTTAATCCTCGGGGAAGGGAGGATTACCAGGACCAGTATAACTGTGGGTTCATAGCGCTCTACATGCCTCTCCAGTCTGGATGGGTAGTGAGTTATAACACTCCTGGAGGCTTTCTAGCACTATAAAATGCCACTGTAACCAAGCTCTGACTTAATAAATGTAGGCTCTTTGTATTTCATTATTTTGTTTTGTATCAGAAACATTTGTTGCTTTCATGGTCTCTTGTTTCTACTTGAATTTCTCTTCTTTGTTTAAATACACATTTTGTTTTATAATGAGTGCTGTTTGTTGTACAGTAGTGGTGATTTAGGGGAAGAGGGTTGGAGATTTCTATAAGTAGCCAGGGTCAGGGGCTGGATATCCTAGGGGAATGCTTCAAAGGAACATGGAGACTTGGGTGCATGTTCACCTTAACTAGTGTTAAGTGTTAAGGTGAAAACAGGACTGGCGTAGCCCACAAGCAAGTGCCTGAGTGGCTAATAGGCTGCTAGTGCCAGGGAGTAAACACCCAGCCACAATGGCCAATGCTATCTCTTGCACAGGGGATAACAAGGTGATTTCCAGTGGGTATCTCAGGAATCCTTACATTGCTGTCACTACCATTCTTCAGAATGAGATTTTACTACATGATGCCATCAGGCATTTTTCTCTCTTGTTAGAAGCAGAAATACATTAGTTGAGTTTTGGTTTGAGAGCTGTTATTTTATAGCTTACATGTAGTAGACATGTGGGATGTGATTTGTCTGATTGACTTCAGCTCTCACATTCAGTTGGGGAAGTAGCTACTAGTTGTAATCAGAATTTTCTAATGGGCACCTTTCGGGGTGGCAGGGACTTGCTTAGATTAAAAGTTCAATGTGAATGGATGAAAACATGCCATTTTTAGACAGAGTAATTTAAAAATTCTAACATTTATTTATAGATTATAGTAATTCAGTTTAATGGTGTCATTTGTTCACTCTTTTGATCAGAATTCATTTGCCTTCTGATATTTGTTTGAACTGTCAGCTCCCTTTGCCATTTTCTGTTTTTCTAATTTAGATTTTAAGCTTTTTGAACAGGCTTCTTCTCTGGTCTTTCTAAATTGCCTTGCACAGAGGGAGAGGGAAAGAAGCCAGATGGGAGGGAATGGCTAAGCAGTGGGGGAGAGGCAGAGTGTGCTGCAAGGCAAAAGAGAGGTCAGAGTAGGAGGGAACAGGGACACATGGAATCAGTGTCTGAGTCAAAGCTGTAGGGTAGGGAGGAGACAGTTTCCTTTCTGATGGTTTTATTTTTCTGATTAGGTCAATCAGGGGAAATCCCATTTCTCCACTAAACAGCAGTAGTAGAGAGAAGGGCAGCTGGTGACAAGATTGCAGAAGGGTTGGTGGGAGTTGTAAATATAGGAGTCTAAGGCCATGGTTACACTTACAGGATTATAGCGCTTTTGGTTATAGCGTGTCCCATATACAGCAATAGGTATTGCGCTAGAGCGTGTCCACACTTTGACCCGCCAGTGCTAGAGCATGGGCACATTTGCGGCGCTTCAGGCGGCATTAGGAGCAGTGCAATAGGGCAGGTATCCCACAGAGCATCTCTTCCCAATCTGGCGCAATGCCTTGTGGGAAGGGGGGCATCACTTGTGGCCATTCTGCATCCTGTTCCAACTCCCCATGATGCTTTGTGTCATATCCCAGCAATCCCTGTGTTTCCGTCCACCTCAGGCACCATCTTTCGACAGTTTCAGCAAGGCACGTTCTGTCGTCCGTTTTTTCGTGTGCCGTAATGTATCACGAACTGCTGAGGAGCATGCTGGTGAGTGTCGCCAGCACAACTCTTTGTGCAGTGGAGTTCATTCTTGACAGGGAAGGTGACAGTAGTGATGAGTCTGAAGAAGACGAGCTCGAGTCGAGGAACGCATTGGACACTAAACTGATCGTAGCTTTAACGGACATGCTCACGACCATGGAACGCCGCTTCTGGGCACTGGAAACGAGCACTGACTGGTGGGATCGCATTGTCATGCAAGTGTGGGACGATGAGCAGTGGCTGCAAAACTTTTGCATGAGAAAAGCCACTTTCATGGGACTGTGTGCTGAACTCACCCCCGCCCTGCAGCGCAATGACACTAGACTGAGAGCTGCCATCCCAGTGGAGAAGCGGGTGACTATAGCAATCTGGAAGCTGGCCACCCCGGACAACTACCGATCGGTGGCCAACCACTTTGGGGTAGGAAAGTCTACCGTTGGAGTTGTGTTGATGCAAGTGTGCAGGGACATTAATAGCCTCCTGCTACAAAAAATCGTGACTCTTGGTGACGTGCGTGACATCGTGTCTGGCTTTGAACAGATGGGTTCCCGAACTGTGGAGGGGCGATCAATGGGACCCATATACCTATTCTGGCACCTGCCCACCTAGCAGACGAGTACATTAACTGAAAGGGGTACTTCTCCATGGTTCTTCAGGCGCTTGTGGATCACCGTGGGCATTTTGCTGACATTAATGCAGGCTGGTCGGGAAAGGTGCATGACGCACGCATCTTCCACAACACCGGACAGTTCAGCAAGCTGCAAGAAGGCACTTTTTTTTCCAGATCAGAGGATCCCCGTGGGGGAAGTTGAAATGCCCATTGTGATTCTTGGTGACCTTGCTTACCCTCTAATGCCCTGGCTCATGAAACCCTACACAGGGAGCCTGGACAGCAGCCAGGAAAGGTTCAACTACAGGCTGAGCCGCTGTCAAATGACTGTGGAGTGTGCTTTTGGGCATCTCAAGGTGGGCTGGAGCTGTCTTTATGGGAAGCTAGACTTGGCAGAGGAAAGCATCTCCGTGGTTATTTCCGCGTGCTGTGCCCTACATAATCTTTGTGAGTGGAAGGGTGAAGGCTTCACTGTGGCATGGTCCTCGGAGGTTCAACAGCTGGAGGCCACATATGCACAGCCAGAGAGCAGGGCTCTTAGAGGGGCTCAGCGTGAGGCTACAAGGATCAGGGATGCCTTGAGGGAGCATTTTGATGCTGAAAGCGAGTTCAAATGGGAATTCCAGAGGGAGGGAGGGAGGGAGGGAAGGTGCATTCTGTTAATAGGATAATGCTTTTCTGTAGCCATTAGATATATATGTGCACCGAATAAAGAAACCCATTTATTAAAAAGAATTAATGTATTGAACAGCTTTTTCAGATTTTGAAGTAAAAGTTGAAAAAAAGTAAAATGTGTGAGGGAGGAGGGGGGTGCAATTGGGGTGGGAAGGGGTCAGTCAGAGATTGACGTATGTCCTGGCCTCATACCCTCCAATGCCCTTCGAGTTGCTGTGTTCCCCCAACCCCATTTGCAGAGGCCGACAATGCTTGTTATTAGGGGATGAGTGCAGTGGATAAGGGTGCTGGGTCTGTGGGTTGGTCGGTGAAGACGGGACTTGGAGGAAGCCGTGGGTGGTAATAACCAGGCAGCTGTTGATAGTGGCCCGAAGGGGCCAGAAGGGGAAGGGTTAGGGGGCAACTGAGAATGGGGGCGGCGAGCACGGTGCTGCTTCTCCTCCTGAACGGCGGTGATCCACTACAGAGTCTCTACTTGCAGCTGTAATAATGTAAACAGCTTGTCAGCGCGCTTTTCAGTGCGCTGCTCACGAGCCATCGCCCTCAACTGGATCTGTTCATCCCTCCGCTTGCTCTCATTCTCCCACCACTGCTGTGCAACGCGATTCTCCGTTACAGCCTGTTGCATAACTAGTTGTAGAAGATCTTCCTTGCTCTTTCGTGGTCTCTTTCTAATCCTCCTCAGCTTCTCAGCTGCAGATAAGACTGACAGTGATGGGGTGTTCAAGGTCGAAACTAGGGAAAGTCAGTGCAAAATTAAAACAGAGGATTCACTTGTTCACAACAGACAGTGCTATGATTCCCCCGCATTCCAAGTTTCTCTGTCCCGTTTGCCTGTCCCACACACAGCTAGAGCACAGAGAGAGCAATGGAGCTCCTTCCATGGTGAGTTGTCTCAGGATGCAGGGGGAATGATTGCTTCCCTGCCTTGCTGACCTATGGCTTGGGGTAGCGGAGGGCATTTGTGGGAACCGTACTCTGAGCACTGTCCCAACATTCTCTGTATGGGTGTTTGTGCTGGAAGATATCTCGCTGCTGCGGGTGACGGAGCAAGAAAGGGAGGGCATTCTAATGAGATGCGGCTTTCGGCCAGGGCCATATGCAGCTTGCCTCTGTACATATGTATCGTAATTCCTGCGGCTAGACCGCAGCTGAGACTGGACAGCCTCTTCCCCCCAACAATTGATGAGGTCCATCACCTCACTATTGTTCCATGGTGAAGCTCGCTTATTGTGAGGAGGCATGGCACATGGAGTCAGGGCCAAGCAAAATGGTTACCTGCAATGATTGCCTGAGGAGCACTCCACGCCTGGCTGGAGCAAACAGGAAGGGGATTTTCAAATTTCCCTGGGAATTTAAGAGGCGGGTCTGATGTGTGGTCACCTGAGGATGCGACAGAAGAGTTTGAAAGTGATGATCAGAGTGGCTTGAACGGGATTATGGGCCAGGCTGGAGACTAATTAACATGCAATGGGTGTTCGCATTCGCGCCATAGCACTACAGCGGTAGCGCTACAGCCCTTATTCCCCATGTGGAGGTGGATTACCACAAGCGTTATAAACTTGGACTTATAGCGCAATACGTGCCTTGCCAGTGTGGACGGGTAGGGAGTTATAGCGCTCCTGGAGGCTTTATAGCGCTATAAAGTGCCAGTGTAACCAAGGCCTTAGACCCTCAGAGAGTCGAGGTTTTTAACTGATTGGAATGCATTGATGACAAACAAACAAAAACCATGACAATTCATTTTCTGCATCACTAATACAGTCCAAACATCAGGGCTGCTGTTTGTTCATCCAGCTGAGATACCAGTTACAAGAATAAAATAGTTGGAGCCATGGTTTATAAGAGTTAACTCCTATCAAATCTTATTTTCATAGCTCAGTACTAGAATATTTATGGGAATAAAGCGACAGTCTTGTAGCACCTTATAGACTAACAGATCTTAGGGATCATGAGCTTTCGTGGGCTAAGACCCACTTCATCGGATGAATGTTGTGGAAAACGATTTTCACAATATTCATCCGATGAAGTGGGTCTTAGCCCACGAAAACTCATGATCCCTAAGATCTGTTAGTCTGTAAGATGCTACAAGATTCTTTGTTGCTTTTGCAGATCCAGACTAACACGGCTACCCCTCTGACATGGGAATAAAGTGAATCAAAGTTTTGACTCATCTCTTAGGGCAACTGAACTTGAAACTCCCTTGGCCATGTGAGGGAGGAATGGAAAGTGAACCCAAATTTTTGCAAGCTGTCTTACAGTCAACTGATGTATTGTATTCCAACTTTATGTCCTGCTGCTGATCTGAACAGATGTGCACCAGAAACTACAATACTTAAGACATTTCATTTGTAGCCCGAATCAGATATGAATCTAAGTAGATCAAGAGGAACAGAGGATCTTCTCTTCGTCTCCTCCTGCCAAAGCTAAGTATTTTTTTGGCAACCATAAAGTATTGCTCATAGAGGATTATAACATTTCCCATGAATAAACTTAGACTTCTGTACATCTGCATTACAGAAGGCAGTGGGAGTTTATTTGTAGGCTAACAGGAAATCTGTGTTTAGGTAGATTAGAATAACTTGGAAAATAGCCCCCTGGCAAATCAGAAAAGACACTTTAGTGTTTAGTTTTCATGTAAAGATATTTGTTGTACTTAGGTTTTTAAAAAAATGAAAGTATTATATGTGGTGTTTTTACAAGTGTTGCATTGTTTTTAAGCCCCATCTAACACAGTGGGCATGATTCTAATTTCACACACACTAGAGTCAAAGTATCTCCACTGATCAGAATCAGGCCCAATACATGTACTAATCAGTCTAAATGGTAGCTGCTCATTAAAGTACAAGACAGTGATTGTATGTTACAGGCCAGATTTTGAAAAGTGCTGAGCATCCAGCAGTTCCATTGAGAACGATGCTGTGACGGTGTTGTTCCTGGTGGGATCCAACTGTGAGTGCCAAGTCAGGACAAATTGCGTCCAAAGGGCAACTAGAGCCCAAAGCTGGGGTTTGTCTGCTTCTAAGGCAAGCCAAACCAGCCAAACAGAAAAGACTTTGGTTTCACCCTACTGACTAACCACAAGTCACACAAGCAATTCCCTTAGACACTCCAGTTTCCCAGTATCACCAACCACAGCCACCTGTCCTGGGGACCAATGGTTATGAAAACCAATCCCCCAAATAAAGAAAACGGTTCTCCCCAATTCCAAAGAATCAGGCCCCAGACACAGGTCAATATACAAATCAGATCTTACCCACAAATCATGCTGTTGCCAATCCTTTAGAATCTAAAATCTAAAGGTTTATTATACAAGGAAAAAGATATAGGTGAGGGTTAGGAATGGTTAAAAGAAATCAATTACATGCAGTGATGGCAAATCTCAGGCTTGCAGTAATGGTAGAATAAACTGCAGGTTCAAATCAAAATCTCTGGAATGCATCCCCTGCAGGGATGGGTCAGCACCCTTTGGCCAGAGTTCCCCAGTGTAGAAGTCCATCCAGAGGTGGAAGCAAGGCAGGCTGAAGACTGGAGGTAGAAGACAAAATGGAGGGAGTTTCTCCCATGTTTTATAGACTTCCTCTTGTGGGCGAAGGCCCCACTCCTCCTTCTTATGCTTGCAAAATGGAGGTTCATAACCACATGGTCCAATTACCAGACTTTCCAAGATTCAGTTTTTGACCAGGCAGGCCACATTCCTGGAGAAGCTCGGGTGTGAACGGGTGTCTACAAAGTTAATTGTGTAGCTGATGGTCCTTAATGGGCCATCAGCCAGGCCAGCCAAGTTGACAACAGCTTGTCTGAGATTTCACCCAGAAGCCAAGCATAAGTTTGACATACAGTCACCATATAGCCAATATTCATAACTTTAGTTACAAAAAAAATACACACATACAGATAGATTAATCATAATTAGCAGACCATAACCTGGTTGTAAACACCGTATATGACCCCCTTTACACGATATTTGGTGTCACTACAGGACCTTGGTTGCACCAATGATCTATGATCCCAAATAATTTCAGTAAGGTGACAGATGCAAAAAGCAAAACTGAAAAAACAGAGAGCGACCTCAGCCACAGGGAGGTTAAGGCCAAGATTTGAAAACATGGGAGTCTGGCCTCACCTTCCAAACTCTATATTTAGACATTTAAATAGGCAGGCAGATTTTTGAATGCTGATCACCAAGAAGCCGCCACTGAAATCAATTGTGTTTGAGACTGTCTACCATACGAATGAGCAGAAAAACAAGTGAACAGCTTAACAGGACACCATTAACTCAAAAATCACACTGGTGTCTGAAAAAGGTTGTTTAACTTACTGATAAAAGCAACCACTAAGGTTACTGTAAATAAGAGCGATTAGAAAACCAAACTTTCTTTTTATTTGTTTATTTTGTACCTTCGTGTACTATCAGTTTAACAGTTGCCTCTGTCTAGCTAGTCAGTTTCCTCTGTTAACTGTGTGGTTCTGTTGATCAGCAAAAAGAGAGAGTATTTTTGAAAGGAAAATATGACCATAAAGCCACATGAACTGGCAGGGGGACTTCAGCAAGTATAATACCTGAAACTAGCTTTCACTCCTTTCTTCTTTATTTTTCCAAATTGACTAGATTTCAAATTGACTGTGTCCTTTTAATGTCACATTTCCTGGTACAAATGGAGGTGCTTATAGGAAATTTAATTTTGTTTGAAATTTCCCAGTAAAACCAATGCCTCTTAAATTCATTTAATCTTGTGGAATCAATACTCAATATAAAACTGTCAGAATGGGATCTTTTGAGAGCTGAATTCCATTTACAGTATGTGCTATTTATGGGTAAATAGTATTCTAGTAGCCAACTTCTAACACTATCGTAGCAGAGCACATTTCAGGGAAATAACAGGAAATGATTCACATCAACCAATTAAATTTTATTCTCCTTGCTGGCCCCATGTCCTGGGGAGTAAATTAAGTAAATTTTTTTTCTTTATGTAAATTGCAGTAGATTCAGAGTTTGTGGGAAAGCAAAGTCAAAGAGGTGAGGTTTGAATTTTGACTGCAGAGTGGCCAGGTCTGTAGCCATTCTTCATCTGTGAGAGTGAATTTCAGTCTTGGGCAAGCTGCCAAGAAAATCCTGTCTCCTGTGCACATGTTTCAGGTAGACAGTACCACGGCTCCTGAAGAGAAGAGCTGTGGAGGGTATTTGAGGTCTCAGGGGTGAGGCAGTTCTTTAGTATCCTGGCTCCAGCTCACTCAACCTTTTGGAAATGAGGAGCTAGGCCTGAAACTTGACTCTGTGTTTCAAACTTGAAATCAATGTTGTCGTGAAGGCTTACTTTTTTTTTTTGCCTAGATTGCCCACTTGCTATGGGGTGCAGAATCTATCTAGGGGAGGCAGAAATTTATCCTAGAATAGCTACAGTTCATGGATATGTCTCAATATAACTATTGTGGAATTTTTTTATGTGCATGAACTGCCTATTGTGACCATGTGCACTTCACATGCATCAAACTTTAAAAAATATTCATTTAATTTTAAAAATTGTTTTTTTAGAAACACAAACTGTTATACTTTGGCATCATTTGTCAAATTGAGACTTTCATTGGTCACATGAAGAGGGTGCTAGAAGCACACTATTTTGGTCCAAGCATGCTGCTGGTTAATCTATTAATAAATGTTAATCCTTGGCATAGAACCCTAATTCAATTACTTTTCTTTTAAAATTTGTCTTATTGTATTTTCGTCTTCCCCTTCCATATCGGTGTTATAATCAGAATTGGCAGAATTCATTTTTTAAAAGAATTCTGTAGATGTTTATATCAGTATTTATTTTTAAGCAGTTTTAACTTTCATATAATTACATTTTCAGAGTTGCACAAAATTATGGGTTTTAAGCTTCTTATTTTTATTTTTGTCTATTTAGATTTTCACAGTTGTGGGAAATTATGAGGGTGGTCAGACAATAATTATGTGATGACAGAAGATGTTGAGACTCACGGGGTTAAACTTTTATAACCATTATAACACAAATTGTCCACATTGCATGTCAAAATATATAAAGTAAATATCCTTAAAGCAAACTCTCATAAGATCTCAAGCAGCATTTTTCTTACCTTTCTCATCTTTAAATTTAAATTATCAATGAGAATATTTTTGTCAGTTTGTGTGTATATGGTGAGATCAATGTTTACATACATTTACCAATAAAAATGTAATCCTCCCAAGAATAGTTATAATTTATAAACATATCAGCATCATCTTAACACTACAATTGTTTTAATAGGTCTGGCAAATAGTTTCTTCCTTTCAACAGCTCCAAATTATCTGATCTAGAGATTTCTCCTCAATATATAAACCACTGTCTTCAGTATCTCTGGGGTAAGGGAAACTATTAAAGGCGGTGTGCAAGTTAGTACAGAAATAACAGTTTTCCGACTGCACAGGTTTTAATTTCTCAAAATAGAGTACTTATAATCAAGATGTAATAGCTGAAACCAAAGCGGACTCATTTGGTAAGGTCGCAATTAAAAACCAAACCAAACAACCTCCTCTTCTCTAGCGCTATTCTGATTTCAAATGTAGCTTTTCTTCCACACCCCTCAATTTATAAATCTCATCTGAAGGAAAATAGTTTGTCATCTTCAAAAACTGTAAAGTAACCTTCAGAGAATAACACTCATTTTAGTTCCGAAGTTACTTATGTTCCATACAAATTTGGTGTCCCCTCATTTTTATTGTTGAGAATTATTTGCTTGAGAAACAAAGAATAATTAAAGTGAGGTTATAGAAAGGGTTATTCATTCTAGAGGAAAGAATCCTACAAGATCTTAAGTATCCTGTATGAATAATTTTTGTGTTCCTAATTTTTGGCTCTTTGTTACACATTGTATCTGCCTACATTTTGGACTTGGGAGGTTGAGAAGTGCAAACTGACCTAATAAAAAAATGTCTAAACCTCTGCAAAAAAAGGTCAGCTGGTCAAATTATATATTGTGAATGCTTAACTTGATTAATTTAGTCCTTTTTTGTGTTTGCAAGTTATCTGTAGTCGAGTTTTGATTTTTGCTAATTTGCTCACTGTAGTGGGGAAGCTGCCCCACTCCTGAGTAAAATGGAGTAAAAGCAGCCCTGGACAGGGTTTAGGCTGTGAAAGGGCTGATTGGGGAAGCATCCACTGAGGCAAGGTGGGATTAGAGGGCTGGGGGTTCCCCTGGGAGGGGAGACCCAAAGTGTGGGGTACTGCCAGGGGGCAGCACCACAAGGTAAAAGGGCACCGGGGTCCAGGAGGGACATGGGGGCCCTAAAAAGCAGGTGAGACACTTGCCACCATGAAGCACTGCAGAGCTGAAATGCGCTAATTCCTGAGACGACCAGCAGGAGGCACCGCGCTGGTGAGTCGTCAAACTCACTCCACTTACCGATAACCATTTTATTGAAAACCTCCCAATAAAACTTGTTCAAAAACATTCAAAGACACAAATGGAAGTTAGGAGTTCAACTCCTGTGGCTTGTTGTGGAGCTGGTTGAGTATTTATTATTCATTCTTCAATCTTCACGTTGTGTGATGAGTTAAGTCACATGATATTTCCCGGTTCGGGTGATATAAAGGCTTGTCGACAACAGTGCAATAGTCTACACCACATTAATGCAAATTAATGCACATTAATATAATCCCATTTCAAACAGTACTACATAAGCACTCCCTAGGTAACTTTTCACATGAGCCAGCCCGGGTCTATATGGACCAGTTAGTTCATGACCTACTGGTGTGCCTAATAATTTACAGGTGTGGTCTAAAGCACCTAAGATTTATAAAATGGAGGAGTTCCTTTCTGAAATCGTGCATGATTTCAGGTCATGATTTCTGTAAATTTGTTTGCTATTTGTAATTGTTTAATATTTTTGTGCACATCTTTTTTTCCCCTCAAAATGGCCACGAAAACACATGTAATGCAAATATACTCATGGCAAGAGCTAGTTGGAAAGCACTGGGGTCCCTTGTACTGGGGCAGTCTGTATGGTGGGGCTGCCCTTGTAGACTCTGAGAGCCTCAGCAGCTGCTGACTGAATTCACATTCTTGTGGGTTGAACTGTTGCCATTAGCAGTCCTGAAATTGACAATGTCAATTTCAGTCAGCAGCAGCCTGCCGGGGAGGCTTGTGTCATTAAGGAAATACCAGGTGTTGGTGTCTCCAAAGCAATTTTTTTTTCAGAATTTCCACTGTTTGAGAAATGTTGATGTTTCTCAAAAACTGGAACTAGAAATCCCAAATTTTGGCCAGATGTACTCATGAATATTTATTCACTTTTTATTTGTGATATATTTTTGTGTTCTCTGACCATTTTTTCCTCATAAAACTTTCTTGGGGCTTATGTACATGAACATCCAGTTCATGGCAAGCTGGCGTGTAAATCTGTCCCTCCCAGGCCAGCTGTGCACTAACTGTCCACATGTGCCACGCTGACATGCACAAACAATTCTGTATTCGCTTTGATCTACGCTACTTTGAAACCAGAGTAAATCAAAATGCTCCAAGGCAGTGTTTCTAAAAGTGGGGTTGGTGGACATTTTGGGGGCCTTGAGAGTACTCCAGGGATTCCATGGGTCCTGCTGATTAACTCCTCCCCCTCTGGAGGCTCGGTGTGGCTAAGGCAGGCTCCCTGCCTACCCTGGCTCGCTCTGTGCCACTCCTGGAAGCACATGACACATCTCTGCAGCCTGTAGGCTGGGGGAAGGGGCTAGAGGGTCTCCATGTGCTGCCCCCAGTCCAAATGACAACTCCATAGTTCCCATTGGCCGGAGGGCGGTGCCTGTGGGCAGGGGCAGCATGCGGAGAACCCCTGCCACCCCCGTGTAGGAGCCACTGCCGGAGAGATGTCGGTCACTTTCGGAGCTGCCCAAGGTAAGTGCTGCACTCCTTACCCCCTCCTTCACCCCAATCCCCTGCCCCAGCCTGGTGAAAGTGAGTGAGGGTGGGGGAGACTGAGCGAGGGAGGGAGGAGGGATGGAATGAGAAGGGGATGGGAAGAGGTAGGGCCGGGATGGGGTCCCTGAAAATTTTAAAATCAAAATGGGGGGTCTTCGGGTTGCTGAAGTTTGAGAACCGCTGCTCTAAGGAACTGTTAGTGCAGCTTCCTGTGAACTAAATGTTGGTGTAGAGAAGGCCTTACTTTCATTTTCATGCATTTAAAAAAAGGCTAGGAAATTACAGCACCACTTCTCAAGAATATTCTGAATATTTTGGCTATTTTCATCCACCTCTAATCATAGTCATGAACATGAATTTTAAGTAATGCAAATCCCTTTTAAGGTTTATGCATTGAAACCACAGTGTTTATTCTTAACCACTAATCTTGTGCATTGAGTAAACTTAATTTGAGTTCTTATAAACATTTCATTATTAACGTATATCAAAGTAGAGCAATGATTCTGCAGAAAATCCATTTGGCTAACTGGCTTAGTTAGTATAGTAACTCCTGGCTTAACATTGTAGTTATGTTCCTGAAAAATGCTACTTAAAGTGAAATGATGTTAAGGGAATCCAATTTCTCCATAAGATTTAATGTAAATAGGGGGTTAGGTTCCAGGGAATTTTTTTTCACCAGACAAAAGACTCACACACACACACACACACTCTCTCTCTCTCTCTCTCTCTATATATATATATATATACACACACACACTATAAGTTTTAAACAAACAATTTAATACTGAATGAATACACCGCAATGATGATTGTCAAGCTTGGTTGAGGTGGAGAAGTAAGAGGGTGGGATATTTCCCAGGGGCTGCCTTACTGCTAAATGATGAACTAGAACTTGGCTGGGCCCTCAAGGTTTAACACATGGTTGTTAATGTGGCCTCACACTCTACAAGGCAGCAGGAATAGAGGGAGGGGAGACAGCATGGCAGAGAGAGACAGACACACATACCCTCTGTGTGAAAGACTCGCATAACCCCTTTAAGTACGCTGACCCCGCTCTAAGTACATTGCCTTTTAAAATAGATCAGCAAGTTAAGACTGCCGCTGCTGCCCAGCTAGGTACCTTGCAGGCGGAGTAGACACCCAGTTTCTCCAGCTTTTTGGCCCAAAGAGCAGAGCACAGCTGTGCCTTCTTCCCCGTGCAATGGGCCGAGCTGGGCTCCTTGCCGTCCCCGGAGCTCTCAGTAGCGGCAGTGGCAACATGGAATAGTCTGCCGGCAACAAGCCCCCTGCGTCTGGGGAGCCCTGCTTCAGCCTTCTGCTCCTCTGTTTAACATTTTTTGGGGGCACTGCTTTTTGGTGCCCCCAACCACTTGGCACCCTAGGTGGCTGCCTAGTTCGCCTAGTGCTTGCGCCGGCCCTGGCCACTCCTCACCCAACCTCCTGCAGAACTAGAAGGGGAGTGAGGAGCAGAGTGGCTGTAGAAAGAGCAGAAGTCAAACTCATCACTGAGAGGATTGGCAGCAGGAGAATCCGAAGTGGTGTTTGTGGGGTGTGGAGTCAGTGGATGTAGCAGATTAAGTCACTGGGGGGAACAGGAGGGTGTCCACAAACCTTCTTTGCCCAAACCCCTATTTCCATCAAGCCACATTATTGTGACTTCTATTCAGTAGCAATTACTCCAGGAGAAGAGCATGCTAGGAAAGGCAACTTATTTCAGCTCTTACCAAATTGCATTTTGACACTGCAATGTTTTCCCCAGGAAGTTGCATTCATTTGTGGGACTTTCAGGAATAATTCAGTACTAAGAATCAGTTTGGCTAGATGTTGCATGGCCTAGTCAATCTGTTTTCTCAGATTCATTCAGTCCATGTGTAATTTCTTTGTTTATCCCTGTAATTAAATTCAAAAAGTCATTATATAGAGGTGGATAGAATTACTCTAAAAAATGTAACCTGCAAATTCAAAGGATATATTTACTTTCTGCACAGAGAGAACAGCCTAGTTCAGTCAATACACTTATTTTGAATGGAGAGTTGGATCCAACTCCTAAATAAGTCAGTGGGAATCTGTAAGGCAGGGGTCTGCACCCTCAAGGGTCAGAGGCCTAGAGATGACCAGCCTGACCAATTAGCCATGCCAGGCACACCTGGGAGAGGTGGGACTTAGTAGCTGACTGATTAAGGGCTGCAAGGGAGCCAAGGGAGAGATTTTTAAGCAAGTAGGGGAAGAAACTGTAGAGTTCTGTAGGTGGTGGAAAAGCCTAGGCCCTTACACAGATGCAGGGTTTGCTAGAGGAAGCTGAGCTAGTAAAACAGCCAGGGTGGATTAGAAAGAAGCTGATGAAAATAACTGTTTAGGGAAGTTGCACAGCTAGCAAGGGAGACTCATCCTCTTTTAGCTCCCTGAAGACTGGCTTTATCAGGCCTACAGAGTTCTGTTTTTGGGCTTTGAAGATATGAGTAATCCTAACTTGGGCTCTGAGATAAGAGCCTTTACACTATTATGTGTACACTCTCTTGAGTAGACTTTGTTAAAGAGACCCATGCTGCTGTTAATTAGAGAATGTTTGGCTTCTCTTTGCGGGCTGTTAGAGTGAACTTCTTACCTCGCTGAAGGGGAAACAAGACAGGTTGTGGCAGGGACACTTAGAAGGGGGTGTTACAAAACAGGCATGCCCATTTATGGAGTCTTTCTGCTGACTTTAACAGGAGTTGGGGTGGATCCTAATTTTAACATGGTTTCAGCATTCCAGTGCAAAGCCAAGATCCAGCAGAAAACTGCACTCCCTGCATCTCTTACATGTACATCTTTTGTGAGTCATATCAAGCCACTGACAATATGAGTGTGTAACTCCTAAAACAGCAGAGCCCTGCTTAAAACTACAATATTGGTCCAACCAAGCTGGCATTTCAACAGACTGTTGTGCTGTAATTCTTATTCCAGAATACAATATATAATTGGGGAACATATTTGCTGAAAAAACATAAGCACAATTCCTGATATTTTATCCTTTTGAAAAAGTAACCATAGACAACACCTGGCTTCCAAAAAGTAAAATATTGTGCTAATTAGACCTTCCCATATTGATTGTTCTTGGCTGATGATTATACCATTGGTCTTGCTAATTTAGTTTATATAAGCATAACCTTAATAAATATTAAGGTGTTGGTCACTCAGGGTCATATTCAGATTCCATCTGTTTTTGACTGAGTAATGATCCATTTGACCTTAAAAGGTGATTCTCAAGTGGTGGACACTGGACAAAATGATGTGATTGTGGTGGAGGATTCCACAGCTTTCCCCCTTCCTCACCCGTTTTTCCTTTGTTAGTTTCAGTTCCATGAAATTATATTAACGCATGAAGCAACTTCCTATGTGTTGTGAAATGTCACAGTCTGTCATTTAAATGTAAGTGCTAAGAATGTCTGCAAAAGGTTTGTAAGGTAAATAGTGCATTAAATGCACAGAGGTTCAGAAATCCCCTATCACGTGTGGGTGAACAGTTTTCACAAAGCAAGCACTTTATCAGTCCTCATCCCCAGGAAACCTGCTCACTGCTTTCAAAAAATGAGCCTCCAAGGCTCTATTCATTATTCTGCTAGACACTAAAAATCATGAACTGATCAGAGATGCTGGTTTTATAGCTTATTGCAACAAACTGTAATCCACTAACCCCATCTCTTTTTGTCCTATGACTGTAGAGGTGCTAACAGGTTACTCTATTTTGACTGGTCCCTTACAATGTGTGCTAATTACTTATGCTGAACAATCTGTTCCACCTTGCATTTTGTTCTGGTGCTGCTTTCCCAAACCTGAAAAAGAGCGCTGTTTGGCTTGAAGGCTTCTCTCAGCCCCAGAAGTTGGTTCAATAAAAGATATTACCTCACCCACCTTTTCTCTCTCAGATCCTGGGACTGTCAGGGCTATAACTACGCTGCATGCTTGATTCGGATATTTGATCCCCATGGGATCCATTCCTCCGTTGTTTCAGATAGAATGCACCATTTTGATTTTATGTACTCACTGAAACCTGTTTTCTTAAAGATGGTGTATTACACCAAGAAAACCCCTTGATGTGGATGGAAAAACCCAGAATAATCCTCTTTAGTTGTATATTATGTTTTCTTAGGAAAGTGGCTGTATCCAGTGTTGTGATTGGGTCACCTGTGCCTATGCCATTGAAGGAACTGGAGCAAGTACAAAAGTACTCTTAGTGAAACACAGGAATAATATTGCTGGTGCAGTCACTATGGCAAAAACTGTGTCTGTAGTAGTGGGCTGAATATTACCACTTCCCCAAAATAGGACCAAACATGTCCTTGGGAGATTGATTTTTCTGTGAGAGATCTGGTCCTACATGGCTCACTATAATTAGTAGAATGCAGAAAGTTACGGATCTGTAGGTTTAGAAACATTTGATCACCTGCAAAGAGTAATTCCAAGGACATGGTTTGGAAGTCAGATGGGTTCTCTTGGCACATGTAGTGACTGGATTCTCTTAACCTTCTATTGTAATAGCAGGTAAGCTCAGACATCTCTTTCCCCCTAAACCTGTTCCTAGTTTGTGAACCAAACATTTTCTGAGGCCTTGGTTACACTGGCACTTTATAGCGCTATAAAGCCTCCAGGAGTGCTATAACTCTGTACCTGAACACACTGGCAAGGCACATATTGCGCTAAAAGTCTGAGCTTATCGCGCTACTGGTAAACTACATAAACACGAGGAATAAGGGCTGTTGCATATTTCCTGTAGCATGTTATGGCAAGTGTAATCAGTCATTACGCTATAAGGGATCTCTGGCACGCCTCCGAGCCCTTTAAGGCAATTGACACCTCTGTGTTGTTTCGAAAATGTCAGGAGGAATGCGGAAGTATGTTTTCAGAGTTCCTCTCTTAACTCAGGAGATAAGCAGTGAAAATGTTTATGGACGGAGCTGTGTGACTGAAATTCAGAGCCTGCTACTTTTCTCTAGATAAAACTCACTGACAGCATGAAGTTCTCTCCCTCCGCATACACACAACACTTCCTCCTCACCCCCCTCATTTGGAAAGCACGTTTCACCCAGCTGAATGCTGGGATAGCTGACCATAATGCACCACTCCCTGTGCTGCGGCAACTGCCGCAAATGTGGCCACGCCAGGACATGTTATAGCGCTACACCTATTGCTGTACATGGGTACAGCTATAACCCAAAGCGCTATAATCCTGTAAGTGTAACCAAAGCCTGAGACTTAGGCAGTTAAGAGTCCTGCCTCCAGCCCTTAGAGGGCATCTGGCTCATTGAAACAAAGGGAAAAATGGATCTGTAGAATTTATTCATCGGAGTGCAGTGCAGGGCAGCATGACAAAATTATACAGATCCTTTTATAAAGGTGGGTCAACAGGAGCCAATGATATGCTTGTGAACCTCCGTCTGAGGGGAGAAGCCCTTGTGGGTCTGGTAACTCAGTTTATCAGCTGTAGTCACAAATTAGACTTGCAACAACCATCCAGAAAAGGATCTATGATACTGTAATATACACACGTTTGATCTGCCATAAGGCTACTCTCGGAATATATCTACAGTTGAGCTGGGAGGTGTGATTCCTAGCCCACGTAGATGTTTGGCATGGAGTAGCTGCTGGAGTACAGAGGCAGGGCATTAGGTGGGATGGTTCTTGGGGGAGGCTAACCCCAATGGCCATCCAGGCTGCCATGGACACATTGCTATTTTAAGGCACTAGGTAAAGCAGGGATCCTTCTGCAGGAGGTACTGGGCTCCAAAGGTGAAGGTACAGTACTGAAGAACATGGGGGGAGGGGGGAAGAGGGGATACTCATTTATTACCAGAAGTTGCTACCTAAATGGACTGAGAAGGAGTGAACCTGCTACTTTCATGAAACCAAGCACCAAACTAAGGAAGGTGAGCTATTCTCTTCTCCCCTGAACGTAAGACCTTAACAGTGGAAGGGAGTAGCAGTCTCCAGCTGCTCTTTTCTACCCTGGCTCCCTCCTGTGATATTCCCCAAGGTACAGTCTGCACTGCTGGACAGCTGTGTTCCTTCACTTCACCAGCTTGGGGTACCTCTTACACTGCTTTGCTGTAAGAGCAACCACTCCTGGTCAGCTGACACACAGCCTCCGGCATATAAATCACTCAGCTCCAGTGACTAAGTGCTGTAGTCAACCACTCATCAATTACAATGCAGGGTAATACCAGCAGATTCCCAGTTCCAGATTTTTCTTCCAGAAATGGCCATCTTATACTGCCACCACCCTTCTGGACAACACCCAGTCAGATACAATCTCAAATGAAATTCCTGGCTTAGGAGAAAAAAAACACAGTTTGTTTAACTACAGAAAGATAAATTTTGTGATTACAAGTAATTAGGCATGAAAGTCAAAATTGGTTATAAAGAATTAAAGGTTAAATGTAAATTAATACATTTATATTTAACAAGCTAAGTAAATTCAAAGCAAAGGTTTCTCTCTCCAGCTGCTGTTGCAAACTTAGTGGCTGAACTCCTTTCGGATAAGTTTAAAATGAGCAGCCGTGTTAGTCTGTATCCGTAAAGAAAACGAGGAATATTTGTGGCACTTTAGAGACTAACCAATTTATTTCCTTTCAGATAGGAAGAGTCGGGAGAGATTCTTTGTCCTTTAAGTGTTGTTGAGGCTGTGAGTTGAGATGAAGGATGAGAGATGATTGGGGCCTCTGTTTCTTATTTTTATCCTTCTGACAATCTTTCATTTTGTTGACACCTGGCTGAGGTGTCATTTTGCCTTTTGTCTCTGAGGAACTGGTTTGTTCCTGCTTTTCTAACTTGGAGCATGTCTCAGCGATGTCCTAGTGAATTTTATAACTTTACATGCAATCTTGCCAGACATTTTACCAGGACAAATTATGAGTTTTCAAATAGTAGCTCAAAGGCATACTTTGTACAAAATTTAGCATAGCCTTGTAAAAAGGGTGAACATAAAGGTACAGACTGTCACATCCTGCTACTAGCAAAAGATGTTGACTCAAGAAGAGAACACCACCAATAAGCAAAAATGATCTGTCTTGGCTGTACTGGGACCATCTTAGTTTCTTCATATGATGCCCCATATGATACGTACAAGAGCCCTAAAAGGAACCAGAGAAGGATTACTTGTAGTCAGATTGCTTTGAGTCATGTTGTGTTTCAATTGAAGTCACATGGCTTTAATGGGAGCTAGTCTCTTAACTAGTTCTTTGAAAACATCCTCTTAGTGTTCAGCGGTGGTAAAAAAAACAACACCCTAATTGTTAGGAAGTATGAAGAAAGGAATAGATAGAAAATAAAATGCCACTATATAAATCTGTGGTATGCCCACACCTTGAATACTGTGTGAAGGTATGGCTGCCCCATCTCAAAAGAGAGATGGTAGAGAGAAGGGCAACAAAATTGATGAGGTGTATGGGGGAGAGATTATAAAAAAACACTGGGACTGTTCAACTTAGAAAAGAGACAAATAAGGGGCGATATGATAGTGGTTTATGAAATAGTGTGGACAGAGTGAATAAGGTGTTGTTTAACTCTCCACATAACAAAGGACCAGCGGTCACCCAATGAAATAAATAGGCAACAGATTTAAGAAACATAAGAAAATATGAGATGGGAGAAAATACTACTTCACACAGTCCAGTCAACCCATGGTGCTTGCTGTCAGGGGATGTTGCAAAGGCTAAAAATATAGCTCTGACTGCCCCAGTCTGGGACTGGATGAGGGGATGGATGAGTCAATAATTGCCCTGATCTGTTCATTCCTTCTGAAGCATCTGGCATTAGCCACTGTCAGAAGACCAGATACTGGGCTAGATGGACTGTTGGTCTGGCCCAGTCTGGGTCATCTTAACTCATTCCTTTTAAAGATTAGAATCAGCAGATATTCTATAAACAAACATATTCATCAAATTTTCCCACTGTTGAGTTGATTTTTATTTCTGTCCCTCCTCCACTCCAAAATCCAGACAGTCCAATGAAGCAGTAAACCTTACACTTCCTGTTTGATGTTAAAGTAACTCATTAGGATTAGATTTAGACCGGGTGTGAGTGCGTGCAATGCCACTGATTAACACCACATCTCAGTTTGGCCTAGTGCAGTGGAGGTTGATTCTAGTCTTAACTTTTGTGCTTGGCTGCAAGGCAAATATAGCAGATGTTCTCTATACTTGTCTGTAAAGTGATCTTTTTTTTTTTACTGGGTACTTAACCAAATCACGGTGCATGGTTATAAATGAATGTTGTGAAAGAAGACCTATGTTTCATTCAAAGGTGCATTTGAATGTAAAGGCTAAGACATAATGATGGTAGAGAGGTTATTTTCTTTTTTACATTAACCTTTTAATTTACTTTAAATTACTTTAATTTACTAGAGGTAAAGTGACATAATATGAGTATAAGGGATGTATTTCTTATCTTAGAACATGCATGAGGGGATATAGGTGAACGTAATCAAAAGGGTTATTAAGCTTGCTATAGGTATTAGGCCAAGGATTTGTGAAGGTAGTTCTACTAAAAGTTGAAGTGTAGCTGAAATGAGAGAGACCTAAGATGATGATCCTAGGTGTGATATTTTGCACTCTCGGAGACAAACAAGCACACCGAGTTCTGCAAGAAGGGAGTGTTGGGGGGGGGGGGGGAGTGATAAATGAAAGGGGGGGAAAGCTCCCTTTTATGAACACCCAGCCAGCCAGTTAGCTACAAAATCCCTGTTAGTAGCTGTTCTCTACTTGCTTCACCTGTAAAGAGCTAAAAAAGCCCATAGGTAAAAGGAAGGGAGTGGGCATCTGACCAAAAGAGCCAATGGGAGGGCTAGAACAGTTTGAAATTGAGGAAAAAACTTTTCCTTTGTCTGTCTGTCCTCCGGAGAGGGGGGACTGAGCAAAAACAGGTCTGAAGCTAAGCTGTAACCCAGGTATGAAAATCACCAGATCATACCTAGAAACTACTCCATTTGAAACTCCAGGTATGTAAGTAGATCAGGAAATGACTAGAAAGATGTGATTAGGTTTCTTTTTTATTTCTGTAAGGTTTGTGGACTTCTCTTTGCTAAAGTCCAAATGCTTTTGTTTTGCTTGTAACTATTAAGCTGGACCTCAAGAAAAGCATTCTTGATGCTTAATTATTATATTTGCTCTTTTTAAATCTAGCAATAGCCTAAGTTCCAGATGTGGGTTTTTTTGTTGTTGTTTTTTGTGTGTGTCTCCTAAGAGGTTTGTGCATATGTTGGTTTAATTAGCTGCTGGCAACAGCTGATT
Organism: Sternotherus odoratus; assembly: GCA_032164245.1. Lineage (NCBI taxonomy): Eukaryota > Metazoa > Chordata > Testudines > Kinosternidae > Sternotherus > Sternotherus odoratus. The sequence continues at coordinate 78,691,608 of JAVMKO010000005.1, read as the reverse complement.
TCCTTTGTTTTGTTTTTTTTCTCCGCTCTTCTGGGGGGGAGGGAGGAAGAGTGAGCTCGAGGGTGAAAGGGTTTGAGGATACTCCCCCACAGGAAGGAATTCCCAAATGCGCCGCTTTAGGTCAAAAGGATTTTTTGCACTTGGCTGGTGGCAGCACCTACCCATCCAAGGTCAGAGAAAAGCTGTAACCGTGGGAGTTTAATAGTAGCCTGGAGTGGCCAGTATTAAATTTTAGAATACTTGTGGGCCCCCACCATCTGTACTGGAAGTGCCAGAGTGGGGAATCATCCCTGAGAGGGGGCTTTGGCAATTAGGCTGCTATGTGATATTTAAGCACTTGGACTGCATTTATGTATAGGAATAATTAAGAAATAAGTAATGTAAAGCATGAATATTAATACTTGATACAATGGGCAGCCCCAAAGCTACATATGAGTAGGGGTTGCTATTGGCTTTATTACAATCAGAGTAAAGGCTCAACTATAGTATGTATGTGTACTGTTACCATAAAGAGTGGTGTAAAATACCACCCAGTTCCTTTTTCTTTGGGTTCACCCTGAGACAGTGTAAAGTGGATCAGTACCTTCATTCTGATGGATTCCACTTACTTTCCCTTTCTTGTTACCACTGATCTCCAAAGAGTTGTAAGCATGCCCCAAACTAGATTGTAAGTATGAACAGTGCAGGAAACCACTTTACTATTTTTATATTATTCTAAATGCTATGTATATCGATTTCCATTGTGGTTGTCTGTATAAAATAAAGTTTCTGTGTGTGTTCACCAGGTTCCATCTCTTCAACTTGAAGTAGCTGCCTAGGAAAAGAACCTGTGTTCTGTAACAAGTGCATGTTGCACCCCACTATATAATCTTAGAAGTGTAATCATTGTTCAGACTACATGTATTGCATTTGCCACTACTGTCGGTATTCCTTACTTACAGTAAGTCTCACACTTCCTCGTGGGGTGCAGTTGGGTGTACTTGGGTGAACCCACTCAACTGAGGGAAGCTGCGTAGACTGTTAGGTAATTCACATTGATGTCACAAAGCTTTCTGCTTCTTTCCATGGGATCCCATCACTCTAGTACAATAAGTGGTTTTTTGTTTTTTTTTAATGGTTTGAGGTTGACTCCCTAGTGACAACTTCTGTGCTGAAACTGTGCGCATGCCTGGTAGTAAGAGACTAGCATTATCCTTTGTTCAGATGTTTTTGATCACAAAAATGAATATATGCAGGCAATCCGTACATTTACAGTAATGCTAAGCAGACCATTATTTATACCCAGAAAAGACTGAGCTTTAAGTACAATTTGGACAGGCAGTTTTTGACTACAGATTGGTCTGTGGGAATGTATAATGATAAAAACATCCATGTGGATCTGTGAAACATGACAGCTAGGTGAGCCTGATCACAATATATTAAATGACTATTAGCTTTAACTTCTGAGACTGAGGAAAGAGCTGTAGTAAGACTTCTAAAAGGCCAGACCACAGCAACAATTTGGAGAAGTGGTAGCGAACCCTGCTGCTCAAGTTCCTTGGGAGGGGGGGAGGGGGTTTAAGCAAGCTTTCTGAAAGGGCAAATTTAATTTTATTTTATTCAGTCAGGTTCACCCGTTCATTCTTGCTATTTACTTCCTTTTCTATTTTTCTGACTTATTTGTATTTATCACCACTTTATCTCATGCCTTGGTGATTACCCAATTTCATGTTCATGAACCTTCTGAGTGGTTATCTTGCTCTCTGAGGCAGCTTATAGGTCACTCCGGGTATGTCTTCACTACCCACCGGACAGCGATCGATCCATTGGGCACTCCCCGTCGACTCTGGAACTCCAGCTTGCCAAGAGGCGCAAGCAGAGTCGATGGGGGAGCCCGCTGCTGGTGTGAGGGGCGTCAGGTAAGTCAACCTGAGTTGCGCCGACTTCAGCTACGTTATTCATGTAGCTGAATTTACATATCTTAGGTCGACCCCGCCCGCTAGTGTAGACCAAGCCTCAGAAAACATCAGAGGAATGAGGCTCTTCTGAGCCTGTTCTGTTCTGAAAGCGCAATTGGCTTAACTTGAGTTGGTAGAAATCTGCACAACTCCTGAATTATTATTTTTTGAACAGTCTAGAACTAAGGGGTAATTGTGTCAGAGACAGGCACAGCTTTGAGTGGAGATTCTTCTATTCATATCCCTCTGGCTCTGTTCTGCCTCCCTATGTGAACCTGAACCTGCACAAAGACATGGTGTAACCCACACATCTCCTGGGTGTGTTGTTCTGTCCCAGCTAGTGGCACTAAGGCCACTTAGAGATTAATGACTCTCATCTACAGCCTTAGCTAACAGCAATATGGCTTTTAGCTCATGCAATAGAGGCTCATGTGTTTAGCTCCCCTGGCAGGGGGAGCAGGCTGCAAGCACCATTTCACCTCGCTGACAATGCCGCACTGGACGTGTGGCTCGGAGGAATTGGGGGGTGGGGGAGTTGCAATACCAGCTCTGCACTGGAGGGAGGGCTAGGAAAAGCTGCTTGGGCTGGCTGGCCTGCCCCACGTGCAGGGGGCTTTGGGTCGCCCCATGGGTGGGCATGTGGTGGTGAGGGGGGGGTGTCCTAAGATTGGCTGGATTGCCGCCCCTTACAGTACATGTATATCTATATATATAAAAGTCAAATGGTGTATGCGTGCGTGCGTGTATGTACGTTCCCTTACTCCTTCCACACCGTTTGAGCTAGAGACTTGAAATTTGGTACAGTTATAGGCTTTAGGGTCCTAATCAGGGTAAGAATCGAAAATTTTTCAAATCTCACCTATGACTCCCCCTAGGGGTGAAATTCTTTAAAGCCCATTAACATCAGCTGGGCAGCAGGTTAACACCTGCTGTTCTCTGTGACATAGTTATGATGTAATAATACCCCCCTCCAACGGACCCCTCACTCGCTCAGCTCTCTGCCCCCTCCAACGGCCCCCCCACTCGCTCAGCTCTCTCCCCCTTCAGGTAAGAATCGAAATTTTTTTAAATCTCTCCCCCTCCCCCCACTCCAATGCCCCCCCCCCACTCGCTCAGCTCTCTCCCCCCTCCCCTCCCAATGGACCCCGCACTCAGCTCTCTCCCCCCTGCCCTCCTCCAACGGACCTGAGCAACGCCGGGTATTTTTGCTAGTAATTTATAAATCAATATACATATATTGGGGGTGCGTGATCAATAATGTTTTACTGATAGGGGTGCGCAATCAAAAAAGCTTGGAGACCAGTGATTTAAGTGATGAGAGGGTACTTAGAGCTAAGGGTTCATGCCTGGTTTTAAAAATCAAAGTAAATACAATAACTTGGCTGGGAATAATGGTTTAACTAGCTGAACAGGCTTCAACTCATTTATGTGTTCACAGGAAAAAAAAATCATCAGAACTATGCATTCTTCTCCCCGATCAGATCATTACCCAGCAGCATGAATTATGTTCCCCTTACAGGTTTATAAGGTGGAGGTCAGGCCTGACAACTTTAAAACAAAACAAATCAAATAGATCTGAGCAGGGCCGGCGACAGGGGGGTACTACGGGTAGAGCTGTACCGGGCCCCGCACTTTAGGGGGGCCCCAGTACAGCTCTACCCGTAGTCATCCGGCGCGGCTCTCCCCCGGACGAGCGTGTGTCCCCGGCCGGCAGCAGCGGCTCAGTCCGGGGAGGGGGGGAGGGAGGGAGCAGCAAGGGCAGCTCACGCTGCTCCCGGGCTCTCGCTCCTAGCTGCGGCCAGCTATCAGCTGGGGGGGGGGGGGGGCGCTGTCAGCTGGGGGGGGGGGGGAACGCCGGCTGGGCTGGGGGGCCCCGGCTGGGCTGGGGGGGCCCAAACTATCAGAGTAGGGGGCCCCTAAATTTCTGTCGCCGGCCCTGGATCTGAGCTGCTGCTTGCTTCTTATGATGAAAGATGGGGGATAGTCTCTCTTTTTAATAAAATAAAATAAATAAAGGTTCCCCATTTGTTTGAAACTGATGGGGGGAGCAGAGGCAGTGTAATCATGAAGCCACCTCATCCCACCAGCTGCTTGACAAGAATGTGCTTTGAAAGCTGATGTATCTCTGGATCTGGCCAGCTCATGAGGTGTGGGAAATAGGGTCCTTAAAAATGAAGTGCTCCAGCCCACTCTCACCAGGTGCAGCACACTTGTGTTACACCCCAGGAGGTACTTTTGTTAACACTCAAATACCATACTTTGCATGCCAGCACACAGGCACTCCAGGATGTCTTTGTGTTCCTGGGGTGCATAGGTCTTGTGTGCATTCAGGATGTATGTTTGTTGGCTGGCAAATGCCCCCTCTTTTCCTGTTGTTCACTTAAAAGTGAAGCAGTACCTGAATAGTTTGCTAGGTGCCAAGTCCTGCCTTCGTTTTGTATTTCTCTGGCAAACGCTGCTTACCTCACCAACTACCATCCTAATACTCAGGAATTGCACTTTCTACTGTCCTGCTCTAGAGGCTTGTCAACAATTGTTTAAACTATGTGCAAGGGGAAATGCCACTTCATTAATTGGTTTTATTTAAACACTCAGTTCATCTTTAAATCGTTGATTATATTCTTTCCCTGTTGATACTCCATTAACAATGATCTCACTGAACCCCCCTGCTCCTTTTGATGCCTTGTACTGAAGGCTGTGGCCAAGTATGGAGGGTTCCAGTGATTACTGGGGCAGGTTGTGGGAGACCGCTTGCATAGCAAAGTACTGAGGCTGCAGTAATCCAACCTGGCCACATGTTGTGTGGGAAGACCACTTTTTGCACTTTAGTGCAGCCTCCCTGGTGCTCTAAGTGATGGCAGACTGAGAGGCCTGGCAAACAGCTGGGCCAAGATTCGGGATTGATTTGTGCCTCTTGATTTAAGCTGTGGATATGGCCCTTTGCCTGTGTAGTTTGGTTCTCAGTTTGTATGTGGCGGCCTGAGAGTCAACGGGAACTGTATATAGTGTCCTGCAAGAGAATTGGCAACCTGAAACCAACTTTTATTAGGCATTTCCCTGTCTTCAAAGACTGGCCCGAAGTCTTCCCAAATGTTCTGATTACAGTGGGATGCCATTTAGGAGACACAGAGGAGAACAGAGGTAACAAAGAGTCCTGTGACACCTTAAAGACTAACTATAAAGTATTGAAGCATAAGCTTTCATGGGCTAATACCCACTTCGTCGGATGCAAGAGGAGAACAGATGCAACACTGCACTGTCAAGTCACTGGAGCAGATCCTCAGCTGCTTCAAATTGTCTTAGCTCCCCTGAAGTCCTGTCAGAGCTCCATTTTGAAGTCCATAGTGCTATGAACGTTGACACCAGCTGAGGAGCTGTCCTCGGTGGTGTCTCACACATTTGCATGGCACACTGCAAGATTATTCCCCGTCATCCCATTGTCAAGCATCGCTTTTAAAGGGTTCACACTATATTTTACTAGTGATTATCTCAATGTGCACACAATGTATTCTTTTACCTGATTTATTCCATTCAGAGATTTATTTTATTGTCTTTGTTGGACTAAGAGAGGGAACATATATTTTCACTGTAATAAATATGAGCAGTTATAGAAGGATTTTGTATCCATTGCCAGAAACAATCCTATTTATTCTGACAACCCAGTGTATTCAAATGCAAGAAGGGCCCAAGGAGTTTTGTCGGCATTTGAGCATACTTCTTTAATCATCCTGAAAACCCCTACAGATAACCAAAGTTACTCCTTTCACTTAAGAACTGCTGTACATGCATTTCCTTTCTCCTCATGGCTATGGAAATACAGTTTACAAGGATTTGAATTTTTGGAAATGTGGTTTATTTTTCTTGCCAGTAAGTAGTGTAGCTAAAGTCAAGCAAAAGAGAAGACTGGGAATTGCAGGACATCCTGTAATTGTTCCTCATTTTTTACTGTAATGGGAAAGTATTCCTCCTGCCCACTCCCCCCCCCCCCCCCCCGTCCCCCACGCAACAAATTAATGTCATACTAACAATTCTGGTAAACTTTTCAATATTTACCTTTTGACATTTCCTTTCGATTGCCAGGTTTTGGTTTTGTGTGTGTTTTGGTTTTTGCATCTACATTCCTCAATGGGCTGTCCTCAGTTTTCAGCTGATTCTGCCTTCCCCAACTAATGACTTTGGCTGGCTTGAATTGATTGTTTATATAAATTCTGTCTCCCTCAGTTTACTGCTTTGTTCAGTCTTGATTGAGTAAATCCACAGTGAATTCCTGACTCTCCAAAAAAAAAAAAACCCATTCCCTCTTTACCACCTGTCATAAACATACAGATACCGGTAGCATAAAATTCCCCCTTACAGCTGTACTGAAACACTTTACCTCAGGAGTCTCTACTGAGCAGCTTTACCTCAGGAGTCTCTACTGAGCAGCTAAAATCTGCAAAGTTTCTGTCCTCACTGAGCATGTTCCATCCTCTCAGTTCCTATGGGTGACAAGGATGCTCATGCACCATCCTCAAATGACCAAACAGTTACAAAGCCTTGTCTTTTGTTTCCTATATATTAGAATTGTTAGACTCTATATTCCATCCCTAAACTTTACCTGAAAGGGGTTAAGCAGCTTAAATAACCTGGTTGGCACCTGACCAGAAGGACCAATAAGAAAAGAAGATGCTTTCAAATTGGGAGGGGGGAGGGGGTTGTATGTGCTTTTTGTTTTGTGCCCTCTCCTGAGGGAGAGACCGACCAGGCAGATGAAGCATCTCCTGAAAACATACCTGAAATAATTAATCTAAGATTACAAAAATTGTAAGGCAAGCAAATGTGCTAGGTTATCTTTTGTTTTTGCTTGTGAATTTTCCCTATGATAAGAGGTAGTTTCATTATTATTTTGTAACTGGGCAGCAGAGTCAGAGGGGAATCCTCTGTTTTAAATCTTTTTATTTACCCTGTAAAGTTACCTTCCATCCTGATTTTGCAGGTGTGATTCTCTTACATTTTTTTAATAAATAAAGTTTGTCTTTTAAGAACCTAATTGATTTTCAGCATCCTAAAGACTGAAGGATTTGGTCTGTGCTCATATTGTAACCAATTTGTTAGTATATTCTTCTCAAGCCTCCCCAGGAAATGGGGTGAAGGAGCTTGGGGGAATAGAACTAGTCTCCTTCTAGTCTGGGTCCAGCAATCACTCAGACCCCCGTGGTTACTGTCCTTTGTTCCCATTTCTTTCAGGTATCCTTTGAGGGTGGAGAGGCTTCTCTTGAGCCATCTGGAGACAACATGGAGGAATCTCCCAGGGGTTTAAATAAACTTGTGGTGGACACCCCTTCCTCCCACTATGTAGAATCCAGCTACAAAATGGAGTTTTGCAAGGCATATGTTTATGCATGACTCAGAATTTACAGGTAGCAGCCAATGTTCACATGCTACTTTGAACCTCTTCAGGTAGACTTTTTATGTGGATTGGAGTCTTCCAAGATCAATTGTCTGTTAAGTGTTTCTTGATTGGGCATTTAACTTGCAAATTCCTTTCTAAAGAAGAATCAGAGAGGTAGCCGTGTTAGTCTGGGTTTGCAGAAGCAACAAAGAGTCCTGTGGCACCTTAAAGACTAACAAAAGTATTGAAGCATAAGTTTTCGTGGGCTGGTACCCACTTCATCGGATGCATGTGGTGGAAGTATCCGAGGCTGACCAAATGCCTTACTAAGGCTACTTAAAATCAAACAAGTACACAGCCAATCTTCATAACTTTGAGTACAAAAATGATACTGCATACAAATAGGATGAATATATTGAGTAAATCATAGGCCATGTAACATCTCTCTGCAAAGGTTATCTAGCATAAAACATATTCCATTTTTGTCCTATTTTGTTTCATAAGCATATTTCTATAAAGCATATGGGGTGCAACATCACTGGGGTGTTGAGTGACTGCTCCGTCAGAGCTCATGTTAGAGTTGAGGTGAACTCTGTAAGCTTATTAGCATGTGTGTACGTTTTTATTGGTTTTTAATGTTTTCAATGTAGTACTTTTTATCTTAAGTGCCACACAAATTTTACTCTTAACTGTTGACAATCATTCTGTTATCCATGGCCCAGAGGAAGCAGGTGTGGTTGGGCTGCCTGTCTCTGCTGGGAATAGTAAAGTGAAGACAGGGAACTGTGCAGCCTGGAAATCCCCTGATCAGAAGGGAGTGAGATGTGGGTCTCCTCCCAAGAAAGGCAACAGCTGGGGAGCTAGAAGCCTGAGAGTGGGTACTCTTGTTGGACTACTGAAGGGAAATACCAGTGCATTTGCCCTGAACTGGGACATTCTACATTCACTCTGTTTCTATTCATCTCTTTCTCTCACTCTCCCACTCGCATCACTTGGACATTTGCATGGCTATAGTTTGTAAATAATTTATTCAATGGTTTTTTCCATCTGTTGAAAGAAAAACAAATCTTAAGCTCTAGGTTAAAGAAAATTAGTCGCGTGTACAATTGTAACTAGGAGCCTGTTAGATTCACTTCAGATAAAGAAAGTTGAATATATTAGGGAGAGGTACCCACTGTCTTAAGTGTAGTGATGAAGGGCAATCTAGGCTAGCTGTATTTGAATCCAGAGCACATATCACAGAGCTGTATTCTGTATCTACTTTCTGCCCAATGTGTTTTTTCTAGGTCACCAGCCATCTTGCTTTATTTGAGCTCTTACTGAATTGTTATGGCTACAGTGCAGGTCATCTACCACATGCAGCTGTTGCTATTCCATTAATTAATATTTATTTAATCTTATGGCAGAGGAACCAATGCCCCACCTGCTAATGCACTGGGAATTCATTATTCTGTTTTCATAAAAGCTCATGCAAAATAGCAAATTTAGCTAGAATCATGTGTGACGGTCACCTTAAAAAAAACATTTTTTGTCTGCTTACCATCGTCTGCTTGACCTCCATTATTTAGATGCTGTAAAGCAGGGGTGGGGAACCTCCGGCCCCCGGGCCGTATACAGCCCGCCAAATCATTCGGTCCGGCCCGCAGGCGGGTCTCGAAAAACGGCGCCGTAGAGATGGCCGGACCAGCGTGGCGGTGGGGGCAGAGCGGCGTGGCAGGAGCGGTGAGGCAGCGGCAGCGGGCGCTGCTGAGGGGAAGGTGGCGGCGCCCCCCCCCCCTCGCAGCAGGCCCGGCGCGGGGCTGTATAAATAGAGCAGGGGAGCCAGCGGGCTGCGGTGGAGGGAGGGCCGGGGCCTGCGCACTGGAAGTGAGCGGCCGGGGAGAGCACGGCGCGGCGGGGCCGGGGCTGAGTCAGGCACTGGGGTGTGGGGAGAAGACACGCCGCAGCTGCTGGCCAGGGACGCGCGCGGGCTGCCAGGCGGGAGCGGCTCCATTAGCTGGGTGGCGAAAGGGACCGGGAAGCATCTGGAGGAGCCGCCAGCGCCACGCGGCCACCATTAGCTGGGTGGCGAAAGGAGGAGCCGCGGGGAGCCAACGGTCAAGGGGGTGTGTGTGTGTGTGGGGGGGAGGCTGGGCTGAGGGGCAGGCAAGGGGGCGGTGGGGGGGGAGGCCAGGCTGGGTGGGCGGGGAGGGGGGCAGGAGACTAGGCTGGATGGGGTGGGCAAGGCGTGGGTGCGGGAGGGAAGGAGGTTTGGGGGGTCTGAGCTGGGTGGGTCAGGCATGGGGGGCAGGAAGCTGGGTTGGGAGTGGGAGGAGGGAGGAGGTTAGGTTGGGTGGGATGGGCTGGGCCAGGCAGGGGTGGGGGGAGGAAAGGCGGTTAGATGGGGGGAGGCTGGGCGGGGGTAAAGGAAGATCACCCCCTACAGCCAGGCTGACAGCGGGAGCTGACTGGGGCAGGTGGCAGGACCCCAGCTGGCAAGGGGCCAGCGGGGGAAACCCCAAAGCAGTGCAGGGCTAAGCACTCTGCCTGCCACTGCTTTGGGGTTTCCCCCGCTGGCCCCTTGCCAGCTGGGGTCTCAGCTCCCGTTGCCAGCCTGGGCTTCCTCGGGGGGGACCGGCCCGCAAATGACATTATAAATTTCCAAATGGCCCTTGGCAGAAAGAAGGTTCCCCACCCCTGCTGTAAAGAAAGTGACTCTGCTGAATGCTGGGGTGGCTTTATACTCTAGTTTAAGAATGGTATTTGGGGATCTACATTTTAGTATGTTAAGTCAGCCGTATCTTTGACTTTTGCTCTTGCTTAATCACTCAAACTAGTTTCCTTCACAGCATGCTGAGACGAAACATCAGGCACAATTATCCACATACCAGGAGCACTATACAGTCTAGGGTATGGCTACAAAAATTCATACATGGGGCATCCCATGCAGTGGCCCATTAACAGAGGAAATTACAGGACTGGTCAAAACACCCAAGCACCTTTTGTTCACAATGCTTTATGTAGGAGACAAGCTATTTTGCCAACTTGTGACACTGGAAATTAAAAACTCTGTTTTTAGTGTAAAGTTTAAAAACAACCAAACAAATCCTGGGCCAAGCTAAAGCACACAGCACAGAATCTTGCCCTATCACTTCTGTGTTATCAAAAATTCCTTAATACTGAGAACAGGATTCAGTCTGCAAGATAGGCTCATAATATGCCCAGAAAAGGGATAAGTGAAAAGTTTCTGAGAATGAGGCTAGGGAAAAATGTTTTCTTTTTCGATGTGAAAAAATGGTGGTGACTTTTTCTTTGAGAAACTCTAGTGCCCCCATGCTTTGGAACAGGGATGTGTCTTTTGTTGCTTCTGCGACAATCCACCCAAATTTGGCCAAGCCTTTGAAAAAATTCATTTTGTAACCCTCAACTCAGGAGTCTCTACTGAGCAGCTAAAATCTGCAAAGTTTCTGTCCTCACTGAGCATGTTCCATCCTCTCAGTTCCTATGGGTGACAAGGATGCTCATGCACCATCCTCAAATGACCAAACAGTTACAAAGCCTTGTCTTTTGTTTCCTATATATTAGAATTGTTAGACTCTATATTCCATCCCTAAACCCAATAGCCTTTTCCTCTCCTCTTTCATGCCTTTCCTTCTCATTTAGGTGCTGTGTGTTAGTGATTCTAAGATGTGGTAGACAGTTATGACTGGCACATCTCGAGCAAATGGCCAACAGAGTCTGATCAATGGCATCATTCTGAGAAAGCTCTGCTCCTCACTTCCCCCACCCCCACTGTACACAGGAGACTTCTGGAGCTTCTAGTAACCGATTATGATACGTTATCAGAGACATCGCCACAAGTCTCCATGTTCCACATCACAGAATAGAATTTGGAAATATATGAAAATGTTCTATAACTAAGTGATCAACAGGCAGCTCTTTACACTGCCCAAGGGCTCTAGAAACATTAACCATTTCATCATATTAGGGCTTGTAGCATCCCTCCTCTATGCTGCAAGAAGGGGATCAAAGTAGCGTAAATTCCGCTCAAATGAGTCCAAGGCTATCAGAGATACTGTCACTTAACCTGCAGAAGTCCTCCAACAGGAACTTCCTGTTGCTTAGGGCTTGTTCACACTTGAAATGTACAGTGGCACAGTTGCACTGCTGTAGCACTTCAGTGTAGACGCTACCTACACCGATGGGAGGGAATCTCCTGTTTGACATAGGTAATCCACCTCCTCGAGGCAGTAGTTAGGATGAAGGAAGAATTCTTCTGTTGGCCTAGTGCTGTCTGCAGAGGGATTTAAGCAGCTTAACTGTTCTGCTCAAGACTGTGGATTTTTCACATCCCCTGATGGACATAGTTAAACTAACCTAATTTCCTGGTGTCTACCAGGCCACAGTCTCGGTAGATTTGGGAGGGATGTGTTTCTGGGCAGAGGGATGCGGTCAAAGTATATCCATTGTTCTGATGTTTGCTGCGTCAACTTTGGTAAACTCACAGAATTTCCTTTGGAAACGCCTACTGAAGTGAATACAGACTGAGTCAGCATGACCTCTGAGACCTGATCCGCATAATCTCCTTGGGAGGAGGAGTCAGTCAGGAGGTGGCTCTGTGTTGCCAAGGGAGAGGGGACAAAGCCTGGAGAATAGCACAGAGGGATCAGCCTTCCATGTTGCACTCTGGAGATCTACACGTCTTCCCACAGATCTTGGGCTATCTATGATTCGAGGGAGAAAGGAGGTGTTGGCTATGCCCTCTGCCTAGTGTCACTGAGTAGGGAGTATTTAGCTGGTAATGGTGCATAGGAGATTTACTAATTTACTGTCTTCTGCTAACATGGGGTGTTCCTCCATTTCCCTGAGGTACTGCACCAATACTAGATGGTGATGGGAAATAAGGGTGTGACTTCACTGAGGGATGATACCTGACAGCCAGTAGCTGCCCTTTGTAATCTGAGCCCCCCAGGAGAGGGTTGGGGTCAGGTGACATCTGCCTAGGAAACTGGACAAAGTCTGGAGGAGGGGCTGGGGGTGTGGCTGGGTGAGGCAGCAGGAAGGGGTTTCAGTTTGGAGCTAGTTGGGGAGATGGGGGAGGCCCAGATGCTGGATCTGGGCTCCCCACTCCCAAGAAGGACCTGACTGAGGGGTCCTGTTTTCTGTAGCTACAAGCTCTGTTTTACACTGTGTTCCTTCATCTAATAAACTTTCTGTTTCTACTGGCTGGCTGAGAGTCATGGTGAATTGCAGGAAGTGGGGTGGTGCAGGGCTCTTATTCCCCCACACTCCATGATCCTTACTCTCACTGAACCTTCTAAATAACTTTTCCCTGTACTGAAGGCTTTTCTTAGAGAGAGAATTGAGATGGTCCTATATCTTCTGTGGTTGGTTATTAGTTATTGAGTGTTGTCAGCATACTTTCTCCCAATACAAGAGGAAAACCAGTCTCTGTACAAAGGGGCGTAGAAAAATGCAGACAATTTTTCATTCCACTGTTTAGAATAAATTCAGTGTGGTGTGTGGGTTTATTATTTACAGTACTAAATGTGGATGGCACTTTTCCAGCCCTTGAGTTTCAGATTCTGTGTAAATTTGTTGGTGACTAAAGGCTTCCAGTACTTAATGCCTCAATCCTTTACTCTTCACAGTTGTATTCATCTTGCATTCTCTGTATAAACAATTACAAATAGCCTGTATGCTATGGCTGAATAAAATACCTTATTTTGACTTTCTCTCCCCACTCACAGCCCAACTTTTCTGCAATTAAAGTGATCAAAACATCAAATTATCAAGGTCCCGGTATAGCAGCAGCAGGACTACCACGCCATAGAACAATTAAGGTTTTGCTGTCGTGCAGGAGGAGGAAAAAGAAGAATGGTATGACAGTTCATTGGGGTGCCCTGGACTTTGAGTCGCCTTTTTTACCCCCCTGCCTCTCTGAGAGGCTTGTTGGTGCTTAACTGGGTGTCAGCTCCCCAACACCACCACTCTTAACTACCCAGACAATATCCTCTAAGCTCTGCTGGCCCTTACTTGGTCTTGCATGGTAACGATAGGTGCATCCCCATATCTGAGCCCCTCTGAAAGCTTCCTCCTGTAATATCTAGCCCCTGTCACTGGACACACACAATATTTACCAGGTTCACTGTTCCCAAGGGAACACAATACACAGAGCTTGATTGGGACAACTCAGGATCAGGTCCTTTATAAAACCACAGCACAGAGCTATATTTATAGTGAAACAATCATAAGTTTTTAATCAAATTAAAATTTAAGAGAGATTGAGTATCGGTAATAGAAGCAGAAATGGTTACACATAAAACAAAAAGTATAACACACTTCCTAGAGTCTCAACTAACAGCCTGAAATCCTTCTCTTAAGTAGCTTTGTTGAGTTTGAACTTTACCCTGGCTCTGTGGCTCTGTCTGAACTTTTAGCCCAGGTTTTGACCTGAACAACAGCCTTGACTCGACGAATATAAAAGGATATTTTATTCTCGCAACTGTATGTTTTATACTATGCTTCTTTAGTTTATTCTCTGCTTATGAGAATAATGCTTTTATCAGGTATTCCCATGAGGTTAAAACTCGTATTCTGGGAAATAGAAGTAATTGCGGTGTGTGTACTCAATTTCCAGTAAATGCAAAACGGGGACTCCCCTTCGCACCCATTCCCCTGACCACTGCTAATATGACTTGAATGCCACCCGATGAAGTAAAAGATCCAGTCCAACACAATTTGAGATGGAACAAAACAGGGGTGCCAATTAACAGGTACCTCATGGTAACCAACAAAACAGGGTTACTATGTTTTGTTAAAAAGAAGGGCTCAACTTTTGTGGAAACAAGTAAATGGGACATGTATTTTAATGGCACCGCCTTTAGTAAAACTCTTGGTGGGTATTGTTGGGGCCATAGTGATCCTCATAATACTTTGTTGCTGTATTCAGTGTATCCCCTCCCTTATAAACTTATGTAGGTCAGCTTGTTCCTTTGCTATTACAACCAAAGGCCCCGCTCTTTTCGAGTTGGCCCAGGCCGAAGTCGCCAAGCAGCCCTTCGCTCCTTAAACTGGAATGCAGCTTTTGGTAAATAGTTATACCAAAGCTGCAAATGGAGGAATTGTTGAGTTTGAACTTTACCCTGGCTCTGTGGCTCTGTCTGAACTTTTAGCCCAGGTTCTGACCTGTACAACAGCCTCTGACCCTTTCCCCACCCCGGCAGCCATGTTTCCATTGTCTCTCTTATTAGCATGTCTTGTGCAATTGTAACACTGGTTTTAACTGGATTCACCCAGCTGACCAGCTAAGCACTTTGTTGACAACTGTCTATAAATACCGATGTTTATCACAAATAAAGCTGCCACGCTTACTCTAAAGCTTTTGAGCTAATGAGAGTGTGTTCCCCTTGATCAACGAATGGTGTCTGTGTTGTATGGTCTCTGACAGCTTGTGAGCCCTATACCAACTCCGCACTACCCAGGTGCTGGACGGTGAGTAGGACCTGCTATTTTTACCTAACAGCTTCTCATCTAAAACTATCTCCCAGTGTCACCAGCCACCGTGGTTGGGATCTGTCTTTCATGGATGCAAAAAACACTGCTCCCTCCATGATGGAGGATGGGGTGCTGCCTCTGTCTCCCAGTTATAGTCTAATAAACATTTCAAGTGCACATCCAGACAAAGTTAATTTCCCCCTGCTACTCAGATCTTCCTGTTGACTTCCTAGCCCCCTGTTGATATGAATGTAAATGGGGCTTCCATTGCTTGGGCTAACAATGCACAGTCTACATATGAATGTAGGCTGACAGGTGAATAAACACCCCTTTGTGTGGCAAAACTCATTTCCCCCCTCTTCTGGGGGTAACGCCTTAATATAAACTATAAGGACATATTTTCAGTAGAGAGACCATTTTAAATATCATCTTTACGTACATTCCCCAATGATATTCATGACCAACATGATTGTGGCTTTCATTTAAGGTCTTGCACCACTTTCTGTATAGATAAATACTATAGCAGCAATGTGTTGGGTGTAGTGAGTTTGCCAGGTGTTACTGTTACAGGACAGTGAATCTAACATTTAGGTATCCCTGACATCACAGAACCATCACTCAGATGCTCCCTAACCATATTGGCAGCTATGTTTTTGTTGGTGGGCGTGTACAAAGCTGCCTAAAGGTATGTCAACACTTTGCTCTGGAGTCTCATTCCCAGCTTGAGGGAACATACTCACACTAGCTCTGACCAGGCTAGCGTGCTTAAATAGGGTGCAGCTGCAGTAGTGCAAAAGTTACCTGAGTCTGAGACTCTAGGCACAAAGTTGGGGTGACTGGCCCCTCACACTGCTCCTGCTCCTGCAGCTGCATTCTATTTTTAGCATGTTAGCTTGATGAGAGGAAACATGGGCATGTCTCCTCAAGTTGAAATGACACCCTCAGATTGAAGTGAGGCTGCCCTACCGTTTGAGCTGTTCAGAGCCTTTGTTCTTTCATAAGCTTTAGTGTGATTCTCAAATGAGATGTTTTTCCCTCCCCACCCTCCAGCAGGGCCTGATCCAGTGGACATGCTCACACCATGCCTAACCTACACAGACAGCTGGATTTTTGTAGCTGGCAGGCATTCATGTGTCCCTCAGAATACCTCCGTTCCTGCTAGTTAGGACATGCACCTGGCGATGGGAGAGTCAGGTTGAAGGCTCTGTTCCAGTTAATATGTGTTTGTATGAACAGCTCCAACAAGAGCGACAGAGAGACCAGCCATAGAACACTCAATCACCCATTTCCCAGGGTGCTCACCTGGGAGGTGTGAGACCCCCAAGTTCAAGCCGCTGCTCTAAATTGCAGGGATTTGAAAGCAGGTCTCCACATCGCAGGTGAGTGCCCTGATCACTCACCCATTGGCTATAATGGAGTAGAGGTGTCTGTCTCCCCTTTCTTGAGGAAAAAGGCTAATCTGGCTTAAGTGTCAGAGGCCAAAAGATTGTTCACAGCTGAGAATCCTAAGTGAGGTTAAGCATCTCCCTTTGTGAATCTAGTCCTTGTCCACTAGTCATACTCCCTCTTGAGAAGACCTGGTGCACAGTAGACAGCAGCGGCTTCTACAGTATGTGATTTGAAGGATTTGCTGAAGCTCAGCTGCACACGTGCTTTGCCTCTGGATGGCGTCTGGGTGGAAGAATCTGTTCCCACCCTCTGCCCCAGAGCACCCAACGTGCAGTGGAACAAGTGCAGGTCCGTCATGCAGCACTGAGGAGGTAGGAAAGACGTGGAGACCCCGTGTCCTACCTGTGCACCAGGGAGCCCAGCTGGTGCCAGACATTTCTATCATACGTCTTGCTCATTGTGGGTATTTTATAAACTTAAATGGAAACACTAATGAAACATGCCTTAATGAGGGTGATTTTTTTTAAAATCATTTAAATGACATGAGATGTGTAAAATGTTTACTGTGCAGTTACTGTTTTGCAGATATTTTTGGATTTAGTAGGTTTTCCTATTATCAGTTTATTTCTGTGCCAGGTATTCAGTGGTCTCCTGTCTTCCAAATATGCATCTGACTTCCATGCACACAGAGTAAGCATTGAATAGAATTGCAACGGGCACAGCCTGGCGTAGGGAGCGCTGAGCAAAAAAAATCATGGGGAGCTCTTCCTGAGTAAAGATTGACCAAAAATGAAAGAAGGGCTTCACTCATTGTCTTAGGTGAACAACAGTCAGTGTTCACTGAACTTCCACCATCATCCCTCAGACGTGTGTCCATATCCCTCCAAGCAAATCTTTTGCAAAGTTAAAGGTGTCTTTGCAGACCAATAGTTTGTCCTGTCTGTATAACTTCCATGTGGTGTCGCAGGTGACGCATTCAAAACTTCCCCAAGATGTTGTAAAAATTATGCAAAGTGAAAATCCCAAAGTTCTGCCAGTTTCTGGTACAATAGAATGGCCCTGCTAGCTTTAGTAGGCCCCAAAGTCATCTTGGCTTCAGAGTAGCTTTGAAGAAAGGTTTGTGGTCCAGTGCTGCACTGTGCCTCTAAGGTAGGCAACACAGAGCCCTCAGCCCAGGGGGAGAAGGACTTTAACCCTCCTTTGTGCTCTCCTGATTCATGGTTGCTCTGGGGGTTGGAAAGGCCCGTGGTGTGACTTAAACACATGGGGTCTGGGTGCGTGTGCGTGTGTGTAAGTTATGGCAGTCTCCTGGGAGTGTCCTATGGCTGCAGCAAAACCCAGAATTTTTGCTGTGCCGTGGCCATGCCCCAACAAATATCTCCCCCAGCACCCTCCTGCTGTTGCAGCGTACAAGGTGGTCTTTAGGAGGCAATGTTACAACTGTGCTCCACAGTGCCAGCACTAGGAGAATCCTGTCCAGCCAGAATGGAACTGTAGGGACTCTTTACCCCATTTTGGCCAGAGCAAGGGGGAGGATCTCACTGTGAGGCTTGTACTTGAAGTTTTATGTGGAAAAACAAAATTAAAATACATAATGTGAAAAACCAGCTCTGCGTCAGGAAGAGGTCTTTTCAGCTCTGCGTCAGGAAGAGGTCTTTTCAGCTCTGCGTCAGAAAGAGGTCTTTTCAGCTCTACACTAATCTGCCTTTCAGCATACTTGTGGCGTACTCCTACTTCCATTGAAGTCATTTGTCAAAACTTCCATTGAATACAGCAGGAACAGTCAGGCGTCTGTACTACCGGTAGCAGTTCACTCCAAGTGTGGAGAATTAGTCTTTCGATGATTCTGTTTCCTGGTTTAGTTGACTTGATTATTATTAGGTCCTTACGCAGTGCTCATGTTTTTGGTTAGCTCGACTATGTCAGTAAGATCACAAAGCCCCATAAGCATCCCTGCTGTTTCCTGACCTTTGACCAAATGTTCTTCTGGTGCTGTCCTTAAGAAAGCGGACGAAGAATGTCAGAAGATACAGACTGTTGTGCCAATGACTGTCGTTATTTCTCCCATGACCTGACCCGACCATGGAGTAGCACCATAGACATTTCTGCACAATAAATTCATAGCTAAATCTATCTACAGTCAAATCTTTTCCAGTAATGTACTGACAGACGTCACTTTGACATAAATATTTTAACAAGTCCTGTGCCTAGGGATTGTTCTGTCTGAGTAGAAATATTGTGAGGAACACACACTTTGGTCCATTTTGAATAAAATCAAGAGCTAGATTACTTTTAGATGCTCCTGGCAAATAATTCACTTTCTGATTTTTCAGGCTTCCTACTCTGCTCATGTGCCATAAGTTTAAATATCCTGGGCTCAGGTTTTCAGCTGGTGTCAATTGTAGCTCAACTAACTTCAGTGGAGTTATGCCCACTTTGATTGGTTAAGGATTTGGTGCCTTGCAGTGAATTATTACTCCCAGTTAATGGGTCTAGTTCTACTCTAATTTACAAGGCGATTGTGAGTTGCAGCTGTGTAATTGAGAACAGGGGATGCCCCAAAGAAGCTAATTTAAGTTATTCTAATTAATACTGTTTTAAAACTCTTTCTTTGGTACTGTTTCTATTCTTTTGGATCGACATACAGAGTTGAGGAAATGCTGCCCAATAATCTTCAATAGCTAGGTGCACACAAGCCCTGTGGAGTCAGCAAAGACAAAAATCAGTGTTTTTAAACATACATCTGTTTTTCTTCTTTCAGATCACCCCATCTAAGACTTCTCAACAAGATATTGATGTCCCAGATTCTCAAAGAGCACCTTCAGCCTAAAAATGTAACAAAATCAAGGGGTACTTGGAGATTAACTGAGGGCAGAATTATAGAATTTACTTTCATGCATCCCCATTTGGCCAAGTTCTGCCCTGATTTACACTTTGTGTGGCTCATTTCCTTTCAGGCTTTATAACCATTTGTTCCTTTAATGGGAACGTGTGTACTATAAGTGGTACCAGCTGTTCTGATGATTCATTCTTTGTCTTCCAGAAAAGTGTAGACGTCTCTGCCATAAGAATTCAACGTTTTTAACCATTATCGTTGGTTTATTACTTGTATTGCTACATGCAAGCTAAAGTGTTGGCCACAAAATCATCAGCTTTAATTATATTTAAAGGGTAACTGAGAAACAAGATTAGCACATATTTCATGAAACTCTTGGGTAAAAGGAACAAGGGGCTATGAGAAGCTATTGATTCACAGTAATCTGCTTTATTATTGATATTTTGACCATATTTAATGTAGAAGTCACTATCTGTCATGACAGAAGGGTTCAGTTACAAAACCATATGATGGGATTCAAGTAGTACGTATTTAGGATGAGGGGAGCTTTTCCATTTCCCAATATGGATATTGAACTTTTATTAGATTTCCAGTTCAATCCACAGTGAAGTAATAGATGGTAAACTGAACATGCGATTTATTATGATGGGATGGACACATGACTGGTAAAATAAAGGCAGCTGAGAGACTGGTGATATCTCTGGGGAACTTCTGTCTTATTGCTGTTCAATAACTTTGGGGTACAAAAAGAGGAACACGTTCTGTGCTGGGAACTTAACATCAAGTTTGGTAAGACTCTGGGCTGGTTGCTGTGTTCTGAAATCTAGATTTGGCTGCTGACACTCTAGGCTAGATTATTCTGCAGTTAGGTGAATTAGCACCTGCTTTCTAGCAGGGTTCTTAGTTTAAAGGAAAGATAGTGGAACATATTATTAAACAATCAGTACCTAGAGGAGAATATGGTTATAAGGAATAGCCAGCATGGATTTGTCAAGAACATACGCCAAACCAGCCTAATTTCTCTCTTTCACGGGGCTACTGGCCTAATGGATATAGGGGAAGCAGTAAACATGGTATAGCTTGATTTTTAGTAGGGCTTTTGACTCAATCCCACATGGCATTCTCATAAAGGAACCAGGAAAATGTGGTCTAGATTCAATTATTATAAAGTGGGTGCACAGCTTGTTGAAAGATCATACTCCGTGGTTCACTGTCAAACTGGGAGACCATATCTCGTGAGGTTCCATAGGAGTCTGTGCTGAGTCTGGTACTATTCAGTATTTTCATTCAGGACCTGGATAATGGAATGGAGAGTTTGCCTATATAATTTGCAAATGGCACCAAGCTGGGAGAGGTTGCAAGCATTTTGGAAGATAGAATTAGAATTCACAAGGACCTTGAAAAATTGGAGAATTAATCTGAATACAACAAAATGAAATTCAGTAAAGACAGATACAAAGTATTTCTCTTAGGAAGGAAAAAATCAATTGCACAACTACAAAATGGAGAATAACTGATTAATTGGTAGTACTGCTGAACAGGATCTGGGGGTTATAGTACATCGCAAATTGAATATGAGCCAACAATATGATACAATTGCAAAAAAGGTAAATTAATAGGACTGTAGGTAAGTAAGAGATGGGAGATAATTGTCTCACTCTGCTCAGCACAGCTGGGGCCTCAGCTGGAGAATTGTCTGATTCTGGGTGCCACACTTTAGGAAAGATGTGGCCAAACTGGACAGAGTCCAGAGGAGAGCATCAAAAATGACAAAAGGGCTGGAAAATCTAAGATAGGAGGAAAGGTGGGAAAAAACTGTGCATGTTTAGATGAGGGGCAACTGATTACAGTCTTCAAATATGTTAAGGGCTGTTAGAGAACAATTGATCTCTTTATTGATTTTTTTTATGTCCACTGAAGGTGGACAAGAAGTAATGGGATTTATCCGCAAAAGGGAGATTTAAATAAGATATTAGGAGAAACTTTCTGACTACAAGCATAGTTAAGATCTGGAATAGGCTTCCTTCGCTTTTGTCCAACCTGTTCACAAAAACTGTCTCAGGAAGCCTAGATTTACTTGGTTCTGCCTCACCACAGGGGTCTGGGTTTGATGACTTCTTGAATTTCCTTTCAGGCCCTGTCAGAGATTCACTTCCCCACTCTAAACTCTAGGGTAAAGATGTGTGGATCCTGCATGAAAGACAAATTAACTCCAAGCTACTTTTACCAGCTTAGGTTAAATCTTTCCCCCCCCCCCCCAAAACCCAACCTTCCCCAGTTGGGGCTTGGAAATTGCTTCCACCACCAAAATGAGTCCCCCAAAACTATGGGGCAGGGCACTTTGGAACCCTGATAGTACCACCCCTCCCTCTTTCTACCTGGGAGAGATTTGAGAACACAGACCCTCACTAGCCGTGAGCTGAGCCCGATCCAAAGCTAGGATCCCTCCAATAGAATTAACAGACAATTCTTATAAACAAAAAAAGTTTAATAGAGAAAAGAGAAAAGCATACAACTTACACAGACTTCACAGATACTCAGTTTCCTAGCATTAATCAGCCACTTGTAGCCCCCCCTCCCTTGGGATTTCTCTCCCTGATGCCTGACAGGTTAAGGACATCATAGATCGATTACAAGCTGATATAATTCAAAAATACACTTACTGCCAGGCTGTCTTAGTAACTTTTCGAAAGATGAGTAGAAATTTAGATGATTTCTTACCCCATAGCCGGGGAAAGATGGAGACAGGCTGAGTGCCCGGGAAAAAGTGAAACTAAACCCTTTGTTTTCTAGGAATTTGCATCCCCGAAACGTCATTCCCTCTTCTGCTTCAGGTTAACCCTTCACAGGTAAAACAGTAATTCTAAGGCACTTCATACTTACGACAGGCCCTATCTGCAGTTCTGATCTTTGGTTAAGCTGATCTCAAATTCAGATCCGGGAGCCATCTGTGATGGAAGTGAAGTTGCTGTATAATTTGTAGTAATTTTTAACACTATTTGTGAACACTGTATGTAATCAGATAAGTGAGAGGGAAGTTACTTTATATTGGGTTATAAGATTTTACTGTATGGGCACATTGATCTAACTTGTACTGGGTCATTGTGTGATGAATAAATGGGAAGGGACTCAAGAACTAGAACAGTAGACCCTACACACCAGAAAGACAGTGCAAGCTGTCTGGCTTCCAGAATTTCCTGTCTCCAAGAGGTAAAAACTTGTTTTGCCAGAGCTGGGAGCCTTGAGATCAAAAGGAAATTAAAGCATTTTAAGGACTTTCTGTGGGGAAGAAGTCTTTCACTTCTCAGCAGCTATTTGGCAGCCATACACCCCTGCTTTATTGTTTTTATGATGAGATTTCTTTTTTTAACTTTATTTTCATTGTTTTTATTTACAATGTGAATACATAATGAAATAAAACACATAATCACACATGCATAAGATGGAAATACCATATAAATAACAACATTCAATGTTCATCATTTGTAAAACCTGGAAAAAAACAACCAACCAAACCAACCCAAAACCTGAATCCACAAAGGTCATGCAGGGCATCATTTATTAAAGTGACTAAATAGCTAAATAAGTGAGAATATAAAAGTATCAGGGGCTAATATATACTAAACTTTATGCAATAGATTCCTGTGTGACCAGACTTCCTCATATTTTTTCCAAGAGGTTCTATTGAACAGAATCCTTTTTTCTGTTCATGCCATAATAGGGAGCTCACTAAGCCTGTCTGTATATGAGGAGGAGTTGAAGATTTCAGTTTTCTCAAAATAACTCTTTTGGCCACTAAAATAGGTCCTGCAAATTTCTTAATGATAACTCAATGCATCTGGCACCCCTAAAATACACAAGTTTGGCAAAGGAAAAATAGCAACAATTTTTTTTTGAGAGAGCACCAAATATAATGATCCACAACACATTCATTTTTGACAGGTACAGAGGATGTGTGAAAGGGTGGCATGGGGCTATTTGCATGTCAAAGAACACTGTGTGTTGCCAATCCAGCTTTAAAGTTAAACAAACATTCTGGAGTTTAGTAATAGCTGTTTAATATCTTGTTCTGGAAGAATCACAAAATTAAGCCACAAAAACATCAAGGAGTCCAGTGGCACTTTAAGACTAACAGATTTATTTGGGCATAAGCTTTTGTGGGTAAAACCCCACTTTTTCAGATGGGTTTTTTACCCACAAAAATTTATGCCCAAATAAATTTGTTAGTCTTCAAGGTGTCACCGGACTCCTCATTTTTGAGAAGAGAATTCATAAGATCACATGCTGTAATCATCTTAAAGTGTTGAAAGAGTCCCCTGTGCAGATGCAAAGATTGGATTTTTTCCTTAAGGGTGTGGGGTAGCCTTTTAAGATATATAAAAGAAGAAAGGGAACCAAATGACATAGCAATTACTCTAACCAATGATGGTGTATACATAGACTCACTGGAGGGAAACCACCTTACAACAGGACACATTTGGAACGATATATAATTTAGAATTCTTTGCCAGATGTCTAGCTGGATCTTGCCGACATGCTTAGGGTCCAACTGATCACCATATTTGGGATCAGGAGTGAATTCCCCACCCGCCCAGCCCCAGTCAGATTGTCAGAGCCCCTGGGTATTTTTCATCTTCTTCTTCAGTATGAGTAACTTGCAGGAAAACTTTAGTAGCAGAGCCAGAGGTTGTGGGTCTATTACAGGAGTGAGTGAGTGCCAATTTTATCCCAATTGAATATTAAGTCTGTTTATTTGAGCAAAAGAGAGACCTTGAAAGGGCTAATGATATAAATCATTCATGGGAAGATAACAAAGAGTCCTGTGGCACCTTAAAGACTAACTATAAAGTTTTGAAGCATAAGCTTTCATGGGCTAATACCCACTTCGTCGGATGCAAGCAGTGGGTATTAGCCCACGAAAACTTATGGTTCAAAACTTTATAGTTAGTCTTTAAGGTGCCACAGGACTCTTAGTCCGGAATAGCAGAGGTAACAAACACGGCTACCTCTCTGATTCTTGACATGGGAAGATAATTCATGTTGGCTATTTCTGTTCTCCCCAGTAAGGACAGAGGGAGGAGATCTTTGGGAATTTTAAAAAATATATAGTCTGTATTTATAAAAACAATTTTGAATGTATTAGGACACATCTTAACACCTACATAAGTTATTTCCTTGCATATTTGAAATGGAAAATGCTGAAACTGAGCAGTATCTGGTCTTTTGGATACATCCATTGCTTGTGATTATTCCAGCTAATGTGAAGACCAGAGATCTTTCCAAAAATATCAACTTAATTCAATTATGATAGGATTGATGAGGATGGATTCTTCAATAGTACAAAAATATCAGCATATAAACAGATTTTGATTCCCTTCCTGCTGACGCATGTGCATTGCGAGTGGTTCAAGAGTGAATTAAAAAGGAGAGGCGAGATGGGACAGCAAGATGGGTTTTCTGTGTAATACTTTTGTTCTACATAAATAATGCTTTGTTTTGAGGCACCTGTCTGGTCACTGATTACCATGGTCTTTGCTCTGGAGGAAAAAAAATTGCAGAGTCTGGATGGACATAAGTCAGAATTGCTCAGAGGATCCTGGTTGATACACAAGAGGCTACCATCCAGCACCTCAACTAACAGTGGGAGAATTGCATGATTCCTTCGTGAGACGGGTGATGGCTTGAAACCTAGAGGTGGTCACCTGGAGATACCAGGAGGGGGTGTCTGAGGTGCAGTTAGTTAACTGTGACACCATTTGTTTTTCTTTATTATTTTTATTAACTGCAAAATACATGACCGAATGCCTGTAGCTGCTCCTATGCTGAGACCTAGTTAAATTGTTTATCCTACAGAGACTTTATCTTCAGTCTTGTGATGCCAGTTGCTGCAGCTATCTAACCAGAGTATAGAAAATCCTGAATTGAGGTTTTTTTAATCAGCTATCAACTGAAATAAAAGTAAGAAAAATATTTCAGACATTGGGAAAGCTGAATATTGGAATTTGTTCCATAAAAACCAGTGTTGACTTAGAATACTCTCCATGAAGTTATGCAAGTTCAATATGACTGAGTATCTAAGTATTGCTATAAATTACTGCATATTACTACTACTACCCTTCTGCCTCTACACTAGATCCTAGAGAGTTCCCCTCCTCTGATTTAGCATGACTCAATGTCTCCTCACCCACAGTGCTTCCTCTTTCCCACACATTCCAACTCCAAGTTTTTATTACAGTCTGTATTTTTATTCTTTTTTTCCACAGATCTGGAAACCAAGGACCCAATCCTGAAAACACTGACAACTGCCATTGAAGTCAATGGACACTATGGGCCTGATCCAAATCCAACGGGAAGACTAACTTCCACGTTTATGGTAAGAAGGGTATAAATGGGTTTGTCAAGATTCTCCTCTCGCTGGCATAAATCAGAAGTAATTCTATTAGTCAATGGAGATACACTAGCGTAAAGCTGATCTAAGTGAGAGGGGATTCGAGCTCCTGCTAATCCTGCTAGCTCCTGCTAATTCTTCTCACTTTAACTTTCCCAGAGAGTGGTTGTAAATTTAAAAACAAAATAAGTATTTTAGCTCTGGAGAATATTGTGTATTTTATCTGATTAGCCTTTGGTTTTGACAAAAATCTAGTGTGTCTGATAGTATTGCTAACATTTTTAATGCATTCTCCTGGATTTTCTATACTGTTATGGGATGCAAACTGGTTACATGGAATGATGCCTCTCTAAGCCTGACAGCAAACTGTAGATTCCTAAAACTAGATTGGTATTAACGTCTTAAGTGGTACTTCATGTGCCTAGTATATGGCACAAGGCATGTCAGGTGCTGCCCCATGAATCATCAGGAAGGCACCTTTCTTCTTCAAGTGCTTTCCCTGTGGGGTGCTCCACTTCAGGTGATGGTGCCATACTAGGCCTTACGGTCCTCTTCCACTTTGCATATAACTCCAAAGTCCCCTCACCTATAAAGGGCACTGCTCTTACATTCATCTGAAGTGGAGCACCCACAGGGACCGCACTTGAAGAAGAAAGGGTTACCCGCCTTATGCAGTAACTGGGGTTCTTCGAGATATGTGGCTTTGTGGGTGCTCCACTACTCACCCTCCTCCCCTCTGCATTGGAGTTTGATGCTAGGACTCTGTTCTTTCTCTACCATAGAGAGGATCAGGCTGTGTGTGCAATGAGACTTCAACAGGACTGTGAGACAGCTACAGCGCACACACCACCCTCCTGCTACTGAAAATCTCCGATCAACAGCGCTGGGATGCACCATCACCTGACCACCACAAGGACACTTATCTCGAAGAACCTCAGTTACTGAACAAGGTGAGTTCCCCTCTCTTATGTTCTACCGGAATGTACAAACTGCAGAGAAACATTGCTGCAACCCACTGCAATGCAGAAGCTACAGTAAACACAGATGTAAAGGGCCCTGCTGAAAAAGAAGCACAAGTTCAAGGACACTTTCAGGAAAAATGTTTGGCTTGGGCAAAAGATTCCAGACAGGACACTCAACTTGAATAACTCTTCTGGTAATATGCTGTGAGTATATTTGATGGCTAAATGTCACAAAACTAGTTGAGAATGTCAAATCTTTCAGTGGTCGGGTCAGAAGGAAATTGTTGCCAATTTAATTACAAGAATTACAGATAATATTTTTCTTTATGTAATTACGAAACTTTTCAGTAGCAGAATGAGTAAGGCCACTTGACAAGACAGTAACTCTGCTCCATGCAAAAATAATTAGGGTTTTTTTCCTCCAGAAGGTACCTAAAATGTTAGTAGTGTAGTCACAAAGTAGCTGTCTGTAGGGAAAAAGAGAACTCTCAAACAATCATTAGGGTGACTGCAAATTAAAGGGAAAAAAGTACAAGCAATTGTTTAAGATCACAAATCTGTACAACACAAATGCAGCTCTGACCTCTGAGGGCAGAGACTCCCTGGAAGTGGAACAACTGCAGTATGTTACTTGATTTGTTGGTACATTGCTTGACCCACAAGGGCCTTCTTCACTTTTGAAAGTGGGGCTTGGACTCCTAAGTCACTTCTGTGTTTTTGAAAATGTTATTTCTAATCTTCAGTGAAGTTTTTCTGAAGTCATTTACTTACCTGCCAAGGACTGTTTTGCTTTTTAATAAGAAGGAAGAAGGAACCTATGATGTAGCTATGCAGTGTAAAGTCAGATTAAGAAAAGAAGTCTTTGAATTCACTTGAGTTGAATTCAATATAACAGATTTATCTTTAGAAAAAATAAAGGTGTGGAGATTAAATGTGGAAAAAGGTTCCTGAATTGGAAAGGATGCGAAAAAGAATGTCCTGTATCCTTAAGTTGATACTTAAGAACTTGAACTAAGTAGCAAGCTTCAGAAATATACAACCAAAGGACAAAATATAATTTACTGGAAGGAAGCTGGATTAGCACATTCAAGATAACTGATAACTTTTCGAGTAAGAGACTGTCTGGCTGTGCTTTAAAGAAGACAGACTTCCCAACTCTTTCCTGTTGTCTGGTTGCTATCTTTAGCATTTTTTGTTCCTAGACTTTCTACTCTTTGTATATAGAAATCTTGGATTTCCCTTTAATCACAAGACCTTATTTCCTACTCAATATCGTACACAATGCTGCATTGCAAAGAAAGAACAGTTAGTTCATTAGGAACAAAACAGGGTTTGGTGAGCTAGGAAATTCAAAATCCCTATGGTGTAATAATTACTTTACAGTAAGTAATTCATTTTTGCTGCTCTCTGCAACCCCACCTAAGTCAATTAGGCTCAGATCATTCAATGGGAGAGAGGCCCAAATTCTCAAAGGTATTTGGGTGCCATACTCCTTCTATGATGGATGGCTTGGTGGTTAAGAGGCAAGACATAAATTCTGTTTTTTGGCTCTGCCACAATCCTAGAATATCAAGGTTGGAAGGGACCTCAGGAGGTCATCTAGTCCAACCCCATTGTTCAAAGCAGGACCTGTGTAGTCCTCCTGTGTAGTCTTGGACTGGTCACTAATCTTGCCTCCACATTTTCTTTTGTATTAAGTGGGATTACACCTCACACAAGTGCTCTGATTCAAAAATAATGCAGGTCCGTAAAGTGTTTTGAAATCTTCCAGTGGAAGAGAAACAGATTGATTGATTACTTGAGGCTGACATCAGGTTGCCCAGTGTAACATCCTCACAAGCCAGAATGTGCTTGAAGCGGTGACAAAGTAACTTTTTTTTTTTTTTGGCAAGAAAAGGGTAAAATGTATGGTGGTATGGCGTTTAATAGTGACTAACCAGAGCTCTTGTGAAACAAAATGCAGAATTGAAACTGGAATGCAGAAAATATAAAACTCAGATTAAAGAAATGCAGGAGGGTGAGATGCAAGAATTGAGAAACAAAGTCACTGAGCAATGGGCACTATGTACAAGTTCAGAGGCTTTGAGAAAGCTCAGGAATGTGAGTCTCTTACAGTGTCTACACTGCAACCCAAACCCATGCTTGAGCTTGGGCTCAAGCCTAGTCCCCCTTTCAGATACACTGTAATTGTGCTAACACAGGGCTTGAACCCAGGGTCACAGGACTCTGCAAGGTCTGAGTACAAGTCAAGCTTGTATTCAGGGTTCTCTCTACTCCTTGCAGTGTAGACACAACTCCTTTTGACTTGTGTCCCAGTAGTCCTCTAGAAGTATGCCACAATTCCATGGGACATCTTCCTTAGTCCTCTCTATCTCAACAATCTCCAATCCACTCTACTGAACATGGAAATCACCCTCTCCCCCCTTGGCAAATGGCAGCAACTCAGGTCAGTGTTAACCCATTCTGTTCTGATTACCAATCTGCTAGCACACTGTCACATCACCATCTGGGTTTGCAATGAAGAGTGATCCCATCAAGCCTTTTGCCAAGCAAACTGTTTCATGGTTAAGGGACTACAGCCAAATTTTGGTGAATCTCTGTTGCGAGGCCAGTAAAACTGTGGACTTCAGCAAAAGCACCAGAAATGACATTGTACCAGCAGATAGTTAAAAAGCTGGCAGCTCTGTATGAGATTTTTCCAGTGCAGGGAGCATATTAAGAAGCTGAAGAGTGAGTGCTGGCAGACCAGGGGCAAGAACCCCACCTCAGGCAACTCGCCAAGGCCGGGTCCATTTTAGGATGGCTTTGACCAGGTTCTGGGCACCGCACCCAGCACAGAGCTGATCATGCTTCATGACACCCTGGTCAGCGGGGATGGTGCCCTGCTGGCCCCTGAATCCAACATGGGGACTGCTGGGAGCCAGCAACATGCTCCCAGTGTGGAGTTTAAAATGTCTTTAAAAATGGAACCAGTCCCAGAGTAGGCTCTAGATCAGGATCAACAGCAAATTCTCAATCCCTATTTGTAAGAGTGGTTGATTTTTTCCCCTCTTTCCTCCCCACCCCTGGAACAGTTGACTTCCATGCCAGCAGCACACCCACTGGAGACAGAAGGTGCCCCAGAGCCTGGTAAGTGTCTGACTCACATGCATAGTTTATTATCACAGGAAAGGGAGGATTTCTGCTCTAAGAAGCATTATAAAAAGGATGAGCCTCAGTTACCAGCATGTGGCCAGTAATGGCAGATGACATCGCAGCGCCTTGGCCTCTCCCATTCCCCTCCCAATCACCACATGAAGTTCAAAATGGATTTCAAACAATCCTTACAGCTGTTTATGAATATTTGAACTGTTAAATCACAGAAATCTGCAAGGGTCATTTTTTCCCTTCAGTAATAAGAAATTTGACTCCTGGGTCTATGGAGCTGGCTGTAAACAGTGAACGGAGAGTTTGGGAAGCAGTATTCTGTTTCCAAATCTAGCCCATTTCAGCTAGCAAAAGTCCATGCGGTCTGTGGGGCACAACATCATTTCCCCAAAGAATAAGTGGGGTGTCAGATTTTCCACTGAACTGTGCTGGTTATGGGGTGGAGAAAAGCTGTAGACTTCCATGAGTTTGCATACAACAATAACTGGGTAAGCCATCTGTGAGCTAATACAGCATCATGTTGATTCCCCCACAGACTCTGACCCAATGCTGGCTCCTGATAGCTGCAAGATTTTCCTGCAGCAGGAGCTCCAGAGAGCTAGTTACACAATGTGGAGAAGGGTGTATTTTCCAGGCCTCTTCAGTCCACTCACAAATGTGCTGTTTAAATACACCAGTTGCATACACTGCAGGTTTCCTTCAATCAGCTTGGAATAACATCTTCCCTTCCCGCCCCGGCAATAGGGCACCAGAACAGTTATGCCTTCCAATATGTGAAAGACCTGAAATAACCTTTTGCAGGCAGGACACTACACATGTCTCCCTCGCATCCCACAAGTTCTGAAATTTGTATGAAAGAGAAAAAAGGTATAATTTTAAATGTACCGTTGTCTCTACACTTCTGTAAGTACAATTAACAAGGCTGTATCCGAGACAGTACGAGGTGTGAAACACCCCTTCACAATATGTGTGTTGGTTCACTTTAGAAACACGTTTTATGTCCTTGAGATTCCATAATCATTAATTCTGTGCTCCTCCAATGGGCTAGTTTAAACAATAGCCTTCCGTTTCTTGGCCTGTTTCAGGCCCCTCAGCCTGCACTGCCCGCTGTTCTTCAGGAACTCGATCCCTATGTCAACGTACCTTCACCAAATGTTCCAAAAGGAAGCGTTTCCGTGATGAAGTTCTGAGTGGGCAGACCGGCAGGTCCAGTACCGGAAGAAGAGGGATGACAGACTGGAATAATGGCATACTGATAGGCAGGAGGAAAGGCTGAGGCACGCAGCCCTGGTGGAGGACAGGGTTTCAATGGGGGAGCAGGCACTTGCAAAGCAGTTCCTGGAACAGGAACAGCGATTAAGGGAGGAAAACAGATCTCAACAATCTCCCAGACTACTGTACTGCACAGCACAGTATGGGGAGGAGCTGACCAGCTCTCTGTGGAGAAAGAAGGGGTTCAGGACTGTTTAGAAAAGCTGGACGAGCCCAAGTCTATGGAGCAGGATGCGCTGCATCCGAGGGTGCTAAAGGAGTTGGCCGATGTGATTGCAGAGCCATTGGCCATTATCTTTGAAAACTCATGGCGATCAGGGGAGGTTCCGAATAACTGGAAAAAAGCTAACGTAGTGCCCATCTTTAAAAATGGGAAGAAGGGAAATCTGGGGAACTACAAGCCAGTCAGCTTCACCTCCATCCCTGGAAAAATGATGGAGCAGGTCCTCAAGGAATCAATTCTGAAGCATGTAAAGGAGAGGAAAGTGATCATGAACAGTCAGCATGGATTCACCAAGGGTAAGTCATGCCTGAATAACCTAATTGTCTTCTATGATGAGATAACTGGCTCTGTGGATCAGGGAAAAGCAGTGGACATGTTATTCCTTGACTTTAGCAAAGCTTTTGCTCTAATGCAAGGGTCTCCAAACTACGGCCCGTGGGCCGGATGCGGCCCGCGAGGCCCTCTCATCCGGCCCGTGGAGATCTTTTTGCGGAGGAGTCTCCGCGGCCCCGCGCGCCCATCACAGCCCAGTCCCCGCCCCTCAGCCAATAGCAGGGCCGCTGGGCGCTGATGGACGCGGCCGGGAGGCAGGCCCCGCCCCGGTGCGTGCTGCTCCAACTTGCTGGGAGTCGCAGCCCGATGGGGTGAATCGCAGGTTCCTAGCGGAGCGGGTGGGCGCTTCTGTCCTTCTCCTCCTCCAGCTCGGGGCCACCAGGGCGCACGCAGGCACCTCGGAGCGGCCCGTTGCGCCTGGGGCAGCTGGCTCCGGATGGCGTAGCCGGGCTGCAGCCCTGGAGCGCAGGGGCAGCTGTTGCCCGTTTCCTCTGAAGTGACTCCTGGGGGGTGTCCCGGGCTGACAGCCCCGCTGAGAGGTAGGTCTGGGGAAGCGGTGGTCGCCGCAGCAGCCCGGGGCGGGGGGACAGAGCAGGGGCTCCCTTGGAGGGGGTACGCGTGGGGGGGGGGTGTTGTGGGAGTTGTTTGCAGGCTATTGTTGCAGGGAGTTGTTTGCACGCTATTGGGGATGCTTGTTTGGCAGCCTCCTTGCTGCATCTGCTCGGCTCTTTTCCTGGCTCCTGGGGAGTTGTTTGCAGGCTATTGTTGCAGGGAGTTGTTTGCACGCTATTGGGGATGCTTGTTCGGCAGCCTCCTTGCTGCGTCTGCTCAGCGCTTTTCCTGGCTCTGCTGCTGCCCGTGAGCAGCTGACATCACGCCCACGAGCCGGGCTTCGGGATTCGGGTGTCTTTGTGCTTCAGCTGCGCTGGGTCAGAGCATGGACCAGAGCTGAGTCCCAGGGTCACCCCCCACCCTACACCCCTGTCACGCTGGCTTCTCCCAAAGCATAACCCGACTTCGTTGGAGTGCATGGGAATCATTAATTCTGTGCTCTGACATTTCACTTGGCCCTCTGACATTTCCTATGTGGGCTGTGAGCTCAGGAAAATGACTGACTGTCCTTCCAGTGTTGTCTTCTGTTACATTCTTTGCTATTGTGCAAACATGACTATTGTTATTGGCATGATTTGTTGACCATAACTGTTTTTGATTTTGGGTAGGTTTAGATTTTAATAAACAAAAACATTCTTTGAAACAGTACGTACTGAATTCTCACTTATAGTTGTGCATCCTATTGATTTTTAATGGGATGGCACCACTCTAACAGAGCAAATTAGGGGCCTAGACACTTATTTAGCACAAACATGGATCTTGTAGTTATTAAATAATAACTGAATAAAATAATATTAAATAAATAATTAAAAACAACATCCATGTTTTGATTCTTTTTTATTTGGACCTAGAGTGTGTTGTCGGCCCCCGAACTGCTATTTGTTAGCTAATGTGGCCCTCGGGCTGAAAAGTTTGGAGACCCCTGCTCTAATGGACTATAAGGTGGATAGAAAACTGGCTAGATCGTTGGGCTCAATGGGCAGTGATCAATGGCTCCATGGCTAGTTGGCAGACGGTATCAAGTGCAATGCCCCAGGGCTAATCCTGGGGCCGGTTTTGTTCAATATCTTCATTAATGATCTGGAGGATGGCGTGGACTGCACCATCAGCAAGTTTGCAGATGACTCTAAACTGGGAGGAGTGGTAGATATGCTGGAGGGTAGGGATCTACAGAGGGACCTAGACAAATTAGAGGATTGGGCCAAAAGAAATCTGATGAGGTTCAACAAAGACAAGTACAGAGTCCTGCACTTAAGACAGAAGAATCTCATGCACTGCTACAGACTAGGGGCCAAATGGCTAGGCAGCAGTTCTGCAGAAAAGGACGTAGGGGTTACAGTGGACAAGAAGCTGGACATGAGTCAACATTGTGCCTTGGTTGCCAAGAAGGCAAACAGCATTTTGGGTTGTATAAGTAGGGGCATTACCAGCAGATCGAGAGACGTGACCATTCCCCTCTATTTGGCATTGGTGAGGCCTCATCTGGAGTACTGTGTCCAGTTTTGGGGCCCACACTACAAGAGGATGGGAAAAAAATTGGAAAGAGTCCAGCGGAATGCAACAAAAATGATTAGGGGGCTGGAACACATGACTTATCAGGAGAGGCTGAGGGAACTGGGATTATTTAGCTTGCAGAAGAGAAGAATGAGGGGAGATTTGATAGCTGCTTTCAACTACCTGAAAGGGGGTTCCCAAGAGGATGGTTCTAGACTGTTCTCAGTGGTAACAGATAATGGAACAAGGAGTAATGGTCTCAAGTTGGAGGGGGGAGGTTTAGGTTGGATATTAGGAAAAACATTTTCACTAGAAGGGTGGTGAAACACTGGAATGGGTTACCTAGGGAAGTGGTGGAATCTCCTTCCTTATAGGTTTTTAAGGTCAGGCTTGGCAAAGCCCTGGCTGGGATGATTTAGTTGGGGATTGGTGCTGTCGTGAGCAGGGGGTGGACAAGATGACCTCCTGAGGTCACTTCCAACTCTGATATTCTTTGAACTGTTCCAGCAACTCCTGTCCATAATGGCTCCTGCTGCCTCCTCAACACCATGGCATGACAATCACCCTGCAACGTACCTTCAGTACAGCAGTAGCTTGGACAACTCCATTTCAGGGCAGCGTATGCATTCATGACTCATGAGCGGCTGGGCCAGGGTAACTAAACCCCATGCAGCCTTCCCACTTTACCCCCTCTCAGGTGGAACCTGTCCTGCCAAGTGAGGGGAAAGTGTATAAAGCAGGGAAAGGAGAATGTGGACCCAGGGGCCTGTACGGTGATTGTGTCATGTATTTACTATTTCCTGCCCTTCTTTGTGTGTCTGGTTTTGTAATGGCAGCTGGACTGCCCAGCTCTGTGTGTTTATTATCTTAAGTCATGTTTACAAATAAAGCTTATGTTTTCAGGAAAGTTTATTACCATCATTGCATCACGTCATACAACCAATATTTGAGATAATAACGCTACAAACATGCTCAGGAGCAATTAAGCATTAGAAAGCAAACAGTATTCCTCCATTTAGCCCGGTACAGCAATTCACATTTCTATACATTTTCAGTACACCCATTCTGCCCCTTCTATCCTCAACCTCCCCCCACCCCCCATTCACTATTTATATTACATTGTATGGCAATCAACCCCATTCTCCTCCCAAGCACAGCCTCCCTCCCCCCCCCCAAAAAAAAAATTGAGCCACTTTTCCCCACAAGCACATTTGTACAGATATTATTCTCCCCTCTTCTATTGGGCCAGGCAAGTCCATAAGGTGAGGACACAAACCATCCCCTACTTCTGCTACCTTGATGAAATCAACTCCTGCAGAAGTAGGTGCACTTTCTGGCTGAGCATACCAATCCAGCATCCCCTCACCATCATAGGTCCATTCAGGAAGGTTGTGAAGGGTGCAGCAAACGACAGTAATGTGCACAGCATTGATGACTGGAATCCAAACGGGTCTGTAAACACCTCCAAGGGGATTTTAATCTGCCAAAAGTGCATTCGACAACCATTCTACACCTGCTGAGAATGGAATAAAACCTCCTTTTGCCATGGCCTCTGAGATAAGGTATGGTTTCATAAGCCAAGGCAAAAGTGGGTACTCAGGAGTCCTCCAGAACTACAGTGGGGACAGTAACCTTGGTTATGTCAATTGGTAGGAGTAGCATCCCAGCCTGTCCATGAATATAGACTCTGAGCAGCCGAAAACTCTGGCATCATGAACGTTTCCAGTATGGCCTACATTGACATGCATAAATGTGCCTCTCTGGCCCACTGGTGCCTGCATAATAATGGAGTAGTATCCTTTGTGGTTTATGTACTTGTTCTCCTTGAGGAGGGCAAACTGTGGGCATGTAAGTCTCATCAGTGCCCTTGCACAGGCAGGAAACCCTCTTCTCTCAAAGCCAGCAATTACTGTTGACGTATCTGTAATGCCCGCCACCTTGGGGTAAACCACACTCCTGATTGCCTCAATTACTGTGCCAGAACTTTACCGACACTCGACTTTCCAACCCCAAACTGATTGACAATGGACCTGGAGCAGTCCATTGCTACCAGATGTCTATAGCGACCTACTTCTGGATTGGAAAGGGTGACCTCAGTTGTGTGTTGTTATGCTGGGGTGGGGTGGGTGTAACCTTCGTCCAAAACTACAGAAATGTGGCTTTCTTTATGCAAAAGTGCTGGATCCACTGCTGCTCATCCCAAGGGGCGTGGATGATGAGGTCTGTGTAGAGCGCCGCGGTCACTATGCCAATTATACTGGGCTGCATTTGCCAGTGTGAGGCTGTGATGCCAGGGAAGAACTCCTCCAGTTCCATCAGGGTGTGACAGAAGTATCAAATATCCTCAAATACTCTTGATTTTAGTTTTCTAGTGGACGCACTAGTGAAATGTTTCATTTTTTTGTTTACAAAAAAAAACTGTTGCCCACAAGCAACCCACACTGTGGTTGTTATTACAAATATTTCTAGAACTGTAGCAGAAGTAATATATTTAACAATTTTTAAAGTTATGTAGTTTGCTGAGATAGCAGGTAAGCAGAACCAACCCCCAGCTGTTAATACAGGGATGTAGTGGAAATTGAAGTATTTATTCACCTGCCAAGTCCGTTGGAGCTGTCACATTTCCAAGAAAATAAGTGATTATTTATTAACTAAACACATTTACTGTGCCCTTCACTTCATTCAATCCCCAGTTAATTTGATCATTTTTTCAATTTGATGATAACCTCTGGCACCTAACTACTTGTGTGTTGTTAAAATTGTAACAGTAACAAAACCTCAATCCTTTACTGATAACATTGGATCATTTTAAGCACGCACTGTTGAATAACTCAGCTCTAGGGAGATGTACTTATTTAGAAAGGCCAAGATTCTGGGTTGCCTACAGATCTTTCCTGAACATAATCCAAGTAGTGTTATTCAGACAGTGTTAATCTCTGCTCTTTCTTAGGCATGTGGACTTGATTTTTTTTTAAGAGGAAAATACTGTATTCCTCCTTTCTGCTGGAGAGAATCCAAACTATTTTTTTTAAATGTAAGCACAGATGTTTTTATTGCTTATATGAATGTGTATCAGGACTCTACGGTAAGTCTCCCACTGCTCTGAGGTGAAAGCTGAGAAGGATTGGTGAAGAGCAGGCTATGTTAGCTCTGTGCTCATGGAAGATTCCCTTATGCCAAGGGAAGGCTTGGCAGCTAGGTGGCCTAAGACAAGTAAATTCACATCTGCTTTAGTTTCCCCATCTAGAAAATGGGATAATACTTCACCCTTTGGAAATTTACTAAGTATTAATTAGTTAATATTAGTAATAGTATTAATTAGTCAATTAACAATGAGAGGAATAAGCATTATATTAAATGGACGCAGACAACTTGGAGCTCAAAGAAGCTCAATAAAAATGAGGGACCTACAGCACCTGATTCATGAGAAGATATTAAGAATTTAGTGGGTTTAGCTCAACTTGGTGATGACTCAGGGAGGCATGTGTGGCTGTCCCCATGTACAAAATAGATGGAGAGGCATTATTTAGGGCTGTGCAAGGAAGTCTGATTAGAAGGATAGTCCTGGGATCTTAAAATTCCATTTGTTGAACTGAATCTTCTACTCACCAGAGCGAATCCCATTGAAGAATGATACCAATGTATCAAATTCTAATTCGCTCCCTGAAGGACAGTTGGCAGACTAAGGGTTTGTCTACACTAGTGATTCAGTCGATATAACTTGTGAAAAAGTCACCTCCCCCCCCCCCAAGCAACATCAGTGACATCAACTTAAACGATGTCCACACTATGCTATTTTGGTGGCCTCTCATTGAGGTACGTTGATGGTTGACGTAGTACGCCTTCACCACATATGCTAGATCAGTGCAGCTGCACTGATATAGCATGGTAGTGAAGACAAGGCCTGAGGTTCTCAAACTGGAATGGAATGAAATTAAAAAGAAAACTTAAGCTGAATATCAGGAAAACTTCCTGATGGACAAATCCTTTCCTCTACAGCACAGGTTCCCAAACTTTAACAACCTGTGAACCCCTTTCACTAAAATGTCAAGTCTTGCAAACCCCTTCCTAAAAATGAATATTTCCAGGGATTTTCTCCTTTATCTGAGTATAAATTATAAAAGCAGTGATCTTGGAAATATAAAATTTGTTTTTATGACATGCTTATTACACACTATTTATAATTTATTATTATTAATCATTACAGCATTTTTATTACATTATGAAGACAATAATCTTCCAAGATCTCACTTTCATGGCTTGTGTCATTTTGAATAAGCCTGTTATATATGACAAGACTCCTATGTTTCATCAAGGAGTATCAGATGTGAAACATCAGGAAGGGATTTAAGAAGCCAACTCAGAGTTCTTCCTACACAGACATTCAGGTCTTCAACAGTCCAGGCAAACAACACACTTTACAACAAAGCTTAAACTTGTTCTTCATAATAATTATAAAAACAATACTAGCCGCCTATTTAATTTTAAAATCAGCAAAAAAATAGCCACCTCCGTTTCCATTTCTTATGAGGAGTCTCAAAGTTGAAATCTCCTCAGTGTAATAGATATGCTTGCCTCTTGGCTGCTGGCCCCGTGCTGCTTGGGTCCCTAGGGAATTTTTTCCTGAAAACCCTTGTAACATTTCATGAACCCCAGTTTGGGACCCACTGACTCTACAGAAAAACTTGCAGGAGGAGGAAAAGTTGTACCATAATACTGGCACCGAGTGCTTGTGGAATGTCCCACGTCAGGGCAGGAAAAGAGGAGAACAGTCTGAAGTTTTGTAATTGCAGGGTCAGAGGAACATCTGGAAATCTAATATCAGTGGTATGGAAAAATCTTTGTAGACATTGCCATCTGGTGGGCAATTAAATTTAAGCCTAAAACAGTTAAGGAGACAAACCTAGGTGGGGAAAAGATGGCATTTTGTTTCCATTGAACAAAAATGACAGAAAACTGCCTTTTTTCTTATGATATTTTAACTTCATTTGGAAATCAAAATAGTTTGCAGAGTGGTAGGAACAACTACAGAAACTGGAAGAAAAACAAGTGTAAGACTTGATTGAGAGACTTGATTGAGACATAGAAACTAATTAATTGGGTAGTGAAAACGGATCCTTTTTTACCTTGTCCCAGAGTAAGAGGAAACCAGTTGGTACAAAAATGTCTGGCTCCCTTCAGAACAACATGCCCCACTGTGGCACTCTAGGGCAGCGGTCGCCAACCGGTGGTCCACGAGAAAATTTCGGTGGTCCGCGGCGCCGGGCTCCCTCACGGCCACCGCTCTGGGCAGGCAAGAGGCTGCGGCGCCTGTCCCCGGCAGCCAGCAACCGCCAGCTCGCTCCTGCCTCCTGTCTCGCGCCACGCCACGCGGGGCTGCGGTGCCGCACCGCGCCGGGGGGGGCTGCGATGTCGTGCCGGGGGGGGGGGGCTGCGATGTCACGCCGCTTGAGCCGGGGGGGAGGGGAGGGGGCTGCGGTGCTGCGCCACTCGAGCCGGGGGGGTGGGGGACTTTAGTGGTCCGTGAAGTCCAAAAGGTTGGCGACCACTGCTCTCTAGGGTACATCTACACTGCACGCTTCTTCCAGCGGCATGTAGTGCAGTGGTTCTCATCCAGCAGGCTGGGGCCCACCAGGAGGCCATGAGCAAGTTTCAGAGGAAACGCCAAAATAAACCAGAGCCTTGGGCTGAAGCCGAAGCTCAAGCAGTTTAGCTTTCCGGGTCCCCTGTGGCATGGGGCCCCAGGCTATTGCCCTGCTTGCTAATGCCAGCCCTGGCTTTTAATCTACTGGCTATGCAGGAAAAAGTTGTTGCGGAACAGGTGGGCCATGGAGCTTTTATACCATGTTGGGGCTGCCTCAGAAAGAAAAAGGTTGAGAACCCAGTA
This sequence comes from Sternotherus odoratus, assembly GCA_032164245.1. Classification (NCBI taxonomy): domain Eukaryota; kingdom Metazoa; phylum Chordata; order Testudines; family Kinosternidae; genus Sternotherus; species Sternotherus odoratus. Next base: position 78,652,281 of record JAVMKO010000005.1, on the reverse strand, counting down.
TACAAACATGTAAATATCCCCTAACATAGCAGTAACTAGCAGCACAGACTGTGAGACACAGCTTAGGCGAGTGCAGACATGCCTGTAGAGAGTGCGGCTATGTACCAGAGTATGTACCCTACACACCTCTTTGCTCCCCACACATTGTCACCTTGTCTCCACTGCTGTTTTTAGCTGTGTAGTGTCCTGCTGCTTCCCCACTGCTGATGCAGGGAAAGACCAGCAGCAAAGGTTCTGGCAGGGTGTGGACAGTGGGCAAAGGCTGAACCTTCCTCCACTGCTCACCCCAACAGAGGCTTTCGAAAAGCTCCAGCAGTGAGGAGGATTTTGAAAATACTGATTTCTCCAGGAAAGCATTTGTACAAGATTCAACCCTGATTTTTTTTTAGAGAAGGGTTTTGCGGTGTTTGTCTCCTCCCGACAGTTTCCTTTCATAACTTGTCTGTACATGTTGAGTCACTTTATGCCTGTAGTTTCAGTTTCTCCTTCCTGTCTGCTCTCCTTTAGCTTGAACACATTCGGTTCTCTAAGCGTTCCGTATATAGTAGGTTTCATTTTCCAAACAGTCTATCCTTTCTGTTGCTCTCCTTTAACTCTTCCCAGTCTGTCTTTAACCGAGGCCCACCCAGTGCTCAGAAGAGAGGCATTTTGAATGTCTGTCTCCATGCATGATATAGCCATTAGCCTTTGGGTGAAAGGGGTCTTATCTTTGTTACAAACCTCACCACCGCTCTGCTAGTATATGCTACCACAGAGAGTGTGAATAATGTTGCCGTTTAAAAAATAAAAGAGTAATGACTACTAGGTTTAATAGTATTCTGGGTTCAGATCTTCAGACTTCTCAGAGGGAAAATATGACTCACTCCTTGGGGGCTTTTTGTTTTAAACAGACCTTCTGACAGTGCTTGTTTGGGAAATTCCAATGTATCGAGACACAATTTCACAGTAGAGTTCACTACTACAAATGTAAGAAGTTTATTTTAAGGCCTCTGGACAAGCTGTGTGACCTTAAGAAATGAGCACTCATAACTTGAACTGGTCAATTAAAAAGGGGCAATAGCCTGTGCTGCACCTCCTCATAAGTGAAGCCAGAATGAGAGCCCAGGAGGAGGAGATGTAGATGTGCCTTTAAGCTACTTCTTGTACTTCCCTAATTCTGGCCTACTCTGCGGGTAGGCGTGGCAGATTACAGAATGTTCCAGCCACACTCTCTCCATCTTTCTTGTCCTCCACATACACTGGGACTACATAGGAATGTAGTGTAGCACAGTCCATACTAGCCCTATGCTACCCTTGCAGTGGGGAATTCCCAGGCGATCATTCCATCCTCTTTATGGCAGTGGGGGGGGGGGGGGTATAATCGGCCTGGGGCGGGGGGTGAGATCTGTACACAAAGGCAAACAATCTTGTTACTATTACTAATTATTCATATAGTGTGAGTGTGCCAGGCACTGACGTTCAGCTCCACCAACTCTGCTGATCGTGTGCTACGTAGAGAATGCAGAAGTTGGATCACCTGTCTCCTAGCTATAGTTGCAATTGGTAGAGAGCTACTTGAGGCTCCTATAAAGGGAGGAAGATTGTGAGGATTTTGGCACTCTGTCTCTGACATCGGCATGCTGATTGGCATTAATACCATGGGTTGGTCATTTTGAATGTAAAAGCATGGACTAGATGTGAAGTCTTGCTCCACACATGCCAAGAGATGTTTCCAAAAATTCAGCATGTATGTTCCATGTAAGAATTGAGGTGTAGTTGTGGATCCTAAACTAGATGCAGGCTCTATAGACTTAAAAACCTCAATGGACAGAACCACGAGTGGCTGTAATTTCTCAAATGTACCTTACTGAGAGGACTGCCTCTCATTTGAAACTCAAATTTATGTTTCTCACAAACCTGGCTTTAGCACTGGATCCATTCAGGTCAAGCTTTCCTTCACAGCCTTCCCAGGTCCTGCAATCCTGGAAGATTTACTGTATTTCATTAGTAGCATGATCTTTAGTAGCAGACACTAATAATGGTCTCTGCATTACACAGCTGCTGAAGCCTGCCCTGTAGTTGATTCACAGCACCTGATGCTCCTTTGTCTTGCACCTTCGTAATCATTTACATTTGGGGAAAGTGCTACTTTTCTGTTTATAACCACTTACCACAGGTGTAATTGACTGCATGGGTGAAAAGGCACAAAGTGCAGACTGGGGAGAAACAGGCCCATGCTGTTTGAGTAGCTAAAGAGCCATTAGTAGCAAGGTGGCTCATGGGTGTGTGCGGTGCACGGAGTGTGACTAATGGAGTGACTGCGGGAGGACTGAGAGGCAGTGAGTCAAAGAAAAAATAATAAAGGCATCATGTGACCGGAAAAATCTCACTCAGGAAGAAGAGCAGCGTTCACCAACCTAAAAATTCTCATGAGACTACCAATGAGCTGCATGGAGTCAGTGAGTGGAGGGGGAAAGACACTTCCCAGACTTCAGTGATAAGGTGGAGCCCTCCATAGGAGTCATGAGAGGTGGGAGACTTTCCACAAACAACCCAGGTAACTGCTTTTCTTTTCAGCCAGCTGCAGCTGGATGCAAAAAATTTTAACATGATGGACAAATGATGTGGCACAGTGTAGCAAATATTTGTACCTCACTTGCTCATGCAGCTAGATGAGGACCTAAGAGAGAGGGAGAAAAGGAAATAGTTCCAGCACAAGAAATTCTGGTTCATAGGAAGTGGGACACTAATAGAGGCTTACAGCTTAACCTTTTCTTCCACAGAGTAGCCCTGCAGTTCCCTAGATTCTTTTGGAGGCTGATAAAGTATGTGGCAGCCCAGTCATGCTGAATAGATTGGTCTGAGCACAGCTTTCTGGGCTTCACATGGTCCTGAGATGAATGGAGATTTCAGTTTTGTTCCTGTGGTTTACTGATACTAGGAATCTGAAATCTTGAAACTGAGGTTATTATAGGCCAATTTATACAAATTAAAGGAAAGAACTGTACACTATTTCAAGCTCTTCTTTTATTGCTGCTTGTGTCTTACTTTAAATCTTTTCATTAGAAAAGCTAGTATTAAACATTTGGGCCTTGGAGAGATCACAGCTGGTATGACAGACCTTTAAAAATTGAGGACCCAGTTCTGTCCTTCAGATATACAGGCACAGATCCCATTTCATTTCATGGATTTTTTTTTTAAAGACCAGAAGGGACCATCATGGTTATTGTAGAAGGCAAGAAGCTGCACCCACATATCTGAGGTTAGTTTGGGGCCTTTCAAGAAATATGTACATGTGCATATGCTTTCACAACTGAAAGTACCATTTATAGCAATCTATAAAAACAAGTATATTCATCTTGCAAATACATAAGAGAATAGCCCTTTAAATGGAATTTCTCATGTGAGTAAATCTTCACCATGATTACAGATTACAATAAAGTTAGCCTTTGAATTTAAATCCTTCTTTCCCCCTAAGTGTGTTTGCTGAAAATATTGTAAATGTAAACACCAGAATTTTCATTCTTTTACATAAAGAAAATAGCTATAAACCATAATTTAGGCATAACTAAATACAAAGATCATCTGTTCTCTGGGACTATAAATCTTTAACTAAAGCTTCATTCCAAAATGTTGACTGTTTTTTGTGTGTGACAAGCATTTTGAATCCTCTGCATGAACTCCTATATTGTTGCTTTTTTAGTGAATGCTTCCCAGAATTTCTGTTCCCAGTCCTTTACAAATAATAGGAAAATTTCAAGCTTTGAAGTGCACATTGATGCATTTCCAGAAGTTAGCCATTCTGTCTGTGTTTGCTCCTCACCTCTTCTTTAATCAGGTAGAAATGCTGTTGAAAACAGTTGGTGTTCCAGACCAACACGGCTACCATTCTGATTGTTGAAAACTTTGTTATTTACAGCATAAAAATAATACTTACCTGTTCAGAAATATTTTTCCACTGACTACACATCATGCCCATCAGAACGGGTGCTGCTTTGTTCAGTAGTATTGACATTTGATCTTCCATTTTCCTGACTGCTGGAACTGAACACATCCAGTTTTTTCTCAATTTTATCAGCGACTGCACGCATTTTTAATTCTCTCAGGCTGATGATCAAATTTGCATAAGCCCCCTTCATTCCATGACCTTGATACCACATATGGAACAATTTGATTTTCTGCTCAGTTGAATCATTTAAATGGTCCTGGAGTGTCTGGTCTATGGCAGCTTCTGGGATTTCATGCTTCCGAACAAAACGCTTGACTTCTGGTAGTGTCATCACCTCCACAATAGCAGGAATGTGGGTGCTCAGGTCAATATCTGACAATACAAACAACATTTGAAAACAAAAACTAACGGCACTAGTATTTTACTGATCTTTCTTAGGTTTTAAACTTTTCCTATTCAAAACAGATGATGTTTCAAGCCTACGTGAGAGATCGAGTGACTGTCTTTTACAGGGAAATTCATAGTAGGGATGGGTCAATATGGTACACTTTCCCTTATTATAGAAAATTCAAATGTTCAGTATGGGCCCATAATCCCTTAGATCTTTCTATAGGTCCCTCTCTCCTTCCCTTCCTCAAGCAGACAAGCACCTCTGGCATCCTCTTAGCTCAGCCCTGAACTTCTCCTTGATGATTCTTCCATTGCTTGACTCATGCCCTTGACAGTTCAGTGTCTAGAAGCTTATCTTCTGGGCTTTGCATATGACTATATTTCAATACTACATGATCTGTAATACAGGGGGAATGCCTGTGGCTTTGGAAGCTGCAGAATTCAGGAGATTAGAATATATGAATACCTGAGATCCGGAAACAAGATTGCCAGTGGATCTACTGAACCACTAGTGGGTTTCTTAGTTAGAGAGTTCTGTGGGACAAAGTCTCCAAAAATTTGCATATACTCACAATTTTTTAAACAAGCAGAAAAACAGTTGGGTGCTTATCCAATCAGAAACATTGTGGGTTTTTCAATAACTAATTCCTGCTAATGTGCATCAAGTAACATAAGGTCTGCAGCCCTTGCTGAGGCAAAACTTTTTTTAGTTTAAAAACAATGAGAGTTGTGTCTTAGGCCTACAGGGTTGTTCCCATGACTGACATTTATTTAATAAGGAGAGTTACAATCAGTGAGGAGTGACAGCTCTTTGAAACAGAGACTGACCTGACATTAAACTGAACAAAACTTATATTCTTGCATGGTTTCTAAACCATATTTCTCACCATTCCTACAGAGAAAGTAAAATGTTACTTCATACCTATGTACACAAGAGGCTCCATTTCCTGGAAACAGATAAAGAAAAAAGTGTAAAGAAGGCCCTGAAAATTAAAGAGTCTCCACTCTCCTCCCCCAGTTTTTCTTGATTTTTCCCCCCATTTTCCCCCACTTATTCCCATCTTCTTCTTTCAGTGGTACAGTCTCTTTTTGTGCTTATTGGGGAGTGGGGTTGGGCTCCCATTATTAATTTTTTTAAAAACTCCAAATTATGCAAAATTATAAATTTCTTGAAATTTGGAGTTTTCTCCCGGCTTTATCCATGACCCTCCTCTTTAGTAGCCAGGCCACATTTAGAATACAGTGTCCAAGCCAATTTTGAACTGAATAACAGAAATGAAGGTGGTGTCTATTTGGGTCACCGGACTAGTACAAGAACTTCAGGATCTTAGCTATTCAGAATGCTTATTCAATGTATGGAACATTCTTCAGGAGAGAAATGATCCTTTGTCTAAGTGAGGAGCTCCAAACTACACTGGAAAGAGATGCTGCTGCAAGAAGGTAGCCTCCCTAGCTCCACACCCTTCCTGTCAACAGCCCACAAACCAGCATCGCGGGCAGGAGGCAGAAATGACGCTCAACCCCTCCTCCCTCAGCAAACTCTGGGCCACTTTTTGCATGTTTCTGTAATGATCTGACCCTAATGAGTCAGGCCAGAAAATCTGTTACATTTTTTTCCCCAGGGTCCTCTGTAGAAAACTCTTCTGATCACCCACTCTCACTGTGCTTCCTCATGGTCCCCTCAGTGTTGCAACTGTCCTTTGGCCATAGAGAACTGGCTGAACTGAGCCCTTCAGTGCTGCTCATAGACTAGCTGAGAGAGAAGAGAAGGTCACAGCAGAATGACACAATGTTCTCTTTTATCCTCAGCTATGGGCACTCACTGCTAGCCCCTTCCACTCCAAGGAGCAATGCATGTTTAAAGATAGGACTATTTAGGGAATAAAACATTCAACTTTATCTCAGGCAGAGAGAGTGGCGTGATCCGAATAAAATCCCTGACTCCCTTCCTAACTTGTGTGTGTACCTGGGACAGGAGGGCTTGAAAACTTCCTCTTGTTCTCCATATATACATTGTACCATACAAAACACCCTCTCAGAACTGCTCATAGGAAGCACATAGACCAATGCTGGTATTTGCTGGGCAAAAATAGTTTGGAATTCTCTCCCAAGTGTCTCTCTCTCTGTGGTGAAGTTCAATTCCCTCACATAAAGCCAGAGAGTAAAGCGGGGACAGGCCTCCAAAATCCACACAGTCCCAGTGTGGATTTAAGTGGTGCAGAGGGCCTTGTGCATCAAGCTGAATTTCAGCTATGTTAAGCAATGATACTTACAGGGGTGGGTGGTGTGTGGATAACCCGATGCAGAATCTGATTGTTCACGTCAAAATCCTGCCGTTTCTTCTTGCCTGAAACAAAACATGCCAAAGAATTTTAAAAACCAGCACAGAATATGTATCAGTGCTAGAGTGCAGCACCTAAAAGCGGAGAACTATGATTAATTAAACAGTAGAGTAGTCAATTCAGTATATAGTATGGATGAAGAAAAGAGATTAACTTACAATAATAGTATGCTGCTATGGCTGATAGTGCCCCGATAGCGATTCCAACCACTAGTAGAGAGATCCACCAGAAGTTTCCTGATAATTTAGAGCATTGTAAAATTTACATAAAAGCAAAGCCCAGTAAAACAGTGCAATACAACAACACACTCGGAACTCTCCACAGGATTGTAAAGGCCAGACTGTAGAAGACCCTTGTATAGATGTGTGCTGTTTGGGGAGATGATTGGTGAGGTGCAAGGAGTCTTCCCTCTCTGGTCCTTGCATTCCTGTGTCAGGGCAAGACACCAAAATGATTCCAATTCTCGCTTGCCAACAGGGACTGCACTCTGTTACTGTTCCCTATGGTACAGGCCACGCTACAAAGGGCAACCCCGCCACACCAACCAGCAGAACTGACTAGTCATGGACTGGAGGCCATGCTCTACCCTTGTGCAGCCCTGGGTGTGCTCCCCCTGCACACCAGATGTCCCCAGGAACATTTTATAGGGTGGTGCAGCTCCACGCTGCCTCCACCTTTGGCTTAACGCACACAATCACACTGCATAGCTGATTCTTCTGTATCCAACTGACTCTACCTATGGAGATAACAAGAGTAAGTAACTCACTCTCACTTTTGCATATGGTATCTGTGGTCGGGGTGCATTCTTTTTCAATTGCGCCATTTTCACACCTAGAGAAAATATGAAAAATATGTATGTATTTAATTTAACGATAGAAAAACAACACAATCTGTCGCGAAAAGAAGGCAAAGTTATCCATGCCCCCCACACTGTCACCAGCTGGCTTTTCACATCATAAGAAAGTGGAGTTTTGAATTTAGTAGGGAGGAAGAAGTGTCTCTCTAGTCCTTCAATGTTGTGATATTTAGTCTAGAGGGATTCTTGTCCAGTTTCCTGTAAATCAGGAGTCATAATGTAAATGATGTTAAATACCACTACTATTAAAGAGTGCACCCACACAGCCTTGTGAGCCACTCAGGGTACTGTACACCATGATAAAACCCAATGAAACAACAAAAAATATCCACGAGATAAAACAAAGGAGGGAGCCTAATGGAGAAAAAGGAGTGAAGAGAAAGGCAATAAAGAAAGGACCAACAGCACTCCTTCTAAAATAACCCAAACACCTTTGGAATAAAGTTTTTTACTTGCTTGTTAAATGTGGGGAGAGACTGGGACAGAGATGATTTTGGAGAGGCAGAAACAATTTCACCCATTAAGATGCCCAATAACAAAAGCACCATTGCCTACACCCACTAATAGCTGATGAGGGAGGGCACACTTTGACAGAACTGAAAAGCATGTTGGCCTTATTCACAAGAGATCTGGTAATCAAACACTCATGCTGCAGGAAACAGAGGGTATGCCTACAGTATAATTAGACACCTGCGGCTGGCCTGTGCCAGATGACGCAGGCTAAAATAATCTGGCTAAGAGGTTATTGAACTGTGGTGTAGACAGTAGGGCTGAAACCTGGGTCTAGGACCCTGCAAGGTGGGAGGATCTCGGAAACTGAGCTGCAGCCTGAGCCCAAACTTCTACACTGCAATCAAACAGCCTCTTAGCCTGAGGGCATGGGTCAGCTGTGGGTATCTAATTGCAGTGTAGAGACACAGAGAATTGCCTGTTGCACCAGGGCTACATGACTGTTTATGAAGAGGAACCAAACACCTCTCAATCTGCCAAGGCCCCAGTGTGGGATGTAATCAGTGTGTCATTCAGCCAAAATCACTCTAAAACCTGAGATTCATAATTTTAGATTTCTGATGAAAATTAATTTGTGCAGTACATGAAGGAATACCAAATTGGTATGCACTATACTTGCTTTGTGACTTAAATGAGATGTATGCAGTGTTGTTGTAGCTGTGTTGGTCCCAGAATATTAGATAGACAAGAATGGGTTACACAATATCCTTTATTGGACAAATATTCCCTCACCCATCCTGTCTCTCTAAAATGAGTGAAGTCACTACCTTGGAGGTGGGGGGATTAAAGAGGGATGAGTCCAAGGGAATTTGTCAGAGGAATTTGTCAAAAGGCACCTGCTGCTTTCCATGAAGTTCTCTTCCTCTACAGACTGTCACCCTCTGGTATTGTCAGACTTCCAACTCTACTTCCTCAGCCATCCAATCCATCATTTCATAACCTCCCTACATGGAATAATCTTCTATCCACCCCAACAAAACACACAAAGACAAAGTTCCAAAAAACGTGGAGTAGGAATTATTAAGAGTGGCCTCTATATTTGTGTGTAGTTTTTTTGCATTCAAATGCATATTTGCACATAATTGTGGTAACTGTCCATGCAGATGAGTACCTATAAAATTTTACGCCTTGTCCAGACTAGGAAAAAAGTGTTTTTTCACCCCTAAATGAATGAGTTCAATAGAACTATCTTAATTCATCTGAAAACCTCATTAAGCTATAACTTGACTGCTAAAAGGTTTTTAACCATGTCTACAATGATGTGGGATTTTCAATTGAGTTAAGTGAACTAAATTGATTGAAAAACTAGTATCTTTCTTTCCTAATCTAAACAATGCCTTAGAGGCCACATTGATATTGAAAAACTGGCTGAGTTTGGCTAATTCACATTAAATAGCAAACCATTTCAATAGTTAAATAATAAAGATCTCAAACTTACTTGTTGCATGGGTTGCAATGATCACATGAGTCAGGAGAATGGCAAAAGTAGTGTTGTTTACACCTGCATTTTATGTTCTGAGTGGCGGTACAATTTTCTGCAACTTCAAAACCTAAAATAAATCCCAAGAGTTTTCTTCAATTAGAAGAAAAAGATGATCCTCTAAGTATTTTAGTGCATCATTACACATGCAATGCTCAGGTCTAGTGCTTTTAGTGCTATTCCTATATGCATCAATGTGAGCTGGTCATAATAGCAAGCATCACCATATTGTTTTCTACATGCTCCTTCTGATTGTGTCATAGTGGGAAGAGGAGGGAAGGGAGTACTCTGCAAGCAAATGATGCAAAACAAAAAAGAGCTGACAATGAGCACTTGCTTTGCTGGAAGGGGACTAGTATGTAACATTACAAAATACTGGCAGTTTTTTTTTCTCATTCATCATTCTATAATACTGAATGGTCTGGTCTCCTGCATATTCAGTTGCCAATTCTGTAATGGTTCCCTGTGCATCTCCTGCATCATCTTCTGGCATCATCCCCTGATGCAGTTCCCCGATGTCCATCTACTTATTTGGACTGTACATTGGGTAAAACAGACAAGTTGGGCAGTGCCGAGTCTCTGTTTGGCCTGGTTTAAAGTACTTTAAATAGCAAGATCTTACTAGAAGAAAACTAAAGTCAGCTTTTACCCACCATTGGCTAGTAAGACTGACCTGACTGCAGAGATCTTCTAACAGCAAGAGATACCTATAGAGTACCAGTAACACACCTAGACCTGAAGGGGACTTTAAAAAAAATATTTTCCTTAGCTGACAACAGTTTGAGTCCCAGTGGGGCAGGCGCTCAGATAGCGAGTGGGGACCCTGTCAGTACCTCGAGAGAGATTAAAGGAAAAGACATGCTGCTGGAACTGAACTCCAGTCCCCGCACCTAAAAATGCCAATTTCAACAGCCACCGAGGGTTGGGATGTGGCTGCAAGAGAAGGCTCCTTGTGCCCCCACCCACACACTTGCACAGCCAGAGGGCCAAAACCCTGTAGGATGCTGTAGCGGGGCGGCGCGGCTCCCGGCCGATCGCGCCCGAGGCGGCCCCCGGCCGGGGCCGGAGGAAACCGCGCTAATACCGCGGGAGCCCCGCCCCCGGAAGTTCGGGGGCTGGAGAGGGGGGGCTCAGCCCCCGGTGGACCGCGAGCCACGCGGTCTCTGGCCGGCGCCGGAGGACGCCGCGGCAGCGCCGGGTCAGTCCCGCCCCCGGGGGTCAGGGGGTGGACCCGGAACTAGAAAAGAGCGGCCGCCGGGCTCAGTCGGGCGGCTGACACCGGTGAAGGGAGCTGCTCCAGTGGTGGCCCCACACCGGAACCCGCCTGAACAGCAGCCTCCCCATTACTGGGAGAGGCCGCCGAGCTTGCCGCTCGGCTACTACCCCGAGGAGCCACTTGACCCTCACTTGGAGGACCGGCTGAGGACTCAGACCGCCTACTACCCCGAGGAGAGACAGGAGCGGCTCCAGGACCCCCGCTGGGACCAGCCGCCGACCTCGCCTCCCGACCACTGACCGGCGGAGGGGCCGCCGCCACCAACACCACAGACAGCCTACTACCCCGAGGAACCGCCGGCCGAGCACGCCTGCGACCCCGAGGACCTGCCCGATCTGCCGCCGGACAGCGACCCGGAGGAGCCGATGACCCTAGGCTCCGGGGAGGACCCCGCGACAGCCCAGGGTCGCCGACAGCACAGTGAAGCGAGGAATCCCCGCCAGACCGGCGGAAGGGGGCCGCGCCCCGCCGACGCGACCCTTACAGATGCTCAGGGTCCTGAGCCTCTAATAACTTTAAAATGAAGTTTAAATTCATTTAAAATTAATACAACAATTCCTTACTGGAAACTTTTTGTAAGCTTAGGATTTTCAACTCTTTGATGTGACTTGTGGCTTCTCTCTCAGCCACCTGCAAACGGGTTTCCTCAAATGCCTCTTATAATATTATATGCCCAAATTTCTATTATGTCTTGCTTATGCAGCACCTCTGAGTTTGAGGAGAAGCAGCTGCAAACCTGCTTCAATGAGGACTAGAGTGGGAGCAGGTTTATGTTCTCCCAGATGGCTGCTTTGTGCCATGATCCTTTGTCCATTTAAAAACATTCAAAACTGTGTGTCTGTGAGGAAATTCAAGTTGTATCTCACATTGTTTAGTGTGTGTGTGTGTTTGTTTATCATAAGGAACGATTCAAGGTAACTTCTGTAAGCAAGGTCTTAAACGGAACCATTGGTTTTGGTGTACCTTTTGTTAACACCCTAAAATGTTTGAATATATCTAAAATGGTTTCACTGTGGACTAGATTGTGGGCCAAGGTAAATGCCAACACAAGGGACTCTGGGGTATGAGGTGAGTGTGACTGACTGTACCCCTGTATTCTGACCCAACACACTACTGTAATAATCTTTTTACAAAATATGCCTTGAAAGGTATCATTTGAAAACTAACAACTCACTGGTCAATCATATTACAATGTCATTATGTGCATTTCACTGTATGTCCAGTTATGAACATAAGCTGAAGTTACAACTGAAACTGTTTACCAGACAAATTTGGGGAGTGGATAACCCGTTTCCCAAAGACAAAGGACAAGCTGACACTTCTAGCCACAGTTGACTGTCCATCACCTGTCAAGTGGCCATAGTTTGGCAGCAAAGGAGGGAGGGGCGGGAACAGATTGATTCACATTTTAACAAACAACATGGAACCTCTTTCATCACGAGACCCCATGCCTCCACCACCACAGCTAGAAGGTACTTGATCTAGGGGTAACTCTGAGGAAAATGCATTTAAAAGGGTGGCTGGACTAGAGGGGGCAAAAACATCCCAGGTAGTCTCCTTCTCTGTTCTTCCTATCTCTCTCTTGCTTTTTCACCTAAGAAGACAAAAGAAGCACTCTTTGGATTTTGGACAGGGTTCTGATCTGAGACTTTGGTCAGCCCTGTTGCTGGAAACATTTGGTAAGAACCTTGGTAACAACATTTGATAAGAACCTTGAACCAAGTCTAGTTTGTTAACTTGCAGTTACCAGAAAGCGTTTTATCTTTAGTTTTCTTGTAGCCAGTTCTGACTTTAACGCCTTATACTTGTACTCACTGAAGAACCCATCTCTTTGTCGTTAAGTAAACTTGTTTTATTCTTTAATCAAAATTAATCCAGGGATGTGTTTAAACTGAACTGTTTGGTGACTCCAATTAAAGTAGAAAACTATTGTAACAGTTTTCAAGCATGCAAAAGGTTGTTACAAGTTGGAGGGAGAAGAATTGTTTTTCTTAACCTCTGAGGATAGGACAAGAAACAATGTGCTTAAATTGTAGCAAGGGAAGTTTAGTTTGGACATTAGGAAAAAGTTCCTTTCAGGGTGGTTAAGCACTGGAATAAATTGCCTAGGGAAGTTGTGAAATCTCCATCATTGGAGATTTTTAAGAGCAGATTAGACAAACACCTGTCAGGGATGGTCTAGAATATTTAGTCCTGCCCTGAGTGCAAGGGACTGGACTAAATGACCTCTCAAGGTCCCGTCCAGACCTATGATTTCATGATTTGTCCACTTACAGAGGCAAAGGGTTTATAATACCTGAACTGACCAGGAGAGGGCTAGACAGAATAGAACACACATTTGGCAGGCAAAATGTGGGACTGGAAATGTGTTGGGCCATCCTGCAAGTGGTAACCAAGGTGAGTGGGAGCTGGAATTTGACTAGAGTGTTGTTGGCAGTCTGCAGCTATATAGAGATATTCAGGGTGTGACCTGAACTCGGTTTGTCTGTTGTGAAGGGCCCAGGTTGGGAACTACAGTATCATAGCACAACGCTACAAGGCAGGTGGTGACAAAACCCCTCATTAGTCTGGATTACACCCTGGAATGTCATAGTAACCTGCCCATTTCACACTATGGACAAAAGAGCCACCTCCAGGGACCTCTACTTGCCCTCTAACACAGGTGGGTGGGGAGTGGACAGAGCCTTAACTCTGTCCCACCTCAAAGTGCCAACCAGTGCACCTGAACAATTGCTCAGGAAAAGCATGGTTATGGCATACTCCCTCCCCCACCCCACCACGTGCAGAGACAAGGGGATCCAGGGACCAAATTGTATCTCGGTCACAATTTCCTCCCTGGTCTAGTCCTGGGATATCATAACTATATGCTATCCCTTACACAAAGCTAATGGTAACTCCCCAGTCTTGTCCTATGGAAAGTTTTTGTTGCTTGAGTTGCTATTTTACAAACATACCAAATTGAAAGTCACATGACTTGCACTTTATGCACACATGGTAGAAATTGTAACGATCCATGAACGTTTCTCCTTCTGTGCATCTTTTACAATGTGCGGTTTTGTTGTCCTTTGTGCAATCATCAAGTTTAACTGAACCTGTAAAACAAATGCAAAAAGAAGAATGAAAGTAACAGTTTATGTACCCAGAAGTTGTCAGCTGGAAGATCTGCTTCAGATTTTCTATTTTATCTTTCTATTTTATGAATAATGACAGGATCAACATTTTCTAAATGCTACAGATAAATTATATTGGTGTCTATCCATAGATGTCTTTTGGTAACACAGCATATGCAGGGTTGGATTTAAAATTCTAATTATTAACAACAAGAAGGAAAATTTACTAAACAAATGATCTGTTCAATGAAAATACCCATTCACAGGTATAAATGGGAAGTTGCGTGGGCAAAAGAGCATGAATGCATTTTTTTTTACCTCCTTCAAAATTGTGCATGTAAATATCCCAGTGCTTTTCTATGAATCCAAGTATCTTACATGGAATTGTCTGAAATCCATGGGGAGTTATTGGCATGAACTCAGTAAATATTTGTGTGTTTTCTACGATTCTGCATTCTAGCTAGGCTTGGAACAGTGTGAACATGCTAGCATAGCATGGAATAATCATATACATCTTTAGGGAAACAGCTTAAATACAAGAAGGTTAGAGACCAATCCATAGAATACAGTTTTCAGTGCCCAAGGGATTTCTGAATGAAAACATGAAGCCAATGTAGTCCTATCACTTGGAGGCTAGAGGAAGGCCCTATAACACCGTGTCCCAATAGAAGCTACAGTATGTAGAGCAGGGGTAGTCAATTATTTTTATTTTTTGGGTCCATTCAAAAGTGTCTGTGGGCCAGATTTGGCCCACAGCCCACCTATTGAAGACCTCTGATGCAGAGTATTTATCAAGCAGTGTGCACTTCTGCCTGTGGCCATTTCCACTCACCTCTTTATTTTTCAATAAGTTATTTTAAAATGATACCTACCAGGTGCACACATCTTACAGCAGATATTTCCTGCAGCATATTCTCCATCTTCACATTTAAGTTCCCTTTTAGAAATACTCCTCTTTATAGACAACTTATCATATATCGTGTGTGCAGCAGGTCCATCACTGTCACACTGTGATCCAATAGTCCAAAAAAATGCCTAGGAGAGAACAGTAAAATTATATGTGTGGGGAAATTGCTCAAACTCTGCCTCCTACTCTGTTCTGCTACTTGTAGAGTGGGCCACAGTAACACTAGACCCTGAGAAAGGAGGGGATGAAGGTGTGGGAGCAGAAGCCCAGAGCAAGGGTTGAAGGAGAGACTGGGCGGAAGAAGGGGGAAACCAAGATCTCTTTGCATCTTCCATATCTCACCCTACATAAAGATGCCATGGTGACAGGATCATTGCCTCCTTCCAGGCCTGAAGGAGATTGGCTCTGGGAGCCAGAAGTGCTCTGAGTGCTGTTAGAGCACTGCAAGGGGGGGGGGAGGGAGGTGTGTCTGTGTCCCCTAGCGCTTGCAGTAGTTCTGACTGACTGCTTTGCTAGGACATACAGAAGAGTCTGGAAAGCCACTGTCCATGGGGAATCCTGTAGCTTAGAAGGTTTGACATCGTGAAATGAACTACACACAGGGTCAAGTAAAATGGAGATAGAATGTACTTAATCCATCTACTTGGGCTATCCTGACCACACATGGCGTGCACAGGTGTAAATGCGGCTACACTGTGAGTAGGCCTGAAGGAAATTACAGTGCTGTCCACAAACAGGAGGGCTGTGACTCAGAGGGGTTTCTGAGTCACAGTGCTTCTCAGAGCAGCTCTTTGGGCATGTTGTCTAGCTATCATTCCTTGTCCAGGCCTGCGCCTAAAGTCACATTCTTGCTCTGAGAAACTGTTCATGTTCCAGAAATATTTATTCTCAGTCACAGTGGGCCAGATTCTCCTCTCTGGTACCCTTTTATACCAGTAACAGGTGCAGTTCCAGCAATTCAGAGGAGGTAATACTGATTGACACCAATACGAGAGAGAGCGGAGAATCAGCACCAGAGTATCAAATCAAGCAGCTGTTATTTTGAGAAGGAGGATATAATGTGGAACAGAAAGATAAACACAAGGAGAGCGTACAGTGGAGCAAGAATCAGTGAGCCAAATGTAGTGTTACTACAAATGCTATTTAGTTCTAGGGACAGAAAGCAAAGGACATTAGAGAAGGAGCAAATACAAGATGAGCATGAAAAAAAAAAGGTGTAATGAGTTATTGTAATATAACTTTCTAAATGACAGACACGTGCAAAGCAAATAACTGATAACTATGTAGAAACCACACTAACAACCCATCTAGCTTCTACTATGTGCATGCATGAACTCAGAACTCTCCTCAAAACCACCAAAACCGCCCCTCTTCTCCCCTTGTTGACACAATAGGGAAAGATAGAAACATAATGTATAGTAATGTCTACAGAACCAATTTATTACCACAGATAATTCAGTACTTCCTAATTCAATAAGTGTGGACTACTTTCCAGGAGCTATCTTTCAAGTAGCATCATATATGCACTGCACGCAGAGACTTTATACATTGCCCTACATCTCATATTCTTCCTTTTTTGCTTCTCCACATTCGTGAAGTCACATTCTAATTTTTCACAATATTTCTTTATATTCTAGAGTCACTTTATTCTCTTTCTTTTGATTCTCCTTGGAATTGCCACTCCCACGTGATATGCAGTCCTCTGAAATTAAAATGTCATTACTAATAACATGAGGATATTAATGTTAACACAATTTGATGATACGCTTGGGAAACCACTCATGTCCTCAGTAGTACCCATATCACTCAGTGACAATAACTGAAGATACACGCATGCATTAAGGGGATAATAGGTGCTTTTTGATCTGTTTTCACACAAACAGATGTATACAATGTATGCTTTCAGCCTAGAATGACTCATGGAGGCTTGTTTGTGTTCTTTTCCTAATCTTTTTTACACTAAAAGTTTAAATATCCAGTAGGAACAAAATAAGTAGGAGCAACTAAACCGAGAAAAACCCTTAGAAATCATGAGTTGGGCCAGATTATCAGTTTGGATTGATCTGCTCAGGCATTAACCTTCCTTCAGAGCCCCTCTCGATGCTGGGGAACCCAGAGAAGTGGGTTCCAGTGGCAGGCACCAGTTGGGAGTCTTTGGCAGTGTGGCAATTGAGCCAAGCTACCTGCAGAGCCAAGGCAGAGTCACTGAGGGCCGAGTGGCTCCTATGGGATCAATGTGATTTGTGGCCAATAGGCCAGGTCTCTTACACAGGGGGAACACGTCCACCCAGAGGAAGGCTTCAGAGGAAACACTATGTAGGGGCATAATGATCTAAACTTACCCTAGCCACAATACATACAATATTTGTATGTGAGACCAGATAGTGGATGGACAATTATTAAATAGTAAATGTAAAAGAAATTCTCTTGTCACCCATTCTCTTCTTTCATTAATTTCCCATCCCCACATGGGAGTGTGCACCTGCATCTATTAATTTAGGGCCATAATCTTCACCCATTTGAAACCTCTCATCTGTTCTTGCATCAATCACACAGCAGCAAGTGCATGTAGATCCTTAGGGGCTTTCAAGACATTTTAAAAGGGGGGAGAGGAGCTTTCCTTGCTTTGGTGTTGGATAGCAAGACGTGGGGAGTTTGGTTGATGTTGTGATGTTTGTCTGCTCTTCGTAGTTCTTTCATAAAGGATGATATTATGAATAGTTTATCCCCCTTTTGCTATTTTAATGATTTTTTTTCTTTTTCAAATTCAAAAGCTTACATTAATCCAGGCAAGACGGAACTATCAACCAGGTAGTAATTTTATATTGTTTGGCAAATGGATCCTTTCCTTGCACTCTTTTAGATGAACCAGACGTCTTACGATATAGCAGGTGCTCTCTGGTCCGGACATGCCAAACCCACGGAGGGAAAAACAGAGAAATTGGGCTTGTTTTAGGCTTGACTTGTGAATTGCTTGTTGGCTAGTTTTGGACTTGTTGCTTGTAGCTGCTTTTTTTTGATTGGCTCCCGGCAAGGAGGGGCAAGGGGCAAACAGGAGCAAGGGGGGGAGAGAGGCAGGGGTGTATAGTAGGCCCACCACAGTCCCAGACTGCACACTGGGGAGATCTAGTCACATAGATTGTTGGGGTTCTTAGGGATTGACCTGTTTTGGCCTTGTTTTGAAATGGGATTAGCTTAATTTTTGTCTTATTGTGAAAGTCGGGGTGCTTATTTAGCATGTGAAGTTGGCAACTGTGCTCGGGTCCAGTTTCGTGTAGCACTTTTTTTTTCTTTCTACTCCTCTTTTTGCTCTCTTTCATCTATCCTTTTCTTTTCTCACACCAAGATGAAATGTACAGTTAACAGTGAACTGCACTGAAGCAACCACTCAGAATGACAGTTCCTCATCTTCCAAAGTTTTCAGCGCACTTGAGTCATGAGAACCAGCAGGGCCAGAAAGAGGAATTGAATTCAGTTTTGTAAAGTCAGAGTTACAGTGGTGTAAAATCCCTAGAATCTGCCTATCTTTGGTGCTGAAGTTAATAGGATCTGTGTGTACTCAGTGTCTCTGGAAATCAGACTCATAGGCATCTAAACCCCAGTCCTCCCAAACAGTCAAATTTGAAAAGGTTGGCATTAATTTCTTGTCTCAGTTTCTCCAGCTGTACAGTGGGGGTAATGACACATCCTTGTATCACACGAGTGTGCTGTGGAATTTTTGGAGGTCTTAATGCACATTTATTAATGATTACTTTCTATTGTTAAGACTTGCAGCAACACTAACTGCTTCTATCTCATTGTTGCTACTCTGTGGCCGGATGTCAAAATGGAAGATTCAAGGGAAGCTTATGATCTGTTTTTTTTCTTGTATACAATATATTGCAGTTCACTTTTCAGCATTTCCTGGCTGTTCAGTGTCTTGCATCAAAGCAGACAAAAACCAAAATTCATCTTAGTAGTAGAACAGGTAAACATTATGCAAACACAGACCCAAACACTTCTGACAAGATTCATTTTACATGCAAGTCACCCAGTCGACTTGAATCTGACTATTTATGTACATTCATTTTAAGCATGTGTACAAATCTTTGCACTGTTAGCGTCATAAGGAGTATCATGGGTGGAACAAACACTTTAGTGTGAGGGCCTTAACTTCTAAGAGGTCTCATCTAAATTCTCAGAAATTGGCCGCTTATTATATACATACTCTTACTATATGAACTAGAAAAATATTGGCTAGTATTAGTTTCCTGTTTTCAAGGTGCCCAAATCTGTTCCTATTAAATTTAGTTGTTTTTCCTCTATTCTGTTTTATATAAGTTCTGGTGCCCCACTCATCATTGTACGAGTGGTCCTTCAGCTGTTTTTTCAAATGGTCTGTGCTTTGCTTTTTATAGGAGGGCAGGCCTATGATTAGTCTTTTGGTAACACAGAAGGAATAGTAAGAGCTTAAGGAGGGTCACCAGATCAAACCAGGCATCGCCGAATGAAATGAATAGGCAGCAGAGAAAGTACTTTTTCATGCAATGCACAACTAAGCAGTGAAACTCACTGTCACGGGATGTTGTGATAGCTAAAGTATCACTGGATTAAAAAAAAGACTGGATAACTTCAAGGGGAATAGGTCCATCAATGGCTATTAGCCAAGATGGTCATTCAGGGACACAGCCCCATGTTTCGGGCAATCCAAAACCTCCAGCTACCAAAAGATGGGAGTGGAAAATGGAGGTGGATCGCTCCATAACTGCCCTATTCTGTATGCTCCCTCGGAAGCTCTGGTACAGGCCACTGGGTAAAATGGACCATGATCTTACATGCTTAAGGATTTGTTTCTGCAACTGCTGAGCCAGGAGTGCAAAGGTTTGCTTCTGCGGAATCATTTTCAGGATGAAGGCCTAATAAACCCAACTGCCCCCATGTTCTGGTGTAAGTAAATTAGTCAGCCAGACACATACTGCAGGGCTTGCTTTATTTATTTATTTAAGTGTGGTAAAATCATATGGTAGAAAAATCAGGGAGGAGGGGAATAATAGGTTTGTGGGAGAGCTACTTCCTCTCTGGCTCATGGGATTTCTGGGATTTGACAGAAAGCCAGTTTAGACGGAAGCCTCAGCCTATTGTGTATATTAAAGGAAGGGATGATGGGAAGAAGGTTTTTTTACTCCACTATCAGTTTGATCTAAATAAATTCAGGATATAGATGCATTTCTATTTTTGACTGTGATTCTGTCTATTTAAGTGTGATATTTGGAGTACGTCTCTGCAATTGGTGCGCTGCAAGCGTTTCTCCCCTTTTGACACACACAACCTACGCTTCCGCTGTTTGGATGTTAAGCATCCTCTGTAGTATTTAATTTATATTTTGGTGTTTTTGAAGTGGAGTTGTAAGGCTCCATAGTATAAACAGAGTCACGTATCTGTATTACCAAAATTAATTTTGCACTCTTCAAGTGATGAATAAAATCTACTGTTAAAATTTTGCTACCAATCATCTCAATACTAGCTTCTGCTCCGCAAACAATCATTCCATGCCAAACATAACCATGCTGCGGGAAGATCTTATGTGTGAAATTCAAGACCATATATCTGAGAGAGTTGACAGCAGTAATTGAGGGACGATTCATACAGTCATGGTCCTTCAGTTACAATGCTAGAAAACATCAGAAAGAGTCTTAGGTTCAGTGTATCTCTTTGGAGTGGAAGAAGGGAATGATAAATCGCAGTCCTCCAAATACTTAAGCACGTGTTTAGCTGTACTACCCCGAGTAGTCTCACTGATTTCAATAGGACCACTCATAGTAGCAAAGTAAAGAATGTGCGTAAGTGTTTGCAGGATCGGGGCCTTAATCAGTAAGTTTTATAAACCAAGGATGTCACATTTTTGGGGCCCAATCCTGCTCCCAATCAGTATCAATAGTAATTTGGTCATTAGTATTATTTAATTCCACCTCAAGCCTGCAGTTTGCAAAGCAGCAGTAATTGCCAACTGCTGGCGCAGTTTGCTTATACTAGGAAATAGATGTGATAACTGTGTCCTGTTGGCAAAGATCAATTTTGCAAAAATAGACCAGCTCTCCAAAAATAGGAATTCACTTGTAAGCCAGCTCTAGGAGGACCCTACAACAATCCACTCTGCAAAACACTTTGTCCTCTCTTGCGTCATGCAGTGTACTTTATAACTTAAGGACAAGCGGGGCAGCGAAAGACTTCAGTTTGACTGCACCGCTTCACTCCACAGAACGACCCCAAGTGAGGGGAGGAGTTCCCTTTACCGGCTACCCGGGGTCTTCCTAAAACACCCCCCAAATCACCCCGCTTCTAGGACACGCTCTTTCCGAGCCCGGCTCTGGACGCAGGACGCTTTCTGTTTCTTGCGGGTGTGCCACGCAGCGGGCGGGACCTGAGCGCACTGCTCAGAAATGATCCTGCTTTAGGGGCAAGGGAGCGACCGAGTTTTACCTGCGTTCCCCGCGCGGGCGGCACCGGCCGAGCCCCCGGCTTCCCCTCGCTGTCCCGCGCCGTGCACCCCAACGGAGCAAGGGAAGGGACAAGCCTGACTCCCGCTCCTCGCCCCCCGGCCGGCCCCGCGCTCCCCGGCACCTGTCTACGCCCCCCCGGTTATTTACCGAGACACCGGCGCAAACAGGGGCTCGGAGACGCTCCGCGAAGTTGCCCCGCTAGAGGCGCAGCCCCGGGGAGACGGACCAGCGGCCGCCCAACCCGCGGGGATCCCGCCCGGCGCCCTCCCCGGCCCGCCCGGCCCTTACCAGGAGGAGGCGGAGGACCAGGAGCCCGGCGCTCATGCTGCCGCCGCCGGCGCGGTGCGGTGCCCGGGCAAAGCCTCCAAAGCGAAAGTGAGTCGCGGCGCCGGGGAGTTGCCCTCGCGCCGTCCCCCCGGCTGTGCATCGAGCGCGGGTGCCCGGCGGCAGCACCTGCCCCGCCCCGCCCCGAGGCCAGGCTCCTCCTCCGGGTTAGCCGCCGCCCGTGCCCGGCGCGGGGGGGGGGGGGGGGGGGGGGGGGGATCCCGGGGGGAAACCCCGCAGGCCGGGCGTGGGGCAGGGAGCGCCTGGAGCCCAAGGGGATCGTGGGGCCCGGCGAAGCCGCCCCTGGGAGGATCCTCCTCCCAATAGTGATGTAGCCACAGCGGGGCAAGGTGCCATATGGGCTCCCCCTGACTCCCCCTCGCCCCCAGCAGCCTCGTGGACACGCGGGGAACCATCGTATTGATCTCTCGATAGGCGTTAGCATCGGATCCCCCCAGTCCTGCGCCTGAACGATGGGTGTGTCTGGCTCTGGCCAGCTCCTTTTGGAAGGAGTCCCAGATGTCTCCTGCCACAGGCCTGGAGTTGCCAACCCTCTAGGATTGGCCTGGAGTCTGCCGGCGCCCCCGTCGATCTCCCTGGGACCCTGGAAAGCGAGCCAGGAGAGCATAACAGGAGATCGAAAGAAAACGACATTAGGGGGGGGGGGGGGAGAGGAGGTCTCCCGGGATAGGTTCAGTCAGAGTTGGCAGCTCCTGCTCCCTCAGATGCCTCAGAACAGCCTTGTCCTCAGGTGCATCTGAGGGGCAGTTCTGTGCCCATGGGGTAGTAATTCATTGTACTCCTATCGTGCCTTATGTACAAGGACCGCGGTATTTTCAAATGAATCAGTTAAAGCGAACCATACCTCTGTGATGTGGATTTACAGAGGAAGGGCGTTTTAGTGGCTAGACGGCTAGATTGGGACTTGAGCTCGGATCAGTTTTGTTCTCTGTGTAACCCTTGGGAAAGCGATTTAAAGCCAGATTATTACATGTAGGTACATAATGATTGCAGATAGCTGCCCAGTGGGATTTTCAAAATGCCTAGGTGTCTAACTCCCGTTGCTTTCAGTAGGCACTTCTGAAAATCCCATGAAGTGGCTATGTGTAACTTCAGGTGCCCAAATGCCTTTCAAATCAGGATATTTGTTTCTTCTCTGTCTCAATCCCCATCTGTAAAATGGGGGAATAGTATTTTCTGGCCGTGCAGGGGTATTATGAGGATAAATAAATATTTAAAGGCTGTGTGGATATTATGTTAATAGAACCTGCAAAAGTACCTAAAATGAATAGTATAAAGCCACTTGTTAAAGTTTACACAGCAAATCGGAGATTTATCCAGGAATAGATCTCATGTCTCCCCACTTCAACCGCTAATTGTGAGTCTTTTATCTTGGGGGAGTAACCACCCTGCATTTGGCAAGTGTGTAGGTGTAGGGGTGAGGGAACCCAGGTAGGATAGAAGTGATTGGAATTATGAAAAAGGCTGAGAGGTTCACTGCAATAGACAAGGCTGCCTTCCACCGTCTTGCCTGAAGGGGCGCTGACAAGGCCAGTAATGTGACCTGTCATCTGGGGTGTTTCACAGCCTTTCACATGTACATAATGTACCAGTTGTCTCTCTTGTGCTTGCCTTCAATGAATCCTTGGTCTTCCAAGCTCTACCTATAGTGTCTGTTGAAGGTAACACGATAGTGTCAATCAGATATCAGTTATTAAAATAGTTAAACATCTTTCAGTTTATGCCATGATAGTTTTGTGTTTGTAAGACTGTGGTTGCATCTGAGCTGGTATTTCCATTTTAAAGCCTATTTTTCAGGGGTTTATGACTCACCCTTGTATTTGCTCTTACAGAAGCAGCTGCACTTTGAGAGATGTTGCTAAACCAGTTAAGCTATGTTCAGAAACATATTAAAAAATAGCTTCTCTTTCAGACATTTTAACCACTTCCGCCTAAAACAAAACTCTTCATCTAGAACTGCTGATGCTTTGAGATGCTTCAATTTTGGTACAGATATTAATGGCAAACTCCCCTATCTCCCAAAATGAAGTGAGATGGCTAAGAAGTATGTGAAATGCAGGTACTGTATATACACCAGCAGTTCTGTTCACAATGAGCCCAAATCCCAAAGTGCCTACTCAGTTCACGCTCCAGGCTATTGATTTTAATAAGAGCTAGCCTGAGTAAACACTGAGTACAAATCAAGTGCTAGATTGTCCTCATCTGCTGGAGGAGCTCTGCAAGACTGCAGAACTATTCGTCAATCAAGAGAGCAGGTTTCACCTTAAAAACAACCCTCCCCCCCAAAAAAAATCCAATAGGATTGGTCCCTTGATATGTATCATTTTAGCATAAAGATCCAGATTCTGTTCTATATCGCTCTCATCATCATCCTACTCTCTGAGCACCTTCCAGCAGTGCATTACTAAGTGACATGACTAACATCTCCCCCATGTCGGTTGGTCTTTCTGTCATCATCTTCCCAGGGGAAGAACTGGGCGTGCGGTGTAATGTGTTTTATTTTGGTAGATGTGGTGTATACAAACTAGGTAGCTTTTAAATAGCTTGAGTCTTCTAGTGGTTCTCACTGGCTTCTAGGTTTCAGAAGCCTCCAGAACCCTGCAGAGCAGCCATTTATTTATGTAGGTAGGTCTGGCATGTGGTATATAGTATATGGTATAATGGTTGTTATTTACACCTCACTCTGTGTGTGTATTTCCTTTAATTACCTTTGTTGTGTAAAGAGCAAAAGACACACAGTGGGATTTTTTAGAAGGGAGTATTTTTTTTTCTTTTTAAAAAATGATAGTTCATTAACATTTCTAATTTAGTCTGGTGAAAGTGTTTGGTTTGTACACTGCTACTGGGATTGTAGCAGCTTCTCTGGTTGGAGGGAGTGGCCGTCATGACTCTAAATTTATTTTCTTCTCCATTCCCCCGCTGTTTAAAGGCTTGTCTATACTTAAAATGCTACAGTGGCACAACTATACTACTGCAGCACTTCAGTATGGATCAGGGGTGGGCAAACTTTTTGGTCCGAGGGCCACATCTGGGTGGGGAAAATGCATGCAGAGATAGGGGAAAGGGTTGGGATGCAGGAGGGAGTGTGAGGTGTGGGAGGAGGGTGCAGTGTTCAGGAAGGGGCTCAGGGCAAGGGACTGGGGCAGAGGAGGGGTGCAGGATATATGATGGGGCTCAGGGAAGGGATTGAGGTGCAGGGAGGGGTGCAGACTGCAGGAGGGGTCTCAGGGAAGGGGGTTGGGGTGCAGGAGGGGTGCAGGGTGCAGAAGGGGGCTCAGGGCAGGGAGCTGAGGTGCAGGGTGTAGGAGGGCCAGGGTGCAGCAGGGGGTCAGAGGAGGGAAGTGGAGTGTAGGGGGGCGTGGGGTGCAAGCAGGGGTCAGGGTGCAGCATGTGATCGGGGGCTCAGAGCAGGGGGTTGACCTGCAGGAGGGGTGTGGGCTCTGGCCCAGCGCCACTTACTTGGAGCAGTGCTGGTGCACACTGGGGCCAGGGCAGGCTCCCTGCCTGCCTCAGCCCCGCGCTGCGGCTGCGCTGCTCCACTCCAGAAAGGGTGGGAACCATGTCCCTGCAGCCCCTGGGGGGAGGGCGGGCACAGAGCTCCACGGGCTGCCCTCGATGCTCCTCCAGGTAGGTCCCCTGAAGCTGCCATTGGCCGTGGTTCCCCATTCCCGTCCAATGGGAGCTATGGAGGGAGGAGGGTGTGCCTGGGGGCAAGGGCAACTCACGAAGCCCTCTGTCCCCTTTCCCCCAGGGCCACAGGGATGTGGTAACGGCCACTTCAGGGAGCGGCGCAGGGCTCATGGTGCCATGGGGGGGCAATCCCGCGGGCCAGATCCAAAGCCTTGAGGGGCCATATCGAGCCTGCAGGCCGTAATTTGCCTATGCTGGTATAGATGCTACCTATTTAGC
The DNA here is from genome assembly GCA_032164245.1 of Sternotherus odoratus. NCBI lineage: Eukaryota > Metazoa > Chordata > Testudines > Kinosternidae > Sternotherus > Sternotherus odoratus. The sequence continues at coordinate 78,626,749 of JAVMKO010000005.1, read as the reverse complement.
CCTGTACTAGCATTATTGTTTATTTGATTTAGCAGTAATACAAGGAGCCTACAGGTCTTTATCCTGACATTGGCTTCAGCAGTTAGCTTGAGGGCAGAGGCCTATGAACTTTGACACACATAATACCCAACGGTCACCCTAAGCTTTGGGGAACTGCAACAGAATGGTTAAGAGTGAATTGTCCATAGCGACACCAGCCAGCCACAGTAATATGAGCTAACACCAACTTTTGGATATTTTAGGATGGGAACATCTGCAGATGTCTGACCCCAAGAATACCATGGCTACAAATTGACACATATGATAATAAGTTGAGGTCATTAATATACTAAGCAATAGGAGAAGAGCACACTAGCATTAAAAGGGTGAGGAAATACAAATAAGGAAGAAGGGAGAAACCCTTATTGAATATGGGTTAGAATATGCATTAGAAAGAGTAGCATCAGTATAACATATTATAACAGTTGTATCCCAGTCTGTGTGCAGGAGGAGGGAAAGATTAAGTCCTCTAGTGGGAGATGCCAGTATAACGGCCACTGGCGATAGTGATGAGGAAGATAATGGCTAACATTTCAGGCTGTCCTGTAAGGAGTGGTGAGAGTATATGCATGTTCATATGTACATTGTGCATTATCACTCTCTATCTTGCTGGGATAGAATTTTTGTGACTTTGCTAAATGTATTAATAAAACTATTACAAGTACAAAAAGGTTCCTAACGTGTGAGTGTTGCAACCATGGACATCAGGACTACCAACTGAACAGTAATCTTAATACTACAATCCATAGATCAGGCAACTCATATGCCAACAGGAGGAGTTCTCCCATCGGGGTAGGTAATCCATCTTCCTGAGGTTGATGGAAGAATTCTGCACAGGGACTTATGTTCTTATGACTTAGGTCATCTTAACAGTGCCGGTTAGGGATATGGATTTTTCATCTCCCTGACTGATGTTAAACCAACCTAATTTTCTAGGCTAGACAAGGCCTAATTCTTAATGTGAACCCGGATTGTACTGTTTCAAGTTAGAATAATGTAACTTCTGGCCTCAACTATACTCTTTTGCCACTAGGTGTCCTCATAGCTCTCACCACAGAATAGTTCTAAAAATCTGGGAGTTGTGCCTCCAGCTACAGTTAATGCATTTTCAGGTCATCAGGCTTTCAGTCTTTGAGAATGTATGCTGTTACAGTGAACACATCCATTCCTAGTTTAACCTTCCCTCCACACTAGTTTGATTCACCTTGGCCTTTATTTTGCACCCATGAGGATGGCCTAATCATCACAAAGACTGGAGAGAGTCAATAGAAAATCACAGAAGTAAAACTTTGACTTTAAAACACGAGTGTAGTACTGTGCTAATAACAATCATGATTTTTTAATTTCTATTGATGCTTGAGCTGGTGTCAGGGTTTCTCTCTTTTTCCCTAAAGGTGGTCTGGTACTTGGGGAAAATGGTACCCAACAGGCATTATGGCTTACTGGGGTGACGGACATAAGTGAGTAAGTAAGTAAGTAAGGAGTGACTATTAGTGTAGTCTTCTCAAAAACTGCCTCTATAGGGAAAGAGAAGAAGGACATGATGGGATAAATCAAGACCATAAGCTGTGATCAATAAGAAGGATAGAGCCTAGGGCCCCCAAACCATAATGGGTTGTTTTCAACATTTTGAATCGTTTTACCTTTTTAAAGAGAGAGAACAAGATAAAACTGCATTATAATAATCAAGATTTCTGATTCTTTTTTAATTTTTCTAAACATACAGAATGTCTGCAAATGCTGTGTTTACTTTTGAAATGCTTTCACATATTTGTGTGTGTCTCTTTCACCAATAGAAGTTGATCCAATAAAAGATACTATCTCACCCACCTTGTCTCTCTAATATCCTGGAACCAACACAGCTACAACAACACTTCACACGGTATTATAGTGAGAGTCCTTCTGCATTAATATATGCTGTTATTAGGCTACACTAACTCACACAAATAGTGCCATTGACTTAAATTAGCCGTTGGCCCAGGGTTCATGTTTGGATTGTTACACAAAGGAATTATGGTTGTCTTGATGTTAAATTATTAGGACAGGATTGGTATTTTGTACCTGCACAGCAGCTGTTAAGTTGAGTAGCTGATGAGAGACGTGGGCTAAAAACTAGGGTCCTTTTCAGGTTCGAAGGATTAACTAAGTACCTAATGGGCTTTTACTGCATCTTCATTTGTCTTTGTTCATATGCCCTATTTTGTGACTTTATTTTTTACACAAATATTAGATTTTGTTCAAAGTTGCTAACGAGTCAGAATAATGAATGAATCAGGCAATCATTACTGCAATGTGATATGGCTTAGTTCCAACAGATTTCATATTTCCACTTATCCGTTTCAGTTTCTAAGTTTGTATTTTTATTTCTAATATTGAAGGGAGGAAAATGGATGGAAGGATCTCAATGTATCATAAAAGATTACACAGACCCAAATGTACTTCTCCCTTTGTGAATGGAGGAGAGCTGACATAGAAGTATGTGGACAGGAAGGTAATGCATGGGTGGAGAGCTGTGGCAGTGGCACATGTTCCACCCTTGCCTGTGCTCACCCTTTGCATGATAACCAAATGGTGGTGGTCCCATAAGCTATGGCTGGGGGGATGCATCAGCTCTGAAGGGGATGCATGTGGGGAACATGCATTGTATGCAGCATGCTCCCATTAGAAGAATTTCTTAAAGTCTGCAGCAATTTGATGGCCATGCTGTAGAATTAACTTTATGGAAGACATTGTAATGTACATCCATGGGAGAAGTATTGCCCAAAAGCCAGCCGTGCTGCCAGAGACTTAAAGCACTTAAAGTCTTGGAGCACACATGGATGGTAGGTATTTTGCTTTATGAGTCCAGTCAGGGTCTGAGGGATGAGAATACAGTTAACAACAGAGCTCTAGGCTGTACAGCCTCACCTGCTTTACCTTCTCTGAGGCCACTGTTCTTGGTATCTGTGGGGCTGATATGGTTGAGGTATTGCAGCAGGAACCTCGCCATCACTAGTAAGTAATCTTTCCCCTCTGCAGTTTTTCTATTGGTGGGGATGATTGTTCCATAAAGATCGGTGATATGGAATAGTCCCTGTCATTCCGGAGGTAAGCTAAATTATATGCCTGTCCTGTTTATTACAATGCAGCTTCTTGTTACAGCCCTGAGCCCCATGTTTTCATTAAACAGAACCGAGTTTGACAAGGTCAATTAATTTTTTGCAGCAGAAAAAAATTTCTGAGCATTTTCTTAGACTGGAAGAGTGAACTGGCTGGGTGCCTGGTGATTCTCACAGCCAATCACTGTTATATTACCATAAATGTAGATATGTTCCATCTCAGAGTTGACTATCTGGCTTTGTTATTTTAACCATGTGTTTTAACACTCTCATGTGTGTTCTATCAGTGAATGCTGAGTTTTGTACTGATCTCTTCTGACACTGTATTACTAAGCATTTATTTCTTTGGTTGCTTGACTAAAGGTACTGTAAATGCAGCTTCTTATTGTAAGCATTGAGATCTCTATATCTCTCCAGATTTTTAGTAGCAGTTTCAGTACTTGGCCTGCTCTCCATTTTTAAAGTTTAGCTCCTATCAGTCATTTCCATGGAGGTAATAGTACTAAGGTTCTTCTTTACATACCTAAAGCTTGGTACAAACATGGAACAGCTGTGAAAGCTGCTCAGATAGTGTGACGGGAATCAAGATCCCATCCAGAGACTGTCATGTAAAAGTGTAACTCTTTCCCTCTGACTAGAGAGAGAGCACACATGTCTGTATAGGATAGCAAGGCTGAGTCAGTCTGAGGGATTTATTAATACCCTCCAGCATGTGCCATGTTGAGTCTGAAGCTGCCAGTGAAACTAGGGAGAAAAGACCTGTAAAGGGGAACGGGAAACATGACTGAAATGAGCCAAATTTTAGACCTTTGCTTTGGATATGGCTGTACCAGGCCATACCATATACCTTTCCATCAGACTTTGGTTAAGGGAAGCCCTATCTTTCACCCAGATAGGTGCAGGGCATTCTTTTACAGTGACTTTTCTCCATACGCAGCAGATTCCTTTCTTGCTCTGTCTGACCAGCTAGTCACCCAAAAATTTGGAAAAGGTGACATTCACTTTTTGATAGGCTTTACTAGCCTTTGGAACCTAGGACGAGTTAGATTAAAGTCCAATGTAAAATGTTTCATTATCCCTTTATTTTTAAAGAGCTATTTTAAAGCCCAAACAGGCGTGAAAAGGAAGTAAAACGTTTGTTGATTTTGGATTGGTTTTGGACTTGGCTGATTAATCTCATGGCCCATTTGTCATTTTCCCATCTCTGGGTGCTTTACAGAAGTGAAAATGACACACCCAGAAAAAGGGATGCTATGGGGCTGAGTCTCCCCTCCAAATTCTCCTCCCTCTTACTCTTTCTTCCCACCTCATGCCTCCTGACTTTTTAAAAAAGGATTTAACAGAGCTACTCCCTTCTTCTCTAAGTCAGTCTCCTGTGACATCTAACTGTCTCCCTCAGAAAGAGAGCAGGATGCGGTGATCTCCATCTGAATGTTAGCTCAGAGGTTAGCAGCATCATTCCTTCTGTAGTATCAGAGTATTAAGGTGCCACCAGACTCCTCCTGCATCCGACGAAGTGGGTATTAGCCCACGAAAGCTCATGCTTCAAAACTTTATAGTTAGTCTTTAAGGTGCCACAGGACTTTGTTAACTCTGCTATTCCAGACTAACACGGCTACCACCCTGATTCTTGACACCAGACTCCTCGTTATTCTTTCTCTTCTAGACAAAGGTTAAAATTCCCACTCGGTCGGTGGTGTGCATTTTAAGTAGGGTTGCCATTTTAGGTGTATGATGAAGAACACGGCTCTTAGACAAATTGCTGATAACACCGGAGATAATGCTTGCATAGCTTGATGTCTAAAGCTGAATTGGCCTGTTTTATGCCAGCTCAGATGTACCAGCTGGTTAGGGTGACCAGACAGCAAGTGTGAAAAATGTGGAAGAGAGTGGGGGTAATAGGAGCCTGTATAAGAAAAAGAACCCAAAATAGGGACTTCCCTTTAAAATCGGGACATCTGGTCACCCTACAGCTGGTCTTTGGGGAGGGGTGAGTGGTGTGGCTTTGCCCATATTCTGCTCTTCCTCCTCCCCTCCCCCCCCCACCCCACTGCAGTACCTGCTTCTTCCTGGGAAGGGCATGTACACTCTCCTATGTAACCTCTTCAGGCACAGCCCAATGGGTGATTAAGCTCTATGTAATTATAAATAAAATGAAATGAATAGAAAATGGGATCTAATTATTTTTGCCTTGCATAACTTACCAAGAAACTATTATGAGCTACGTATGGTTTTTATCACTGCAGCAACTGTTCTGGAAATGGGGAGACTGGATTTCTTTAGGGACTGATGCTGATGAGTAGGGATGCCGGGAAGTTTAGTTTAAAAAAAGTGTAATACTACATTCCAGCCAAAATGTTGATTCTCAACTTCAGCCAAATAATTATTCAAATACCTCTTTGAAGCCAAATATTTCAGAAGAGGCACTTTCCCTCTCTGGGGTATGTACAGCAGTTTGGCTGCTGCTTCTCACCTCTTCTTTACAGCCAGTTCTGATGGTGTCTCACCAAGGCTCAAAGTGTCTGTGTTGGAGAGAAGATGGAAGAGTTAGAAGGGGGTGAGCAGAATGCTGCTTTCTGGTCCCTTCTAGCAGCATCATACGCATTTCCCATCATACTTCTGACTAGTTCAACCTATTGCTTAAATTATCCTCTTTGCCCAAATATGCGCAAAGGGGACATAAAACTGCTTTAAGGCAGCAACTGGGGAATTCTTCTATTGCTGGGGAATTGTTCTGAGGTGCAGATCTGGTGGCCATCCCCTGTTAGCCCTCAGTGTAGGGGCATTAAATGCTGCTCTAAATTATGCAGGGGGCCAGATTTGCTCTTGGAACATCCCAGAGTCTTGTTTGTGAAAAAGTGTCCCAAAGCCCCCTCTCTTGGCTGTAACCTGAGAGACCCAGCGGTGAATCTGACCCCACTGTTTTTTATCCTGAAGTACCTAGGTGAAGAACAGGATCTGACAGAAAGTAACTCCATTATAGGGCTACACATTATTAAAATATTTTCTTATGAGGGCAAATCAACCTAAGAAGGAAAGCATAGTTCCGGTAGAAACAGTAGCTTATATTGTATATTTCATAAGCCTTAAAAAAACCTATCACCACCACAGAAATATTAGAATATTTTCCTGAATGTGATTCCTTTCCAGTGTTTTATGAGATGTCCAAGCTCTTTACAATCTCAGTGGCACTGAACTACTTTAGGATGCCTATAATAAGCCTAAACTGTTTTGATTACACATTGTTCAGCAAGAAGAAAGTGTTTATACTTAAAAGCTGCTAATTGCCTAATTTTCTCATTTATTAAACAGTGTGTTCACCCTGTTTAACACAGACTGATGAGTGCACAGCAAATGTTTATGTTATATGGAGAGGCTTGAGCATCTGACATCATATATGGATTCCCAGAAACACTACATTCCAGCATATAAGTAACAAGCGCTAACTATGAGCATGAAAGTGTGAGATGGGCAAGGCTCTCATAAGTACTGTGGAAACTAAAGTTAAGAAACTCAAACCTGACAGGAAGTTGGTTAGGCTGCTGCATATTGTGCCCGAGAAACTAATGGATATCTGGTGGAGTGTGTCCCTAAGCTGATTTTGCTAAATCAGACTCTTCAGAGGAAAGCTGGACTGTGTTCTCCTAAATGCTAAGAAAGAGCAAACTGGACATGCCTGACGTGTGATCACAGAAGCCATAGTCCCAAAATTTAAGGTCTGTAGAAAGCCTCCGATGCATTTTATTTTAATCCGTTCTCTAATTTGTAAGAACAGGAAATAATTTTTAAATAGTGAGCCTTACAACTTCCTCTCTACATATATCTGAGACCAGTACTTAATTTGTAATGAAAGCTATGATGGGCCTCAGGCAATTAGGTGCTGGGCCATAAGCAATTTTTTTACTTTCATAACTGATGTGGCAAGTGTGGAGGTGCCAGGGCTAAGAACTGGCAAGCCTAGAGGTGCTGAGGTTATAAACTGCCAGGCCTAGAAGTGCCAGGACTCAGCCCTGGCAAGCCCTATAATGAATTAAGCACTGCTTGAGACCCTCTCCATTGAGATGTCCCAGTGATGCCAGGTAATATTTTCTCCTTACTCATGTGGATGCATGAGAATGAGGTTATGTTTAGCAGCAGGCACTACCAATCAACATAAGACTATATATCTATATATAAAATTACATAGATTAATATAAGTATTTGCAATACAGACAACTGAAGAGACTCATTGACCTCAGTCGGCTTTGTCTCAAGCCCTCCTGGCAAATCCTGCTCCTCCTGATTTCTGTGGGAGTTTTGCCAATGTCTTCAATGGAACAAGAATTTAACCCTAAATGGCACCACATGAAATAATTAAGAGCTTTGCAGAATCTTTCTCCTGAGCTGAGAAAAAATTAATTTAACATCTCTCTGAAATTAGTGAGTGTAAGACTTGTAGCTATAGATGCAAAACTGAGCAAAATAATATTCTTTGGTCTAGATATATGAGAGGAAGTCAGGGCAAACAAACATCTGTGGGTATGAAAAATCCATCTTGGGGGGGAAGGGAAGGAACGTGATTTGGACAAATGCTCAGAAAACCCAACCAGAAAAAGAGAACACAGTTCTCCTATTACACACAGTTGGTAATATAGCATTATGTACTGTACATTTTTAATCTATCTACAGTTATCTCTTAGGGCTTGATCCAAAGCCTATTGCTATATGAGTTTCTCCATTGACTTCAATGGGCTTTGGATCAGTCCCATTGGATCTGAAAATGTGAGATCACAAGCATTGTGTGTATATTGATTCTCAGACAGAATTTTTTTCTAAATGCATGATGCAATCACAACTGATAATGGTATTTCAAACACAGACTATCAGGTTGACTCCCCAGATCTTGCAAAAGAGGCTGTCGACACCAAATAGGCTGTGAAATTGGAATTATTACTTCATTGGAAGGAGAGAGAGAGAGTTTAAAGGAATAAGAACAAAATCATTACATAGGTCAAATCAATAAGATACATTTCAGAAGTTCTTCCTGGCCAACTACCTTCTCGTTATTCATTGGGAGTCTCCTGGATGTGGGTCAGTAGAAATGGGCCTTGAGGGTTAATTTTCTGAGGGTGTTCCATGTATAATGGGCAGCATAGAAGAAAGCATGAAGGTACTTGTGGCAGAAGCAGGCAAACGGAATACGGAGGCTGGTGTTGCTGGGAGAGCGGAGGAGGCAACGCATTATGTTTTCATTTCTTGCTGCACTCTACTTAATAATACAAGCTTTGAGGTTGTATCTTTCTCTGCACATTTTTTTCCAACAACCAAAATGATTTTGGGCAGGGTGAGGATGGGGCTTTTTTTACCACACATTCAAGCTTCGAAGAGGCCATATGACATGGCCAGCATACTAATGAGAAGACTCCCTTCTTCACTAGACAGTGGCAAGGTCATGGTTATGCACCACAAAGCAATTGCTTCCCCTCAGGGAAGTGGTTCAACCACATTAAAAATTTGGGAGATCAGGAGTGAGAAGATTTGTCTAATAGTTGCACTGGGGAAGAGCACATGGAGGACATTAAGAACTGCAGTAGGAATGTGTTTCCCTTGTCATCTCCAGCAGTGCCACCTATGCTTCAAGAATTTAGTGCTCTGCCAGTGGAACCCTCCCAGCCCAAACAGCTACAGAAGGGGAATGGAAATTGGTCTTCTATTTGGGAATGCCCCCATATACAATGCAAATTCTGTTGAGGGGGACTGTCTGACTCGGCAGTTTTTACAGTCTCATTTACATATGGAAATAAGGCATATATAGTACCAGGGAGATCAGAAGGCAAGGTTTCACTCTTCCGCTTTCATAAAGGAACATGATTAAATGCAGAAGTGAAAAAAGAGTCCTTCTGCAGGTCAGCGAGGAGACCAGATATGAGGTGAATATGTAGCCATGACTCTCAAAGAGGAAACAGAAGTTATAGCTGTTTTGAAATGCAAAAAGCTGTTGGAACCCCAATGCCAAGAGTTTCTGAAACCAGAATGAGGCGATATAAAAACAGTAGAAATAAATGTTAGGCAATTCCCATACACTCACCTATGTATTATTATCAACCAAACAACAAATTGACAGTTGGCACAAGTGTAGGCATCATTAGAGCTACTAAACCATTGATAGTGACTATCTAGAATGGTACAGTAAGTGAAGCAGTTCTGTGTGTATATATATGTAAATGGTCAGAGTTATGATTTATAAACCAACTTTTCTTCTTCGAAATTTTCATGACGCTGAAATTGAAATTCAATTGAAAATTGAAATGAATCTTCAGTGTTTCTGAAAATTTCCTCCCCCTCAACTCTTGCCTAAAATTTAATAAACAAAAACTTTACTTCATATGCCACCAACCTGTTCAGATGAGTTCCTGTCTGCATCCTGTAAAACTTGCCCATACCGGTATTGCCCTGGCCTCTTCTTTTGTCATTCAGTTTTGCATGCATTCGAAAACAATGTGCATCTCCCTCACCTTTGGGGCGAAGCCAGACTTTGAGGCACCTGCTCCCCTACTTGGCGTAAACATTGCTTGTGCCAATTGGACACGAACACAAACAGGTTTTGGGCCCCATCCCCTATGACACTTCTATGATGTCATAGTTGGTACTTATTGCCCTGTCTGTCATGTGCAGACAGGGAGAGGAGAAAGAAAACCGAATCCTGTGTATCCTGTGTACCCCCGTAACTGAGCCTGATCACCTCGAAGCCTCTCTCTGCTCACGTGTTTTCAAACAGAGCTTCTGCGTTTGCCGGTCGTTATGCATTGGTTTGTATTTGTAAGTATCAGTTATTACTAAATGCTGCATCTTTGTTTATAAATATTGTTAGTAGATATTTTAGTCATTGTGTGTTTTAAGTTTCATTAAATCTATTAGCTAATCAAACGCTGCTCCCCTACCCCTTGTAATTATCCCCAATAAAACTTTAACTTGATTAATTTTAGTTGTGTGTGTGTGTGTCTGCAGTTCGCGTCGTGACCCATACTCTCCTTGCATCCCTTACCGTATAGTCTATTGCCACGTGCAGCCTGGTAAATAACAGGCCTGCAATTTTTCGCCCCTGTGAGTCCATTGCAATCCACACAACCAATAAATCTCAAACCGTGAAGGGTGTAATACTGGTCATACTGAGGTCATGAGGTAGCCAACCTTATGTATATGCATATTATTTTTATTTTTATTTTTTTTTAAATCTTCTCTAAGGACTGTTTTCCACAGCTGCATGACTTAGGCAACTGTAATAGCTTGAGATAAGCATCAGGTTAATGCAGCTGTGCACAGACGTAGATACACTGCACCTATACACATGCATCTCTGACTACCTCTATATCATGGAAAAATGAGTAGAGCGTGAATGGCTCTGGAGCTGCTGGTGCCTACTTGTAAATGTTAAATGGATACCAGATTGGAAGATTTCATGTCCAGACACATACAAACAAATGAATACCTTGCAAAATCAGTTCTGATCAAATGGGCCTGATTATATTCTCACACTAGTGTGAATCAGAGTGGACTTCATTGAAGTTAATGGAATTATGCCAAGGTAACATAAGTGTGAGTGTATAAATTGGAGCAGAAAAGAACTAACCATGCATTTTAGCTGTGAATATACCTGTTGGGTTTTGGACTAGAAGGATCTTTATTACAGAGATCACAGAGCGATATGCCCTGGCAGGAAGGTGGAAGGACAGGAGTGAATTGATAACTAGTCTCCCGCATCCTGTACATGGCATGCAGAAGGGAATAAATATTTCCTTAAAGCTTCCAAAGCTGTCAGGAGGGAGCAGAGCCCCCAGGTACTGGTTTTGATTTTCAAAAGTAACTTATGGATTGAGGGATGCCTCAGCTTTTGAGTGCCCAACGTGAGATGCCTCAAATGGGGCTTGATTTTAGAAATGGGCGAGTACTTGTCCTCTGACCATTTAAAATGTCTCAAGTTGGGTGCCAAAATGGGGAGGCACCGAAAATCACTAGTCATTTTTGAGAATTGAGGCCACAGTACCTCTCCCATTGCCCTGCTCCCAGTGCAAAAAGCCTCCATAACTGCATGAGCCTGGAGGCCACACACTCGAACTTGTGTGAGTCGACTGTAGCTCTAGAGCCACTCCACCAATCAAAACTGCACTCTGGCCTCACCCTTTCCTGCCCCCAAATGCTCCTGATACAAGGCAGCCTACAGCTATGGAGGAGTCCCCTACAATGAGAGAATCCTCAAGTGATGTCTTAAGGTGGCTTTTAAGTCCCCATCAGGCTGCTGCAGTGTTCAAAAGGCACTTATAAGGGACTGTGGATCTGACCCAAAATATTTAGCTAGTATTCAGTACTGAACAGCCAATAATGGTTTGTGGAAAATCCTAAGCAAGGAAATAAGTTTACTCCTTCCTCGCCTCTACCCCATGTTCTGGACTTGCTTGAGCTCTTTGGGAAGCAGTCAGTGTCTCCTCAGAGAAGTCAGCATCAGGCTGAGAACACTGTATTAGCAAGTCTATAGACCTGACAGTTTATAATGGGTCTGACGCTTCACAGATACATCAAACTATATGACCGCTGCAGTAACTCAAGTGGTGAAAAGATCATTCTACTCCCTAAAGCTGTTTCTCTCCTTACAGAGAAGTGGAGAGAAATGCTTGAAGCCCATCAGTGAGATTCAGGAGAGCACCTCCAGATAGATAAACCAATACATTTAGAGATTCTGCTATTGCTAGCAACATGAAAGAAATCCCTAAATCAAAGGGAGTCAGAGACATTTTTAGCTGATCCTTATTCCTGAGCAGCCAGTTAAAACTAAGCAGGAAGATCTTTACGGAAACCTAAGAAGCTGCCTTTCCTTATAAAGTAAGGGCATGTAAGTATTTTGGCTACTATGTGTAGATGGGGTTACTTTATTCCCAGATTTCTGCAGAAGTTAGGATAATACTGCAGTTTCAGGCCTCCATTCAAGTCTTATGGGAGTTTCTTGCATTAGGGCTACAGGATGAGACACCAAATGTTTTGTGGGTGTGTGCACACAACCACACACATCCAGGTAAGAAAAGGCTCCTAAGGCAGTGATCTCATCTGGAATGCTTGGGGCAGTTTGATTTTCATAATGGTTCAGCGATGCAAATGTTAGACGATGCGGGTTTTGGTCTCTGTTTTTTACTACAAACCTAATGGCAAAACAGTGTTATCCCATGAAAGAGCTTTTCTGCTAGAGTCTGCATCTGTACAGAACAGCTGGCTACAGCTGTAAAATTCTGCCATTCCCTGGGAATAACTTTTCAATATGCAAGTAGAAACCCCCATTTTCATCACTAAAAATAGCTGTGGAGTTAGTTGTGGACTCATAATGCAGCAAACTGTATCAGAAAATATGTCTGAGAAGTAAATTTAATGGACCAAGTTTGTCCAGTGAGTTACATGAGGGAAGAATTCGGCCTGGTATTTCCAGCGATTTAAAACTCAGTTATGGGAAGAAAAAGAATTCCAGCCCATGAGCAATGTTTGTCTGCAAGGGATTGTTCTTATCAGTGCAGCTTTACAACCAGTACAGAATTAAAGCATTTCTACTGTGCCCTACATAACTATGTGCCCCAGAGAGCCAAATGAGAGTGCCCTTCAGAACTCCTATTCCCATTAGTGCTATTGATCTACTGGAGACATCTATTTATATGCCACTTTCAACAACATTTGTAACAAAGTACAGCAACTCGCATGTTTACTATTTTTATTGCTTTTGCCAAATAATCTTTAGCTAATGTGAACATGAATGCAGGGTGGCCTCTGGAAAGCCCTTTTCTATAACAGGCTGCTGTCTCTACTCCATAGCTTTTTTTTTTTTTGCTACTTTGTATTTTGCAGATGAGGCTCTCTGTCACTGGTACAGTATCTCCCTGCATTTTAGCAGTTATCATGAAGTTTCAGTGTGTTTATCGTACACAGCTGAATTCTCCTCCTGTTTCAGTGGAATGCAGTGGAAAAGACCCGTGGCCACCCAGATCAGAGGTTTTTGTGCTGAGATCCCTATATGGTCCTGCTAGACTGAGAGATGGAGTGAAGTCTGTCTCTGATCCTTGTTTGGGAAGCTGGTGGGAGGGGAACAGGGCAAGGGGCTATATAACCTAAAAGCTTTCAGCTTCACTGTGTACTGAACCAGAGCAGCTATCCCCAGCCAAGCACTGTCAGGGTAAGTGGCACTGAACCAACAGTTTGACAGATTTCAGGAGGACTTTTACTAACAAAGAAAAAGCAGAAAGTGTTCAGGAGGATGTATTATTCTTCTGTAACTTCTCATGTATTTCATATTAAAATTTCACTGATAAACATTCCAATCATTTTATATTTTATTGCCTTTATATTTAAGATATTTTACAGTCTTAGAAAAAGTTTAGTTCTACCAAGTTATTTCACCTGTCACATCAGCAGTAAAATAATATTAAAAGGGACATTTAAAATATTTACATGATTGGAATAATGATATTTATTTAAACACACTGGGCCAAATTCACCCCTGGTGTATCTGCTTTGGATTCAATGGATTGAATTGGCCCATTTGGATCTAGCTATAAGATGGAATTCAGTTTATGGTTTCTCATGGATGTGTCTTAGTGCTGTAGACTTACTGTACATTGGCATGCTGGGTTAGAAAAGGTTGTTGGGAACATGCTTTTAAATATGCTAAGTATATAAAAGATCTTGATATTGGTGTCTAGCATGATATGATGATGATTATCTATTTACACAGAAAACTACCCATTGTGTAAAATGCCAAGCATTCTATGTAAGGAATGCATTACAGATAGAATGTTTCTTATGAGTTTGGAATATTTTATCAGTCTTCTGGGGGAAGGTTCTGGGATCAGTTTTCTTTCTCGCTCTGAACAGAGAGCATGCAGCAACAAGGTGGCTAGCAACTAAATCCATGTTTCAATCACCTGAGATGTATAGTACATGTTTACCTTATTCCACAATGTTGTGTTGATTGCTACTATAGAATGTTAACTGCCACACTCCAAGGCAGTCCTGAGCTGTAAATCAGTGTTTGGCAGCAGAGAGTCCCGTCTGAAATCATTCAGCTTTGATTCCTTCAACTTTGGTGCTTTATTACTAAATATGGTTTTCATTTAGAGCCCACTAAGCTCAGAAATGTAGCATTTCCTTCTCCCTTCCCCCAAGTGATTTTTGGCACAGCACTAGTTTGCATTGGTTTGAGCAAACCCCCTGACCTCGAACTCTGTTCCAAAAGCAGACTTTTGAGAGTCTATTTCCTAATTAGGAAATGATTTGTTCCAAACTGGGCTGTTCATGCATGGTAGATCAGTCGTACTCCATTAAGTGAATGCTTAAACACAAATAGCTCTTGCCCCTAAGAAATGCATAATTGTGGACATCTGAAAAACTTGTCCTTTTCCCCCCAATGCATAAACCCCAGAACATAACAAGTTAGCATTTATGTATCAACTTTTCTGCTGGCAGCCAGCATCTATGCAGCATACAGTAGCTAAATTGGACAGTGTCTCCTGGATTCCTTTTCTGCACAGTGCCCGTACAAATTGAATTTGGGGAGAATTTTCCATTTTTCACTCTTTAGTCTGTTCTGCTGTTGAGGCTACCCAACATACACTCCCATTCACCTCCGCAGTGCATCACTTCACCCGGACTCCCACCCTCTCCTACATTTCTAACACCCCCGGTTTGGAATTTCTTAATGAGTGTGTGCCCTCAGCTGTGTCTCCTCTTGTCTCTGTTTCACTTAACCCTCAACACACTTTTGAAACATTTGATGCCACATGTAGGCCTTTGCAAGCCAAACAGCGGGGCCAGAGCTAGTCAGGGGATTCTCCCTAACAATATGAACTGCTGACAAATGTGTCTCTGCAGCTCTGCACAATACTTGTTTTTCTCATTGATTTCATTCAAAATACTTCAAAGCATTTTATGTATCACTTTCCTTACCAACATCATTTTAGAAAGGGAACTCATTTCAGAGGTAGTTAATCCATCTGGGAACCATGGCAAAATAAACCTGGGTAGTAGCAGAGAGTGATCTAGATAACTTTGGAATGAGGCTGCAGTGTGTTTTATGGCTGTTTTATATGAAGATGCTGGCTTTAAGCTCTTTTTTCAAGGGAGGGCATCTTTGCTGGAGCACTAGACTACTGTTGGGAAAGGGGTTTGATTGGCATAATCACTATCTCTTTTTAAACAAACAATTGTGTGTATGAAATGAGCTGACCATCTTAGTGCAATTTCTAGTCTCCACAACAAAAATGCCACTATTATAACAGTTCCCATCTGACAACATCATTGGCAAACCCAAGGAAGCCCACGGCAAGCCACCCTCTCACCCTTCGAAGTGTTCATCCAGGGCAGGGGTTTGGCCTGGCGATGGGAAACTTGCACTGCCCCTTCCTGTACAGTACCTTTTATCTCTAGAACTGTCAGCCCAGCACTGAATGTATACACTAAAATCCAAATATATGTACCATCCTCAAGCCACTGAAACTCCATCTCTCCTAGATCAGACTTCCTGTCCCTCAGGGGGAATTCCATTGAATAACATTCAGTTCCTGGGGGTGGTTTTGTTTTTGTTTTAAACACCTTCCCTTCCTGCATGGCAGGTGGAATATGAGGCTCCTGCATGGCAGGTGGAATATGAGATGGAATATTAGAGTCTAGGATTAACACTCTCTTTTGAACCCTTGCTGTCTGTTAAGAAGGTTCTTGTTCCTACTGGATGTCCTGCTTATCCTGTCTGCGACAGGTCCACGTTATGCAGCAGCTCCTGCATTTTGCCTGCAGAATTGTTCCAGTGTCTGTGTGTTTCCTTTGTAGGACTGTTTGTGTTTGAAAGGCCTGAGGACGTTGACATAGAAGATGTGCGAGGAAGAGGACAGCACTGCCCTGGTTTGTGACAATGGATCAGGACTTTGTAAAGCTGGCTTTGCTGGGGATGATGCTCCAAGAGCAGTTTTCCCTTCCATTGTGGGCCGTCCCAGGCATCAGGTGAATAATCAGTTCCATTATTCAAGCACAGCATGCGGGTTAAATGAGAATAGTAGTGACTCACTTCCTTAAATATCAACACCAGTTCCTGGAGCACCCAGCTCTTCCCTGAAAGTACTCACCAACCCTAGTCCTGCTTAGTTTGAGATCTGGTGAGCTCACAGAGCCAGGTGTTGTAGCCGCAAGTCATTAATTTGTATAATATTTCCAGATACAATAAGACCATGCAGGTCCTGTAGGTGTCCATGCCTGAGTTAGTTCTGATCTGCTGTCTGGTGGGAGAAGTCCTTTTCCCGAAAATGTTCAATATCCCATCCTTTTCCCCTTGGCTCTGGATCACCCTGTCACTGGCCCACCATCTTCTCTGCTTTCCTTAAAAAAAATTAGATGTTCGTATAAATGTTGACCACTCTAAAAGCTGGTTGAAAACACAGAAAAAAAAATGTTGCCAGTTTTTTCATTGACATTTTATAACTTCTGATTTTTTTCCCATCCAGCTCTCCTACTAATCTCGGCTGCTTTATTTACTTGCCAGAAATAATTTCATACGCTTGGGGGTGAGGGGCAGCAGGGGGTGAATAGAGGCGGTTAGTTCCCAGATAAGTATTTTACAATATAACATATGACAGGCTGTATCATGTATGCTAAGGCATTTTTCGTCTGCATGCTATAGAATTTACAAAGCTTATGAGCTACATCCTTAGCAGCACAAGCTAGAGCAAGCTGCAGGCAGTTACTGTGGTGCTGAGGGACCTAGCTAACACCCTGCTGGGCTGGCTGCTGGGATTGGGGTTTTTAGGATCAGCTTCAGTGGCTCTGCTCCAATCCTGTGCAATGAATCCTCCAGTGGCTGGGTAAATTAGCTTTAGGGTCATTTAGGACTAGGGATTTGATCCACAGCCTGCTGAAGACAATCGTGAGTCTCCCATTGATTGAGACTTTAGATCAGATCCTAATACAGTAACGCTGTAAGGAGAGTAAAGCGACCCTAATGTAGCCCATAATCTGCCCCTGTTGCTGAAAGTGTTCACACGCTTCCTGGTCTCCTTTTGTAACTATGAAAGATGCTAAGAGCATGGCATTTGAATTACATCTGTTCTGTGTCTGAGATAGATTAGCTAGAGTAAAACAAACTGGCAGCTACTACCTGTTTTAAATCTTTTTATGCTTATTATACTGGACAATTCATTGCATGTGCTGTTGGGTGTCTTGTAATGGCTTAAGTGCCCGGAGTCCTGGAGAGGATGGGTGAGAAGCTCCCAAGCTAAGTGCCTGAGACTTCCACAGCATGAGCAAGAGGATGCTGCTGTGCCATCAGAGGCTCCCGCACCCCTGGGGCGATTTTATAGAGAATTCCTTTTTTCTACTTTCTCTTCTTTTTTAGGTTGAGGCTGCATAGCAATCATGCAAACGGCGTATGGCGTCTTAAGCTGTGAAAGGACCCTGTGTACCTGTTTGTACAGCACTTAGTACAACAGGGCCCAGATCCTGCTTGAGACCTCTGGCCACTAGCATATTGCAAATAATAAATAGTAATTCAAATGCCATTTTCTGTAGCCAATGTACTGATTATATTCATTGTTCAAAAACAGTGAAAATAAGTGCTTGCATGCAATGGAATGCAGCTATTTAGAATCATCCATATCCTGGATCCCCTCTCAGACTGTTTCACAGAGCTACAGGTATCCTAAATCACAAGGTCAAAGTAAAGAAAGCCAGGAATACTTGTAGCACCTTAGAGACTAACTAGTTTATTTCAGCATAAGCTTTCGTGGGCTATAGCCCACTTCATTGGATGTGATGAAGTGAGCTATAGCCCACAAAATCTTATGCTGAAATAAACTAGTTAGTCTCTAAGGTGCTACAAGTATTCCTGGCTTTCTTTACTGATACAGACTAACACGGCTGCTATTCTTGAAGGTCAAAGTAATCGGTCTCCAAGCTGGATCAGTCTGAGAAGCAAAGGGGTTGGAGTATGTAATTACCATGCTCTGACAAGAACACAATACAGTAAAAGCAACCAACTGTATTTACATTTTCAAAATTGCCAACATTTGTAATAGCTAGTGATAACTCTTCTTCCACTCTGGAAGATACAGACAAATTTAGCCCTTGGGTAAATATGAAAAGTGTAGTGTTCATTATTTGCCACTAAATGGCACTATGTAGAGTTTTTTCCCTCTAGATGTGTATTTGGTTGAGTGATAGTTTCTTCCATGACTACTACTTATGGATTGAATTGTTATTAAAAAATCCATCTTTACTTTCTCTACATTGTACTGATGATTTTTATATTAGGCTTGTGTTGCTTACTGTACATACTTAATTATCATAAGAACATCAATTCCAGAGCTTTATAATATTGTAAGTAAACAAATGATGTAATTTTTGCATTAAAGATAAAACTAATACTCCCAAGATTAGTAGTCAATGAATGTTTTGTAAACTTGCTAGCAGTGTATAAATTTGCATATGTTTATTTCACAATTAGTATTCTGATTGCTTCTGAGATGGTGACATTCTTTTTGTAATTTTATCAGGGCGTGATGGTGGGTATGGGTCAAAAAGACAGCTACGTAGGGGATGAAGCTCAAAGCAAGAGAGGTATCTTGACCTTGAAATACCCCATAGAACATGGCATCATCACAAACTGGGATGACATGGAGAAGGTATTTAAACATTTTGTTTACATATGTCACCAGTAGACATAATTACTTGGGTGCAATAGCAAAAGGTTACTAAGTTATTTGAAGGTTGAAGTGTCATGCTATCCAATAGTATTGTATTGTATTTTTGAGTATTGGATATAATGAACATATATGCAGTAATGTAATAATTAACATATATGCAGCATCCCAGAGCTAATCAGTGTTAGTTATTATTTTACTCTCCAAGGTGATGTATACACCTGGCTAGTTATTGTAATGGAATCCTATGGTGGCCAGATGTCCCAACTTTATGTATTGAAGTTATATGAACTGATATTGAAGCTTGTTCTCACTTAGGCACCTATTACTCCCCACACCCTGTCTCAATTTTTCACACTTGCTATCTGGTCGACCTAAAGGTATGTGAATATTATATCCATTTTGTAGATGGGGAAGCTGAATCAAAGAGGTTGACTTGAGTAAGGTCACATGTGTCCTGATCCTGCAAAGCATTTAAACTTGCCCATGACTTTGAAGTCAGTGGGACTACTCATGTGAGCAATGTTATGCATCTATACTGGGGCCCTACTGAGTCAACTGCAGAGTCACCATTCAAATCCAACACTTAGTGCCTCTCTAGAGCCAGGTCTGTTGCCACAGACTGTTGACATTATCTATAAGATGTTGATGGCATAGCTATGGAAAGTAGTTCTACAGAACTAGAGCAGTTCGGAACAGTGCAAGCAGTACAACACAGCAAGAAAGAGGTTTTCCTATTGATTTTAACAGCAGAAGGATCAACGCTTTAGCAATATGGTGATACTTCTCCAATCCAAAGGCCCAAAGTGCAAACTGATCTGTGATCACCACTGCTTTAGAAACAATAACAAAACAAAACAATGTACAAGATGTTACTATTCATCAGAATTTTAACTCCCGCACTCTAACAGACTTGGCCCAAGATTTTGTGTTTGGGAAGAGTGAAAGTTAATAGTGGGAAAAAATACAGTATTTTTTTTAAAATATCCTGTTAACTGAATCTGTTTGGAATAAAAGCAAATTACTTGTGGGACTAGTCACGAATTTCAAAATTACCCATGAAATCTAGTCTTCTCCATCTAGGAACAGTTTTCAGTAGCTTTGTTATCTACTAAATACTATTTTAGAGCCAAAATAGGTAGAGGCCAATACCAATGACACATTGAGGAATATTGGGAAACTGGATTTAATTGCAAGGTTATTTTAACTCCAAACTTTGCAGATAGAACTTTTGAGGAGTCTGCCCCAGGTCTGAAGGGCCAAATTCATTGGATCCTAAGGTGTGTCCTATTTTACGGAAGTTGTGCATTAGAAAGAGTCACAAAATTATGGTAGCAAAGAACAGTGTGTAAACACAAAAACTGATCATTGCCTGTATGGATGCCACTTTTATTATCATTTATTCCACGTACAAAGAGTCACATTGCAGTTTCTAAGAAGCTCATGTAAATCTATTTTCACTGACCTTTTCCCTTTTCATCTGAAGTGAGAGGTTTTCTTCACTTCTCTAAATGGACAGATGGAAAGTGTGAAAAAAATAATTAATCCCATCGGAACTGTGATTCAAGTTGTTTCAGTGGATGCTGTTTCACTGATGCTGTTTTTTCTCCAAACCAAAAACAACATAAAAGTCTTTATCTGCTTTTTGAAGCTCAATGTCTTATTTTGTATTAACTTAGAAATCCCCAAACTGATTTCCAATTAGCAAAACTTTATTAGAGGCAAAACCTGAAGTAGGTTGCAGGTGCTGATCACTTAAGCTTTCCACTTTGAATTCAGGCATGTCCATCCAGGATAACTGCATGTTAGATATTGTTGACCAATTTCTGGTGCTAGAAGCACTTGTAGCTGTGGGGCATAGTATGTGGCTGGAAATAACTGCTATGCTTATGGGCTGATGTTGGCTGCTGATGTTTCTTCATTTTGCTTTTTTTTATTGTCTCCAGATCTGGCATCATTCTTTCTACAATGAGCTGCGTGTTGCCCCTGAAGAGCATCCTACGCTGCTTACTGAGGCTCCATTGAATCCAAAAGCCAACCGAGAGAAAATGACCCAGGTAAGCATACCAGTGTCTGAATACAGTATGCCTATGGCCATCACTGGCTATTTAGAAAGGCCAGAGTGTGTCTCTTCTATGCAGAGCAAATGACAGATGGGGGTGCCAGGTAAATTAAGAGACAAGCCACAAAGGATACATTTTCATATCTAGAGAATCATGTGAACAGAGATCACCCACATCAAAGCTTCCCAGTAAGTCAGTTAAATCAATGAAATAATGTTTAACCATATAGGGGCAAGAGCATTCAGAGTGAAGGTATTACTTTACTCATTATCTGCTGTGCTAAAATGCCAGTAAAACCTAGTCACTTTTGGATTACTATGTACCACAGGTTGTACAGATTTTAGAAACTGTAGTTAGGAGTTGAATATAAAGGAGCAGCCAGAGCTCTGAATTTCTCTCCTTTGCCCTGGTTAAGTTAGATTTCCTAACCATATTAGTTTAAAAGCTATCACATGGTGGAAGGACCAAGACTCAAACCCCTTTCTGACACTCTAATGGCATTGAGAAGCTTCCTCTGAAATCATTTCAATTTTTGTGGATTCTGTATGATTTTTATCTGATCATTACAGTTAGACTCACAACAGTTGACTCAGTTAGACTCACAATGTTTTCAAACGCTTTCAAAAGCTTGTCTCTTTCACCAACAGAAGCTGGTCCAATAAAAGACATTGCATCACCCACCTTGTCTGTCTAGCTGTCAAACTTACATGCTTCTGTAGTTTAAACTTTTTTATTAGGTCATTGAACTAGCCTATAGAAGCTGCCACATTTCAGCTTTTAAATCCTTCTTCTAAAATGAAAGGCTATTTTAAAAAAAGAGTAATGGCTTTTTTCCATTCAAAATTCTGATCTCGGCTATTTGATGAAAGTAAAATACTGTAAGTGATGCTGTGTGTGTGACTGTGTGTATGAGGGAGAAAATGCACACATGAACAAATCCAGAATAGTTGGTGCCCTAGCCTACATGTATATAATTTAGACAGAATACCCCTTGATTTTCT
Source organism: Sternotherus odoratus (assembly GCA_032164245.1). Taxonomy (NCBI): domain Eukaryota; kingdom Metazoa; phylum Chordata; order Testudines; family Kinosternidae; genus Sternotherus; species Sternotherus odoratus. The sequence goes on along the minus strand of JAVMKO010000005.1, from coordinate 78,604,856 downwards.
CCCTTCCACTGCTTACCAATAATCTGTACTAGCCCACCGCTTTTCCTCTCTAACGAGTTACTTATTGTTTGTAATTTTTAAAAAATGCCTATAGCTACAGTGATTTGCTATTGTTACATTTCAGATAATGTTTGAGACCTTCAATGTACCAGCCATGTATGTAGCTATTCAGGCTGTTCTGTCCCTCTATGCTTCTGGACGTACCACAGGTATGAGACTTTGGAATCTTTGGGAAGGGAAAATGTGAAGTTTAAACAGTTTTAATAAAAGGAATCTGAGGTCAACTGACATCTGTACTACTTTCTCAAAGGGATTGTACTAGACTCTGGCGACGGTGTCACCCACAATGTACCGATCTATGAAGGCTATGCCCTGCCCCATGCCATCATGCGTCTGGACCTGGCTGGCCGAGACTTAACCGACTACCTCATGAAAATTCTCACTGAACGTGGCTATTCCTTTGTGACTACTGGTAAGGACAATAATAAATGAGAAGATTTGCTTAGTGTGTAGAATTCCTGATGGCTTTAAAAGATCAGTGTTCTTAGAGCTGCAGCGGAAGCATAAAGAAATTGAGCAGAATATAAAATCTCCCGCCTCCCCCCCAAGCATTACTGAGAGAAGATTGATTTTCACAAGTTGTTTGGAAGAGCTGGTGGGGTAAAGTGATGGACAAATATGTTAAAATGCATGAATCTTTAACTCCCATTCTAAAGTCTGAGTCCTGCCAACAGCTGAACGTGAAATTGTCCGTGACATCAAGGAGAAGCTGTGTTATGTGGCTCTGGACTTTGAAAATGAGATGGCCACTGCTGCTTCTTCCTCCTCTCTGGAGAAGAGCTATGAGCTGCCTGATGGGCAGGTGATCACCATAGGTAATGAGCGTTTCCGCTGCCCAGAGACCCTGTTCCAACCTTCCTTCATTGGTAAGTTAATTGATTTCTTCTCTTGGTAAATTATGTTACTAGCTCATCCCTGTGCTCCTTTAATTCCTAATCATGCCCTGCTCCACGTTTGTTTACTTAGACTACAGCATATGGTGCCTATAGATGCATATGTTCTAGTATATATTTTATACTGGGTCTATATTATAACAGCACCATTCATGTAAAGGAGTTTAATGTCAAGTCACAGTTCATCAGCTAACTAATATACACTTTCAAAATAAAAACAAAAACTATTCATTCTGTTCTCCTAGGTAGAGATGATCATCATTTCACATATTGTACAGTCAGCTACCGTGCTTTAATAGCCTGGGACCAACAAGTCACTCCCCAGCCCATTAGTAGACAATGAGAAAGCTGATGCATGTTAAGGAGCCAAACCAATGCTTTTAAAAAAACGTTGAAGGATCTAATTTAGATCTGACTTAAGTGGGTGAACTATCACTAGGGTCCTAACCACCACAGCAGCTCAGGACTTGGCCTGAAGATTTTATTTCTGCTTTGTCAGGATCGTTGTTCATTGATCATTGCTTCCCTGGGATCCTGTGCACTTCCTATAAAACCATAGATACCACTGGGAATTCATAACTGAATTCTGTTTTTCTTCCATATCCTTCAACTATTAAAGGGAAGCTGTGAATACTTGCACTTCTGACCCTTCCTGGTCTCTCCAAATGCCCTTTCCTCAGGTCTCAGGTTTAACTCTCTCTTGGGGTGGAATCATGTGATTTTTCCACTCTCAGAACAGGCTCTGGGCTGTGCTCCCCTGTGATTAGCTGTGATTACCTCAGAAGATGTGAAGTGTTCAGTACCTGCTAGTCTGTTCTCTCCAGGAGCAATGACAGTGGTACCCAGTAACCAAGCAGCCTTCTTATAGCAAAGTAGTATTTATTTAGAACAAAACCATTTAAGAAAAACTAGATCTTCCACCAATAACCAGACTTGATGAATGTCTTTGGGATCCTATATACCCTTATGGCCAAAGGGTCTGGATGACATAGTCTGTTCCCTTTACTCACCAAAAAAATTCACTCCCCTCTGCTTCAGGGAGAATCCATTTAAAAGCTGTTTATTCTTTTGATTACCCTCCTTCCCAGAGAACAAGCCATTTAATTATTTATAGATCTGTGATGTGTATTTTCCCCCACATTGGCAAAAGTGGTGTGTAACTTTGGGTTGGCAACAGGAGGTAGGCCATTGTGTTGTGATTTCCCTTCAAGAGTTTTGTAGGAAATGGTAAATCGCGTATATTGTGTTGCTTCCCGGCTTCTTTTTCTCACTGCCTCCCTATTAAAGTAGATCAATACATTCACACAGGAAAGTTATAACCCAATATACAATAACTTCACCTCAATGACCAGAAAATTATTACATCTCCATATTCTTTGTATGCTGCTCACCATCTTAGATTGTAAATTCTTGCGACAGGAATCTTCTCACACCTATTTTTACAGCAACTTGCACATTGCGCTGTGATCCTCATCATGGCCTCTAGATACTACTATAATATAAATATCGAACGATCATAATTTGCTTTGACTGTATTTGTCCACTTTTGTGATTGCTTTCCATAACTACCAGGGGACAATTAGTTTATTGGCAAGAGGTTCATGCACAGGGCAGATTTTAAGCAAAATTGGAGAATACTCTTGGAAAGTGAGTATTAAATTTGTAAATACAAAGATTTACACAGGAAGACTGGCACTAAGAATTACTCATCCCATCAGGAAACAGAAACAGTAAAATAATATAACCATATATTTAAAAAATAGCCAAGGAAGGCTGTACTTCCTCCCAGAGGTATTCTTTAACTAGGAAGTGTCACTGTTGTACTTCCAATGTGCTAATAGATGAAAGGAAAATGTCACTTTAATTCTTATAGATGCTGGCTGTCTAAACCATTTGGTGTCTGTGCCTTAGGAAAGAGGTGTTAGCGGCATGTCCTGCTAGTGAATGGGCTTTGAGTATAGGTTGCCATGAAATCAAATGAGATCACCTGTAGGTCTTGAGGGAGGGCAGGATTCCCAATCAGCAATAATAGTGTTACACACATTCCTAGGACATACATAGGCTAGCTCATCTCTGAGCTGATTAGTTTTTCTATAGCAAACGATTTCACTAAAGCTGTAAGGAATTCTTATAGTCTCTTTGAAATTGGATGAAAAATTCTAATGGAGACTCTACTCCTCTTTCATTCCAGACCCTTCACTTTCTTGTTTGAAACAATTATACAAGAAAGCTGTGCCCCAAATAACTTCTGACTTATGGCCTGGTCTACACCTAAAACTTACATCAGCCTAGCTACATCACTTAGGGCTGTGAAAAGTTTCACACCCGGTGTAACCTAGGTAGGTTGACCTAACCTCCATCTGACAGAATTCTCTGTCAACCTAGCTACCACCTGAAAAAGGTGGATTAACTACATCAGTGGAAAAACCCCTTCTGTTAACATGGGGAGTGTTTACACTATGGCGCCACGGCTCCAATGCTGTAGTTGTGCTGCTGTAGCATAGACCTATTCTAAGTAGTTTAGCCAGCAGCAGAATGACTGTGCACAAGCCTTGGAGATTGGTGCCTTTTAAACAGCAGCTTCTATTCATTTTACTTAATAGTTTTAAGACTACTTACTTACTTATTACTTATTCTAAACCTTCTGCTGTTTTTTCACAGGCATGGAGTCTGCTGGCATTCATGAAACTACTTACAACAGCATCATGAAGTGTGATATTGATATCAGAAAGGACCTTTATGCAAACAACGTCCTGTCTGGTGGTACTACGATGTATCCGGGTATTGCTGACCGGATGCAGAAGGAAATCACTGCTCTGGCTCCCAGCACTATGAAAATCAAGGTACAGCACAATTATTTGTTGGAAGATTTTTGCAAAAATGTTGGGGGGGGGGGGCAGTGGGGTTCAGCTCTTTCATGTGCATATTTTCTCAGGTAATCACCAATACATAACCTGCTTGCTAGCAAAAGAACAGTTTTGCCACCCTGATTCATGATGAGCTGCACCTTACTCTGGGCTAGACTGAAACTGTATAATCTTCCCTAAATAAGAGGTGGCAGGTAACTGCATTGTCCCAAAAGGAGAGCAGAGAATGAATTGTGACTGAATCCCAGTTTCTCCCTTGTTCCCGGCATGCAGTAAGTTACTTCAGCCCTTTCTGTGTAGGCGCGGACTCTCCCGTGTGCCTGGCCAGTGACTGTCACATGCCAGATGGGGCTGTGTACAAAGCACAGCCTGAGGATGTGGAACTGCCCTTTAAACCCAATAACCTCATGGTTAGAACAGTCCCCCAGGATGTGGGAGATCCAGATTCAAATCCTCCTGCCTGATGTAGAGTAGGGACTTAAAGCCAGGTTTTCCACCTCTCAGGCGAGAGCCCTAACCGCTGGGTGATGGGGTGTTCTGGGGTGGGTCTCTCTATCTTGCCTGTTGAAGACTTCCAACGACTATCTAAGGAGTTTATACCAAGTGGAGCAGGGGCTGGAGCTGGGGTCTCCTGCATCCCAGTGAGTGCCCTAAGCACCAGCCTATCGAGTTAATCTTGCTCTCTCACCCAGGGGAGATTTAAGTATTTTATACAAAGTGGGGCAGCTTCCACAGGAGGGATTGAGACCCACCCAGAATACTCAATAGACCAGTAGGTAGAGCCCTCGTCTGGGTGCAAGCCCCTGCTCTACAGAGTGGGGATTTAATGCCAAGCCCCCCACGCCCTACATGAGTGCTCTAACCACATGGCTATTGGCGGGGAGGGGCAAAAGCACCAGCTTTTTACCCTCCTCTGTTTTTCTTAGGAAAGGACTGGCCTGGCTCAGGCACCTGAGTCCAGGAGAGAGGGTTCCCCGCTAAGATCCTGACTGGAGGGAGGGGCAGGGCTCAGGCAACACCCAGTTCCTCGGCGTTTTGCACTGGCTAGTCTCGATGGTTCATTCTTCACTTGCCAGAGTCTATGAATCTCTTTGTTAGGGGACGAACTTTCCCCCTGCACTGTGCAGGGAGCCCGAGTGCCTAAGGCAGGGTGGTGAGTTCCCATGGCGGCAGGGCACCTGACGGTTAGGTGCTGCCGTGACGAGCCTACGTCCTCCTTGTGAATTCCACCCTCAGGAACTGTTGACACTTTTACCCAAAGTGAACACGTTTCCCACTGATGCCAGGAGTCTGAAGACTCAGACACGGCTATTGCTTTCCCTGGGCTTTCATCAAGCCCCTACTCAGGAGTGCTGGAAGCACTCTAGAAGTGTGGGGCGGGGCCACTGGTGCCCAAACTGTGGCCCCCACCCCCCACTCCTCCCCCTGAGGCCCCGTCCCACCCTGTATTTTCCTCAAGACCCTGCCCCCTGCTCACTCCTCTCCCCCTCCCCCCTCCCCCCTCGCCCTTAAGGCAGGTAAAAAGTGGTGGGTCCATGGCCTCCTTTCCCCCTCCCACCATTCGGGTGCCCAGCCCCTACTCCAGGCATGTTCCAACCTTTTCTCTCTGCTGATCACTTTCTTAAAAAAAAAAAAAAAAAAAAAAAAAAAAAAAAAAAAGTTCCTCTCCTTTCACCACAATCCCTCCGTTCCTTGGCTCTTGAGATAGCCTATTCTCCATGCCACTAGGACAGACCACAGTGTGAGAACCTCTGTCCAGCCTTCTGCACTTGCAGGACCGTCCCCTCCCCTTCATACATTTTCCAGTCCATTGGCCAGTTTGGCTTGAATGTTTCACAGGCTGTGGCTTCCCCTGCTTCACTTGCAGTCACTGGTACTGCTTGGATGGGGCGGGGGGGCTCAAATTCTCAGTCTCAGCTAGGTTCACACTATACATAGACTGAACTGTTGGACCGTAGCTCACGTGTGAGTGGCCTAATGCAATGGGAGGGATGCCACGGCAGCTCTTCCAAAGGGGTTCCATTACCATCAAGTATCATTGTTTAAGTCGGTTTGTCCCCAAACATGTTTCCCCCATAACACAAGGTGCTATTTTTCTTTAACAGATCATTGCTCCCCCTGAGCGTAAGTACTCCGTCTGGATTGGGGGCTCTATTCTGGCCTCCCTGTCCACCTTCCAGCAGATGTGGATCAGCAAACAGGAGTACGATGAAGCTGGCCCATCCATTGTTCACCGCAAATGCTTTTAATCTGCTTATCGGTGTATGTATTTTTCAGCACATTGCTGTCAGTGTATTCAGGAATAAATACTTCTTATAATTTCATTCCAAAATCTTCCATAACCATGGCTCTCATTGGATATGATGTATTTTTTGAATAAATAGTAAATATGCGCCTAGTAACCTCTTTTATTTTACAAAAAAGGTGTATGTGCTCGCAGGGAGGCTTCTGAATTGGTTTTGTCTTCATTTAACAGTGGTAATACCAAAAAACACTTAACTCCCTATCCCAGCCTTATGCACTTTTAGGCACCGAAATCAGGGGTGGGCAAAGTTTTTGGTCCAAGGGCCACATCTGTGTGGTGAAATTGTACACAGGGTTGGGGCAAAGGGTTGGGGTGTAGGACGGAGGGTGGGGTGTGTGTGCGGGGGGGGCAGGGGTGGTACAGGAAGGGGCTCAGGGCAAGGGATTGAGGCAAAGGAGGGGTTTGGGTGTATGATAGGGCTCAGGAAAGGGATGGGGGTGCAGGAGGGATGTGGCAGGGGGTTGGGGTGCAGGAGGAGTGCAGGGTGTGGTGGGGACTCAGGGCACGGAGTTGAGGTGTAGGCGGGGTGCAGGGCATAGAGGGGGCTCAGGGCAGGGAGTTGGGGAAGGGCGTGGCAGGGCTCAGGGTGGAGGAGGGGTGAGGAGTGCAGCAGGGGTCAGGGTGGAGGGTGTGGCAGGCGGTGCGGTGTGCAGGAGGGAGGTCAGGTTGTAGGATGTGGCAGGGAGCTCAGAGCAGGGAGTGTGAGGTGTAGGAGGGGTGAGAAGTGCAACGTGCAGAGTGTGGCAAGAAGTGTGGGGTGCAGGAGGGGTGAAGGTGTGGTGGTGGGGCTCAGATCAAGGGGTGCAGGGTGCAGGAGGCGTGGGGCAGAGTGTAAGGTGTGGGAGGCGGTGCGGGGATGCAGGAGGGGTGAGGGGGTGTGGCAAAGGTCAGGGGTGTGGCAGGGGATACAGGAGGGGTGAGGGGTTTGTCAGAGGTCGGGGGTGCATCAGAGGTCAGGGTGTGGCAGGGGCTGCAGGAGGAGGTGGGGGGTGGCGGCAGAGGTCAGGGTGTTGCAGTGGGTGGAGGAAGGGTGAGGGGGTGCATCAGAGGTCAGAGGGTGGCAGGGGGGGTGCAGAGGGGTGGGGGGGTGGGTTGTGTCAGAGGGTGGGGGGTGCAGGCAGGGGCTAGGGGGGGCATCAGAAGTCAGGGTGTGGCAGGGTGTGCAGGAGGGGTGGGGGGGTGCATCAGAGGGCAGGGTGTGCAGGAGGAGGTGAGGGGGCGTGCAGCAGAGGTCGGGGTATGGCAGGTGGGGTGGAGGGGGGTTGTGGCAGAGGTCAGGGTGTGGCAGGAGGGGTGGAGGCAGAGGTCAGGGTGTGGTAGGAGGGGTGTGGGGGGTGCAGAAGAGGTCAGGGTATGGCAGGAGGGGTGGAGGGGGGTTGTGGCAGAGGTCAGGGTGTGGCAGGAGGGGTGTGGGGGGTGCGGCAGAGGTCAATGTGACAGGGGTGCAGGAGGGATGAGGGGGGGTGTGTGGCAGAGATCAGGGTGTGGCGGGGGTGCAGGCAGGATGAGGTGGGTTCAGAGTGTAGGGGGGTGCATGGTGGGGTGTGGCAGGGGTCAGGGCGCAGGATGGGGACGGGAGCTCAGAGCAGGGGGTTGGGCTGCAGGAGGGGTGTGGGTGCCAGCTCAGCACCGCTTATCTGAAGCAGCGCGCACTAGGGCCAGGACAGGCTCCCTGCCTACCCCCACCCCCTCGCCCACCCCTGGCCCTGTCTCTGCACCACTCTAGAAAGGGCCGGAACCACGTTCCTATGGTCCCTGGGTCATGGGGGTGGCACAGGGCTCCACGTGCTGCCCTCATTGCCTCCCCCCCCCCCCAGGTACCACCCGAAGCACAAATTTGACACGGTTTCCCCATTCCCGGCCAATGGGAGCTGTGGTGGGGCGGTGTCTGGCGGTGAGGGCAATGCAGGGAGGTCCCACTTCCCTTCCCCCTCTGCCCTCCTGTTTACCCCCCCCACCCCCCCCGGCTCTGCAGGGACGAGGCACCAGCCATTTCAGGGAACGGCGTAGGGTTTGTGGCACCATGGCGTGGGGGTGGGGGCAATCCCCGAGGGGGCTGGCTCTGGCCTGTGGGCCATAGTTTGCCCACCCCTGAACTAGTCGATTTTACATATAAAAATTGAGTGATGTGGAGCTCATGAATAAGGAAAAGTTTTTAACTTGTTTCCATAATGTAAGAACTAGGCACCACCAAATGAACTTAATGGGCAGCAGGTTTAAAACAAATAAAAGCATAGTCACCCTGTGGAACTCCTTGCCTGAGGAAGTTGTGAAGGCTAGGAATACATAAGGTTTAAAGACAAACTGGGTAAATTCATGGAGGTTAAGTCCATTCGTGGCTATTAGCCAAGATGGGTAAGGAATGGTGTCCCTAGCCTCTGTTTGTCAGAGGGTAGTGATGGATGGCAGAAGAGAGAGAATGTGATCGTTACTGGTTAGGGTCACTCCCTCTGGGGCTCCTGGCATTGGCCACTGTCGGCAGGCAGGATACTGGGCTGGATGGACCTTTGGTCTGACCCAGTACGGCCATTCTGATGTTATGGACAGTTGCCCTGGGCTGACAACTTCAGCTCGGCATCTAGGTGTCCAAACTCTCTGGGATGGCTATGCTGCAAAAAAAATCACCCACAGCTGATGTGGGTTCATGAGGTTGGGCATGCAGGGCTGTAACTGCAGTGTAGAGTTTCAGGGTCAAGCCTGGGCCCTGGGACCCTACAATGGGGGGAAGCTCCAGAGGCAAGCCACTAGCATGAGCCCAACCATCACACTGAAATTTTACACTTCCTATAATCCCAGCCCAAATGAGCTCCAAGGGGTCAGCCCCAGGTTGTTTTTGGCTGTGCAGAGATATCCTCTGTCAACAGGAACTCTCTCTATACTCCCTGCTCTGCCCTCCTAAGAGCTCCTCTTCAGAAGAATCTCATTTCCTTGGGAATCTCCCTCTAACTGAGTTTGGGTACCCTTTATTAGAGCCAGGTGCTTGTTTTCTACTAATCAACCCTTACTCAGCAAACTGGTAGCATCAGTGACTCCCAGGTGGGTCAGCAAAAGGCAGTCACGGGCAGACTGAGCCATGACTGCCCCCAAAGGGGGCCAATTTTCCCATGACAGTCACCAATGTGGTTGGCCTCTACCTGGTACTAGAATATAAATGTTAGTATGAAGCATTGTGAAAGAGGCAGCTTCTGAGAGGAGCAGATTATTTTTGTATTTTCCTTCCTCACCTCAACCCCTGGATCTGTCTCTTAGCTGTCTCAAAAGTCAGGTTGGGACTCCCCACAGGCCCAGAAGACTGTGCTTCATCAACTACTCAAGTACCTTTGACCTAGTCAACACCTAGACCATAATAGTTAAATACCTCAGCTGAATGTGTTAGACGGTCTGTGAGTGGCCCAGGTTATAGAACCATTGTTGAAAAATCAGTTGCACAGAAAATAGCTGAGGCCAGGGAATTTGACCTCACCAGCACTGCGTATGTTTTACCAGTGTTGTCGTTTGAAGCTCACTTTATTGTTGTATCATATTATTCAGATACATTTGCAGGTTTTGTTTTAATTCTCTGTGAACTCTGTCTTGACAGAACAAAATAACTTGAAAATGGCAAGAGCAATAAATATCAAACCAGTAAATCTAAAATGTATACATATAAAACATCAGTAATTGCTGAAAAACATCCTTGGAAAATCTGGCAGCCATTTTTTCATGTGGGGCATTTGTTTGGTAGGCCATTTATCTTCCATCAGCATCACCTCAGATCCAGCACAATTATTTTTGTTTCCGTCCCAACTACATGTTTACAGGTCTGTAAAAGAAATGAATCATTATTCACTGACAGCAGCCACTGAAGGTAATCATCAAATATATCACTTGAAAGTCAGGTAAAATTGCATGAGCACCAGCTCCAATTCCAAACCAAATAATAAAAGAGCTATTCCTGAGCCTATATGGTCTTTCTGCTTTCTTCTATGAGACGGCTACAAAAAAGTTACTTCATTGTTCCCAGTATTTTCTAAGGTGCTGCGTAACAGCCCTGGATAACCAACATTCTCCATTTAGCAATAGAACAGTAAGCTGCTGGCAGTAGCACTGCAAGTTCTGCTCTGTCAGTGTTCCTCACTCTGACCAGCTTTACCACCATGGCAAAACGGGTAGTTCTGATGTTATCTGTATTCACATGGTGATGACTGCAGATAAGGGTGTCAACCAGTGTTGTCAGTATGGTTTTGGAGGCTTGTCATATCCACAGACCTAAAACCCACAAATCATTACATATAGGCCACAAGCACCCATTATTCACTACCAAACTGGGCTGTACTCCAATGAGATTATGTGGTTTGGGGCTTCCTCAAGTTCTGAGCCTGTTTTATACAGGCACAAGTTTTATTGGCTCCCAGGTTTGCCTGTTAACATGTACAGGGTTAACTTTGCAAGCACTGAACGTTTAATGGAAAAGTGACTATACATGCAAATCTGGCTGTGTGTTCTTTAAAGAGAATAGTGCTGAAGGGTTAGATTTTTGGGAACAGGCTATACTCTTGCACTTTCAGTTATGTATCTGAATAGGCTGCCTGTAGCTTGGCTGGATATGCAGGGAAAGGAGGGAGCTGGGTGCCCACCTATTCCCCATCTGGAACAGGTGGGCAGAGCCTTAACTAGAGCCCCCTAGATCTCACTGAACACTTTAAGATGTGTCAGAATTTTTAGCTGATATAAGGTCAGCTGCCATTTGCTACTCTGATGGGGGAAGCAGAGACGAACCTGTGCCTTTTGGGGGTATCTGAGGGGAAATGCCTCCCTGGAGTTCACTCAGAATTGTGCTTAAAGATATATTCAATCATTTAGTGCTAGATTATGTTTGGAAACAGCCAAACACTTTGAACTGGATTCAAAACAAGCTTACCACGATGTTCTGGTTCAAGAGAGTGTGACAATGGCAGAGTAGGTACCAGCTCATGCCAAGGCCCCTAGATCTTACTGACCACTGACAAATGCAGAGCAGGAAAGCAGTCTTGCTCACCTATATATTAGTATTGTTAAAATATGTGTAAATTTAGAAAAATGTGTGAAATGCCTGTAAATTGCTGCCTGCATTCATCTGACTCTCACTACCTGTATTCCCTGTTTAAGGTGATATTTAAATGTTTGCTTTGTTACTATAGAAGCCATTCCTGTGGAACTCAAAACCCCATAGGCAGAAGAGAAGCATTAACAAGTGTGAAATACTAGTTCATCACAAGGGATGTCATCTTCTGTCCTGCACAAGGTGCCATCGATGCCAGCTGAACCATTGTGCAACATCAGTGGACAAGACTTTGTGGATTGCTCCCCTCCATGCCCATGAAGAGGAGGCATGAATGAGCACAGCCCGTCCCTGTCAAGGGGAAATTATCTTGACTCTGCTTGAACTATGAAGGGCAAAGATTTTTTAGAGTAAACAAGAATGGCCCAGTGCTTGGCCTGGATTAGCCCTAAAGGACATATATTACAGCAGATTTTGTTACCCTTCTGGAACCTAAGACTATGTATATGTTTACCTGCTTTAACCTTGTAAATAACATTTCTTTTTCTTAGTTAATAAATCTTTGGTTAATTTATTATAGGATTGGCTACATGCATTGTCTTTGGTATTGGATCATTAGTGCAGTTGACTTGGGGTAACCTGAATGATGTTATTTTTGGTGTAAGAGACCATCTGTCAAAGGCAAGCTGACCTGAGGGGCAAGATAGATTGGAGTACCCAAAGGGACTGTCTATGACTCCATGTTAAGTGCTGAAGCATTTACACTTGATCCTTGGCTGGCGAAATCTAAGCATAGAACTCACAACCAATTTCTGATGTGTGCCCTGCTTCTTAACAGTCTGTCCTGAGGTTGGCACTCATGCTCCTGATTCACTCTAGGCAGCTTGACAGGAGGATTTTATAATGTTATATATCAGCTTTAATACTTGTGAGTCAGAGGAGAGGTTAAACCAGCAGAGACACCCACAATGGAAGACAGGGACTTGAAACATAAGTCAGACTTGTAACACCGGATGACAATTTATAAGATGACAGGGTGAACTACGTTGGTCTCTGATGGGAAATGTAATATTTCCAAGCTTTGTGAGAGCAGTTGTGTACTTGGTGCCTTGCGTAGAGACGGAAGTGAGCTAAATAGCCTGGGATTGCCTTTTCAAAACATGGTTGTAATGTTCAGTAGCAAGAGCCAGTGTAATGAGAGCCAAAACCTGGGGTGGGATTTTCAAAAGCGTTCAGCATTTGCCTAGCTCTGGTCTTATGGGAATTAATGGAAACCTACCATTCATGTCAACTTGGGCTGAGTTAGGCTCATGGTCAACTTTTGAAAATCCCACCCAACAGGAAACTAGGGCTTGGGTTCCAATACAGTTGGACCCCGCAATACCACGACGATCAGGATCCAAAAATACCCGATCGCGGTGAACGCGGGGTCGCGCTATTGCAGGGTCGCGTCACATCAAAGTGCCGCGCGCCGCCGCCATCAGGAGCCCCGTGCGCCCTGCGCTATAAGTGGAGTCACGCTATAGCAGGGCGCGGTATTGCAGGGTTCCACTGTATTTGTATTCCACTTCCACTCCCCCAGGGAGAGGTTGTACCTCTACGTGCAGTAAGTCTTTGCTCTTATTTATCAATTCTGGCTCACACTCCAGTAGCCATGTTTCCATATTTATGAACTCTGTCAAGAGAAGGAATATTGCCTTTATTTCAAACAATGGAATGACATTTCTGATAATCATTAATGACTATTTAACTGTTCAGTCACAGATTCTCATTATAAACCCTTTAGCCATGTAAAGAGCACACTAGAACCTTTGACCCCCCAGACTAACTGGAAAACTATTTTGTGGTTACTGGAATGGCTTCTGAGAGGGTGGTGGAAAGGGTGAAAGGAAGCAGAGGTTCAATAGAGAAATTTATCCTTCATGGGGGCTAACTGTTGGCTCTGCAGGCTTATTGGATATCACAACTGAGGAAGTCAGTTGTGATTCTATGTTGGGGAAAAAAAATCTCTTTAAGTGGTCATGGAAAACTTCTGTGGGAATTCTCTGGCTCTTTTCCTCTTGGCATGGGACTACTGACCAGCCATTAAGAAGCACAACGGAAGTATATTTTCCAGGCTTAGGGAGCACACAGACATCCTAATGTGAGAAAGCTGCTTTTCTGGCTGACATTATATTTCTCAAGTTAGGAAGAGAGCTGTTCATAACATTAACTTGTTACTGCTGCTCAAGTAGTGATAAGTGTAACTTTTGTTTTACATTTTACATAGAAATAATCTCAATAACCAAATTAATTTCTTTAGGTTTGGCTATCTGTGGTGGTTTCAGATAAACTAATTTAGTGGGGAACTGTGAGTCATAGAATGAAAGACTTCATTTAAAATAGAATAGTTGGTAACAGCAAACAGGAATTATGATGAAACTATACACTGCAGTTATATTCACAACAAGAGTTCATCCAGGGGCAATCAGTCCCTGAATAAGAAGAATGGATGTATAATCCTTCCATTAACCGCACCATGATGTTAAATGAGTGCACTAGTTTAAAAGTTAGTGTGCTACCCTTTTTTATAATCACTTACAATAACATCCCTTAATTAATCAGCATTAAATCTACCTTTTACCATATCTATAGTTCAACTGTCATAATTAAAATACCTTCTATTCTCTCATGGGCTATTTAATGCTAAACAGTATCTTTAATTAACATATACATAAATGCCATTCCAATAACTATCACTGCAGATAATATGCTTCCAAAACATTCACATTACATCCAAAACTCTTGTTAAAACCAGTTAAGAGCCAAACATGTTTACAACATGACCTGCGGTTATGTCTTAACTTACCTCTAAGCTATATCACTTTACTTCACCCACAATTTACCAGGCCTCATTATTGTCAAGCCTAAATTTAAATTATGTACTTACATTTTAGCACAATTCTATTTTTTCAGAATATATTAAGAATATTTTTAAAGTAATATACCTACATTAAATAGTCTAGGCTCCTTAGTATGTGGGTGAAACCCCTTCTTTTTACAAGCAGAAACTTCAAGCATGCCAGCATTAGTAAGTCTGAAGATTCCAGTGCTGGAAAGCAAAGAACAAAACGGACTTAAGATTTGTAGCATTAAAAGATCTTGGTTCAAACAAGCATTAGTCAGTCAAACACAAGTTACTGGGTTCAATACAGAGTAATTGTGATGTATAGGAAATCAGATAAGAGAATAAAATGGTCCCTTCTGGCATTAAAAGCTATGGGTCTCTGAAGTATAAAATATCCTGCTAGGTACAGCTGATCTATATTCTGCTTTGAATCTTTATTATTAGTAAAAAAAGAAAATCTACAGAAGAACAAAGAGTTACCTGATTACAAATCAATTCACTTTAAGTAATGTTCCTAAAACTGAATAAAAAACAGAACATCAGAAATACAAGTGGAGGGGCTCATCCTATATAAACTCTTACCCAATGATTAGTCCCTATTCACATGAGTAGTCCCACTGAAGTCAGCAGTAGTACTCAGGTGAGGAACGGCTACTCCTTCGAGTACTGAGTTAGAAAGATTGTTACATAAGGCTTTGGGCCCATCATTTCACATTTGATGTGCGCACTTTTGCTGAAGACTCTTACTTTTGTAAGTCTGAGGAGAATAATGAAAGACCAATTCTTATCCCCTGCCCAAAGCCCAGACAGATTGATGTGGTGTGAGATCCTAATACATGTACTGGAGGGGCAGGGACAGGGGGAGAAACAGATCCGGCCTATTCTCCACTACCCAGGGCATGGCACAGCCATGTTCCAGGTTGTTACTGCCACTTCTGGACCACAGGAGCCATCATAGCCAGCAATGCTTCTTGAACGGGGCAGATTTGCACAGGGGTTCCAGAGAGCTATACTTTTGTCATATGTAGGAGCTATGTGGAGACAGAATGCGTATGCTGGTTGTATTCCTTTAGCTGCAGTGAATTAAGATAACATGCAGCTCCTGGGTACAACTGCATTGCTACAGATTACGTACATGTGCTTTTTTTATCATGGTCACACTTTAAGATTCAATTTATAAATTGTTTATAAAGGGTTAATAACAGATTAATCAATGTTACAGACATGAGTATGATGTGCAATAGACGTTACAAACATAGCAGTAGAAGGTAATCTAGATGTTTATAAGCCACGATTACAAGCAATTTATTGACCTGCTCCATATGCCCATTTTTAAAAGCACATAGGTGCCTACCTTCCTCTATAGGCACCTGTGTCCCTTGTGAATCTAACTCTTAGGAATGCTGAGTGGTGCAAAGCCTAAGTTCAGCATTTAGGTGCCGCTGGCATTCACAAAACCACCACTGACCTGAAGGCACCTTCATTTCTGCTAGTAGGCACATGCCAAACCTTCTCAATCCCAAAGCCACCCCACAGCTCACAAGCTGCTCATGCCTGAGCTCTGGGTGGTGGGATTCTCAAACTAGGTGTTCCCCTGCCTATCCCACTTGCGGGTCCCAATTCGGTAGGCGTGCTTCAATATACTCAACGTGCACAAAAGACAGGGCTGGCTGGCGTACGCATGCCCCAGAATACTTCACAGGCCAGAAGTTAGGATATTCATTGGAGCAGGGACTTGAAATTGACTGTCCAAGGTCCCAGCTGTGGGCCCTAATCATTGGGATAAATAGTCTCAGTCTCTTGCACTCATGCTGTCTCTAAGAGGGACCCGGAATACCAAAGAACTTGGTTAGGACATGCACCTGGAACATGGGAGATTTACTCCACAGCAGGCAGGGCCGGGATTAGAAACCAGGTGAACGACCTAACCCCTGCGTATGAACTATCAGCAGCAGGGGTAGGAAGGTCCTTACTCTTGACTTTGCTAGGAAAGGCTGCCCATTCTTAGGCACCTAACTCCAGGAGATGGGTCAAGCCTGTGAATCCGGAGCACAGCCAGGAGCCTTTGGCACCTATGAGTACATACACACTGCAATTAGCCACGTGCTGCTGATCTGTGCCAGCTGACTCAGGCTCAGGGGCTGTTTAATTGTGGTGTAGTTTGGGCTACAGTCCAGGTTCTAGGAACCTGTGACTAGGGCCGGTGCAAGGATATTTTGCGCCCTACGCAAAACTGTCACCTTGTGCCCCCCCCTTTGCACATTGGTTTATTGAAAGGCAAATTTTAATGAGCCTTTATAGACCCCAGGGGCCAGCTGTGCCCCGGGGCTGCTTCCCAGACCAGGTGTTCCCCTTCCCGCCCCCTGAGTTTTCCTAGAGGGTGCACATCCCCCACCACGGGGGTGGAAGGCTTGTAGGAATTTTGGTGGTGCCCAGAACCCCACCCCTCCTCAAACTCTGTGCCCCCTGCCTAAGGTTTTGGGAGGGAGTTTGGGTTGGGGGAATGAGGTTTGGGGTGCAGGCCCTGGACTGGGAAAGGGGATTCGGGTGCAGAAGGGTTGCAGGCTCTGGGAGGGAGTTTGGGTGCAGAAGTGGTGAGAGATTGGGCTCTGGGGGGGGGGGGGGGGAGTTTGGGAGCTCCAGGCTGCAGCAGGGGGTGGGAGGTACAGGTTCCACGATGTGGCTTGGGTATAAGCTCTGTGCTTGGGAAGGGGTTGGGCGCAGGAGGGGGTGGAGGATGCAGCGTCTGGGATGGAATTTGGGTGCTGGGTGCAGGCTCTGTGCTAGGGCAGGGGATGGGAATATAGGAGGGAGTTTGGGAACTGGAGGGGGTGCAGCATCTAGGAGGGCGTTTAGGGGATGAGGCGGGGTGGAGGGAAGGGTGCAGGCTCTGGGATGGAGTTTGGGGGATAAGGGGATGCAGAGGGAGGGTGCAGGCTCTGGGAGAGAGTTGGGGGCTCAGGGGGTGCAGGCTCTGGGGGCTTGGGGGGGCACTTACCTGGAGCTCCTAGGCAGGGTAGGCCAGGGGTCTCCATGTGCTGCTACCACCAGGCACTGACCCTTGGCCGCAGGGGCACTGGGGACAGGACACAGACCCACCCCTCCCAGGGGCTGCAGAGAGGGTCCCAGAAGCCACGTGGAGTGAGCAGGCAGGAAACCGCTCAGCTCCGCAGCGCTGCTGGTGGTGGGGTCTCTGGGCTCTTTTTTGCTGAGCCAGGCAGCCTGGGAAGCCCCGGTGCAGCAGGGGCCACACCCCGGGCAGGGAGGCCGGGACCAGTCCCTTGGGTAGGGCACCACTTTTTGGTGCCTCCAAATTTTGGCGCCCTAGACGACCGCCTAGTTTGCCTAGTGGTTGCATCAGCCCTGCCTGTGAGGTAGGAGAGTGCCAGAGCCTGGGCTGCAGCCTCAGCCCAAACGTCTACACTGTACGGAGCCTCTTAGCCCAAGCCCTGCTGGCACAGCCAGCTGTGAGTGGATCCGGGCCCTGAGCCTGCCCTTTCTTTTGTATTCCACTCCTGGCTGTCTTAAGTGGCTCCCAGTTCAGTTTGCTGGCTTCTGAGAATCCCTTTCTTAATGCCTAATTTGCCTCCTGGGGAGCCTGGATATCCAACTTGGGCTGTGAATTCCACTGGGGGCCGGGCACCATGGAGTTACATGTTGCAACACTCAGCATTGCAAAGCCTAACCCCTTGTGAATCCAGACTTTAGGCAATGCTAACATGCCTTTACAAATTTGGCCTGTAACACATGTACTGTAAAAGTCTTTTAGTCATTTATTTGTACTTTATAAACCATTGGTAAAACAGAACCTTAATATAAAGTGTGATTTATCTCTAACCTCCCATCACTTCCGTGTTTTTCACTAAGAACAAGCTAAAAAACCTACACCAGGGATTGGCAACCTTGGCACGCTACCCCCCAGGGTAAGCAGCCTTGGTGGGCCCAGCCAGTTTGTTTACCTGCCAGCACCACGCCACTTCCTGCAGTCCCCATTGGACCAGAGCGGCAAACCACGGCCAGTGGGAGCTGTGATTGGCTGAACCTGCGGACACGGCAGGTAAACAAACCGACCAGGCCCGTCAAGGGTGCTTACCCTGGGAGGCGGCGTGCCAAGGTTGCTGATCCCTGACCTACACCATCCACCTTCTTCACTAAGAAGAGTGCAGTTTGGATTCTGTGAGACACCTGACAATGAGATCCATGGAGCCTAGAACTACCACAGGAAATGCGGTCACACCTACCAAGTGGAGTGGAGCATCACCATTTACAGAATTTCAAAATTAATATGAGACTAAGTGAAGTCAAATAACATTGCACATGTAGGCTCACTGGAATGCAAGCCAAGATCAATTTAGAACACAAGGAAAAAACCCGACACATATATACTACAACCTTTTATCTCCTTCACCTTAGTTGACATTCAGATGCTGTTTTGCAGGTGATCTAGTTTTGAGATAGCAGGCTGGGAGAGATAGCTAAACATTACTTAGAAAAAACAGAACTCACTCATTATGTTTTGGTGAACAAACAATTGCAATAGCCTCTGGTAACATTAGCTGATAAGAACAATGAGTATGAAGATCAACACTGGATAAGAATGCAGTTTGTGTTGGATGCGTCTATAAAAAGAAAGGGAAAGCTCTGCATAGTGAAAGTATTTCTTAGTCAAGTCAAGGTCAAAAACCCATTCAAGAAGAAACAGGATTTTGTAACAAGAGAAAGCGTTCGCATTTCCCCCAGATTCCGTTTTTATTATTTGAAAGTAAACCTTAACTTTTCCATGGCATAACACACCTCTGAGGATAATTTTTATGAATGACTCCACAATGCAAAAGCTAAATGCTAGTGTCAGGAGTAAATCCCCAATACCAGGTGTATGAAGGCTTACAAAAACTATTTTAAACTCTTCTGAATATCAGATTAATGTTCTTATGAAAGAAAACAAATCTAGATTGAAAAGGCATGTGTAAGTATAATAAGATGGCAAACAGAGATCAAAGGACTTATATTAATCATCCAAAATCCCTCAAAGTGAGACAATATACCAACCATATCAAGTAGAAAGTAAAAATCAGAACATAATTGAAAGTAACTGTCATCAGAAGGTAAAAAGTGAATCAACACCTATAAGAAAATAGAAGCATGAAGCAGGTTGAAATTTTATATGGTGTTCACATTACATCACTGTCTTTGGTTCCAATACAAAGATGGATTTAATATGAAATTGACAGAGTTGGGTGGCCCCATTTTCCTATCCCATGAAAAGTTTCAAGTGTAAAAAAAAAAAAAAAAATCCTGACCCAAATCAGAACCAAAAAATGAAATCTCAAAAATGTTTGAGAACTGAAACTCACCAAAATTATGTTCAGTTCAACTGAAATGTTTTGTTTTGATATTTCAAAATGTTCTGTTCTCATTTAACAATTTTTATACTATAATTTAAAAAAAATATTTAAAAAATTCTAAACTAAAAGTTACTCCAAAAGGAAAAATTGAACTTTTTTTAGAAAAAAGTCAAAGTGAAATGTTTCAAGAACTTTAAAAAAAACTTTGAATTCAATTTTTTTTTCAAAATGGGAAGTTAATCAGAACTGACTATTCCCCCAAGAAGTTTCAGTTTTGACAAATCAGCATTGTCCAACAACAAAAAAAAGGTATAGTCAAAAAATTCCTGACCAGCTACACAATTTGGTGATTTATATATCTGGGGTATGGTTCTGAGCTCAGATGATCTGGTTTTCAGAGAAGCTATTCCTGATTTACAGGTGAGATCAGAATCGGGCCTCCAAACTCCAAAGAGGTCAGGCATTACTTCGCCATTTGTGATCTTAGGCATTAGTGCACTAAGTCTTGGAAGTTCACTTTTGAGTTGATTTACTCATTTCCAGAGATATTTATGTTTAATGTTTCATTTTATAATTTCATGGACTACAAGATTAGCCAAATTTGCAACAGAAAAAAAATCTGAGATATTCTAACAAAACAAAGCCTCAAGTATCTTTTGTCATGTTTGCTATGTTAAAAAAATCTTCTTCACTATTGATTTTTAAAGAAAATAATGTAACATAATCAAGTACTCTACTTTTAAATATTATTTCACAACTCTTCCTTCTCACCATGCCGGGAATAAACTCACAATCCTCAAAACTGCTTGATCCAAACTCTGAAGTTTGAAAACCTGCAAGTAATGGTTTTAGAAATGGGGTGTATCTAATAAATGGGCCAGATTCTGCATTAAATTTGATCTTGTATACATTAGGATTTTAAATTGCTGTCCATCACTGTAGCAGCTGAGTGAATTCCATATAAAATCAAGAGCAAAGTCCTAGTGGACTTTACGAAGTCTCTGCCTCTTTTCCTTTTTAAGGATACATGTCAGACATGTAAATGGTATTGAATGAGGTGTATGTGAGACAGAATTTTGGGCCAAATTCTACCATCAGACAGACAGCTCCTATTGTCTTAAATAGAAGTTGCACAGGAAAAACTAGGTCCACTTGAATGAAAACACTTTACAGCTTCCTAGCAATAAAGAACAGCTTATATCAGTGGAGGACATTTATGTCAAATCAGGTCACCAGCACAAAAATTGAGAGAGAAAATTAGTTTAAATCATGCAAATTATTTCTTTAAACTGGGGTTTCCAGTGCTGGTTCTGTATATCCTATCTAGCCAATACAGAGAAGTTGACATCTACAAGGCATACATACATGGATCCAACCCAAAGTGAGGAGAGCGTGTTGATCCTGAACGCTGAATAATTCTTCCACATTCTCCATGTCACAGTAATCCGGTCCTGCAGACTGCTTTGGCACTATTACATGGGTAATAGTAAATTCATTATGTGTCTGTAAAACATATGGTAGGAAGATAACTTGAATTAATGGTCATCTAATGAACAAACGCTGAACATGAATCTGAGGAAAAAAGGATTAGATCCTCAGCTGCTCTAAGGTGCCGTAGTTCCACTGAGTTCAATGAAACTATGCCAGTTTACACCAGCTAAGAATCTGGCCAGTATTTCATCACAGCAATAGACAGAGAAGTAACGAAGATATTTGAAATGTTTATGCACAGAAAAATGTTAAAAGGAGAGATGATGTCTGTTAAGAAAGAAATCAAGGGAGGTAAAAATACGATTACTTTCTTTGAAGCTTGGAAGCACAACATGCTTCGCTGTTTTTATTATCCTTGGTTTTTATGTGTGTGTAATGCACTTTGATATCCACTTTGAACTTCTTTGTACTTGCAAGTCTGTGTATCAGCAACGGTGGTGCTATCCTCCCTGCTCTGGGAACAATCTGATAATTAAGTACTGCTGCAAAGTTAGTTAATTGACCACTAAACATTGTCTAGGATATAGGCAAAAACAAACAGCAGTGATGTTTTGGTTTATTTGCTGACAGTGGTGGGTTGTTGTTTTTTTTTTGGGGGGGGGGGTTAGAATTTGATAACACCCACCAATAGCTTCTAACATTTTTAATATCTAGTTTTCCTGTAACTAAACTTCATTTTGTTTGAGGAATACCAGGGAATGTTCTTGAAAAATCCTGTAATAGAGGTTAATTGTCCAGCTTAATAACATTACATGACCACAATAATGATGGAGGATTAAGATCAAATAGGTCTGTAGTAAAGCAAACAGCTTAACAGAGCCATAAGATTATTTTATAAAGTTAGATTACACACGGAGGGTTTGTCTTTACTACTGCTTAAGTCAATGTCACTCAGGGGTGTGAAAAAGACACCCACCTGCCAACACAGATTCCATCTCTCATTGAGGTGGAGTAATTACACCGATGGGAGAGCACTCTCCCATCAACATAGCGTATCTTCATCAGATGTGTTACAGCAGTGCAGTTGCATTGGTGCAGCTGTGCCAATGTAGTGCGGTAGTGTAGACTAGCCCTTACACTTCAGCTCTGCTGTGATATCAGTTCATTACAGGAAAATACAGTACTATCAAAAATGCCTTCCCCATAGATATGTGAAGATTCAACTGTACCAGTTTTCCGCAGAGAATTCCACATGTCTCTATTCCTCTTACTGTATTTGCCTCTGCTAGCAGCAGAAATTTGTGACAAAGATCTGTGGGTAAAACTACACCTCGGAGTGCTTCAGCCACTTGATCTAATAAACAAGGAGAAAGGGCATTTATAATTAGCCTTCAGTGCAAAATTTTCTAATGTAACAGGTTGACACAGTTAAAGATCAAGTGAGCTGACTTACATAGGGAGTGCCATACTTGCCACAAAGAAGGTTTTGTCAGAATAATATAGAATTTTACAGAGGGCAACTTTTCTTCTATTAAATGGACACCAAAGAATACAGAATGTTAACTGGCTTGCATTCACTAAGGCAGTGAACTAGCACTACTTCCTGGTCCAAATTTTCAGAAGAACTCTATAAAAATGCAACCATAGTGTGCTTGATTCTGCTCCCATGGAGTTAATGGCAAAATTCCCATTTAATTCAATGGAAGCAATTGGGCCTGTAGTCTACAGGCCTCGCTATTGGAACTTGTAGGTGTCCTATAGGACGCTCCGGCGTATAAGACGCCCCCGAGTTTTTAAATAAAAAAGCCGGGAAAAAACAAAACAAAACAAAAAAAAACCCCACCACCACACAAAAAGCGCCGCTTTTTTCGCGCCGCTCTCCCGTCCCCACCGCGCGGCGGGCTGCTGGGAGCGCGCCGCTCTCCCGTCCCCGCCGCGCGGGCGGGCGCTCCCAGGGGCCCCGGGGCCCGAGCTGCTCCCGTTCCCCGCCGGCCCCAACACATGCGGGTGGGCTCGGGGGGGAAGCGCCGCCCCGCCCCGCCCGCCGGGCCACCTGCAGCCGCCCCAGCTCCAGCCGATATTCGGCATATAAGACGCCCCCCCCTAATTTTGAAGCTATTTTTGGGGGTTAAAAAGGCGTCTTATACGCCGAAAAATACGGTATGTATCCATTTAGGTGAGGAAACAAAGGGTAGTGCACAGACACACAAATATTCCCGGAACACTTAGTCCTCCATGTCAGAGAAAGCTACAGTGAAATAAACACATGCAGGTAGATATCATATAGTATGTTAGGAGAGGTAGAGGTGCATTACAGTCCAACTGAACACTTACTCTGAACAGTGCTTAAAGTGCTAGCTGGCTTTAAGGCCTGGTTTGTTGGAGGAGATTGTCCAGCAGAAACAGAGGCATCACTCTTACTGGCTTTCTCAGAAAATGTGGTAGATAAGGAGTTATTCTGATGCATAGAAATGCAAGACAACACATTTCCATCAATCTGCTCAGACATAACCATATTCTCTTTAATTTTCTGATCTCGGGCTAATTCTTGCTTCTTAAGCTGATCCTCAAAGAACTGAAACTGCTCCGTTTCAAGCTGCTGTTGTCGTATCTGCGCAATTCTCTTCTTTTCTGCTTCTATCAACCTCTGCTGCTCCAGTTTCTTTAAGAATTCAGCTTTACATTTGTTCTGCGAAGTTTGTAAATAAAGTGGTCAGATCCTTTAGACAATGTTAAAAGAGTCACAAAATGGTGAGAGGAAAGCTAGCCAACTGATTAACCAGTTATCAGACAGCAATGACACGGTTTGGAATATGCTAGCCACATTGTCCAATACAATTGTGAGCACAGAAGTGCTCTAAAATAATAAACACAATATACTTAGGGATAGAAGACAGATCTCCCATTCTGCACACCCCTGATACATTATGCATTTACCTCAGTACTAACAGTATTTGCCTTGACCTACTTATATTTTAAAAAGTAATTTTTTGAATAAAGAAGTAAAAGGGAGGAGGCACAAACAAGCCTTTATCATCAAGGACACATTTATCTGCGGGTGGATTTCACAGCACAGTTCTCTCTCTGGCACCTTCTCCTGCCCTTTTCCTTTCTTCACTTACTTCAATCTCCCTTGGACTGCATCCTGAAACCTAAGGGGTATGTCTGCACTTAAACTGCTGCACAGACACTCACTACAATGACCGGGGGAAGAGGGGAGTTCTTCCATCGCAGTAGTTAAACTGAGAGGCAGTTGCTACGTTAATGGAAGAATTCTTCCGTTGACTAGTACTGTCTACACCAGATGATAGGTCACCATAGCTACATCTCTCAAGGGTGTGGAGCGTTGCTAATGCAAGTTTTCAATGGAGATCAACCCTTAACCTTGCATTGTATGGATTTTCCCACACTTGTTCTGTCTTGGTCACAGGAGGTCCTCGCTGAACTCTCATCTCCCTCCAGCCGCCCAACACCAACTGCTATCCTACAAACTGCAGGGAACTTTCAGGTTCCAACATTCCTTCCCCACTTCTGTTAAAGAGATAGCAATGCAAACTTTCAGAAGCCAGTTAAAATACAGATAACCTTTAACAAACAAAACAAAATAAAACTTCACAAACAAATCATAAATGGGAACATGGATTCTTGTTCTAAATTCCAGGAGACATCCTGTGGGAGAAAGAACAGTGTTCCTTACTTTCTCTACTTCTTTCCATTATAAGCTTTTGAAATACAAATCCTACTCTCAGTGACTTTATTACACAAGGTGGGAGTATGACCACGCAATCCTTAATAGATACTTAAGTACACCCATGAATCAACCAGAACCTAGCCTAACTTTGTACCTTTCACAATGCCTTGATGTATTTCAGAGTTCAAGGGAATACTAGTTGTGTTATGATCTAATTTTATTTTTCCTTCAGGGAAAAGGGGCCGATTTAAATATTCATTAGTACAGTATCTGACTATCAAATCAAATAGTATTAACCAAACTGCAAGAGGCATTTTCTACAACAGATAAGTACAGCCAGACATTAAACATTTCTATTAAGTAAATACTAAAATATTTATATATTTATTTCCAAATAAACACACATATATCTCACTTATTTTCATATATACTGCTTTATTAGAAGTTCAAAAGATGCAGTTTCTAATAGTCCCCAAACAATTGTAAAATTTTGATTTTTTGCTAATGCCACTGTTTTATTTGAATTTTGATTATGTAATATTTATAACTAACTGATTAAATAAGTAAACATTCATATGAATAATGTCTTAAAAATTAAATGTGAATTCAGATAAGACTTACTTTGTCTTGCATATACTCTTGGTATTCTGCATTATATTTCTTTAAAAGATCCTTCTTCAATTCATCTGTCCTTGGAAATGCAACCTCTTTCAGTTTCTTTTGGGATGGGGGATAGAAGGGGAAGGGAAATACAAAAAATATAAAACTGATTTCCTGCCTTCGAAACAAACAAGTAATTAGCTGGGAAGGAAAACCAGCTGGAATGCAGATTAAAAGAGTCAGTCATTTCAAAACAAAGTTAAAAATACTAAATTTCAGGCAGTATCAAATATATAAGGCCATGTCCGTAGCTGTTATCAATTGACACAGTCCATTGATGCTATGCCAGTTTACGCCAGCTGAGATCCAGACAACAGATTTCTTGTAGAAAAGGAAAATTACTTTTTCAACCAGTCTAATGCCTCTGTGAGGCAAAAATGACATGTGGTAAATGGCATTATTGCTTCGGGTGAAACTTGTTTCTAGGTTTCAGATCAGCATTTGGCCCAGATCCTGCAACGAGCTGTCTGGGATGAGCCTAGATGGGTCCCCAATAATGTCAACAGGGCTCCACTAAGATGTAGAGTTCTGCCTGTGGAGAGTTCACTGCAGGAACAGGGTCTTTGATATTGCATGTTTCAAAGTGGTAGCCGTGTTAGTCTGTATCAGCAAAAACAATGAGGAGTCCTTGTGGCATCTTAGAGACTAACAAATGTATTTGGGTATAAGCTTTCGTAGGCTAGAACCTACTTCATCAGATGCAGGGAGTGGAAAATACAGGAGCAGGTATAAATACTTGAAAAGATGGGAGTTGCCATACCAAGTGTGAGGTCAGTCTAACGAGACAATTCAATTAACTGCAGGATACCAAGGGAGGAAAAATAACTTTTGTAGTGGTAATGAGAGTGGCCCATTTCAAACAGTTGACAAGAAGGTGTGAGTAACAGTAGGGGAAATTAGTATGGGGAAAATTAGGTTTAGGTTTTGTAATGACCTAACCACTCCCAGAGTTTATTCAGGCCTAATTTGATGGTGTCCAATTTGCAAATTAATTCCAGTTCTGCAGTTTCACTTTGGAGTCTGTTTTTGAAGGTTTTTTTGTTGAAAAATTTCCACTTTTAATCTGTTACTGAGTGACCAGAGAGGTTGAAGTGTTCTCCGACTGATTTTTGAATGTTATAATTCCTGATGTCAGATTTGTGTCCATTTATTCTTTTGCATAGAGACTGTCCGGTTTGGCCAATGTACATGGCAGTGGGGCTTTGCTGGCACATAATGGCATATATCACATTGGTAGATATGCAGGTGAATGAGTCCCTGATGGTGTGACTAATGTGGTTAGGTCCTAAGAGTGTGTCCATTGAATAGATATGTGGACAGAGTTGGCACTGGGGTTTGTTGCAAGGTTTGGTTCCTGGGTTGGTGTTTTTGTTGTATGGTGTGAGTTGCTGGTGAGTATTTGCTTCAGGTCGGAGGCTCTCTGTAAGAGAGGACTGGCCTGTCCCTCAAGGTCTGCTTAATTAAAGTACTTATGTATATACTTAATCCCATTGATTAAAATAATTTAAGCACATGCTTGGGCACCTCTCCTAAATAGGGATGCTTTACTGACTCAAGGCCTAAAAAGGAATAAAACGCAGAAGAAACTTATATGGACCAAGCCTCAAAAGGGGTCTTATTAAAAGTTGACAGGTTTCAGAGTGGTAGCCATGATAGTCTGTAACCGCAAAAAGAACGAGGAGTATTTGTGGTACCTTAGAGACTAACAAATTTATTTGGGCGTTAGCTTTCGTGGGCTAAAACCCACTTCATAAGATGCATAGAGTGGAACACACACACACAACATGAAAAGATGGGGGTTGCCATGCCAACTCTAAGAGATCAATTAATTAAGATGAGCTACAAAAGTTTTTTTTCTCCTGCTGATAATAGCTCACCTTAATTGATTAGTCTCTTAGAGTTGGCATGGCAACCCACATCTTTTTATGTTCTCTGTGTGTGTATATATATGTCTTCCTATTGTATGTTCCACTCTATGCATCTGATGGAGTGGGTTTTAGTCCACAAAAGCTTATGCCCAAATAAATTTGTTAGTCTCTAAGATGCCACAAGTACTCATTCTTATTAAATGTATTAAACTTACAATGATAGACCTCAATCACATTGTACTTTACATACGTGCTTAGCTTTACTCACATAAGTACTCCTATTGAGTTCAATAGCTTGGGCCCATAGTTATTGGGGAATTTAAATAATTCAGACAAACTGGAAAATTTTACATCAGTGTAGCATTTTGCCACATGAATCGAAGTACAGATGTTCCCCGACTTTCAGAATGCCTTGCGCAACTCGAATTTTGTCAGAAACGTATCTCTGACCATTACGCGCAAAAAACAAAACAAAAAAGACCCCTCCTATTTTTAGCTTACAGAACTTTTTCTGTAAGCTCGGATTCGCGTACGTCAGGTTTATGTTGTTACAGGTGGTAGTTATAAGAACTTAGTCTCCATAGGCTGGGTTGGTTCTGTATGTATTTGTTAGTTCTGTGGAAAGAATGATTTAGTTACAGAGAGAGCAATTTGAGAAATGCCAGGAAAAAGCAAACCTACCTTCATGATATCCTGTTTTTCTGGTACTGCACATTGCTGATAGTCTCGGTGACTGGGCAGCTTTTCTACAAATAAGCTAGAAAATTAAACACACACATTATCCCTCTTATTAGCCAAAGGAAGATTCACAACAGCTTTAATGTTGGAAGGAAAACAAGTTTTGCATATCACAGATGTTGAACACTGCATTCCAATTTGATTTATAGCAGTTTTCTATGCTTTCACAGATTTAAATCATGTCACTAAAATTCCAGCACTGATTTACATGACACAAATCTTAACCCCCAGAATATTATTTTCTGTAGTTGGTTGCACTTTTCCTTGTTTTTTAGTAGCAATGGGTAATAACAGGACTAACTAACAGCTGGCACCAGAAATCACCATGCTGGGCATTAGCTAGCCTTTATAACCAGATCTTATCAACATTACCCTTGTCCTTCCATCCCCTTTTCACTCTGAACACACCTGTTAGGTCTTGTCTTATTTAAGTTATTCAGGCCAGTGAATGTCCTTTATTCTATGCTTGTTCATGAATTGGAGCCTCCATGAGCTACTGCAATGCAAATAATAACAATAACATAGCAAAAGTATAGGAGAGAAGGCTGCCAAGAGAGGAAGTCTCTGTAGAGACTTCATGTGAAGTCATGCATGTCATACCAACATGCATTACTTCAGCCCACTTCTAACCAGACCAACCTGTGCTATAAGGTGAAACAAATTATTATATAGCACAGACAGAATCAATTACTATTGTGCACGCAGGATGCACACTGGATACCCCGGTTTACAGCCACCCATAGCTTTCTGAAAAGTTCACCTTACAGACTGGAAATTTCCTGGCTCAATCTGGCTCAAAAGTTGCATGTGTTTGTTTAAAAACAACAAACAAACAAACAGAACAATGTTTGAACAAACAAACAGGATACTAAAGTGAGGGAAATTCCGCCCCTCTCCACCTTCCGTTATGATATATTCAACTATTTTTTTAAAGCTCTACAACCCAGCTGGCTGCTTAGAAAGTTTAAATCTGGTGTGGACTTAGCTCTCAATTAGGAAGTAACTGAGTGTTCTAGTGAAATCTGCTTTTGATTTGATGGTGATCTGACCTTTTGAAAAGAAATCACATGCTAAGCATGCACAGGACATTTTGCAATGGGCTTATTCATTTGGGGACAGTCTCTGTCTACTCTTTGTGTGGAAGAATAGTAGAATGAGGGAGTAAAAAGGCCCTTTTTTTGTGGCCTGTTTGATTGCTTTGGTAATTTTGCCCAGCCATCTATCCATCAGAATCATTAAGGTAAAAAAATTACAGATTATTCCTTACGTTATAAATTTATTATAAAGAACAAAAGCATTCTCCAGGTTTCCTTCCTCCAGATATACAGATGCCATGCGCTCCATCTCTACTCCGGATCTAAAGTAACGACGTGGCGTAATATCCTCATTGATTGTGATGTTACAGGCCAGCTTGCTTAAGGCACGTACTCGCTCCTCTGGGGTCACTGAAACATCTGTGTGGTCAGGCATAGCTGCTAACTTTTTCTGAAAAACAAGCAACACATCACAGGTAACATTTCACCTTGGATGGCTGACCCTATTCACACATGACCTTGTTCAAGGCACTGAGGGAAGTTTAAATTTAATCAATAAATTAAATAAAATCAACAAATAACCACAAATGTTAGTAACAATGAAAAGATTTTATTATGCTTCTTCAATGGCTTTAAAAACAGTGAATAAATTACTGTATATTAAAAACACAAAAGTTGTGCAACAAGATAAAATTTAATTAACTAGAGTGAAACAAATATACTCTTTAAGTTGTAATTTAAATGATAAAGTGGGGGGGGGGGAGAGGAAAGGAGTCCAAATCAAAAGTTCAGAGACTAATACGTGCATTTGTTTTTCTATCTGCATATGCTATGGTAAATGTATCTATGTACAGTGTGAATCTAAGCACTTTTTTCTAGCAGGTCTATCATTATAAATTAAATCAGCCTGATTTGGCAGCTTCCTAGATTTCCCAAGATATGAATTCCATAAAGTGTCCCATTTTTATAGACATTTAAAGTATTCTACCTAGGCCTGATCTACCCTTGGAACTTACAGGCACAGCTACATCTCCTAAGGGCATGAAAAACCCACCGCTCTGAGAGACGTAGCTATGCCAACATCACCCTTCAGTGCAGACAGTGCTAAGTCAATGGAAGAATTCTTCTGTTGGCCTAGCTATCAACTCTTGGAGAGGTGAAGTACCTCCAGCAATGGGAGAAGCCCTCCCATTGGCACAGGTTGTGTCTGCACTAAAAATGCTACAGCAGCGCTGCGGCTTTAGCATTTCAAGTTTAGGCACACCCTTACCACTGTATGTACTGTTTACTATTGGGTGTAGCCTAACTGATGACAACAGTGAGAATATGCAGGATCACACCAGAAGTTCATTTCAATGTTAACTTTACAGATTAAAGCATTCATTTACAGCTGAATAAACTCAAGTTATTTAACAGTAAGAGAAGCCAGCAAGAAAAGCCATGAACTCATGTTCTAAAAGGTTTAATACATTTTCTCTTTCATACCTCTATTTAAAATAATTTTGATTACATTCCTGAATGAAACTGCTGCTGACAAACTGCTTCATCTTATTATATGTTAAAGGCTTCAGTCTTCAATTTGGATATACATACACACACCCAGAGGAAGTGCACAGTAGGTAAAAGAGGGAGAAACCCAACAAATCAAATGTATTTAATATAATATTTTTTAAAAATATTTAAATTCCAGTTTGCTACACTCCATACGAAGGGGCAGCTGGGCAGAGAATAAGGGTGGTAGCAGGGAATGGTGGTTAGAACCTTGGAAAAACCCTTCAGCTGGTGGTCAGCACAACTAAACTACTGTGAGTGGTGTCAGATAGTGTGCTGCTCATTTGAAACTCTGGATGCTAAAGCATTCAGTATGAAATTGTAATACATACCAATGAACTCACAGTGAATGGCTGTTCCATGTTGCCCGCGGTCTGCAAACCAACAAGATTACTATTTCTTTTCAATCTCTCCATCTGGTCACAAAAAACAAAATGGGGGCGCAGGGGAGAAGGGCGGAAAAAGAATCAATGCAATGTTCAGTGCTTGCAGTAAGTTGCCCCTTCCCTCCCCCTGCCCACCAGTCATGGTTTACTGGTCAAAGAGGAACTTCAGTACAAATACTCTGATTGTCACCATGTCCTAACATGAAATATGACAATGAAGTCATTTTAACTGGAAATATCTTCAAACAGCTATGTTCTTATGCCATGCCAAGTACCATAACATTTTAAAATCGAACACAACACAAACAAGTCAAATTGTGTGTTTTAATAAATATGTTATTACAGGTGGCCTCAGTATATCTATATATATAAAAGTCAAATGGTGTATGTATGCGCGGATGTATGCTTACTCCTTCCGCACCGTTTGAGCTAGAGACTTGAAATTTGTTACAGTTAGAGGTCTTGGGGTCCTAATAACTTTAAGAGTCGAAACTTTTTCAAATCTCACCTCGGACGCCCCCCAGGGGTGAAATTCTTTAAAGGCCAATCACATCAGCTGGGCAGCTGCTGTTCTCTGTGACATAGTTCTGATGTCATAATACCCCCTCCAACAGACACCGCACTCGCTCAGCTCTCTGCCCCTCCCCCCCCCAACAGAACCCCAGAATCCCTCATCTCTCTTCCCCCTCCAACGGACCCGGAATCCCTCAGCTCTCTGCCCCCTCCCCACCTCCGACGAACCCGAATTGGGTTTGGTCGGAGGGTAAGTGAGGTAGGGGTGTCGGGTTTGGTCGGGGGGTGAGGTGGGGGTGTCGGGTTTGGTCGGGGGGTAAGTGAGCCAGGGGTGTTGGGTTTGGTCTAGGGGGTTGGGAAGGTGTCTGGGGGGGGTGAGGGGTGGGGGTTGGTCAGGGGGTGTTGGGTTTGGTGGGGGGTAAGGTGGGGGGGTAAGGTGGGGGTGTTGGGTTTGGTTGGGAAGGTGAGGAGGGGGGTCGGGGTTGGTCGAGGGGTAAGTGAGGTGTGGGAACACCCACACCTCACCCACCCCAACACCTTCCCACCCCCCCAGACCAAACCCGACGCCCCCGGCTCACTTACCCTCCGACCAAACCCAACTCGGGTCCGTCGGAGGTGGGGAGGGGGCAGAGAGCTAAGCGAGTGTGAGGTCCGTTGGAGTGGGGGAGCGGGCAGAGAGCTGAGCGAATGTGGGGTCCGTTGGAGGGGGGAGGGGGCAGAGAGCTGAGCGAGTGCAGGGTCCATTGGAGGGGGGTATTATGACATCATAACTATGTCACAGACAACAGCAGCTGCCCAGCTGATGTGATTAGCCTTTAAAGAATTTCACCCCTGGGGGAGTCAGAGGTGAGTTTTGAAAAATTTTCGACTCTTACCCTGATTAGGACCCTAAGACCTCTAACTGTACCAAATTTCTAGTCTCTAGATCAAACGGTGTGGAAGGAGTAAGGGAACGTACATACACACACACACCATTTGACTTTCAGATTGACTATATATTTTTGCTTGGGTCCATCTCCACTTTTTCCACTGCAGCCTTGGTTCTTTTTACAATCATTGTTAGGTGTGCTACAAGTCTGTGAATTGGACTCTAAGGCCTAAATTTTCAAGCAGATGTGTGCAAAATACTTACATGCTTTTACAATGCTACTTTGAAAACCGGATCCAAAATGAAAATTTGGTTCACTCACATTTACTGTTGTATGCACACCCCACAAAACGGTTCTATTCTACAGATTCTAAACTTCAGCCAAATTAAAATTCTCAAGACAGGGCATTAGAAACACAACTATAAAACCCACTGTAATATGATGCTTCCTGTTTCATGTTAAAATCTCCTATTATATGTAACAGTCAAAATATGCTCCATATACTAACATGGAATACTAAAAGTAGTAAAATTTCATTTTCAAGAATAAATCATGTTCCTGTAATGAGTTAGGTATGATTGTTCTATGAAGTGTTTCTATCCAAAGAGTGACATTAAAAAAAATCCACAAAATTTTATAAAACAAGAAGTTTTGCTACATGTTCCAAAGATGTTCCATTTTATTTTACAGAACCTAGATATCAAATGCAAAAGTCAATTTATTCAGGGGAAATTTTGAATTCTGTTAACTAAAAAGATCATCTTAACATGAACAGATTGTACACAAGTGAATTTAATCATCTTCCAGTCAGTCACAATAGCCCCAGCTAAGTAACACTTTTGTTTGTTTTCTTCATAACCCT
The DNA here is from genome assembly GCA_032164245.1 of Sternotherus odoratus. Taxonomy (NCBI): domain Eukaryota; kingdom Metazoa; phylum Chordata; order Testudines; family Kinosternidae; genus Sternotherus; species Sternotherus odoratus. The sequence goes on along the minus strand of JAVMKO010000005.1, from coordinate 78,571,876 downwards.
AGTGACAAACTTCTAAGGCCTCCAGATTTATTCTTCAAAGTCTTATTTTGTCATGTTTCCTGGCTCAGTCTTTACCACTGCTAGCACTGTTCAATATGCTGTACTGTGACTTCAATGCACTGTTCTGTAATCAAATTTTAAAAAGTAGTCCATGGTAGCTGCTGGGTGCTTGGCACCTTGGGAAAATCAGGCCACTGTAAGGATTTACAAGACTAACATAAGCTAGCCTTGTAAATCTTTACAGGTGTGTGTGTGTGTGCGCGTGTGTGTGTGAGAATGTGAATAAATAAATCTTGGTCACTGTACCCAGTTATGGGTCTTTAGTGCTACCCCGGTGGCACCAACAGTACATAAAGCTAGTGATAAAATAGATCAAAATTAATTTTAAAAACATCTTTATCCTCATAAAATGTAAAAGTTTATTAAGGAAGTGGCCAGTTCAGGAGACGGACAACCTTTTCATAACTAGGTTGCTGGTCTGAATCAGACATGGGTCAGTGGTGACAATGTACCACCACAGTTTTAATGCTTTTCCTCAGTCCTACTAGCCAGGCTGAACCACACTGATACCCTGAACCCTACTGCCTGATCGCACATTGGTCAGGTATCACCCATTCCTTTCGCCCAAAGCTCCCAGTCTCCTGAGAGCTGAACACTGAGCCAACCATAATGCCAACCACCACTAAATGAATCAATCCATGCTGCTCTGCCCCCACCCAATAAATCATTTTATGTTGGCCTCACATGTGGAACCCTCTGCTGAAGGAGAACAGAGGTTCCCCTCCTCCTGGATCACACCACAATCCATTCTCAAACAGGAAGCAGTCGGCTATGGAGCAGGAAGGCCACCAGTGATGGGCTCTTTGTCTGCCACCATCCCAGAAGAGGTCTCTGTTGGGACAGGGTCCCTCCATACAAACGGATTCCTCTTTTGTGGAGGCACAAACGCTCATCAAGGAATCCCTCTACCCACCCACCTCCCCACCCCCAACTTTCCCAGTATGCCCTAACACTAACAGTACAAAAGTTAAAGTTAAAAGATTACATTTGCCTCATTAACTTCTTTAAAATAAAGAAGTGTTAATAGGAAATAAAGTTCAATTACAAATTCAGGCTTATTAAGAGGAGACATCTGGTGGCAGCAGAAACTCATACTTCCTCATCTGATGCCCTGGTGTTTGTGAAAACCTTGACGAGAAAGCTCCTGCACGTATGCACACCGGGTCAAAATACAGCAGAAGAGGTTAGTAAAAAAGTGAGTACAAATAGCGAAGCGCTTGATCTAAAAAAAAATCCCTCGTGGATTTCAATGTAGAAGACAATTTGGGTTGTTTGAATATTTAAAATGAAATATTTAAAATTGATACAATAAATACAGCACTAGGATAAGCTTGCCATTTTACATTTACTATAAAAAGATATAAATGTTATGCCTACCATGTACAGCATAAATAAAAAAATGTGACTACAAAAGCACTGGCATATTTTATAATGATTCTAATATGCTTTCTGACCAATGTATCCAAGTGTAGAGAATAACGAGGAGACTACTATTATATAGAAGATTAGGTCTCTTAAAAAAAAAAAAAAAAGACATTGGCCAGCTTTGTTTGCATTTGTACATGAACATGCTATATGTTTGTACAGTGCACAGCAAAAGAAATACCCTTATCCTGATTAGGTCCTCTAAGTGTTATTGAAATACAAGTTAATAATGAGAGTAATGAAGTACTCTACAGGATCAAGGAGAAATTCAAATGTGTAATCCCGTTGAGTGAAATGGAGTGTAGTTTTATTCATTTTTCAGATATAGAAAACAATTATGTTAATATATAAAACCGGGGAGGGGAGAACAATGATTTAAAAAAAATAATTAAAAATTGGATATTTTTATTTAAATTGGATTTTTTGATAGGTTTTTTCCTCAAAGAGCAACTATCTAAAGATAGTTTTAATTAAGATACATTATAGCTCAAAGACATCTCAATATGGAATAGGGATTATAAATTCTAATTCTATAGTATAAAACAATATACTATAGTATATTCTATAGTATAAGACAATATATTCATGTAATGTTTAAGAAAAGTTTTGTAAGTAAATTCCAATAGTTCATGCATTAGGGACCCAATTTTATGTGGTTCCAGGGGCTTCTGAATAGATTATTTAGGTTAATCTATCTATCCATACAATGGGACTAAGTGCTCAGTCTAGATACCATCATAGGGGCTTAGTTTTGCAGTTCTCAAACTGTGGATTTGTGCCTCCCGAGATAACATGCTTGTTAACGGCAAAAATGGTGACTGGTTTTTTTTTTTAAGTTTTTTTTTAAATATTTCATTTAACTACTTAGTTAAAAACAATTTTAACAAAAACAAACCTGATTTAAAAAAAAACTTGAATGTTTAACTAAATTCAAAAATGAATATGCTTGTTTTGTTACAATATTATATGTTTGCTGTTGAAGAAAAAGATCCAGAATACATAACCTTGTTGTTTTAGTTAAATAAAACAAATCAAATGTCTGTCTGGTGATGTTCTCCTCCTAATACAGCATGGCAAGAAAATACTCCAAATATTAATGATGAACCTATTGAATTGGAGATAGTTCACCTTCCCGTGACTTCATAAATATCCTCTTCAATTACGTTTGGTAAATGAAATAACCAAACAACCATTCATTTTCTAATACTGCTGTAAAACTAATCTGAAAAATTTTCAAAATAAATCACTTAATATATATATATATATATATATATATATAGTGTGTACCTTCTAAAAATGAAACCTACATCTATCTTGGACTTGTGAAGAATATGTATTAAGATTATAACAACCAACAAGAATGCAGTTTTATGTAGAAATCCATGATGAAACTGAGTCTTTCTGACTAGTGATTTAAATCAAATCCACCCTGTATAAAACTATAAGCCAACCACCAATGCGGGGTTATGAGCCATTATACTAACTGGGAACCATCTCAGCCAGAGTGTTGGAATGTTATAGATCTACTGATTTATTTCTCATTTATCCAATCCTGGACCCTTCAACTAGCTGAGAGTAAATCAGATTTGCATAACAAGTATACAGTTATTTTTTAATAACCAGACAGTGTGCAAACCCATGTAATGATTACTTAAATGCCATGAGCAAAATGGAACACTAGGATTTACTGTACATTATCACTGAATTGCTATTTCTTCATAAACATGTAACTATTAAGCAAATTCTCCCAGTCCCACTGGTAGCTACATACAGATCATCAACATGCTCAGAAAGAGCATGGTACCTACAGTTTCTGCCCTCCACCTACCGCATCATACCACAATTTTATTACAAATGATATTATGACCATGATGTATCAAAAATGCTAATTTTCTTCTAGTGTAAAAGTGTGCATCTAGCAAGAGTTCAGTCACTACTGAAGTCATCAATTTAATGAGGAAAAATACAAAAACACAAGAAACTTTTAAATCCCTAATTACAGGCCCAAACTGACTCAACAACTTTTAAATAAGACCTTGATTACTGTGGATGGTGTTCTTAAAAATTAGTGGCATTGCCCTACATTTTAAAAGTCTACTGTATCAAACCCAAGAGTAAAAATAAACAGTTTGTACAGGAAGTACAGGCTGGCTGAGCATTTTGAAGGTGCTGAAGGAAGTTGAGTGCCCATCTTCCATCTCTATAGGAGGTAGGCACCTAGATAATCTAGGCTTCTTGGAAAATTTAAGTCATGGGACAGAAACTCTGTCTTTATAGATTACTTAAAGATAATCAAAAAAGCAACAGATGCCTTCTAACAGTTCAGTTTGTACAGATGACTGTCTATAAATAAACATGGGCTTTTGTAATAAGTGTTCACTACCAGAATGATTCAGTTAGCAAAAAGAGAGCAACAGCCTGTTTCAGACAAAGATGTGACAAGGAGATAGAAAGACTAAATTAATTTACACAAAGAGGTCTACTGATACTGTGCAAGGACTGTATTGAGATCATGTATGGTAAACGAGGCGGATGGGACCAAAAATTAGACCTATTTGGTGGAGAAAATAATGAGGGCATGAGCTATTTCACCTTCACCCCTTTTGGGGCCATCCAAAAGAGGGTGTTTTTAGGGGGGGTGAACACGACTACCAACACTACAACAGGCATTGTAAAGAGATTTTTCATTATAATGCCCAGAAACTGGGACACTCCTGACCATCACTAATGCATCAGTGAGGGTCCCAACCTGATACAGGTGAGATCCTGCTCTGTCTTCCCTTCCTTTGTGTGCTCCTTTTTGCACATCCTGTCTCTCCTCTAACTCTGCCCCCTGCCCATCCTATCTTCCACCTGTCCTCTCTCTCACAGCTTTTCACCTGATCCTGAAATGAATTGCATTGCGCCATCATGGTGAGATGAGACAGCCTATCCAGTCCTGCTCAGCCAGAGAAGGAACAGTGAAGGAGAGGGACCTGACCAGCCCAACCAAATGATGTCTCTTCTCAGGGAGGCAAATCAGGATCCAGAGCAATAGCACTACAACCCCCTGCCCCAGCCCGGAGTCCCCTCCCACACTCTGAACCTCTCAGCCCCATCCCAGAGCAACCTCCTGCACCCCAACCCCTCATACGCTGCCCCACCCCTGCACCTCTACCTGGAGCCCTCACCATCCCTGCATCCCAACTCCCTACCTCAGCCCAGAGTCCTCTCCTGCACCACAAATCCCTTATCTCCGGCCCCACACCAGAACCTGCACCCCCGGCCACAGCCATCATCCTTACCTACACCCTATCTTCTGCCCCAGCCCTGATCTCCCTCCTGCCCTCAGAACCTCTGAACCAGCCTGCTGAAAATGAGCATGAGTGAGCGGGGTGGGGGGTGGGGGTGGGGGTGGGGCGAGAAGGAGTGGGCAGAGGTAGAGCCTCAAAGAGGCAACCCTAAACCTGTACTACACAGCAAGGCTTCTCTGTCGGCTTAGTGGCAGAGGGGTATAGTTCTGCAAATTAGCACAACGGGGACGATCCTACCTGGAGAGGAACCTATGTACAGTGCTAAGGGCATAAGCCTGGTGCCATTTGTGCCAAGCAATTAAACCAGTCTGTGTGACTGTAAAGAACAGAGTACAATTCAACCTCACTTCTACAAGAAAATGTGAGTTATATTAAAATAGATTTTTTCTTTAAAAGCAGCCAAAAGGGTTTAATAAACCCTTCCAAGACTTATACTTTAAAGTTAGTCTGCCATTCTTCACAGTAAGGAAGTTACTGAAGTTCAATTTAGATGTGACATTTTTGGTGCAAGATCATCTATGTTATTTGTTTTCTAATGACAAATTTCTTTCTGGAACAGATTCACTTTTTACATACCACTATTACCACTTTAAGAATGACTCTTAAACAGAGATACTTCAGCAATACAATTAGAAAGATTTGTTACAGTGTGTCCAAGGGCTCTGATACCCAGCTGCAATACTGCTAATAGCACACAAATCAAGTTATCAGCAATCTGGAGAATGACAACACAATTTTTACTCAGCCTGTACTGGGTGTCCATAACAGTAAAACTAGTTTCTCATTAACTACTGATTTTCTCATTTCCACCCAGTGTAAATGACGGGCCATTCATTTGCTATATTGGGCACTAACAACAACATATTAAAGTTATCTTTATATTCCCAGATTAGTTTGCACATTCTTAACTTTATGAGGCCTGTATTGTTTCAGTTTTTTCCTGCCTTGTGGTATCTACATGCTGAATTCATAGATCACTAGACTAAGCTGCTGAAATCAATTGTTAACAAAGGCAGATCCATGAAATGGAAGATTCTGGATACATGTTTACAATTCAGCATATTGATACAGTTGCTATGTGAAATGGCTTAATAGGCAAAAGAAAAATCGCCATGGCTAAGAAAGCATAAATTCCAGTCATTGTAAAGTGAAATTTGAATTCATTGACAAAGACAGTAGTGAACTTCATTCCACATGGCTTTACAGTGTAAAACAGGACTCTAATCTTCATCTATTTTTATCCATAAGGTTGTGAAGATCAGCTCTACTAATACATCACATTTAAGTTTCTAATTACACCACTTTTTAAGCCTCTCCCCCCATACTATTACAGGTCCTATTTGATTAAAATGAAGAATTAAAACACAATGACATGTAGATGTGGTCATGTCTCCATCCAGAAGTGGACAGGAAAGCTGCTGTGAAGTGGGGAGAACACAGGTGAGAACTGTGGCCCAGAAAGCAAGCAGAGCCCGGTCTGGCACAGTGCTAAGATTCCTGACACTCCATGAACACAGACAACAGCAAGACAAGTAGTCAGTTTTTTAGTTCTGGTTTCAAGACATCTGCTGTGCAGCTTTTGCCAAGATTGCACCTACAGAGTCTCATAATAAATCAAAGATACTCTTCCTTGATGACGTTCCCAGTGGCACCACCCATCCTCCAGCACAGATAACCCTACTAGAAGAGGTCACAGCCAAACCAACTGAAACCAAATACTTTATCTTACAACCAAATACTGCACCCAGATACTTATTTACTTCAGTTGGAGTTGAGAAGGAGACTGTGACTTCCAGAACAGAAATTTGGCTCTCCAAATCTTAGTATTTTACTTGGCATTTCAAATAAATCACATATTTTTAATAATTACCCTACATTCTTTATGTGTATATAGTTTCTAATGAAGACAGCTGAGGAATTGTACAGAAATAACTGCATAATAGTACACATGTGCTCCACCTTTATATTGAAGCTACTGAAGAAGCAAATGATCATAAACTCGTTCACTAAAGGGCCACATTCTGAAGGCAAAAAAAGGCATCCTTTTGGGGAAGTGTCCAACCAGTAGTAGATCCATTGAGAAATCATGTCTCGTCACACCCTAGATGAGCCAAGGGTCCTGAGGCCGTAGTAGTGGCTACGGCATGACCCAAAGGTTTAATGAGGGAGTGGCATGGACGCCTTCCCAGAAACTACAGAAAACTCACACAGCGCCTGTTCATTTGAGCTTTCTGAAACAGCCATAACCGGGTTCAAATTTATTAAAATACTCTGCATAGTTTCTTTATGGGGGGCAAGCAGCTGGTCATTTCTAAGGGAAAGCTTGCAGAATGCTAACTGCTGGCCACTAACAGGTAAGTTATTAGAGAATTCTTCTTTTCTTGATTTATGGTGTCATACTAAAAGTTGTATTTTTTTCCTCAGCTAACATTACATAAAGATCTCAAAAGACAAGCAGAAAAGGATTTTTTACTACACTGATAAAATAATACCAGTACCAGAAATTTCATGAAGCAGCTATTTTTTTAGGAGTAACAACATTCTGAACTAGCCATTCATCGAAATAGATTTACATTACATGCTTCATTATACCATTTTCCCAGTGGTTCATCAAAATTATGTCTGTAAAATCCCACAGTCAAAATACCATCCTGCAACACAAAGGAAAACAAAGAGGCACAAAGAGGCAGCGAAGACCCTAGAATCAAGGAAAATGGACTAGAGTAGCAAGGGCAGCTAAAATTCATCAGCCTCTTTCCCCTCAAAGACCTGCTAAAGTCCTTCCCCTAGACCCCTACACAGGTAGGACATCACAGCTTAGGGAGAGGCATGTTAGGCCAGAGTGTGGGGGAAGCCAAAGAAACAGTCATTTTCACATGACAAACTCCTTGATTAAGCAGCAGAAATACCACCAGAAATGGTGCCACCAGCATCAACGAAGTTAAAATACCACTTTCAAAATTGATCTTCATACTGTCTTGCAACCAACTAAGGGTTGAGGGACCTACACTGCAAAGGGAAACAAGAAAGGGCAAAGAGCAGCATGGAGGAACTTGCACACTTCACAGACTGCTAGGACCTGCTGAGTTGGAAGCAGCATTCCTTGCAGATTTGTTGGTTGCATAATTTTAAGGTACGGGCCATGAGACACTTTGTTTATCTGAGCATCCAAAAGGTACGTCTGCTCACCGCTCCCGGTGGCTCCAGTTTGCTGTTCCTAGACAATGGGAGCTGAGGGAAGCTAAGCCCGCACCACTTCCCTCAGCTTCTACTGGCCAGGAACAACGAACCATGGCCACTGGGAGCTGCAAGTGGCTGTACCTGTGGTTTACCCTGAACAAACCATGAACTAAGTTTAGCGCCCCTGGATGGATGCCTAGTTTTACAGTTCTCAAACTGTGGATTTGTGTCTCCAGACATAACACATTTGTTAATAGCAAAAATGTTTTTAAACAAACAGACAAATAAAGGTGAGAAATAACAGACCTCAACCCTATTGTCCCTCTGCAAATTTATGTATACAAAGTCAATGCCTTACCCACTCTCTAAAAGTGCAAAGTTTAAAAAAGTGCAATGAATAGAAGATTGTTGGGGGCTGAATAGATCTGGACAAGGAGAAGCCTGGCGAGAAATGTGAGAAGGGAGGGACAGGCAGTAGAAACAAAAGATAAACTGTTTGAGCAGCACATTCCAGAAGTCTTGAGAACTTTCTGAGTGTAGCCTTCATTGATTTGAGATCCACCATACTATTCTCTCACTAGAAGGGAAAACCTATAATGGAAGCAGGCTGTAAAAGAAACCCAGTTTGGGAATATTTTAATGAAGTTCCTCTACCTGTGGGTTAGACAGGCATGCGTGCAAAATGCAAACAGTGCAACAAAGAAGTGCAAGGCCTGGTTGTCCGAATGACACAACATGAGAAGTATTCCTTCTCAGGAAGAAGCTGTGTTGAAGATGATGAAAGGAACATGACTGAACATGCACGATCTTCAGGTTGGCAAACTTTTCTATTCCATACTTCTTTCTTAAGGACTGCTGGTCTTTCTTCTGGACTATTCTTGAGTTCTCATGTTTGAGCAAAAATATTGTTGTTACTCTATGGTACTAACATTTTAGATGCAGTTGCGATAAAGAATAAATAGCTGAAATAGGCAGATCTTCCTTTTACAATTTCACCTTTAAAGTAGTACTGAGTGTCAGTGAATGCAAAGAGTAATACCAAGTGGTCATGTTGGTTGTGAGGCCTCCAGTTTGGAGAAGGTAAGGTAATCTGGGGACATCAGTTCTAATAGATTTTAGCAAATAGTTATCCGAAGTGAGTGAGTGCAGCACAGGCAACAATGCCAACAACACCCCACCCTTTGGGTAACCTGGTTGACTACTACAGTACGGCCATTACCAAATCAATCATGCTTGGGTGGCACAAAGTTTAAATATGTTTGACATCAAGACAATACAGTTAACTGATTTCAAAAGAATTAATGATTTAAATGGATTGCTCTTTCATGATTTTGAGTAAAAGGTGTTGGAATCACTTCTATGGATTTAGAAGTAAATCCATGAAAGCATGGATTTACTTCTAAAATATTAAGTTTACTACAACAAAAATTGTGGTCCAGCAGCATTAAGCAAAACAATCAAAGAGACAAAAATAAAGACCTGTATGTTCCCACCTCTTCCCTGCCCCCGTTCCAACCCCTTCCCCAAAATCCCCACCCCGATTCCGGCTCCTCTCTGCCCCTATTCCAATCCCTTCTCCAAATCCCTGCCTCTTCTCTGCCTCCTCCCCTGAGTGCATGGCTCCCTGCTCCTCCTCCCTCGCTCCTGGAAAGCACTAAGTGCCTAGAGGTAGGCAGAGGAGCAGCAGCGTGGCATGCAGGGGGGAGTAGGGAGATTGGGGGGGAGGAGAGCTTGGCGGGTTACAGGAAATAACCCCGCGGGCTGCATGTTTGAGACCCCTGATCTACAAGAAATATTTTCTACCATCTCAAGTTGGCTATGGGACCACAGGTGCCAACTTCTAATTTTCCCCAGGGATGCTCAATCGCAGGCCCCAGCCACACTCCACCCCCAACCCCTACTCTCACCACCTCTTCCTGCCCTCACTCCACCCCTTCTTCCTTCCCTGCCACTTCCCGCACCTGCTTCACCTCTTCCCTGCCTCCTGCACGCCCCATCTCTGCTCCTCCTCCCAGTGCCTCCTGCACGCTGCAGAACAGCTGATCTGTGGCATGTGGAAGGTGCTGGGAGGGAGGGGAAGGAGTTGACCGGCAAGGCAACCGGTGGGCGGGAGGAGTGGGCATGTGGGAGGGGAGCTTGGCTGCGGGAGGGCGCTAAGCACCCGCTAATTTTTTTCCATGGGTGCTCCAGCCCTGCAACACTCAGCAACATAGGCTACTGTAAAAGCTAAAACCACTCCTCCATTCCCTATAGAATACTGAATCATGTTCAAGGTCTTAGCCTTTACGTTCAAGTGCTCCATGGCCTGGGCCCAGGATATCTAAAAGATCCATTTAAGCTCCAGGATGCATACCAGAGGTGCTGGAACAGGGGGAATCAAGGAGCCATGGCCCCATCACTATTAAATGGGCTATGCCCGCCAATTTTTACAGGCCATACAGGCGAGCGACGGGGGGCAAAGAGGAGCAAGCGGGGGTGGGGGAGCTCGAGGGAAGAGACGGCACAGATGCTTGGGGAAGAGGGGTGACATCGAGGCTTGGGGAGACGGTTCGGGTGCTGGTGGCTCCCCTTCCTTTAAGGGACCTTCCGTTGCCCTTGATACATACCATGGTCAACAACTGTACTCCAGTGAGACAATGAAACTCATATTAAGGGTATGATAACGTGTACGGGAGACAAAGCTTTCTTGAGGGCCAGCCCAAGACTTTGGAATGAACTCCCCCAAGAAAGAAGAACCATCATAAATCTTCCATTTCAAGTACAAGGCACATTTGTTTGGCTTGACTTTCTCTGACAAATACATAGGAACGTGTGAATATTTAAATACATATATGTAAATAAAATTCCAAAACAAAATACTCTCCTACACACTTTTCTCCCTGAGGAGAGCATGAGAGAACAAACATGACAGATGTTAGTCACATTGCTTAATGCAAGACTAGAAGGTGATTCGATACTAGGGCAGAGGTGGGCAAACTTTTGGCCCAAGGGCTGCATCTGGAAGGGAAATTGTATGGAGGACCATGAATGTAGGGCTGGGGCGGGGGTTGGGGTGTGGGAGGGAGGGAGTGCACTGTGCAGGAAGGGGCTCACGGCAGGGAGTTGGGGTGCAGGAGGGTGTGGAGCATGGCAGAGGACTCAGGGCAGGGGGTTGGGGTATAAGAGGGGTGCAGCAGGTGCTCAGGGCAGGGGGTTGGGGTTCAGGGTTTCAATTTCCAGTCTGGCACCGCTTACCTGGCGTGGCTCTGAAGTGGCAGCAGGGCTAAGACAAGAATCAGAGAGGTAGCCGTGTTAGTCTGGAATTGCAGAAGTTGCAAAGAGTCCTGTGGCACCTTAAAGACTAACTAAAGTATTGAAGCATAAGCTTTCGTGGGCTAATACCCACTTCGTCAGATGCAAGCAGTGGAAGTGTCATGAAGTGGGTATTAGCCCATGAAAGCTTATGCTTTAATACTTTAGTTAGTCTTTAAGGTGCCCCAGGACTCTTTGTAACTAAGGGCTAAGACAGGCTCCCCACCTGCCCTGGCCCCATGCCATGCTGTTCCCAGAAGTGGCCAGCACCACATGCTTGTGGCCCCTAGGGAATGGGGGGGGGGGGGGCAGAGTGCTCCATGCGCAGCTCTTGCCTGCTGGTACCTCCCCTGAAGCTCTCATTGGCCATAGTTCCCCGGTCCCGTACAATGGGAGCTATGGGCGTGGGGAGGGTGCCTTCAGGTGAGAAGGACGTGGTGCCGCTCACTTCCAGCAGTGGTGCGGGTCCCATGGCACCATGGAGGTGGCAGTCCTGCGGGTTGGATCCAAAGCCCTGATGGGCTGGATCCAGCCCGTGGGTCGTATTTCACCAACCCTGTACTAGGGTGATGGATCATGGTACAAGAACCTGCATACTTTAAAAGTCCCAGGTTTCCAGGCACTACGATTAAATATTGCTTCTATTTCATTCTTTTTACCCTCTTCTTCCACTTTCCAAACGGATAATGTTCTTCGCATGATTATGTGTGCAATTTAATAAAAAAAAATATAATCATGATGCTCCTGGTCTTTGCTTGCCTGTGTAAGGCCTGGTCTACACTTAAAATTTAGATGGACCTAGCAATGTTGCTCAGGGATGTGAAAAATTTACATTCCTGAGTGCCACAGTTAAACTAACATAACCCCCAGTGTAGATGAAGCTGGGGTTAAAGAATTCTTCCGTCAACTGCTTCCTGAAAAACTGGATTATCTGCATTGACCAAAACCCCCCTTCCATCTATGTAAAAAGCATCTATACTATGATGCTACAGCAGCATAACAGTAGCTTTGCAGTTATGCCACTGTAGTGTCTGGACCATATATATGGCCTAAGAATGTGTGCAATTAAAAAAAATCTGTTACCATGATATTTTTGAAAACTAAAGAATACTGGATCAAACTTCACTCCTAGATACACACTGGGGGGCAGAATTTGGCCCATTCCTACTACAAGCCCTGCAAAACGTAGGGTCATAAGTTATGACCCCATGTCAGAGCTGGCCATGTCTCAGCCATGCTCCTGGCACATCAAGAGATAACATGGATGTTGACCCCCTTTCTGCCCAAGGGTTATGCTAGTCAGAGTTTCTCCTGGTGCATGCTATCAGTGCCATCGTATGGCTGTTTACCACCGGGCATAGGTGCTGGAACTGGGGGTCCTGGAGGTGCTGGATTCCATTATGCAGGGTTTAGTTTGGCTCAATTGCTCTCAACAACGACCCCCACTGTACACATTGTTCCAGCGCCCCTGCCACAGGGCTGCTAGTCAAGGCACTCTGGCGACCCTGAATTGGCATTGGTACAATGGGCCACCACCGCTAATGGTTCCTGGTTGCGGCTGCCTACGGAGGCAAGGGGCACTGGAACAATGTGTACAGTGGGGGTGCTAATGCTGAGAGCCATTGAACCGAACTGTAAACCCTGGATATAATGGAAACCACTTCAAAGGGGGGATGGGGGGGGGGGGGGGAGCTGCGCTCCTGGCTACCCAATGTGCCTACTACACGTGCAGCCAATAACAATAGGCACACTAGGAAAATGCTGGGGGAGGGGGGATGCCGTCCCCTACAGCCCCTGACCCTGTAGGGAGGAGATCTGTCTTACCCTCCCCGCCTTACCAGCAACCCCCAGAGGCGGTAGGTTTCGTTTCCTCCCAGCGCATCTGCGCCCTTCAGCGGGGGAGGGGCGGCCGGTCGCCCCCCCCCCCCCCCCCCCCCCCGCAGCCGGCGGCGCCCCGCGGGAGCGAGAGGCAGATGCGCGGGGAGGGGCGGGGGCGAGGCTCTTACCAGGAAGCCGGGCTGGTCCCCCGGCGCAGGCTGCTGGGGCTCGCATCCGCGGGGCGTCGGCGGGCGGGGGCTGCGAGCGGGACGCGATGCGAGGGGCCGAGCCCCAGGCGGGCGGCTCCCCGCGGCCAGCAGCCGGCTCCCCGTGCAGCAGGGGGATGCCCTGCCCGGCCGCCGGCCTCCCCCCGCCCCGGGCGCGCCGGCGGGGCGTCCCCTCCCCCTGCGCAGCAGCGGGGCCGGGCCGCCCCACGCCCAAGGCGGTGCGGGGCCCGGCGCCCCTGGCCCCTGCGGCAGAGGAGAGCCGGTTCGGCGGCTACCGACGCGAGCCCGCCGCAGTGAGCCGAGCCGCGGCTCCAGGCACAGGGAGGAGGCGGAGCTCTGCAGCCCGCCCTGCCACTCAGAAAGCAGCATGGCAGGAACAGCCTCCTCCTCCGGGCCGCCTGCAGGGAGCGAGCCTGGGCCACCCGGGGCACCGGCCTCCCGCCGGGAGCCAGCGCCAGAGCAGAGCACCCCGCCGCGGGAGGCCGGCTGGAGGCGATGCCCGGGGGACAGTTATGTGGCAAGGCAAAGCCCCCGCCTCGCATCGAGTTCCCAGCTCGTCCCCGGCTGCATCCTACCAAACCTTGTGTGGAGCCTCCTGACCGGATAAGGGTCTTCGGAGCCTGCTAGGGTGACCAGACAGCAACTGTGAAAAAGTGTGTGTGTGTGTGTGTGTGTGTGTAAGAGGAGCCTATATACAACAAAGACCCCAAAATCAGGACTGTCCCTATAAAATCGGGACATCCGGTCACCCCAGAGCCTGCAGCCACTTGCACCGTGAATAACTGCGCCCAGGAGAGGTTTAAGGGGGGGAACTCTCTTCATTAGACCTATGCAGGTATGTGAGCATTTTCAGGATCGGAGTCAGGCCGGTGGAGGGGACAGGTCCTATGTAGTGTGGCTCATCTATTCCATTCACCTCGGGCTTCATTGTGCTAATCCAATTACCCAAAGATTTAATAAAATGTATATGCCCGTCCATGAGTTCTGTGTTTTTTCTGCAAAATATATATAAAAAAATTATGGATAATATGAGCTAAAGAAATAACATGTTGAGAAAAGTGTTAGGAGAAAAGGCAGGAGGCAATTTAATGAAAACAAACATAGGAGGGTATGAATCCAGCAAGCAAGCAAGATTAGCTTCAGAGGAAAGAGAAAGGAAGGGACTTTGCTCTGTAATAAATTATAAGTATCTAGATTAGACAGATTGGGTAGCTGATAAAGTGCAGGTGTCCTGTGCTATTCTAGTAATGCTAGCACAATTTTCAATCTTGACTCTCCTGGTTTACGTTCTTGGCACATACTTCTTAAGAGGCAGCACCAGTCAAAAAAGCTAACAATGTTAGGAACCAGTAGGAATGGGATAGATAAAACAAAGGATTATAATGTCACTATACAAAATGAGGAATACTTGTGGCACATTAGAGACTAACCAATTTATTTCAGCAGAAGCTTTCGTGGGCTATAGCCCACTTCATCGGAATGAACACTGAACATTACATAGAATGGAACACACAGAAGTAAGATGCATTTATATGCACAGAAAGCATAAAAAGTTGGAAATTACCATACCAATTCTAAGAACAGCAGGGGTGTGGAACCGCATATACAAAACTGTTGAGCAAAATCGTCATTTGAAGCACATTTCTGCAACTTGTTTGTTCAATAAAGCAGCTTGCTCTCATAGGACCTTTAAGTTTCATTGACCCATATGAGCTGGGCCCAATCCTATTAATCTTCTGTCCACCAGCCTGGAGAAAGTCTACTTTCTTGCGAAGAAGGATAAAAATGCAAAAACGCATCACAGAATCCCGGTGAAAAACAGCTCTGTCAGATAGCACTGATGAACACAATTTAGCCAGGCACAGTGTGACGCTCACTGATCAGGTGCCTGCTCTTGCAAAGGCTTTTGGCCTCAGCCAAGCACTGACATTCATTGCTGGAAACCAGTCTTTTGCACCTGTGTTAGTATGGTTAAGATGAATATTGGATTTATAACAACGTGTTTAGACTTTATGAAATGCTCGTAAATTGCTACTTGCACTAATCTCTCATTGTATCTTTAGCACATACTATAAAGGTAATATTTAAGTTTTTGCTTTATAACTGTAAAAAAAGTGTTTGCCTTGAAACTGTGAACCCAGCCAGGAGGGCTGTCTATCAAGAAGGCTGGTCAACAACACTAAATGGGTCATTGTGGGACATCACAATAAAAAGACTGTTAATTATCCTCTCACCCCAATGAAGAGATTAATAATTAGGTGCAAAAAGGCTCATCCCATCATCTTGAATTATGAAAGAAGAAAATAAAAAATAGTTGACAAGAACATTTTTCCATCTTCTGCCATTTTGTTTCTCACAGGACTAGAACTAAGAAACAGAAGTGGAGATCCCCAGGTCAACCTGTGTTAGCCCTAAAAGGCATTCAAAACTGATAGATTTTTTGACACCATAGATGAACACATTTGTGTATGTATGTTTTCCTGCTTTAACCTTGTAATAACATTTAAGTTAATAAATCCTTAGTTTACTGTAGAATGAGCTGCAGGTGTTTTTGGTGTGATATCCAAGGTACAAATTGATCTTGGGTGAATGACTGGTCTTGTGGGATAAGGAGCAACCTGAATATTTTATGATCTTTGGTGTACACTGTATAGCAACCATCGATCGCTAAATCCACTGTGCCTTGGTGGCAAGATAGACTGAAATGCCCAAGGGTTTTCTGCAACTCCATGGAAGGACTTCTGTAGTGCTTTAGGAGTTCACACTTGTTTCTGGGTTGGTGAAATCTAATTACAGAACATCAAACCATTGTGGAGTCTCTGTCCTCCTTAATGACATTCTACCCTGAGGTTGTCATTCACAGTCATGAGCTACACCAGTGTGACAGTTATTTACTTCTATTAATAAATATTGATAATGTGCTTAGGATTTCTCTGTTGTCGCCACTGCCCTTAAATCAGCTTTCAAAAATCTAAAAAAATATTGCCAAAAGGGGATTTTGGTTTTTTAAATTATGCAATTTAGAGTAAGAAAGAATCTAAGCCAAAGCTTAAAAAGTGGCCACTGATTGTGTGTGCTTCAATTTTTGGGACATCCAGCTGGAGACAAGTAAAGCTGGATTGTCAAGGTTTGCTTGTACAGATCCTCTTGTATGATCAAAGCTATATATTGTATGAAAAATCCTCTCTCTTTATTTCCCCAATAGTAAATTAAGAGATGCTTATGCAAAATTGTGATTCAGTGATATCCAGCTTTCCAGAGTGTGATAAATTTGTGTGTATCCTATGAAAACACTAATGCGGACCTTCTGCTGAGTCAGGATATGCCACATTGCTTATGGCAGTCTCTTGAGTTCAAAATCTGGCATTGCCCTTCCTTTGAAGATTTGACAGACATGTTCACCTGTTAAAAATCCTTTAATTAAATGTACAATAATCACAGATGACAAAGTGTTGTTCAGTCTGTTTTTAAAAAATAAATTACATAGCAAAAGTCCTATCTTCTAAGCATATATCAGGGTAACTTTACTCACATGCGATACCAAAGGGACTACTCACATGAGTAAAGCATGGGTAAGTATTTTCAGGAATGGGCCTTTTGGAGTGCAAGTAAAAAGGGGAAAGGAATACTTAAAATATATTGTCACATGCATACAGGAGTAAGCTGAACAATAAATTACAACACATAATTGTGTTATGTAGTACATATATTTCTCACCCATGTTTTCTCAAAAAAAATAAATAATGGGATTCCATCTATTTCTTTTTAAACCATATATCATTTCAAATATGGCTCTCAGCAGTATGGCAGACAACCAAAGTTTGATATTTAATTGGGAAGAATCCTTCCACTGGAGCAGAAATATATATATTATAGGAGCTGTGATTTTGTTTTCCTTTGTGTGTTCATTTACTTGCTCTTTAATACTTGTTAACTGAAATGTTATTAAAGGTTGATTCAATGTTAAAAAATGTATGAAGATGGTATTATATGGAACTGGATAGAAAGAACCATACAAAAGTGAAAAATGTGTATTTGGAATCGATTAGATAATGAACAGTAATTAATGTAGTCAATGACTTGCCATTAGCTATAGAGCAAGGCAAATAAAGCAAAAAAATTACCAGTTTCAAATGTATTCAGTGAGTAATAAAAAAAATTCACTGAGTATAATCAAATAAAATTTCAATAGCAATACTAAAACTATATGAGCATGTAGGCTTTCAATCCTCCTCCCATTAACTGCAGTGGAAACAGAATAGGATTCTAAGTTTAAAGATATGATTTTGGAACTAGATGTTTCAGGAGTAGTAATCAATTGATAAACTTTCACAAGAAATTCCTAATGTGTATGTATCTGAAAGACTGATTTTTTTTAATGGATATCAATTTTATTTTGAAAATCTTGAAAAGCAATCAAGTGGCCACATTTTCAAAAAAAAAGAGTGGCTTATTTTTTTGTGTGGGTAGCTTGTACATGCAAATCAGAGTTCCTGCCCCTCTAAGTTCAGGTTTTAGTGTCTAACTTTTTCACTAGGAGGATGGTGAAACACTGGAATAAGTTATCTAGAGAGGTGGTGGAATCTTCTTTGTTAGAGGTTTAAGGTCAGGCTTGACAAAGCCTTGGCTGGGATGATTTAGTTGGGGATTGGTCCTGCTTTGAGCAGGGGGTTGGACTATATGACCTTCTGAGGTCGCTTCCAACCCCGATATTCTATGATTCCATGTGTTTAAACAGGTTCTACACTCAAAACACAATTTTGGCTTCTTGCATCCTTTACTAGCCTGACATGCCTGCTCAGTGAATCCTTTCCATTCATTCTTCAGAATGTACACATACCTCTGTAAAACTGCACCAGTCTTAAAAGTGACAGATTCTCTCATCTGTGTTCCCAAACTGCACACCAGGTGGTGCTGTTCATTTCTGCACAACAAGATAATTAGCCAAAGGAACACTCAAGCAGAGTCAAGGGCCTGAAGTTGAAACCAAAATACTAAAGACAACAGAGCTGTTTGGAGACAACATCCAAAGTTTCTCTTAGGAACTGAAAACCAAATGCTGAACTAAGTAAAGTAAAAAGTCCCTACTGGCTCTCCTAGCCCCAGCCACTATGGTTGTTTTCCTTTTAATTTATCTTTCTGAGAACAAAGTCCTGTGGCACCTTAAAGACCAACTATAAAGTTTTGAAGCATAAGCTTTCGTGGGCTAATCCCCACTTCGTCGGAGCCAACGAAAGCTTATGCTTCAAAACTTTATAGTTGGTCTTTAAGGTGCCACAGGACTTTGTTACCTCTGCTATTCCAGACTAACACGGCTACCCCTCTGATTCTTGACATCTTTCTGAGAAGTTATTGAAGACTTCTGCAATCTGGAAATGGCTGGTGCAGAAAAGGGGCCATTTTCTTAGATTTTTAATGTCAGAAGGGATCACTATGGTTCTCTAGTCTTATCGCCTAACTCCTGCACAACACATGCCACTGAATGTCATCAAATGATTCCTGTATCAAGCCTGTCTTCTAGCTAAGCTATATCATATCTTTTAGAAAGACATCCAATTTTGATTTCAAAACTTCAAGTAATGGAGAATCCATTACATCCCTAGATAAATTTTTCAATGGTTAATTACCCCGACAGTTAAAAAACGGCACCATATTTCCAATATGAATTGGTCATCTTCAGTTTCTGTCATTTATATGCCTTTGTTTCCTAGATTAAAAGGCTGTCTACTATCAAGTCTTCCCATGCCAGGCCTTATGGACCATGATCAACCTATTATAGAATAAGTTGGATAATCTTTATTGGATAAACTAATAGACTAAAGTTTAGTCTCTTATTATAAAGGCAAGTTTTCCAGACTGCAAATTTTTAGCTTTCTCCTCATAAATTTTCAGCATCCTGTTTAAAATTTGGACACTGTAATTGAACACGATATTCCAGTAATTATCTCAATAATGGTGTATGCGGAGGCAATACTAACTCCCTACTTCTACTCTATATTTATCTCTTGATATATCCAAAGATTAATTTGGCTCTCTCAGCCACCACCACATGGAACTGGAACTTAATGTGGTGCATCCGACCAAGTGGGTATTCACCCACGAAAGCTTATGCTCTACGTCTGTTAGTCTATAAAGGTGTCACAGGACTGTGTTGCTTTTGCGGATCCAGACTAACAGCTACCCATCTGATACAGGTTCATGTAGTTATCCACCATGACCACTGTCTCTTTCAGAGTTACTGCTTTTCAGAATTCAGGATAGTGTGTGACCTACATTCTTTGGCCTAGATTCTAGGCCAAAGAATGTAGCTAGATCATCAAAAGCTTTAGTTTCCTCCTAACTTATGATTTCAATACCAAATACCTTTGAGGATCTCAGCTTTTGGTCTTAGATGTATTATTTTGCAGTTGACTGGTTTAAAACATTTACGTTGTTTGAAAATGGATTTATCATTATTCAACATTCAGCTAATTTGTGTCCTCTGCAAATTTTACTAGATCTGATTTCATATTTTCTTCTAGATCATTGGTAAAGAAATTGAATAGCATTGTGCCAAATACAGACCCCAGCAAAACCTCACAGGAAACATCTGATTGCGTAGTGCTAATTTTTTAATCAGAATGTCATGCATTAAGTCAAATACCTTACAGAAGGTTGTGTATATCAACAATTTCATTAAAAAAAAATTAAGTTGGTTAGAGAAGACCTTCTTTCCATGAAGCCATGTTGATTGGAATAATATTTTACCGATTGCATATTATATCAGCCTTTCCATGACTTTGCCTAGGACTGATGGCAGAGTAACTGGCCTGGGTCATCCTTTTTAAACATTGGCACAACATTAGCTTTTTCCCCCCAGTCCTCTGGAGCTTTCCCAGTACTCTAAAATTTGTTTAAAAAGGAACATTAATGTCTGAGACATCTCCCCAGCCAATTCTTTTAAAACCATGGGAGGGTTGAATTTTAAAGTGATTATCTTATCTCAGCCATTTAATAGTTGATCACAGAGATGGGCCTGATTTTTTATTTTAATTATTATGGCAAGCCTGATTCTAACCCTGTGTGGATCCAATGACTAGTTTACATTTGGTGAAGGGGCCCCTTGCATCTCACACAGGTACACAGTCCTTCCCAGAGAGTTAAAAATCATAGGAGCTTGATCAAGCTCTTTGGCAGTGGAACAATCTGTTACATTACATAATTTAGAGAAAGGTGGGTATTGTTCACTGTCTGAAGGTCAAGAAACAATGTTTACACAGCCGGGTATAGCTATGACTGGTGAAACTTGAATACACACACTGTCATCATACAGCTCCACCCAATTTTCTTGCCCCCTCACATATTAACACCTACAGTGTGTATCATTATAGCGGTATATAGAAAGGGTGAGGCACAGCCCCATATAGCAAAAGAGAAGGAATTCTCTCAAGGAAACAGTTATTTTAAGTCTTTTAAATAAATGGTAATTAATATTAATCGCATGGGTTCATATAGTCATCTACACCTTGCTCTGGAGGGGAGAACTGGGCCAGGAACTGGAGTAGAGAGGGGAATAGCAGGGGAGTGCAACAGCAGGGGAGAAATCAAGTATTTATTGATTTACTCATTAATGAGGCCTTTTCAAACTTTAGGTGCATTAAAGCAGGATATCCACTTCCCCTTTCATAGCACATAAAAACCCCGAACAGAGAATTGTACCTTCTTTTAAAATGGTCAGCATCACTCGTTCTCAATGGGACAGAAGCCACAGCCTGCTCTTAGCAAAGACGGCCAGTATCTCCCATTGTTCCTAAAGGGACTGACGCCAGGCTGTTCTCAGAGAAGATGGTAGCACCATTGCGGGCAAGAGGCACAGAAAAGCACTGATGGTGGATTAGGTGAGTGAGTGTCTCATGTTATCCTGGGCATATAGAAGGGTAGATATAATTTTTCAGGTTTTCCTTGTACATACATATATATTATATATACATATATAAATTAAAAAAACACACCCAAAAACCACCCCAACCCCCTCCCCCCCCAAACCAACCCCACCCCTCATAACACTGGCTGATCAGTGGCTAAATTTCACATCTGGGAATATAAAATAGTTTGGAGGTATGGGATACTTAAATCAAAGAATCTGGTAACTGTGAAGGACAGTGATCATTTTATTGTAAGTTTCCTAGGGCAGATGCTTTGCCTTCCCTAGTTATTGCAAAGCACTACATACACTGATGATAAGTGATAGTTATTGTACCACAACCTGAAGTCGTGTTCCAGCCTTTGCTGAATGTGTGCACCCAGTGTCATCTCTAATCACTACTTGAGTCTTCAGCATCACTTCTTGTATAGCAGTTTGAATTTATACTGCATTGGACAAAGGATTTTGTTTTTCTCACCTTTTCCCCTAGAAATCTGTCTAATACCACATGTTCTCTATGAGGTGTGTCGCATTATATTTTCAAACATGAATAAAACAAAAGGAATGATTCAGAACAAATTGTTTTGTATTGATACTAACTTGTGTTTCATATTAAAAATGTAAGCACATAAGACTCAGACAATAAGACTAGGGGATATAAAAACAATCCTGCACGAGTAACTGCACAATTATGAATGGTCCAGTTGTGGTCAACAGGACTACTCATGTGTCAAGTTGCTCCCATTCATAAGTTTTTTAAGATGGGGCCCAGATGGTGTTAAGAAGTAGACTTCATATCCAAAATGATTGGAATGGGACATATTCCGGATATGAAGATGTTTTTTAGCTAGGTGCAATTATTCATGAACTGAGCTGTTGCTAGAGTTCTTTCTTTATGGACATTAGCATAAACAAATGCAGAGATTTTACAAAGGGGACAAACATTTCAATAGTTCTGTCACTTCTTAGGAAAAATGTTATAAAAAACAAGATAGGCAATAATAAAATGCTTCACTAAGCCAAGAGTAGACTGTCACATATACAGTGTTCAGCAAGATGTAACAGTGATCACTATTTTCCCTAGAAGCATCCAGACCAGATCACAGAATAGGCGCTTGGGAAGTTGGACCATATTCAAAAACTAGAAATGCAGATTAAACTAGAAAAAATGTACTACAGGTAAAGTAAATCCCATTTTAGCAGTGGATAGACTAGGTTCATTGTTTCGGATTTGTGATTGTGTACTAATGGAAGCATATGTATCTGATAAAGCAAATCCGCACCTCCCTTTCAATGAGTATGTTAACACCACCCTTGCTAGTTTAATCTCACTTTCTACAGTCACAGCTGTTATGTTCTAGGGACCCATTTTTTACAATTTTGGTGATAATCTCACACCTAGTTCTATAAATTCTTGTTTTAGAAGTCTCACATTTCTTAATTCATTTTCTTGTGCAATTTGCCTTTCCCCTTGTGGCTAGTTTAACCTTTTCTTTTTAGGGAACCTGCTATTGCAAAATACTTCTAGCTGTTGTAACTTGTACTGCTTGTGTCAGCCTTGCAGTAAACCCACACTCACGTTTACCTCACTGGGTTGGGCTTTTGAATACGGCATCATTTCATACTCCCTGATTAGGAAAGCACTTACAAGTGTAGCTTTGGAAAGGATCAGATACCTACATTGTTCATGGCTCAAATCACTCCACTAAAGGACTCTTGAGATTAAATTTTAATCAACTTTAAACAATCTCAAGAGCAACTAAAAAAAGTCAAGAAAATCTGCTGGTCGAGTGAGCTACAAAGGACTTCAGGCAAACTCCAAAGAACAGACATGGGGATACTTTATTCAGAGGTATGTGGCATGTGAAACTGTAGATCTCTCTCTTTATGTATGTGATATATATAGATATATAGATATATAAAAATAAATTTCCTTGACATGCTCATATTAGGAATTGAAAACCCCATCTTGTCTAAAGTACAAGTACATACATTTCATGGGTTGTTTCATTTTTAAAGAAGGTGTTAGCTAAGTCAGAGTACGCTACAGCTCTGCATTTAGTGCAAAGCAGTTTGGGGCGCTGTTTGACATTAGGCAGTGGCCACTCAGTTGCACTTCGGCTTAGTTTTAACACAGTTGGTAAACTATTGCTTTAAAGGCCAAATCCAGTGGCCATTTCTCTTTACTGAAGAGAAGAGAGTTCTCTCCTCACTCCCCATTACTGATGCTAAGGTGTAGGTGGGAGACAGTAGGGTGGGTGGGAGTCAAATGCTTTCCATAATTTCTGACAAGGAGCTGAATCTCTCCTTTGCTCCCTAAATGCTGATTACAATGGATTATTGGTTTCTCCTGCTGGATATAGCATAGAATGTACATGCCTCAAAAACTAAATTTACATATAGAAAAGCAATCAAGTTTTCATTTTAAAAGTAAAGCTGTATTTCAAATGAAAGGGAATGAGGCACTTTAATTTATATATAGTTCAGTCCCACGTGTTCATAAGCCAACTAACTGGTTGGACTTCATTCCACTTCAAAGATGTAGACAGACATTTACAGTTTCCTTTTAAAGTCTTTACTACTCTGACAGAACTTTCTCTGACATTTTACATCAAAACTAAAAGTTGAAGATGTTTAATTGGAGCAGTGTCAGTGTAATTATTGTCAACATCTTTCATACTTTTTAGTTAAAAACACTAAATGCATTAGTCATTTTTCCAGTAGAATGTTTTTTTAGGGAGTAGTTTTCTTTGCAAAGTAGGGCTCCTATATGATTAATAAATGAACAGTATTCAAGCGCTCTCAAAACTACAATACCTGCACAAGGAAATAAGGACACAGATCAACAGAGCCAGATGTGTACCCAGAAGCCTGCTGCTGCAAGACAAGCCCAAGAAAGAAAACAGAACACCACTGGCCATCACCTACAGTCCTCAGTTAAAACCTCTCCAATGCATCATCAGTGATCTACAACCCATCCTGGACAATAATCCCTCACTTTCACAGGCCTTGGGAGGCAGGCCAGTCCTGGCCCACAGACAACCTGCCAACCTTAAGCAGATTCTTACCAGCAACAGCACACTGCACCATAATAACTCCAACTCAGGAACCAATCCATGCAACAAACCTCGATGCCAACTCTGCCCACATATCTACACCAGCAACACCATCACAGGACCTAACCAGATCAGCCACACCATCACTGGTTCATTCACCTGCACATCTATCAATGTAATATATGCTATTATATGCCACCAATGTCCCTCTGCTATGTACATCAGTCAAATTGGACAGTCCCTATGAAAAAGGACACAAATCAGATATCAGGAATGGCAATATACAAAAACCTGTAGGAGAACACTTCAATGTGCCTGGACACACAATTACAGATTTAAAAGTCACCACATTGCAGCAAAAAAACTTCAAGACCAGACTGCAAAGAGAAACTGCAGAGCTGCAATTCATTTGCAAATTTGACACAAACAATCTGGGATTGAACAAAGATTTTGAATGGCTTGCTAATTACAAAAACAGCTTCTCCTCTCTCCAAGTTCACACCTCCAATTCAGCTGCTAGAGGAATACCTCACCCTCCCTGATTTGAGATAAGAAGCTGGTTCAACCTGATTGGACTAACCTTGTTATCTCCTACCTGGTTCTTGCCTACTTATCTATACCTGCCCCTGGACACTTCCACTGCTTGCATCCGACAAAGTGGGTATTAGCCCACAAAAGCTTATGCTTCAATACTTTAGTTAGTCTTTAAGGTGCCACAGGACTCTGTTACCTCTGCTATTCCAGACTAACACAGCTACCTCTCTGATTCTTGACAGTATTATAAATTAGTGACAAGTTTAGTTTCTGGACAGTTGGGATGCTGCCAGATTTTTCAGAAATTGCAGAAATAGTTTAATTTTTTTTTTATTTTTCAATAATTCTCAAACATTGATTCACATCTAATTTGTAGAATAGGTGCATCAACCCAAGTTAGATTTCAAGCCATACGTTAATGTAACAGAGTATTGATGCGTTGTGGGAAGTGACTATTTTAATAAGAGCACATGGAAATTTGTGAAATACTCTTACAAATCCCATGCAATTTTGAGAGACTGGAGTTATCTGTACTCTGGGTTACAGTTACAAGATTAGCTATACCTCTGTCCCCTCTCAGAGTACCGGCAACGTGCCCTGTCAGGCCTCATGCCCTTTCCTCAGGTGTCAGGCCTCAAGCCCTTTCCAGCCCAGGGGAAGTATTCTCAAGCTCTCTCACTCTTAGATGAAACTCTGGGATACAGCACCTGTGTCTCAACTGTGCTTACCCAGCAAGTCTGACTGAGCTCAGCACCTGTGACGTTTCCCTTCAGGAGTCCATGACTAGTGGTATATACAGTCATCAGATCAATCTTCTTAAATCAATGAACTTATTGATCACAGTAGGAACAAAGAATAAGAGGGTGGGAGAAGAATTTAAAACAAACATGTCCACAGGCCCATTGCTCTCACCCTTGATGGTATCCTGTGCAGGAGTAGCCTTCTTCAGACACCCCTGGAAGGTATTTGCCCAAACAACTACCCCCCCCCCTTTCAGAGGCAGTCCATTTTTAAACTGATATGAGATCTAAAGGACTATAGTTTCAGGCCTGTTTCTTGTTATGGAATTGTCTCAGAACAACCCCCAAGTGTTTGCCATGGGGTGGCTTATCTACAGCCATTTTTTTCCCTTCCTGCTTGTTTTTATCTGACAGAACCCTATTAGGCTCAGCTGATACATTCATGCAGTAAACATCACAATAACCACATCAAAATCCAGCATTCATAAGTTAGAGATCAGCTCCACGACCATCACATTCTGATCTAACCAAATGCTTTAAGACTGATGAGCAAAATCTGTCATACTGACATCAGTATTTTGGTTAGAGAAGTTCAATTTGTTGAGAGCTTGATGCAATTTGTTGAGAGCTTGATGCAATACCCAGTAAGTCCATGGAAGGATGCCTGCTGACTTCAGTGACTTTTGGATAAAGCTCTTGAGGTTCCATGCTTCCCTTTTTAAGATTATTTCTGTTACTGTGGTAGGATCTGGGATGACCATTGTCTGCCTCTGCACTATCCTTACAGGTTGCCTCAACAAAAAGGAAGTTTAAAAGTCACTGCAGACCCCACAGAATCAAGGGCAGGCAGCATTCTACAGCGTGGCCTGTACCCCACGACCACACACATGCACCCCTCCCAAACATGCATCTGGATCAAATATCACGTCCTTATGTAATGACTGCAGCTATTTTAGAGAGAAACACTTTCTTGGCTCTCTTAGATACAAGGGCAAGACAACATCAGTTCTGTGGTGTCCCCCTTAAGTTCTGGGACTTTTTAAAGTGGATGAAGACTTAGAGAAGGCAAAAGTGGGTGTTGGGAGAGAGGACTAGTTAAGACTAGGGGAAAATCCAGACTACTGCTTCTTTAAGGGCCTGGGACAGGAGCCTTGTAGAGTGGGGGTGGACAGGGTTCCCCTCTCTCCCAGACAATTGGAACAAGCTCTGTGAAGACTTCTATATATTCTGTCTCTTCCCTGAGAAGATGATCTGCCCACTGAACCCTCCTAAGATGAGGGTGAAAGCACTGATTGGGGAAAAAGGACCAGCTGGAGGGGAAACTGCCTGAGGCTGTAAACTGTCCTAAGGTACAGCTTCAGCTCCAAGGGGAAGAGCTCAGGGACACCTCTCATAAGGAGGGGGGAGAGGGACTGTCTGAAGTTCAACTCAGTTCCTTCACAGGGTCACAGCTTGTAAATCCCTCTGCCTCATTATCCAGGGTGGTCTTCAGATCCTGCTTTGATCTGAGCTCCTGTGGTGCAACAGTAGACTCTATGTTTGAAGTGAAAATTCCCTTGGTGCTTATATTCCTGCCTCAGATCATGTGCACTGAAGCCTGAGGCACCTGGAGGCTTAAGCCCAGAACGATGCACAAGCTGGGGGGAGGCTGGAGGTGGAGGAAGGGAGACAGGCATTCCTTTGCCTAAATTGCCCATAGTACCCAATACAGTATGCATGCTTAGATCTGGTCTACTGGATCAGGCCCCTATAGACAAGTTCACACAGTGTAGCGGGGGGGGGGGGGGGGGCACGAGTACCATAATTCTACCCACTGGGCTAAAAGTTGAGGGAGATGCCCCCTTTCTTGTTTTGTGTTAAAATGGTGTAGGCGCTTAACATCAAGACACAGTTTGCCGCTGAGATTCCCAAGTGGAGGGAGGCATGGGCTTAGCATACCCCTTGGCTTGGCATCTCCCATTGGCTATCTTAGGCAAGCTATATAGTGCGCTGGCTTTTGTGAATCCCATTAGGAGGTATGAGTCTCTCCCCATTCACTGTATATAGGGAACCTAACCCAGGCTTTGTGAATCCCAGTGATATTTCCAGGACCCTAGAAGTTAAGCATGGCAACACCGAGTGCCACCATGTTTAACTTTTTGTGAATCTGACCTCAAGTCTCTCTGAAGTTCAGTGACCTGAGATTCAATCTGATGCATTACCTTCTGGGCCATGTTCTTCTGGGTTGCTTCCTTTTCCACCATCACCAAAGTGGCTTGTAGTTCCTCTCGATCAGCCAGTTGTCTTTTGAATTCTGTGATCTGAACCCACAACTCAACATTCTGGTCATGGAGATAAGTGGAATTTTCCTAGACATTATCCCCAACATTAGCTACTGCTCTTCTTTGCAAGACAGACAGGCATTCTCCCAGAGTAGTGATTGTGGCCTTGTGCCTGTATAGGTCCATCTTAAGTTAGTACTTTCAAGAGTCACCATACCAACAATCCAGGAGACTGGAGTCACTCCTCAAGAGCAACAGGGATACAAGTAATACAATAACACTATTCAACTAGCATGCTTCAACCCTAAAGCAGAGTACTCAACTAGATGTAAGAGGATAAAACTGTCCGCTAAGTTCCTAGCTTTTCCTTTAAGGCTCTAATACCTACTGTCAACTATTATTAGTCTTGAACAGTTTGCAGTTTTCCCTGCTTGGAGGTTTTTTTTCTGTTAATGGAGGACAAGATACAACCTTAAGATTAGTCACTTGCAATTTCTGAGAAGGCTCCCTGGCTGTCACCTCTCTTGGAGACATGCATCTCTCCCATCTGACTAGGATATCTCTGGGCTGAACAGCTCCTTGCCTTCACTATGTTCTCAGCGAGAGATTATCTTCAAAGCATTAAATGTAACTGCTTGTTACCACATACCACTTCCTGTGCAAGCCTATTTTATTCTTCAGGTAAAAGCATTACAGAGAAAAGCAAACAAAACTATACTCATGCAAATAAACTTACCAGGGATTACCTCAACCCTAACATGGGCTGTGACAGGACCTCACACAAGTGGCTTCTTTATGGTTTCAAGTGCATCATAGCTTCTGTTCAGAACAAGAACAGTGTCTTACGCGGCCTCAGTAAGGTCACTCTCACCAACCCTTCCCTAACCATTGGGACTCTCCTTGGAGCAGAGGATCAAGAGGAAAGCCCTGAGGCTGTTTAAAACCCAGCTAATGATGCACAAATCCTGTCTGTTGGTCCCTGGAAAATTCAGTTTGAACTAGTATACAGAATCCTCTCTAGGGGTGGCTTCAAAGGACTGATAACCAGAGTTAGCACACCTGACATTACATACTGTCTCATAATAACAAACAACCCCAAAACCACTGAATTTACTTCAGTAATGCTAATCTTGATGCCATAAGATTTGTTCAGGATATTGTTATATCTGTCACAGCACAGAACTCTCTACTTGAGGGAAATTACTTCCTTGTGGTGTTCACACTCCATCCTTTTTCTATAAACATCCATATCTGAAATTTACAAGAGCCAAGACAAAATAGAAGTGGACCTTAAATAAGCCTAAAGTGTTTTATGTAGCAACATTGTAAAGCAAGAGTACCAGGAACATATCCTGACCCCCAGAGCCTGCACTAACCCAGCCAGTGCCTTTTTTTGGTTTCAATCCCATTGTAGTGGTGTGACACGTCACCCTGCAGCGCCTCTCACTGGTCATCCAGGAATTAGCTCTTTTGCAGCCAGAGTGCTCTCTGCAGGCCAGTGTCTCACTGTCCACTGGCCCTATGTCCCTCCCTCCCAGGAGCCCTGTACCCAGGGTGCTGCCCCCTGACAACACCCTCACACTCTGCCTCTAGGTCTCCCCACTCTGGGAAACCCTCAACCTTCTGAGCCCCACCTTGCCTCAGTCTAGGCTACTGTCAGTCATCCTCAAACCCCCACTCCCTGGCGCAGACTGCAGTTTAACAGCCAGTCATCACAGGCAAGGGGTTTTTGGAACCTTCTGCCTGACTCTACCACCCTGTACCTTTGTGGGCCTAGGACCAGGCCTTGCAGCCTGGAGAGTTGCCAGTCTGGAGCTCCCCAGCCCTGCTTCACTCCAAGTACCTTGTGCTCAAGCAATCAGGCCCTGCTCCCTGTGAGACTGGAGAGAAACTCCTCCTGAGCACCTGGCTCCCAACCCTTTTATACAGGCCAGCTGGGCCCTAATTGCCCCCAGCCACAGTTGTAGCTGCCTTCTCTCTGCAGCGCTGCTTTTAACCCCCTCAGGGCAGAAGAAGGGTGGTCACTCTGCTACACCCAGTCATACATTATTTGTCACTTTTATCATATTTGAACTCTTCTAAATGAAGGACTTCAACCACCCCTTTTTAAACTAGTCAAATGGCACAACAGGACAGTATCTGCAAAAACAATTTCTCTATGATAAGTGATTTTTTTAGGACAGCTAGCTCTTGAACATTCAAGAGGAAAGTGTAGTCTTGAGCAAAGTCTTAAACAACACACAGGAGCTAATCCAAGAAGTGACAGTAGTTAAGCCCCTAAATAATAGTGGGCACAACACAATTAGGTTCAGCATCTAAGAGGAGGTAGGCTACCAAAAAGTGACAACTTTAGAAAGGAAGATGTCACTAAAAGGATAATGCCAGTCAAAGAAGCCATAAAGTTAAAAATAAAGGAAATAAAATCCCTAGAGGTGGCATGGATGCTGCCTACAAGAACAGTAGAGCCTTAGAAGGCATGTTAAGCTGCTGAACAAAAAAGGAACAGGGCAGACAAGGAATAAATATTATGGCTAAATGCCAAGGTTTGGAAGGCTATTCAAGACAAACTGAAATCTTACTGAATTTGGAAATCTGCCCCTAATGAAGACAATAAATAGTAGCACAAACTAGAGCAGGCAATATTAGTAGGGAAATTAGAAGTGACTAAATGGATTTCGAAGAGCAGGCACCAAAAGGTGTAAAAACAAAAATGAGTTTCTTTAATTATATCAGACGGAAGAAGGTTGTGACCGAACTTCTAGGTCCACTGGATCAATTAAATCATGGGAGCAGTTAAGGAAGACAAAGACGTTGCTGAGAAACTAAATGACTTTTCTACACAAGTCTTAATGCTTAAGGATGTTGGGAAGATTCCTATCTAAGACCTGCTCTTTTCTGGACTACAAAGATGTGGTACTCTCAGGGCAAGTCTACACAGAGCACCAATGCATGCTGCAGGGATATGATTTCTGAAGCATGCTAATGTGTTACATACTATTTGTTCCAGTAGACACTGAAAGTTCCCAAGTTTAACATAGTACCATTTCAATACCAGCATTCAGGTCTATTCATTGTATGGGATTGCTAAAAGAAAAAAGTCCAATATAGCCTGACAAGAAATTGTATTAAAATAATAGAATATCAGGGTTGGAAGGGATCTTGGGAAGTCATATAGCAACCCCCCTGCTCAAAGCAGGACCAATCCCCAACTAAGTCATCCCAGCCAGGGCTTTGTCAAGCCTGACCTTAAAAACCTCCAAGGAAGGAGATTCCACCACCTCCCTACATAACCCATTCCAGTGCTTCACCACCCTCCTAGTGAAAAAGTTTTTCCTAACATCCAACCTAAACCTCCTCCCACTGCAACTTGAGACCATTACTCCTTGTTCTGTCAGGGCCGGTTCTACCCTTTTTGCCACCCCAAGCAAACTGCTGAAGCAAAAAAAAAAAAAAGAAAGAAAAAGGAGCCACCGAACTGCCACCCCAAGATTTACCAGAATGCCGCCCCTTACAATGTGCTGCCCCAGGCACGTTCTTCCTTGGCTGGTGCCTGGAGCCAGCCCTGATCTGGTACCACTGCGAACCGTCTAGATCCATCCTCTTTGGTAGTTGAAAGGTAGTTGAAAACAGCTATCAAATCCCGCCTCATTCTTCTCTTCAGCAGACTAAACAATCCCAGTTCCCTCAGCCTCGCCTCATAAGTCATGTGCTCCAGCCCCCTAATCATTTTTGTTGCCCTCTGATGGACTCTTTGCAATTTATCCACATCCTTCTTGTAGTGTGCGACCCAAAACTGGACACAGTACTCCAGATGAGGCATCACCAATGCCGAATAGCAGGGAATGATCACGTCCCTCGATCTGCTGATGCCCCTACTTATACAGCCCAAAATGTTGTTAGCCTTCTTAGCAACAAGGGCACACTGTTGATTCACATCCAGCTTCTCATCCACTGTAACCCCTAGTCCTTTTCTGCAGAAAAAATACTTATATTTAAGCTTCTTGACCAATATTTACAGAAGTGATCCTTTCTTGTTTTCTTTTTTAAAAGTTTCTATTTTAACCTAAAGTGTGGTTCTAGTCTGAAAAGTAACTGGTAAAAACTGTACCTTCTTACTCAGCAGTTCTGATCAATGGGATTACTCACTGTATGTGAAAGTAAGCACCTGTTTAGGTGTTAGTGGATTGGGGTGCAGCATTTTTCAGGATTGAACTCTTAGTTTTCACTATGGTAATTAACTCCAATGAAGTTAATAGGCTCTTTGCATGGCTAAAGTAGTCTAGTTTAAAAACAAACAAACAAACAAACAAAAATCCCAGAGAAACAAAATGTCTGACCTAAACAGAAGCAAAACCAACAAAAAGGGGAATTTAGGAGTTGCTGAATTACAGCAATAGTTTTCAGTTCTGCCTGGAGTATCACCCTCCAGCTACACGTACAGCAATTAATAGCTTGGTTTATTACAGTATAGCCAACAATGTCCCTATGACATGTACATTGGCCAAACCAGACAGTCTCTACGCAAAAGAATAAATGGACACAAATCAGACGTCAAGAATTATAACATTCAAAAACCAGATGGAGAACACTTTAACCTCCCTGGACGCTCAATAACAGATTTAAAAGTGACAAAGAGTCTTGTAGCACCTTATAGACTAACAGATCTTAGGGATCATACGCTTTCATGGAAATCAAAAATAGACTCCAAAGGGAAACTGCAGAACTCAAATTAATTTTCAAACTGGACACAATAAAATTAGCCCTGAATAAAGGCTGGGGGTGGATGGATCATTACAGAAACTAAAAGCTATTTCTCCATTCTAATTTCCCCCCTACTGTTTCTCACACCTTCTTGTCAGCTGTTTGAAATGGGCCATCCTGATTCCCACTACAAAAGTGATTTTTCCTCTTGCCGATAGTAGTCCACGTTAATTGAATTGTCTCATTAGAGTTGGTACGGAAAGCCCCATCTTTTCATGTACTCTGTATATCTTACTACTGTATTTTCCACTCCATGCATCCGATGAAGTGAGTTTGAACCCATGAAAGCTTATGCCCAAATAAATTTGTTAGTCTCTAAGGTGCCACAAGTGCTCCTTCTTGTTTTTGCTGATACAGACTAACACGGCTACCACTCTCAAACCTGATGCATTCCATTCACCTGGTCCATTACTCATGGAATAGGCATATTTGCATTGCAATTTATCTCCTGGCACCATCTGGTGGAATGTAGCTATCACTGCAACATCCATCTGAATTCCTGTACTGTATAGCCTAAAGCACAATCAAGTTACTCCATGTCTGCAATACAGAACCTATGTAGGGTGGACTCAGCCTACAGTGGTGGGAGGGGTTTTTCAGTTGCTTCAGGAACATCACCTCCCTGCATGACAGTACCCAACTGGGTGAAAGCATTCTTACACCAACATAGCTGCAGCTACACTGGGGCAGGGATTAGGTTGGTGTAGCTATCGTGCTCTTATAAGTGTGGATTTTCACACCCCAGAATGCCATAGTTATGCCAACCTAAATTCTAAATGTAAACCAGACCTTAGAAATTAACTATCCTTTTTAATCTTTCTTTCTATTCTCACTCCTGGATAATAAGGAGACCATAACATACTCCCATAATGAACCAGCCAAAATTACATACTCCCATAATAAACCAGCCATTTTCCCCTAACCTCACTTGATCTCCTGGAAAGCTAGGAGCTTAAATGATCCCATAGAATGACCTAATGTCCTTCAAGATGCTAAAAAGCATGGTAGTTGCAGTGTGTGTGTGTGTGTGTGTACACACTTAAATAAACAATTGTATTATAGGGCCTGTTGAGGAATTTTAACCCTTTTTTCATGATGCAAGAGTTGACAGTATTGATTTGCAATATTACAATATTATACATTATTTCCTACTCTTCTAAATTCTGACCTCCTGCTGATATGTATCTACATGGGGTTGGGGTGAGTCAACTCCCTTTGCAGCCCACGGGAATCTTCATGCTTTCCATTCTAGGAGAGTTGAACTAGATTAGATCTCTTTCTGAAATTTTCTGTGCAAAGTTTCCCCAACTCTTCCTACATAAGGTTCAAGGCCATGTCACATGTATTTTAGTATCTACACTCACTTGTTTATCAGTTAGACCAGGGGAGGGCAAACTTTTTGGCCTGAGGACCACATTGGGGTTCTGAAACTCTATAGAGGGCTGGTACCCCATGAGGCTGCGGGGGAGGAGCTGGGGCTAACCTCCCCAGCCAGGAGCTCAAGAGTCAGGCAGGAGGGTCCCGTGGGCTAGATGTGGCTCACGGGCCATAGTTTGCCCACCTCTGAGTTCGATCTTAATCTTTCTCTCTTTTCACAGGGCCTTAGCCTGTGAAGTGCCGAAAGCTCCCCAGAAGGTGGGAATTGAGGGACCTCACATCTGCTTCAGTGGGAGCTAGTGGGACTCTCACTTCACCTAGTGGGAAGTACTTAGCTCCTCCTAGGCTCAGGCCTATAATGCCTGGGTCACTAACATTTCCTCCCCTCCTTTCCTCAGCCCATTTGCCAGTCAGCTTATGATAACGACTTCAATCAAGTTCAACTGCTGCTGGAAGAAGATAGCAATTATTTGAATATTCAAGACAGCTTTGGTGGAGACACCCCCCTAATCTGTGCGTGCAGACAGGGACATAACAGAATCGTCAGTTACCTCTTGAAATGGAATGCTGATGTGAACATCAGAAACAAGGTGTGTGGCAATAGCCAAGTGTCCCAGGAATTCCCTCGGTTCATTAAGGACATCTGATTATATTTTGCAATTAGAAGTGGAGGAAAATGTTTGCAGTATTGCCAGCCCCAAAAGTTAAAAAAATAATAATCACAAGTCAGACCTAAAGTAGTGTCATGAGACTGGCACCAAAATGGTGATTTTTAAATGCTTTTTTTAAAGCGGTCTCCTGAGTTTTGAACTCACTCACCTCCAGGGTATGTGGGACAACAAATGAGAAATTGGATTTTTGGCCATTGCAGCCTCATAGCAATTAATGTTGTGACTCAGCCTGCCCATCAATGCCATCCACACCACAGTTCTACATCCGCCTTGCTCTCCACTCCACATCTGCTTCTGCTGCAGCTTTGGAGGCTCTTCATGCCCTCCGAGGCCTGGCCGGAGGGCGAGTTCGGGGGATGTTCATGTGTCTGTCTGTCTGTGTCTCTTTCCTCCCTCTGCCTCCCTGGCCAGGAGAGGTGGCAATTCCAAGAGAGCTCTCTTCTCTCCCTTCCCAGGCCTGCTGTTACAGCATTACAGAGGAGGAGCAGACCAATACATTTTTTACAGGCAAAGAAAAGGGAGAAGAGCTGCCCAGTTCTGACTGCTCTCCCCCACTCCATCCAGAAGCTTCTTTGCCTCCTGAGGGCATGGGGAGCTCTTCCTGCCTCTGCAGCAGCTCTGTTTGGCTGCTTATTCCAAACCCCTCCTCCTTCATAGCCTCCCTCCACATCTGCCGCCAGTACCCTGTGACTAGGGGAGAGCCAATGGGATATCTAATGACAGATTAACAATTAATGGCACACTTAAAAATGGGCGCTATTCTTGCTGTTCTGCCCCCACAGGCTACAGTAACGGCCACATGGGAATTGCTGTGAACTCTTCTCCCACACTCCCCCTAACCTGGCCCAGGAATGGAGAGGTTAATTTCAGACCCCAGTCCCTTGCACATGGTGCCCCTGTGAAGCTCAGGGTCTGGGGTTTTGTGGAGCGGACGTGTGTTTCACTCAGTTAAGCAAAGTACCCATGTCCTTGTTTCAACATTAATGAAAAAGAAATGCTCCAGATATATAACCCATCAGAAAGCTGTGAAATACACAAGCGGAATAATTGTGCATCTAATGCTAATAAGATGTTTCTTTTCTGTTTAGAAAGATCGCACATGTTTGCATTATGCAGTGAGAAAACGGTTTAGTTTCCTTGACTACCTGCTCATTATCATCCTAATGCCTGTTCTGCTTATTGGCTATCTTATCATGGTGAGTACAGACTAAACTACAAAGAGTAACCTTACATTTTTCCATCCTGACCTCCTAGCAGTGGCATCCTATCTGTATATGCAAGGCATACATCATATGTTCCAGAAGGCACAAAAACCCTGTCCCAAGTGGTAGCCTGGAGACCAATTCCATTTAGCTCCTCACAGCACATTGTAGACCAGGAAAACATCCTCTGCACAGCATGACCTCACATGCCCTGTACATGCAAGGCCAAGCCACATGAAGAAAGCCAGTTTGGACCATGTCAGGTATGCCAGTGTAGAATGATATGCCTTACTAAAAGCATCACAGCCTACCACTGCTACTTGGTCTAGCTGCTGTTTCACTGTCTCCTTCTTAGACTCTCCAATAACTTTGACATAGGCTTTCACATGTCAAGTAATATCCCTTCTTGGGATATGGGTTTATTAATAAAGTTCACAAGGAAACCCAGGACCTTCCAACTCTGCCTTCCTGGCTGGATCATATCTTTGGTACAGG
Source organism: Sternotherus odoratus (assembly GCA_032164245.1). NCBI lineage: Eukaryota > Metazoa > Chordata > Testudines > Kinosternidae > Sternotherus > Sternotherus odoratus. Next base: position 78,535,582 of record JAVMKO010000005.1, on the reverse strand, counting down.
ATCCTTAGTTCTGCTCCTGCTGGTGGCAGCCTACAAGCAGACTGACTCCCCCGCCTCCCTAAGTGGCTTCTACAGCTTATAGGCTTACCTCTGGCCCTCGTTGGGAGTAAGAGTCTGTCTCTCTTCGCTTCTCCTCAGGCCTCTATCAAGTAGCAACTTTGAAGACTAGTTTTCTAGAGTCTCCTGGACCACTCCATTCTTGATTGTCGTCTCTCTGACCACTTGTAAGCCTCCCATGACCCTTTCCCAGCTGGATCTAATAACTGAACAGGACCATCTGATCCCTAGCCAGTCGGGGTCAGCTGAGAGGGTAGTTGATCCTTACAGGCACAGCTGGGCTTGACTTCCCTTGAAAGGCCGGCCAGCCCTTCTCACAAATTAGCTATTGTAGGTAGGACCCTGTACTGTAGCTCATCCAGAGTTATGAAAATCCACAAAATAATCATGGCTTGTGATTTTCAATATTAAGGACTGAATAAGCACTATAAAAATATATAAGGACCTCAGGATTTGGCTCTGAATATAACTGATATATGGCTAAATATTAGTGTCACATGTAACTTTACTACACAAATAGGACATTTCCATGGTTTTGAGTAGCATGCTCAGAGCTAGCCTAAATCTGCTTGGTAACATGTGTTGCCTGAATTAACTTTCCAACTGTGATGGACTTCTTTCTATGTGTTTAACAGGTATCAAAAACAAAGCAGAATGAAAACCTAATCAGGATGTTACTTCGAGCTGGCACAGATGTTAATGCTACAGACTGCGTAAGTAGGTTTGTACAGCCATAGCGGTCACTCACTGGTGTGATGTATGCAACATTCATTTAGTTAATTTAGAAAAAGTAGTTTTCAGAAGCTACTAGAAATAGTCTGATGCTTCAGGGGAAGATCAACCTGTGAAAGGTTGTTTTGATGTGTTAAGCTTGTCTGGCATTGTGGCTCACTGTTGTCCCTTGAATTTCAGGGTGAAATTTGCTAAAGGACACAGTTTCTACCCCTTGGCTTTTATTCAGCTCCGTTATTCTTCTTGCCTCTAGATTCTTAATCACTATTGCCCCAAACACAGCACTAAAACAAATGTAAAATGTTAGACATACTCCCCTTGCCCTGGTGTGTTACATTTGACAATCAGCCTGTTTATTGCTGTGGTAGAGCCTTAGTCAAATGCTGGGGAATGATGATGTGTCACATTGCATTTCTTTAAGGGTGTTGTGGCAAACTGCAAAGGAAACATACATGAGTTCAGTCACCAATCAGCCTTCAGTGAGCATGCTCTAATTCAGCAGAGGTGATGGAAGGATTCTGTGTGTGTAGAATTGGGACTGTCAAGTTTGTCAAGTGCACCAGAAAGGAGCTGACTCCCTTGTGGTTAGACCTTGTGGGTGGTTAGACTTTGTGACTATTCTGAGTGATGTTGTGGTATGATACACTGTATGAACAGCTGGGCTAGAACCTTTATCCATCCAAACTCAGGGTGAGTTCAGATTATAGTCCTACACATGAATCATCAACCTGGCTTCACAAACATCCATGGACCTGGTCTGGTGCAGTTTATTGGTCAAGGGCATTCCCAACTTTACCACTGTTCTCTTCTGGAGGAGTGGGATAGTCTGATCCCTACAACCTCTTAGTCTTCAGAGGGCACTGGGTGGTGTCTTCTCCCTCCTGGTCTCAGCTAGAGACTGCCTGGTATACACCTACTCCCATCAGGGTCTCTGGTTGCAGTAAATAAACTCTTTCTCTTTACTCCACATAGAGCGGAAGAGCGGGAAAGCTCCATCTCTTTCTTCAGCCAGCCTCTGCAGCACTAAGGCATAAGCAGATAGTGTCCCATAAGCCTTCATTATTGATAATGTCTATGAAAGGTCCTGACACTCAATAGCAGCCACAGGCTACTTGCTAGGGAATCCCAGGTGCTTCTCTAACTATCATACAAAGGCTGATGCGGTGTAGCAAGAGCAGGCATGCTTCTATATTCCTACTCTTCTCTCATAAGGATGGAATCATTTCTCTTGTATAATGAGCTAAGGAAGCACGATGCTATAGTCACTGTGGCCAGATTTTAGAGGAAAACATGGTCATAAGCTAATGTATTGCAATTACATCCTTATAGAATCATAGAACTGGAAGGGACCTCAAGAGGTCATGTAGTCCAGTTCCCTGCACTTATGGCAGGACTAAGTATTATCTAGACCATCCCTGACAAGTGTTTGTCTAATCTACTCTTAAAAATCTCCAATGATGGAGTTTCTACAACCTCTCTAGGCAATTTATTCCAGTGCCTAACTACCTTGCTAGTTAGAAAGTTCCATTGCTGCGATTTAAACCCATTGCTTCTTGTCCTGTCCTCAGAGGTAAAGAACAACCATTTTTCCTCCCTCCTCCTTATAACAATCTTTTGTGTACAGGACTTGAAAAGTGTTGTGTCCTCACTGTCTTCTCTTTTCCATACTAAACAAACCCACATTTTTCAGTCTTCCCTCATAGCTCATGTTTTCTAGACCTTTAATCATTTTTGTTGCAATTCTCTGGACTTCCTCCAATTTGTCCACATTTTCCCTGAAATGTGGTGTCCATAATACTCCAGTTGAGGCCTAAGCAGTGTGGAGTAGAGCAGAAGAAATTACTTCTTGTGTCTTGCTTACAACACTCCAGGATGATGTTCACTCTTTTTGAAACAGTATTACAATGTTGATTCCTATTTAGTTTGTGATCCAGTATGACCCCCAGATCCTTTTCCGCAATACTCCTTCCTAGGCAGTCATTTCCCATTTTGTATGAATGCATCTGATTGTTCCTTCCTACGTGGAGTACTGTATATTTGTCCTTATTGAATTTCATCCTATTTACTACAGACCATTTCTCCAGTTTGTCCAGATCATTTTGAATTCCAATCCTATCCTCCAAAGCACTTGCAACCCCTCCCAGCTTGGTATCATTTGCAAACTTTATAACCGTACTCTCTATGCCATTATTTAACATTGATGAAGGTGAAGAACCAGATTGAGAACGGTCTTCTAGCATGTTGTACAACCAGGGCCAGCTCTAACTTTTTTGCCACCCCAAGCAAAAAAAAAGAGGAGCGCCACCAGAGCAAAAAATAATAATAAAGGGTGGCACGGCCAGAGGTGCGCTGTTCCAAGATTTGCTGGAATGCCGCCCCTTACAGAGTGCCGCCCCAGGCACGTGCTTCCTATGCTGGTGCCTGGAGCCGGCCCTGTGTACAACTCAACTTTTTAAAATCTGTGAAGCTTACACTGGATGCTAGTAAACATGTTTAGATAATACATTCACCTGGGGAAAACCAGCATACCTGTCCAATTTTTGGAATGCTAACATTTGATAGACATATCTGGTCTGTTACGTGTGTGATCAGAGATTTCACTCAATTTAATAAAATCACAGAAATGGCATGTCAGGGGTAAAGATTCTCACTCTGTAACATGGTAACGCCCTGTTAAATAGAGAGATCCAATGACTACGGTGTAATGCTTCTCTATTTGTTGTAATGATTATTATATTGTCTCTGATATTTACAGGGCTAGGATTTGTAAAACTTAAAATGTCCTAAATACAGAAATAGTTTTTTTTTTAAAACCTGCTAATTTCACAGGACTGAACAGAAACATGCAGTGATTCTCCTGTACCCAGACTACTGCCTAGGCATGTTTACTAGCAGGCAATGTAAGCTTTGCTGTAGCAAAGCATTGGTCTGCATTAGGGGGTCGTGGGGAGGATAATGAGTTGTTTTATGTCGGGGGTGTGGGAGGGAGGGATGTGCAACCTCCTGTGTAAGTAGATGGTCTTTAGGATAGCAACGCAACCTGAACCAGATCCCTCAATCTCTACATTCTCAAGCTTTGCAGAGACTTAAGTCTGGGCCTGTATCTAGATTCTTATTTTGTGGCATAGACCCATCTCTGGTAAACAGTAAAACAATCAATCTAGTCACTCCATCACATGAAGTGCCTTCTTGCTCATATCACATATGGCTACATAGCTTCCCTTTTCAAGAAACACACAAAACAACGTCCAACATACAAATACCATTGGCAGGTGGGCTGATGAAATGACAGATGAATGTATGTCTACAATTCCTGCTTAAAGCATGGCAAAAGTAAACTGTACCTGGATTCTGTTTACTTTCAGTCTGGTAGCACAGCCCTTCATTATGCCTGTGAAATGAAAAATCAGTCAGTGGTTCCTCTGCTACTTGAAGCCCATGCCGATCCTTCTATCAAGAATAAGGTAAGGAGATAATAACTGTGTCTGTGAGCCTTGCTAAGCCTCCAGAAATCAGGTGGCTGGCACAGGAGTATCCAAGAGTGGATTCACTTCTAGGGAAGGACAAAGAAATATTTGCCCCACTGCCTTTCTGGGGGGAGAACAGCTTTAAACTGAAAATTGTCCATGTTTGGAGCTGTGCAGGGTTCTTGGGGGAGGTACTGAATCAAAGTATCTCCTAGGGGTCTTGCCCATGCCCCTGCCAGTCCAGCACTGCCCACTTCCAGTTATGAAGACTGATTGCAGCCCCCTGCTGGAAAGAGATATGTGGGTACCTGCTGGGAGCCTTGCACACTAGGTTATGCCAGTGGAAGGAGCTGAATCAGCAGCTTCCGTTCCCAAAGGTGGCTCATCCATCACTAATCAAATGTCAAAGGAAAGAACTGGTTTCTCACCACATACCAGAGATGTCTTGGCAACACTGCAGTCCCTTCACTTATTATTGCTTCAATGCGGACTTCTGACATCAGCCACGTTGAATAACAGAATGAATTGGATGTGATTGAAATAAAGCACCTGACCCACTGACTGATGGGGAGCAGGATCAGTTCATTTTGAGACTATAAGACTATCTATAAGTGCTGGGGATTCTTATCAGTATGGATCAGACAATACAAACCATATAGGTGAACACAAACTGACTGATCTGTGCAGTGAGGCTCTTAGGGTACGTCTGCACTGCAGTCAGAGGTGTGATTGCAGCCCATGTGGACATACCCAAGATGGATTTAATCTAGTTAGTGGAAGAACCAATAGCAACAACATTGCGGCAGTACAGACTGGGCTGTCCCAGCCTGCTCTGGACCCTGGGTACTTAGCTAGAGAACTAGCCTGTACTGAAGTCCGTGCTGTCACAGCTTCACTACTACTGGGCTGGGTGCTAAATAGATTAACACTACCTCACGTGTTTCTACACATGCTGCACTTCCACCTCTGATTGCAATAGAGACATACTCGCGCGCAAGTACCTGCTTCCATGATTCTTATCACCGCCTGTTTTGTTTCTTTCTTTTAGAATGGGGAATCTCCATTGGATATAGCGAGAAGATTAAAGTTCACCAACATTGAATATATGTTAAAGAAGGCATCCTAGCCCTTAATCGGCTGATGTTAGAGTATTAGGCACTCCCTGTTGTACAGTACCAAGAATGTCATGGAGATGTCGGTTTTTTTAGGATTTGATGTTTTCTGCAGACATGGACTGTATTATATCTACTGGTATGCAGTCAGTACATGTGGCATATAAAATACATAGCCATGTGGTGTGCCTGGAAGGAGTTGTTTATTTTTATTCCAATGACTTGTAATAATTTTCATGTATTTTTCCCAATTTATCCCCTTACTTACACTAGCAAGGAATTTTAAAAAGTAAAAAAAAATAAAAAATTGAAATTTGAGGACTACAGAAAACATGATTCACAACAGATTTTTTTAAAAAACTTGTATTTAAAATTTATAATATATTTTTTAATAGATTGCTGGATATATCTGACCACAAGACCGTTGCCCCAGTGGTCTGCAAGCCCAATATCTTACATTTGTAGCTTTTCCTTTCTACAGTTTCATGACTAGTGATGGCAGACCAGGGTGTGGTTCTTCAGTGGAGCAAAGCTGCCACTCCAGTACACACCTCTTATGGCTGGATGGAATGATACAGCAACTCTGCCTCAGTTTCCTGCACTATCCTTTGGCCCAGTCTAGCTGTAAGAGTGACCCTCTAGGCAGACCCCTTTAGAGTCCAGCCCTTTCCAGGGCTTCAGTCTTTTATCAAAGTGTAACCAAACATAAGAAATAATTCAACCTTCATCCTGGTCAGGGTCAGCAGGCCAGCTCTCCCACATACACGTCTCTCTTACTATATTCTTTCGCCAATGATCCCTCTGTCAGGGGATGACACATTCTTCCCCTCACTCAAGGGTTCAGACAGGCTGCTGCTCATCTGGTCTTCTACCTCCAGTTCTCCTTGGCAATAGCCTGTCTTCTCTTCTCACCTGTCGATTTCTCAGCCTTCTTTCAGGTTGCTTCCCGGAGAGGAGAAACTCCTCTCCTCTGAGGCTCCCTTCCAATTGTGTTCATCCAGCTCTCTATAGACATATATAGCTCTATATAGACATCCCCAGCTGTCCCCCAATAACTAAGTTTTGCCACCTGATCTCCATTTGATCAGAATCAGCTGTTGAGTGAGAGGGGCGCAGGAGTAGCTGATCCATCTCACAACAAACCTTTAAAGCCCCCCCTTTCCCCTGACATGCAACAACACAGAACTCTCGATTTTGTCTCTTTGCTACTTTTTGAAAGGAAAATGGACAAGTAAAATCTAATCCTCCCAAGTAAAGAAATAAAGGGACAGCCTCTCTCCTGTGCCAGTGAGTCACAGAGCAGGAGGAGCAGGGTGGCACCAGGGAGTAGCTTATGGCTTCCTGGTTCTCTGGTCTGGGCCAATGCCAATGATGTTTAAAGCTACTCCTGGGAAGCTCCAAATTTCACCATGGCATAGGGTCCTTAATGGAAAATCAATGGAAGATTGAGGGAGGGGAAACCATAATGGGAGTGAATACTGGCATTACTGGGGGCCAGGAGAGGGGAATGTGATATGCGGTAAGGTTGGAATGCAGACCAGAGCAAGGTGGGGTAGGGTCTTACTACATGAGCAGAGCTCTAAATACAGATTTGATATGATTGCCATCTGGGAAACTTGAGAGAAGAAACTTCCATAGAGCAGCCTAGAAGCCTTAGCTAAGAAATGTAAATGAAAGGAAAATGTTTGTCAGCCTACCATGACATGAGAGCTGACGGGTGTGGGGCTGAGCTAGAGAAGAAGGTGGTCAAAGGACAGACAGACACCATTTCTAATAAAGAAAGAACAGTAGGTGACATTTGCTATTATTTTGGAAGTCTGGTGAAAATTCAAGAAAAAGTATGGATGGAATTTTTTGGCTTGTGACTATTTTGCTCTATGTTTGCAATACACGTGGAGGGGTTAATATTACTTCTGGTTGCTGTATCCTCTATGTGTCTCCCTCTCACTCATCTTTGGGAAAAACAACCACCCAACAAAAATCTAAAATGAAAAATATCTGTCCCTTTCCATCACTCATTTAATTTAACAGTCACACTCATGGGATGATGTTTTCACTAGTGCCACCTCTGCATGTTCAAAAATCCCAAATTAGACACCCAAAGGGGCATGAGATTGGCTTCAAAATCATGAAGATAAAATGACAATTAACTGTTTAAAAAAGCATTGACTACTGTTAAGACATTTAAAGCCTAACTCGTGCTGAGGCTGAGATACCCCAATTGATAGAACACCCTTCCCCATCCCTACCTGTCCAGAAACTATTGGATATGCAGTAAGAGAACTTGCATTCTTACATTAGATTGAATAATTAAGATTGACACAGCTAACTCCGGGACATACATCAGAAAATGACTGAGATTTTTATTTATTAACTGCAACTATGTCTTAAATCACAAATCAGAACTCAAAGCACAAGTACACACAATCTAGTGCCTTGATTATATACCTGTCACATGTTTTCCAAGTTAATCATACCATCACCTCCCAATTTCTTGCTTTTAATAATATAAAAAGCCCCACAGTCTCCCTACAATGTTTTTAAGAGAGGAGTACACACAGGCAGGAGCAGGTTTAATTTTTCAGTATCTTAAACCCACTGAAAGAATCACCCAGGGCAACAAAACAGAAGAGCATGACATTTTAAATGAAAGAAATGAAAATAGAACCAAGAACTTCAACTCATTTGAAAGCACCGAACAGCTGAGTCTTCTCATGGCTTGCTTGCAGTTGCATTACTGACTAAAGGAACTTTCTCCTGGTAGTTAGCTAAGCCTAAATAGTAACATATATTTCAGTTTGTGCCTATAGGTTAGTAATTACCACATCAAAGCTGCTCCTGGAAATAAAGTATCTGAATTTATAGCATGTCTCTTGCTACAGTGTGGATTGGATGGAAAAGTGATAGCCGGAAAACTGAAATAAATCTGTCAAGATGAGCTAATAAAATTTAGCACCTGTGATCTTTTGATCCCTAAAGTGCTTAACAAACATTAGAAAATTAATCCTCACTACAGCCCTACAAGGTAGGCTAGTATTCCCATTTGGCAAATAGGAAGCTTGAAAGAGAAGTGGAGTGAGTTCTCCAGAGGCTATGAAGGAAATCATTCTCCAGCTCCAAAGTCAATTTTTTTTAACCTAAGAACTTCGACAATCTCTTTAAAAGCTTCCCACTAAAAAACATGCTTTTTAAAAGTTATGAAAGAAATGCTATTGTCTGAAACTGGATGAATGTCATGAATCACCCCACGATAGACTATATGGCAGAGATTAACACATTTCAAAGAAAGCGATAATCTGCCATATTACCTGGGGTATGTACAGGACTGCTTTTGCAGCTTCAAAACGGATTCTTCTTGGAAATGTATCACAGCTTCCTGAGATAGTTCCCTATTTACTGAAATTCACCACCAGGTTGGAAAATACAGTAGAGTGACAAATGTAGTATAATACAGGCCAGACACAAGGTCCTTTACTAATCCTGTGATTAATAACTTTAAGGAAAGAAAACTATCCCTATTGCTGAGCACAATAGAAGGATCGAATCATTCAATCTCAGGAACCACTGTGTGGCTTCAGGGATGCTTCTTCATCAGCTCAATGATTTTCACATACATGCGCTTAGCTGCATCAAGACCCCAGATAAAATCTAGATGTTCCCATTCAGGAAAATGCTTGTGGTAAATGAGATTAGTAATTCGACCGAGTAATGCGGCTAAATCCTTTGGATCTGCAATCAAGTCACGTCCACCACTCCAAATAGCAATGGGCATTTTCAGTTCTTCTATCTTGTATATAGGAGGGGTAGTCTGGCAAAAGTGGAAATGGATTAGAAATGAAAACCTGTAAAGCTACACCAATTTTTTAGCAAACAAATTCTGAAGAGACAGAGGCCTATTTTCTTCCTTTCACAATCTACTAAAAAACAGTAATAATAAAGCCTGCTTTCTGAGTCCCTTTTTCATCCTGTTAATTGCAACAACAACCCTATTCCTGGATTTTTGCACAATATCTTAATGAAAATTCTCTAGCAATTTGATATCTGGATGGGGGACAAACCTTAAAATTAGAGTGATCAATTTCAAAAGATTAATAACCATGCTTATAATACAGGTGTTAAAGTACATTGGCTCATGTTATACATTTTTAAAGAAAATATATTTGTATCATATAAACATATTCTAGCATTCTATTCACATCTTAAAGAATTGTGATGCACTCAGCAAAATACAAGGCATTTTATTTCTTATGCTCCTTTTGTCCATAAACCAGATTTTTGCAACTTATTGCTAATTAAAATGAGACATTTTAGACTACTATTTTTTTATTCATAGGCTTTTCTTTGGTACTTATTATCACAGTACCTCACAAACCTTAATGAATTCATCTTCACAGCAATCCTAGAAGGAAGTATTATTAATCTCATTCTACCAATGGGAAACTGGAGTGGAGGGAGACATTAAGTGCATTGCATGAAATCATACAGGAAATCTGTGACAGAGCCAGGAATAGATTTTGGTTCTCCTTAGTCTGAATCCATTGCCTTAAACACAGGATTGTCCCTGTAGCTACACACACACACACATACCCTACCTCTCCCACTTTTGTAAATTGACCTGTGGTAGCAAAGGATGTGTGCTTTACATTACTTTGGTTTTAAATGGTATATAGTAAAACCTCGATTTAACGGACTAATTCGGGCGAGGGGGTGTCCGTTAAATCAGAAAGTCCGTTATTTAATTAAAAAAAAAACAATGAGCTGTCGGAGCCGGCAGCCAGCCCGCCCGGGTCCCAGGACCTGGAAGCCAGCCCGCCCGCTGCCATGACCTGGGTGGCAGCTGGGAGCTGGCAGCCAGCCTGCCCGCTGCCTGAACCCGGGCAGCAGCCAGGAGCCGGCAGCCAGCCCGCCTGCTGCCTGGACCCGGGCGGCAGCCGGGAGTCGGCAGCCAGCCCTTGACAAATGGATTTCGGATGCGTCAGACTTGCTTAGAAATTTTGTCCGTTGCATCCGAAGTCCATTAAATCAAGGTCCGTTAAATCGAGGGTTTACTGTATTTAGGAAGTATCATTGCCATAGCCACACAAACAGTGAAAATGCAAATATTAGCTGTTACAAAATGGATTCTTCACTTTCTGATAAAGTATGCAAGGATAGCATCAAAAGACACTTCTATCTGGAAGGGCATTACCATCTTAGAGGATGAACCTCCTCACACAACTCAGGGCATGTGATTTCTGGGAATTTCCTTCAACTGAAAGACAATTCTGTCTTATTTGTTAACAATCCAAAGTAAGTCTATTATATTTATTAAAGATACTTGGTCTTTTGGCCTCAAGATGAAAACCTTGTCTGTGTTGCTTGGACTGTGAAGTAAAAACATTATCTAAGTTATGTCTGAGTGTTCATAGAATCATAGAATATGAGGGTTGGAAGGACCTCAGGAGGTCATCTAGTCCAACCCCCTGCTCAAAACAGGACCAATCCCCAACTAAATCATCCCAGCCAGGGCTTTGTCAAGCCTGACCTTAAAAACCTTTAAGGAAGGAGATTCCACCACCTCCCTAAGTAAACCATTCCAGTCAGGGGCATAGCCAGGTTTGAGCTGCAGGGGAAGTGATCAGCAAAAAAAAGGCACTAGCAAAAAAAGGCGCCATTTCCAAAAAAGAAGGCGCCACCAAAAAAAAAAAAAGGTGCCACTTCCACTTCCAATTGCACCAAAAAACTTTACCTGGTGGAGCTGCCACCGAAATGCCACCACAGAACAAAGTGGTGAAGCGTGTATCTCCGCTGAAATGCCACCAAAGGAATTGGAGTCCTTTCGGGGGGGGGGGGGGGGGGGGCTCTAGGGCCCAGGGGGTCTCACCAGATGAAGTCAGTGCAGTGGCTGCAGAACATGGGCGGAGGGGCGCTGGGGGAGGGTCGGGGGGCTCTGGGGGGACTGGGGGGCTCTAGGGGGTTCTCACCAGATGAGGTCGGTGCAGTGGCTGCAGAACGTGGTCTGCTTGAAGAAGCGCGCGGTGACTTTGTGGCTCTTGACCACATAGATCACCTTCTGGCACAGCGCCCCCTTGCGGCAGAACAGCAGCTTGGCCAGGCACGCCAGCTCGGTAGGCGACCAGTGCCATGGCCCCACCTGGGCCCCCCAGCACCGGGCAGAGGGGACTGCGGGGGGGGGGGGATGGATGGAGGAATAAACAGAACAGAGATGGGGGGATGGGGCGTGAAGAGGATGGAGGGAGAGAGAGAGGGGGGGATGAGGGATGGAGAGGATGGAGGGGACGGAGGGAGAGAAGGCAGGAAGGTGAGAAGGGAGAGGATGGATGGATGAGAGAAGAGATGGGGGTAGGGAGCAGGGGGGATGGAGGAGGCAAGGGACAGCGAGAAGGAGGGATGGAGAGAAGGGAGATGGAAGAGGAGGCAGTGGATGGAGGGAGAGAGAGAAGGGAGGAAGGGAGGGATGGAGAAGGGAGATAGAAGGAAGAGAGGGATGGAGGGATAGACAGAAGGCAGGAAGGGAGGGATGGAGATAAGCGGAGGCAGCGGACGGAAGGAGAGAGAGAAGGGAGGAAGGAAGGGATGGAGGGATGGAGAAGGGGATAGAGAGAAGGGATGGAGGGAGCGAGAGGAGGCAGCGGACGGAGGAAGAGAGCAGGGAGGAAGGGAGGGATGGAGAGAAGGAGGGAAGAAGGAGGAATAGAGAGAAGAGGAGGCAGTGGGCGGCGGGCTGAAGCCGACGGCGGAGCGGAGCTGTCCGGAGCCGCAGCCGGGGGCCGAGCGCGCCGGTGGGGGGGCTGCCGGCCGGAAGTTTTATGAGACATAATCCTGCCGGCAGCCCCCCCCACCGGCGCGCTCGGCCCCCGGCTGCGGCTCCGGACAGTTCCACTCCGCCGTCGGCTTCAGCCCGCCGCCCGCTGCCTCCTCTTCTCTCTATTCCTCCTTCTTCCCTCCTTCTCTCCATCCCCCTTCTCCATCCCTCCCTGCTCTCTCCCTCCGTCCGCTGCCTCCTCTCGCTAACTAAGGACAAGTATCAGATGTCAAAATCTCCGATGAGCAAACTGCATCTCGCCAGCCCAGCACCAGTGTCCCACCGCTGGACGTGTGATGGCAAAGATAAGTTATCGGGCATCTTTGCCATCACCCGTCCAGCGGTGGGACACTGGTGCTGGGCTGGCGAGATGCAGTTTGCTCATCGGAGATTTTGACATCTGATACTTGTCCTTAGGTAGCAAGATTCTTCACCTGAGCTCTTGCGAGTCCTGCAAAGAAAGAACCTCCCCCTAGAAATCAGCTTGCAAAGAGGGACCTGCCCAAAAAATGGGACAAAATTGACATTTTTGTTAAAAAGACGGGACAGTCCAGAAATATGAAAAAACCGGGACTGTCCCGTTCAAAATGGTACGTATGGTCAGCCTAAAATAGAGGGGAATGATCATGTCCCTCGATCTGCTGGTAACGCCCCTATTTATACAACCCAAAGTGCCGCTAGCCTTCCTAGCAACAAGGACACACTGTTGACTCATATCCAGCTTCTCGTCCACTGTAACCCCTAGGTCCTTTTCTGCAGAACTGCTGCCTAGCCATTTGGTTCCTAATCTGTAGCAATGTATGGGATTCTTCCATCCTAAGTACAGGACCCTGCACTTGTTCTTCTTGAACCTCATCAGATTTGTTTTGGCCCAATCCTCTAATTTGTCTAGGTACCTCTGTATCCTATCCCTACCCTCCAGTGTATCTATCACTCCTCCCAGTTTAGTGTCATCTGCAAACCTGATGAGGGTGCAGTCCACACCATCCTCCAGATCATTAATGAAGATATTGAACAAAACCGGCCCCAGGACCAACCCTTGGGGCACTCTACTCGATACCAGCTGCTAACTAGACATGGAGCTATTGATGACAACCCATTGAGGCCAACGATCTAGCCAGCTTTCTATCCACCTTTTGCTGTATGCACTAATTGATGCACTAATTTCTCCATAACAAGAATCCTCTCATTTCTGGGATTTGTTTTGTTTTTTGAAGCATCCTCTAATTTGGCCTTTCCCAATAAGACACTGCCAATAATCTAGCAGCTACTACCAGGTGAGAGATTCATTCCTTTGCCTGTAACCATTCTCACTGGAATGTCCCAGGAGAATTATCAAAGGATCATTTGGTAATAAGTCTCCATCCATTTGTAATATTTGGTTATGCATCTTAACCTTTAATAATTGGGCATGTCCACATACAGGCATAAAATCACTTCTTTATCCACAGTTTCACCCACAACTATCCGAACACAATATATTTATATATTCTTTTTAACTTCACTGATGTAAGGTACCATTGACACATCTTCTAGAAATGTTCCTTTATAGTACTAAAAATTGAGGTTTCCAGTGTTTAATTTTTTAATTTTTTATTCAAAGATCACAGCAGTTTTCACCAAAAGGTATGTTAACCTACCTGATTGTATTTCTCCATGTTCTTTTCCTTGCAGCCATAGTCATAAGCTTGCAATTGCTTTGAATAAAATACCTATTAATTATATAATATAAAGAGTTATAACTATAGTGAAAGTCTGGATTGATAAAGGGATAGAGAGCAGAATACAGCATTTTTCATCCTGTTAAAACTTTGAGCCAAATGTTGCTCTCACACTGTTCTAGTGGTTAACTACCCTCACTTTTAGAAATGTGACTTTATTTCTAACCTACGTGTCTCTCTCTTCAGTTTCCAGCCACTGGATCATATTTCACCTCTGTCCACGAGATTAAAGAACCCACTTGTATCAGAAATCTCCTTCCCATATAGATACTGAATTGAAGTTTAAGGAACCAGACAGTAGGCCAGATTGCTCCTTTGTGTGACTTGAATGATTTCAGTTGTTACACCTGTGAGAAATTTGAACCATTGATGTAAATATGGAGTAACTCTACTGACTTCAGTTACTCCAGATTTTGCACCTAGTGTAAGTGAGATCAGAATCAGGCCCATTGTGTTTACCAGTCTTGGCTATTTTCAGTTCAACAGATATGTATGCAATTGGTATATTAACTTTTATATTGCAGTAGGGCCTAGAGGCTAGCCAGGTCAGAGGTTCTTGGCGCTGAGCATTGTATAAGCATGTAGGAAGTTACAGCTGCTGTCCCCTCCTCTGCCCCCGATGGGCGTATTTTGCATCTTAATCTAGAAAAAATTCAGGAAAACAATGTTCATCCTAAGGATGGTGAAACAGCCATTTGAGATACCGTATTTTCCGGCGTATAAGACGACTTTTTAACCCCGGAAAATCTTCTCAAAAGTTGGGGGTCGTCTTATACGCCGGGTATGTGAGAGTCTGACGGGTTCAAAATGGCGGCGGCTGCTCCTGTGCGAGGAGGGGAAGCGAATCCGGGTGGGGGGAGTGGAGGAGGCCGAGGAGGAGGCCGAGGAGCTGCCGCCCAGTCCCTGCGGCTTCCGCACCTTCCGGACCCTGAGCACCGGGCAACTGGAGCTGGGCCGGCTGCAGGTGGCCCGGTGGGCGGGGCGGCGCTTCCCCCCCGAGCCCACCCGCAGGTGTCCGGGGCCGGCGGGGAACGGGAGCAGCTCGGGCCCCGGGGCGCCCCGGGAGGACAGGCTCTCAGCGCGGGGCGATCCCACAGGCCGCCCGGCGGACAATGAACCGGGGATGAGGGAGCCGGGCCGGCTGCGGCGGAGCTTCAGCTTCCGGCAGTGGAGCAGCGGGGAGCTGGCGCGGGCCCTCTGCTGGGACAAGCGCCACAGCAGTTCGGGCTGCCTGGTCCCGCCGCCCGGGCCTGCGGCCGCCTGTGCCGAGCCAGAGCCGGGCAGGGCAGCAGGGCGCTGGGGTGAGAGCGGGGAGCTGGGGACGCTCGACCTTGGGGTGCTGGGTCTGGGGGGAGGCGGCGGCAGCGGCAGCCGGGGGGCGAGTTAGGGGAGGGGCACCCCCAGAGTGACTCCCTCATAGCCCTGGGGCACCCCCCAGTGCGACCTCCCTTGGGGTGAGTTGGGGGGAGGTTTGAGTGGAGTGAGTGGGGTTGGGGCAGGGGATTTGAGATGTGGGGTGAGTTAGAGGGTTGCGGGGGTGGAGACTGGAGGTGGGGTGGGGCAGGGGATTTGGGGCCGTGGACTGGAGTGAGTTAGGGGGTGGGGTGGGTGGAGATTTGAGGTGGGGTGATTTAGGAAGTGGAGGCTGGAGTGAGTTGGGGTTGGTGGGGGTTGATTTGGGAGTGGGGTGGCTTTTCCCCAGGGGCATTGCCTGTAACTGGTTTTGAGTCTGTTCACTGGGTATGTGAGGGTTTCTTTGCTGAAAAGGGTGAGCATTGCAGACACACTGAGACCATCCTGACCCCCTTCAAATCTGATGTTTTTTTAATTTTTATTTGGTGTGCGTTGGAAGAGGGGTAGTTTTATACTGCGAGTATATCCCAAACTCTATATTTTAACTGGAAAAGTTGGGGGTCATCTTATACGCCCAGTCATCTTATATGCCGGAAAATACGGTAATTGCTTGACTATTCTGGGCTCAGTCGAAATCAAGGAAACTATGCGCATATTAAGGTACTATGACCCGATGAAATAAGGGTGGCAGAATCATGACCTCTTTAATTAGGCAAGGTCACTAACTGTTTGTATTTCTATTTGGAAGACAAGATATGTAACATGATTTTATCTAAATTGCTTATACTGACCCATTTAAGTTGTTACTGATCTTCTGGAGATGGTTTTAAAAGATTTTGCCATTTTTAAGAGAAAATTCAAGAAATTATCAATCTGATCCAACAGCAATGTTACCTCTTCCTTTAAATTCCGGTAATGTATATTAATGGCATTCCAGTGGGTATCAATTTTTAATGAAAAGCCAAAGACCACATAAGGAGCTCTGTACATTACCACTGAATTCTATTATTTGTAATAAAGGAAAACGAGGATACTTATCTGCCATTTCAGATCAAAATTGTTGGAATGCACCAGCTTTGTTCTATGCATAATGGGCTGGATCCTGCATCATTGACTTCCAACTGGTACATTATCAATCCCAGTCAGGTAATGGTGAGAGCAGAGGTAAAAAAATGTAAAGCATCTAAGTGACTTAGGAACCCTAAGTCTCGTTTTCACAAGTGACTTAGGGCCAGATTTTTACAGATATTTGAAATCAGTGGGATTTTGGCCTTAACACCTTAAAATTATATGGAATATGCTCTATTTCACTTATACAGCTTTCAAATAAAAATGTTTTTAACTATAAAAAAAACTAAGCCTGCAAGCTCCTGGCTCTACTGTCCAATTCCTAAATGCATAATATGTCATGAAGAAATCTCAACACCTGATATCAAAGGGATAAGGCTTTTGTAAAAATTGTTGTAGTAAACAACACTCTGGCTAGAAAAAAATAAATGATAATGTGTGATAAGACAAGTTGGTCAAGTCTCTAAGGCCTGGACCCACAATGGAACTTGAGTGATATAACACCTAACTGTTAAGTTCCTAGAAAGTCACTGGAACAACACCATGAACCATGTAGCCTGAGTTAGACGTCTTCTGCTCCTATGCAAGGAATGTGAGGAGCAGGTTTCTGATCCACAAAAGCTAGGACATTAGCCAGGGAGCTGCCTAAGTTAGCCAATTGAAGATGCTGATGGGACAGGTGTGTTCTAAGCCCCACTCCTCTCTCAGAGATAGACCCCTAAATCCATCCTCTCTCTGCTTGAGAGTTACAGCTGGGAAGTCACTGCCTGAATCAGACAGCTTAGGTGCCTAAGTCATTTCTTGTGAGAATGTTAGGTGCCTGCTTTGTTCCACACAAAACCTAGCAGGTGGTGGTTCCCACTGCATAACTTTTACTCAGTGGACAGGCAACTCACTTGCAATGTGGGAACCCCAGGTTCAGTTCCTCGCTCTGCCTCAAGGGGCAGGAGCATTTCAATGGGGTCTCCTACCTCTCAGGAGGATTCTCTAACCACTGAGTTATCAGATATCTGTTGGGGGCTCCCTCAGTCTCTCCTGTCGAAGCTGTTCCACTATGGATAACTACTTAAAGACAGGCACAAAGAGAGTGAGAATAACTCTGTAGCCTGGTGGTTAGAGCAAGCGGCTGTGAGATGGGAGACGCAGCTCCAATGACTTTCATGGGAAGAACTTGAACAGGAGTGACTGAGAGAGACCTGCATCAGACTATCCCATTGCCTAGCCACTCTCCTGTTTAAATTCTTTCCTCCCGATCAGGCCCGAGTGACTGTTCCAACCACTGAGTTAGAAGGTGGGCACTACCTCTTCACCCAGTTTTGGAACAGGACCTGACCTAACAGTCAGCCTCTAAGCTTGTCCACTGGATCAGGCCCTGCAGGCAAGATAGGTAGGTGAACATCTTCCCCATTTGTGGCTCACTCTGGAGTTTACATGGGAGATAGGCATGCAGGCATCTAGCATGAGGAAGCTTCATGCATACCCAGAGACAGCAACATAAGTGCATAGGGAACTTTCATATTGGAGACTTAGGTGCTGAGTGAGTTTAGACATTTACAGAGTCAGGCAGCAGCTAAGCAGGAGTTCTATGGACCACAGAGAAGCCTAAAATTGGGTATTAGGCACCTACATACCTTTATGGATCTGGGCCTAGCACAGTAGCCCTGACTTTGTTTCAGAGTATCAAGTACACTTATACTACATAAAATACACAGCAGTTACAAGTCAAAAGCTGAGAAATACCTGGCGCCAATGTAAGATATTCTGTACAGATGTTCCAGCAGGCGAATGGCTGATGTACATGGCTAACCGACTCTGAAAAGAAAACATTTACTAGTTGTTATCAATATGGGATCCATTTGGTTAGACTCAGAGTCATAGACTTTAAGGCCAGAAGGGACCATCATGATCATGTAGTCTGATCTCTTTCACGTTGTTGGCCACAGAACCTCACCCACAACTCCTGTAATTGACCCATAATCTCTGGTAGAGTTTCTGAAGTCCTCATATCAAGGCTTAAAGACTTGAAGTTACAAAAGAATCCACCCACATTTACTCTAATTTATACCAGCAAGTGACCCATGCCACACGCTGCAGAAGAAGGCAAACCGCCATGCCCAGATTTTTAAAGCTAAAAAGCACCAGTTTCACCATTGCATAAAAAAAGATTAAAACATGTTACCCTTAAAATATAAAAACATGGAACTTATGAACAAGTCTACAAAATAATTGGCTTCATGCTAAGAATTTACAGGTGACATTTTGGCCTCTAGAGGGAGTCCTTGTTGTGTGAAGTCACTATTACTGAATAAACACAGTTTCTTTGATAAAAATATTTTTAAATGAACATAAAAACTAGTTTTCAAACCAGGTACATGCCTGACCTCATAAAAAATCATATATATGTTTGTTTGTTTATTTATTTAATAACAAAGAGTTAACTATGTGTTTTACTTTTTCCACAAATAAGGAAGAAACATTATTTTATGTATTTATTTTTCTAGCTATATTATTACACTCAAAGACAATTAGTTAATATAGTGAGACAATAACTCATATTTTTCCTCAAATTTGGTTCTGGATTGAGTCTCACATTACTGACCTACCCAATGTCAGAAAAAACATTAATTGTTTAGCTTCACCATTTAGAAAGGCTAGCTCTTTCCTGAAATGGCTGTTTTAAATCGCTATAAAATCTTTCTTTTCTTTTTTTATATTGATTTTTTTAGGTCAGAGACAAACTTTGGTAGGGTTTATTTTATAATTTGGCTTTAGGACACTACCATGATTCTCAGTTGTTAGAAAAATCTGACATACTGTCACTGATTTAAAAACTGGATTTTTTTTCTTGCAGTTAGATAAAACTTCTTAAATTAATTGTTTAATCTAGGTTTAACTAAAAGAAAAGGAGGACAAAGATGGTGAATCCAAATCAGTTTGCAAACGTCAAGCCTGCCATACCATGCATTTCTGAAAACAAGCCTCTCCAGAAATCTACAAAGAGCTCTACTGAATAATCAATGGCAGGATATGGCCCACAGTATTTATTTAGACTAAAACAAGCTTCCAATTAATATCAGCAGTACCTCTGGGAAATGGAGTGCTATGTCAGTCTCAGGGTCTGATAAATTCTGATTATTAATCTTGTGGTGAAATGAAATTGTTTCATTCTTTACACGAGTTTAGTTACAGTAAATTTTGGAGAGGCACATTTTCTTCCTGCTTCCTTCATGACACAGTGCATTTGCCCTGCCCTCATATAGTTCAGCAGGCTGGTATTTGCAGGGATGGAGCATGGAACCATGGTTCCCCATCCACTCTGTGAACCTCCTTATTCAATAGCTCATGAAGAGAAGAAAGCATTGGGCATGCAGACCCAGACACCTTCTTCTCACCCTTGTGTCTTACACACATGATCAAAGCAAGAGAAAGATGCCACACAAGCAGAAGGGGATGGAGTGCTTCTTCCCCCTCCTCTTCCTGCATGGCCATGTAGCCTGAGGGCAAAAATGAGCCCACCGATAGACAGGATTAAGGTAAAATGAATTAAGATTAAGATTTAGATTAAGAAAAGAGAGCAAGTATTATGGACATGTCATTCGAGGGTTAAAATGAGAGAATGGTACAGTTGCCAAATTGGCTCTGGATCTTTAAACCTTCTGGTTGGGTAGGTGGTGGTTGGGTAGGTGGTGTATCAGCCAGATAGGAACATTTGTGAAATCTGGATCCAGATTGGATTCAGACTCTCACCCCAACATGCTATGGTAGTTTTCAATGTAATGTTCTGGTTGATCCCATCACTAGTCAAAAGCCACCCTGCCGTTGGTCAAAGTCAGCAAGAAGCTCTTATTCCCTCAGAATATCACTGAGATAGGCCAAGTACTAAGCATATATTTCCCCACATGAAAGTAGCTATGTGTCACAAACACAGGCACAAACACTATTTACCTCAGAAATTATTTGAGCATTATTTGTTTTAAATAGTCTGGTCCATACTTACCATATTTAAGTTTTGCTCATTATGCCCCGCCAAACAAGAGAGGATACATGCACAAAACCTATCCAGCTTGGTACACAATAGCATAACAGGCTTTTTCAGATGTTCATTCTGCTGAAAGGTTCCTTTAGTTCCAAGCACAGTCTGAAAAGAAAATTATTCAGTAGTTATTTCATTAAAGTTCTATTTCATACAGATGTGTTGCCACCTTACTTTTGAATATGAGCTAAGTATTCAGAGCTTGATGAAACCCTCTGCCATCCTGTAATACTTCAGCCCTAATCCTGACTTTCTTAGTTCACTGAATGATAATCACGAAGGAAATTCTCTATCCATTTCCAAGTCAATGACCTCTGTTTCAGAATATATTTCAGTTGGTTGTAAGCCTAATTACAGAGTGGAGCAGTCTTCTTCATTGCCTCCAACACTCACCTTATGCAAGGGAGCAAAGTTTTACTCTGTATTCTCTCATTGCTCTAGTTCTAAAGGAGCATGTGAGACAGAGAGCCCTGCCCTCTGATGTTCTTTAGCCACAGAACAGATACAGCACAAAGCATATACAAGCTTCTCTCCTCTGCCTTATCAATATAATTAATCATATATCATTCCCAGAAAAAAATATACTAAACTAAGGCTGAGAGCAATAATTTAAAGGTAAAAACATTTCAGAGATGTTGTAATTATCCCCAAAACAAGATTTTCAAGTCCAGGAAATTCAGAATTCAGGCTACACTTAAGAGAAATCAAATTTAAGGCACACAAACTGCTCTGCCATGTAGTGATGCTATGCAATAACTATGAATTTATGGTTTGTCCAGAATAGTGTTTGTTTTCCAAGATTAGATTTAACTGATTTTTAAGACATATTGTATAATTTTTGGGGTGGGGAATGGGACTTATAGTTTGTAAAGCTCATTTATGAGATAACTAGCAAAAGTGCCCGGCGTTGCTCGGGTCAGTCGGAGGTGGGGAGGGGGCAGACAGCTGATACCCCCTGACCAACCCCAACACCCACCCCTCACCCACCCCGACACCTTCCCACGCCCCCAGACCAAACCCGACACCCCCCCGGCTCACTTACCCCCCAACCAAACCCGACACCCCCACCTGACCCCCCCAACCAAACCCGACACCCCCACCTCACCCCCCGACCAAACCCGACACCCCCACCTCACCCCCTGAGCAAACCTGACACCCCCACCTCACCCGCCGACCGAACAGTGTATTTAATAATCTGTGTGCTACACAGTGCACCGTGAGCCGGGGGGGTGGGGTGTCGGGTTTGGTCTGAGGGGGTGGGAAGTTGTCGGGGTGGGTGAGGGGTGAGGTGTGGGTGTTGGGGTTGGTCAGGGGGTTTTGCGGTTGGTGGGGGGGTGAGGTGGGGGTGTCGGGTTCGGTCGGGGGGTAAGTGAGCCAGGGGGTGTCGGGTTTGGTCTGGGGGGGTGGGAAGGTGTCGGGGTGGGTGAGGGGTGAGGGGTGGGTGTTGCGGTTGGTCAGGGGGTGTTGCGGTTGGTGGGGGGGTGAGGTGGGGGTGTCGGTATTCTTGGGGGGATGAGGTAGGGGTGTCGGGTTCGGTCGGGGGTAAGTGAGCCGGGGGGTGTCGGGTTTGTTCTGGGGGGGGTGGGAAGGTGTCGGGGTGGGTGAGGAGTGAGGTGTGGGTGTTGGGGTTGGTCAGGGGGTGTTGCGGTTGGTGGGGGGGTGAGGTGGGGGTGTCGGGTTTGCTTGGTGGGGTGAGGTGGGGGTGTCGGGTTTGGTCGGGGGGTAAGTGAGCCGGGGGGGTGTCGGGTTTGGTCTGGGGGGGTGGGAAGTTGTCGGGGTGGGTGAGGTGTGGGTGTTGGGGTTGGTCAGGGGGTGTTGGGTTTGCTTGGGGGGGTGAGGTGGGGGTGTCGGGTTCAGTCGGGGCCTGACTGCTTATTCTCTGGAGCAGCAGAAGGCAGCTGGGGCATAACAGCTATTGTCATCCACATGGGGTTATCTACATTCCTCTGCATGCACATACCCACACTATTTCTCCTCCTCCTTTAGCTCCCCACCCCAATTCCTCTGTGTCTCAGGGTCTCAGTAGGGTCCTTGTTCCCCTACCATTTATCTCTTAGAAAAGGTCACTTTTTAAAGTCGCTATAGTTCTTTTGTTCTTCTAGGCTCAGAAGGCAATCAAAGTAAAATCCTCAAAGGCAATAGGAACTGCCACTATCTGCTAACAACTCTTGAGTGTTTGTTGAGGGGTGAATTGTCTTGAGCCACTCTTTCTTTCCTGCTTGTTTCTCCACCCAGACTCTCATGGAGTTAAACCAATATAGTCATTCAGAAAACACCCCAACAACGAGGCCAACATGCAGGATTCATAAATCATCGTTGAGCTGCTCCAAGCCCATCATAGAAATATTTGAATAATCAAATATTTAGGACCAGATTTTCAGCTGTGCTGAGTTTACTTCCCAATCCCACCTAACTCTTCTAGCCTTGACATGCCCCCCAGTAGAAAGGGAGCACGGTGTATACAGCAGCTCTGCACCACCCAAGGATTCCCCTCTGCAAGAGGAATCCTTGGCTGTTCCTTTTAGGCAGAGCAGATCAGGTGGAGTGGAAGCCAACAATCTGGCCCTATAGGTGGAGGAATGACATACCTTGAGCAGTATTTCAGGAAGACTCAAAAACTTCATCAGAGGGGTTTTGGCAA
The DNA here is from genome assembly GCA_032164245.1 of Sternotherus odoratus. NCBI lineage: Eukaryota > Metazoa > Chordata > Testudines > Kinosternidae > Sternotherus > Sternotherus odoratus. The sequence goes on along the minus strand of JAVMKO010000005.1, from coordinate 78,512,593 downwards.
ATGTAACTGTGGCTACTGGCCCCAAGGCAAAGAACATTTTTATTCTTTGAGCCAAGTCTGGCCTAATAGAAAATGCTATAAAACCTGAGAAAATACAAATTATATAGTATTATTGCAAAGCAAACATCCATAATTAAAATAAATAGTCACCATGCAGCAAACTGAAAGTTAAAAATTATAAGTAGCCTTTTATCTATTCAAATGCCATATAATTGTTCTCTAGGCCCATTGAAGTAGGACAAAAAGTAATGGGCTGAATCCGAAGCAAGGGAGATTTAGGTTTGAGATTAGGAAAAATTTCCTAACTAAGGGTTGTTGAGCTCTGGAATAGGCTTCCAAGGGAGCTTGTGGAATCCCCATCATTGGAAGTTCATATGAACTGGCTGAACAAATACCTATCAGGGATGATCTAGGTTTATTTGACTCTGTCTAAGTGTAGGGGGCTGGTCTTCTTGAAGTCCCTTGAAGCCCTATGATTCTATATTATCACAGCAAAATGTTCATCCTAAATCTCCATTTAGTGTTCATTGGGAAAAATTAAGTTTTGGGGTATTGTTCAGATGGATTCAGGTGGCCAAGAGCCAGGTTATAGTTTCAATTCGTTTTGATGCAGAACCAAATTTTCTATTAACCAGATTTCTTGATGATTCCAGAATCTTTCCTATCAAGTTTCCAAAATTCCCATAAATTGTTTTCTGAGTTTTATGATGCTCAGTTTCAAAAACACTATGTATAGGGTTGTAAATTTACAACAGTACTGTAGTATAATTGTCGTGAGGTTTGGATTTGCATTCAAATTTTTACATTTGACACTTAGAGCAGAGACCCTACCTATATAACATATAACTTGCAGATTATTTAATTGTTCAAATACAAAACTATCTTTAAAAGACTATAAAAACTGTGACAAATTCACAAGGGCAGGGAAATGTTCAGATAAAAAGAAACACACTATACTGTGAGTACTCACAGAATTCCACAGTGTTTTAAAGAGCAATTAAAATGGCCTTAACAATGCCAATGTATAGAAGATGTATAGTATTATTTGTTTTCTAAGGCTGGGATTTTCAAAGGTATCTAGGGAAGTTAAGCACCCAACTTCTATTCATGCTTTTGAAAATCCAAGCCTAAATGTATCTTTTATCATTTTTGTCTTAAGATCCTAAGAATGTTCTTACTGGAGGAGGAAAAGGGGAAAGGAATATTATGCAAAGAAGTGGTAACATGCTTCGTGCTCCCAACCACCATTTTTTTGTGTTTTCCCCAACTAGTTCCCATTTTTCAGATGGCAAGATGGCATACAAGCCTATATACCCCATCCCAATAGATCCTAGGGGTAAACAGGGAACACTCAACTGACTCTAAATGAATCAAGTCCCTTATTGCATTCATACACTAGGAACTGAGTTGACTTTCTGTACTGAAAGTATCACAGTAAACAATTTGTAAATATTGATTTAGTTGCTATAGCACCAGCAATTTGTGTTTAAATAGCAGACTAAGCACACAACACCAAGCACACAAAATCCGGCATCAGGCCCCACTAAAATAATAAGATTGGCTTGAAATTAAATAATGTTTAGGTTCTTTTTGCCTTCTGGTGTTTGAGCTGCAAGAGGTTGTGTTTTTAATCCTTTATTCAAACCATGAGGGTTGGAAAAATACTTTTAAAAAAAATTAATGAAAGCTGAACTTCTCATGTAATAGTATTGACCCAGGAGCTGGCAATGGATATTGAGAGACTTCTGATAAATTCGGAGGAACTGGCAAAACTAGAATGAGCAACGACACCAGGCAAGCTTTCACAGTGACCACCTGCTAAATGATGTTTGTTGATATTAAAACCTCTTACCAAGAAAGTCTAAAAGAATGTCAGGAACCAATTTATTTGCTTAGTTCAGACAAACAAAAATTGTTCTGAGAAAAGTTATCCAAACGTTGACAATTTAGAAAGTATTTCTGCCTTTAACTTTTAGGATAGGGAGAAAGGAAGTTAATAACCGAAGTGCACATCCTGCTTTCAATAGCCTGTGGAGATGTAAATAGGATGCTATGGAACATCAGTTTGCATTCCTTCACGTACCTAACGTTGTGCCCTCTGAATAGGCAACATAGTACAGCTGCTTTTGTCCTGTTTTATTCATGGCAAAATAGAGAGCTGCTGGAATGTCATATTTACCCATCTCATCAAAACTAGAGAGAGGAAACACAAAAGGCTTACAGGCATTAATTATAATCATTCCAACTATATTAGAATGTGCATTAGTAAATCTCAAGTTTGTTAGCTAAGTAAAAGAGGAACTGTTCAATTGTTAAGTCAAACTATTTAGAAGTTTGGGTTCTTTGCCTCACTTCAGAAAGTAAGGCAGCTCTGCCTCCAGAGATCAAGGCAGAAGCATGTCTTCTCAGGATACCTAAGATTAGTGGGATATTCCAGAGCACCAAGCCATGGGCCTTTCCCCATGCCCATGAGGAACTACAACCAGGACAACCCCTCGGTCTCATACCAGTTCTGATACTTGGACTCTCGATAGATGTTTTTTCCCCTCATTTGCTGTATTGTGATTGGTCGACCATGCCATTTTATCCTGACTCTCTCCTATCACTGCAGCCCTTTAGCTGCCCAATCTCACTATCACTGTCCAGTATGCTCATCTTCCTTTTCTTCCTCCTTCCCTAACTCACCTCAGTATCTGTCAACCTTTAACCACACCCTGCCCATACTCCTTCAGTTTCTCCCCACCATTTCTCTTCCACACTTCAGCCCTAATGAGCCCCCTGTGGCTTTTTATCATCTTGTCCACCCTGCTTGTCATTGTAGAGTACCTCCCACCTCTTGGGTCACTACCAATCTGGGCGAGGTATGAACTAATAATGTGAAAGGGAAAGATTCTTCTATCCCATTATCTCTCCCCCTGCCTGGCTAGTTCCATTTTGGTAGTTCTCAATAATTCACTCTACCTGAACTCCCAGAACTTCTGTTGGTCAGGTTTAAGTGTCTTGTGTTTTGTAGACCAAGTGTTCCCTCTGCTGTTTCCCATCCAAACATCAAAGCCAGCATCTGCTAGCACGAAGCCCAGACTGTCATTGTCCAGGTTTAAAATCCAGTGGGTAGCATCTCCTACAAGTGGATGTTGCAAAAACACTACTGGCTTTTGCCCTGAAAAGGAATAACAGTTTATTAAGGCACGGCAGTAGCTACACGGTAGTGAAGGTTGTATTACAGAGTTTGCTTTAACAGAACTGTCATAAATATACACAGGGAAGTTGCACTGCATTGCCTTACCTGTAAGGGGTTAATCAATTCAATTAACCCAGTTGGCACCTGGCCAGAAGGGCCAATGGGGAAAGAAGATACAGTGAAACCTCGATTTAACGGACTAATTCGGGTGAGGGGGTGTCCGTTAAAGCTGAAAGTCCGTTATTTAATAATTTTTTAAAATCATTAAATAACAGGACTTTTGGCTTTAACGGACACCCCCCTCACCCGAATTAGTCCGTCCCCCCGCCCGGCTCCCTGCAGTGGGGAGCCCGGCAGGAGCTGTCAAACCCTCCCCCCCCCCCCCGCCCACCCGGCTCCCCGCAACTGACAGGAGCTGTCAACTCGCCCGCCCGGCTCCCCGCAGCAGGGAGCTGGGCGGAAACTGTCAGCCCGCCCGCCCGGCTCCCCGCTGTGGGGAGCCAGGCTGGAGCTGTCAACCCCCCCGCCCGGCTCCCCACTGCGGGGAGCCGGGGGAGGGGGGGAGTTGACAGCTCCCGCCCGGCTCTCCGCTGCGGGGAGCCGGGCGGGAGCTGTCAACCCGGCCGAATAACGGATTTCGGATGCATCGGAAATTTTGTCCGTTGCATCCGAAGTCCGTTAAATCGAGGGTTTACTGTACTTTCAAATCTGGGGGGTGGGAAGATGTTTTGTTTATGCTCTCTTTTTGTTCCCTCTCTGGACGGAGAGAGAGAGAGACCAGGCAGGAAAAACATCTCCTGAAAACATACCTGAAATGAGGATCTAAGATTACAAAAACTGTAACTAAAGGCAAGGGAACATGTTAGATTATCTTTTATTTTAGCTTGTGTTTTAAATCTTTTTGTTTACCCTGCAAAGTTACCTTCCATCCTAATTTTGCAGGTATGATTCTTTTACTTTTTTAAAAAAAATAAAACTCTTCTTTTAAGAACCTGACTGATTTTCAGCATCTTAAATCCACAGGGATTGGTCTGTGCTCACATTGTAACCAATTGGTTGGTAAATTATTCTCAAGCCTCCCCCAGGAAATGGGGCACAGTGGGCTTAGGGAGATATTTTGGGGGGATAGGGCTCCAAGTGGTTCTTCTCTGAATTTTCGTTTAAATCACTTGGTGGTGTCAGCAATACCATCCAAGGACAAGGAAAGGAATTTTGCCTTGGGGAAGTTTTTAACCTAAGCTGGAGGAATATAAATTTAAGGGGTCTTTCATGTGTACCCAAGAGTTCAGAGTGGGGTGGGAACCCTGACAAGGACCTTATTTTGTAAAAGTCTCATTGAAATGGAAAAAACCAAAACATAGAATAGAAATGGAGCATGACTGGGTTTTTCATGCTGTTTTGATGAAAAGTGAATCAATAGAGAATGAATAATAAGAGTTCAAAAATCACTTCTTTTGGCGGTTTACCACTGGTCTGTGTCATTTTTTGTACCCCTTTTGCAAGAAATCTAAAGCTCTGGGATCTGCTCTTTGCCCACATTGTTACTCCGCCAGTGCGAATTCCCAGAATAGGAGTTGTATATCTGTACTTTGTCTATGGAGTATTTTAGAGCTTTTGAATCAGAACGGCAAATTTATGTGACTTACAGAGGGGTAACAAAACAAATGCGAGAGCCTCTACCCATATATGCCTGCAATCTAGGGGAACGGTCCTTGTGTGGGGGAAGAGGAGACCTGGGGTTCAAATCTCATCTAGTCTAACTGCGGGTGAAATTCCTGTGTGTCACCGGGTGGCTGGCTCCTATAAATGAGCTATGATGGAACTTCTGATTTCAGAGCAATTTCATGTTGTTTGTGTAATAAACCAGCTCCCAGGAGGTGTGCTGTAGAGGCAAGAGAGCCTGTCATGGAGTTCTTGGGGGTATCTGAAAGGAGAAACTGAGGCAGGCTCACCTGGATTGCTGAAGGGCACTCCAAGTTGGGGCTGCCCTATCACACTATGCCACAAACCCCAAATTAGAAGACAATTAGGAAGGAATCTGTAGATCTAGAACCCAGATCTCTAATTAACTTGACACGCCCAACTTTATCACCCTGCCACTCAGAGTGACTAAACCAGTTTAGATGATCTTTTCTCCAACCTCTGTAAACCTTTTCCCAAAGCCAGGAATAGAACATTGCTGACTAGTAAATAGTTATGTAAATCATTGGGAAAGTATGTGCCAAGTCCTCCCTCATTGGCTGGTCTCCAAAAGGTGGGGCAGTTACAATTGGAGCTCAACACTAAAGGTCTAAAACAGTGGTTCTCAAACTTTTTGTAGTGGTGAACCCTTTCCCACACCGGGCCTCTAAGCGTGACCCTCCCTTGAGGTCAGGTGTGGGAAAGGGTCAGGTGTGGGAAAGGGGGAGGGGCGTGCCTGCAGCCCACTGCGGCAGGGGCTGGGATGGGTTCTAGCAGCCCCCCGAGGCCAGTGGGGGAGGGTGGGTCCAGCAGCCCCACTGAGGCGCCGGCAGCCGACCGCGGCAGGGGCTGGGCTCACGGGGGCGCCGGAAGCCCACTTCAGCAGGGGCTGGGTCAGGCACATGGCAGTACCGGCAGCCCGCTGCAGCAGGAGCCAGGGCCCGGACCGGGCTCATGGGGTCGCCAGCAGCCTGCCGCGGCGGGAGCTGGGACCAGGCTTGCGGGGCCACCAGCACCTCGCTGCGGCAGGAGTCGCGGCAGGGACCGGCCTTATGGGGGTGCCGGCAGCCCACCACGGCAGGGGCATAGGTTGCCTGCAGCAGCAGGCAGGGCCAGCAACATGGGGGTACTACGGGTAGAGCTGTACCAGGCCCCGGACTTAAGGGAGGCCCCCTTAAGTCCGGGGCCCGGTACACAGCTGTACCCGTAGTCGTCCCCCCTGGGCACCGCATCTCCCTGGCCGCTCTTTCCCGGGCTGTGTCCGCCTGTCAGTGGCCGGCTGCCTCCCGAGCCCTTCAGCCGGCGGCTCGTCCCGCGCCCCAGGAGCCGCCCCAAGGCACCCACGGCTGCAGCACTTCCCCCGCCCACCTGCAGCAAGAGCCGGGCCAGCCCTTGGCAGGGGGGGAGTCCCCCCAGCGGCACCACAGGATGCCGGCTCCATCACCTCCCCCGCCCCGGCGGTTGCAGAGGACTGGCCGGGCGCGCCGCTCCACGGGGGCGGGGGCCAGCGAGGCGTGGGTGCAGGAGGGAAGGAGGTTTGGTGGGGGGGAGGCTGAGCTTGGCGGGTCAGGCATGTGGGGAAGGAGAATAAGCTGGGGGAGGTGCTGGGGGGCCCCCAAACGATCAGAGTAGGGGGCCCCAAAATTTCTGTCGCCGGCCCTGGCAGCAGGGGCCGGATGCCAGCAGCCCGCGGCAGTGGCATTGTTCGGGGCCGGCTGCTGGCAGGAGGGGCTCGTGACCCCCACAGAACTGGCTCATGACCCCCAGAGGGGTCCTGACCCCCACTTTGAGAACCAATGGTCTAAAATAGGGATTGTAAGGCCTAGCCCTTCAGAGTCTGCTGCTGCTCTATGTGGGAGGATGGCACAGTTGCATGTGAATCACACAGTGAAAAGATCTCTTTAAAATAGATCTTTGTACTGGAAAATGTGAGTAATCTGTAAATTAAAGTGTGACTCAACAACTGAAATGTGTATGTTGACACACACTTTGCTTGTGTAACCCATTGCTCAGTGTGTCCTCTGTGACTCTCTGGACACAGTCCATAGAGAAATGGTCACCAACCAGTCGATCTAGGATCGTCAATCCTAGATGATCTCCTAGTCAATCGCAATCTCCAGAGGCACAGCGGGGCTGCCTCTAAGGCAAGCTCCCTGCCTCCCGGGCCCGCACCACTCCTGGAAGCAGCCAGCGCGAGCCCAGGGGCATGGGTCTTCCTCTGCATGTTGCTCCTGCCTGCAAGTATTGTCCCTGCAGTTCCCATTGGCCAGGAACAGGGAGCTGTGGCCAATGGGAGCTGGGGGGACAGTGCTTGCAGAGAGGGGCAGCATGCAGACCCACATGCTGCCTGGATCCTCCCTCCTGGGGCCGCGGGGGTGCATTGGCCCCTTCTGGGAGTGGTGTTTGGCTGGGATAGGCAGGGAGCCTTCCTTAGTGGCAGCCATGCTGCACCACCGACCCGGAGCCACCAGAGGTAAGTGCTTCCCAGGAGGAGGCTGCACCCCAAGCCCCAGCCCTGAGCTGCCTCTCCAGAGACAGCACCTCAAACCCCCTTCTCCACCCCAAGCCCCAGCCCTGAGCTCCCTCTCCAGAGACAGCACCTCAAACCCCCTTCTCCACCCCAAGCCCCAGCCCTGAGCTCCCTCTCCAGAGCCAGAACCCTCTACCCCATCCTGCACCCCAAACCCTTTCCAGCACCCCAAGCCCCATCTCTGAACCCTCTCCCAGAGCCAGCATTCCACCCCCTCTAGTATCCCAGTTAGTGGAGCCCCCTTCTGCACACAAACTCCTTCCCAGAGCTAGCACCCTCACCCCCTCCGGCACCCCAACCCCCTCTCACACTGTGAACCCCCCCCAGCCCAGAGCCCACACCTTCTACCCCTACCCCAGCCCAGTGAAAGTGAGTGAGGGTGGGGGAGAGCGAGTGACAGAGAGAGTGGGGGATGGAGTGAGTGGGGTGGGGCTTTGGGGAAGGGGCAGAGAGCCTGAAAGCCCTCGGATATTCCACATAGCCAGGATGTCCCAGAGCCAGGGAACCTGGAAATCCATGCTCTCCAGAAGCCCTCCACATGAGCTAATGAATCCAGGACAGCTTGCCGTAATTGAAAACCATGAAACATGCAGTTATATATACTCGAGTGCAAATTGGGGAACTGTTTTTAGAAACTCAGCCCACCAAGCCTTCCTTACTTCATACAAATAAATCATACCTGTGTTCCCACTGTTCTTCCCACCAGGAATTCTGTTAACGCTAAGGATATATCCATCTTCTGTTATAACTTCATATTCCTCACTGGGGTATCCATGGTACCTGATAATTTCAGTCTTCAGGGAGCCAAATAAAAGCTTGTTTATATATATATCCATTTTCCACATTGTGTGCGCACTGAGGTCTCCCAATCCCCATGTCCACTCGAGCTCTTGCTCCACACAGAAGGGACAGGGAGAAGGTGCCACCTTTGCGCTCTTCCAGTTCCCAGGGCTGCTGAGGATTAGTTCATTTCCCCAGGGTCCTAATCACGCTAGCTGGTAACAGCCTGAAAGCGATCACTGAAGCACAGCAAAGCTCTGAGTCCCCCCTTTAATCCCAGGGGAAAGATGGTCAGGAAGGGCTGTTGATGCAATATGCTGTAACACCACCATAGAAGGGCACCTGTGATTCACCTGGGTAATGCAGCTTCTACACCAGTAGGCAGGGACCGGTTGATCGCAATTCACTGGTCGATCCTAGAGGATCTCCCAGTCAATCGTGATCTCCTGCGGCACATCAGGGCTGCCACTAAGACAGGCCCCGTGTCTGCTCTGGCCCCACACTGCTCCTGGAAGTGCCGGGACATGATGCGGGGAGGAGTCTCCCTCCACACACTGTTCCTGCCTGCAAGCACTGCCCCCGCAGCTCCCATTGGCCAAGAATGGGGAGCTACAGCCAATGGGAACTGCGGGGGCAGTGCTTGCAGAGAGGGGCAGCATGCGGAGCCACATGCCATCTGCCCCAGGCCCGCAGGGATGCACTGACACTCTCTGGGAATGGCATGGGGCAGGTGTAGCCATGCTACACCACCAACCAGGAGCTGCCGGAGGTAAGTGCTGCTTGGCAGGAGGCTGCATCCCAACCCCCAATCCTGCGCCCCCTCCCGGAGCCAGCACCTCAAACTCCCTCCTGCACCCTAAACCCTCTCCAGCATCCCAAGTCCCAGCCCTGAACCCCCTTCCAGAGTCAGTATCCTGTACCCCCTCCTGCACTCCAACACTCTGGCCCAGCCTGGAGCCCCCTCTTGCATCCAAACTCCCTCCCAGAGCCCACACCCCATATCCCCTCTTGCATCCCAATCCTCTTCCCCAGGCTCATCCAGAGCCCCCTCCCATACTGCAAACCCCTCAGCCCTAGCCCAAAGCCCATACCCTCCTCCCGAACCCCAACTCCCTACCCCAGCCCAGTGAAAGTGAGCAAGGGTGGGGAAGGGTTTAATTTATTTTAGACTGGAAAATCTACTGGGGATCTGGCAGTCAAAATCCCCAATGGCAAGTATCAAGGTCCTGAAATTCTGACTAACATATGTTTGTTTCTATACATGGAGAGACTCCCACTGATTTCAGTAGGAGCTGGCTCAGGCCTTAACTGCCACTACTCATGGACAATGTGAATCAGTGGCAGAGCTGGGTACAAAATTCAGGAGTCTTCACTCCCAGTGCCCTAAAGCAACTACTTTCCTGTCCTCTCAGCCAAAGGTGAGGTAATAGCAGCACCAATCTAACATGCGGTCCTCTTATGTGATTTTATGCAAGGAACATCTCCTGTAAACATGACCATAGCTTGTGCTCATTGTGAACTGGACTCGAATAAAATTAATTTGGCATGCCGACCATTGTCAGTGATGTTGTATTAGTAATAATGCAATCCATAATTTAAAGAGAAAATTACATAACTTACAACATTCATAAAGCATTCTGGATCAACAGTTATCTTCTTTAGCATTTCTTCTCCATGTTTAGTGTTCCATCTTACCAGTTCTTCTGAATATCTAATTCCTTGGAACAAATATGCCAACAAAATAAACAGCTGCATCTTGGACCTGTGTGAAACAATTCATTTATCTGTTAATAGGAATGCTATGAACATACTGTATTTCTTTTGATTTACATTTATTTACTTTTATAGTAAGAAAAAAGCCAAGACTGTGACCTAGAACTAAATACCTGCACAAGGAACAGCTGACTCAGTTCCCTGGCCAGAGGGAATCTGCAAAATCATGGGAGGTGGCAGGTTTCAGAGTTGTAGCCGTGTTAGTCTGGATCAGAAAAAACAATGAGGAGTACTTGTGGCGCCTTAGAGACTAACACATTTATTTAGGCATAGGCTTTTGTGGGCTAAAGCCCACTTCATCAGATGCATGGAGTGGAAAATATAGTAGGAAGAAAAAGATGGGAGTTTCCTTACCAATTCTAGTGAGACAATTCAATTAAAGTGGGCTATTATCAGCAGGAGAAAAAAATCACTTTTGTAGTGGTAATCAGGGTGGCTCATTTCAAACAGTTGACAATAAGATGTGAGTAACAGTAAGGGGAAAATTAGCATGGGAAATTAGTTTTTAGTTCTTGTAATGACCCATCCGCTCCCAGTCTTTATTCAGGCCTAATTTGATGGTGTCCCGTTTGCATATTAATTCCAGTTCTGCAGTTTCTCGTTGGAGTCTGTGTTTGAAGTTTTTGTTGTTGTTGAACAATTGCCACTTTTAAGCCTTTTATTGAGTGTCCAGAGAGGTTGAAGTGTTCTCCGACTGGTTTTTGAATGTTATAATTCTTGATGTCTGGTTTGTGTCCACTTATTGTTTTGCATAGAGACTGTCCGGTTTCGCCAATGTACATGGCAGAGGGGCATTTCTGGCACATGATGGTATATATCACATTGGTAGATGTGCAGGTGAACGAGGCCCTGAGGGTGTGACTAATGTGGTTAGGTCCTATGATGGTGTCCCTCAAATAGATATGTGGTCAGAGTTGGCAACGGGGTTTGTTGCAGGAATAGGTTTCTGGGTTAGTGTGTCTCCCAAGGTCTGTGAGAGTGATGGATCGTCCTTCAGGGATAGGTTGTAGATCCTTGATGATGTACTAGAGAGGTTTTAGTTGGGAACTGAAGGTGATGGCTAGTGGCATTCTGTTACTTTCTTTTTTGGGCTTGTCCTGTAGTAGGTGACTTCTGGGTACCCTTCCGGCTCTGTCAATCTGTTTTTTCACTTCACCAGGTGGGTATTTTAAGAACACTTAATAGAGATTGTGTAGGTGTTTGTCTCTGTTTGAGGGATTGGTGTATCTAAAAGCTTGGCTGTAGACAATGGATCGTGTGATGTTGTCTGGATGACAGCTGAAGACATGTAGGTAAGTATAGCAGTCAGTAGATTTCCGGTATAGGGTAGTGTTTATGTGATCATCGCTTATTTGCACTGTAGAGTTCAGGAAGTGCATCACTTGTGTGGACTGATCCAGGTTGATGTTGATGGTGGGATGGAAATTTTGAAATCCTGGGGGAATTCCTCAAGGACCTCTTTCCCGTGGGTCCAAATGATGAAGATGTGATCAATGTAGCACAGGTAGAGTAGGGGCGCTAGGGGATGAGAGCTAAGGAAGCGTTGGTCTAAGTCAGCCATAAAAATGTTGGCACACTGTGGGGCTGTGAGGGTAACTAGAGCAGTGCCACTGACTTGAAGGTATACATTGTCCCCAAATCTGAGATAGTTATGGGTGAGGACAAAGTCACAAAGTTCAGCCACCAGGTTTGCCATGACATTATTGGGGGATACTGTTCCTAATGGCTTATAGTCCATCTTTGTGTGAAATGTTGGTATAGAGGGCTTCTACAGAGGATGGTGTTTTCTGGAAGACGACCAATGGATTGTAGCTTCCTCAGGAAGTCAATAGTGTCTCGAAGATAGCTAGGACTGCTGGTAGTGTAGGGCCTGAGGAGAGAGTCTACATAGCTAGACAATCCTGCTGTCAGGGTGCCAATACCTGAGATGATGGGGTGTCCAGGATTTACAGGTTCACGGATTATGGGTAGCAGATAGAATACTCCTGGTTGGAGTTCTAGGGGATGTCTGTGTAGATTTGTTCCTGTACTTTTTCAGGGAGTTTCTTGAGCAGATGGTATGGTTTCTTTTGGTAACCCTCAGTGGGATCAGAGGGTAATGGCCTGTAGAATGTGGTGTTAGAGAGCTGCCTAGCAGCCTCTCAGCTTCTGCTTGGGGCAGCAGTAGCTCCCAAGCCCACCTCTTCTGCCTGTGGTCCTGCCCATATTCCACCCCTGTTCTGCTCCAGGCCCTGCCTCCTGCTCTGCCCAGACCCTGCCCCTTCCCCACTGTCTCCCTCCTCTCTTCCCTCCCACTCCCTGCTCATCCCCACTCACCACGTACACATCCCCTTCCAGCCAAATCACTGAACCAAGGAAATTATGTTTGAAAAAAACCCTCCACTTTTCTGCAACATCTTTTTCTGCAAAGAAAATGGAGCATGTTTTCCTCTGTGTGACAGATGGTGTTTGTGATGACTGGACATGCAGAAGGTACCTAATTAAAAGCACTAAATTTGGAAATTAAAAAAGTTCAGTCACAGGTTTTTTGATATACCCTGATAGCTGACATGCAGGCAGCCTGCACAATGGCCTTTTCAAGTGCCCCAACACCCTCTCATTGATCCTGGCGAAGATATAATGGTCAACAAACGTTAAAGCTAATTGAGAAACCTCTGTCCTTGCTTCACACAATAAAACAAGGTGTCAGGCCTCACCTTCAGCTGGCATTTGTATCCTGACAGGAAGAAAATGGCTGGAATCAGACTGCAAAAGCTGGCACCCTTGGCACCAGCATATATCCCAAGCAGCCATGGAGAGTTCCTCTATAGATTGGAAAGGAAGGAACCCTCTCGTGTAGACCACTGTTATATGAGCAAAGAATACACACATACTATCTCAACCCCGCAGCTCCAGTCCTTCTGCTTACTTCAGAGACAACTTTGGGCAATGGAAATAAATAAAACAAAACTTACTAATCCATGACAATATTATTTCTTTGGATTTCTACATGCCTAGTGCAGGGTGTTTATACAGTATATGAGTTGGGGGCACCTTTGACTTCAAGATGTATAACAGGGCACAACTCCATCATCATATTTGTATATAATCAATAAAGTGTGTCAGAAAAAAATAATTCTGTTTTGCACAAAAAAATAAATAAAAATTAAAACGGAGGTTTCAGAATTTGTTTTTATTCCACATTGGAACAAAACAAACAAACAAACAACAACAACAAAAAAAGAGAGATAGAGACCTGAAACATTTTGCTAAAAACAGAAGAAAAGAGATACACATCAGACAGCCAATATCCCAGTGGTTTGGTGACTCCCCAGTCAAAAAGGGACTCTGGTGGCTTAAGGCAATACTGCTCCAAACCCCTTATCCCAGCCCTGATCCCCCTCCCACACTCCCAAACCCTGCCCCATCCCGATGAAGCGAGATTGGGCATGAGCGAAGTTGGGAGATAGTGGGTGATAGAGTGTGGGGGCTGAAGTGAGCAGGGGCAGGGCTCTGGAGAAGGGATGGGGCAGGGACAGGCCTCAGGGAATGGGTAGGGCAAGAGAGTTTGGTTTTCTGCTATTAGAAAGTTGGTAATCCTATTAGGAAACAGTTTCCAGTCCCTGCTCTGAATCAGGCAGCAATGTCCCTACAGCCCAAATAGGTGCCCAAACCACCAGGGTATTGGCTATTCTGGGGTTTCTCTCTTGACCTGACAAAGTTTCAGACAAAAATAATCAAAAAATTCCTAATCAGCTCTACTAATCACTCCACACCAGCATCACCAGCAAAGATATAATAGCAGAATCCTGTAATGGGGGCTCATACCGCTAATTCTTCAGTGCCCCTTTTAGCTTATTTACACAGTGATGTCTGAGGATCAAATCCTGTTTCCTTCTCTATGGGAGACGGGAGTGGAGTGTCCTCCAGTAGCAGAACTTGTGAGGTTCTGCTGATGTCCTAGCTTGTTTCTGCCTAGCTGTGGGGCCCAGCTGGAGAGACTGAGGAGGCTGAATTCCTCCTTCCCCACAGGCAGAGATTTTCGCTAATGCTTGTCCTGTTCCTGTTTGGCTTTGCTGACATGCTGGAATCCTCAATGCACTTCTCTTGATTGCCTTTTAAACCAGATACACAGTACTGAAGAGACTAACCTGCATTGCTCCTGCCAGTTGCAGGAACAAAGACTCAACAATATGAATCTGGAAGCTTCCATGAATCAATCAATCAAGGTGGCCTGCTACTAAATCCCTCATTAAATGAAATAATTCCATCTGGGTCTGGGTCTGCTGTTTGCCTGGTTCATATTTTGCTAAAAGTTTCTAGAAATTATAATTACATTTGCACAATAACGTAAACTAAAATTACATGGGCCCTTGGCACACAGTAGAGATTTTTTTAACCAAGCTTACAGAGGATCAACAAGAATCACCTTAGCACTCCAACAAGAACACCCAGAATTTGATTTGTAAGGCACACAGGACTGAAACAAGTTATATTAAAAATCAATCAAACAAGAAACCACCACACAACCACAGGGAGAGACTACTCCTAAAGCATAGCAAATAAAACCCACCATATGGTCAGCCCTGGGAAGCTCTCCTCCATCTTCTGGGTAAAAGCTAGAAGGTGCTTTCTAAGAACTCATAAGACAATCCATCCAATATAGGGTGTGCATACATGAACTCAGTGAGGATACCAACCAGCCTGGTAGTACCGGCTCAGCGAGTGCAGCTATAAAGAACTCCACAAAATCTGTTTACACACCAGCAAAACTGTAAGTGTTGGTCCTAATCCAGAGGCAACAGGAAGGGGCACATTCTGAAATAAACTAAACTGTGGCTGAGCAGCCCATGTCCTGCAAGGTGGGTAGAAATAGGGGTAGTTGGGAAACATGATTTCCATTTTGTGAAAAATTTTGAGGTTTTGAAATTTGTTTCCATTACAAGAAGGAACGAAACCAAGAACTTTCCCAATACTTTAAATGACTGTTTCTCGGAGCAGCTAGTCCTGAAACACACAAGAGGAGAAGCAATTCTTGATTTAGTCCTAAGTGGAGCCCAGGATCTTGTCCAATAAGTGATTATAGCTGACCATTTGGTAATAGTGACCATAATATAATTAAATTTAACATACCTGTGGTGGGGAAAACATTTAATTATGGACAGGGGACTACACAAAAACGAGGAGTTTAGTTAAACAGAAATTAAAAAAGATTGAGCACCAAAAAATGAAATCCCTGGGGGATTGGATAAGGGCCAGAGGGTCTTGGGGGGTGGTCAGGGGATGGGGAACGAGGGGTTGGATAGGGTATGGGAATCCGAGGGGGCGGTGGTGTGGCTAAGGGTCGGGGCAGTCAGGAGACAGGAAGCAGGGGAGTTGGATAGGAAGTGGAATTTGGGGGGAGTGATTAAGGACAGGGGGGTCTCTGGAGGGGGCGGTCAGAGAACAAGGAGCAGAGGGGCTTAGATAGGGGGTGGGGTCTTGGTAGGGGTAGTTAGGGGCAGGGTCTCTGGAGGGAGTAGTCAGGGGACAAGGGGGGGGTTGGATGGGTTGGGAGTTCTGAGGGGAACAGTCAGGGGGCGGGAAGTGGGAGAGGGTCGGATAGGGGGCGGAGCCATGCTGTTTAGGGAGGCACAGCCTTCCCTACCCTGCCCTCCATACAATTCCCCAATGTTGCCCTCAGGCCAAAAAGTTTTCCCACCACAGTCTAAGAGTATTAGTTCTGGGCCGACAACATCACTTACCTAGTTCTGAGAGATGCATGTACTATCCAGGTGACTGACTGACAGAATCATTAAGGCTCTTAGCTCCATTCACAAGCACAACTGTCATTACTCAGTCCTAAAAACCCATGCTGTAGGGATCTGAGAAACCCTTACTATCCAGGCTACATGAGTATATCTCAATAAGAGCCAAATAAAAAAAAATGCACAAGAAGCCTGAAACAAGGCATCTTCTATGGATTACTGCCCAAATCTCCCATCCTATAATCTCCTTATATGGTGAGGTTCCCAAAAAAACCCCACCACAAATAAAAGACACAAAAGCTATTAGACTGTCTGCCTACTCTCAAAAATTGGACACGCTGACCCTCTTTACAGTACATCTTTCACTTGTTACTACAAAAGCAGCTTTACTCATGTTAAAGTGTGCGTCCAATTTTTGTCAGTTTAGCTGCACCCTGAGAGAGCAGGGATTTGCACTTCTTAATCTTCAGGATTAAAAAAAAAAGACGTCAAGGAAGATTAAATTGATCTCTCTTACCGCTTTCAAGCAGCAGAAACAGCAGTTCACACTCTGCCAGCACCACCGAGCAGGGAGCTCTAATTACAGACTCATAATAAGCATCAGAAACAAAGACTCTAAGCATTCCCCGCAAATTATTCTTATTCATAAATAGGTGGCAAAACAAAGTAACCACAAACTCACACATACAAGAAACTTAATTTTGCTTCAGTTCTCTCAGTCCTTCCTTCCGTCTCCAGTTCTCAGACTGACTCCACCTCAGCTGATTCATTGTGGGAAGTATTCAATAGTTACAGGTAATCAAAATGCATTCATTACTTAACAGCAGCGGTATGTTTTTCCTTCTGCTCACTGGGTATGTGAAGATGGGAATACAATCTGTCCTTTATTTGAAAAAACTCTTTTCTGATTATTTTTTATGGATTTTTACAAACATTCACTAAGAAATGATAAGATATAATTAAAACAAATTATGATTTCGAAAGTAGCATACAGAGATGAGTGATAAAATGTGTAATTATAGAGTGATATAAAATTATTCCATAAAAAGACACAGGGTATGAAATTGTGGCTGTGTCTATGAAAATCAATGACAAAATGCGCATTTACTTCAATGGGGCCAGGACTTCATACATGGTATTAGGGAAATGATGTACAACAACAATTTCTGAGAGGGCCAGGTAACATTATAATTGTTATTTTTATTCCTTTGGATAGTAAGAATGTCCCATATTTTAATTAACCATGTAATCATAGAAAGAGCATAGGGATTATGATCCTGAAGAGCATTGGAATGTCTTGCAGCTATCAGGAAAAAACAGAGCAGATGAACTACTCTCCTCTTAGGAATGACATTGTCAACAGGACTATGGATATTTTTAATTGTATGGGAAAATCCATCTGCATATTTTGCTCACTTTTTACCAAATTTGTATGGAACTACAATCTCACAATATTTTTAAAGGATCTATTAGCAGATTTACAGGAATAGTATCCCTCTGAATAAGTTAGGTGGAGGCAAGTAGGTTCTCTGTGTAATGGCTTGCATTTGGTGTTCAGGTGGTTGTACATAAAGATGATTTAGAATTGTCTCGAGATGTTTCTTCAGGATTTAAAATTAAATTCAACAGGGATATTAATATCCAAATCCTGAATATTTATATCACCTTCATGCTGGGGGTTCTGAGCTTTCAAAAGTGTTGTGCAGATTTTAGAAGAGCTACTTCTATCATTAGCTATATCAACTGGTATTATCGCAAAGCCTGATAGGCACCTGATAATTAATCGTTGACCTGTAAAAATATGAAAGTTTGGAAGCCTTGAAAGAAAGGTGTATCTCTGGAATTCTTTTGTGTCCTTAAATTGGCCAAATAAATTATATTTGACATTCTACAAAGAAATCTAGTAAAGACATCAAGATCCCAACTTTAATACAAGGATTCACAGTCTCCCAAGAGTATCAAGACGGTTATTGCATAAGGGGGATAAGGGGATCCTCCCTTGAGGATCCCAGAGCCAGGGCTATGGCCCAAGCCTGAACATTTATACTACAACTTTATAGCCCCACAGAGCCTGAGTCAGGTAATGGGCCAGGTGAGAGTGTTTTATTGCAGTACAGATATACCCTTGAGTAAGGCCTAAAGAGAGAGCCTCTGTCTTAGAGTAATTAATTCTAAAGCCAGGTGATTTTGTGAATCCCTGGTCTACACAGGGGGTGGGTAGGTATGTGTGTGTGGAATCGACCTAAGATATGCAACTTTAGCTACAAGAATCGACTTACCACGGCATCTTCATGGCGCTGAGTTGACTGCTGCCGCTCCCCCGTCGGCTCCGCCTGTACCTCTTGCGGCGGTGGAGTACAGGAGTCGACAGGAGAGCACTCGGGGATCGATTTATTGCATCTAGACTAGACACGATAAATCAACCCCAGATAGATCAATTGCTACCCACTAATCCGGCGGGTGAGGTGGATATACCCAAAGAGTCTACCCTGCTTCAGTGTATTCCAGAGGTTCTGAGGTTCATGGAAAAAAGAAATGTATTAAAGTATCACCCAATCTATCTTCAACTTCTCACAGTGCAAAGCTGTGATGAGAAAGAACATGCTGCCAAGATCTGTCATATGGAAACAAGAATATGAGAAGTCTTCATTCATGTTTACATAAAGAAAGCCATGAACTAGCTATTTGTCTATGAGAGAGAATGGGGCCTTCTCATGATAAAGTGACTTGGGAGTAACAACATTTCTCAGAACTGGGGTTTGACTGCTCCATGTTAGGTTGAGGAAGATATAAAACAAATGTGAAATTGAGAGTGAAAGTTGATAGCGAGTCACACTCACTGTAATCACTGAAGAAAATGCACAGACAAATTTTCTTAATGTAAAAATGAGAGGAACTAAGCTAGATTTAAAGCATAGTGATAAAATTATTAGGATGACTGCAGGTCACTTTAAATTACAACTATTTCTATTGATCATTGCTAACTATTTGTATTAGTCACAATTTAATGCATACAGCAACCGCAGCAGCAGCAGCTCCTCAAGGAAACAGACCTTCACTGACTGGTTGATATAGGGTGAGCAAATCTAAATTGTAATGGGGAGATTGACTTGTAAGTCTTGCCTATGTGCTCCAGGTAGTTAGGTAGAAATTACAGGCCTTTTATGTATTCTGTCCTTCCCCAATATGGGGTGGAAAGAGCCAGAACATCCCCTATCCACAAACTAACCAACCAAAACATTAAAAGAGGGTTGTCAACATGAACAGGTAGACTAGCCAGGTCCAAGATAGTACTTACTAACTACTCCTCTTCCCTCCTGCCCCTGATCTCCTCACTGGCTTCTGTTCTCATCTTTATCCAACAGAGACAATTTCCTTTATCTTCACAAGCTAACTCACTGTAACTGAGACTCTTCCAGCTCCCAGTAACCTTAAAAAATGAGCCCTGCAGGAAGAGGGGAAAGGAAGCAACTCAGCCAATTCTCCAAGGTTCTTGACTGCAATCATAAGCTACCATGAATCATGTGCTGGATTGAATGGGAAAATTAACTCTAAAGTGTGTTATTTATTGATTCTTTTTGACTTTCTACATCTGCTTTCAGTGAAATCCTAGTGAACAAGGTCAAACCTTTTTAGTTTTGTTTTTCTGCGTTTGTGCTACTCAATTTTAAAAAAACCACACCAAAACTTCTGACACACACACACGAGAGGAAACAAGCATCAGGGATATAGTTTGGATTGAGCATATTATCCTTCTAACAGATGCCTAAAAACCAATGACTCCCCCCACCTCCCCTCAGTTCCTTAAGGTGATTAACCTGTAGACAAGCAGTTGCAATGCTTATGGTGCAAGCCTGGATTAAATCCAACTCCTTATGTAATCTAAAATGATAAATCAAAACCCAAATTGAAATATTGCTGTTCCAACATGTTTCCAGAGATGCCTTCACAGATTTTTTACAACACACTAATGAAATATTGCTTCTGGGGAAAAACTCTGATGCAAGTCATTATCAAAATGACACGTTCATCACAGAAATAATTCTCGCCTGCAAAACAAAGATGCATACTCTTGAACAAAGAGTTCAGTTTCTTAAGTGAGGTGAGTTGGATCTGGACAAACACATCAAGTACCCCACATTGTCATTCACAGTCTCCCGGGGCAACCAGGGCATTTACATATAATAGCCTTTGTGCGCTCTGTTCCATCTTCTATCCACATCATAAAAGTCGGTAGCTATACATGTATGGAATTCACATTTGTCAACTTAAGAGCATGTTCACCTGCAGCAGTAAAATTCAGCACGTTCTGCTTCAATAAACACAGACTGCTTTCAACAAAGCTAGAGGAGAATCTCCTTTGTCAATAAGAAGTATAAGGTATATCTCCCTAAACTAGCCACTAGATGGCAAACAATCTAAAAGATTTGAATATTCCTGAGTAGAGCTGCTGGAGCATCATTCCCCCTGGAAATCCGTCACCTGATTTTCAGAGGTGCTGAGCATCTAATTTCAACTGGAGATGTGGGCACTCAGCATCTTTGCAAATCAGCAACAAAAATCTTGTTCATCATAGGAAACAGCCTAACAAGGAGAGGACTAGACTGCTGATCCCTTCATGATATTATTCGCCCTTTTCACCCCGGAGCAGCTAGTCAAAGCTTTGGGCCTCAGGGATGTCCCAGTTAGAAGTAGAAATTGATGGAGTCTAGTATTTGCTTTGGTGCAGTTCTTTTTAAAGTTACAATGAATGTACAAAGTTCTCTGTCTCCAAGTGCAGGTGGAATCAAATAGCAGAAGACAGCTGCTTTTGCTCACCACACCAAAAGCACATTTAGCAATCAGCCCAGACAACTCTTCCCAGGATTCTTCCAGGACAAGCAATCATGTTTTCAGCAGCTTCTTCAGGCTGTGTTCCCTTCTCTATTCTTGACTGGTCTCTCTCTCTTTCACACACACACACACACACACACACACACACACACACACACACACACACACACACACACACACACACACACACAGAAAAACACACAAAAAATACTGAACCCAAATCTCCCAGGCAGGTTCACAAATCCATTTTGTCTTTTGTGGGCCCTATGCTTATAGTTATGTTAACTGAAGGGTGAGTTCATAGCTACTAATCTCAATGGGGTTTTACCTCAATCCAAAATATAATAGATTTTTCCTAATGTACATGGAGCACATCTATGTACCTCAGTCATGAGCAATTGGAGTTAGGGGCCTATACGCCTGTGTGGATCTGGGCCAAAGAGATTAGATTGAATAGAATGATATAGTCAATCAATGTAAAAAAAAACACACCCACAAATCTGTGCAAAACAAAGGGTGTCCTGGGAGTAGGGTCTGGGGAACAGAGGTCTCCTGCAGAGGAGCCAGGTGATAGACAATCAGTACTTTTAAAAATACACTCAGGACCAGCGTAAGCAGTGAAGAACTAGCAGATATTTATTGTTTCATCCCAATGATAGCGAGGTGTGGGGGCAGGAGTGCTTCTGCCATTTCTGAACAGCAGATAGTCAGGGTACTGCTCAGCACGTCTACCCACACGCACTCAGCACTGGACTCTCTTCTGCCTTCCAGGGATTCTTTGAGAAATGTAGCTTTGTTTCCTGAAGTGATGCTGTAGTTACTGAAAATCACCAGCAGGATAAAAAATGACAACAAATGTAGCGAAAATACAGCCACTCATAAGAAATCGTCAGTAGAAGGGTTAACTTTTTAATAAAAAGGAAAATAGGCCTCTTTCCATACACAGAGAAAATAAGCTTCATCAGCGGAATCCATCATTAACCCAAAACATGGCTACTGGGTGTGGTTTATGGATGCTTTTCCATTAGGTCAATGATTTCATTGTACATGCGCAGCGGCGCATCCAGCCCCCAGATGAAATCCAGATGTGCCCATTCAGGAATGTTTTTGTAATGAACGAGATTAATAATTTGAGGACGCAAAATATTAGTATCCTTCAAGTCTGCAAGCAAGTCTTGGCCACCAGTCCATATTGCAGTTGGCACTGTCATATCTTTTATCTTGTATAAAGGAGGGGTGGCCTGAAAAACAGTGAATAGTGTAGAAAGGAAAGCCTGTGAATTCATAGCAAATTTTACACACATGCATTCAGTAAATGATGAGAGAAGCTGCTCCTCAATCAAAACCAGGAAGAAAAATACCTCTTACTCCCCCACCCCATGGGCTCTCTTTCCAATTGCTTTTATTTTTCCAAAGATGATGGCAGTGTTACGCAAACAATTTGTAATCCTACCTGACCAAATTTTGCCATATTCTTGGTTTGACTGCGCCAGTTATAAGCTTGGAATTCCCCCGAATTAAATATCTAATATGAAAAGCAAGAGAGATAAAAAGTTACAAATATAATATACAAATCTTGATTGGGGATAAAAAGTAAATCATGGAATTTTTCACCGTAAAGTCTTTGGCTGGATTCCACCTTAAACTACGTTGACAGCAATTAAACTTAATCCCATTTCAAGGCTATGGGGAGGCCTACACTGAATTAGTTAGGGGTCTCAGAGACAAGTGGATAGGCGACTCTGTCAGCTTCCAAGAAATTACCAACAGTCCATAACCTTGTGAGCACAGTGGGACCCTGGTCCATGAGTAGGGCTCCTAGGCACTTTGGTAATACAAATAATAAATCCTAATAAGGACTAACTGGGCTTGGGAGACCAAATTAAAGCACCTGTTATATTTGCCAACTGGTGGACAGACACTAGTATACAATGAAATCATTTGCAGTATTTTTTTCCCTTGAGTCTCTATGAAAGATTAATATATATGCTCTACTTCCAAAGGAATTATTTGGGAAAATTCTATGGCCCATGTTATACAGGAGGTCAGACTAGATGACCACAATGGATCCTCTGGCTTTAGAAGCTATGGATCTATATCTATTTCTTTACAGATACGGGTCACACACATAAAAACTAGGGCTGTCAAGCAATTAAAAAAAATAATCGCTATTAATCACGCTCTTAAACAATAATAGAATACCATTTATTTAAATATTTTCAGATGTTTTCAACATTTTCAAATATATCATTTCCGTTACAGAATAAAACTATACAGTGCTCACTTGATATTTATTTTTGATTACAAATGGTTTTGATTACAATATCACTGTAAAAAATTAAAGAAATAGTATTTTTCAGTTCACCTATTACAAGTACAATAATGCAATCTCATTATCATGGAAGTTGAACTTACAAATGTAGATTGATGTACAAAATATAACTGCATTCAAAAATAAAACAATGTGAAACTTCAGAGCCTACTCGTCCATTCAGTCCTACTTCTTGTTCAGACAATTGCTCAGACACACAAGTTTGTTTACATTTGCAGGAGATAATGTTGCCTGCTTCTTATTTACAATGTAATCTGAAAGTGAGAACAGGTATTCTTATGGCACTGTAGTAGCCAGCATTGCAAGATATTTACATGCGAGATGCGCTAAAGATTTATATGTCCCTTCATGCTTCAACCATTGTTCCAAAGGACATGTTTCCATGCTGATGACAAGGTTCTTCTCGATAATGATCCAAACCAGTGTGGACAATGCACGTTCATGTTCATCATCTGAGTCAGATGCCAACAGCAGAAGGTTGATTTTGGGTACTATAGCTTCCACATCAGAGCATTGCTCTTTTAAGACTTCTAAAAGCTTGCTCCACATTTCGTCCATCTCAGATTTTGGAAGGCACTTCAGATTCTTAAACCGGTTCGACTGCTGTACCTATCTTTAGAATTCTCACAGCGGTACCTTCTTTGTGTTTTATCAAATCTGCAGTGAAAGTATTCTTAAAACGAACATGTACTTGGTCATCATCCAAGACTGTAAAAACATGAAATATATGGGAGAATGGGGGTAAAATAGAGTCGGAGACATACAATTCTCCCCCAAGGAGTAGAGTCACAAATTTAATTAACACATTATTTTATCAACGACCATCATCAGCATGGAAGCATGTCCACTGGAATGGTGGCTGAAGCATGAAGGCATATGAATGTTTAGCATGTCTGGGACATAAATACCTTGCAATGCCGGCTACAAAAGTATATGCAAACACCTGTTTTCACTTTCATGTGACATTGTAAATAAAAAGCGGGCAGCATTATCCACTGTAAATGTACACAAATGTGTTTGTTTTAGTGATTCGCTGAACAAGAAGAGGACTGAGTGGTCTTGTAGGCTCTAAAGTTTTACATTGTTTTGTTTTTAGTGCAGTTATGTAACAAAAAAATCTACATTTGTCCATTACACTTTCATGATGAAGAGATTACACTACAGTAATAGTATGAGGTAACTTGAAAAATACTATTTTTTCATTTTTAAAGTGCAAATATTTAAAATAAAAAATGAATATGTAAAGTGAGCACTATACACTTGGAATTATGTGTTGTAATTGAAATCAGTATATTTGAAAATATAGACAAACTTCCAACATTTATTATATTTCAATTATCACAGAGGTAGCCGTGTTAGTCTGGAATTGCAGAAGTTACAAAGAGTCCTGTGGCACCTTAAAGACTAACTAAATTATTGAAGCATAAGCTTTCGTGGGCTAATACCCACTAATATCCACTGCTTGCATCCGATGAAGTGGGTATTAGCCCACAAAAGCTTATGCTTCAATACTTTAGTTAGTCTTTAAGGTGCCACAGGACTCTTTGTTACCTCTATTTTTCAATTGGTATTCTATTATTAACAATGTAATTGAAACTGTGATTAATCAAGATTAATTTTTTCATTACAATTAATTTTTGAGTTAATCACATGAGTTAACTGTGGTTAATTGACAGCCCTAATAAAAAGTTTAATTAGGACAAATTTTCCAAATGCTCATACATCCAAATATATGTATTTTGCCACCCCTTTGTAATACTTTGCAGTCTGCTTTGGATTTAACTTTCTTGAGTAATGTTTTATCTGCAAACTTTTCCACCTCACTGTTTACCACTTTTTCCAAATCATTTATGAATATATTGAACAGCACTCGTCCCAGTATAGATCCTTGGGGGACCCTGCTATTTACTTGTCTCCATTATGAAACTGACAATTTATTCCTACCATTTGTTTCTGTCTTGTAACTAGTTACTGATTCATGAAACGACCTTCCCTCTTATCCCATGATTGCTTACTTTGCTTAAGATCTTTGGTGTGGGACCTTGTCAAAGGCTTTCTGAAAGTCCAAGTACACTATATCCACTGGATCACCCTTGTCTGCTTGCTTGTTGACACACTGAAAGAATTCTAATAGATTGGTGAGGCGTGATTTCCCTTTACAAAAGCCTTGTTGACTCTTCCCCAACAAATTGTGTTCATCTATATGTCTGATAATTCTGTTATATTATAGTTTAAACCAATTTGCCTGGTACTGACTTTAGGTTAACTGGCCCTTAGTTGCCAGGATTGCCTCTGGAGCCTTTTTAAAATATTGGCATTATATTAGCTATTCTCCAGGTATTTGGTACAGAGGCTGATTTAAGCAATAGGTTACATACCAAGGTTAGTAGTTATGCAACTTCATATTTGAATTCCGTACAAACTCTTTGGTGAGTACCATCTGGTCCTGGTGATTTATTACTATTTAATTTATCAGTTTTTAATTTTATCACCTCAATTTGTGACAGTTCCTCAAATTTCTCACCTTAAAAAAATGGCTGGTGTGAGAAGCTCCCGGACATCCTCTGCAGTGAAAACTGATTTCACTCTTGTGTCTGTTTTTTAAAATTTCTGTTTAATCAGCTCTCTCATTTTTGTGTGGTTCCTCTTTCTGAAGTGCTGCTGTGGTGCATTTCTTTGGTATTTTCCCTCCTGTTTGAGTGTTTGTGGTTGCAATGGATGCATACGCATATTTGCAAGTGCACTGTACTTGGAAATGTTTCCTTCTCTCCCTCCCCCCCATCCTGCAGTATTGGCAGAGTACTTCTCTAAGTATAAGAATGTCTTATCTGATACTGACCAGAACAACAAAAATTCAGCAACCCTGTCATACAAGATTGCCTTTTCCTAAAATATGCTATCACACAAGGAAAGATAGTAAACCTACTGGCTAGAAGAATTAATACTTCCTCTGAATTGATACGTTGTATAGAAAAAAAGGATGTAATTAGAGCTGTTATAAGAAGTGAGTAATTAAAGTAAGAACCTGAGCCTTTTCGTTTGCTGTACTGTATATATATCAGGGTAATGCAGCAAGTAGTCTTATTAATATATATTATATATTTCCAAATGTGCTTGTCTTTCCTGGAAGAATTTCAATACCTGTTGTCTAAATGTCAATAAAAAGAACTGTTTTTGTTGAGATTTCAGTTGTAAACCACAAATTAGGCAAGAGTCCAACCCATTAGCTGTAACTTCATTTGAGAATATTAAATACACCCAATTTGTATAACATACAGTGCTTAGTACCTACTTTGCAGCCCAAAAGCTGAACAGTACCTGGCTCCAGTGGATTATGTTTTGTACAGATGTTCCTGCTGGGGCTCGGGCTACGTATACATTAACACGACTCTGAAAGAAGACATTCAGTGAGGGACCAGTTCCCAGAGTAGTACTTCTCACTACAGAGCTTCTGGTGATGGCAGTGGAACTATTCATGGTGTAAGGTATTCCATAAGAGTAAAGGTAGCTGGATCAGACCTTACCAAGTACTTCAAATGTGGCAACGCATTGGATACAGAAAAACATTATGCAGAATTTTTAACAGAGTTATAGTCTTAAAGGATATGAAGTCAACCAGTTTGATAAGGTAGAAGATTTATCCAAGAGACTACAGAGTATTTCTTTAGTTTACACTTGTAGGATTAATAGGTAGGATTTGGGATATGAGGGGAAGCCCTGGATGGTCTAGGAATGTGTTAATTACCATGAACATATACAGCCAAATCCCAAGTCATTGTCCTGAAGAAGCTGTTGAAGCCATAATTCAGCAAAACTCTAATTTAAAAATCAAAGGGGATTTTGCTTGAAAAAAGTGCAAGTAAAAACTTGAAGGGCAGATTGTTTTGCATAGAATTGCATGAAAAAGGGATCCTCCAAGTGTCAATCTCCCTGTTCATGCATGTCTTTCATTCTTGGACCCATGGAGAGACTTCTGCTGTGTTGAGGCGCCACGTGATGAGAGGAGTTAGATGGGGGGGAGGGGGGGGTTGCTACCAAGCATTGTTCCTCTCTCCTTCCAACCTTAGAAAGAATCTGTTGAAAATGGGATACAGCTTAAATCTTAATAACCTTTTCTGTGATGCCCCAGTGCACTGTGAAATCCCAGTGATAAACAACAGTTCCATAGGCAGCAGCCAGCACTTTCTCACCACTGGAATGAGAGAGAACTCCAGCATATTTCCCTAAACACGTGTGAGTCTTGGGACATCTTGGGATGCTGGGGATTGAACTGCCTGCATTTCTGACAGGAAGAGAAAAGTTCTCCCCCAACACAGTACTATAGACCTTTGCGGGTTTTCCTATTTCTCAAACCATTCCTGTCGACTTGTCCATGGAAGGATGTGACTTGGCCCCAACTAACGATTTCAAGATTCAGACCACAGAGCTCAAGTTTATAATGAAAACAAATTGAATATAGGGTCTAGAAACCTCCCCACACAACTACAGCCAGCTGAGTTGTACATACCATATTTATATTATTCACATTGTAGCCTCCCAGAATGAAGAAGACATTTCCACAAAGCTTAGCAAAAATGCTGCGGCCACAAAAGGAAACAACCAGCTTTTTCAGCCATTCATTTTGGTGAAATAATTCCCTTCTGCCAAGCAAGACCTGTAAAAGCACAAATGTATCACTCATTTGCTGAATGGTTCTATGCATTTTTCTTTTTCCAACCCCCACCCCGCTTTTTATTTCCTTCCCTTTCTTAATGATTATACCCCTACTTTTCCTCCCCCATTAACCTGTTGGCTACATACTGCTTGAAGGGGGGGCATGTGGGAAAGAAGTTCCCATCAAACAGGTGTAGCACAGGCATTGCGAAATCAAAATGGTGTAGCACAGGCATTGCACAATCAATGTTCTTCAGAGGTTTTTTGCTTGTTTAATGATAGATTCACTTTCAAGTTAACTCCGGTTCTGCTTTTGCTCCTGAACCTGCAAATACTTATCCACATGAGCAGTTTTGCACAAATAAGTAGCCCCATTGACATCAATGGGATTACTCACACTTGCGTAACACTTATGCATGTGATTTAGTGTCTGCAGGACTGGAGTCACAGCAATTCTTCTGGAGTTACTGTAAATATAGGTAAGTATGTTTTTTAAGTCATGAATTTAATTTTGTGGAATGCAATATTCTCCTTTTGTATTTCTGGATGTAAGTAAGAGAAAGACGTAAGGAGGTCAATTCATTCTCCCAGTGTTGTGGGTGGAGCTGAACATCTTTAACCACAGACATGAGCAGACCCATAAATTTCTAGTTAAATACATGTTTTCAGTTTGTCCATCCTAAAAGTCAAATAAATATTATGGGGATCAAATATTTTAAGTAGAAGTATCACATACCCTGAGAAACCTTTCAGGAAGATACAGGACTTTTACTGCAGGGCTTCTGGCATATTTAATTGTAGTTACAGGAGCTAAGGCAAAATACAGTTTGATTCTTTTAGCCAGCTGGGGCATTGTTGAAAATGTAATGAAAGCTGAGAAAATTCAAGAGAGAAGTTAACTAGAGCAACTTTCATAAACTAAAATATCAGTATTTACCATACTCCATTCTGCAGTTACAAACTCACAGGCAATCCTATAGCTATTCAAATATTGATTGATTATTGAAGTAAGTGTTCATCCTAGTTTTCATTTGAAACTCCACTATCCTCCCTGTTCTACAGGCTTGCAAACTATTATCTTACATTCTCCTCCTACACTGATAGAACATCAGAAGAAGAGTATCTCCACAACTTCTCCAAAAATTCATCCCAAGTATATATACTATTTAGTTCTGAAGATACATGAATTACTCTCCCAAACAACTGCATCATCATATTGCCTCTGGTTTTATCCTCCACTCCACCCAACCCCTCTGTGTGCGGCCATCTCCACATTTTGCTTGCCTTAACTTAAGCCTTTATCCCCCAGTTAGATCCAAAACTCCAGGAACTCAATGAAACTATTGGGCCATATTAAACTCCAGTGTAAGTCCAAATAACTGGAGTTACAGTGGGAATGCATTCGGCTCATTATGTTTTGTTATCTTTCATATAAATAAAAATGGGCTTTATTAAAGTTTCCTACATTTTATAACTATCAGTGTAGGAAGTGTTTTTACATCTGAATTTTAGGTCACTCATAAAAGGTGTCAGAGAGATCCAAACACATTCTTCACTACTGTACAGTGGCGATTCCATAGTGAGGGCCCTACCAAATTCATGGTCCATTTTGATCAATTTCATGGTCATGGGATTTAAAAAATAATAAATTTCATGATTTCAGCTATTTAAACCTGATATTTTACTGTATTGTTATTGTAGGGGTCCTGACCCAAAAAGGAGCAGAATGAGATGACAATGACCCCCCTAAAATAACTTTGTGACCCCCTGAAACTCCTTTTTGGGTCAGGACCCCCAATTTGAGAAATGCTGGCCTCCCCCATGAAATCTTATAGAGAGGGCAAAAGCACACAAAAGACCAGATTTCATGGGGGCAAGATCAGATTTCATGGTCCATGATGTGTTTTCATGGCCATGAATTTGGTAGAGCCCTATCCATAACACATCAGTCTGCATTCCTTGTAACATTACATACCTATAGTGGCACCCTGTGAATAGCCAATATAGTACAATTTCTCTTGTCCAGTTTTCCTCATAATAAAGTTTAGCACTGCTGGAAGGTCAAACTTAGCCATCTCATCAAAACTGCCGAGAGAAAGGATAAAAAACATGTATGCAGGTGCGTTAACATTGGATAAGGGAAATCTAGGTTTGTCAAATGAAAAACAACAACCTGTTTTGTGAATAATTCTACTATTTTGAGTCCGAGGTCTTGGTGGCACCTGGTGTAAAAGAGTGTTCACTAATTTCCGAGGTGCTTTCTACTCATAGATGAGGGATTAATCCAAACCCCATTAAGTGGGTTTAGGATCAGACCATGGAGTGCCTAATTGTCCTATGTAGACGGAACAATTAATTACATAGTAATAGAACCACTTTCAGGGAAACACAGGATCATATAATGTACCACTCTAGTCTAGTCTTCAAACATTCATTGAAATAAAAGTGCACTGGAAGCCATAGTGACTGAAGTTCTTTGGTTCAGTGTGGACACTAGCAGTGCAGTCTTCCCTGAGCCACCCTGTTGTTGAACCTCGGCAGTGTCTAATAGGCCAATGAGGATTCCAAATACTGCCAATTATGATAGTATTTTTACAGTGTGGAAAGACCACAGCCAGCTCATTATCCAGCACCAGCTTCTAAGCCATCAGATGTCAACAATTTTCACTCATTGTCAGCCTGCATTGAGTTTAAACCACAGACTTAGATGCACTCTGACATCACAGTGATGGGTGCTTTAGAAAAATCTAGTTATATGAGCAGACAGACACAAATGAAAGATTTCAATATCCCATTATCAATATTCCGAGTCACTCTGAATGCTATTTCCACCAGTGCTCAATAATTCAGTCTACCTGAAAGACCAGAACTCATCTTGCTCAACAGAAAGATTCAGGTGTCTTCTAGACCAGGTGTTCCCTCTGCTGTTTCCCATCCAAACATCATAGCCTGCATCTGCTAGTATGAAGCCCAGGCTGTTATTGGCCAGGTTTGTGACCCAGTTGCTAGCATCTCCTAGTAATCCATGTTGGAGAAACACAGCAGGCTTTACAACTGAAAGAAAAAAAACACCACGATACAGAGCTACCCGATTAATATCATAATACAATGACACTCCAGTACTCAAAACTGTGTAGATCTGCACTGGATTAAAGTCAGACTCTTATTTTTTTAAGTGTGTATCTCTTTTCATGAGTGTATCCCCGTTTGTTATGAGATAAAATGAATGACTGGAATTTTAAAAAGTTGATTTCCTGTTTATTTTAGGAATACCAGAATATAAACCCTAGTCTCCTTAGTTTTACTGAAGAAGTTCTGGTGGGACTGAGAGATGAGCTTCTAAATACCTTAATTTCAGTAGTAAAGACATGGAATATTTAATAAAGGCTTTCTTTATTCAAAATGTGAATTCATCACTACGGTTAAACAGGAATAAACAAACGCAACCAAAACACAAACTGTAAGATCCAAGGAAGGAACTGGGCTTTCCTGAAAGTACCGGTAGGTGTTTGGGGTAGATTGCAGCCTTCACACTTTTTTTTGTTTTAAACTGATCAAATGCTAAATCCCTCATGGTCAGACTACAAGCTCCGGTTCATTCAAAGCCAGATTTTCAAAAACAGACAATGAAAATATGGGTGATGAACTAGGGGTGCAAGGGCACTCCCTGGATTGAAGTGGTTTCCATCACATACAGGGTATACAGTTTTGCTCAATGGCTTTCAACACCCCCTATGCACAAATTGATCCAATGCCACTGATTTAGCACCAAATTCTGCTCACCTTACACACACAAAAATTTCAGTGTGACTACCCACCTAAGGTGAGCAGGACTTGAGTCCAAATGTATGCAGATTGGCAAAGCAATTTAGACACTTGTTTTTCAAAATGTGTCCTCTTAAGTCTTCATTGCTTTACAAAAATAAATCATACCTGTATTGCCCTGATTTTCTATTCCATAAGGGATTCTGTTAATGCTAAGGATATAGCCATCTTCTGTCACCACTTCATGCTCCTCACTGGGGTATCCTCTATAGGTAATGAGCTCGCTCTGCAAGAGAAAACACAAATGCTTTTGCTTCAGATGGCTTTTGGGTGTTCATTTTCTACACAGTATGGAAGGATCTCTGTGATGAGAAAACATTGTGGACTAGATCCAGCTGAGTCTCTGGTCCCTTCGTTATTAAGTATCCAAAATAAAAAGAAAATATCATATTTTAATGACACATCCCTCAAAATATCCCTCTTTACTTTCATACTCCACAATACATTCTGCAATGTTTTAGCAGAAGTGTTGTAAGCAAGACATGAAAAGTAATTCTTCCACTCTACTCAGCACTGATAAGGTCTCCGTTGGAGTACTGTGTCCAGTTCTGGGTACTACACTTTGGGAAAGATGAGGACAAATTAGGGAAAGTCCAGAAGAGAGCAACCAAAATTATTAAAAGTCTAGAAAACATGAACTACTTGGAAAGATAGAAAAATGTGTTTGAAATCTAGAAAGCCGCGTTGGGCTTTCCCCCCAAGCTCCTGACAGCCGAGGTCTCAGCTCCCACTGCCAGCCTGTGCTTCCTACACCCAGGCTAGCAGCAGGAGCTGAGACCCCAGCTGGTAAGGGGCCAGCGGGAGAAACCCCAAAACGGCCGCAGGCTAAGTGCTCAGCCCGCCGCCGTTTTAGGACTTCCCCTGCCTAACCCTGTTAGATGTCCCGGTTAATCCGCAGCCCGGTTAACCCAAGCTTGACTAATCAGGAGCCTACTGTATTTCCCATTTTGTAATGCGTGCAACTGATTGTTCCTTCCTAAATGGGGTACTTTGCATTTGTCCTTACTGAATTTCATCCTATTTACTTCAGACCATTTCTCCAGTTTGTCCAGATCATGTTGAATTTGAATCCTATCCTCCAAAGCACTTGCAACCCCTCCCAGCTCGCTATCATCCATAAACTTTACAAGTGTACTCTCTATACCATTATCTAAATAATTGATGAAGATATTGAACATAATTTATTAACAGAACAGATATTGAACAGAACCCAGAACTGCTCTCTGAGGGACCCCACTCATTATGCCCTTCCAGCATTTTCCAAAACCCATAGGCCTGGACAAACTAAGGCTGGCAAACAGGTCTGTCCTAAACAAAGGAATGTGCTCTGCTTAATTTAGAATCATAGAATATTAGAGTTGGAAGGGACCTCTGAGGTCTTCTAGTCCAACCCCCTGCTCAAAGCAGGACCAATCCCCAACTAAATTTGAATATAAGCAGTAAACAGAGTCATCAAGAAGAAAGGGAAACAAAGGAAGCTGAAACAGGTGAGAAAAAGGCAGCAGGGTACATCCTTCCACATAGACTTTTTGACTCTTGGTGCCCATCTGAAAATGTTAAATCTGAACCAGAGAAGGGTTCTGGACATACAGGGTTTGGTCAGAAAGACTGCTTAAAATATAGGGTGAGAAACTGCTTGAATCTGATAGAGCTTGTTAAGTTAGGTATTAATAAATGTCTTATCTTTATTTTTCCTGTAATCATGTCTGACTCTTAATGCCTCATGACTTGTACTCACTTAAAATCTCTCTCTTTGTAGTTAATAAACTTGGTTTATTGTTTTATATAATCCAGTGTGTCTAGACTGAAGTGTCTTGGAAACTCCATTTGGGATGGCAAGTTGTGCACATATTTTTTTAAAAAGAAATAATGGACCGAATATAACTTGTATTGTCCAGAAGGAGGCTGGGCTGTATGGGACATACATTTCTGGGAGAAAATCTAAGACCGGGAGTGTGTTGGGGTCATCCTGCAGAATAACCATGGCTGCTGAGAGCCAGTGTGTAATCCAAGTGTGGCTGGCAGGCGGCAGTCACACACAAACACTCAGGGTGTGCCTTGCATGCTAGATGCCTGTTTGTGAGCTGCCCAGGTGGGAACTACTTCAGCAAGGCATTGGAAGGCACCCAAGGTTTCATGGCAAGGGTGACACAGCTGTTCCTGACCCGGGATTGGACCCTCGTATATCACAGTGACTTGGCCAGGGTCACACAGGAAGTGAGCAAAGCAGCTCGTTGCTCTGAAACCACCCCTGTCCCAGAGCTTTACGGTGCCACATTCGCTGCTGGAAGGCAGGGTCATTTTACAGATATTAAGCATTCTTTAGTGACATTTACCCTGCAGGGCAGTAGGATCCAAATTTTTTAAAAGACACTAGTGATTTAAAGGGGCTTGATTTTCAGGGAGTGGGTGCTCAGCACTTTTTGAAAATCAGCCCCTTTACTATGTCTGGTGCTGGGCACTCCCCAAAATGGGCACCCCATCCAAAAATCACAAATCACTTCCAAAAATCTTGGTTGAGGAAGTCTGTAGTTCCAGAACCCTCAAGGCTTGCCCTTGTTGCCTGCAAAATGGGTGCTGGCGCAACAATCAAGTAGCTCAATGGTTTGAGCATTGACCTGCTAAATGCAGGGCTTGTGAGTTCAATCCTTGAGGGGGCCATTTGGGAATAGGGGATAAAAATAGGAATTGGTCCTGCTTTGAACAGGGGGTTGGACTAGATGATCTCCTGAGGTCCCTTCCAACTCTGAGATTCTATTCAAAGGGGCAATTTTACTATGCCACTTTAGTAAAGAAAAGTACAACTGCTCGTAGTTTCTACCCCTCGTAAGCTGGACTCCTGCACATGTAGATAGGAAGGAACATCTGGCAAAACAGAATGACAGTAAGTGTTAGAGCAGAAGGGAAATGTTAGCTAAGTGCATCTCACCTACATCTGTTAATGTAGACAATTCTAAACAATTTTTTCTGTGCTATCCGCAGTCCATTCATTTTAAATTAATTCCAATGGATAACTCACAATGTTCATATATGCTTCAGGATCCACATGATCTCTCTTCATTCTTAGGAGTTTCTCTGAAGATACAGTTCCTTGGAACAAATATGCCATTGTAATGAATAGCCACATCTCGGTTCTGTGTAAAACAGTACATTCATCTGTTAACAACATTGCTCTCTCTGCATGTCCAATGCAATGCAGACATGGCACTATGTCCAATGAGGGGTGAATTGCTAAAAGATGAAGCTTGGCAAGGTGAAGTTGTGCCTGGTACTGCAGTACGCCATCTGGCACAGCCCCTGGAATAAATGAAGCAGGGAGGGTAGCTCCCTTTTATGGGCACCCAGCTAGCCAGTAGCTATAAAATCCCTCTTAGTAGCTGTTTTCTAATTGTTCTACCTGTAAAAGGTTAAAAAGTCTCACTGCCTTGCATAGGTAAAAGGAAGTGAGTGGGCATCTGGTCAAAAGAGCCAATGGGGAGGCTAGACCTTTTAAAAATTGAAATAAGACTCCCCTTTTGTCTGTCTGTTGTTGTTCCCTGGGGAGAGGCAGACAGACCTACCCTGTAAGAAGCTTGGGGTCAGGTATGAAAAATTCATCAGTATCATACCTAGAAACTTCTCATTTAAAACTTAAGATATGAAAGTAGATCGGGTTTATCCCTTTTATTTCTTTATGGTTTATGGACTCCTCTGTGCTAACCCCAGGTGCTTTTTATTTTGCTTATAACCTTTAAGCTGGACCTCAAGAAAGCTATTCTTGATATTTAACCCTTGTAGTTGTTTTTTCTTTAAAATCTACTAATAGCCTGAGTTTCCAGATGTACTTTTCCTTCTTTTTTTATTAATAAAATTTACCTTTTTTTAAGAACATAATTGGATTTTTTGTGTCCGAAGAGGTTTATGCACATGTTTAATTAGCCAGGGCAACAGCTGATTTCCTTTGTTTTCCTTTCTCAGCTCTTCCCCAGATGTGGGGTGAAAGAGCTTGAGGGTACCCCATAGGAAGGAATTCCAAAGTGTTCCTTCTTGGTGGTGGCAGCATTTACCAATCCAAGATCAGAGAGAAGCTGTAAGCTTGGAAGTTTAATACAAGCCTGGAGCGGCCAGTATTAATTTTTAGGATCTTTACGTGTCCCCAACTTCTGCACTTGAAGTTCTGCACAGGCTGGGGAATCATCCTTGAGAGCCCCTTATTCCTTATGCATTGCAAGCAGCAAACACTGGAAGCAAAAAGCAAAGGGAGCTTGGCAGCAGCCTGGATTCTCTGTTACATTGACATTCTCAAGGAGCACACACCATAAGAGTGATGTAGTTTTGCATGTTCATTGCCGGTTACTTACGTAAAATTAGCAGCTGCCTCTGCTTGGGTGTGCTAAGGGAAGGGGTGACGGGGTCCATTTCTTTTTGTAATGCACACACCCAAGAGTCAGGCACATTACCAACTCAGAACTCCCTTGAATGCTAGACTGTAGTGCCAGCCATCATTCCCAAAGGCACCCACCTGTTTGCAGAAGGCTGAGCTTTTGTGGCTGGCTACCTGGGAATGGGTATTATGCTTTGTCTAATTAAATAGACAAAGAGGCAAGCCAGAAACCAAGATGTTCAGGTAAAGGGTTTCCATAAACATCCAATCTGAAAAAAATTAGAAGAAAAATGTCTGAAGATCTGTTTTTTGGTTCAGCATTTCTCTGATTCTGGAATGTTAGTTCATTTAAACTTAAATAAAGGCTTATAAAAATGTTAAAGGCTCCAAATGCCTCAAGTGATCCAAACCCATTTTATTTTGGGTCATTGATTCTCAGCCGATTACAACTACATTATTCATGTAGCTGAAGTTGCGTATCTTCAGTTGCTCCCCCTCCCTAGTCAAGACCAGTCCTTAAAGATTAAGGGCACCAGGAATAGATATCTAGAAGATAAAACTAATGATGAGGTTTTAGTTGCCTCACTACCTGATCCTGTTGCTTAGGAACGATATCAAAGATTTACACATAAGGAGTCAGCAAAAACTCTGAATGGGTGCTTAGTATGCTATGCAATAGGGGTGACTATCAACAGAAGCAAGAGTTGCATAGTTGCTGCATAGTCAGCACTTTTGAAAATCAGGTGACTTATCTAGCAACCAACTAAAGACTTCAGAGCCTAAATGTGGGCACCCATTTTTTAAAATCTTGTCCAGAATATGTAATTTATACAAACTACCTAAATGTCAAAGTTTCTCTACTTAATGGGATATAGGAGTGGGCCTTGACAAATTCAGTTGTGTGCAGCAAGGTCCAACCACACCATGGGAATAAGAATGTAAGTGGATGAAGAAAGGACAAAGGTGAGAGGGTATTTATGAAATGTGTATTTGGTCTGTGAATACCTCTGAATCGTTTTGTAGATTTCAGAGAACCAGTAATGTACACCTAAGCTGAGCAGATTTAATTAGCAAACACACTGCAGTTGCCGCTCCTCAGGCCAATAAGCATCTGTGGTAGTCTTTAAAGAAAAGCTGACATAAATAAAGGGTTTATTTCTCCTCTTAGAACAAAAGTTACACAAAGATATACACACTTTATACACAAG
Source organism: Sternotherus odoratus (assembly GCA_032164245.1). Classification (NCBI taxonomy): domain Eukaryota; kingdom Metazoa; phylum Chordata; order Testudines; family Kinosternidae; genus Sternotherus; species Sternotherus odoratus. The sequence continues at coordinate 78,475,709 of JAVMKO010000005.1, read as the reverse complement.
GTCCCTTTTAAAAAATATTAGCTGTTAGAAAAGTTCACTTCTTTTATAATGAAAAGGATAAATGCATTTTAAAGTACTTTCAGATCAACTCATCCTTCCTACTCATTCTCTCCCTCTACCGAAAAGATTTACAGAACAGAAACAAATGAGTTGTACTGTCACCCTTTATCAGAAGGCACCTTTCAGCAAGCAGCAATTCTTTTGTCCATGTAATTTTAAACAACAGCAAGAAGCCTTTGAAAAGTTACTTCTCAACATCACGTGGTAAACCATTATTTGGTTATGTCTCTTGCAACCCCAAAAAAGCCATCACTCAGTTCTGGGTCAGAGTGAAAGTATTACCAACCTTGTGCTAGAGTTCTCTTGTTCCACTCAGTGATTCTGATGCAGGAATGATGGCAACTTTGATGGCCCCAAAGTTTAACAGCAGCACTAGGAGAGAAACGATGTGACATGGATTGCACAAAAGTTTTCCAATAATAATGGCAACGAGCATTGACTTCTCTCCTCTTCCTTACTTGGCAAGTTAGCAGCACTTCAAGTTATTCACATCAAAGGGAGTGCACTGCTCTAGTGCTACTTATAAGAGCTGACTGCTTTGACGCTCACTAAATGCCACAGTTTTAAAGGGAATACCAAGCCCCTTGAAGTGGAACAGCGTCGTCAGGAATTTCAAAGGCAAACACATTCACAGATGTATCATGCCAATAAAACCTGGAAGAATTCCCTTTTTTTTACTGCTAGCCTGTCAAGCCAGTTATATTCTTGTTCTATGGAGGGGATGGAAGGTAACCTCATTCTCTGATGCCATGATAAATACGAATTTTACAGCACACAAATGTTTTTATTCTCTTTTATGCACATGCACATGCTGCCATTCCATATTGCTAAAGTGATGCAGTAGCAGCTAAGGGGATTTCCCTATTTTGATTACACCTGCATACTCTCAGTGTGAATTCCAGGCACACAACAATGAATATACAGACCTCTTCGGTGAGCAATTATAATGATCAAGGTATTGTGTAATAGAACAGTCAGTGTGGAAGCAGGCCCTAAAAAGCATTACTTGCTTAAATGGCTCGTGGTGTATTGTCCATCACATTCTCAGTGCCCTCAATTGCAATGGGAGCTGTTGGGCCCAGCCTCTGGCAGGAATGGACCCAAGTATAGATTTACTACATAGTTGTGTAACAGTGGGCATACCATTCAGTGGCATACCGTTCAGGTAACATGCACTGTTCTTTATGTCCCAGATTAGAAATTCACAAGGATGCTGGCTCTGGAAGTGCATTGCCAGGTTCCTTTTTAACTGTAAAAGGCTAAAGCAGGTCATCACAGCTGTTAGAAAATGGTGCTTGATATTCAAACTTAACCTGAAGTAAATACTAAACAGCTTCAAATTTCAAAAGGATTTCCCTGGGCATAGCTGAGGCTTAAATAGATCCAAAGGCGTTTATTTGGTTCTAAGTACAAATTGGAAGCTTTTTGGAAGAACCATCCCTTTGGCCTGGGTTTGTACAACACCTAACACAGTGGGACCCTGATCCATGATGGGGGCTCCGAGGAACACTCAGACTACAAATTATAAATACTGTAGTAATAAGAAATGTGGCCAGAGCTAATTTCTTTATAGTCTGAGTGTAGCAACGGCTACCGTTCTTTATACTATGTCCACTTCAATTTGGTATTTTAAAATCTTGAAATGAATCATTCTTCATTAGAGAGTTTTGGTTTTTTAGCATTTAAGTTTCTTATCAGACACTGTTCTCCTGAACAAGACTTAAAAATGAGTCAACTGACTCAAAGCTTTGTCTGTATGTTTGGCGGAACCTCTTTCATTTTATATTTGTTTTTATTATTAGTTCATGCAACTCCCCCCAGCAGTTTTGGTTCTGGTTAGGATCAGATGTATTTGAAATACCCTAAGAAAGATTGCTCTTCTGGTATTTCCAGCCCAGGCAGAAATGAGAATTAAAAAATTGAGGACAAAGTCTGATCCCATGAGATTTGCTTTCACAGAGCCCTGAACTCAGGTCCTGGCCAGAAAATAAAAGAGGAAATAATGATAAAATATCTCATATTAGAATGTACTTATAAATGTTAAGTCTGTCCCTGGATTTTGTCTGGGATTTCAAGCCTTTTTTGGTATTTGTTCATAAAGAATTTCAGCTTGCCTCTAAGAAAACCATATTTCCTCCTTTCAGCATGAGCTCCAAGTCCACTTATCTTTGAAGAACAACATGAATTTCAAGACTGGACTGTTCAAATATGTGCTTACCTTTGAATGCCTCATGTCATTCAAATTCATTAAGGAGTGGTGTTAACTGGTTCTGAAGAAAGTCTGATTCATTCTTCTGGGGAAAGCTTTATCTTATGGAAAAATATGGAATTTGTAACGAAAAGGACATGATTGGCAGAATCAAACAAATGTGCAAACTCCATAAATGTCAATGTATTGGCATATTGACTATTGAAGGGCATATTCCCTTGAGCTCAATGGGACTACAGATATAGTAATGGCTTGGTTTAGTAGTAAATGTTCAGAGGATCAGATGCTTAGGGCTTAGTCCTCCCAAGACTTATAAATGTGCTTAATTTTATGCACATGGGTAGTCTCAGCTTATAGAAATTATTTATTACTGTATATTACCCTTCCAAGTGGAGAACATTTGTGGAGCACAGAAGCCACTTAACCAGAGGCTAAATTTTTCTGCACCCCAGATGGATAGCTGAACAAATTTTGAACTGAAGTACCAAGAAACTAAAATTCCAGATCCAAACACCTCCTTTGTTTGGTAGGTTCAAAATGAAGATTGGAGTGGATGAGGCCCATAATGCACAACCACAACAACAACAAAGTGATGGAGGTAGCAAATAAAATAACTGATAAGTAATGTAAAACCAGTGAGATGATGCCCTGAAGCATCTTGGTTGAATATGCAGGACTCTGTATATGCTCACAATGCCTATCTGAATGTTGATGATTCTTGAATATAAAAACAATCAATTTCAATTAAATAAAACCATCAACATGGCAGTCAGATTTTCTTATATATTAATGTGAGCTGCAATTAATCTTTAATACATGTTCCCTACATTGTCACACCTTCCAAGTGGTCAGGAAAGACTGGATTTACAGGAGTGGTTATTTTCTTGGGGAGATGGGGATAAGCTAATCATGTACACTGTATTCCTACTTGTGTTTATTAAGTAGAAGGCATACACTCACACTGAGATATTGCCAGAGGTAGAAAAACCAGAGTATCTGTTGCACCTTGTGTATCCAATACCATTTTCAGAACTCCAGTAAATAGCTCTGTACTCTAGTTCTAAGTCAAACGTTCCTTTCATTTTTGTTTCTTACAGAACAATCCTTCCAGTGTTGCATTACTCTGTCAATTACCTCTCCTCATACACCATCAAATCCTTTGGACCTAATTTTTAGAAGACTTACTTAACTTACAAACATGCTGTTTTGCTCTTATACGCACCTGCTGGTGTGCTTTTTTGTGCAATATTACCTGTGCAGGCAGGTGGTGGGATCTATCACTTGCACACTCCAGTGAGTATTTTTTATATGCAAAACCTATTTATCCAAATGGGTTTCACATGGAAAAATTCTGTCATCTGATACATGGTAAATGTGGGAATCAGTTATCACAGTCATTCTGCAGCAGCTTGAGAGTGGAGATTAAAAAAAAGAAGTATTTACAGATGAAATCTAATAATACAATCAGTGTTATTGTTATTTATTTTGATATGAAATTCAATTATTGCTCCACATTCAGTTCTCATTATGCAACTTATTTGTACATTGACAACACAACTGCCACTAGTCTGTAATTTCCTGCTTCTTCAATACACAGGATGGATCTTCTTGTGTCATTAAGAGTGTGACTGGCATACACAATTCACAGTCTTACTGAAACAAAGGCATTTTTAGAAACAAATACCTTCAAAAGCCATTTTTGTTTTCAAAAGGATTTTGTAGCTAGGACCAAGATGTGGTCATAACTATGTCACAGAGAACAGCAGGTGTTAACCTGCTGCCCAGCTGATGTGAATGGGCTTTAAAGAATTTCACCCCTGGGGGGGCGTTAGAGGTGAGATTTGAAAAATTTTCGACTCTTACCCTGATAAGGACCCTAAAGCCTATAACTGTACCAAATTTCAAGTCTCTAGCTCAAACGGTGTGGAAGGAGTAAGGCAGCATACATGCACGCACCCATACACACACACACGCATACACCATTTGACTTTTATATATATAGATTTTTGATATTCATCTGATGAAGTGGGTCTTAAACCACGAGAGCTCATGATCCCTAAAATCTGTTAGTCTATAAGGTGCTACAAGACTCTTTGTCGCTTTTATATTTCCCTGAAGCTCACATTTAAAAACCTCATTCCTCATCAAAGACATTGGGGAGTATGTTACTGACAAAGCCAAATCATGGCATCAGCTCTAAGCAGAATTCCCCATAAAATCATCAGGGAGTTCTGCTTTTTTAAAAAAAATGCCTAGAGCTAAAGGTGTCATCCTAAAGGCAAATCCACCACAAAAGTCCTATTTCAACTCATCCATGGATTAAAAGACGTCAGGATAGCAGCAGACAAATTCAGATCAGTTTTTCCTCTATCATTGTGTCTTATCCTCCTTGGGAAACTGACCTACCTTTCAAGTTTTCCCTCTACATTTGTTGTCATGAAATCTGCTTTATTTTTCAGGAATTTGCTTTCTGCGATTAACACAGTAATTATCATATTGTTGCTCCAAAAAGTACCATTAATTTCTGTGTATTTCCCTGTATTCAAAAAATGGGCCTCCAACTTTTATGTTCAGATGAGCTGTGCTGAGAGCACCACTAGAAAGAAGGAGGAGTCAAAGGTCATATTGAACAACAAATCTTGGGGCTGATTTAGGCCTTTTCACAACTTAAAACAACCTCAGAGCTGTCAGTAGCTCCAAGGGGATGTCCCAATAGCCAGCAATTACTGGAACACAATGGTACCCAAGCCATGCACTCCTTTTCCCTTTATCAGTATTCTTGGGAGCCAGGGTGGAGAGGTATTCTGCAGCTGGCCAGTTACTGGAGTGGTGATATAAAACAGGCGTAACACAAAGGGACTGTATTATACTTTAGAAAAGGGACTATTATCTCTGTTAGAAATAGGTCTTGTAGATGGGCTTGTTAATGTACAGTCAGGCATATGGTACAGCCCCGTAGCCCTGCCCTTCTGTTACTAAATTGTTGTCTCTTGCAATCACATCAGAGTTTGTGTAAGGACAAATTTCTTCCACACGTGGATGGTCATATCTTGACTTGTAACAGGTGGTTTCCCTGCTGTTGTTCTGAATTCAGATGTGTTTCAGTGGTGCTAGCATCCCTTTAGACACTATTGTCTACTCTAGACAATAATGAAAGAAAAAGATAAGATAGAATAAGAAAGATTGGTTTCTTACTTGTTTCCTAAGGAATAAAACACACCAAATAAAATCCTTAGAATCAGGTGGCATATTGAACAACAAGAATAAGTGTGTCCTTTCCATGGCTTCTGATAGAATCATAGGGCTGGAAGGGACTTCAAGAGGTCATCTAGTCCAGTCCCCTGCGCTCACGGCAGGACTAATTATCTAGACCATCCCTGACAAGCGTTTATCTAACCTGCTATTAAAATTTCCAATGATGGAGATTCCACAACCTCCCTAGGCAATTTTTTCCCAGTACTTAACCATCCTGACTGTTAGGAAGTTTTTCCTAATGTTCAACCTACCCCTCCCTTGCTGCAATTTAAGCCCATTTTTTCCTGTTCTATCTTGAGAGGTCAAGAACACTAATTTCTCTCCCTCCTCCTTGTAACAACCTTTTATGTACTTGAGAACTGTTATGTCCCCTCTCAGTCTTCTCTTTTCCAGACTAAACAAACCTAATTTTTTCAATCTTCCCACATTATTTTGGTGCTCTCCTCTAGACTTTCTCCAGATCTTTCCTGAAATGTGGCACCCAGAACTTGATACATTACTCCAGTTGAGGCCTAATCAGCATGGAGTAGAATGGAAGAATTACTTCTTGTGTCTTGCTTACAACACTCCCACTAATAAATTCCAGAATTATGTTCGTTTTTTTGGCAACAGCGTCACACTGCATTTGTCCTTATTGAATTTCATCCTATTTACTTCAGACCATTTCTCCAGTTTGTCCAGATCATTTTGAATTTTAATCCTATCCTCCAAAGCACTTGCAACCCCTCCCATCTTGGTATCATCTGCAAACTTTATTAGTGTACTCTCTATAGCATTATCTAAATCACAGATGAAGATATTGAATAGAACTAGGCACAGAACTAATCCTTGCAGGACCCCATTCGTTATTCTCTTCCAGCATGACTGTGAGTCACTGATAACCATGCTCTGGGAATGGTTTTGCAACCAATTTTGCACCCACTTTATAGTAGCTCCATCTAGGTTGCATTTCCCTAGCTTGTTTATGATCTCTTTCTTTATACTATAAGAAAAGAAAAGAAAAAGAGGTAAGAATAACAATGGCAAAAGTTATTAGGCTTTCCCTTAAATTGTATTTTCTAAAAAAATATTTAAGCCACATCTAAGTTTAATCTCTTTGCTCTGAACATTAAATTTCTCTAAAACAACACACAGGATGATTGTATATGAGTTTCAAAAGCTATGCCTTTTCTGATGCCTAAAAAAATCCATAAAATCAAAATAAGCACAAAGATAAACAGAACATAGGGATCAAATGTTTGGTTTCGCTCTGCTTTGAACTAGTATTTATTACTTATTTATTTTATCCAGGGATAAAGACACCATTGTATTCAGTAAAAATGGGCAGACCCTACCCAAGAAATCTCAAGGTTGTGGATTATGACCAGGACACAACGTATGCATAAACAGACAAACATGAAGAGGCCAAAAGCAAAAGTGACAGTAGGAATATTCACATAAAGTGGTAGTATCAGTTGGCGTAGTACATGTATATATTTCTCTACAAATATAAATCCCTAGGTACCTGCAAGAAAAGTGTCTGATTTTTGCTTTTGAACTATCACTCGTAAAACAAAACTGTCAACAAACGTCAGGGGACAATACAACTGCAGAACTTCAGATAATTTAATCTGCCAGCATTCCCCACCTCCAACCTCAAATCAGATGGCCATATTATTAATAAAAATGAAAAGAAATAATAATTGTAGTAATAATTCTATATTATTTCTTAATGAGAGGGCAGATATTTGGGAGGGGGAGTGTGGAATCTCAGATACTATTTTTCAGTATGTGGTCATGAAAAGTGAACGCGGAGAAGGAGGAAGTCTCTACTCTCCACAAACCTAACCCTGGGCTTCGGAGGTTTACCCACCACAGCCCTAGCCTCTAAACATCTAACCCTAGCCCAACGAGCTCAACCCCTCCAAACTAATGGCAGCCAGAGAAAACATACCATCCACAACCCAACCCCAGCCTGAACTTGAAGGGCGCTACCTGCCCCTACCCTAGCTCTACTCCAAAGACCCCTGTTCACCCCAGCCCAGAACCCCAGCCTGAGAAGCCTTATCCTTCACAAGGCCTAACCCTAGCTTGAGGAGCCCCATATGCCTAACTCTAAGGCTAGCCAAATGACCAGTACCTGCTCCATCTCTATCTCTAGCCCAGAGAGGCCTGCCCTTCTATACATCCTGCACCCTTCCCACACGGGGATCTCTACTGTCTCCGATCCTAGCCCAAGCCCAAGAATCAATACCTAAACCTGCACTAAGCTTAGAATAAGGAACCCCATCACTTCAACCCTGCCCCCAAGCCTAGGGAGGCCTGCATACCCCAACCCAAGCCCAGGGATCCCTATCCTCCAACCCTTTCCCTAGCCTGAGGAGCCCTATGCCTCAACCCTACCTTTGACCCAAGGAGCACCACCTGCCCCAAACCTAACTAATCCTTGGTGCCCTATCTGCCCCAGTCATAACTCTAGCCCTGGGGAGTTCTACCCTTCACAGCTCTACACCTACTTTTGGGGAACCCTCTCCTTCAGCACCTTAACTGCTGGCTGGGAAGCCCTACCTTGCACAACCCTAATCCAAATTGCTCTCCCTATCCCACACCCAATGGTACTTTGGGAACCTACCCACCATAATCCTAGCTCATGGAGCTCACACCACCCCAGAAGTAATCGGAGCCCCCCTGGAGTCCTATTTCCCACTACCATAATCCTACCCCATGGAGGCCTCTGAGCCCTAACCTGAAAACCTAACCCCAGGTGAGCTTCTAGAGAAACTTTTTAGCTAAAAACAAAACACAGGCCCTGCAGGAGGCAGGATCAAAGATAAGATCAGCCTGTAATGGAAACTGTAAAATAGGTGGTAGTCGGAGCTGCTATTGTGGCCAATGCCAATCAGGAATAGTTTCTTATTGTTAAAAGTTCTACCCAACTACCCATGTGTAACTTTACAGCTAATAGCCCCAAATAAATACATTGGTAGCTAATGCCAAAGTCCTCCCTTACGTTTTTAAAGACGTGATACTATAATTGTAAAAAGATTTTTTTTTAAGTGAGCGGAACAAGTTAACCGTGAAGAAGGCACTGCAAGGCATCACCCTGCAGTCTGACTGCTATTTCTTCATCAGGTGAAGGATTGTACTCTAAACATGCAGAGATGCTTTGAGTCCCCACATGAAATCCAGATGGTTCCAATCAGGATTATGCTTGTGCTGTCAACCCAACCATTCAAAACATATGAGTCAGGCCCCCCAAAATGAGACAGGCTTACAAATCACAATATTTATAAAGATAATAAATCTGGGGTCTTTTTATTTGCCCTCTGGGTTTGAGCTTCTAGGATTCACGTTTTTCAGCTTTTCCCCGTAAATATGAGGGCTACTAACTTAGATTTTTGTTTTGTTAATGAAAGCTGAGATTCACACATAATCACATGACTTCAGGAGCTGGTTTTTTTGTTTTTTTTTAAGAGAAACACCAAAGAACAGCACACTTTCTATAAAAATCACTCTCTGTACTTAGGTAAGTTTACTGATATATTGGTCTGTAAATTGTTCTCCGTCTTTCACCTAGTTACTGAAGGAATATTTACTAATAGAGAGTATTATAGACAGCTCAGATTTGACATTAATCTTGAACTTCAGGATCCATGATAAGTATTTCTAGTATTGGTTATCCAGTTATTTAATGTAGTGCAGGTTAAAGTGATAATCTAATGGGAGCCAATCATGCTGACACCTACCACCAAAGAGATTTAGATTTACATGAACACCATATATTTAAGCCCAACCTATTTACCTGTAATACATTGCCCATGATTTTCTGGACAGTTATTGAAGACAGAATTGTAGTGTAACTCTTCTGCCCATCAGAGTTGGCAGCAACAAGGGCCGGGTTCAGTATCCAGGGGTTCCATTCTAATGACACAATACAAAACCAGCTCGAGCCCCCACACAGTGACCTGGGACAACCATATACCACCCTTCTGGGCGCCTCTAAGAGGCAATACTTCCCCTCTCGCAAGCACAGAGTCTGAGTGTACCAAAACCTTTTTAATGACAGAGAGAAGCACTGTGGCATATTATTGGGTAAACACCACAAACAAAAGTCACAAACCAAACCATGAACCAGAATCGCTCCCCCCCCCACACACCCCTACCCCCACGCAAAAGGGCTGTGTCCTTTCCCTTGGGTTCTTGAGTCCCACAAGCCCCAAAGTCACCAAGGTCCCAAAAGTCCAACAGCCCCAGCAGAGTTCAAAAGTTCATTAGCAGAGTTGTACCTCCCCACCGGGGTGGAAAGGGGGGGGAAGGTTATGGGGCACCGTACGTGGTCAGAGGCCAACTGCCCCGCCTCTCCAGTCATGCTGCAGTCCTCGCCATGGGCCATCCCATCAGGTGCCCAGGAACTGCTCTGCTTTCTCCAGCCGCTCTGCTCCGTCAGCCGCTGTACGCCATCAGCCACTCCACTAATGGTGACCCAAATGGCTCCGCTCTATCCACGGGCGGCAGCTGCTGCACATTGCCAGCCACTCTGCTAGCAGTCACCCAAACTGCTCCTGCTCGGTCTGCTGCTGCTCATCACCAGCCATTCTGCTAGTGGTGACCCAGACAGCTCCGTTCTATCCACTGCTGCTCATCACCAGCTACCCTGCTAGTGGTGATCCAACTGGCTCTACTCCATCCACTGCTCAGCAATACAATTTCAGCCCCCCTACAGGGCTTAGTGATCTCAGCTCATAAGTGATTTCAGCTCATAGAGGGGCCTTAGTGCAGAGGCACCACCAGACCCAAAATGACTTCAGCTCAGTGAGCTGAAGTTAGACTCCTAATGGAAGCAAAAGTCAGCTCTAATATTCCACAGGGGAGAGAGGCCAGGTGCAATAGGCCCATAAGGCCCTCACCACAAGGTATAGAAGCCTGTCCACAGCCTCTCTCAATTCAGTGGGTTTTGGAACCCCTGTCCCTTGTCTAGTGAGCGCTACCCAGCTGATGGTGAGTCCCTCCAGCATGCCAAAGCCAAATACATGTCTCAAACCCTCATCCACATAAACAGGTTAATCAACACTTTATCATTCTTGCCCCAATACCAGAGAAACTGGGGGTCCCACAGTAGCCAAAGTGACCATTTGGGCTGTTAGAGTGCAGGCTAGATGCGGTGGGTGTGTCTATGCAAATAAGATGTTATTTTCCAAAAGTCACTGCAATTCCTGCAATTCACCACCAGATGTCACTCATCCTGACACTGCTTACAGTAGTGAAAAACACAACCTCAGCAGGAGAAGGTGCTGTGTCATATTTTACCTTCATGCCCCCATATACTGTCCACCATATTTCTCCCTCCCTTTCCAGTATCCTACCTTTCCTTCCCTACCCCTCCTTATTCTCTTCTCCCCATCATTCTCTTCTTTCAGCTTTTCAGTCTTCAATGCCCCCTATTTTCTCCTGAACCTCTTCATTAGACATTCCTGCCTCCTCATAGTTCCTTGTATAGACCCTCAATGAATTTCACTTCAAATAATTGGAACTAGTGGCCATCTTTACTAGGGACAGCCTTGCTTCCACATGTAACTACTGTTAGGAAATGATGGAGAATTTGACTTGGGGTGGTGTGGCATCAACCCCATTGAAAATAAGCCATTTCAAAATAAGGAATATTCATAAAATACAGTGTCTCTGAATGGGCAGGTAAAATGAATAAATAGAGGTAAAACACTCAAAGAACCACAGTTCTTGTGGTAAAGTAACCTATCTTTCACCTTTGATGTGGCCTTTGCATATTTCCAGGTGCTGGCACCTGCAGTTCCCAACAGTAACTGCAGATGCTATCAATACTCAGGATTTGGCATTGAGGACATAAGAAATATAAGTTTCAAAAAGCATAAAAGGAACTTGTGTATAAAATTAATTTCTATCTTTATATTTTATTTACAAGAAGAGCAAGAGTGAGTTTGAAAGAATTGTGCTATTACATTTTTAAAAGACATTTCATTTGTAGTGAATGACTATACCAATAACAAGAACTAAAATACAGGAACTCCTCACTTAATGTTGTAGTTATGTTCCTGAAAAATGTGACTTTAAGTGAAAAAATGTTAAACAAATCCAATTTCCCCACAAGAATTAATATAAATGAGTGGGTTAGGTTCCAGGGAAAAAAAAATTCCAGGGAAATTTTTTCACCAGACAAAAGACTAAGGCAGAAAGCAGGAGCAGCACATGGCAGTGCGGGGAGGGACAGCTGAACTGCCCACAATTGATAGCCTGCTGGGCAGCTGCTGCACAGGGAACTTAAGGGTGCGGGGAGCTGATAGGGGGCTGCCGGTCCACTCTGGTTCCAACCACCAACCAGTAGCTGCAAAGGCGGCTCTTCCTGCATGCAGTGGACAAAGCAGGAGACCGCCAAACAAGGTTAGAAGGGAGCACTGTACAACTTTAAATGAACATGTTCCCGGATTGATCAGCAATGTAACAATGAAACAATGTTAACCTGGATGACTTTAAGTGAAGAGTTCCTGTAATTACTGAGAATATTGTCTGTATTAGTACCCTGGATATTTAACGCTTTTAATCACAGCAATCTACTTTTGAATTTCTTCCACATAACAGTTTGGGTTATTTTGCTGCCTATAGACATTGATTAAAAATAGCACATTGATTCTGCCTCAAATGGTATTCCTTCCAGCATTCCTCAGAAAACAGGTTTTGCCCTCTTGATATCACTCTTTTGTGTCTGGCTATCTCCATTCATAAAATGTACAGTATACCTCTATACTATGACAGTATATACTTCAAAATTCAACATTTCCTTGCCACATAAGTAATATAAAACCTCATCCAAAATCAATACCTCTTTATCAACAGTTATAGAAAAATCCTAAGAAAATGCAAACAATTTCAGAGGCATATAATTTGAAAATACCTAATTTTTCTGAAATGTAGATAGGAAAGAGCTTTTAATGTTTCTTTCACTAGCAAACTGAGGGACAGAATTTTCTAACGCCTGTAAATTCAGTTTGAGAATTAAGCAATACTTCGTTCAGTTCAAAAAAATGCACTGGATTCCAAGCAGATTGCTAAAAGGTGGCTTTTCTGAAGACTATCACTCTGATATTGGCGAGATTGTGTGGATATGCAAGTGAAAGCATCTTACCTGGAATCAAATGCCACAAATAATGGAACTATCTGGAGAAAGAGAAGTACCTCAATTCATCCATTTAATACCCTTACTGAAATTAAGAACCTCTCATAATCAAAAGAACTTGACTGCATTAGCTATATTCTCTGTGACAAGGTTATCACCCTATAGATGATGGAATCCATATTGACCAATATCAGAAGACTGATTTCAATGTAAAGAAGAAATAGCTGACTATGTGGAGCCGATAGACTGAGAGCTGTGTGACCTGGCAAAATGTTGGGAGGTGTGGGAGCAATTTTTGGAAGTAAAAATATAATTTATATGAGAAATAAATATAACATTATGCCCTTAATTGTACACAAATGTTTTAGATTCCAGACAGTGATTTTTTCCCCCATTCATGTTTTCTTCTCTTTATCTTTTTTTACAAGCCTTTCAATTCAAGGATATCCTTTGATGAGTAGAAGTGACAAAGAGTCGTGTGGCACCTTAAAGACTAACTAAAGTATTGAAGCATAAGCTTTTGTGGGCTAATACCCACTTCGTCAGATGCATGCAGTGGAAGTATCCAGGGTCAGGTATAACTAAGTAGGCAAGAACCAAGTTAGAGATAACAAGGTTAGTCCAATCAGGCTGAACCAGCTTGTTATCTCTAATCAGGGAGGATGAGGTATTCATTTGCAAATACCATCAATCAAAATTTGATACCATCAATTTAGGATTGAACAAAGACTATAAATGGCTTGCTAATTACAAAAGCAGTTTCTCTTCTCTCGGTGTTCACACCTCCAGTTCCGCTGCTAGATGAACACCTCATCCTCCCTGATTAGAGATAACAAGCTGGTTCAGCCTGATTGGACTAACCTTGTTTTCTCTAACTTGGTTCTTGCCTACTTAGTTATACCTGCCCTGGATACTTCCACTGCATGCATCTGACAAAGTGGGTATTAGCCCACAAAAGCTTATGCTTCAATACTTTAGTTAGTCTTTAAGGTGCCACACGACTCTTTGTCAGTTCTGCAATTCCAGACTAACACGGCTACCTCTCTGATCATTTGATGAGTGTATTTTTCCTGTCATGCTTTTGCTATCTTATTATTATTGTGTATATTCATGTGTATCTATACATCATAAACGGTCAAAGTAAAACTAACATAGAGTCTCTTAACTATATATGATAGGCTGCATTATTGATTACCAAATTAAAAACATTTATTTTTAATATTTAACATGTTTTTTGTTTCTGAAGTGTTTCCTTTGAGAAATATAATTTTGTTTTCTGAATAACAGAATCCTGGTTCCCCAGGAAGATGGGGAAAAATTGGTACCATGACCAAAAAATAATAATAAAGTGAATATTAAATCCTTTTACCGTAAACCCCCTTCCATTTACATGCACGACGATTGACTAAAAAATAGCAATAGAAAAGCAGCCTATTGCCACACATACAGAAAGTAGATTTCAATCAATCTAAATTAATTAATTAATTCTCAAACAATTCTGCATGGTTTTATGGATACTTTCCCATAAATGCAATAATTTCACTGTACACATGCTTGGCTGCATCAAGACCCCAGGTGAAATCCCAGTGGTTCCAGTCAGAAATTTTCTTGTGGTAAACTAGGTTAGTAATTCGAGGGAGTAACATGTCGATGTCCTTTGGGTCTACCATCCAGTCCTCTCCACCGGACCATACTGCAGTGGGCACAGTCATATCTTCTATCTTATAGAAGGGAGGGACAGACTGAAACACAAAGATGTAAGTCTCAGATGCTGTCTTAATTTTTAAACAAAAATCACTGATTAACCATTTGACTGCTGTGCAAAATTGCCAGATTCATCTGAGATGATCAGTGTTTTGGGACAGCAGTTCTCAAACCATGGTTGATAGTCTACACTGCACCTGCTGTTGTGCCATAACGAGCTGCCTTCTGCCCGTGTCCCAGTTCATCTTTGTAACATGCCATCTGGGTGCCTATTAGGTTAGCTGGAAATCAGCAGGATAAGTTTCCTCACTAGGGATCAGTGTAGGAGGAAAAGGAACTGTTCTCAGAGACTTGCTGCTGGAAAGGAGTTGCCAAGACCCATCCAGCTGGAGACAAACATCCAGCAGAGAAGGGGAACAGGCAATATGCATAGGAGATCAGAGGAGAAGGGAAACACATGGCAGGGAACTGGGATCAGAAGAACATGCAAGAAGGGAACTGGAACATATATAAGAGAGTGAGGGAAAAAGGAAGCTGGAGGCTGTGCAGGGAGAGAGGAAAACCCAGTAGAGGGGGAGCACATGCAGCAGGAGACAAGAACCAAGTAAGAATGAACTTGTGCATGGAAGGTGAGGACAAAGCAGCAGTGAACACAGGGTGGAAAGTGAAGGAGAAGGCAACCAGGTGGCAGATGATGGGGAAAGAGAGAAAATGAACAAATGACGGAGGAGATGAAATGAGGAGCAAAAGGAGACAGTATAAGTTTTTCAAATGGATGAAACCCATATTAAATACACCCAAATGTCCATAAACTAAGGCTAGTTTTCCTGTAGTCAAATGTGGTAACAGATTGGGGATGTGTTCTGATTGAGAGTGGGAAGGCAGGGTATCATCCTTATTTTTAAAAGATCACTTAGTTTTCAACAAAAATCATTTTTCTCTACCTGGTTGTACTTAGCCTTGTTCTCACTGCCATAGTCAAAATATTTGAATTCCCCTGATCTGACTGCCTGGCAAAATGAAGAAAAGAAAGTATAAAATTAGACACCAAATTATCCACATGCCATTGCATATCAGTTTGCTATTCTGCCATAAACTATCATGAAACAACGATATTACAGGACTGAAATTAGACATTCTGGATGAAATTTTGGAAAAACACTCTGATTTCAATAGGATCAGAATTTAACCCTTTCTATCTACAACAGCGTATTTTGAGCATAAAAAAGTTACATGCACTTCTTCAAAATCACCTTTCACTTTTCATTGCCGCCAAGTAATTTTTAATCTGTATCTGCTAACAAACAAGTTTTTCTTTTCATTAACTTCATCATTAACATTGTGCCCAAGGGGTGCTTTTTGAGAACTTTGTATCGACAGATTTTGTTATTACATAGTCCATGATATTTTCCATCTTTCAAGACACAATAGTCGTAAAATATATAAACAAAAAATAATTATAATTTTCCCTTTCAGAACTGCTTTCTGCACAGATATTCTTCACTGAGGCATTATAGGTGACACAAACAGCAACCCTTATAGTTAAGATCACCTGACCCTTGTCATTATAAAAGCCTGCTTTCTGTTTGCCAAACTTTAATAATTTAGGCTGCAGTTCTTCAGGCTAATTTTGTTTGGCAAATTTCAGTAAAACCAGTTCAGTCATGTGTTAGAAAATGTCTAGGTCCCTTGAGCCATGTCCATCCTGTGATTGCCTGAGGCAGGGCCCTCTGGAAAAAATATATAGTGTGTGATCATGTAATTAAAGACTGTATCATAATACCCATGCACAAAGAGGCTTAATTAAGGTTGCATGAACAAACTTTATACTGGAATTTCCTAACTTTTGAGTGTGTGACTTTACAATCTTAATATTCATAGCTTTCCTCCATGCCAGTCCTTTCACACTGAAAACTCTCAGTAACCAACAACGTCAAAGACAGAACTCAAAGGATTATGTCACTATATTAAAATCTCATTGATAAATAAGTGCTTGTCTGTTCTGAATAAATCAGGTTTTAAATATGATCAGAGAGCTCAAGGAAGAGTATAAATCACAGAATATTGAAAGATTTCAGAAGCTGTACCTGAGACCAGTGAAGTATGTTTTTAGCAGATGTGTCATCTGGAAATTGGCCTGTGTACACATCCAGTCGACTCTGCAAGAAAACATTTTTTAGGATATCATTTGTTTTCTAACTGAAATGGGAGAAAGGCAGAATTCTACATAAACAAGACACTGTTCTGTTCAGTAACTACAACATTACAAATCATCCAAACATGAGCAAGATGGATCACCAGAAAAACTGGAATATTTTTAGAAATATAATACCTCATATCTGTTAATTTTTAAATCAATTATTTAATGACAGTTCTGCAAAAATAGTAAGAAAACATCTAAAATATTAAGTTCACCTGGAACCTATTGTAAGGTTTGATTTAATTCTGCCTGAGTTACGGTTCTGAGTGCTAGATAAAAATAGGCTTGCAATATTTGCCTGAACTACTTCATGCTTTTACCATGTGTAGATCTTGAGGAAAAGCTAGGTGGATCATCAGGTCATCTGAATATAAAGGATGTGTATATAAAGGAATAATAATATAATAATAATAAAATAAAATAATATAATAATATAAAGGAAGAATATAAAGTTGTTCTCTGTAAACAAAGGAGTCAGAGGGTTGCTTATGTAGCCTCATGTAGGAATAGTCAAGTTTGAGTAGAAAGCTGGGCTGAACTTTGTTTTTGGTTGTTAATTTCTGTACTAATAGAGACAACCTTTCCCCTTTCCCTCCTCCCCCGGAAGGGTGCAAGTCTTTGATTCTATATATATATTGCATTGGACTTTGTTTCAGAGTAGGTTGAGCAAGGTATCAGCTAGGCTGGCCAGACAGCAAATGTGAAAAATTGGGATGGGGTGGAGAGTAATAGGAGCTTATATAAGAAAAAGCCCCAAATATTGGGACTGTCCCTATAAAATCAAGACATTTGGTCACCCTAGTACCATCTCACATGAGGCATAATTTCCTTTTCGTTTTTTTATCCAGATTGCCATGTAAACGACGTTCTGGCAAATGGACTCTCAACATTTCCCCCAGAGACAAGATTAAATATTCCTGACAACATATGTTTGCAAAGTGTGTCTGTGTGACAGTGGGTACCTTGCAGTGCTGCCAGCAGAAATGACTTTAATCTTTGGCTGACTGATGCCTGTTAAGCCTACAGACAATTTAATAATATTATTGATAAATATCAGTTGGTAAGTGGTGCCTGTTAGTTAGGGAACTGCAGAGTTTCCTTATCTGGGCTGCATGCTAGTGTAGGGGAGGTTAGGCTGAGGAATGAAATTCACTCACACCACCGACAGGCATTAGGACGATAGCATAATCCATCTATGGCCACCAAGCCAGTACACTGTGCTACGATATGTTCTCCTGAGTAATGTTTTGGGGGCAGTGGATCCAACAGCCTCTCTCCTGCCCACCTTACACATTGGAAACCAAGGCAGACCATAGCACTGAAAAGCAAATATTGCAACCCACCCTGCACAACTGCTCTGGCCACAGTATGCACCTGCACCCACTCACCCTGGGGCTTACATGATACTGCTGTTATGAAAGTCAGGCCTGGGACTGCAGGCTGTAAAGTCCAAATTTGACTGTGATATTTTAATGCCATGTTAAACATTTATACTGCTTTATTGAGAAAAAGACAGGTAACACATAAGCCAAACCACTAAGCCAACTGTAGGCTACAGAGATTCCCAGTTAAACTGCGTATCACCACCTGCATTACTGAGGCATTTGCTTTCTCCATTCTCATCATGTTTGAAAGTTCCTAGCAAAAACTCTACAACAATTAAAGGACTCCATGTTACTCATTCCAAATTAAATAATTGCACATTTGGCACAAATGCTGTTGAACTGAAAAAGTTAGCTTGATTTTAATCATCACTAAAAAATAAATAGGGCTGATATAGATATACACACATACCATATTTAGGTTTTTCTCATTGAATCCACCCGCAAAGAAAAATATATTGGCACAAAGTTTATTGGGTAATTCATAGCGGCATATTCTGGCAGAAAGTTCCCTCATAATCTTACCCCACCAGCGGAAGTCTTTTTTGCCAAGAAAATCCTGTGAAAATGCAAAGGGCATTACTTACTTACAGTGAACTTTCAAAGGGTATTTTGTATGTTTCTCTTATCACAGTCCAGGCTTGATTCAGGTTTGATTACCAGACTTCCTTGAGGTTCTCATGTAGCCACTAGGACCACAACTGTGCCTCCATCAACTGTGTATTCCACAAATGTCAGTTAATACATGCATATCTCATGGGATTTTCATTCATTCAAGGCAAGAAGGCAGAAATGTATTTCCTATCCTGCACCCTTGACTTGTATAGACACCTCAAAGACACATGCATCAGGATAGTATCAATATGGTAAGCTGAACATGAAATTGGAAATTCATGTTCTCCCCCCATTTTTTTTAAAATAAATTTTAAAAAAATACGTGAATACAGCATTCAAATGACTAATTTAAACATACTGAAGTCAGGAATTCAACAGTTAAGACTCCGAACAGGGATATTAATTCTGACACCTTGCACATACATGACACATGTTTAACAAAAGAAACAATCACAAATACTACTGAACTACATGCACTGTGACTGAATTAATATTTCAGTGGCAATCTAAACTGTTTATAGTACATTACCTTTTCCATTATCTAATAGCGTGGGACTCCTGCTCAGGCACGATGCCTTTTTTTAAAGACCAATACTCAGTAGCATAATAAAATACAGAGAAATCTCATACCCATAGTGCTCCTTCAGGCGTTAACAGCATTTTACAAAAAGGGCTTCTGGTGTGTCCAACAAGGGCAGCAGGAGCCAAGGCAAAAAACATTTTGACTTTTTGTGCCAGCTGTGGCATGGAGGAAAATGCTATGAACCCTGAGAAAGTAGAAGAGAATAATTACAGAAATCTTACAAAACAATAACTGAACATTTACAGACATTTGTTTGAAAACTCCATCAGAGGGTTCATCGGGACCCAGCATGCAGATTTGATTTGGAATAAATCAGCTCTAATATAGAATGAGGGAATTTGCATGCTGTTTGGGGTGGCCCTTGACTATGAATCATGGCAGGACTGTGAATCAGGAATAGTTTAGCCAGGGACTAGAGTGCTGTGGCTGTGCTGAATGATGCATTTTAGCCCAGAATAAGAACAGGCAGAAATGGAAACTGTACCAAGGTCATCATCATTTCAGAGGATTTAGCAGGGATATTTGTTCATGACCTTTCTGCTTAACTTTGATATCACTTTCATAGCAGAGATGTTAAAAGGAGATTGTTTCTTTATTTCTGTGGTCAAATATAGTCCTGATATGGACCTTGTTAACGCCTATTGCCAAAATGCAGCTCTCTCAATGATCAGTTATTGAGACTAAAAGGATAGTATTTTGCCCCTATTGCTAAGAGAAAATATAACTTGATAGGCCTGAGTTGGAACTTGATAGGCCTGAGTTGGCTGTCCCTGATTATATCACAAGCTCCATGGCTTCAGTGGGACTTTTACCTAAGCCAGGTCTGACTGAAAACTGAGAAAGGAATCCTGGAATTAGCCCTATATAAAGTACCAGCACAATGTTACACAACAATGGGAATCGTCTCTGCAATTTTCTGCTTATAAACATATGAAAGAGTTGTTAATAGTCCAGAGAAAGTCTTTCTTACTTGAAAGAGAGAAAAGTACAATACGAATGCAAATTCTGCTAGCATACCCATAGTGCAGCCCTGAGAGTAGCCAACATAATACAGTTGCTTCTGTCCAGTTTCCTGTAGAATAAAATTGATCATAGCTTGAAGGTCATATCTGCCCATTTCATGAAAACTGCAATATAAAAATATGAAGTTAGCCACATAATGAAGTTATAGGGCCAGATTCTCAAGTAAGTTATGGCTCCTATGCACCACTAAGGTGACATAAAGGGGCTGGAATATGGTGGTAAATTTCCAGGACAAAATTCCCAATGTGTAGGGAAGCTCTCTGCTGAGTGCAAGTGCATTGGACCTTGGCTGTACCTCTGGCTATTGCCCCGTCCTTCCCTCAACCCCTTCACTGGTAAAGGACCCATTAAAGACCCTATATGAGTGCTACAGTTTTGAGCTGCTCGGCAACATCTGAAAATTGCTCTCCGAATCAGTGAGCTGTAAGCAGCTTTGCAGCAAGCAGAGCTCTGGCTAAGGAGAGAATCTGGCCAGCAAATCCTGCCCACATAAATTTGAATGCAACACTGGTGAACCATGAGTCTGTCAGATAACAGCTCAAACTCTTCAGGGATCCAGTCCAGCCTACAGTTGGAGTCTTTGTCTCTCTACAGAATACTGTTGCCTTATTTATTTTTCAACAGTGAGTGTGTTTACAGGCCCAGGAAATACAAGACTGCTCTGTTGGCCAAGCCACAATGTTTGAATTAATACTAGCCCAATGCTCTGTTTCTGTGCTAAAGGAAAATGGCAATGTCCTTTAAAAGATATTCTAATAACTAGACCCAGTTCCAGTAAATCACTAACACGCTTGTTAGAAAATGGTCAGCTATAGTTAACTAACTCCCAAAGGGGAGGCAGAAGCTGACAGGAAAGCTTGATATCATTGCCTGAAACTGGTATTCCATGTATTCTATGCCTGAGCTTCCCCCTGTGAAAGGGAATGTGCAACTGCCCCTTTAGCATGGTGCTACCTGTTCCCCATAGTTCACCTTGCCCTCTCTGGACTTGTGCAAATGGAAGAGGGAAGGCCCAGTTTCATGCTCCTCCTCACCCTCTTTGGGGCAAAATCTATCCCCTTGGTGGAAGGTGAGAGCAATCCCTGTTCTGCTTTGTGCTCACAGACTGACTGCCCTTGGCCACTGGATAGGATTGCAGTAAGGGAAAGATTCCTTTTCATATTTAATGAACTAAACATATCTAACAGCACAATATATTTCTGTAAGTGACTAATGGCCCTGACAATGACATGTTTCAATGAAAAGGTTTTACCACACAGAGAATTCTGTTTAACTCTGTGTTACATCTTTCAATCCTAGTGCTACTGAAATCAGTGGCATTAATGATGTGAACAAGGGGTGCAGGAGGAGGTTCTCTGTTGATTTAAACTGATGGCCTCCCATGGCTGATTTAAACTGATGGCCATGACAAAGGAGCCAAATGGCAATTCATACAAAATTACAGATCTAAATCCTATATGAGCACCATTGCTGCGCACAAACTGCACAAATTGATTTTCACGTGAATTAAAAGAGACATGGATCACCGCACATACAGAATTGCCAACAAGCAAAACGGTTTGCCACTTTCACTAGTTTCTCTCCAGTTCAGCCTACCTGAAGTCCCAAAATTCCTCTTGGGCAACTGAAAATTTCTGGTGTCTTTGAGACCAGCTTGTCCCTCTGCTATTTCCTATCCAAACATCATAGCCAGCATCTGCTAGCATGAAGCCCAGGCTGTTGTTGGTCAAATTTTCGATCCAGTTGCTACCTTGACCAAACAATCCATGCTGGAGAAGCACAGCTGGCTTTGGATCTAAATAAATGGAATATTTAACCAAATCTGTATTTCTGTAACATGACAAAGTGACATACTGTATTTCACTCATCCCAAAAACATACTTTATAGCAGAGCACATGCACAAGTATGATACCCCATGGCAAATGATTAGCTATCGTTAAAAGCAACAGTAAAGAGGGGTTTAGAATAGAAATGTTTAGAGAGTTTTAGCTACTGCTGTCATTAGTACTGCAGACATATACATTAGCTGTAATGTTGCTAACAGCTGTAGTTAAGATTTCCCAAGTATTTCCATACTAAATCCCCATTTTTAATTGCTCATAACTAAAGCTGGTTGCTTGACATAACAACCAAACAGAACAAAATATACAAAAGTCACAAATTTATAGGAAAAAATCACTGTGCAACTCAGCCAACAGACATCCAGCCTCTCCTGTTCCCAAGCTGATGTCATTGCTAATGTCAAAACCCATGACCTAGTCGTTCTCAATTTTCCTCACCTGGTTTTATTCAGAAAAAACATGAACATATAGAAATTTGTAAAGACTTGATTCATTGATTGGTTTTCATTCTAGATTTTGGTTCAGGATTTTACCACAGCTGTTAAACAGGCCTCCAATATATCTTTTTTTACTTGGATTGGTTGATTGGTTTTTTATTTTGGATGAATGTTATTTGGGTTTTTTTGCATTAAGAAAAATTGAGCCATACCTTTGTCTGTAGGTTTTTTGCTGCCATAAGGAATTCTGTTTATTCTCAAGTAATAGCCATCCTCTGTCAGAATTTCATACTCCTCACTGGGATATCCATTGTAGCAGATCAACTGACTCTGAGGGAATTAAAATAAATGTCTAAAATTGTTTACATGTATCAGATTTTTCATTATCTGTTGCAGGGAAGAAGGCATTTCCCTTTAGGAAGTGTTAGTGTGAGTATTTGTTTAAATTTTATGAGTTCCTGCACTTAACTGGTTTCAACCGGGGAATGGAACAAAGCCTAAAATAGTGAGAGAATTGTATTCTGAACCTGGCCCAAATGAGGAAATATTGAAATTATTTCCAGAAAGCCTGTTTTCCTGAGATTTCTAGCCCAATTTCTCGAACAAGAAGGTGCCAAGAAAGCTGGATTAGCTGTGGAAAAACTTAGAAAAGTTCTCTACAAAGAATGTAAACATTTCCATGTTCTTCCTTCACACATTCAAATACAATGCCATTAGTCAGAAGGGAATAAAGTTCAGGAGCCTATCATTTCAAAATATTTTTCATTGGAATAATCATTTCAAGAAATCCTCAATAATAAAAGGCTCAATTAATGTTTGTTTTTCCTAGCGTTATTCCCGTACTATGGCAGGGTCCGCTTAGACTGGACGCAACCAGTGATACGACTGGGGTATACTCCAACCGATGCATCGTTCCATCTGTCGTTGGAGGCATTTTATACCTACTGCCAGGTGTTAAGCCTACAGCACCTGGTATTCCCAGGAGGTCTCCCATCCAAGTACTAGCCAGGCCCGACCCTGATTAGCGTCCGAGATCAGATGGGATCGGGCGTGTTCAGGGTGGTTTAGCCGTATAAAAGGCTCAATTAATAAATGAGAAAAATAAAATATAGTGAAATTAACTTTTGAACTGTGATATTTGGAGAATTTGTCTATGTACAACTTAAGAATTCTGGTTGATGAGCTTGATCACTGACAAAGGGGAACTCAAAGAATGACACTGAGACAAAGGGCATTTGGGCAGGAAAGAGGAACAGAGGGACATGCTGTCATAGTAGAAGGCCTCTATTTAACTGCAGGACTGGCTAAGGAATAAAGAAACTGCAGAAAAGAGGAGAGACTCCATGATTTGGAGTGAAAGCCATGTGCAGGAGACGGTATCCTGAACTCCTTAGTGTACTCTGCCCTAAACTCAAAGAATGCTCAAGAGTGCTGAGGAAACTGAAGCAGGAAAATGTGTACAGGTTTTGTCTAGCTCTGTGTATTTCTTGTGCTAGCTAAAATAAAGAGTGATTGGCTTTTGGAATCTTTTGGGAAATCTGTGCATGTGTTTGCTTCACAAAGTTCCCACAAACTTGGAGCTCAGGGATAGGATGAGTTTAAATTATGGGGGGAATCTGGGGTATCAGCACTGGTGAGTGCCTATAGCTGGTGGGCCATGAGGCCCTGACAGGGTAACAAACAAGGAGCCTGTGCCCAGGAAGCATGTCAGAGAGGCCAAGAAAAGAGACAGTGTTACAGACTACTCAGACTAGGGGATGCTTATAGCACCATGAGCCCAGTGTGTGAGGCCCAGACACAGCAGTCTAGTGACTGTCCAGCTTAGGGAGCTTGCCAGGACTGCAACATGAATCCAAACTGAAAGATAATTAAGCACAGGGAGGGGAGAGCGACTTGGGTCCCAGAGCCTCAGTATTTAATAATATAAACACTCAATCCTAGTATGTGAGGAGTAGGTTTGTGCAGAGCATTCTGGAAAAACGCCAGCTTTAGGAACTCATAAGAACCAGAAGATTAGAACAAGGGTGTCTGTTGACAGCTCAACAGAACACTTGTAGCAAAACTGACATGCTAAATCTTTCTCAGAGCCAATTTGCATTTACAAATAAAGATTGTAATATACCTGAGCCAAAACAAGGTAGGCGAACTCCATCTTGCCTAACCTGACGGGCCAGCACTGCAGGAAAACACAAGAGGTGTGGGAATCCTGCATGCTCTTGTGTAATTCTCTGACAGCAATTCTACTTGCCTTCTGACAGCTCTAGCTATTAAAATCCACTCCACTGGGGAGTTTCAATCAAACCAAATTTTAGACTATCTTAGATTTGCTTTCTCCTATAATCAGTATATATCTTTACATCTCAGAAAATGGTTGGCTCCACGATCGAAAGAACTTTATTATGGATCCTTTTATATAACTAAGAGTATAAATTACTTCAAATATAAGTGTTTAGAATACCACCAAAACACACCAAACATGAAGCATAATTTCTTTGCTTATTTCACTCCCTCCTTGAAACCCACTCCCTTTGCAAAGTCTCCATCTATTCAGCTCCATATTTTCTTACAATTTATCTCTTGTAAAGATCCATCTTATGCTTCATACTTTAAGTCATAATAATCTATTTAATAATCCCTTAACATACATACATCAAACAATCACTTCCCAAAGGGTTGTCCAAAAAAAAAAAACTGTTTGAGCATAACTATTATGTAGACTTGCTATTGATGGCTCAGATCTTGCCTCAAAATAGGGGCCCATGGAGAGGAGAGGAGAAGAGAAGAGAAGAAAAATTTCTGTCTGGGAACAAGAAATGCATGGAACTGAATATAAGAGATCACTCCCATTTATAGCAGACTTATTCATGTTGTATCAAGCAGGCAAGGTACTAACAAACTTTAACAGACTTTATTTAACAACAGTGAAACTTCTTTACAGAGCTGCTGCTGCACCCCTCTGTAGCTCTAACTCAGGCTTGGCTCAACTCCTCCCCCCTCCTTCCTGTTTCCTGTCCTACAGTCCCCCAGTCCTAAGAGTTACAAGCAGCATCTAAAACACCACAATTCATATGCACACTTTATACTTCTCCTGATCTATCCTTCAATACAGATAAATTGGAAGGCCTTTTTGGAAAAACAGACGGAAGGTACAGTAAGTGTTGCTATAGTCGGGAAAGGGAATAGTTAAAGATAAAAGTTGTTAATGAAATATTTATCAATATTAAATATGGACCTAAACTTGCAAAGTTTGCCATTAGGACACTTGATAGATATCTTTAAGGAGCCTTTCTAAGTACCAAAACAAGACACTTCCAAACGTTGTGGCTGAAACTTTGAAATGCAGCCCTCAACCTGAATCTGAATTTTCAGGCCTGTGTCTAATTATTATGCTCCATTATAACATTTTCACAAAAACCTGACTTACAATATTCATAAATGTTTCAGGATTCATTTTTCTTTTCGCCGTGATGAGTTCTTCTGAGCTTGCAAAAGCTTGTATTACATAGGCTACTGCAATAAACCACCGCATCTTGTTTCTGTGAAGAAAATGTGTCTTTTAATAACATTTCTACCAATGTACATCTTGGCTTTATGCCAACTGTCTTCTATATTTAAAAAGTGTGAAATAAATGCTGGAAAATCGGGGGAAAAAATCACTATTTTACCTGCTAATTCTCACTAACAAGCACAGTAATATTGAATTCTATCAGGGGCAGGCCCTACTTCAGTCTCTGTCATAATTATGTTGTATTTATGGCCATCTCCAACTCTTATTAAACTTACTGAAACACTCCCTTTGCCTGCAACAGAAGATGGATCAGATCCTATGTGAAGCACTGTTATACCTTGAGTACTACAAAGCAGTTAAACTGCTTTATACCTAGGACCAGTGTTACGTAAATTAGTGTCTTACATTTTGTTAAACACAGAAACACAATAAAAATAAGGATTAAAAATATGTCAAGGGATACATTCATGACAGTCAGGTAATGGCTGTATCTATACGTTTGTTATTTTATTATTTCTTAATAATATGTTGTGGATCAGGAGCCGATTGTACTGGACATTGACCAAACACATAGGAAGACATGGCTCCTGCCACAAAGAGTTTACAATCTAACACCCTGCTATAAAACATTATATCCAGAATTATACATTTCTCAAATTAATCTTTTTTTTAAATAAATTTGTCAAGAATACATCATAAAATCTCCATACTACTTGGCCCATATAGTAATCACATATCCCAGTAAAAAAAGACATATTTATAACATGACTGAAATGGCAATTGTGCTTAGAAAGCACAACTTTAATATAGCCTACAAGCACTTTCCCTGGTTCTGTGCAGTCACACCAATCCCTCACTTTGTTGAGGAGTCAAATTTACCACAGAATTTTACAAAAAACCTCATGCTGTAAACAACCAGTGCTAGATTTGGGGTATGTCAATGCAAGTCAGGAGACTGAAAGTTCGGTTTGATTGAAAACAGCACAAAAGGAACCCACTGTTGAATGCTGTTTTAAGAACACAAAATGCTCACCTATATCAATTTAAAGTATCATGCTCAGTTGAGGTGAATATTCTTTTGGGCCACACTGTAAAGAGTACATTTTACAATAACTTCTAAGTAATGTCTCAGTCTATGAAAAGGAACAGATCTACCCTTAGGAGACTCTCTGTTTATTGTCCCTTATTCCAACAATCTTTTCTCCCCACAAATATATAGACCAGAGGAGTTGCAATGTCAGTTCTCCTCATTCCTTCTGAGGAAATGTTACAAACATTCACCATAACTCCATCTAAGGACCTGTCAAAAACCACATACAAATGTGACACAAACCAAATGACTGAGACACAATTTATCAGTTATTTTGCCCCCAAAAGAGCATCTAAAATGTAAACCTGAGTTAGGAAGGAAAAGATATTACCAACCATAGTCCACTTTCGGCATCAGATGGGATTTGAATGCTCGAATGACAGCAGTTCAGTCAACACCAGTGTTAAGAGAGGCATGAAGTACCTTATTAGATGACACAATTAAATAGTTGCATATCAGTAAACACCGCTGATGACTAAAACCATATTTATTGTGCAATTAAATGCCTTAATTCCCGTCTGCATGCAGGCATGTGATGTCATTTCATGTATTTCCGCAGTTGTTCAGTAAGACATGGATTCTCCACTCACTTATACACGCATTTTAACTTTAGGCTACTATATTGTATGTAGTATGCAATACTCACTTAAATTGAATCTTCTCTTATCACGTTCACACAAAGCAGCTGCTGCTGAAGGATGTTAATCAGTGCCATATGTCCATATAAAATATATTAATTACAGTGTGCGTGTGTGGTAATTTGCAATTTTCTATCATCCCTAATCACTGAGAAAATACAACAGCACATGTGTGCATACTCTTAGGCTTGGTCTACACTAGGGGGAGGGGTCAACCTAAGATATGCAACTTCAGCTCCATGAATAATGTAGCTGAAGTCGGTACATCTTAGGCCGACTTACCTGCCATCCTCATGGCAGCAGCGGGCTCCCCCGTTGACTCCAGCTTGCGCCTTTTGGTGAGCTGGAGTTCCAGAGTCGACGGGAGTGCCTTTGGCGATCTATTTATTGCATCTTGATGGGATGCGATAAATCGATCGCCAATAGATCGATCACTACCTCCCGATCCGGCTGATGCAGGCTTTTGTAAATTTATTCCCACTGTTGTGTTGACAAAAATCCCAACACATCTAAAATAAACCAAGAACAAATATTTGCATATCTAAACTAAAATTTACTTTCCATGATCATTAGCACAACTACAAATGGATCAAGACAATGTCTGTATTAAACAAATTTTAAAAAGGCCAAAGCTAAGTAGGGCTCAATCATATTCATGGTAGCATTATTTATAGAAAATGTTTCATTGTATGTGCCCAGTTCCAGTCATTAATGCACCTAATTATTTTATGTCTAACTAGCGAAAGTACCCGGCGTTGCTCGGGTCAGTCGGAGGTGGGGAGGGGGCAGACAGCTGAGCGAGTGCGGGGTCCGTTGGATGGGGGCAGAGAGCAAACCTGACACCCCCACCTCATCCCCCCGACCAAACCCGACACCCCCACCTCACTTACCCCTCGGCCAACCCCAACTCACATTTCCCCCCACACACCCAAACCCAACACCCCCACGTCTCCCCCCTACCAACCCCAACACCCTCTGACCAACACCCACACCTCACCCCCCGTAGACCAAACCTGACACACCCACCTCACTTTCCCCCCCCAACCAAACCCGACACCCCTACCTACCACCACAAACAAATCTGACACCCACACCTCACTTACCCCTCGACCAACCACGACCCCCCTCCTCACCCCTCCAACCAAACCCAACACCCCCACCTTACCCCCCCACCAAACCCAACACCCCCTGACCAACCCCAACCCCCAAACCTCACCCCTCACCCACCCAGACACCTTCCCACCCCCCCAGACCAAACCCAACACCCCCGGCTCACTTACCCCCCCCACCCAAACCCGACACCCCCACCTCACTTACCCTCCGACCAAACCCGACACCCCTACCTCACTTACCCTCCGACCAAACCCAACTCGGGTCCGTCGGAGGCGGGCAAGGGACAGAGAGCTGAGGGATTCCGGGGTCCATCGGAGGTGGTGAGGGGGCAGAGAGCTGAGGGATTCCGGGGTCCGTCGGAGGTGGGGAGGGGGCAGAGAGCTGAGGGATTCCAGAGTTCCGTTGGAAGGGGGAGGGGGCAGAGAGCTGAGCGAGTGTGGTGTCTGTTGGAGGGGGTATTATGACATCATAACTATGTCACAGAGAACAGCAGCTGCCCAGCTGATGTGATTGACCTTTAAAGAATTTCACCCCTGGGGGGTGTCAGAGGTGAGAGTTGAAAAATTTTCGACTCTTATGGTCATTAGGACCCCAAGACCTCTAACTGTACCAAATTTCAAGTCTCTAGCTCAAACGGTGTGGAAGGAGTAAGCATACATCCGCGCATACATACATACATACACGCACGCATACATACACCATTTGACTTTTATATATATAGATATGGACTTTTTTCAAAAGAATTATTGATTGAATAAATGAGCATATCATCAATTGTCAAAGAAGCATATGCATCTAGTAGAGTATGTTTGTTGCCAAAAAAATAAATGAGATCAAAATTTAGCCCACAAACTCTTCACAACAGATATTTTCAGGTTCCAAAAAAACAAAATCATACTTCTGCACATGTATGAGTGTGGTATTAGAATCAATAATAAAATGTTTTATTTTACATTCTCCATTGACTGTGCATCAGAGCAAACTATTATCCTAGAGCAAGACAGAGCCCCCATAGCAAAAGTGTAATTATTCAATCCTACCCACTGGGAGCTCTCCGCTCAAAAGAAGCCAAGCCACTTGTGGGTGATTCCTACTCTCGTCACACAGCTCCAAAACCAAAGGTCCACAATTCTCACATAAGGGAGACAAAAATCACAAACTTCTCAAGCAATCAATCCAATATTTCTCGTTAGAGGATAAATCATTTATTCGCTCCTCCCTTATTGCTGAAAGGAGGAGCAAAATGAAAACTATCACAGAGGCTAAAAACTCAACAAATATCATAGTGTTAATGGTTCTAAATATTATCTGATCAGTCTGACAAAATCAAAGTGGCCACCTGATCTTCATCCGTCACTAGCACAACATTAACCAGCAGAACTAGTGGGCAATGTCCATATCATACTCAGGTCTGAACCCAGATTCATTATAGACACAGACACATGAAGTATGCAGATATTATAGAATTGTCTCACTAACCCCCTTTCTTAGCAACCACCTGTTTTGATTAAATATTATCTGATGTCTATGATGATGGTCTACAGGTCTTTCTTGATCAGTTCAACTTGCCCTCTAAAAGGCTCCAAAGCATTTGTTGGAGTGTCAAGTGTGCTTCCCTATGTTCTCACCAACTTCTTTAACCATCAGCATTGATGTTGCTGTCATTGGGTCCTACTAGCTGAAGTGTTAAAGTAATTGTATGGTCTCCCCACCCCCTTCTTCTTAACCATCCTCAGAGGATTGGGAGCAGTTCAGGAGCATTTCTGAGCAATGGAAGTTGGTGTGATATTTAATGCCAATATTTAGAATAATAGACCCATAGGGTTAGCAGGGACCAGAAGGGGTCATCTAGTCTAACTTCCTGCCAAGATGCAGGATTTATTGTGTCTAAACCACCCAAGATGGGTGGCTATCCAGCCTCCTTTTGAAAACCTCCAGTGAAGGAGCTTCCATAACCTCCCTAGGAAGTCTGTTCCACTGTCCTACTGTTCTCACAGTTAGAAAGTTTTTCCTGACATTTCCATGGAAAACCCCAGGTCCCCTGTCACACTCCCGCCCTGCCTGCAACTTCCCCTCTCAGCCTACAGCGCCGGGACTCCAGCAGGGGCTTCCTTGCTCGGTGGAGATGCAGGTGCCCCATTACCTCCTATTTAGGCAGTGGGTCCCCAGAGACAGGTAGATTTGTGAAACTGCAGCCAGGAAAGACAGTGCTGGGATGTGCTAAGCCAGGGCAGCCAATACCAGGGCAGGAGGAGCAGGGAGAGGAACAGTTGTTGATAAGTGGCATGACTGTTGCCAATATCCAAATCTCATTAATGTCAATGGGATGGACTCGGCTCCTGGCATAACATTGCTATTAACCAAAATTTATTAATCTCTGGCTTGCTTTTAACTTAATCCACTGTATTTATAGAGAGGCTATTCACATCCCCTCTCAGTGCTTGTTAACAGGAGTAATCTCTCCCCTAAAATGCTGGTTTGGGATGTGATGTCCTCAAAATTTATAATCATGCAAAGAGTGTGAAGAATTTAAAAATTAGATGAAATAGGTTGTACTTTGCAGACTGCATATATTATTTCCTTATCACATTCATAGATTTATTCATCATTCTACAATATTATATATTGATTAAACCAAAGGATAAATCTAGCTTGAGTTCAGCATTATATTTTGAGTGTACATAACTGGCAAATGGGGATTCATTGTTAATCCTATGATATTCCTTCCTGCAACTAGACCACTGTGGGGGCCAAATTCTGCACTCATTTACAGCCATGCAGTGCCACGGAAAGTGGTAGGGTAACTGGCAGAAAACTCCAATCCTACTATATGTGCCCAGTGCTCTGACATTTGTTGATATGCTGATGTGTGCAATAAAATGATTTTGTAAAAAAAAACTTGAAGTTTAAGCATAAAAGTGTTTGGCTTGTTAATGCCTAGAGGAGGGTGCATACCATGAAATGTTTTCTGCAACTAATAGACACCACAGATTTGCTTTGGCCCTGCTCTCTTGCCCCCTTTTGTATTTGCTTAACATACACACTGGAGTGAGTTAAGGTTTACTCATACATACAAAGGCCCATGCAAAGTCCATTTTAAGTTTGTGCATTAACTTGTGATTTAGCCAGGCCATAGAAAAAGTCCTTACCAGCTCCCAGGCATAGCGGCAACTAACTGAGTTGGACAAGGATCTGACTAAAACCTTCATAGGTAAGTCTTCATGTTTGTGCTGTTGGTTTATGTCAATGACTGTGCTGATTAGAAACACATATTACAGTGATTACATTATGCTACATGATGCAAGTAACATTTTATATGGGATGAGACACAGTTTAGCGCCCTTTACAACTTGTGCATTGCACACAGCTCTGCAATTGTTTTGTGTGAACAGGACAGAGAAAATTAAATTTAAACTAGTTTGTATCCAGGCAACATGTAACACTGTAGCCTTAAAGTTAAGTACATGCATAAGTGACTGAACAATTGAGCACAGAATCATAGAAGATTAGGGTTGGAATAGACCTCCAGAGGTCATCTCGTTCATCCCTCTGCTCAAAGCAAGATGGTGGAAGAGGAGACACTGTCCTGAAACTACTGACTGGTATCAAAAAGCGTGGGGAATTCTGGTACTAGAAAAACGAACTCATCAGTCAGAGCTTTACAAGGGAGAAGATACAAAGATGACTAGAAATCTGGTGGAACTTTTTGGCACAGGGTCATTCACAGCCACCAAACCTGATAATTTAAAGAACTCTTTTTTAAATTAATACTCAGGGGAAGGAGAGAATCCCTTTCAACTATGACCACAATTAAACTTGAAGGAAAAAATGATTAATATCACAGAGTTTTGATACAACAAGTAAAAAATGTTACACATCTAAATGTAAGATAAACAGAAAAATGGACCTAAACATATGGTAATGAAAGACTTTAACAGATATGGAAGACAAAGAGTAGAAAAGCATCAACCACAACATGTGATCAATACTATAAGCTGAAGCAACTGGTAGCAAGTCTCATTAACACAGCCTTAGGGACTTCCAAAGGCCAATTCATATTTGTGTACATAATAAGTTTATCTTTATTTAAGCTGTAAACAAATTTTATAAGATTTCAGTTACAAAAGAACGCATCTGTTAATAATCAAGAAAGAAAAGAAAATTTAGTCAATTGGAATAAGATTACTATTTTATCTTATTACCTATACATGCATTTTGTTTTGTACTGTAACAGTGAGTGTGCATGGTATTTTGTTTTAACCAAATAATTTATTCCAGTATTTTGTTAAATGTTTCTGTTAAAGTTTGTAATAACTTATTTTAGACCTTATTCTCCTCTCACGCTGGTTTTCAGACCAATGTGAAACCAGTTCATGCCACTCTGATCCATGTGCCAGGGTGTCCTCCCTGTGTGGCCCTTTCAAGGGAGATTCAGCCGTCTCTATGTCACTGTTTTCCTCTCTCTCCCTAGAGAGGCCCCTCCATGCATTGTTTGTGGAGGGTGCTGGAAGGATTGGGCAAAGGGGCCAGGCGCCTGGGTAAGATGCATATCACTTCTCCTTCATTTCCAGGGGGTATCCTCTGAAAAAGTGATACAGGCCCAGGCTGTATTAACGTTTTTGCTACACCATTCCCTCATATGGCCAATGTGAGTCCATGAGAACATGGTTATAATGAAGTCACATTACAAAGGGGCCAAGAGGAAAGGCGAAGTGCTCTACTGGGCACTGAAGGCCAGAACACAGAGACACAGGTTTGGGGGTGGTCAGGTAGCCTTTTCTAAGGAGGACAAGCCTTGACTCTTGCACTGACCCCCCTCCTGCTCTCCATAGGATGATACTGGGAGGATCTCCAGGAAAAATTCTTGCAGAGGTTTCCTGCCTAAACAGCCAATGCTTTCAACAGCACCAGCTCCCACCCTCTTCTATCTCCTCCTCTCAGACCCCAACTAAATAGCCTTTCATTCAGCTTCCTACAGTGACTCTTGTGACAATTCAAGGCAGCACAGCCGCTTCCCTGGGGCAGCTGACTGTGGAGGCTGGGCTAGGAAGGGAAGCACTGTTCTACCTTTGATAGACTGATGCTATCACTCCTGTTCCAGAAAGACATCGAAGGGAAAAAGCTGCTTCCCCTGACAGGTCAGCTACAGCGCTCAACTGTGCAAAAGAAAACAAGTGTGATGCTTTGAGTAGCCTCCGGCTATAGGAAGCATCATTAAAGCTTTAAAGCCACATTAAAGCTCTTACATCCATATCCTGACTGAAGATGCTAAGGCCCCAATCCAGCAAAGCACATAAGCACGTGCTTAATTTTAAGCACATGAATAGTTCTACTGAAGTAAAGACACAAACTTTTAAAAAATCATATTCTTTTACCATGCACTGCCTTTCCTAGTGTAAATATATGTTACTAGCGAAAATACCCGGCGTTGCTCGGGTCAGTCGGAGGTGGGGAGGGGGCAGACAGCTGAGCGAGTGCGGGGTCCGTTGGAGGGGGGCAGAGAGCAAACCTGACACTCCCACCTCACCCCCCCAACCAAACCCGACACCCCCACCTCACTTACCCCTCGACCAACCCCGACTCACATTTTCACCCCCCCACCCAAACCCAACACCCCCACGTCTCCCCCCACCAACCCCAACACCCCCTGACCAACACCCACACCTCACCCCCGTAGACCAAACGTGACACACCCACCTCACTTCCCCCCCAACCAAACCCGACACCCCTACCTACCACCACAAACAAACCCGACACCCACACCTCACTTACCCCTCGACCAACCCCGACCCCCCTCCTCACCCCCCCAATCAAACCCAACACCCCCACCTTACCCCCCCACCAAACCCAACCCCCCCTGACCAACCCCAACCCCCACACCTCACCCCTCACCCACCCAGACACCTTCCCACCCCCCCAGACCAAACCCGACACCCCCAGCTCACTTACCCCCCGACCAAACCCGACACCCCCACCTCACCCCCGGACCAAACCCGACACCCCCACCTCACCCCCCGACCAAACCTGACACCCCCACCTCACCCCCCAGACCAAACCCGACACCCCCACCTCACCCCCCAGACCAAACCCGACACCCCTACCTCACTTACCTTCTGACTAAACCCAACTCGGGTCCATCGGAGGTGGTGAGGGGGCAGAGAGCTGAGGGATTCCAGGGTTCCGTTGGAAGGGGGAGGGGGCAGAGAGCTGAGCGAGTGTGGTGTCTGTTGGAGGGGGTATTATGACATCATAACTATGTCACAGAGAACAGCAGCTGCCCAGCTGATGTGATTGGCCTTTAAAGAATTTCACCCCTGGGGGGCATCAGAGGTGAGATTTGAAAAATTTTCTACTCTTACGGTCATTAGGACCCCAAGACCTCTAACTGTACCAAATTTCAAGTCTCTAGCTCAAATGGTGTGGAAGGAGTAAGCTTACATACATACATACATACATACATACATACATACACCATTTGACTTTTATATATATAGATGTAATTCACCAATCCATCATATCTCACCTAATGACTCACCTCTGCCATAAAATCTATGGAATGTGATTGGATTCATGAGCTAAAGTAAAACCTAAGACAGAGTCCTGCTCACTAAGTTGACCACATGAACTAACTGAGGCCCCAATCCTGCAAACACTTATACAGGAACATGAGTCGCCACGTGATTTAATTTATGTAACGCTGTCCAAATCCACCTGCTCCATTTGTGCCCTTTGTTTGTTATGTGATGTATAAATGAAGATAGTAAATGTCTTGCAGCAGAGACTCATCTAGTTATCTGTTTGCAAAGTACACACTTCACCTTCAGGAATGTTACAAGGAAGAAAAATAAACCACATCATTGTGTGGAGCAAGTGACTACTGATATACTTCTTGCACAGATGAAGGCACAAGGCTGAAGATCTCATGCTTCAGAACATACCCCAGGTGTGTAATCTACTGCACACATGGCAACAAACTATTCATGCACATCCTGTTGTGGCTTCTTGAAATGTTAGTATCCTGTTCTGAGTCATACAGTTCTGCCCATGCATTCTAGTAGATAGAGGGTTTGGGGCTCATTCCTTGTTCTCATTAAAAAAAAAATCGATGGGAAACCTCTTTGCAGGGATCAGGGAGAGGAATAATAAAACCATCAAGTTCACAGTGTTCTCTTTCTAACAACTATAATGAAGTATCAGTCCCCCAAGACTGAAGAGTAGATAATTAATGTTCTTAGACACTTAGTACGGGTAAGGGAAGGATCTAATTATGCAGCAATCACCACAGGATCTTGCCCTGTTTCCCAGGTTATGTGTAAGGATGAGATAGTACCATGACCCAGTATAACATGATACTGCTGAATATATTTATTGTATTAATCTAATTTTAGATTTTTTCTAACATTATAAAGAGGCTATTTACAGAGATTGCAGTTTTTCAGGAGTAAAGATTGTTCAGAGGCTTAAGATGCTTCTAGGATGTACTGAAGTGGGACCTTTAAAGTGTAAATTTAAATTTAAGACCTTCTGGATAGATTTTCTCTCAGTTCTTAGTCAACGTCTTCCATAGTTGCATATTCATCAATATTTATTTCCAAAGATTATTCACTGAGGTTTTAAAAAAAGTGGTCTTATTGACTTTACACTCCAAGACTGAGTGATCCCAGCAATTCTACTCTTAACCCTACTCTAGCACCTAAACAGGTCTTGTTTTACATAGGTTGGTTCCTCTCTGCTCCCTACAAGCTCCAAAAAATATCAAATCTGCTTTTGAGACACAAACAACTTCCAAGGCCAGAAGTCTCTTCATGACTGTCCCTACACTAGCATTTTATGTCAAGTTACTCACTGGTGGAGCCACGGAAGTGGTAGCCGTGGTGGAAAATTTAGTATTTTGCTCTTTACACATTTTTTTCCAAATTCCAATGGAAGACAACATTAAGTACAAGGGGGTGGTTTAAGTTGTATATAATGATCGTCATTTATGATTATATGGCAATGATATCTGACCTCAGTGTCATCATACTTTGCAGGTCAGAAGGGTGGGAGCAGTATTTTGTTTTGCTCTATTTTTATTACTAATTCAGTTTTGACATTACATTATGCACAGCCTTATTCAAAAAGATGTTGGACTCTACAGAAGTCTGAGGGGCATTTATCTAAACAATGTAGTTTTAATTCCTAAATAATAAAGCCAGTAGACATTAATTACAGTGCTTGTATTTGGCTTCAGAGTTTAAAGATCAATTGTTTAAATGTAAAATACAAGTTTAGCAGTCAAAATTTGTTTTACATTTTTCTGTATTTTGGGACATGGGCAACA
Organism: Sternotherus odoratus; assembly: GCA_032164245.1. Classification (NCBI taxonomy): domain Eukaryota; kingdom Metazoa; phylum Chordata; order Testudines; family Kinosternidae; genus Sternotherus; species Sternotherus odoratus. The sequence continues at coordinate 78,438,604 of JAVMKO010000005.1, read as the reverse complement.
CTTCTTAATTTAAACCTCCCCCCCACACACACACACCAACCCACCCATTTGCACTCATCTTTTTGGTTTAATTTCTATTAAATCAAATCTTAGTTCAAAAATAATTTTGGTCATCAGTTCCCCCACCGTCTGTTTACAGACAAAATAGTTTAGCAATAAGTGTCAGGAAAAGCACTTCCCTTTTTTTCTTTGCATAGTAATGTGCTGGCTGCTGGCCCAAGATTTTAAGTGACATTTCTGCCTCTTGTCTTTTCAGTGTCAGCTCTTATACTTTAAAAATTGCACAGAAATAATAATTTAAAAGCATATCATGACCTGATATCTTTATATTATTTGGCAAATTCCTTAAACAACACTCCAGTGGCATGGAAAAATAGGTGCAGACATAACAAAATGGAAAAAAAAAAATCAAGCCAGTCACAAGAAGTCATTTTTATTAAGTGAAGTAGTGCGACAGCCTCCTATCACCATTGCCAACTTTCACGGGGTAAATAAGCACCCTGACTTTCACAATAAGACAAAAAAAATCAAGCTAATCCCATTTCAAAATAAGGGCAAAACAAGCTGATCCTATGAACCTCAACACTCTATGTGACTATATTCCTCTGGTGTGCAGTCTGGGACTGTGGTGGGTCCACTGTGCACCCCTGAATATCTTCCCCCCTTACCCCTGCTTGCTCCCCCCCTTGCCTTTGCTTGTCAGGAGCCGATCAAAAAGAAAAAAAAAAAAGCAGCAACAAGTTACAACAAGCTACAAGCCAAAAACTAGCCCACAAGCAACTCACAAGTTAATTAAGCCAAAAACAAGCCCAATTTCTGTGTTGTTTTTTTTACGGGTTTGGCATGTCTGTCACTTATGTGATGCAACAAAGATGGATCATAATAACACCAAATTTGTAAGTGCTCTATGGTTTTATGGATGCTTCTCCATCAATTCAATGATTTTAGCATACATACGCTGGGTTGCATCAAGACCCCACGGGAAATCAGAATGGGTCCAATCAGGGAAATATTTATAGAAAATTAAATTGGTGATTCGAGTGACTAAGTCTGCAGTGTCCTGTGGGCTTGTAGCTGAGTCACGTCCACCATTCCATAATGCAGTTGGCACAGTCATATCTTCTATCTTATAAAATGGAGGAGTGGTCTGTGGAAAGGAGAAGGCCATTTAAAATCATATAAATGAAGGTCGGAAGCCTCAGTAACTTTTTATCCAAACGTGTTTGCCAACTGATACTTGTGTATAAACATAAGAGTTGCCATAGTGATCCAGTCTTTCTGGTCCAGTATCCTGTCTCTGATGTTACCTGTGACAAATACTTGTGAGGAAGATGCAAGAAGCCATGCACTGGACAACAATGATACACCTACTCACACTAGAAGTTTTGCCCTAACTTCCGATGGTGAGAGTTTGGCCAGTGCCCTCAAGAAAGAAAGTTTAGGTCCCATTCAGTTATTTAATCTTCTCTGAGATAACTGGGGATGTTTGCATATGATCTTTAACTCCTCCTGAGACTCTGGGCCAAAAACAGGAGGCTCTGAAATCCTAATTAAGGCTTCTATGTAAATGGATGGATTTTGGAAAGTGTCTGGCACTATCATCTCCCACTGACTTCAGTCTGAACAGACCTGAGCAAAATTACAAAAAGGAAGAGAAAGAGGGATTGGAATTATGCCCAATTGGGGAAAAAAGGAAACCAAGGCACAAGTAAATTAGATGACTTGCTCAGGGTGACACAGAAAGTCTGTTATAGAGCTGGAGTTGAAGCCGGATCTCCTGATATCCAGCCCCATGCTTTAATGCAAGGCCACCTTTCCTTCTGTGACTTCCAGATCCCTTTTCTGTGTAGGCATATGTAGACCCCCAGTGACTCTGTTACAAGGTGCCTAAATAACCTCCAGGTAAGATTTCCTTACTTCTGACTCTGATTCTAGGTTCTGAGGCATAAGCTCTCATTTTTTGAAATCCCCCTTTCTAAAGCTTAGTGTCACTGGCCATGGGTTTTTTAAATTATTTTCCCCAGGGTGTTAAATTTAATTCTATTGTAGTCACACACAAGATTAAGTCAAATAGCCTCTCAGTTGTGCAATCTATACCACCCATTCCAAGAAAAGAGGTAATTTAGGGTCTCAAGTATGACAGCTCTGACCATAATCAGATTGAAACCCAGGTCTCCAGAGATGAAAAAAGTTAATGGACAAACCCACTATGCCACCTTGATCCCTGGAGGTACATATTCTGGCTTTAGTTCTCTCCTCATTCTCCTTAGATTTCAAAATTAAAAAGAAAAAAAATCACTTTTCCCTACCTGATTATATTTATCTTTGTTCTTGCAGCCATAGTCAAAATATTTAAATTCTCCAGATTTAGCTATCTAAAAGGGAAAAACAAGGGCATAAAATACAACTGAATTATCTTAATTCATTTTTCTGCTTTAAAGTGTCATAAAATGCCAAACTAAAGAATAACGCGAACATGCAAAGTTCAACAGAGTTTCTATAAACAAGAATATGTAGCTGTGCAACATAAAAGAAAAGCGGATTTTATAACATTCTTCAAAAATCATTCTATTTACTTTTAGGGAATTTTTTCATTTAAAATTATATAATCAAGGCTCATAATAGTATACATAGATTTTTTTAAAAATGAATACACTCTAAAGGAAGCAACTGCTTAGAATCCACAAAGAGCGAGAAGTACTTGTGGCACCTTAGAGACTAACAAATTTATTTGAGCATAAGCTTTCGTGGGCTACAGCCCACTTCATCAGATGCATCATCATCATTAGACTAACATGGCTGCTACTCTGAAACCTGTTAGAATCCACAGTTTCCCAATGTTCTCACTGTATGCACAATTGACTGATTTCTATCATGGACTAAGAAAAAAGGAACACCATTTGAACTGAAAAGAAAAGAAGACAGTTGGTGATGGGCAAGATGAGAAAAAGTGATATGCTGAATCTAAAGACATCCTTATACAATTATAAGCACTAATTTAATTATCTTCTATATGTAAATAGCACCTTTAATTACCCATTTTAGACTGACTAATCTACTCAAGCTAGTTCCTTGGGGTTTAAAGGGATGTTTCACCAACAGCTGAAATGAATACTAATAAAGCACAATATCATTATTCTGCTCTGTAGTCCATTTCGCCATTGGCCCAATGCTTCTGTCCTGTGGTTCTCCCATTAGTGTGGAACATTTCTTTTCTAAGATTCTAAAATCACAGATTTACTGATATCCCAGAATATTAGTGACCATGACAGTTATGAGGGAAAAGGAGAACTTCCCTACTGGAATCAGGGTTCCCATTTAGCAGGACTCCCCTCCTCTGAGGTAACACAATAATAATCAGCCTGAAGTTTTCCACTGAACCAGAATAGGCCTAAGAACATTGTTGTATCAAACACATCTCAGGTCAGGGTCACATCAGCAGAGAACACCTGATTACTGAGAAAATCTGAATGACCCGGTTAAAAAAGTAATACAAAACCTCACTCTCTGGTAGTAAAGGGAGACGAGTATTTCATTGATAAATGTTGATTTTGTCTTAAACAAATTTGTAACTGAAGTATAAAAGGAAGAATCAAGCCAAATTATGAAACACCATCCATTAGTGCAGTATGTTTATTTAAAAAAAAGACATGGTTAAGCAATTCTGTAAATATATCAGAACCTCTACCTGGCCCCAGTGGATTACATTTTTTACAGATGTATAATCTGGAAAGCTTGCTACATATACATCTGCCCGGCTCTGCAAGACAAAAAATACTGTTACACAGTACTCATTTTCTAAGTGAAGTAAATATGGACAAATTCTACTTAAAGTTAACATTCTACTCAATTAGACCTATCCATGCACTAGGCACAGGACACAATTTAAAACAGAAATTGTTTCCACAGTACATCAAATAAACTTTACAGGGAAAAATGTGAAAATCTAAAAACTGTACCTGTTCCAAACACAGCCCTGTTTCCATCCCCTTCCCACTAAGAAAAGCCTGAGAGAACAGTTGGGGCTTACCTCAACTCCAGAAACTCATATTATAATGCCTGGAAATGAGGTTTTAATCAACTGCATGAATTTAGCTCTACAGAAGGCAACGTAGCAGAAGCTAAGCTCACGTTTTGTAATGGGGAATGGGATGTCATAACTCAAGCAGAATATTGAGAGTTCACTGGGTTTGGAGCATACCTAAGTCAAACTCTGAGTGAGCCAGAGAACCTTTATGGTTTCTGGAGGAAATTACATTATACTTGGTCACACTGCATGGCTTCCACTCAAGGAGAGAAACCGGCTTCTCACCTGTTCTGTTGCCCTCATTGCTCTGCTTTGCTTTGCTTTCCATTTAGATAGTGCCTTCCTGAAGAAATCAGAATTAAAAACTCCCTGAACTAACACAACAGTTAATGCCAGCACTTTGTTTTCTCTGCTTGTGCGTTCTATCCTTTTGCTCTCCATATTGTATTTTCTTGTCTATTTAGATTATCAATTTCCTTGTCTATTTGGAGGTCTTTCAGGCAGAGACAGCGTACTGCCCTGTGTCTGTTCATTAGGACAATGGGGCCTTATCTTGGCTGGTCCTAGAAACTATCATAATAAACATGATTCTTAATAAGAAGCAAAACTTGCACACAATGCCACGTGAATTAAAACCAGCACTACTACCAATCCTAGTCACCCAAATTACTTTGCAAACCCAGTGTGTTCAAAATTCTTCTCATTGACGTAACGATAGCACTTCCAAGAAAGGGATGAGCACTGACTTTTCAAACATTTGCAGAAAGATAAAACTGAAATATTTCTGAGCTGGAGGAAACAGATGAGCCAAATGTAAAGGCCACAGTTAGTTCTAGACTGTATTGTGCACTGCCCAGGAAATTCACCTTCTATATGATGCTCACTGTGACAAAGAAGAATTTCCTCAAATTCTACAACAGTCTAAAGACCTAGTTATCTTATTGCAGGGACTGTTTCTATTTTTCTACGACACCCAACACTGTTGGACCACAATCTTGACTGAGGGTTTGGGGCCCTAATGTATGTGTTATTGTTTATGATGATGATGGTGGTGTGCTGCACAAACACTCTGAAACTCAGAAACTGGCTTATGCCAGTCAATTAATTAGAATTGTTATGATACTTACCACATTTAAGTTTTTCTCATTAGCTGCACCAAAAATTGAAAATAGGACTTGGTTGCAAAGTTGGTCTATTAATGCAGTTCTGTACACCTTGGCAGCAAGTAATTTCAATCTTGCACTTAACAGGCAGAGTTCTTTCTTGCCGAATACAATCTGAGAAAATTTAAAGGGGTTGTTCATCATGACTCTTAAATGCATTTTTTATTATTGATCTCTTGTTACACCTTATGTGAAGGTAAGTGTCTCTCAGAAAGACTCAGGTAAAGAGTTAAATTTGCTGAAATGTTCACGACTTTTTCAGAGCCAAGAATCTTTACACTTACAGTGAGGTAATGACAGGTGCACTTCAGTACTAGTAAAATGTCACAGCCTCTCCTCTTTTGTTCACCTGAGGAGGGGGATCAGAATTATTGGACGAGCTGTGACAATCTCTCCATTTTCTCCTATTTTTCCTTCACAAAACATACCCCACCACCACCACAAATAGAAAGAGAGACCACAGATGAATTCATGGTTCCATAGAAGTCAATGGAATCCCAGGAATCCCATGAGGCAACACACTCAGGCACTGGCAAAATAACACAGAGTATTATCTTGTTCATGAATATGGCTCATGGATGATAATAAGGGCATGGAAGACCCAGAGATACAACTCCCAGAAGGGACATGAGTGGCTCAGACAGAGGCAGAGATTATGGACTTGGAATGAAGCATTTCATTTTGATTTTCATAAAATAAAAAACTTATCCAAAATTATTTTTCCTTGTAGAATATTTTTATTTCAATGTAAACCATTTCCTAACGGGAAAAGATAATATTAGATTTTTTTTTCAACCAGCTACTACAATTTCTTTGTCTTGGCTACAGTTTTAGATGGTATCAATTCAATTCATCTAGATAATTTGATCTAACATCACACCTTTTAATTCTAGTCTAGATGAGACCTCTCTGTTTAGACTCAACAAGTCACTTGGGGTCCAACCTATGAACAATTCAGTGAAGTCAGACTACTCACATAAGTAAGGAGCTGTCGGATCTAAATTTCTTTCTTTAAATCTTTCAAATCTATCAACACTTATTTTGGGGGGAGAGTCTCTTCCTTCTTTCCTCAAACTTTAGTCCTTGAAAGAACATACTACTCCTCATGACTGACAATTTGTGCAAAATTGCAGCTTTTCAGGCTTTTGGACATTAGTCAGTGAAAAGCTTTCAGGCTTGATATTTCCAGAAAAATCAAATTTCAGGCATGGAAAAACCAAGTGGAATAATTTGGTGAAAATCTTTTTAGTTTACAAACACGGACACACACACACATACGTGCACAAAAACCCCAATTTCTTCTAACCCTAGTATCAATACATTCATCACACTATTGTTGCATGATGCATGGTAAACTGGTTTGCAAACATAACATTATGCACTGCTCCATGGGAAATGTACATATAACACTCCGCTGTGCATACAGGTCACACATCCTAAGTTTCCATTTATAACTTTTCATACAACTACATTTATTCATGAGAGTAATGAAATATGGAGGATTCTACATACCCTTAATATATCAGTAGGAAGAAACATCGCTTGTGTCAGAGGGGCTTTGCTTTTTTTAAATGTGTATGCAGGTCCCAAGGCAAAAAATACTTTGATTTTTTGAGCCAGTTGAGGCATGGCTGAAAAGGCAATAAAAGCTGAGAAAGCAAAAGAGATTAATTACAGCACGCTTAGAAACAAGTTACAACATACAACAACCCAATATAAACAGGCAGAGCTGCGTTTGTACAGCTACTCTGTTTAATTAAAGTGGGATTATCATTCATCTGGGTTTTCCCAGACATAACCTCTTTTTGATCCTCTGCCCTTTCTCCAGGCAGAGTTCTCATATACGAGGAAATCTCTGGGATTTTTCCAGAGCAGACCTTGCAGCTCATAAAGAGCAGTCTCCACACCCCAAGTGGTCCTCCCCTGCATCTGCAGCTGCTGAATCCCGCCCCCAGGGAGAGGGTGAGGCCCTCAGGGAGGTGCTTAATGATGGCTGACTCTGTGTCCCAGGCCTGTGCCGGCTGCCCTGACACCGTGACAGGAAGCTACACTGCGCCCCACCTTGTGAGTAAGGCTGCAGGTATCCCCGCCAGCTATCCCCTCACAGTACATGCACACCCCTCCAGGTACTTCCTCAAGCACCCTGCAACTGTACCATCTCCACCAACTCCCCCTCTCTCACGCTCCCCCCCATTCAGCAGTGTCCTCTTTTTGCAAAACTGAAATATGGTAACTCTAGAGAAAGTTAAATGTTAACCTCAAACCTCAGTGTATACTTTGTTTATAAGAAATTGGAGTAGATTGAAAGAAACGAAAAGAAAATTGAAGATAATTCAGGGTAAAACACAAGCTAAGATCTGTGCCCATTAGCTGGAATTACAGGTACAGTAAACCCTCGATTTAACGGACCTCGATTTAACGGACTTCGGATGCAACGGACAAAATTTCTGAGCAAGTCTGAAGCATCCGAAATCCATTTCTCGGGGGCTGGCTGCCGGCTCCCGGCTGCCGCCCGGGTCACAGCAGCAGGCGTGCTGCCAGCTCCCAGCTCCCGCCCGAGTCCCACCAGCGGGCGGGCTGCTGGCTCCCGGCTCCCGCCTGTGGGCGGACTGGCTCCTGGCTCCCGCCAGCGGGCGGGCTGCCGGGTCCCACCTGCGGGTGGGCTGGCTCCCGGCTCCCGCCTGTGGGTGGGCTGGCTGACTGCCGGGTCCCACCTGTGGGTGGGCTGGCTGCCAGCTCCCGCCTGCAGGCGGGCTGCCGGCTCCCGGCTCCCGCCTGCGGGCGGGCTGCCGGCTCCCGGCTCCCGCCTGCGGGCGGGCTGCCGGCTCCCGGCTCCCGCCAGCGGGCGGGCTGCCGGGTCCCACCTGTGGGTGGGCTGGCTCCCAGCTCCCGCCTGTGGGTGGGCTGGCTGGCTGCCGGGTCCCACCTGCGGGTGGGCTGGCTGCCGGCTCCCGCCTGCGGGCGGGCTGGCTGCCGGCTCCCGCCTGTGGGCGGGCTGCCGGCTCCCGGCCGGCTCCCACCTGGGGGCGGGCTGGCTGCCGGCTCCCAGCTGCCGCCCCGGTCCCAGCAGCCGGGACCCGGGCGGGCTGGCTGCCAGCTCCCGGCAGCTGCCCGGGTCCCAGCAGCCGGGACCGGGGCGGGCTTGCTGACTGCTCCCGGCTGCTGCCCGGGTCCCGGCAGCAGGCGGGCTGTGGAGCTGCCGCCCCAACCCTGTGGCGGGCGGGCTGCTGCTCCGACAGCTTGGTTTTTTTTATTACTAAATAACGGACTTTTTGATTTAACGGACACCCCCTCGTCCGAATTAGTCCCTTAAATGGAGGTTTTACTGTATCTGCTAATAAATTAAGGGCAATCTTTGCTAACCATAGGGAATCTTTTCTCCATGTCTGCCTCAGAATATGCTGGACAAAAACCAATTTCCACACTGTACATTTTGGACTCTTGGATTTCTCTTCCACATTTCATTTTATTTTTAAAAAACTGGCAAACAAAAATCCAGTTAATACTGTGTTTTCTCCCTGTTTACAAAGCCATTTCAGTTATAAGTAGTGGAAAGAAGGTTTGAGATAACATGAGAGTCCCAAGAACATACTCAGAATTTAACAGCAAGAGGAGGAAAACAGCCTTAACATGACTATCATTTGTGTAATTCAGTTCCAGTACTGAGAGCTATCATTTCAACTCCATCCATCTGCTTTTCTGCCCAGTCAGCTTCCTACTCAAAATTTTGGTCTCCCCTCTATCTTCTTCCCAGGATTCTGTACAGTTGGGAATAGCTCCCTCACTCATGCACAACTGAATGAAAGTAGACAGAGCAATGCACTCTTTTTGACCGAACTCTTGTTTTAAATCCATGTGAATAATATTCACAGCGAAATAATAGTTCCAATCAAAACTTAACGATGAAATAGGGACAAAAAGACAAAACATGTTTAATTGTCTTCTTCTGAATGTACCTATAGTACAGCCCTGGGAAAACCCAATGTAATACAGGCTCTGTTGTCCAGTTTTCTGCAGAATGAAGTCTATAAATGCTGGAAGGTCATACATAGCCATTTCATGAAAACTGCAACACAAAAAGAGAAAGTTGCTTGCATGACTGAGTTGAAATTCTTGCTCCTATGCAGCATTTAAAAGTAATTACTGAACCAAATACATGTCCATTAATAAAAGTAAAGTAGTTTGGGATGTGAATTGTTTCTTTAGATACAGGAACTCCTCACTTAACATTGTAGTTATGTTCCTGAAAAATGCGACTTTAAGTGAAAAGATGTTAGATTCCAGGGAATTTTTTTATTTTGGCAGACAAAAGGCATTATATATATAGGAGGCACGGAAGGGAGGGGGAGCCTGCTCGCCCAGGGCTCACTTCTGCCCCCTCCCTCCCCTGCCTCCTAAGAGGCAAGGGAGGGAGGGGGAACCTGCTGGCAAGGACTCACTCCTAACCCCTCCCTCCTGGCAGGCAGGGCCGGCGACAGAAATTTGGGGGCCCCCTACTCTGATAGTTTGGGGGGCCCCCAGCTCAGCCAGCCCCCCCAGCCCAGCCAGGCCCCCCCAGCCCAGCCGGCGCTCCCCCCCCCCAGCTGACAGCGGCTGGGAGAGGAAGCCCAGCAGGCGTTCCCCCCCCCCAGCACAGCCCAGCCCAGCCCAGCCGGCGCTCCCCCCCCAGCTGACAGCTGGCGGCAGCGGGAGCGAGAGCCCAGGAGCAGCGTGAGCTGCCCTTGCTGCTCCCCCCTCCCCTTCTCCCCCGGACTGCGCCGCTGCCCCCGGCCGGGCTCGGCCGGGGGAGAGCCGCACCGCGCCGCGCCGCCTCTTCCCCGCTCTCCAGGTCCGGCGACAAGGGGGGACGACAACGGGTACAGCTGTGTACCGGGGCCCCCCTAAAGTCGGGGGGCCTGGTACAGCTGTACCCGTAGTACCCCCATGTCGCTGGCCCTGCTGGCAGGAGGGAGGGGGTAGAAGCAAGTGCTCCCGAGCAGGCTTCCCCTCACCCCTCCGGACAGAGCAGGCAGCCAAACAGTGTAAGAGTGGAGCACTGCTCAATTTTAAACAGGCATGTTCCCTAATTGCTTAGAGATGTAAAAACGAAACAACATTAACCAGGGCAACTTTAAGCGAGGAGTTCCTGTATTTGTGTTGTGTTTATTTTTGGGGGGGTGGTTAATTAAGAGAAAAATGAGTTTTTATATAAAGTGAGGCATAAGAGTCCTGGGTTGAGGTAGATACTATGCAAGTGGGTTTCTTTATGTTATTATTTTGTATGTGTCTATTATATCCCTTCTTTTTCCTCCTCTCTAATCCAATAGTCTCAGTCTCTTCTGCTTTCTCTTCATAGAGAAGTCTCCCCATGCATATAACCCGAGACCTCCATTTCTGCTATATCCTTTTTGAGATAGCATGACCATATTCAATGCAGTAGTCTAGGTATGGACATTGACTTGTATTGTTGCAACTACTGTTCGCATCTCAGTCTTGCTCCTCTGCTGAACAGTAGCATTCAAGAGCCTAGAAGTTTGGTTTCTGATTCAAGAAAAATCAGTAACTGAATCTGAGTATATTTTAAGTGTAACTTCATTGATTTGCTGACATGAGAAGGTCACACAGCATGTAGTGCAATCCCTTCTTCCAGAAACTGCAGCTCAACACCAAAGACTGATGCTGAGAAAGTAGACTACCTACGCCTGATCCTAGTCAAGAGCTCAGGGCAGAGATCAAATACTTCTGTTCAGACTCCATCTCTCCTCAAGCTGCCTCTACACAAAACAACCTTGCATCGCTAACACTAGCAACAATACTGCATTTCTTTCCAAAAACATATTCTCATGCTAGGAAAAAGAACTTTGAAGAATGTGTGTAAAAGTGCTACATGGGGATGGCCGCCATAATAATATATCAGTATATTTTCAATATTTTCCATACCATTCATTATTCATCCTAACATTCTGGCTGCTTTTTTTTTATAGTGCTGAAAATTGAGCAGAGGTTTTATCTGAGCCACCCACTATGACATACAGCTCTCTTTACGACTTAGACACAGCACTACTTATTATTTAGTTTTACAGCTCTAAGCACAGAGGGGCCCATGATCTTTGTTGGGACCTAACAAACTTAGGATAGTATAAATAAATAAGAAGATCCACATTGACATACTTACTGTATAACAAGGTATTAGTGTGTGTGTGTGTGTAAAGTATTATTTTTAAATATTTATAACTTAGCTAAAACCATTTTTTCATTGGATGGTGAAAATATGCCTCTACAAACTATGCTCTATGTCCTCGCCAAGCATGAAGTTCTGTCACCTCCCTCTGAAGTATTAGAGTTGTTTAAAAGGTTTCAGAAATTTATCTGTAATGGCTAAAGTGTTGTTTTTCATTGTATTCATTTTCCAAAGTATCTGAACTATTTTTCTCAAATGCTCAACAGCAACATTTATTCCCATGTGAAAAACAAACATGCAAACCTTTCATTTCAAAAGGCAAACATGAAAGTGACAAATTGCTGGCACCGCTTTATAAAGAAAAGCTTGTTCAAATAAACTATAGCCATCTTTTACATGTTCTACTTATAATAAATTAAAATATAAAATAGTCAGCTTCAGTAGTTTCTCTCCCATTCAGCCTACCTGAAATCCCAGAATTCCTCTTGGTCAACTGAAAGATTCTGGTGTTTTCTAGACCAGGTGTTCCCTCTGCTGTTTCCTAGCCAAACATCATAGCCTGCATCTGCTAGTATGAAGCCCAGGCTGTTATTGGGCAAATTGGCAATCCAGATGCTACCTTCTAAAAGAAGGCCATGCAGCAGTAACACAGCCAGCTTTGGGCCTGGAAAATAACAAAATGGAATAGTTTATAAAAACAGAACTTCTGCAATGTGGTACTGATACCACGGACGACACTTGTGGGTCACATGACCACTTCAAGTATAATGATGTATGGCCAAGAAGATGGAAAACAACAATGACTGACAGATACCAGTCACAAAAGTGGGTGACTAATTATTAGAAACTGAAGATCACATGGTATTTCTGAGCTGCCTAGCATGCCCAGTAGAATATAGGCTACAGGGTCACAAACTGTTGAGCCTGTATAGTTCAAAAATAGAAGAAATGTCAGATAAGTAGGCCAAATCTGGAGCATGGGCAGTAAGGTCAGATGAGGTAATCTTAACTCTGTGGTAAACAATGCTAGTGAGCATGTGTAGAATGAGGTAATGCTTGGTAGTGAGCATGCAAAATAAAGATGTGATAGCTGACAGGACAGTGTAAAAGGCAAGGCAAACAGTGAGCAGGCAGAAATTAGTCAGGAGGAGAGGTCAGGAACTGCTGAAAACGGAAAAAGAATGAAGAAGATGAACCTAGCAAAGTGCTGTGAAGAGTTCAAGAAGTCTCACCAGAGCTAACCAAGTAGCAACAAGAGCAAACTGTTCAGTGGAATCAATGGATAGTGTAAGTTTGCTAGCTTTAATTATAGTATAGCATAAGTATAGCATAGTGTAGTACTCATATGTACCACTTCCCCCCCCCCCCCAGGTCCTCATTCAGTGCACAGGATGGACGATATTCATTTTCCCCCATTCTCCTCACTCAATCTGTGGCCCTAGGCCTTATTTACTGTACACAATCCAAATCTTGCATTGAGTCAGAATGATTCAGAATTTACTCATTTTCTAGAGTTTTTTCTAGGGAGTTCACTACTATAGTCTCTAAGAGCACCACAAGTATTACAGCATTTATCTTCACAGCTCCCCTGTTATTATCTCCACTCTACAGATGAGGAACTGAGACACGAAGAGTCTCAAAAGTGTTCACTAATTTTTTTACAGTGTAGTTACAATCATATTACTAATTATTTACATATCCAATGCATGGTTAAATAATCCTCACAATGCCCTTGTGAGAGAGGTTGATAAATATCAGAGATAAGTATAATTTGGAATTTCTGTCCTGCAGGAAATTCTGAGTTTTAAATTTGATTGCATTCCAAATATGAACTAAAAGTCAAAATTTGGAGTTTTTCACAAAATGAAATATTGAGAAATATTGTCTCAAGTCACTGTAACAGTGTGGCCACCACCTCTCATAAGGGTCCCCTTCTGGTCGGGTGTGTCTGTAGTCTTTAAACAGCCTTAGAATCTGGCCATACCCCTAGGGCTTCCTCCCTGGAAACAATGATTTTTCCTCTCTGGGCCCTTCTGGCCCAAGCTCTCCAGCTGAGCCACTAAGTAGTTCAGCTCCCCTTCTGGGAATATATTCCTGTCCAATTGCATACCACTTCTGCAGTGGCCTTTGGAGGTGGGGGCGGAAGGCCCACCCACTACTGCAGGTCCCAACCCAACGACCCTAAGAACAGCAGCCACATGCTGCCATATCCCATTAATGAAACTGCTTCCAATTCCCTGGATTACTTCCCCAGGGCCCCATCTTCACCAACACTTCACCCTTACACCAAGGCTCTTCTATGTTTAGGCCCAGCAGCCAGCCAGGAGCACTTTCTCATTCTCCCAGTCTCCATCAGCACTGAGCTGTCCATAGTGCTGCAGGTCCCTTTGGCCAGCCAGGAGGACTAGCTGCTACAGTCCTCTAGCTCCAGCAAGGAACTCACCATCTCTGGTTTGCGGCTCCTTTTCTACTAGGCTGCAACCCGCTGACTGGCCCTTTGCAGTCTCTCGACTGCTCGGAAGACTTAGTTCCACTACTGTTTTCCTGAGATGGGGCCAGCAGGGGGCCTCTGGGCCTAGACCACCCTGTCACGGTCATATAAAATATATAATACAAATATTTAGTTTATATAAGTTCAAAACATTTTCAACATTTATATTTATTAGAAAAATCAAAATTTAGAAAGTCAAAAGGAAATGCTTCATCTTTATTGGAATGAAACTGACACATCTCTTTGGAATGTTTCCACTGTGTTCAATCAGTATTTACTGATGGAAAACTAATCCATCCGATTCCCCCCCCCCCACACACACAAACTCTAATAAATTGGATTGAGAAAGCAAAGTAGCTTCCTTAACTTTACACAATGCAGAGCCAGGAATCAGACTTCCTGATTACCAATGCTCTGCTTACTCCATCATGCCACTCTCTCTTACTGACAGAGGTGCTGAGCATTAGTGTCTCTCACTAATTCTAGATCCATTCTGCAAGGTCTAGGTGTCTCAAATTGGGCATCCATAAAGTAAGAACACAATTAGTTTCCACATGTGAAAATTATGGTCTAATTGTTTTTCACCATCACATAGTAATATTTGTCTGTGGTTTAGCCAGGGATAGAAATTAGCTCCGCTGAACAATACACAACTGCCTTACTTATTTGAATACACAATTCAGCAGTGTCCAAAATTTTATTCCAGTCTTTCTAGATCTCCTTAGCATAACTCCGAGTAGCGCTACCCTGAGACTGTACATCCCAACAAGAGCAATGTACACAGAATAATTTTGAGAATCAGAGAGATAGCCGTGTTAGTCTGGAATAGCAGAGGTAACAAAGTCCTGTGGCACCTTAAAGACTAACTATAAAGTTTTGAAGCATAAGCTTTCGTGGGCTAATACCCACTTCGTCTGGACACTTCCACTGCTTGCATCCGACGAAGTGGGTATTAGCCCACGAAAGCTTATGCTTCAAAACTTTATAGTTAGTCTTTAAGGTGCCACAGGACTTTGTTACCTCTAGAATAATTTTGGATCCTTCTTGGTTTACATCCTAAGTTTGAGAATTACTCCTACATTGAGCTGATCTTTAAGGCTTAGTCCTGGGCTCTGGACATAGAGAAATACCTGCGGTAAATTCCTTTTCTTAAATATGGCCATTTCCATTGCTGAACTGTTTACCTTGAAACAACTATTGTTTCCCAGAGCATTTGATTTGCTCAGACACAAGAACTTACACTTCATAATCAAGCTTAACCAACACCCACTTCTTTGACATTGTGTTCTCCATCCTCTATCCCTCCCAGGGAAAGTTCCAACTCCCAGATGATATGGGAGAAGCCACAACTGCTTACCAAGAGCTCTTCAGTAAGCATTTCTTCTCAGGAATAAAGCATTTTCCCAACACGATGAAGAGAAAAGTTTTACATCACATCAAGGGACTGATTCATTCTCCACTGGAGCAGGAGATGACAATGCAACCTCCCTGAACCAACGGGATTGATGTGGCTATTAATGCATTTACTTTAAGGAAGAAATGGCAGGGTTTCACCAGAGAAGAGCTGTTTTCATTAGTAACTGGGGTCCCCCGGGAACCCGACCAGAGCAGGCTGCCACTGAGATGAGAAGAACTAGCACATTCCCAGAAAGACCTGGCTGTACTCCCTTTCTGCCATAGCAACTGCTAGGCAGATCTTTCACCAATATCTCTCAGGGCTGAAACAAAACCCAAGAAATTCTTAGTCTCTGTAAAAGGAGTCATACCTGTATCCTTAGGATTTCCTTTGCCATGAGGAATTCTGTTCATGCTAAGGTAATAGCCATCAGCTGTCAACACTTCATACTCCTCACTTTGGTATCCATTGTACAGGATCTTCTCACTCTACAGAATGAAAACAAAGGGTTTTGCATACATTTGTTTATTTATGCCCTTGTAACCCATTATCTCATTCAGGGAGGAGGGGAATCAAGAAATCCATTTTATTTTGGTTTCATTTCCGTAAAGCTCGTGCACTTTCCTGGTTTGTTCAAGAGATGTCAAACAAAGCCTAAACGCTACAAGAGCTGGCCTTCTGCCATCATTTATCCATATATTAAATTCAGAGAGGAAGTGTTAGTGAGAGTAAACATTCAGAAATCTTTTGGTCGAAGCAGCTTTTAGTGGAATTATAAGATCAAAAATAAGAAATCTGAACCATAAATTGAAAAAAGAGAATATTTAACTTTTGAGTCTAATGAAAAGAGGGAATAAGTTTGTTCAGTGGAAATAAATCTGGGTTCCAATGTTTCACTTTTTACAGGATACAAATACTACAATCCAATGCAATAAATGAAACGCTCAGGTCTCTGATGAATCCTGAGAACAGCCATCTTTAGTAACTCAGAAGAGCCTGAAGATAAGAAGCAGAGAAGGAAACTGATATCTGAAAGCTTTTATCAAATCCACTAAGTAAAGTCTTCCTCGGGCATCAGTTTAGAGAAACCAGAAAGATCTACGTGTACATGAGTCAATGTATGTCACATATTGCCCAGCTGCCCTTCTGATAATCAACAATATGAGGCACTAGGAAGGCTGAACCCTTCCCTCTATCACTTCCTACAGCCCCCTCTTCCTACCGCCCCAACCAGCAGCTACCTGCTATCCATTCTGAAGTATAAACCATATAGTTCAAATATAATAATGTAACTTAATTACTAATAGAAATTATCCATCCAAACCATCTGGTGAATAGTTGGTCTAATTAATACAGGATCAGGAACACCATGTGAGTGATTCACAAGTGCAAACATGTTCTGAATGCATTAGAAAATTTATTTCCCATAAATAATGTAACCAGCTCGATTTTTACACACTTCAAGAGTCCTACGTCCTGAAACCACAGAAGGTCCAAAAGGCAGAAAAAAATGTCTTTCTCCGTCTCAGCTCGGAATGGTGTGGTGCAGGTTGGGAGCCAAGAAACAGGAATGCCTCACAGCTGGACTCTTCAGCATCCTCAACAGCGAGAAGTTGAGTTCTGTGAAACTCTCCACTTTTAATGTAACACGCCTCTCTCCCAGGGAATGCAAAAGGGTGTTTGTAGGCAGACCCTTTCTACTTATCCAATGACAGGCCAGCAAGAACCAACTCACATTTGTAAAATAAAATTAACTATTCTGGGCCAGAGAGGGAAAAGGACCAACTTTGATTGTGATCCTTCAGGTAGCTGAACCCTGCACCTCAGATGATCAAGCACCTTACGGGTTATTTTAGAATATGATCGACAGACATTTTGTATAAACTAAGAGATGATCAATGATGAGATGAATGTGAATTTCTAATACGTGGGGTGCCAGATTAGATCCTTAAATAGGAAACTTCTTTTTATGAGTGTTTTGGCAATTACTGTCTTGCTCATACTGATAAATCAGGGATCAAAGTAATTTAAAAGTTTTTCTGGTACACTGGAAGGGGCAGGGCCTTGGGTGGACGGGCTGTGATCTCAGGCAGAAGGGGTGGGACTAGGGGTCAGCCTTCCTCAACCAGCCCTTCAGTGCTGCACAGCCTGCACCACCCAGGGCTCCATCAGCAATTTAAAGGGCCCGGGGCTCTGGCCACTGCCGCAGTCGCAGCTGCGAGCCCCAGGTCCTTTCATATCACCGGGCTCACAGGCAGCTGCCGCTTTTACTCCCACCCTTGGTGGTCCTGGGGGGGGGGGAGCAAAAGGGGCAGCAACATTAAATCAACATCAGCTGTGTATGTGCCTGTATCGGCAGCAACTTCTTACCGGTACACCATACCCAACCCACTTTCACCTCTACTTGATAATTCCAAGAGGAGTCCCAGGACTCACCCTTTTAAGAACTTTTTGTCAAACTTCCATGATATAAAAGTATCCCTGAGTCATTAATACAATTATACAATACAGTAGACTCTTGATTATCCAGGATGATAGGGAAAAAATGAATCCTGGTTAATAAAATCCCGGATAATCACCATCCATAGGAAATATGGGGTGGGAAGTTTGGTTCGACAGCCACCCTGCGCCGGAGAAGGGGATGTTGGTTCACTGGATGCCCTGCACCTTGGTGGGGGTTTTGTGTGTGTGTTCTTGGGGCGGCAACAAACCCAGAGCTGGCCCTGCGAGTTGTGCATATTTTTTTTGACATCCTGGTTAACCCAATCCTGGATAATCGAGAGTCTACTGTATCAACTTTGTTTTTAATCAGCTAATTGCAACTAATCTAGTTACTAATCTAGTTACAACTAATTACAACTAATCTAGTGGTGTCACTTCAATAGAGAAATCACTATTTATTCTCTGCCAATTCAGTTATTATACCAGTGGTAGAAAGGTTCAGAAGGGAAGAGTGTAAAAAGTTGTTCTCCTTTATGTTTGCTGTATTTTTGAGCACACTGGACCAGAATCAGAGCAGTGATGAAACTCCACAGATGAGACTAATATAACTGAACCCATACCCAATAGCCGGTACTCCTCCTGACCACTGCTCTACTCACGGCAGATTAGATTGGACCCTGAAAAATGGATTGCGAAAGGCATTGCTAGAGACCTGGAAGGGATTTGTTCAAAGGATAAATCTGTTAGTATAGAAATTATAAATAACAGTGAACACATTCCATTATTTCCAAATAAGAAACTTACAATATTCATAAATGCCTCAGGATTTCCATGTCCTCTTCTTATGAGTTCTTCTGAATCTGCACTTGCTTGCATCAGATATGTCACCAGAATGAACAGCCACATCTTGGCCCTGTGCAAAATAATTTATCCTTCAATAGTTTTGGTAGGAATACATTCATAAAAATACACAAACCAAAACATAGAATGAAGAGATTAAAGAATATGTAGTTAAGTTAAAAGTTGGGCTGTCGATCAATCACAGTTAACTCAAGCGATTAACTCAAAAAAATGAATCACGATTCATCTCACTGTTAAACAATAGGATACCAATTGAAAATTTTTTAAAATATATTTGGAGGTTTTCTACATTTTCAAAATATCCATTTCAATTACAACTTTATATTATTTTGTATTACAAATATTTGCACTGTAAAATGATAAACAAAAGAAGTAGTACTTTTCAATTCACCTCATACAAGTGCTGTAGTGCAATCTCTTTATAATGAAAGTTGAACTTGCAAATGTAGAATTATGTACAAAAAAACCCCTACATTCAAAAATAAAACAATGTAAAACTTTAAAGCCTACAAGTCCACTCATTCCTACTTCTTGTTCAGCCGATCGCTAAGAGAAACAAGTTTGTTTATATTTACGGGAGATAATACTGCCCAATTCTTAATTACATCACTTGAAAGTGAGAACAATTAGGTGCTGGGATCCAAGCAATTTTTCTACTTTCATAACTGATGTGTCAAGCCCAGAGGAGGCAGGGCTACAAACTGCCAAGCCTAGAAGTTCGGGGATCAGTCCTGGCAAGACCCAGCACAAAGTAAGCACTGATTCCACATTATTTTGTGTGTCTGTATTAATGCTGAGATACTATAACTACATACTGGTTTTTGGAAATAAAAAAACATTAACTAATGTTGTGCCCCCGCACCACCCGGTTACCTCATTTAATGCCAATCTGCTTATAGGTTTTGATGGACAGGCCTGAGTTCTTCTAGATCCTGCCACCCACTCAGCAGAATATAACTGCTTTATTTTCTTCCCATGTGCCTCCACCCCCCCTCCCACCTCCGTCACTCCTTCCTGGTCACCAGGGCAGCTTGGGAGGAAACTTCTAACCACAGGGTAACACCCAGTTACTTGCCAAATAGTGGAGACTCCCAAGAAATAACACAAACACATACAATATATTCAAAACAGTAATTATATTACTTGACCCCGTAGCTTAAGGGCCTCGTTCAAGGAGGAAGGGGTCTCCCAAACAATTTCCCTGACTAGCTACTTAAAAGATGGTGCACTCACAAACACTATGAATGACCCTCAGGTTCAGAGATGACCCTGGACTCCTCAGTCACTGCAGAGAGGCTGAAGATTACTGCTGGTAGGTGTCATCTTCATGCAGGAATCAGGATGTTTCTGGTACCACGATTTCCCCTCCCTATCAATATGGACAGGGTTCAAGGTACAGTTTACAAAACTATACTGAAATCCCAACATCAGTGTTCCACCCCAACACACAGTCACACTTACTCACTCAGCCAGAGCAGTGGTGCCAGGTGGTAACTGATCTCACCTAGAGAGCTGCAGGGCTAACTCCACCTGGTTGGAAGAAGTTTCCCCAGCAAAGCTCTAGAAATGGGGCATCACCTTGGAGAAGGAAAGCTGAGGGATCTTGCTTTTACGTCCCCAGAAGCCTGTTCTCAGGGGGAACCCTGCATGTAGGCCTGGGACTCAGCAGCTCCCCACATAGCCAGTCTTTTCCCTGCCAAACTCCAGCCTGCTCCAAAAAGGCTTTTCCTCCTCCCCAGCTCCCTTGGAAGGGCATCTCACTCCCTACTTCTTCCCGAGCAGACTTTGAGTCTGCCTTGGCTCCCCTTCCCTACTAGGAACAGCGTGTCTCTCCCTAACCTGCCAGCACACGTAGCCTCAGGAACCTAGGTAAGCTCTTTTGAGGTTACACTAAAAAGAAAAGAAAAAATCAAAAATCATCTGAAGTTTTCTGAGGAAAACAACTGAAGTTACTCCCAATATTATACATGAGCTGGTAGTGCTGCCTGTAGCTCAAGTTCTCCAACAGTTTCCATTTAAACACTGTACTTCCAGTGGCGTATGGCTTTGCCAAACTGTCTCCAATGGAACAAATAAAGTCAAGGTGTGGTGTAATTAAAGACGGTATCACAATGCATACATGCTTCGGAGTTGAATTAAGGTTGCACAGACCTGGCGTTTACAAATTTTGAATGCTTGGCTTTGCAACCTTATTTTTCTTATGTATTTATTTGGAGGTAACATTAAATGTGCTCAGAGATTGTCATTCTAATCAGGTTTAGGGGTGTGGCTTCAGAGATTCTGAACAGCTATAAAAGCTGTAAAATAATAGTGGAGAGAAAAAATCTGCAGTAGTTCATTTGTGATGAACAAGATGGCGAGAGAATTGTGAAGTGAGCTTTATATGAAGATGGATTTTAAGTCCTAATGGAACACTTCCTTTGCTTGAAGTGTACATGTCTTAAAAAATATTTATTCATTCTGCACGCTGAGGTCCCTAATCCACAGCCCTGCTGCAGATGCCTTGACATGTCCTTTTGATTTCGGTCTTCCCCTTACCACAAACTCGGCACCAGGAGCTGTTGCAGAAGCAGCACAAGTAGGCCATATGACAACAATGAATCTGGCACCCATCTCAAAAGTTTCTGCATAACCTCATACCAGGGTATCTGGCTAAATGCCAAAATCTAGTCCTTAATGCAAATGATGTATTAGGTACACTCCAGAATGATTCTCCCTTAAGGCAGTTCAAAGTACGTGATATGCACGGGTCTTCCAAGGATATTAACATTCTGTAGAAAAAGCAAGGAATACTTGTAGCACCAAAGGGCTTGTCTTCACTACGGCAGGGATGGATCGATCACCAGTGGCTCCCCCGTCGACTCCAGAAGTCCAGCTCGCCAAAAGGCATAAGCTGGAGTCGACGGGGGACTGCGCCGCCGACTACCGCCACCGTGAGGACGTCAGGTAAGTCGGCTGTAGAGACGCTGATTTCAGCTATGTTATTAACGTAGCTGAAATTGTGTATCTATAGCCGATCTCTCCTCCTAGTGAAGACCAGGCTTTAGAGGCTAACTAGTTTATTTCAGCATAAACCTGTATGCTGTAGAAAGTCACTCCTGGACCATCCACTTTTGAAAACAGTGAAAGGTGTAACCCACCTTGTACTGACCATAATTCTGGATTTTCTGGAAGCTCACCCTCAGTACACATCTCCAGTATACCCTCCTCCCTCAGAGAAAAAGCAACCAAAAATACCTCATTCCAAATACAAGCAGAGACTTGATCCCTCCCCACCCTCCTCTGAGGAAGTCTCACAGGCTGCAGCAATTCTGCCAGCTATGGAAATGCAGTTATCTACAAATTTGTTTGGAGACACAAATCAAGTCACAGAGAGGCAAATGATCCCCCATCCTGTCCCAGGAAAGTCCGAGTCAGAGGTAGATGAAGAGAAGGAGTTACCCACCACAATCCTGCTGCTGCTGCACCAAATGGATTCAGATGCTTGTTAGTGGTAACTCTTATGGCGTCAATGTTAAAAAGCAGCAAGAGAGGGCTGATATCTGCCATATCATTATATCTCCTACCTCTTGCTCTCCAATCAGGAGTAGCCTTGAAGTGTAATTTATCAATCCTTCCCTCCCTCTCTCTCTCTCTCTCTCTCTCACACACACACACACACACGCACGCACACACAATTTTGGCCTGATTTTAGCATTGGATGTATATTTACTTGGACTTATACTTCCCTTAGTGGAGCACCCATCCCAAACTCTAGGCTCCCTGGAAAGTTAAAGGTACATATCACAAAGTAAACAGACTCTGGCAGTTATGTTAACAGTAAAGGAAATGCATGACAATTATATCTCTGCTCTTTACTAACAGACGTATTACTGACTGATTGTGATCTGCTGTCTTAAAAAAACCCAATCGTCCTAAACTTGAAAGTAAAATGTAGACTTGGAGTCAGGAATTGCCAGCAAATTCAGGTATGAAATATTTACCTAAATTCTGTATTCATCAATGACATAGAATTGTTGGTAACAGGGTATTAGCCTATAACATTAATAAACAATACATTAGATAGCACAGTTTAATCCTTTGCTGGGTTGATAATTTATTAGGCAATGATATTTTTCTTTGTTTTGCCTGTGTGTGCAGGTGATAGATACCTTCTCAATAATATTTTTGCAGTGGGGCAGTAGAAATCTGAAAGAGCTTTGGCTTTGACAAATTAATCCCTTGCCGTGCTAAACTATTCTTAGCACTGGCACCATAGTCAGAATCAGAGGTTAACAAAAAACCAACCAACCAACCAAACAAGCAACAAAAAAAGACTTCAGGTTCCCCAAAACCTCTGATGTGTTGCTTTCACTTTTACTCCAAAATAGTTGTTCACGAACACACCAGGAATTTCTTTCAAACATTCCTCCTCACTCAACCCATCCATCAGAATACTGTGGTAAAGCTGCATCCTTGCAGAATTTGGTTAACTTCCCACTGGACATTTGCTGGTGCAGGCTCATTCCCAAATGCCAGTATACTAATGAAAAAACCTGGAATGCATATATGATCAGACAGTGTTTGGAAATTTCTTTCAAGATCATTTGGAAATAAGATGTTCAAGAGAACTTGACTCTACTCTACATTTTTGCCACTACAACTTTAAGGCTGACAAACAGAGAAGTCACATGGTATACATGGAGGGGATTAAACTAGAAAGCATCTATGACTTTTAACTCTATAGCCAGAAAAAACAACATAGTCCTGAAGGGTCTTCAGAAGGAGAGAGAGTTGGTGAAATGATAGGAACAGCACAATGCCATCATCTTGAAGTGTGATGTCATCCCACCCCTGGATTATTGCTGATTAGCTGCTCCACAGATTTAGTTGCATAGGAAAAAAATACAGATAAGAGGTGCTACTTCAAGATTTTCCTCTTCTAAAAACAAAAGTTACCAAGTCTGCACTGCTACAGACTAGGGACCGAATGGCTAGGCAGCAGCTCTGCAGAAAAGGACCTAGGGGTTACAGTGGATGAGAAGCTGTATATGAGGCAACAGTGTGCCCTTGTTGCCAAGAACGGCATTTTGGGTTGTATAAGAAGGAGCATTGCCAGCAAATAGACATGAGCATTCCCCTCTATTTGGCCTTGCTGAGGCCTCATCGGGAGTACTGTGTCCAGTTTTGTGCCCCGCACTATAAGAAGGATGTGGATAAATTGGAACGAATCCAGCGGAGGACAACAAAAATTATTAAGGAGCTGGAGCACATGACTTACGAGGAGAGGCTGAGGGAACTGGGCTTAATTAGTCTGCAGAAGAGAAGAATGAGGGGGGATTTGATAGCTGCTTTCAACCACCTGAAAGGGGAGGGGGGCAAGAGACTAGGCTGGAATCTGGGTGGGTGAGGCGTGGGTGCGGGAGGGAAGGAGGTTTGGTGGGAGGGAAGGAGGTTTGGTGGGAGGGAAGGAGGTTTGGTGTGGGGGGAGGCTGGGCTGGGCTGGGCGGGTCAGGCATGGGGGGCAAGGAGGCTGGGTTGGGAGTGGGAGGGGGGAGGAGTTTAGGTTCGGTGGGATGGGCCGGGCCAGGCAGGGGTGGGGGAGGGAAGGCGGTTAGATGGGGGGAGGCTGGGTGGGGGTAAAGGAAGATCACCCCCAACAGCGGGATGGGCCAGGCAGGGATGGGTGGGGAGGGGAGGAGGTTAGGCTGGGGGAGGAAATTAGGTTGGGTGGGCCGGGTTAGGCAGGGGGGGAAGGAGAATAGGCTGGGGGCCCCCAAACGATCAGAGTAGGGGGCCCCAAAATTTCTGTCGCTGGCCCTGCCTGTCCAACTCCTGGCCTTCCTGCCTCTCCTCCCTTCTGAGCTGTCTAGCAACTGCCCTCCCCCCGGGAAAGTCCATTAGAAACCACTCTTCTCCCTACTGCGCAAGCTAGTCTCCGTGCTGCTGAAGCCCTTGGCTTGCCTTGTGCTGCTCTGAGAGCTAGGGAAGGGCTGAGCTGTCCGTCCTTTCTTTAGCAGCCGTTCCTGTGTGCAGGTGGTTTCATCCCTGTTGGGCTGGTGCCCTCTGTTGGTGGTGATGGGGCATTACCTCCTTTAGGGAATGGGTGCCAGGTGACTGAGTTTTGTAGGATTCCCCCCCTCCCTATCAGGCATCCCGGGGTCTGCACTTGTCTACAGCTCATACCCTGGTCCTCTGTCCACTGTTCCCTTCGAGGTCTTCTCCGCCATGCAATGCAACCCACCATCCTCCTTCCTGTGCACCTCTTTTCTCTCCACATCCTCCCTCAAAGGAGGATATTCCTTCTTCCTGGTAGCTCCCCATCTCCATCTGGGGGCTTCCTGCACCCACATCCTGGGGAAATTTACATCAAAACCCCCAAACATGCAGAAGGTGAAATTTAAACGTGTGCTGACTTCCCTGGGCCCCGCGGGAGGCCTCTTCCACCAACCCCTTCTGGCCCTCCCCCATGATGGAATCGGTCTTAGATCGATTGTGAGCGTATCAAGGCAGGACTTGCTCTTTTCCGGGTCTCTAGCACCATGGACACACAAATGACTCCCCTCTTGAGCTGTTCCCCTCGCCCAGGCTTGTGCATACTGAGTCTTGTCCCTCCTATGGAGTGAAGTCATCCAGGGCAGGCAGCCCTGGCATGAAACAGACGACAGCGTCACTGAGCTTCTGGATTAAACACGGGCCAATGTGCCACTGGTTTAGAACAGTGGCTACACAGTGGCTCCTCCAGGCATGGTTGGGAAGATGTGTCAGGAGCCTGCGGTTAGTTCAACCCTGATGGACCATGCTGTACTTCTGAAGAGCAAACAACATTGGAGTGGAAGGTCCCTACTTTCCAGCCTGAACCGTAGCATTACACTCAACAGCCCCATTGTAGGTCGGTTGGCAAATTGCTCTGGGTGTTCACGGACACTTGACCACACGACACATGCTTTGATGACCCAAGCGCGTTACCCAAAAGGAAAATTTGATGAGAATAAATCAAGGGGAAACCACCCACGTCAGAACATTTTTTCTCTCGCAAGCTTTGTTTGGGCAAAGGAATTATTGACTCATTGTGATATTGTTAACCCTTTGACCTCTGACACAGCAGGGGAAAATCAAAATCCTCCCTGAGACCCTCCCTTTACTTAACAGCTAACCAAACACACACACTGTCACTTCTCTGCTTCCTCCAGGTTTGGGAAACTGCTCCTGCTCCTTCCTTCCTTCAGGTTTATTTCCTCTGACCGGATCGAGCTCTTCTTCTTCCGCAGAACTATCGGGAACACCCCCATGGAGAAACTGCTCTGCGACATGTTCAAAAACTGACCTGTCCCCCTTGCGACCAGGCTCCCTTGATGTGGGGGCTGAGGGCTTCCTGGAGCAGCACGAACACCGTAGTTCCAAGCACCTGGTTTCCAATGCACTGAGCCAAAGAGCGGGTGAAAGGAGACCCTGCTAGTCCTGAGAGTGTTGTCCAAGTCAACTGCATACCTACTGTTCAGATCAGTTTCTGTCTGCATCCTGTAAACACTTGCCCATACCGGTATTGCCCTGGCCTCTTCTTTTGTCATTCAGTTTCGCATGCATTCTATAACAATGTGCTTTGCCTCACCTTTTGGGGGCGAAACCAGACTTTAAGGCACCTGCTCCTACCCTGGCCTCGTCTTTTGTCATTCAGTTTCGCGTGCATTCTAGAACACTATGCGTTTCCTCACCTTTTGGGGGCAAAGCCAGACTTTGAGGCACCTGCTCCCCTATTTGATGTAAACATTGCTTGTGCCAATCAGAAGCGAACACAAACAAGGTTTGGGCCCCGTCCCCCATGACACCTTTGTGATGTCATAGTTAGTACTTATGGGTCTGCCTGCCGTGTGCAGGCAGAGAGAGGAGAAACGAAAATGAATCCTGTGTATCCGTGTACCCCTCCCTCCCCCCGTAACCAAGCTTGATCAACTTGAAGCCTCTCTCTCAGCTCACGTGTTTCAAACAGCTTCTACGTTTACCGGTCGTGTTACGTGTTGGTTTGTATTTGTAAGTATCAATTATTACTAAATGCTGCATCTTTGTTTGTAAATATTGTTAGTAGGTATTTTAGTCATTGTGTGTTTTAAGTTTCATTAAGTCTATTAGTTAATCAAAAAACTGCTCCCTTACCCCTTGTAATTATCCCCAATAAAACTTTAAATTGATTAATTTTAGTTGTGTGTGCGTGTGTATCTGCAGCTCGCGTCCTGACCCACACTCTCCTTGCATCCCTTACCAATATAGTTTATTGCCACATGCAACCTGGTAAATAACAGGCCTGCAAAAAAATTTTCGCCCCTGCGAGTCCGTGGCAATCCACGTCTACCAGTCGTGACATAGCTTGGCCCAGGATTAATCTCTGTTCACAAACAGCTGCAGCCAACTGGAAATTATTTCCTATCCACCTTCAGGTCATTGTAACCCACTGGGGGTTTCAGTCGCCCCCAGAAAGCTCACACAGAAGATGCTCAGACTCAGAATTGAACAGAGGTTTACGAGCTCCATTAGTAGAACCACAAGAATCACCTGGTACCTACCTACCAAGATGAAACTAATGTTACATATGTGAAGAACACAAACTCCTGGTGGAAAGCCAGGACACTGTACTACCACCGTCCCAATGGGGTGGGCAAATGCAGCTCCCGATTCAAAGTGACCCATGAACGTCAGCAAAATTAATCGGAAAAAAAAATGAGCCTGAAAGAGGTCCAGGCTCAGAATCGGTATCACATGGAGGGAAATCTTCACACATGTCCTGCCATGGCCCACATGGTGGCCTAGAAGGGTCAAGGAAAAGGCGACTGTCAGTTGGAGGGAGAAAAAATGAACCTGCCTTTGGTATTGGCTGAACCCTTAATGGGGGATAACCAGCAGCAGATCATCATCTGTGCAAGGCGTGTTTTGAAGATTACTTTTTCACTGGGATTTTCCCACAACACACCGGGCTCTAACAGGTGATCCAGACACTGAATTTAAGGAAGTCTACAATGTTTAATATGGGATGCATTGTCTGTTGTCTTGAAACAATGCTACATGGCACCTTGCTTTCTCTCTTGGACTAGGAACACCTGGTGATGACAGAACTTCTAGTATTGCATTTGAACTGAGAAATGCAGGTAGAGTTTGTAGCGAAGCTGAAACGTGCCCTGGCCTTTTAGCCTCTGTTTTGAAACCCTAATTGCAGCTTGGAGAGGACAGCTCGGAGTAAAGGCCTGGAGAGGCTGATGTGGACTCTGATCCCAGGTCTTCTGAACCAAAGAGCCATTTTGTGCAGCAAAGGCAGGAGGCTGCTGATGTGGAAAAGCTGCACTGTGGGAGGCCTTGACCTGGGTGTAATGACACATATATCGCACTGCTAGGCCAAGTGTGTTCGGCAGCATGAAACCCTCCGAACAGGGCACCCCAGCAATCAAATGGGACGTCATCTTCTGATAGAGGCAGGTTTTGCAACGCCTTGCAGGAGAGCAATGGATGTTGTTCTCATGCAGGAAGGACCATGTCAAGAATGCTTGATAGGCATATTTGCATGAGGAGAACTGTTGTCTTCATCAAGGTGATAAACTCCTCTCTTTGGAGACTCAGTGACAGTATGTCCCAAGCATTTGCTTGGCTGGCAAATGCCAGGGTTCTGAGGTTAAAGGGTTAAAAGCTGTAGTGGTGAGCAGCAAAGGGAGATCCAAGGACAG
Source organism: Sternotherus odoratus (assembly GCA_032164245.1). Classification (NCBI taxonomy): domain Eukaryota; kingdom Metazoa; phylum Chordata; order Testudines; family Kinosternidae; genus Sternotherus; species Sternotherus odoratus. The sequence goes on along the minus strand of JAVMKO010000005.1, from coordinate 78,410,375 downwards.
TGTTGCCTCAGAAAGACACCCTGGCTCAGCCATGCTGATGTTGAGTCAATGCACTTCAACCAAATGGGGGTGGGGGTGCAGCAAGAGGGGGCCACAGTCCAGCTCCTTTGTAATTGTACAAACTCCCCTTGTATTTCCAGAGTGCCTCTCTCGTCCTGGGGCTGCCAGAGGAGTGTGTGCTGTCTGCTGGCTTGGGGTCACTAATAAAGCGTGCTCGTTGGAACGGTTCAGTTCTCTCTCCGTTTAGCTCTATTTCCTGCGTGCATCCCACTCGCCTCCCTGGACAGGAGCAGCCAGTCTACTCCTGACCTCACACTACTGGATAAGTCCCTTAGCAGCCTACTGTTAACCATGACTCGAGGGAAGCATCCTTGAGGGTTTCTGGGGTGCTCAGCCCAGAGCAGTCCCCAAAGCTAGGGCCATAATGGCAGCATGCCACAGCTCAGTGTAGAAAGAGTACCCTCATCTTGATTTGTATGTGAATGGGAAGCTCATGAGTTGCAAAGTGAATGGTTCTGGAGATGGAACTCCTATCCATCCAGCCATCGGGTACAGCAAAAAAAGCCTTCATGCATTACCTGGTCAGTCGGCTTCACCTCTGACCTGGAGGGACCACCTACCGCTAGGAGACAGAGGGCATGTTCGCTCACCGCGGCCCTCAGTCTTAAGCCTTTCTACTGACACACTCAATAGCAGAGCCAATTTGTGGCAACCGTGTTGTGGTTTTAGTGACATGGATACTGGACGGAGTTTACTAACTCATTCCACAAAGGGATTGAACAGCCGTACAACTTCAGGTCACTACATACTGCAGCTCAGTTTGGACCGGTGACTTAAAGATGAGATGCTTGATTTTAATTACCAACTCACAGAATCCTGACGGTGGGGACCAAAGGTCCCAGCAGGCACTATCTAGACTCCTGCAGCTAGGCCCATTGCAGCCCCATTGCTTGGGATAGGAGGGTGGCTCCACATGCTCATGACACTTCCAATATGCAGTGAAGTTTGCCCCATTGTTCTCTGTCCCCATAGGGCAGGGGTGGGGAACCTCCAGCCCGCGGGCCTTATATGGCCCGCCAAATCATTTTGTCCGGCCCGCGGCGGGGCCGGAGACGTGCCACAGCCGCCGGCCGGGGACGCACGGGGGCGGCTCGCACCTGGGGGAGCCTCCGGCGTGGGGGCGGCTCGCGCCTGGGGGAGCCACCGGCGACGCGCGGCCACCATTAGCCGGGCAGTGAAAGGAGGAGCCGCGGGGAGCCGACGGTCAAGGGGGTGGGGGGAGGATTGGGCTGGGGGGCAGGCAAGGGGGCGGTGGGGGGGGAGGCCAGGCTGGGCGGGGTGGGGGAGGCGTGGGTGCAGGAGGGAAGGAGGTTTGGTGGGGGGGAGGCTGGGCTGGGAAGGTCAGGCATGGGGGTCAGGAGGCTGGGTTGGGAGTGGGAGGGGGGAGGAGGTTAGGTTCGGTGGGATGGGAAGTGCCAGGCAGGGGTGGGGGAGGAAAGGCAATTAGATGGGGGGAGGGTGGGTGGGGGTAAATGAAGATCACCCCCTACACCCAGGCTGATAGCGGGAGCTGACTGGGGCAGGCGGCAGGACCCCGGCTGGCAAGGGGCCAGCGGGGGAAACCCCAAAGCAGTGCAGGGCTAAGCACTCCGCCTGCCACTGCTTTGGGGTTTCCCCCGCTGGCCCCTTGCCAGATGGGGTCTCAGCTCCCGTTGCCAGCCTGGGCTTCTTTGGGTGGGGGAGGGGGAGGGAGCAGCCCGCGAATGACATTATAAATGTCCAAGTGACCCTTGACAGAAAAAAGGTTCCCCACCCCTGCCATAGGGGAACTGCTGGTGACTGTCAGAAGCTGGGACTCATGGTCTTCTGATGACTTTATCCAGTGCTGGTAACTGTTACACAATCACTTGTGATTAGTTCAACCACCATGCTACTAAACCTGGAGGAATGGTTTCCCTCTCTTTCTCCCCCAGGATTGTAAGTCCCAGCTCTGAGATCCAGGGGTCTATCATTTCAGACAGGGAGCTCAAACTTTGCGCAGTCAAGGAATGCAATGGAAACTTGTCATCAAGTCAAGGGCTACCCCTAATATGCACAACTGGAAAGTAAATCTGGAGAGGTCGAGAGCAACATTCCCGAGTCGTATAATCTCTGTCATTCTTTGCTTTTTAATAGCTTTGTTCTTTAATAAGCTAGGGGTTATTTGTTCATAAAGTTGTTTTTGTACAGCCATACAGTATATATTTAAGAAATATTACACAAATTGCACTTTATACATATGACGGCCTTGTTCCAGAAGGAAAAAAACCAAAAAAATTAAAGAAAACCTACTGACATGAAATTACAAAGTGCCAGTTGACTGCACACAGTGGCAGGCAATCTGGCTCTGTGGGTAAGAGAAATCATTCTCCTTTATATATTCTTTTTTTCCTAAACAGGTAAAATGTATAGAGTGTATGACACAGGATAATATATCCTTTTACAATACAGACTTTGCTTTTTAAATTTACACTCAGCATACTTATAAATTACTTTAAAAATTTCCATTACAAATAATAATATTAATAATAATAATATGCAGCCCCTATCCTTTCCAGTGGTAAGTACATTCACTTGGTACAAGGAGTGTATCATATCTGAGAACCTACCGCTTACCTACCGTGTGACAGGACTGGAAGACAGGCATCGGGCTTAAACACGGACAGGGAACAAAACAAAGGATCGGTCTATCCCGTGCCTGTGTTCAAAATAATAAACAACCAACGACAAAAACAGAACACACAGTCTGGACCCACTGAAACCTTTTCACTGGCTCCCTGCCCCCCTTCAAAACAAGATAAAGGAAAAGTGGTGGTCGGGAGGGAGGGTTCTGGCTGAAATGAATGCTCTTGGATTGGAAGAAAGGAAAGCTACCACACCCCTGGAGTGTATCCGAAGCCTAGAGTTACTGTTGCAGAACTGAAGCGGATTTGTTGGGGAGGGTCAGAAACCCTGAGAACAGCAGAGGCGGGTGTGTCGAAAGCCACATTTTCATTCCGGGATCCCTGTGTATATCGCCTTTTGGACAATACACATTTGATTTCTAATGGGAAGCTGTGTTCAGATTGTTTGGTGCTTAGCATCTTAATTACAAGTGCTTATGTAATTCCTCTTCACTAACACCACCGGGGAGAGGGACAGACAGACCCTCCCTTAATCTAAACAAAGCAGAGCTTGATACGTCAATGTTGGATCCCCTGATGCTTTTCCAGTATTAACAGTCTTCAGCTAATTTTAGATCTCACCCCTTGAGCGGAGGCAGCTACCCATAGCTCCTTGTGTATCCTCCACTCAGCCCAACTGAAAAGACTGTAACAGTGGTATGACTTGCAGCCTCTGCTATCATGCGTGGGCAGATGCATGTTGCTTCTGGGATCCCAAACTGAATTCAGTGCATGTCAATATTAAGTACGACTGCAGGGGACAGCAATCTGTACCCTTCTGTGAAAACTTCACGATGTCCCTCCCCGTCCTGACCCATTGCTTCTGCAGAAATATGTAGCTCAATAATCAACATGACTGAGAAATCAGCAAGTCAATGGGTGCAAAAGCCTTCGGAAGAAGGTAAGTAGGAATAATCCCCGCTGAAAACTGAGCTCTGTCCTATCTCTAAGGATTCCCTCTGCAAGGCCATCGTAATAGGGATTCTCTCTCTATCAGACGATAACTCTATAAAAGTGGTTCCTTCATAAAGTATGCTCTGAATCAGTACAGCTTGAGAAAAGCACACTGTGTGCTATTCTGCCTGAAGGAGTCTCCGCAAAAGAGCCAGCGGCATTCTGATTCCACATGGGGGATGACACACTGTGTGAAGCACAAAGAACACAGCCTGATTTCAAAATAACAGGTTGAACCGACTGTGCTGGCAGTTGGACAGTGTGTGCTTGGACTTTTAAACACAGCAAATTCCATATGGAAATCACTGAAAGAACAATATGAATCCACTAAGAGGAGATTTTTACAGAGTGACTTTTCTGATCTTGAAGGACAGTTATGTTTTTTTTAAAACAAAGGCTCTATAAAAACGGCTCATCTCTCCAACGAATCAGCCTCCCCTGCTCTACTGACTACATACAAGTTTTGACTCCTTTACACTACAAGCTGTGCAGAGGCAACCCACTCTAAGGTTGGATGCGCTGGAATCTCTTCTGGCTTGTGCACCATCAGAATGGTTAACTAAGTTCGAGTTGCAAAATCTGTAGTTAGCTGTTTAAAACGTTATTTTTAAAGTTAAAAATGTATTACTCTGCAGGGCATCAGTTCATTTAATTCCGGTTGAAACAACGGCATATTCTATCCACTTCATATGCATTTTTTGGTAATCTTATAATTGGCTTTTGAAGGGTTTGGGTGCCGTGTAGCGTTTCCTTAGTTACTTTCCACCTTCATAACCACCACCCACCCTTGCCAGGGGTTTCTTGGTTGATCTGTAAAATGGCTAGAGACCTATTAACTTAGCAACTTTAGAACTAAAGAGTGACAGAATTAAATCCACCGAGGTCAAGGGAGGGACTGTAAATCCCTGTCCCTGCTCCATGTCATCACCATTCTGGTAAAAGTGGCCTAAATTACATTTTTCTCCACTGCATAAATAAATAAATAAATAAATAAATAAATCCCTCTAAAGAAACACAGGTTCAACCAGCTGAGGGACATGCTAAAGTATTGCTCCCCACCAGTGAAGCCTGAGAGGAAGGAATCAATAAACCTACGACTATTACCGGCACTCCAGTAGACCAACTCATCTGCAAAGTGCACACCCACATAGGAAACCAGGTGTACATTGTCCACACCAGCTGCAAGCTCAGGACAGGCCCTTTCTGAACTGAGATCTACTGTTGTGAATACAGGATGCAGACTTGGTTCTGCCCTGGAATGCTATTGAAGGGAGGCAAGGGAAGGGGTTACTGGGAGTTGCACAATACTTCTAGTTTCATATTATGGAGGTAAAATAACAAAACCATTACCCAGCAAAATTACGAAATGCAAATATCTTTTCCTGTTGTTCCTGGATGCTAGAGAGAGAAAGGTCAGGTACACAAACCAGTGCTGCTATTCTGACACTGCTGTTCTAGAGTTTTGATTAGGAGGATCAAGGTTAGACCCACATTTGGTTTCAGAACATTACCCAAGACAGAATTAGCAGGTTAACTGGCAGGTCCAATCCAGCATTTATTCAGCTAATTATTCTAACTGGGGTTCTGACGCCCCTTCTAATCAACTCCTCCTCTCAGCATCAGCAAATTCCTAGCTGCTTAAGGAAATGGACCAGCATCTGTAATTTCTCTGAATGATGCTCTGGGCTTGCTGGTCTTCATCCATGTGATTGTGGATGCAGACGGACACGGTGGGACATCCCCATAAAGTTCCAAGTCTTTAAGTGACCTCTTGGATGATTGCCTCTAAGCTTACTAATTAGAGTCCTACAAATCTGATTGAAAAAAGTGTAACAGCAACATCCGTGCTGGTGGCAAGTCACAGACGACATCATGAATGACAACTCTGATTACCCTGCCACATGGTCATGGCAGAATGACACTGCTCATCTTTCTCTAGAGAGATCTAGTAAGAACTTTTTAAACAAACATTTGTCACATGCTTGCCTTGACAAAAGTGGCACATTTACGGCGAGAGGTGCACATGCATCAGCTTCTCACAGGTTCTAAGCAGTTTAGGCAGATTGCTAATCATACAAATGGTCAGTGGGCTGAGTCATGGTGAATGTGGTGAAAAATGGTGCCATTTCTTCCCCTGCAATGATCCTAGGGGCTAATTCTACCTTCCCTCACTTCTCCCTTTCTTTTCCTGGCAAAAATATTCCCGCTACGAAGGGAAATAAAAACCATTCAAATATATATATATATACAGTGAACTTCAGTAACCAGAATATTAACAAAAAGTAGTCCTTGATTTCTTTTTTCTTTTTTCTTTTAATACTGATGATCTGAGAAAAGGGGAGGAAGTTGATTAGGTCACATTTTAAAAACCGATTACGTTGGGAAGATTTCCTTATCACTTTTCCATGCATTTCCTTTTTATTTAACAATGCAATTAAAATAGTGCTGCTTTGGCTGCATGAGTTTACTCTTGGCTGAGAAGTTCCTAGCCTCCATCGGAACTGCTAGCCATTGCTCACTTGGTCAGTGTGTACAACCAGGCGGTTGTGATGGGGGTGGAATGTTTTAGGTTTATACTTCTAAAGGTTCCTTTGCTTTTTAGAAACGTTTCTTTGTGCCGCGATCCCAGGATTAGTTATGGCTATTGAAAATTCGGCACAGGTTTTTGGTTTGAACTAACCAGGAGTCAAACTGGCATGAGTTTTCCTGACATAACGACAACAAAAATAAAATCACTCTCTGTTCATTGCAGGTCTGTGTGGTGGGGGCTTTGAGACATGCTCTGATTGCTTGAATGGAAATGATAGCTTTTTATTATCACCCGACAACAACATAGAGTGCATTATAAATAGCTCTGAACAAAGGGCTTGGTCTACTCTCTGCTGTGGTTCCTTGTAATGAGTTTATGCTTCATCTCAGCTGTAGCGCGGTCGGTCACTCACCCGGCGGCGCCCCTGTCTGGTCTTCCTGGGAATTAGCTCTTTCGACCCTGGAGCGCCCTCTGCTGGCCGACGTCCGCTCCTGTTCACTGGCCCCGTGTCCCTCCCGGACCCCGGTGCCCTCTACCTGAGGGTGCTGCACCCCTGCAGAACCCCCCGAGTCTAGGGGTCCCCTGCCCGGGGAACCCTCCACCCACTATCCCCCACCTTGCCTCAGACCTGGCCACTGCTAGTCACCACTTGCCTCTGCTCACTGAGGCCGACTGCAGTCTCATGGCCGCTCATCACAGGCAATGAGGGGTTGGCCTGCTGCTTCCTTCCCAGCCCGGGGCTGCCCCCTTGTACCCCCAGTACCCCGTGGGTCGGGCCTGCGCTGGGCTCAGCAACCTGGGGCCCTCTCACTAGAGCTTCCCAGCTCCCCACCTCCCAGTTGCCTTGCCCTAGCCCTGCCCCAATTCGCGTACCTTGTTTATGGCTTCCAGCAGCTAGGCCAGTCTCTCTCTCTCTCTCTGCTTACAGAGGGAGACTCTGTCTTGTCTCTCTCTCACTCTCTGTAGGCCACTGCCTCTCCGGCTTTTATCCAGGCCTGTGTTTGGGGCATGGCCTCCCAGCTGAGCCTGCTCCTCAATTAAGCCTGAGTTAGCAGGCTCCCTGCCACAACCCCTTTCCTGGGCTGCCTCAAGCCCCTTGCCAGGGCTACCCCAGCCCCTTTTTAGGGGGGGAGCGGGTGGTCACCCCGCTACACAGCACAAACACAGAGTCTGCAGCTTTCACATCAAGGTCAAGACAGGCATGGACCAGCTCCCCAAACTCCAAGATCCTGTTGGCGTTAACTGGTGGCTTGATTATCCCTCTCCCCAGAACGAGAAAACCAGGGGGCTGATGGGAAGTAAAACAGAGCTCACCAGCAATTCTTCCCCCAATTTATTTTCTTTTGTTCCGAGTCCCCAGTCAGAAAAACCTGCCACATTTTGAGTTCCAAAATATTAAAAAGAACTAAGGCCACGGCTGAAACTGTCCCCAACAGGCTTTTGTTAAGAGTTAGTCTCCGGCTCCCTGTAGCACTGGCAATGCAAGGTTGGAAGCCCAAGCATTAGTGTGTAAGCAGTGTCAGGATGAGCCCCCCAAAATGTAACCCTTCTGCCCATCAGAGTTGGCAGCAACAAGGGCCGGGTTCAGTATCCAGGGGTCCTGTTCCAATAATACAATAAAAAACTGGCTCGAGCCCCCACCCAGTGACCTGGGACAATCATATACCACCCTTCTGGGTGCCTCTAAGAGGCAATACTTCCCCTCTCGCAAGCACAGAGTCTGAGTGTACCAAAACCATTTTAATAACAGAGAGAAACAATGTGGCATTATGTTGGGTAAACACCACAACCAGGATTCACATAGCAAACCATGAACCAGCATCTCTCACCCCAGCAAGTTTGGGCTGTGTCCTCTCCTTTAGGTTCAGGAGTCCAGCAACCCCAAAATCACCCAAAGTTCCTGTAAGCGTGACGGCCCTCACCCGGTGGCGCCTCCTGCTGGTTGTTGGGGGAATTAGCGTTGTCCAGCCCCTGGAGCGCCCTCTGCCGGGAGGAGGTCCCGCTTGCTTACGTCGATTCGGGGGTCTTCGACCCAGGTGGTCGGTTTCTTAAGATAGGTCGGCTGCGACTTGGGCTTCCTAGCTCAGGTAGTCAGCAGATGTACAGTCTTTACAGGTGGGCCCTAGCCGGGCGTTCAGCTCCGACGGCCCACAGATTAGGGTGACCAGACGTCCCGATTTTATCGGGACAGTCCCGATTTTTGTCTCTCTGTCCCGAGTCCCGATGAGACTCTCGTCGGGACGCGTTTTGTCCCGATTTTGAGAGTTTGCAGATGAGCCCTGCGCGCGCAGGGCTCATGAAGGCAGCACGGCCCTGCCCACTGCCCCAGGCAGCCATGTGCTGCCCGCATGAGCCCTGCCCGGGAGCAGAGAGCCCGGCCGGCGGCAGCAGCGCTGTCCGGGGGTGGGGGGGGGGAGAAAGGGCGGCTCACGCCGCTCTCGCTGCCGCCAGCTGTCAGCTGGCCGGGGGGGGAGCGCCGGCTGGGCTGCGGGGGGGCTGGCTGGGTTGGGGGCCCCCCATCCGCTGTCGGCTGGGCTGGGGGGGCCACCATCCACTGTTGGCTGGGCTGGGGGGGCCCCATCCGCTGTCGGCTGGGCTGGGGGGGGGGGGGGCGGCTGGGCTGGGGGGCCCCTGGCTGGGCTGGGGGGGCCCCCAAACTATCAGAGTAGAGGGCCCCCAAATTTCTGTCGCCAGCCCTGTGGGAGATGGGCCAGAAAACAGGTGGATACTGACAACTGGAGACTCTGATACATCACATTGCTGCTAGTTATTTCATTTCTTAATTGCCTACTTGTTAAACATCAGTAATATCCTTGGAGCATTTGAATGTTTCACTAAGGCCCCAGTCTCACAATGAAGTAAATTTAGGACATCCCTGAGAGGTGTTTGTCCAACCGGCTCTTAAAAACCACCAATGATGGGGATTCTACAACTTCCTTTAGACATGGAGAACAATTGATCAGCATCTTCTTCAGAATAGCCCTTAACATACATGAAGAGTGTTATCAGGTTGTCCACCTTCCGCTTTCTTTTCCCAACACTAAACATGCCCAGTTTTGTTAAACTTTCTGCAGCGGTCAGGTTGCCTAAAATGTTCCATCATGTTCTGCTGCTCTCCTCTAGACTCCCTCTGTTTTGTCCACATCTTTATAAAGTGTTGGCTGAGTTCTCCAGCTGAGGCCTCATCAGGGCTGAGCAGATTACCCCCCAAGTCTGACATATCACACTCTGTTATTGCACCACTGAATGATATTAGCCCTTTGGCAATTACATTACATCATTGACTCTTATTCAATATATGGCTAAACCACCCTGAACATACCCGATCCTATCTGATCTTGGAAGCTAAGCAGGGTTGGGCCTGGCTAGTACTTGGATGGGAGACCTCCTGGGAATACCAGGTGCTATAGGCTTAACACCTGGCAGTAGGTATAAAATACTTCCAACGACAGATGGAACGACGCATCGGTTGGAGTATACCCCGGTCATATCACCAGTTGTGTCCAGTCTAAGCGGACCCTGCCATAGTGTGGGAATAACGGTAGGAAAAACAACTGACTCTTATTCAGTGAGAGTGGAGCTTGAAACTAGGAATCACTGATGAGACTGGTTTCTTTCAATGTAGATCAGTGAAACATACAGGTCAAGTTTCTCTCAATATCTGACTCCAACAGCCTGAGGAGAACTGAACATCCATTATGCACCCCAAAACAAAGATCTGTAGAAACAGCTCTCTTCCCTTTCAGAATTATGTAGCTTTGGGCTAAAAAACAGCTCTTTTGCTTAATTAAATGTTCCAAGTGAACCTAACAGATAACTCAGACTCACACTGTAAATAATTGCTGATGATGCAGCCATAACGGAATGCCAGGGTTACAGTTACCTGTCTCCTATCCCTTTAAGGGTTAGAAGAGATCAAGGGAGATCCAGGGTGTTCTGAACCCAGGACAGTTCAGTATGCTTCAAAGATACTCAGCAGCACCGGGGCTTGTGTAAAGCTGCATTGATGAGAGCTAATTTACTAATAAATCCTGTTTGTTCTTGCAGTTTAAGAAGTGAGAACTCTGACTCGAGGCCAAAGTGCTGATACGAAGGGATTGGAAGTAAGCGGAGATTTATGGAGTATGCATTCGGAACAAAGAGGATGAAATCCTAGCTTCATAAAGCTCCATAGCACAACTTCCATTGCTTCAGTAGGGCCAGGATTTCACCCAGTAGTATAGGAAAAGCTGGTCCAATAGTGAGGGTGGGAGCAATTATCCAATAAAAAATGCCAAATAAAATCAATACTAGTTATAGAACAAGATTCTTTATCTTGTTATCCATTCATGACAGGGATTACCTCTGTTTGTGGAGTAGCCAGCACATTATCAACTGGGGCCTTTTGTTGCTACCATGACACATATGTACTACAACAACCACTTCAGAATTGTTTATTGAGTGAATTTCCATCTAAGAAATGTAGCTCAGTTTGCTGAAATGGTGGCTACCCACTGAAACTCACCAGCAGGATGAAAAAATTGGTAGAGAGACAAAAAAAGGCATAAAACCAAACCAGTCACAAGAGTCCACTTTTATTTAGATGCGTGCAGTAGCATGCATGTCCACATATGAGACAAACATTTTTCATAAGTGGACCAAATCCTTAAGTGGTCTGTGGTTTTATGGATGCTTCTCCATCAATTCAAGGATTTCAGCATACATACGCTGGGTTGCGTCAAGACCCCAGATGAAATCAACGTGGGTCCAATCAGGAAAATATTTATAGAAAACTAGATTTGTGAGTCGAGGAAGTAAGACTGCAGTCTCCTGTGGGTTTGTAACCAAGTCACGTCCACCATTCCATAGTGCTGTTGGCACGGTCATATCTTCTACCTTATAAAATGGAGGGGTGGTCTGTGAGAGGGAGGAGGCAATTCAAAAATCAGACAAATGAAAGTTCACAGCCTAACTTTTAATCCAAATATGTGTTAGATGTGCATTAACATAGGAGTTGCCATAGCAGTCCAGACCAGTGGTCTTTAATTATTATTATTAATAATTTGTATCATAGTACCTAGGAGCCTTAATCATGGCCAAAGAGTGGTTTGTGCAGGCACAAACCAGAAATAAAGAATCTTTACATCAAATCTATTGCCTTTAATCAACCCACAGTTACCTCATTACCAGGTAGGACTCAGACAGTACTTCAAACACAACCTTTCTAAGCAAAGGTGGCAACAGATGGCTTAGGGATATATTTTGAATTGAAGGCACATTTCATGGGAGATAAACACCTCAGATCAGCACCCCCTGCCTAGACTCTCTGGATTGGCTTTTGCATGACCCTCAGAACAGCCATCGGAACCTAGAGATCTTTCTTCGATACGAAAGGATACCTAGTGGTCATAGGTGGTTTATCTTAAACCTTTACTGTTGGGGATTGTGGAGCTCCCAATCCTGTCCCTGTGAGCTCGAGAACAAACAGCACGCTACCTAGTTATGGGCTGCCCACTTTATTATCATGATGGTGGATAGGTGAATGTGAAATCTCCAGACGATGCTTCTGTGAGAGAGGCTACATCACTTACTCAACATCTAATTCACTGTTTGGGCCATCAGAAGCCATATGTCAAATGAAGAATGCTTGTAAAGAATATGCAAGGAGCCTTACCTTGGATAGCTATGGAAAACATTCTCACACTAGAAGTTTCATCCTAACTCTGCCACTGAGAGTTTGGCCTGTACCCTTAAAAGAGAACGTTGATGTCCCATCTAGTTTTTTGTTTTAATTTTCTCTGAGATAACTGGGGTGTTGATGTCTGATCTTCAAACCTACCGAGACTTTGCACCATGATTTTCAAAACCAGGAGCCAAAGTTTCTCTCAAAAATCCTGATTTAGGCTTCTATGTAAGTGGCCTGATTTTGGAAAGTGTCCAGCACCCAACATGTCACACTGACTTCAATCTGAACAGACCTAACTTAAATAATTATAAAAAGGGAAGGAAAAGAGGGATTGTCATTTTCCGCTACAGGAAAAAAGGAAACAGAGGCACAAGCAGATTAAGTGACTTGCCCAGGGTCACACAGAAAGTCTGTGACAGAGCTGGGAGTTGAAGCCAGATCTCCTGATGGCCAGTCCCATGCTTTAATGCAAGGCCACCTTTCCTTCTGTGCCTTCTGGCTCCCTTTTCTACATAGGCATATTAAGACCCCACCCCCACCCCCCGACTCTATTACAAGGTGCCTAAATAACCTCCAGGTAGACTGTAAGGATTTTACGTCCTTACTTCTGACTCTGTCTCTATACTCTGAGGCACAAACTGCCTCATTTTTTGAAATCCTTATTTCTAAAGCTTAGCATCACAGGACTTGGTTTTCTTAAAATTCTTTCCCCAAGGATGTTAAACTTAATTCTATTGTGTTCACTATTTCTTATCGTCTCATACACAGTTGTTTCTTGAACCAGCTCTTGTGTTTTGTTCAAGATTAAGTCACAAATAGCCTCTCAGATTGGCACCCTATACTACCCGTTCCAAAAAAGAGGTAATTTAGGATGTTTAGTATGACGGCTTTGACCATAATCAGATTAGAACCTAGGTCTCCAGAGATGAAAAAGCTAATGCACAAACCCACTGTGCCGCCCTGATCACTGCAGGTACATATTCTTAACTTTCAAAATAAACAGACATAAATCACCTTTCCCTACCTGATTATATTTATCTTTGTTCTTACAGCCATAATCAAAATATTTAAATTCTCCAGATTTAGATAACTGCAAAGGAAATACAAGGATGTAAAATACAAAACACAACTGAATGAACTTAATTTGCTTTTCTGCTTTAAATTGTCATAAAATGCCAAAACTAAAGAATAACACTAACATGCAAAGCTCAACAGTTTCTATAAACAAGAATATGTAGCAGTGCAACATACAAGATAAGCTGGTTTTATAACATTGTTTAAAATCATTCTCTCTACTCTTAGGGAATATTTTAATTTAAAATGATATATTCAAGACTCAATAATATACTAATATATTTTTAAAAATATCAGGTAGGGTGAACTGAGTGAGGGCAGGTACTCAGCTCAGGTACTGTGTATATAGAGAAATTCCCCTACTATGGTGGGATAAATCCCCTTTGAAATGAATGGGACTACACATATTCTTAATGCTTTGCTCGACTGGGACCTTTCCTTGAGCTTCACTCCACTCCATGTGGTCTTGCCCCAGTTGTAAAGATTTCAGGAAAAATTGTCTGCTCAGCTCACTGAAGTTTAAAAAAAAATTGTACAAGTTTAGTTAATTTTTCTCCATCCTCCCTTCTCCTTTGTTGAGGACATATCACAGAAGGAAGATATTTATTACACTGTAGAAATATTTTTCCTTTCTGTTTGTATGGATGATTCTTTATTTTGGATCATCAGAATTCTTCTGTTTACCAAGAAATTTATAAACTAAACTAAAAATAAAACAAATAGACTATACCTGATTATTGAGCAGATTCTGATTGACCCTGTTCAATGTAATACAAAACTATACTCTCTGCTACCAAAGGGAGATTAGTTCATTGATAAACAGCTGATTTCTCCTAAACAAATTTTTAACTGAAGTGTGAAAAGAATAATCAAGACATATTATGAAACACCATCCATTAGTGCATTATATTTATTTTAAAAGAAGACATGATTAAACAGTGCAATAAATATCAGAAACCCTACCTGGCCCCAGTGGATTATATTTTTTACAGATGTATAATCCGGAAAACTTGCTACATACACATCTGCCCGGCTCTGCGAGAAAAAAAATAGTTATATAATATTCATTTTCCAAGTTAAGTTATCATGGACAAAATTCTACTTTCACTTAACATTCAACCCAGTTACACATTCATGAGCTAGGCACAGGACACACTTTAAAACAGAATTTTTTTTAGAGTAAATCAAATAAAGTTTATAAGAAACCCTGGGAGAAATGCAAAAGTCTATAGTGGGAGCTAAGCCCACATGTTGTAATGGACATGTAATTACACAGCAACAGTCATATCATTCATGAAAAATCCATTTCATCGGATGCATAGAATGGAACACACAGAAGTCAGATGCATTTATATACATACTAGTGTAAAAGCCCGTGGACACGGGCCAATGGAAATGGCTCGCTGCCCCCCCACTCGCTAAGCTCTCTCCCCCCTCCCCCCCACTCCAATGCCCCCCAGCTTGCCCAGCTCCCCACCCAACGCCTCCCCCTCGCCCAGCTCCCTCCCTCCCCCCACACCCCCGCTCAGCTCCCTTCCTCCCCCCCAACGCCCCCCACTCAGCTCCCTCCCTCCCCCCAATGCCCCCCGCTCAGCTCCCTCCCTCCCCCCCAACGCCCCCCCGCTCAGCTCCCTTCCTCCCCCCCAACAGCCCCCTCCTCGCTCAGCTCCCTCCCCCCCAAAGACCCCCCCTCGCTCAGCTCCTTCCCCCTCCAACGACCCCCCTCGCTCAGCTCCCTCCCCCTCCAATGACTCCCCCCTCGCTCAGCTGCCTCCCCCCTCCAATGACCCCCCGCTCAGCTCCCTCCCCCCTCCAATGACCCCCCTGCTCAGCTCCTTCTCCCCCAATGACCCCCCCGCTCAGCTCCCTCCCCCCAACGATCCCCCCGCTCAGCTCCCTCCTCACCAACGACCCCCCCGCTCAGCTCCCTCCCCCCAACGACCCCCCCGCTCAGCTCCCTCCCAACGACCCCCCCTCGCTCAGCTCCCTCCCCCCTCCAATGACCCCCCCCTCGCTCAGCTCCCTCCCCTCTCCAACACCCCCCCTCCCGCTCAGCTCCCTCCAACTATGTCTAACTTTATATGTATAACTGCTCCTTGGTGCTCTTGCTCCGTATGAGTGAGGATCCCTCAGGCGGGCACGCGCGGTGGCCATTTTGTGCCTCCGAACTACAACCCCTAGCATGCCGTTCATCCGGGCCGTCTCTACTGCGCATGACGGTTTCACACAAACTTCTCTAGCCAATTATTATATAGGATATGTTCCATTCTATGCATCCGATGAAGTGGGCTATAGCTCACGAAAGCTTAAGCTGAAATAAATTAGTCTCTAAAGTGCCACAAGTATTCCTCGTTTTGTCTAAAGAGAGGGGACACCCGAGTGACTCTCACCGCTTGAGCCATAGCGACGCCTTTCATTGTCTGCCTTGACCAGACATCCCGCAATGCTTTGTATCCACCTTTTGACACTTACATTCAGTGTTTTGATTCATTCTAGTCTTAAACTCAAAGTTTTTCCCCACAGCCATGTCAAAGGAAGCTGAAGGGAGAAACCAGCCAGAGACAGAAGCCAACAGGAGCAGCTACAGAAACAGTTTAAGCAGGGATTGCCGTACTAGGTAGAAAAGGTGATAAAATGAAGCCCAGATGGGCTCTCCACCCAATACCCAAAACTGTGCAGAGGAGAATCCCCTCCACTTTCCCCATTCCTATTCCCATTCCATTTGGGATTGAAGAAAGAAACTTCCACCATGCATCAGTCATGCAAACATTTCTACCATGCATCAGTCTATGCACTTTAGAATCACTATCCCTCCCACTTTCCTCCATTCCCGCTTCTCACCTGTTCTGTCCCCCACGTTGCCCCTCCTTGCTGTTTTCCATTTAGCTAATGCCTTCCTAACAGAAATCATAATTTAAAAATCCCTGAACTAACATGACAATTGATACTAGCATGTTGTTCTCTCTGCTTCTGTGTTCTATCGCTTTTCTCACCCTATTGTGTGTTTCTTGTCTATTTAGATTGTGAGATCTTCCAGTCAGAGACTGCCTACTACCACCCTATGTCTGTATTGTGCCTAGAACAATGGGGCCTGATCTTGATTGATGCTAGAAACGATCATAATAAAAAAAATCAAAACTCGCATCCAAACCCACGTGAATTTAAACCAGCACTACTACCAACCCTAGTCACCCACATTATTTCAGAAACCCATTGTATTCAAAATTATTCTCCTTGACACAGCAATGGCACCTCCAGGAAAGGGATGAGCACGGACATTTGCAGAAAGAAAAAAACTCTAGTTTTCTGAGATGGAGCTAAAAAAAAGGCAAAGTGCTTCAGCAGCAAAGACAAAGAACAGATGAACCAAATGTAAAGGCCACAGTTAGTTCTAGACTTCATTGTGCACTGCCCAGGAAATTCACCTTCTACATGATACTTATCTCTCTCACACACACACACACAAAAGTCTTCTCAAATCCTGCAACAGTCAAAAGACCTAGGTCTTTTATTTCTGGTTAGATATTCTACGTTTCTACTGTGGGACCACAATCCCGACTGAGGATTTTTGGCATTAAATGTATACATTGTTGCTTATGATGATGGTATGTTGCACAAACACTGCGAGAAACTCAGAAGCTGGCTTATGCAGATCAATTAACTAGGATTGTTACTATACGTACCGCATTTAAGTTTTTCTCATTAAATCCACCTAAAATAAAAAAGAGGGTTTGGATGCAAAGTCGGTCTATTAGCGCAGTTCGGCACACCATGGCAGTAAGTGATTTCAGTCTTGCACTTAACAGACAGAATTCTTTCTTGCCAAATAGAATCTGTGAAAATATAAATATGTTGTTCACCATGACTCTTAATAAACTCATGATTATTGTTTCTTTCATAAAGACTGAGGTAAAGAGTTAAATTTGTAGGAACAGCTTTATCAAAGCCAAGAATTCTTCCACATACAATTAGTGAATGACAGATGAACTTCAGTATTAGTAAAATATCACAGCCTCTCCTCTTTTGTTCACCTAAGGAGGGGGGTCAGCATTCTTGGCCGAGCTGTGACAATCTCTCCTACTTTTCCTTTACAAAACACATGCACCCCATGGAAAGAGAGACAACAGGTGAACTCATGATTCCATAGAAGCCAATGGAATCACGAGAGGCACTATGGTGGCTTGGCCACAGAGAAAAGACCACACTACATCATCTGGTCCATAAACATGTCTCACAGATGATAATAAGGGCATCGAGCAGTGGTTCCCAACCAGGGGTACGCATTGAAATACTCAGAGGTCTTCCAGCTGGTACATCAACTCATCTAGATATCTGCCTAGTTTTACAGCAGGCTATGTAACAAGTACAAGCCAAGTCAGTACAAACTAAAATATCAAGCAGACAATGACGTGTTTATACTGCTCTATACACTGAAATGTAAGAACAATATTTATAATCCAATTGATTTATTTTATAATTACATGGAAAAATAAGAAAGTAAGCATTTTTTCGGTAATAGAGTGCTGTGACACCTTTCTATCTTTATGTCTGATTTTGTAAGCAAGTGGTGTTTAAGTGAGGTGTAACATGGGGGTTTGTTGGAAAAATCAGACTCCTGAAAGGGGTATAGTAGTCCGGAAGGGTTGAGAGCCACTGGCATGGAGGACCCAGAGGTACAACTGCAAGAATGGACCTGAGTGGCTCAGATAGAGGTAGAGATTGTGGACCTGAAATGAAGCATTTCATTTTGATTTTTGTGCCAGAAACTCATCCAAAAATTATCTTTCCTTGTAGAATATTTTGATTTCAATGTAAACGATTTTCTAAAGGGAAACCATGGTACTAAATTTGTTCAACGAGCACTACAATTTTAGATGGTATTAATTAAATTTGTCTAGGTAATTTGATCTAACATCACACCTTTTAATCTGGCCTAGATGAGACTTTTCTGTTTAAGGAGTTGTAGGATCTCTGAGCCAAAATTTCCCAATCTTTAAGTAAAGGTCATGAGACAGATCTACTTCTGAAAAAATATTTACAGAGTGCTGTATAAATATTGAGAAAAGTTCAAGAACTGCTGACTCCCACTCTGGGGGAGTGTCTCCTCCTTTTCTCAAATTTTATGGTCCTTGAATGAACATGCCAACCCTCATGCCTGACTCACTGTCCAAAGCGGGGGCTTTTCAGGCTTTTGGATATTGTCCAGTGAAAAGCTTCCAGGCTTGATATTTCCAGAAAAATCAAAATTCAGACATTGAAGTGGAATAAGTTGGTGAAAAACTTTTTAGTTTATATATACAGTAAAACCTCGATATAACGGACTAATTCGGGCGAGGGGGTGTCCGTTAAAGCCGAAAGTCCGTTATTTAATCAATTTTAGGATCAGCTGGCCCGGGTCCCAGCAGCCGAGACCTGGGCGGGTGGGACCCGGGCGGGCGGGCGGGCTGACAGCCCCCAGCAGCTGGGACCCGGGCGGCAGCCGGGACCTGGGCGGGCTGGCAGCGGGGAGCCGGCAGGCAGCCCGCCGGCTCCTGGACCCAGGCGGCAGCCGGGAGCCGGCAGCCAGCCCCCAAAAAAATGGATTTTGGATGCATCGGACTTGCTCATAAATTTTGTCCGTTGCATCCGAAGTCCGTTAAATCGGGGTCTGTTAAATCGGGGTTTTACTGTATATATATCTATATATTCTATATATATAAAAGTCAAGTGGTGTATGTATGTATGTATGTATGTACGTATGACTGCGAAGTCCTCCCGCACCGTTTGAGCCAGAGACTTCGAATTTTGGTACAGTGAGGGGTCTTGGGGTCTAGATGCTGGTAAGGGTCGAAAAATTTTCGGATCTCACCTCTGACGCCCCCCAGGGGTGAAAGTCTTTCAGGGCCAATCACATCAGCTTGGCAGTTAGGTGGTGATGATGTCATAATACCCCCCTCCAACAGACACCTCACTCGCTCAGCTCACCCCTCCCTCCTCCAACGGAACCCCGGAGATCCCTCAGTTCTCTGTCCCTCCCACCTCCCCAACGGAACCCCGGAGATCCCTCAGTTCTCTGCCCCTCCCACCTCCCCAACGGAACCCCGGACTACATCAGCTCTGTGCCCCCCCCCACCTGCGAAGGTCCCCGGAATCCCTCGGCTCTGGGCCCCCTCCCCTCCTGCGACGGATCTGAGTTGGGTTTGGTGGGACGGTAAGTGAGGTGGGGGTGTCGGATTCGGTCGGGGGGGTGAGGTGGGGGTTTCGGGTTTGCTTCGGGGGGTGGGAAGGTGTCGGGGGGGGGTGAGGGGTGTGGTGTGGGTGTTGGGTTTGGTCTGGGGGGGGGAGGTGTTGGGGTGGGTGCCCAGACCAAACCCGACACCCCCCCCCGGCTCACTTACCCCCCGACCAAACCCGACACCGCCACCTCACCCCCCCACCAACCGCAACACCCCCTGACCAACCCCAACACCCACCCCTCACCCCTCACCCACCCCAACACCTTCCCACCCCCCCAGACCAAACCCGACACCCCCTGGCTCACTTACCCCCCGACCGAACCTGACACCCCCACCTCACCCCCCCCACACACCAATCGCAACACCCCCAGACCAAACCTGACACCCCCCGGCTCACTTACCCCCCGACCGAAACCGACACTCCCACCTCACCCCCCCAAGCAAACCCGACACCCCCACCTCACCCCCCCCACCAACCACAACACCCCCTGACCAACCCCAACACCCACACCTCACCCCTCACCCACCACGACACCTTCCCACCCCCCCAGACCAAACCCGACACCCCCCCGGCTCACTTACCCCCGACCGAACCCGACACCCCTACCTCATCCCCCCAAGCAAACCTGACACCTCCACCTCAACCCCCCACCAACCGCAACACCCCCTGACCAACCGCAACACTCACCCCTCACCCACTCCAACACCTTCCCACGCCCCCAGACCAAACCCTACACCCCCCGGCTCACTTACCCCCCCGACCAAACCCGACAACCACAACTGACCCCCCCAAGCAAACCCAACACCCCCACCTGACCCCCCGACCAAACCCGACACCCCCCCCCCCGGCTCACGGTGCACTGTGTAGCACACAGATTATTAAATACACTGTTCAGTCGGGGGGTGAGGTGGGGGTGTCGGGTTTGCTCAGGGAGTGAGGTGGGGGTGTCGGGTTTGGTCGGGGGGTGACGTGGGGGTGTTGGGTTTGTTTTGGGGGGTCAGGTGGGGTTGTCGGGTTTGGTCGGGGGGTAAGTGAGCCGGGGGGTCTTGGGGTTGGTCGGGGGGGTGGGAAGATGTCAGGGTGGGTGAAGGGTGGGTGTTGGGGTTGGTCAGGGGGTGTCAACTGTCTGCCCCCTCCCCACCTCCGACTGACCCGAGCAACGCCGGGCACTTATGCTAGTCTATATATATAAAAGTCAAGTGGTGTATGTATGAGTGTATGTATGTACGTATGACTGCGAAGTCCTCCCGCACCGTTTGAGCCAGAGACTTGAATTTTGGTACAGTGAGGGGTCTTGGGGTCTAGATGCTGGTAAGGGTCGAAAAATTTTCGGATCTCACCTCTGACGCCCCCCAGGGGTGAAAGTCTTTCAGGGCCAATCACATCAGCTTGGCAGTTAGGTGGTGATGATGTCATAATACCCCCCTCCAACAGACACCTCACTCGCTCAGCTCACCCCTCCCTCCTCCAACGGAACCCCGGAGATCCCTCAGTTCTCTGCCCCTCCCACCTCCCCAACGGAACCCCGGAGATCCCTCAGTTCTCTGCCCCTCCCACCTCCCCAACGGAACCCCGGACTACATCAGCTCTGTGCCCCCCCCACCTGCGAAGGTCCCCGGAATCCCTCGGCTCTGGGCCCCCTCCCCTCCTGCGACGGATCTGAGTTGGGTTTGGTGGGACGGTAAGTGAGGTGGGGGTGTCGGATTCGGTCGGGGGGGTGAGGTGGGGGTTTCGGGTTTGCTTCGGGGGGTGGGAAGGTGTCGGGGGGGGTGAGGGGTGTGGTGTGGGTGTTGGGTTTGGTCTGGGGGGGGGGAGGTGTTGGGGTGGGTGCCCAGACCAAACCCGACACCCCCCCCCCGGCTCACTTACCCCCCGACCAAACCCGACACCGCCACCTCACCCCCCCCACCAACCGCAACACCCCCTGACCAACCCCAACACCCACCCCTCACCCCTCACCCACCCCAACACCTTCCCACCCCCCCAGACCAAACCCGACACCCCCTGGCTCACTTACCCCCCGACCGAACCTGACACCCCCACCTCACCCCCCCCACACCAATCGCAACACCCCCAGACCAAACCTGACACCCCCCGGCTCACTTACCCCCCGACCGAAACCGACACTCCCACCTCACCCCCCCAAGCAAACCCGACACCCCCACCTCACCCCCCCCACCAACCACAACACCCCCTGACCAACCCCAACACCCACACCTCACCCCTCACCCACCACGACACCTTCCCACCCCCCCAGACCAAACCCGACACCCCCCCGGCTCACTTACCCCCGACCGAACCCGACACCCCTACCTCATCCCCCCAAGCAAACCTGACACCCCCACCTCAACCCCCCACCAACCGCAACACCCCCTGACCAACCGCAACACTCACCCCTCACCCACCCCAACACCTTCCCACGCCCCCAGACCAAACCCTACACCCCCCGGCTCACTTACCCCCCCGACCAAACCCGACAACCCCACCTGACCCCCCCAAGCAAACCCAACACCCCCACCTGACCCCCCGACCAAACCCGACACCCCCCCCCCCCGGCTCACGGTGCACTGTGTAGCACACAGATTATTAAATACACTGTTCGGTCGGGGGGTGAGGTGGGGGTGTCGGGTTTGCTCAGGGAGTGAGGTGGGGGTGTCGGGTTTGGTCGGGGGGTGACGTGGGGGTGTTGGGTTTGTTTTGGGGGGTCAGGTGGGGTTGTCGGGTTTGGTCGGGGGGTAAGTGAGCCGGGGGGTCTTGGGGTTGGTCGGGGGGGTGGGAAGATGTCAGGGTGGGTGAAGGGTGGGTGTTGGGGTTGGTCAGGGGGTGTCAACTGTCTGCCCCCTCCCCACCTCCGACTGACCCGAGCAACGCTGGGCACTTATGCTAGTATAGATATATAGATATATAGATATATATATATATATATATATATATCTATATATATATATATATACACACACACACAATCCCGTTTCCCCTAACCCTTGTCTGAATACAATTATCATACTTTTCTTGCATAATGCATGATAAACTTATTTCCATACATAATGTTATGCATTGCTGCATGAGAAATGTACATATAACACTCCAGTGTGCATACAGGTGACAGGTCCTAATTTTCCATTTATAACTTTTTCATAAAGCAACTTTTATTCATGAGAGTAATGAAATATGGAGGATTCTACATACCCTTAATATACCAGTAGGAAGAAACATCAGGTGTGCCAGAGGGGCTTTGCTTTTGTTTAATGTGTATGCAGGAGCCAAGGCAAAAAATATTTTGATTTTCTGAGCCAGTTGAGGCATGGCTGAAAATGCAATAAAAGCTGAGAAAGCAAAAGAGATTAATTACAGCACGCTTAGAAACAAGTTACAACATACAACAACCCAGTATAAACATGCAGAGCTACATTTGTACAGATACTCTGATTAAGATAATCTCTAACCGCAATGTATATTTTACTAGCATAAGTGCCCGGCGTTGCTCGGGTCAGTCGGAGGTGGGGAGGGGGCAGACAGTTGACACCCCCTGACCAACCCCAACACCCACCCTTCACCCACCCTGACATCTTCCCACCCCCCCGACCAACCCCAAGACCCCCCGGCTCACTTACCCCCCGACCAAACCCGACAACCCCACCTGACCCCCCAAAACAAACCCAACACCCCCACGTCACCCCCCGACCAAACCCGACACCCCCACCTCACTCCCTGAGCAAACCCGACACCCCCACCTCACCCCCCGACTGAACAGTGTATTTAATAATCTGTGTGCTACACAGTGCGCCGTGAGCCGGGGGGGGGGGGGGGGTGTCGGGTTTGGTCGGGGGGTCAGGTGGGGGTGTTGGGTTTGCTTGGGGGGGTCAGGTGGGGTTGTCGGGTTTGGTCGGGGGGGTAAGTGAGCCGGGGGGTGTAGGGTTTGGTCTGGGGGGGTGGGAAGGTGTTGGAGTGGGTGAGGGGTGAGTGTTGCGGTTGGTCAGGGGGTGTTGCGGTTGGTGGGGGGTTGAGGTGGGGGTGTCAGGTTTGCTTGGGGGGATGAGGTAGGGGTGTCGGGTTCGGTCGGGGGTAAGTGAGCCGGGGGGGTGTCGGATTTGGTCTGGGGGGGTGGGAAGGTGTCGTGGTGGGTGAGGGGTGAGGTGTGGGTGTTGGGGTTGGTCAGGGGGTGTTGTGGTTGGTGGGGGGGGTGAGGTGGGGGTGTCGGGTTTGCTTGGGGGGGTGAGGTGGGAGTGTCGGTTTCGGTCGGGGGGTAAGTGAGCCGGGGGGTGTCAGGTTTGGTCTGGGGGTGTTGCGATTGGTGTGGGGGGGGGTGAGGTGGGGGTGTCAGGTTCGGTCGGGGGGTAAGTGAGCCAGGGGGTGTCGGGTTTGGTCTGGGGGGGTGGGAAGGTGTTGGGGTGGGTGAGGGGTGAGGGGTGGGTGTTGGGGTTGGTCAGGGGGTGTTGCGGTTGGTGGGGGGGTGAGGTGGCGGTGTCGGGTTTGGTCGGGGGGTAAGTGAGCCGGGGGGGGGTGTCGGGTTTGGTCTGGGCACCCACCCCAACACCTCCCCCCCCCCAGACCAAACCCAACACCCACACCACACCCCTCACCCCCCCCGACACCTTCCCACCCCCCGAAGCAAACCCGAAACCCCCACCTCACCCCCCCGACCGAATCCGACACCCCCACCTCACTTACCGTCCCACCAAACCCAACTCAGATCCGTCGCAGGAGGGGAGGGGGCCCAGAGCCGAGGGATTCCGGGGACCTTCGCAGGTGGGGGGGGCACAGAGCTGATGTAGTCCGGGGTTCCGTTGGGGAGGTGGGAGGGGCAGAGAACTGAGGGATCTCCGGGGTTCCGTTGGGGAGGTGGGAGGGGCAGAGAACTGAGGGATCTCCGGGGTTCCGTTGGAGGAGGGAGGGGTGAGCTGAGCGAGTGAGGTGTCTGTTGGAGGGGGGTATTATGACATCATCACCACCTAACTGCCAAGCTGATGTGATTGGCCCTGAAAGACTTTCACCCCTGGGGGGCGTCAGAGGTGAGATCCGAAAATTTTTCGACCTTTACCAGCATCTAGACCCCAAGACCCCTCACTGTACCAAAATTCAAGTCTCTGGCTCAAACGGTGCGGGAGGACTTCGCAGTCATACGTACATACATACATACATACATACATACACTCATACATACACCACTTGACTTTTATATATATAGATTGTAAAAAATAAAAAATTAGAGCTGATACAGAAAGAAAATTGAAGATCACTCAGGATAAACACAAGAATTCTTCTACAAGCTAAGATCTGTGCCCATTAGTTGGAATTACAGGTATCTGATATAAGTACAATCTTTGCAAACTATAGCTAATCTTTTCTCTACGTCTGCCTCAGAATATGCTGGAGAACAACAATTTCTGTAGTGTACATTTCTAGGGACTCTTAGATTTCTCTTCCACATTTCATTTTATTTAAAAAAAAATGCAAACACAAATCCAGTTAAAACTGTGTTCCCTCCCTGTTTATAAAGCCATTTCAGTTACAAGTAGTGGAAAGAAGCTTTGAGATAATGTGAGGAACCCAGGAATATATTCAGAATTGAACAAGAGGAGGAGAACAGCCTTAACATGATTATCACGTATATGTCCAATTCCAGTACCAAGATCTAGAATCTCAATTCCATCCATCTGTTTTTCTGCCTACTCAGCTCCCTATTCAAAATTCTGGTCTCCCCTCTATCTCCTGCCCAAGATTATGCACAGTTGAGAATTGCTCTCTCGTTCATGCACAACTGAATGAAAGTAGAGAATGATGCACTTGTTTTAACTGGTCTTTTGTTATAAAACCATGTGAATAATATTCACAGTGAAATAAGTCCCAGTCAAACCTTAACTATGAAATAGGAACAAAAAGACAAAACACATTTAATCATCTCTTTCTGAACGTACCTATGGTACAGCCCTGAGAATAACCAATGTAATACAGGCTCTGTTGTCCAGTTTTCTTCAGAATGAAGTCTATCAGTGCTGGAAGGTCATACATAGCCATTTCATGAAAACTGCAACACAAAAAGAGAAAGTTGTTTGCATAACTGAGTAATTCTTGCTTGCATATCTGTAAAGAAAGTTGCATAACTGTAGAGAAAGTTGCCTGCATAACTAATTCCTGTTCCTGTACAGTATTTAAAAGCAATTACTGAACCACACATTTGTCCATTAATAAAAAGAAAGTATAGTTTTGGATGTTGATTATTTCTTTAGATATTTGTTTTGTGTTTATTTTGTTCTGGGTTCTCTTTACAATTTAGAACTCAGCAGCGTGTCAGCATAATTCACATTATTCCTTCTTAGGTCCAGTAGCTGGTACTCGTCATTCTCTATGCACTTTCCTCACCTATCATGCAATTGCACTGTAGTCAGAGAGGTATAGCAGATTGTGCACCAGCTCAGCAACCAGAAAAATCAGGATTTTATTCCCATCTTGACCAATGATCTGTTGTGTGATTTTACGCAAGTTAATTCATATCCTGGTTGTTTTGCTAACCACTCTGTGTTATATATTAGATGCTTAACTCCTTGAGTTGCAGACTCACTCTTATTGTTAGAACTGGATGAAAATTTTCCATCAGGACAAATTATATTGAAAAATTTGCCAAAATAGATGTTCTAAGAGAATTTGACAAAATGTCATTAAAAAACCAGCAGTGAAACATTTATAAATTGTAATATAAAATTTAAAAGTTGAAATCTAAAGAGTTGGACTGACCTGAAACAAAAATAAAAACAACAACTTTATTTCTTGTCAGTTTCAGTAGTTTTTATACAGTTCAGCCTACCTGAAATCCCAAAATTCTTCTTGGTCAATTGAAAGGTTCTGGTGTTTTCTAGACCAGGTGTTCCCTCTGCTGTTTCCTATCCAAACATCATAGCCTGCATCTGCTAGTATGAAGCCCAGGCTGTTATTGGGCAAATTGGTAATCCAGTTGCTACCATCTAAAAGAAGGCCATGCAGCAGTAACACAGCCAGCTTTGGTCCTGGAAAATCTTAAAAAATGGAATATTTCACAAAAACAGAACTTCCGTAACATGGTCATTATGTAACACTGACTCCTTTTCCAGCCAAGGTCTAGAAGAGGAGGCAAATATTCACTGACTTTTTTTACAGCAAACCATTGTACTATATTGTTTTAATATTCCATTATGCAGGTCAGGGAACTGATTGCGAAAGGCAAAGTAACTTCCTTAACTTTACATAGTGCAAAGCCAGAATAACCTAAACACCTCTTGATTCCCAATGCTCTGCTTATTCCTGAAAGCCACACTGTCTTTCTGTCAGAGTTGCTGAACATCCAGGTCTCCCACTGACCCCGGTCCCATTCAATTGCAGTTGTCAATGTTCAGTAATTCTAATAATCAGGTGCTAGATGTCTCAAATTGGGCATCTAGAAAATGAGAACGCAGTTGTCACATGTGAAAATTATGGTCTAATTGTCTTTCCTGCAATCACACAGTAATATTTGTCTGTGGTGTAGCCACAGACAAAAATTAGCTCTTGTGAACAGTACACAAATACCTTACGCATTTGAGTACACCATCCAGATCTATCCAAAATTTTTATTTCAGTCTTTCTAGATATCCGTAGCATAAATGTGAGTAGTGCTACTTTCTGACTGTACATCCCAGCAAGAGCAATGTGCACAGAATCATTTTGGACCCTTTTCGGTTTATATCCTAAGTCTGAGAATTGCTCCTACATTGAGCTGATCATTAGGACTCAGTCCTGGGACCTGGACATAGAGAAATTCCTGCAATAAATTCCTCTTCTAAGATTTGGCCATTCTCATTGTTGAAATAATTTACCTTGAAACAACCGTTGTTTCCCAGAGTACTTGACGTGCTGAGAAACAAGCACTTACTGTTCATAATCAAGCTCAACCAACATGCACTTCTTTGCCATTGTGTTCTCCATCATCTGTCCATCCCAGGGAAAATTCCAACATGCAGAGTATATGGGAGAGACCACAACTGCTTAGCAAGAGCTCTTCAGTAAGCATTTCTTCTCAGGAATAAAGCATTTCCCCAACATGATGATGAGAAAAGTTTTACATCACATCAAGGGAACGATTCATTCTCCACTGGAGAAGGGGGTGAGAATGCAACCTCCCTGAATAGGGACTGGCGTGGCTATTAATGCATTTACTTTAAGGATGAAAAGGCAGGGTTTTACCAGAGAAGAGCTGTTTTAATTAGTAACTGGGGCCCCACTCGAGCAGGCTGCCAACAAGATGAGAAGAACCAGCACATTACTAGAAAGCCCTGACTAAACCCCCTTTCTGCCATAGCACCTTCTAGGCAGATCTTTCACCAGTATCTCTCAGGGCCAAAACCAGTATCTCTCAGGGCCAAGAACTTCTTAGTTTCGGTGAAAGGCACCGTACCTGTGTCCCTAGGATTTCCTTTTCCATGAGGAATTCTGTTCGTGCTAAGGTAATAGCCATCAGCTGTCAGCACTTCATACTCCTCACTCGGGTATCCTTTGTACCGGATCGTCTCACTCTATGGAATGAAAACAAAGGGCTTTACATAAATTTGTTTATGACTTTTAATCCACTATTTCATGCTGGGACAAGGAGAAATCAACAAATCTGTTTTATTTTGGTTTCATTTCCATGTGCTCCTGCATTTTCCTGATTTGTTCAAGTGATATCAATCAAACCCTGAATGCTGCAAGAATTAGCCTCTCTCACTGTATTTCTAACCTGAACCAATCCAGGAAGCCCTGGAAATCTTCCCAGAGAGTATAGTCTGTTGCTTTCTATCTCAATTCCTAAAATATGGAAGTTCAGAGAAGGCTGAATTCAAAAAAGCATCTGAATGTTTAAAATTTTATCTTAATTTTAGTCTATAAAATATCTGCACATTCTCCCAGCATTTATCCACATACTAATCCCAATGAAGTGTTAGTGAGAATAAACATTCAGAAATCTTTTGGTGGAAGCAGCTTTTAGTGGAATTCTAAGGTCAAGAATAAGAAATGTGAACCATAAATTGAAAATAAGGAAATATTTAACTTTTGTTGAGTGGAAATAAGTCTGGATTCCAATACTGTATTTCA
This sequence comes from Sternotherus odoratus, assembly GCA_032164245.1. NCBI lineage: Eukaryota > Metazoa > Chordata > Testudines > Kinosternidae > Sternotherus > Sternotherus odoratus. Next base: position 78,382,150 of record JAVMKO010000005.1, on the reverse strand, counting down.
CTTTCTCAGAATACAAAGACTCCAATGCAAAGCAATAAATTAGACACTCAGGTCTCTGATGACTACTGAGAAAAGCCACCTTTAAAATCTCTGTAGAGCCTGGTGATAAGAAGCAGAGAAGACAGCTGACATCTGAAAGCTGTTATCAAACCTGATGAATATTGGTTTGCTCAGGAGTCATTTTAGAGAAACCAGGATGATCTAAGTGTACATGAGTCAATGTATGCCACACGTTGCCCGACTGCTCTGCTCTTATGAACCTCTACAGATAATCAGCAAAATGAGGCATTAAGAAGGCTGAATCCTTCCCTCTACCACTTCCTACAGCCCCGACCAGTAGTTACTTGCTATCCATTGTGAAGTATAAACCATATAGTTCAAATATAATAATGTAACTTAATTACACATAAGAATTATCCATCTAAGCCATTGGTGAATAGTTGGTCTAATTAATATATTTGAGGGATCAGGAACACCAGGTGAGCGATTCACAAATGGAAAAAAAGAGTTCTAAATTAATTAGACAATTTATGCCCCCATAAATAATCCAACCAGTTCTATTTTTACACACTTCAAGAGTACTAAGTCCTGTCAGACCACAGAAGGTCCAAAATGTAGAGGAAAGACAAGGTCTTTTTCTTAGCTGGGAATGGTGTGGTGCAGGTTTGGAGCAAAGAAATACGAATGCCTTACAGCTGGAAATTCAGCATCCTCAACAGTGAGAAGTTGAGTTCTATGAAATGCAGAAGGGTGTATTTATCCAATCACAGGCCAGCAGTAATCAACTAATATTTGTAAAGTAAAATTAACTGTGTTGGGCTAGAGAGGGAAAGGGACCAACTTTGATTCTGATCCTGCAAGTAGCTGAGCCCTGCACCTTATAGAATCAGGTACTTTGTGGGGGGGTTTTGTTTTTGTTTTTGTTTTTTGTATATGAGCCACAGATATTTTGTCTAAGCTAAAATGAAAAGGTACTAGCTCATGATTAGTGGTTAAGATGGATGTGAATTCTCATAGATGGGAATACCAGATTAGATCCTTAAACAGGAAAAAAATAATTTTAGGACTCAGCCTTTTAAGAACTTTTTATCAAGCTTCCAAGATACAAAAACATCCCTGATTCATTAATACTATTATGCAATATCAAGTTTATTTTTGAATTAGCAGCATTGCAGTTAATCAACTGGTGTAGCTTTGATAGTGAAATCACTATTTGCTGTCTGCCAATCCAGTTCTTATACTAGGTGGGAGAAAAGCTCAGAAGGGAAGAGTACAAAAAGCGGTTTTCCTTTATGTTTTCTGTATTTTTAATAATACTGGACCCAATTCAGCACAGTGGAGAAACTTCACAGACCATAGGGGAGTTCAGTATAAGTGAAACCAACCCCAATAGCCACTACCCCTCGTAATCTCTGCTCTAGCCAAGGCAAATTAGACTTCCAGATTTCCTTCTGGAAAAATGGAGAGTGCAAGTAGGTGCTGGCGACCTGGGAGGCATTTGTTTAAAGGACAAATCTGTTAGTATAGAAATTATAAATAAATAACATAAATAACAGTGAACACATTCCATTATTTCCAAACCTTCTCAAGTAAGAAACTTACAATATTCATAAATGCATCAGGATTCACATGTCCTCTTCTTATGAGTTCTTCTGAATCTGCTGTTCCTTGTGTCAGATATGTCACCAGAATGAATAGCCACATCTTGGCACTGTGCAAAATAATTTATCCATCATCAATAGATTTGAGAGGAACACATTCATAAAAATGACACTGCCCAATGATCACACAGGGAGAGAGAAACAAGCCAAAAACAGGGAACAAACAGGTTAAAGAATATTTAGTTAAGTTAAATGTATTGAAAATGGCAGGGCCTGACAAAGTTCATACTAGGGTAATTAAGTAGTTAGCTGAGCAATCTTAGCAGTTATCTTCAAGAATTCATGAAGAATGGGTGAGGTCCCAGAGGGCTGGAGAAGGACAAACACAATATGGTAAAAAGCTGTTTTATCTGGCACTTCACCAACTAGAAAGCTCTATAAACTGGCATTTCTGATCTTCATTGAAATGCGAGTTTATAGTCCAGATGGTGCAGGGCTGGCAGGGGTTTTGGGTACGGGAAAGGGTGTGGAGTGCCGGATCGGGACCATTCACCTTGGGTGGCTCCCCACAAGTGGTATATTTCTGGAGCATATTAACACAAGTGTCACATGCAAGACCTGAGAGGTAATTGCTCTGCTCTACTCAGCACTGTTGAGGCCTGAGCTGGAGTATCGTGAACAGTTGTGGGTACCACAAGAAAGATGTGGACAAGTTGAAGATTGTCTGGAGGAGAGTAAGAAAACATGATGATGCCTGACCTCTAAGTAAAGGTTAAAAAAACTGAACACGGTTTATCTTCAGAAAAGAAGACTGAGGTGGGACCAGATAACAGATTTCAAATATGTTAAGGTCTGTTAAAAAGGGGACAATGATCAGTTGTTCTCCATGTCCACTGAAGGTAGGATTAGTAGTAATGGGTGTAAGCTGAAGCAAGGGAGATTTTAGTTTGATATTAGGAAAAACCTTCTAACTCTAAGGGTAGTTAAGTTCTAGAATAGGCTTCCAAGAGAATCCCAGCACTGGAAGCTATTAAGAACAGGTTGGATAAAGACCTCTCGAGATGGTCAAGGTTTATTTTGTCCTGGCTCAATGTAGGGTGCTGGACGTGATGACCTCTTGTGGTCCCTTCAAGCTCTAGATTTCTAGGATTTATGAAAAATGAACAAAGCTATGTGGCTTTAAAACCTTTTAACATCATTGCTGCAGATAGTTGAATTCAAGGTCTCTGTCATTATCCTCAGGGCCTTCATTGAAGAAGAAATCTAAAAGATCATCTGAAGCTCTAGGATAAGATTTGTTGTTAACTCCACTCCTTGGGTACAATGGAGCTGTCCACAGCAAAGGTAAAACTTGTTTGTGCAGGAGACAGAACTGTCTCTAAGGCAGTAGAATTAATTCCCACTAACTATGTCAGTCCTTACCACTTTTCATTCTAAATGCAAGATGAATGTATTTGAGTTTGCCTTCAATAATGAACACACAAGCTGACAGGTGACTGGGAAATGGGCCGTATAGGCTAGTGATCACAGCAGGAATGAGGCCTAGAGGTTGAAGAAGGCATCAGGAACCAAACGTCGGAACCAGAGGCTTGTATCAGAGTCAGTAGTCAGGAGCCAGAGGTCTGGAACAAACTGGAGGTCAATATCTGGATACAACAGCTGAGTGTCAAAGCCGGAGACAGAAGTCAGAAGCTGGGAGTGAGGATTGGAGCTGGAATTATTGACACAGACCAGGTAACAGGCAAAGGAGGATCCCAGGCAGTAGCAGGGCTGAGACAAGGCTGAGTTCATGACAGGAGTAGCAGGATGAAGGCAACACAGGAGGAATCACACTAATGTGTGTGAGCATCTAGAAGCCAGTGAGCTATTGCTGGCTTAAGAGCCTACCTGATGTCTGACTGGTGTAGCCAGTCAGGCAGCCTGCTTCAGGACAGCTGTGCTTCTCAAGTTGCCTGGAAACTAGCTCTGATTCCTGACATAGCAGAGGAGACATACAGTAAATAAATAAAAAATACCAAACCAAATCAAAACAATTACTCATGAAATGTTCTCACTTGGGAGAAAAGAGAATCACACATAACAAGTGCTAGTCATGGTGCTTAACACATTCCTGAGAGACATGCAGATATTATGGAACTACGGGTGGTAAACCTTTTCAGGACATGTTACTGATATTTCATGAGTGTTTGATAACAAGAAGCATTAAAAAGATGTTAAATCTGTGCAGGACAATATGTCCCTTTGGAAGGCAATAGAAGGTACTTGTTGGATATTGCAGGTTCAAAGTGCTTTAAGAAGCTAATTAATTATCTAAATGAAAAGAGAAACCAGTTCAAAAATTACCATTTAAATATAAAGAGAACATGTAGCGTTCAATACTATTGATTGGACTCTCGCTGTATAAAACTTTTTTGTGTGAAAACCTTTTTTTTCCCTCCCCTTTAAAATTGCTTTTTGTTGAGGGATATAGTGAAGTTTATGAAACAGAACAGAAAAGAATAGAAAAGTCTGGAAGTTCAATAAAATGTAAATAATATTAGCTACTTGCCAACTAAGTGCTCTTACAGTATTCATCTCATTGTTCCTGTTATTTAAGGGTATGCAGCAGGGCTGACCAGAAAACAAACATTCAATTTTGTTATCAATTGAAATCTCAAAAAAAAAAAATTCTTCTAGACAGAAACAAAACGGGGACCCTTTGAAACTTCATGAGAACACAAGAAAGATCTTGGGCCAGAATAGTTAGTAGCCCAGGGGGAGGGCACACACACCAAGGAGGTGAGAGACCCAGATTCAACTATCTAGTCTCCCTGATTTTGGGATAAGAGGTCTCCATAAGAACATAAGAATGGCCATATTGGGTCATACCAAAGGTCCATTTATTTTAGGGGCTGACGGTATTGCCACCCTTACTTCTGGGCTGACTTCAGGACTGGGTGGCAGACCATACCATGCTACCCTTACTTCTGAGCTGGTGCTGGCTGGTGGCTCTGCCCTCAGAGCTGGGCTCCCAGCCAGTAGTCACCACTCTTCAGCTGCCTAGCTCTGAAGGCAGCACCGCTGCCAGCAGCAGCACAGAAGTAAGAGTAGCAGTACCACAACCTCCACCCCACAATAACCTTGTCCTCCCCCCAACTCCTTTTTGGGTCAGGACCCCTGCAATTACAACAATGTGAAATTTCAGATTTAAATAGCTGAAATCATGAAATTTACCATTTTTTAAATTCTCATTCTTTGAAATTGACCAAAATGGACCATGAATTTGATAGGGCCCTACTAATAGCAATTGATGGACTTATCCTCCATGAGTTTATCTAGTTCTATTTTGAACCCTGTTATAGTCTTGACCTTCACAACATCCTCACTCTCTCTCTTGAAATTCCATCCTGGACCCATGAAATTGTCCTGATAAAATTTTCACATAACTGATATTTCTGCAAAATGTTTCATTTGTGACAAATTGGCATTTTCCTACAAAAAAAACCCCATTTTTGTTGACACATACCCATTCTAGAATAGTTATATTCCTCATTTGTGACAAATTGGCATTTTCCTACAAAAAAACCCCCCATTTTTGTTGACACATACCCATTCTAGAATAGTTATATTCATTCGCTTAACAGTAGTTTCGTTGAATGTATTTTTCATCAACCACAACTGCATATTCCACACAATGCTTAATTCATAATGAAAGAGGTGCAAGGGCTTGAGCAATTTTTCTACTTTCATAACGGAGGCGTCAAGCCCAGAGGAGCTGGGCCTACAAATTGCCAAGCCTGGAGTTGTCAGGGCTCAGGCAGCACGAAATAAGCACTGATTCCACATCCTTGTGAATGTCTGTATTAATGCTGATATGTTGTAACTACATATTGATTTTTGAAAGTAATAAAATATTAACTAAGAAGAAAAAAACTATGAAAGTGAACGTTTCCATTTACCCTAAACTTTGTCAACTGTTTATAAAAGCCTAGATAAGAAACTGAGGCATAAATCAGGATTAGTTTGGCACAAAGATTAAATGAAATTTTAAAACACCCCAGTGTTCAGTGTCTCCAGTCCTTTGCTCTAATCCAACCATATAGATTAAGATAGAAGAGTATGAAAATATGAGGAGGGCACGGCCCTATCAAATGTATTTTTTAAGATGGTCCAAGATACAGTATTTAGAATCATCTGAAGCTTCCCAAGGAAAACAATTGACATTATTCTCATTATTATACATAGAGCTGATAATGCTGCCTGTAGCTAATACTTTCCATTTTAAGAGCTTGTTTTGAGTTGCTTAGGCCTTTGCCAAACTTTAACGGTCTCCAATTAAATTTACCATGCCACACAACTGCCTCGTGTTGAATTGTATTCGAAACTATCATCTAAAATTGTCCAGCTATTCCTGAGAATGAGATTTAGGAAAAATAAATTGCTTTGTCCATATTCCATTTTTCTTGTGGAACAAATCATGTGAATGTGGAATTATCGACTGTATAATACATATATGCTATGGAGCTGATTGAGGTTCCACAGGCAACCTGAAGTCTGGTATTTCCAAAGTTTTAAATGCTTGCAACCTTATATTTTTATGTAGTTATTTGGAGGTAACATTTAATGTGCTCAGAGACTATAGTTCTAATCAGTTTCAGAGCTGTGGCTTCAGAGACTCTGCACAGCTATAAATGCTATAAAACAATAGTTAAGAGACCAGAGAAAAAATCTGCAGTATTTCATTTGTGTTAGACAACACGGCTAGAGAATTGTGAAGTGAACTTTATATGAAGATTCATTTTAATCCCCAAAGGAACACTTCCTTTGCTTCAAGTGTACACGTCTTAAAAACTTTATTTATTCTACCCACTGAGGTCCCTAATCCACAGCCCTGCTGCAAATACCTTGATATGTTATTTTGTTTTCTATCCTCCTGTTACCCCATATGACAACCATGAATCTGGCCACGATCTCAAAAGTTTCTGCATCACCCCATAACAGGGGATCTGGCTTAATGCTGAAATACAGACCTTAATGTGAAATGATTCATTAGATACAGTCCAGAAAGATTCTCCATAAGGCAGTTCAAAGTACTTATATGCACGGGTCTTCAAAGCAAATTTATACTCTATAAAAAGTCACTCCCGGACCATGCACTTTTGAAAACAGTGAAAGGTATAACCCACCTTGTGCTGACCATAATTATGGATTTTCTGATGATTTTCAGGAAGCTCGACCTCATTAGATCTCTCCTGTATACCCTCCTCACTCAGAGAAAAAGCAACCAAAATACTTTCTCCCAAAAGTAGTTAAATGCAAATCTCAGTCAGGGTTAAATTAAGAAAAAGAGTTACCCACCGGAGTCCTTCTGATGCACCAAGTGGATTCAGCTGTCTGAACAGCAGCAACTCTGATGGCCCCAGTGTTAAAAAGCAGCATAAGGGGGCAGATACCTGCCACATGAGAATATTTCATACCTCTTGCTCTCCAATCAGAGGTAGCCCTGAAGAGTCATTTACCAATTTTACGCTCCCCTGCCTTTAGCCTGATTTTTAGCATTGGATGTATATTTACTTGGACTTATACTTCCCTTAGAGGAGCACCATCTCAAGCTCTAGACTTCCTGGAAAGTTAAAGGTACATATCACAAAGTAAACAGACTCTGGCAATTATGTTAAGAGTAAGGGAAATGCATGACAATTATATCTCTGCTCTTTACTAACACAGACATATTACTGACTGGTTGTGATCTGTTGTCTTAAAAAACAAAAGTCACCCTAATCTTGGAAGTAAAATGTAGACTTGGGGTCAGGAATTGCCAGCAAATTCAGGTATGAAATATTCACCTAAATTCTGTATTCATCAATCACACAGGATCACTTAAATGGTTGGTAACAGGGTACTAGCCTATAACATTAATAAACAATACATTGGATAGCATAATTTAATCCTCTGCTGGGTTGATAATTTATTAGGCAATGATATTTTTCTTTGTTCTGCCTGTATGCACAGGTGATAAATACCTTCTCAATAATATTTTTGCAGGGAGGCAGAAGAAATCTGAAAGGGCAATTCTGTGTTACTAATTGTCATTTTCATTCCCTATCAACATTGTCAGAATCACAGGTTCACAAAAAAAGACACTTTGGGAGGGACTTCAGGTTCGCCTGGATGATAGATCTCTAATGTGTTGCTTTCACTTTTACTCCAAAATAGTTGTTCACGAACACACCAGGAATTTCTTTCAAACATTCCTTCTCACTCAATCCAGCCACCAGAATACTGTGGTAAAGCTGCATCCTTGCAGAATTTGGTTGACTGACCACCGGACACTTGCCGGTGCAGGCACATTCCCAAATGCCAATATATGCATGAAAAAACTTGGAATGCATATATGATCAGACAGTGTTTGGAAATTTCTTCCAAGATCATTTGGAAATAAGATGTTCACCGAATCTTGACTATACTCCACATTTTTGCCACTACAATTTTTGTACCTCTTGACAAAGAGAGAAGTCACATGGTGTACATGGAGGGGAATAAACTAGAAAATATATATGACTTTTCTGAATTAACTCTGTATCCAGAAATAACAACATAGTCCTGAGGATCTGCAGAAGAGGATAGAGAGTTGGTGAGATGATAGAAACAGCACAATGCCATCATTGTGAAGTGTGATTTCAACCTTCCTGTGGTGTCACCCCACCCCTGGATTATTCCGGATTAGCTAGTCTGCAGAATCAGTTGCATAGGAAAACAATACAGAAGGTAGGTGGTACTTCAAGATGTTCCTTTTCTAAAAACAAAACTGACGAAGTGAAAAGCTTTTGCTGTGTCAGTTGAAAAACAAACCAATTATGGAACCCAAACCTCCAAATCAATTTGCAGAAATTGGCTAACTGTAGGACCCTCAGGCCTCAACTGTAGAGAATTAATTCACTAAGGGTTTTCACCTTTGCTACATACGGATTAGTCTTTCCTCATCATAGCCTTTACACGCCAAGCAGGTATAAAAAAATGGTCATTTCATAACTGTTGTTCTTCGAGGTGTGTGGCTCATGTCCATTCTGTTCTCGGTGTCTGCACGCCTACGTGTACAGTTGTTGGAGCTTTCTGCTTTAGCGGTATCCCTAGGGCCAGCTGTGGTGTCCTCTGGAGTGGTGTGCTCATGCGGCGGCGTATCAGGCTGTGCCACTCCGCATCCTCTCAGTTCCTTCTTGCCAGCAACTCTGACAAGGAGGCAGGAGAGCAGGTAATGGAACAGACACAATCAAAACATCTCAAAGAACAACCGTTACAAAAAGATAGATAGGCATTTTTTTCTTCTTCAAGTGCTTGCTCATGTCGATTTCATTTTAGGTGACTCACAAGCCACTAGGGAGGTGGACTTGGAGTTCACAGCTTAGCGGCTTGCAGTACTGCCCTACATCTTGGGCCTGCTGGGTAAATGATAGTGGGATGTAAAGGTATGAACAGATGACCTGTGGCCACCCTACAGATGTCCTGGATAGGCACTTGGTCAGGAAAGGTTGTTGAAGAGGTCTGTGCCCTGGAAGAGTGGGTGATGACAATCACTGTGGGTGGCACCTTTGCTTGATCATAGAAGAAGTGAATGCGAGCTGTGATCCAAGAGGAAATCCTTTGAATGGATACAATATGTCAGTGACACACTAGGGTGTCCAGATGTCCTGATTTTATAGGGACAGTCCCTATTTTTTGGGGGGGGTTCTTATATACCTCCACTCCCTGTACCAATTTTTCACATATGCTGTCTGGTCACCCTAGTGACACACAGACAAATTTTCTCTCGGTATTTGACTCTAAACAACCCGATAACTGAACATCCATTTTGCACCCCACATAAAAGATTTTTGGGAACATCTCTTCCCCTCTCAGAATTACTTAGATTGGGCTAAAAACACCTTTTTTGCTTAATTAAATGTTCCAAGTGAAACTAACAGATAACTCAGACTCACTCTGAAAATTACTGCTACTGTTGCAGTCATAACAGAATGCCAGAGTTATAGTTACATGTGTCCTGTCCCTTTAAGAATTAGAGGTCTGCTGAAGAGGTCAAGGGGGACTCTGATAATAGGGTGTGGTCTCAGGAGAGTTTGATGCACTGCAGAGAGACTCAGCAGCACTGAGGCTTGTGCAAGTTGTGTTTGCTTGTTTCATAAACCCTTCAGTTTTAAAACCATTCCTGGTCTGGGAGTGCAACACTGACAGGCAGATACATGTGAAGGCTGCATGACTGAGAGCTAATTTTCTGATAAATCCTTTTGTTCTTGCAGTTTAAGAAGTGAGAACCTTGACTTGAGGCCAAAGAGCTGAAACGAAGGGATTAGAAGTAAACAGAAATGTGCGGATTATGCATTGGGAAACAAAGAGGATGAAATCCCAGCCCCATAAAGTTCATAGCACAACTCCCATTGACTTCAGTTGGGCGTAATAAAATCTAGAAGTTTCTTGTCTGGGACCCTGAAGTACAATTTTGGGAGTAATCCATAGTGCAAAACTATTGTATGCTTCTGAAAGGTCAATTAAAAAAAAATTGTGCTTGAGTCACTCAATGGTTTTAAAACAAAAGTAAAAAAAAAATAGTGTATCTGTAGTCCTGAGCAAGATCTAGGAATTTAGAAGACCAGTTACGTGTTACGAAAACAATGTGAATAGTTCCCTATAGTTTGAAATTTGGTTGCACAAATTACTGGATGAATAGATTAACAGAAATCAGGATTGGTTTGTGAACAATTAATAGACAAAAACTCAATTGATTGAATAATTAAATTACAACAAAGAATTTGACCAGCTCGATTGGGAAGGTTTTATTCATATCTGTATAAGTCACTGAAATAAAGCTATTAACGTGCATGAGTGCTGGCAAGATCGGAACCCTAAGCTACATCAAGCTGTATCTACATACCAGTAGAGGTGCCTTGTAAATGCAGACATAATGCAATCGCTCTTGTCCAGTTTTCTGTATGATAAAATTTATCCACACTGGAAAGTTGTATTTAGCCATGTCATCAAAGCTATAAATGGAAAGTTGTCTTTAATTGGATGTAAAATGCTGTTATATTTCCATATTTAAATGCAAGTATTTGAATGTCTCACTCCTGAGTTCCAGAGTTAGCAGCTGAAGTAACTGAAACACTTAGGTGATTAATTAACTAGCTGTGATTTGGAGACTTGCCTAAGCACGGCTCAATTGCTTTAAACTGTGATGTTATCACTATCAACCATATTTTTATTTTTTTGTTAACAGTTACTTGAATTTTGGGTATTTGTGAAAAGCACTGGATTGACATTGATACCGAAGGTGGCGTCTTCTTGCTGTCCACAAAAACACGTATGCTATGCACCACAGTGCTACTGACTTCTCCATATGTCTCACCAGCTCTGTTTTTGCCCCACTCATACCGCTTCAGGAAAAGAGTTAAAGAATTGTACTAAACTGCTGTCTAAGCAATTCCAACAGACAATTATTGGTTTAGTTGTAACTATGTTGAAAACGAGTTTCATCTCTGAATGTCTCTCTCTACCAATGATAACGTCCGGTGACAGCACACAAATGTAACAAGTGTTGAATTATTTGTCCTTTTCACAAATTCACATAATGTAGTCAAATGCAAGTCATCCAATGTCAAATATATATCCCATAATATTTATGTTTATGTGTAACTGCTCATAGCTATTTGAAAATCCAAGCACTGTGTAGAAAATATGAGACACACACTAATTCCTTATTCTTGGTTCATCTTTTCACTGAATGGGGACAGTGACTTCACAGCCCCTACTCCATCAGGGAGCTGATTGATGGAGATTAGTTGTTCACCTCATAATTTTTTAGAAATCGAGTCTACAGTCTTACCTCTATTCCTGACCATTGAACATGCTGTCTGACCTCCCTAACTCGTCTCACCTCATTTAGGTCCATACAAAATGCTGCTGTGAAAACAGTCTTCTTCATTCATTGCTTTGACTGTGCCCTACACCATACATTCAACTCCCTCCACTGGATGCCCCTTCTACACCACATCAAACACATTATGGTTGATCCTCACCTTCAAGGAAGGCCCTTTGCAGCTCAGCTCCACTTTTCTATTTCAGGAAGTTTTACCCTGACCCTCCCTCCACGTCTCCCCCTCCCCCCCCCCCCAGCTGTACACCAATACTGCCTTCTGTTGCACAGCTGTCCACCTTTCCAACAGACCTGTTTGCCTTTCTTCCCTGCTGCCCATTACATGAGTCACCCTCTGCAAATCAATTTGCTCAGACATTATCCTGTCCTCCTCTAAATCTCTCCCAAGATGAACCTTTACCATGAAGTCTTTGATACACTGCTTAATGCTAATGATTAGACAATTTGCTTGATAACTACCTTTTTTGAGAAAACCTTGAAGTCTACAAAATTATGCAAATAGGAATATCACATTATGTATATTTGCTATTACTGTTACCATCTGCTTTCCTTCTTGGCTCATCCACCCACCTGTCATGCCTTAACTAGTAAATTCTTTGAGGCAGGCACTGTCTTTTACTAGGTCTGCACCCAGGACAATAGACCCAGGACCTGATCCTGACAGGGGTTCACAGGACACTACAATAACAGAAATAAATAGTAATAATACCTGAAATCTTGGCTCACTAAAGGGGTCACGTCTTCTAGATGATGTTCCACTACTGTCAAAACATCATAGCCAGCATCTGCTAGAATGAAGCCCAGATTATTTGTGGCCAGATTAATGATCCAACTGGCACCATCTGTAAGCAAACAATGCTGCAGAAAGACAATAGGCTTGGTACCTGAGAGAGAGCTGCAAAAACAAGTATTTTGTGACACTGGTACCGAAGTGACACCCATACAATTAGACACTGTGTGTCCCAGACTTCCAGTGCTAAAAGTAATGAATTTGTATTGACAGTAACCATGTATTGGCAACTGAGTTTTCAAGAACTTTTCTTCCTCATCTCTTCTGTTAATGTCTCTAATATGATAAGTAACAAATGTTTGTAAAATAACATTACTGAAATGTTCTAAGCTCTGTATTTTGAAAGTTTCAAAGAAAATGCCTTACCGTGTGTGTGGCTGAATACAAACCAGTATTACTCCTACTGCGTTTGACATTTCTAAAGTTAATTAAGATGCAAATTATAAATATGTCGAGAGATGTCCATCACTTTATCATGTGTCCTGCCAAACAGAGGCATTGAGGGCCAGAGGTTCAGCTCATGTAGTTAGTAAGTGGTGGCAAACAATAATTTGACAACAGAGAGTTTTACAGAAAGGCATGAATGACCTGGCACATAGACATGGAGTAACAACCGATCACCAATCTCAGATCACTTCTAGGAGCTCCTGTGACCATTTCACTGACATATGCCTACACACAGGGTGTAAACCTGGCTGCATTGTAGACAATGGCAAAATTCCCATGGACTTCAGTGAGGCCATAATTCTACCCACAGAGTCAAGCTTGTTCTCGTTTCACGGACATACACCTACAAAGAGTGCCCAGTTTGTTGTATCTTGGAGGAAGAGTTTAACACACAAACTGCCTTCAGGAACATTTCTTTAGCGTCTTATTAGAACTGAACTTAAGTGGCCATTAGCCCACTGCGATAGTGTCCTTGGGGGGCTAGGTAGTGTAGTGGTTAGTGCACTTGTGGCATGTCTTCTGTACCAGTCCTTTATAGAGTGAAAAAAGGATATTTTGTTGATTATATTTCCATGTACCCTGGGTGGGGACTGGTACTGATTACTAACTTGCAAGCTAATTTGTACATTATGCAGGGAAAAAAGAAACTAGCAGTGCTGCCCTGTGAGGTTGCTCTGTATTTAGCTATGTTCATGCCTCTGCCAAATTCTCTGCATGCAGAATATACTAAGCCAATGTAGACACAAATATGATTAAGGGAGGATTAATTTTTTCAATGTGGCAATGCCATCTTGATTGATAAATTGTTGGCACTGAGAATAAATTATGACAATGGAATAGGAAACTGGCCTTAAATCAATTTTCAATCATCATGTACAATTGTTACATAATGATTGCAGGGCACTTTATATTTCAGAAGTTCTATCTGTTTCCAGTGAATCATGTTTTGTACAGAAGTTCCAGATGGGACACGTGTTATATACACATATATTTGTCTCTGAAAGGAAACATTTCATAACATGAAACAAAAGAATACATTTCAGAATTTGAACATTTAAAGAACTTTACTTTTATTGAATTCAAAAGCTATGTAACTAGAGACGACAGATTACAATTATAGAAATTTATTTTTAGTTAGTAGCACACATCAGCTCATCCATATATAGCACAATCGCTTTATAATAGCCTTTTTCCACTACAAAAAAAACCCATGCCTATTGGATCTCTTCATGGTCTGAATTGATAATCACTAGGATTAGTGCAGACTGACTTTTGGTCATGTGACAGGAGTATTGACACTGACACTAGGTGGGGAAGTAGGCCCATGAAAAAGTCTGGGCCAGATCCTCAGCTGAAATAAAATCAGTGTAGTTCCAGTGACATCCAGCTTAGGTGCTTTTCTGAATGTAGGCAGTGTGGTTGCATGTCTAGTCTAGCCATATGTATCAGTTTTGCCCCATTCATTCAATTCACCTAATAGAAAAGGTCATCCAGACACCAGCTAAGAAAATCATCTTGGAAGCAGATCTACCCTCCTATCCATGATTTATTTAATTTACAACACACACTTTAGAAAGCGGAAGAATTAGAACTTGTGTATGGTGCTTTAAAAATGTACACTGCTAGTTCAATTACTTTCTTTGGATAAGTATGTGTTGCTGACCTAATATTTAAGATAATTAAAGAGAATCTTATTAAAGTAAATATAGTGAAAATAGACCATTATGTGCAAATCGTTTTCTCATTCACTAAAAATCAAGAAAAACAAACAAATTTTAACAGAAATTAATCAAATCCTTGATTTTACAGCCATATTATTTTCCCTCATCAAGTCAAGGATTTCATTATACATGCGCGTAGGTGCATCGAGGCCCCAGATGAAATCCAGGTGGTTCCAGTCAGGAATTGCCTTGTGGTAAACCAGATTAGTAACTTGTTGGAGCAAAAGGGCAACATCCCTAGGGTCGGCGAGCAAGTCATTTCCAGCACTCCACATTGCAGTTGGGACTTGCATGTGCTTCACATTATATAAGGGAGGAGTATCCTTTAAAAAAGGGGTTTTATAAAAGAAAAAAAAAGTTTCATGTCACTAGAGGATTATTTAAAACAAAGAACAACTTTATAATGATTTATTGTAGTTCTGGAAAGGATAGCACTGAGGACAAGGAGTTGTGATTAAGAAGTTTTGAATTTCCTGACAGTTCACATTTGAATTTTCAACTGGGAAATTAATTGCATCGTTTTTTGGAATGAAGTTTTCCTAATTTTTTTAAAGAAACAGTAACAGAACAGAAACATTCATTTTAATATGCAAGATTAGACATTCAAACTGGAAGAAAAGACCAACTAACTGATTCTATTTTGAAATAAATTTTGAATTTGGTTCCTAACCTTTTCAATCTCTCCCCCTTCCCATTTTTTAAAAATAAGAGAAAGACAAATATTTTCCCATTTGGAGAGGTTTACCTGATTATAGTGCAAACGGTTCAACTGGGTTCCCCAGTCATAAGCTTTAAGTTCACCAGTTTTAATTGCCTAGAGTAAAAGATTAAAATGAAATGTATATATATTTTAGTAAACATAACTGTGATCATTGTCAGGAAAAGATAGGTTCATTACTTCATACATTTGAAGATTTTTCAAATGTAGAGGCTAATAACTCCCTCTGCCTTAAAAACCTGAGGGGGTGAAATACAGGCAGACAGCAGTTGAAGGAAAGCGGTGTTGTCATACATACCTTAAGGTAACTGGAATGCATGTAGCAGAGCTTCTAAACAGATATATGGCCACAAGTGGAAAGTATTAAAAATATATGGTTACACCATGTTTACTCTGCGATACCTATCTATAATTTAAATAGCATTATAGAAAAAAATGGATATTTTGTTTGCTGCATTCCCATGTATTCTGAGTGTGGGTTGGCAGCCTGTATCAATTTGCAAGATAATTAACATCTTACTCAAAGGAAAAAAACCTAAGCCTTTGTCTACACTATCGTGGTAAATCGACCAAAATTATGCTACTCCAGCTAGGTGAATAACATAACTGGAGTCGACGTAGCTTAGATTGACTTACTGCAGTGTCTACACCATGCTGCGTCAACGGGAGACACTCTCCCATTGACTTACCTTACTCTTCTGATTCCGGTGGAGTATCGAGTCCACCAGAGAGTGCTCTGCTGTTGATTTAGTGGGTCTTCACCAGACCTGCTAAATAGACCCTTTGCTGCATCAATCACAGCAGTGTTGATCTCCGGTAAGAGTAGACATGGCCTTACTAGCAGTGCTGCCCTATAAGATTTCTGGGCATTTACAGTATTTTCATGACACTGGCAAGGGTCAGTTTTGCAAAATATACTAGGCTAGGCCATTAAGGTAGAATTAATTTTTTCGATGAGGCAATGTCATCTGGATTGATGATTTATTCTGAATGACAACATTTCCTGACAGAACACTATGGGAGATGGGCCATAAATCAATTTCCAAATACCATGTATAATTGTTATATTATGATTGAAGGGCACTGTGTTTCAGAAATTCTACCTGTTTCCAATGAATCATATTTTGTACAGATGTTCCCGCTGGGGCATGTGCTGTATACACATGTACTCGGCTCTGAAAAGAAACATTTAAATTTCACAAAAAGTTTCATTCAGACAGTGGCTCCATTTATTTATTTATAACAAATCAATGCAGACAATTTCAAGGATAAATCAGTCTTTAAAAAATCCAAAAAAACAACCACCTGAGGAATGGCTGTAGATTTATACATACCATATTTAAGTTCTTCTCGTTAAATCCACACAGTACAAACAGAATATTACCACAAATCTCTGGTAATCTCTCCTGGCTGCAAAATTCAACAGCAGCCACCTCACCAAAATAAGTGTGGGGTAAGAAATCTTTATTCCCAAATAAAATCTGTAAAATTACAAAGATTTATATTTATTACAATTATAGATATTGGTGATGAAATCTTCCCTTCCCTCTATTAATGGTAGAAGTCAGATGTAATATAAGGAACATTCTATGTTCAATGTACATTTAAATAACTCCATTGAGGATGGTTCCACCACTTGGAAGACAACTCCCTATTCCAAAAGTCTCACTGTTAAAAATTCTTCCTTTAGATCTCAATTACTATTTTCTAATCCTTTATTAATTCTTCCTAGATTTACTCTTTGGATATTCCTAAATAATTCCTTTCCTTCTTTGGTATTTGCAATCTTCATTGCCTACTAAACTATTGCATGGTCTCTTGGCAAAAGTTATTGGCACTACCGTGCCAGATCAAGCTACTTGCCCAACTAGTCCAGTTACTGTTCTCTGCAATAATACATGCTCCAAAGAAAGATACTAAAATCCTCATAACGGAGAATCATGACGGTGGGGCAAAATAACTTCCAAACTCATGGCAGCTAATGATTAGTTTATACCCTGAAGCGATAAGGTTGATATCCCTTATTTTGTATCCTACCTAGTATAACTGGATATGCTCATTACCCAGAGAAATGTCTAACCCTCCTTTGAATCCTGCTAAGATTCTTCCTGTTAGAGTTTTAGATTTGTTGCCCTTCGGTTTTACGGAATGCCACCCTTTTCTTGTATTAGGAAAAAGGGTAAGGTAGAGTGGCAATGCTGTGTTACCATCTCTACACCATTTACTATTTTATACACCTCTCGTGTCTCCCTTCAATTTACCGTATTTTTCGCCCTAGAAGACGCACTTTTTCTTCCCCAAAACGGGGGGGAAAAAGTTGGTGCGTCTTACAGGGCGAATGTCTTATAGGGGAAAAAAAAAAAAAAAAAAAAAAAGCGCCTCGCTCTCCCGTCCCCGCCGCGCGGGCGGGCTGCCGAGGTTCCCCCCTCCCCGCCGCGGGCGGGCTGCCGAGGTTCCCCCCTCCCCACCGGACAAAAAAAAAAATGTGCGCCCCGGTTCCCCCCCTCCCCGCCGGACCAAAAAAAAAAAAAAAAAAAAAAGCGCCTCGCTCTCCCGTCCCTGCCCGCCAGCGGCGGGGAGGGGGGAACCTCGGCAGCCCGCCCGCGCGGCGAGGACGGGGGAGCGAGGCGCTTTTTTTTTTTTTTTTTTGTCCGGCGGGGAGGGGGGAACCTCGGCAGCCCGCCCGCGCGGCGGGGACGGGAGAGCGAGGCGCTTTTTTTTTTTGGTCCGGATTTTTTATTAAAAAACGAGGGGGCGTCTTATAGGCCGGAGCGTCCTATAAGACGAAAAATACGGTATACACTCTCTGAATAATCCAAGATTTTTTCACTCTCCCATGAAAGTGAAGTCTGCCCATGCCTCTAATTGGTTGTCTGATTCTGCTATAAAATACTTGAAGGGTAAATTTTGGCACCATAAACACAGATTATGAACTAATGTATGTGACTAGCTTTAACACTGGTGCAGACTGCACAATAAAAATCACTGGATATTCTACAGTGTCTCAACTCATTTTAGAATCCCCCCAAACCTACTAACTTTGGCCAATAAATATTCTGTGTGAAGAAATTGCATACCTTGATAATTAAATTCGGAAGTGCTGCAAGCTTCGTCACGGGGGATTTGGCATATTTCACTGTGGCTACAGGAGCTAAGGCAAAATACATTTTGATTCTTTTAGCCAGCTTGGGCATGGTTGAAAATGCTATGAAAGCTGAAAATGAAGAAAGATGTACAAGTTACTATTGTGGAGTTCAGGCACAGTGTTTAGTTTTTGTAAAAACTAATTTACAAACTGCAAAGAGAACAGAAGTGTTGAGAATTTTCAAAGGGTCAATTGAAAACAGGCTGTTTATAATGTAAACATTATCTAGCTGCATTTGTGGCCCACACCTTGAAGTGCTGTGCTAGGTCGCAATTTTCAAAAGACTCAAGTACTAGGAAGTTCCCATTGAAGTTTGAGGTTGAGAGGATGACACTTGCAGTCTGAAACTTTCTTTCAGGTGAACTTAACTGGAAGTTAATTTAGTGGCTTTGCTTAGCTTAATGAAATACTGTGTTAAAAGACGGTTTTGACCATTTGAAAGTAGTGTCCTGAGTGTGCATGTCAGATTTCCCATAAAGTGTGATTATAGTCAGAAAAACAACTGTCAGAATGGCATGTCCCTACTCAGATGTCCTTCCTCTGTATTTTCAGGCTCAGATTTACTTATGTGATCAAATGAAGCAAGTATTTATTACTCTGGTTAGCAGTGCAGAACCCAAATAACTATTGTAATGCTGAGCAGGCTCCTACTGTGGTTCATACATCAAAAGACTTGTTAACTGAATTTCTGAGTCCATCCTAGTATAAAATGTTTTTATTTCCCTCTATTTGGCAGCTACTGTCCAATTCTAAACACTAGAGAAACAGGGCAATGGTGTTTTAAAATGTTAATTGGCTAAGGTGAACCACAGGTGTTCAAATACAATGTTGCTGCTCCCTGTGCGGATTTTATAATGTGCTAGTTGAAACATGCCAGCTCACATGCTCTAGCAATGCACTTTCTTCCTAAAGTCGACAGGCCCAAGGTTAAAATCTGTACTTTACGGTGTGTACCTTAACTACACATTCCTGTTGCATCTGGGTTATGGAGTGATTATGCATAAGTCTGAAAAGAACGGAACATGACTTTCAGATGACAGAGCAACCAGGACAGGACATTGCTCTAAAAATTCTCTTCTGGTTGCCTGTGATACTTGCAGCAGAAACAAAGAGAATTGGAAACAGGGTGCAGGTGGGTATGGGAGGTAGGGGTGTGGCAAAGGAGAGAAGAGATCTAGCTTTTAATGGACAGTTATTTCAATACACAGTATCCCCCAGAACTTACCTATAGTGGTGCCTTGTGAATGGCCAACATAATACAACTGCTCTTGTCCAGTTTTCTGCACAATAAAATCAATCACTGCTGGAAGGTCATATTTAGCTATTTCATCAAAGCTGCAAAAGGAAAAGTGCCATTTTTACGTGTAATAAAATTAGGTGTCTACTTTTAAACACAAAATGTCTTTGAACAATAGAACAGACATAGCCCATGCACTGCAAGCCTCTCCCTACCGGTCCCCCACCATGCCTCTAATGTTTATAGCCCCATCCACACTAGGCCAGAAACTGAGGTAAGGAATCATGTTTAAACCCTTCTCCACTATACAGTCAGAATGATTCACTGGTCCAAACTATGTTAAAAACAAACAAACTGAAATTAGTAGTTTGAGATACAGCTCTCTCATATCCATGTTAGCTGCAACTACGTTTAAACAGAATCTCTAAAGGCACTCTCTGACAGGGACTGTCAGATACTGTAGCAAGGCGTTTGAACTTTTTTGTCCTTTGGTAAATTCATGTTAAAGTTAAAAGGCATTTGATTTCACTTAATTTATTCTGTCCTCGTAATAAATTTAGTAAGTCCTAGAGAACTCCAAGCATGAGAGAGAAATAGACAATAACACCTATATATTTAAGTGTGTCTGAGGGTGTAGTCTGACGTATTGATTGCCTGATTTTATGAGATGCTTATCGTCCACAACTGAAATGGACTTGAATGGAACTGGTTTCAGAGTGGTAGCCGTGTTAATCTGTATCAGCAAAAAGAACAAGGAGTACTTGTGGCACCTTAGAGACTAACAAATTTATAAAATTTACAAATTTAGAATTTACTCCTCGATCTTTTTGAATGGAACTCAAAGTGTTCAACACCACTGAAAAAATCCAGGTGTAATCGTAAAATTGGTCATTCAAAATTACTGGACACATTTTACTGTTTTAGCCTCAGAGGCTCCCCGAGTTACGCAAGCACTCTGTTCTGGAACGCCTTGTGTAACTTGGATTTTGCGTAAGTCGGGGACATATCTCCGAGCATTACACACACACACACACACACACACACACAAACAAAAAAACCCACCCTGCTATTTCTAGCTTATCAAGCTTTTTCTGAAAACTCCAAATTGCATAATTTGGATTTGCATAACTCGCGGAGCATCTGTAATTCTTTTATTGGTTTCTCACGGAATTAGTGAAAACTTTCACAACACCACTTTATAAATCAAAATAAATCGTCCACATGATTGTTCTTCCCAAATTATAGTCTACCTGAAAGCCCAGAATTTCTCTTGGTCCACTGACAGGGTTACGTGTCGTCTAGACCAGGTGTTCCCTCTGCTGTTTCCTATCCAAACATCATAGCCTGCGTCTGCCAGAATGAAGCCCAGGCTGTTTTTAGCCACATTGGTGATCCAGGTGCTGCCATCTGTAAGTAACCCATGCTGAAGAAACACAACAGGCTTTGGACCTGAAAGAGAGAGAGACACACGCTGCATATTCCATACAACGAAAACTTCAGTGACATTGATAATAAAATGACACATTCTCCACCAGCCCAACTCCAATACCCAATTCTAGCTGTCGAGGGATTACGTTGAATTACCAGAGAGAGATGGTCATGTGGAATTCCTTAAAGACACTTCTTACAACAGGAAAACTACATAGAAATATTCTCTCACTCTTACTATTGGGTGTTAAATAAAGAACAATTTTATGGAAATAATTATGTTTCTTAAATACTGTCATCACTAAATATGGAAAACTAGGGAGAAGATTTAAGGGAATGGCTTATAAGTACCATGGCTAAATGCATACTGAAGGTGTACTTCAATATTAGTCCCATTATATTTGCTTGTCAGAAAACATATTTGTTGTGTAGTTCAGGCTCTAAGCAGTTCATGCCTGGAAAGATGCATCAGGTTAGTGAGTTTCATCCTGATTACTGGATCTATAGCCTCTCTCAGCCTCTTCACATAATCCACACTAATTCCCATAATAACTGTATGTTGGTGCAGCCATTTCTCATGATCTCGTCCCACCACCATGTGGCTATGTTTATTCCTCTCCTATCATTGCTACAATACTGTGAATCCCAAATTGGGGGCCCCGGACTTCTGCAGGTCTGCCATGGGCTCTGCTGTGGTTTGTTGCTGGAGCCAGGGCCAGCACACACTGGACCAGCCTTCCAGTTCTTTTTCCCCGTGGGGAGGATGCCATTTTGTTCTCAAAATGGCTTCCTCAGCAGAGCAAGACTTCTGACACACTATGCATGCAGGGTCACATTGGAGGTGGCATTCGAGTAGTACCAGAAATGAAAGGGGTCCAGGACACTTCATAAGATGTCAAAGGGTTCGTTGGGGAAAAACATTGGGAACCGTTGCTATAATATTAACTGTTTTTTCTTAAAATGTCATGGAGTCAGTGCCAGAGAACCTCATACCACTGCATTTCAGACCCTTTTCCTTAAAGATCCATGACATTAATCCCTTTTACGGCACTTACACCCATGAACACCATAATTAGCAGTAATTCCAGTTTGATCTATGTTGTGATCACTTGACCTGGGGACCTGGTGTCCAGAGTACACTGGCAGGTATAGGAGTTTTCCCTGTCCCCTCCTGAAAACAACTAGAAGCTCAAACCCAGCAAGGAAATAACTATGTGTTTTACTGCACAGTGGTACCAGAGAACACAGAGATTTGACCTGCTCAAAGATGCTGCTGCTACCTAAGAGTTTTTCTTGCCTTCACTAGGATCTTGACCAAGCTGGGACCAATACCACCCACCTTCCTATCTTTGAGCCTACTATCCTTCCACAGTTGCCCACCTCTCCTTCTTCCCCAGCCCTAACACCCCTGCAACAGTTTGTGGAAACATTTAACCACTCCATGGCACTCCAACAAAGTAGTTTAAATAGACAACATAGCTCAAGTTCCCCGGAGAGCCCTGCAGTTCCATGGATACTGATTTCTAAACACAGATTGTGACAGATCACCTTCTCACCCCTCTTTAGGAACAGGCAGGAAACCCTTCTCTTGCTCCAAACAGTGCTCTTTATTCCACAGTGCAGGCCCCACCACCAATATATACAGCTTTATACAGTTCAGTCCTTCAGCTTACAGCTCTACACAGCTCTATATCCTCCAGCTCTACACACAGCTCTACAGCACTAAACACAGTTTTACAGCTTACAGTTCTACAGCTTACAGCTCTGTTTCTCACTCCAGACTACCATTCCACCACCACACTGGGCTTCCTTCCTGGCAGCCTTTTATCCCCCTGAGGAGGCTGCCAGGTGCCACTCATCCAGGCTGATTGCCCTGCAGCCCAGGTGGCTGATTAGCCTTCTCTGCAAGGGAGGTTTGCAGGCTTCTGCTCCCTCTTAATGGGCCTGGAGGGCTGGCTCAGGCACTCCTGGCCAGCACCCTGCCACAAGATATAAATTTCTATCATGCAGGGCTCTAGTCATTTTTTGGGAGGGGAGTCAGAGTCGAGTTGGTACCGTACTGGTAAGAGTTAAATATATCATACTTGCATTACTGGTATTAATGACCCATTAAGGTCTCTAATTGCTCACAATGGGCCATTGAAGAAACTCCTATCACCCAGTAGGTCTTCCTGCAGATGCCTCTGACAGCAAGAAGCCAATGGCAAACCATACCAGGACATGTGATATGCTCATATGACCTTGGACTCCATCTTTGACCAGTAACTTTCTATACAAATGGGCATTGGCCTTTATTTGGGATAGTGAATTTCCATGCAGCTGGCAGAGGATATAAATTGCAGGTGGAACATCTCCATTCTGCCTTCATTTCCTGCTTCATTTCTCCAGACTGGATTTCTATCAAGGAAGCTTTGACAAGGACTAGTGTCTCCCCATCTGTTTGGGTGATTCCAGAGAGGCCTTTTACAAGTCAGCAGACTATTCCTTCACTACTACAAACCTGAGAACTTGGCAATCATTTATATGTATACAATCTATTAAATATTTTAACTCTCAGACTCATACACTAAGGTCAGAAGGGACCATTATGATCATCTAGTTTGACCTCCTGCAAAACACAAGCCACAGAATCTCACCCACCCACTCCTGCAATAAACCTCTCAGCTATATCTGAGCTACTGAAGTCCTCAAATCATGGTTTAAAGACTTCAAGGTGCAGAGAATCCTCCAGCAAATGACCCGGGCCCTAAGCTGCAGAGGAAGGCACACAAAAAAAAAAACAACAACAAAAAACTAGAGCCTCTGCCAATCTGCCCTGAAGGCAAATTCCTTCCCGACCCCAAATATGGTGTTCAGCTGAACCCTGAGCATGTGGGCAAGACTCAACAACCAGATACCCAGGAAAGAATTCTCTGTAGTAACTCACATCTCATCCCATCCAACATCCCATCACAGGGCATGACAGACAGGCTGCCAAATCGCATCTCAACTTTAAGGGTATGTTCACACCACACATAGGGAGTGGTGACGCCACCATCACTACTCCAGCTACTCTGGAAGTTCAAGTCCCCAGCCAGTCAAGCAGGCATTCCTGAGAGCTGATGGACTCATACAATTAGACTGAAGTCCTCACTCTTTTCTTTTATTAATAAAGCTTTAGTTAGTTAGTTAGTGTGATTTGGGGGTAAGATCTGAGATACATATTGACCTGGGTTAAGTTTCTGATCCCTTGAGAATGGAAGAACCTCACACATGGTGAAATGTGTTTTCAGTAATCACTCATACTATTAGACCATTTTCTCTGGATGGGAACCAAGGGCTGGAATGCCTAGAGGGGACTGTGTTTGACTTCTTGTTAACCAGTGTGGTGATACAGAAGTTCATTGTTACTGGTTGGGTGAATCTAATTATAGAATATATCACCAATGTTTGGAGGATTGTCTGCTCCAGTTCTTGGGGTCTGCCTTAAGCGTGATATTCTCAGTGTGGCCCATATTGGCGACCCAGTCATGATGGGTTTTCACATTACATAGGCAAGTGTTAAATAACAATAACCAAAACTTATTCTGAATTCAGAGACTGTTCTGAAGCTTTTAAACAACTGATAGATTGTTGAAACCCATCACCAACTTTTTGTACTTCTTCCCCATAATCTTGTCATTGCTGAGCATCACCTCAATAACAACTTCATTTCCAATCCAATAGCTCCCTCTGATGGATTTATTTAGCCACGCCATCACTCAATGTACGATGGAAACAAATAACAAAACCCCCAAAAACACACACACACTGGTAACATTCAATTATTTAGGTTTTAAACTATAAAGAGAACTCATCCATGGCTCTAGATGCCCTATCATCATCAATAATACAACAAATAAATTCACAGAAGTATTAAATAATCACTTTACAGTAATGTAAATATCAGAGGGGTAACCGTGTTAGTCTGGATCTGCAAAAGTGACAGAGTGTCCTGTGGCACCTTATAGACTAACTGACGTATAGAAGCATAAGTGTTCGTGGGTGAATACCCACTTTGTCAGATGCATGCATGAATACCCACTTCATCAGATGAACTGTAGCTCAGCAGTTTCTCTTTGAAGTCTGGCCTTGAAGTTTTTTTTGCGGCAGAATGGTTACCTTTAAATCTGTTATTGTGTGCCCAGGGAGAATGAAATATTCTCCTATAGGTTTTTGTATATTGCCATTCCTAATATCGGATTTGTGTCCATTTACTCCTTTTTCGTAGGGACTGTCCAGTTTGGATAATGTCCATAGCAGAGGGGCATTGCTGGCACATGATGGAGTATATTACGTTGGTAGACATGCAGGTGAATGAACCAGTGATGGTGTGGCTGATCTGGTTAGGTCCTGTGATGGTGTCGCTGGTGTAGATATTCGGGCAGAGTTGGCATCAAGGTTTGTTGTATGGATTGCTTCCTGAATTAAAGTTATTATGGCGCGGTGTGCAGTTGCTGGTGAGAAGTCTCTTTGAGACTTCAAAGAGAAACTGCTGAGCTACAGTTCATTTGCAAATTTGACACCATCAACTCAGGATTAAACAAAGACTATGAATGGCTAGCTAACTACAAAAGCAGTTTCTCCTCTCTCAGTGTTCACACCTCCAGATCGGCTGCTAGAAGAGGACATCGTCCTCCCTGATTAGAGATAACAAGGTAGTTCAGCCTGGTTGAACTAATGTTATCTTTAACCTGGTTCTTGCCTCCTTATTTATACCTGTCTCTGGACACTTCCACTGAATGCATCTGAGGGAGTGAGAATTAGCCCACGAAAGCTTATGGTTCAATACTTTGGTTAATCTTTAAGGTGCCACAGGAATCTTTGTCGCTTCTGCAGATCCAGACTAACACGGCTATCTCTCTGATCCTGAAATCTAAGACTGCTTTGCATCTCCTGATCATTGTAGCTATGCACAATACCCTTTTCCATCAGCCCTGTACAATGACACTTCTCAGGCTCTAAAGATTTTCCCTTAAGTACATGTTGAAAGGCAAAGCAAAAATGAAACGAGACTCCTCCAGACTGGTGGTCTCTGTTTTAAATTTGTGGCTGGTAATTCTTCTAGATAAGCAATAATGTTGCTCTCAGCAGGACAAGTGATTTAGATCTCAACATATGGATTGCAGCAGTGGCACTCTACTCATCCTGGCTCCTTTTTCATGCCCAACATGGTTTATACTACCCTGTTTCCCCAAAAGTAAGACATCCCCCGAAAATAAGACGTACTTCCAGTTTTGCCTCTCGTTGTAATATAATGTAATGTAATTTTGGGAGCAAAAATTAATATAAGACACTGTCTTATTTTCGGGGAAACACGGTAACAAGACTCAGTTTTCCATGCCCACAGGCAGAAACCTGTCACCTCTCCCACCTTCAGTTTGTCTGTCAATTTGTTTACCCCCTCCCCATCCTCCATTATTTTGCTTGTATTTTTTCTCTTCCCTTCCTCTCTCCTCACCTCCCTCCCCACTCAGTACTCCTTCCCTTGTCCTCTCACTATGCTGAGATCCTCACCTGCATCTTTTGTCTCAGTTCCTCATACACACTTCACTGTCCTCTCGTGACCTTTAAAGTGCACTTCACTGCAGAAATTTCTTCCCATTTTTATACAGACAGTTAGCACAGTTTAGCTATATTCTAGGGATTAGCAGGGGGGAAACGAACTACCCATGCATTTGTACACATTGCAAGGAGAGTGCTTAACACCCCTGAAAGGTTAGGCTTGAATGCTGCAAGGATAGGCTTGGTTTAGCATAAGATGCAAACATTACATATAAAGACTTTTCTCCTCTTGACCATTTTCATATTAATTTGTTTGAGCCAAAGCATTTGGCTATTTATAAATCTTTTTAAAAAGCAACAGTTGAGTGGAATCTCTTATTCCAAAGGAGTTCCCATTAGACATCCATACAGCCCACCTAGAGTCAAATGGCAATATTGATTTTCCCTATAACAAAAGTTTTGGTTTATAATTTTTTAAAGAAACAAGTGATCACATACTTTCAGTGTTTCAATGCTGAATTTATGCAAGAGATTAGAAACCTAACCATAATAAATGAGACAAGTAATTTAATATTCAGTTATTTGTTGTACATGCTTTAGTTTAAGCCATGGAATCACACAGATAAAACAGATGACAGAGAGAGACAGGTTACCCCTTTGAAGACTGACAGACCGAAAAAGCAGGAAATAAGCACTTCTCTAACAAGGGCCCAGCTCATCCTTCTCTGCTCCTAGGATCATGGGAAAGGCTCTGTTAGGACTATTCACTAATACTCTTCCCCCACTGTCCGTGCCCTGTAGAAGCTCCATTACCGGTGCTCCAGAAGTCTTGGGGCAGAACCAGAACATAACTTTGTTCTCTGTGAGACCTACTACACAGCCACTGAAGGACTCTGCCAATGTCAACATGGCTTCTGCATGATCAGTGCTGCCAGTTGGGTATCATGAGGGTTAGGAATGGTGCAGAACTGTGGGGTAGAGTAGGCTGTAGGTGGAAAACCCTTTCAGGGCACTATAGGGAAGGGCCTTCTCCATAAATGTCCCTTAAGTGGATGGAAACTCCATGAAACCAAACTCATGGAATTTTCTGGGACCCCTGTAAGCCTCTTGAACATAGACCTATGTTCTAGCTTAAATTCCCTCCTGAACTAACCCTAAGGATACAGCAAGTGTCCTGTTTAATATGGACATCAATTTTACCTGTGTTCTCAGCATGTACTCTCCCATGAGGTATTCTGTTAACACTAAGTATGTAGCCATCCACTGTCACAACATCATACTCTTCACTGGGATATCCCCAGTAGGTGATGATCTCACTCTGGAGGAAGAAAAATCAAAGGCTTTGGTCTTAGACTGCGAACAGGGTTTTCATTTTTTAAAGGCTTTCCTAGGCCATGTATTCACTCAGGATTTAACTGGAAGACATTTTTAGTGGGATCATATTTCAGGGAATACTGAACTATGGGGCATTATCTATTGTAGGCTCTGTCGGTTTAGTCTACAGACGTACACATTTAACTATTAGCAATGTACATTTCAGAGATTTTCCCCCACCCTTGGATACTTTACTTACAATATTCATAAATGTTTCAGGATTAAAAGGTGTGTTATCACCAACAAGTCCTTGGACTGATACAGTTTCATGGATCAAACATGTCACAACTATAGCCAGCCACATCGTGGGTCACTTAAAAAAAAAAAGTGTACTGTGTTAGTGCCATCAAAAACAAGGGTAACTTACACAAACTGTATCAGTTATGACTTAATATACCTTACTATTATTCATGTTTATTCTGCAGTGTTGTACTCTAGAAAATATATTTGGAAATCCTGCTTTCTGTGTGGTTATTCTACTGGTCATTAATTGCTAGAACACTAGCCTCAAACAAATAGCAAGATCACTCACGCAGTTCAAGACTCAGCAGATGTAAAAGCAAAGCGTAGATAACTTTTGCACTATATGTTGTTAATACATAGTTTACAACAGCTAGAAATGGGGTTGACCTGGAAAGCAACTAGAGCTGGATCAAAACTTATTCAGCATTTGATGACTTTGGATCCCCAAGTTTTGGTTTGGCCCCCATGTCTAACAGCAATAACAATTGCTGAATCCATCATTTCCTTACAGTTTATATCCAGCTGGTTTAAAACCTTCCCATCCACACATAAGGGCTACATGATCAAATGCTAATCTCTGTTAAACTAAGTTGAGAAGAGTTCCAGAAATACTAGTCGCTAATGTACTGGACAATAATTCTCTATCAGTGCCTTGCACATACCATCTGAAATTGCAAAATGTATTAAAATAAATTGGCATATGCCTGGTTTTTAATTTCTATTTTCATTGTATAATATATCTCAAATCAAATTCCTTCTATCTGGTCATTAAACCCAGAAAGTGCCCTGGGTTTCCAATCTACTGCTTAAGTAATACTGACCTGAGAGAAGCCTCTTTGGACTAAACACTGTTGGTATTTGGCAGGGGAAAAAAATCAGATACACTAGACTCTCGATTATCCAGGATGATAGGGTAAAAATTAATCCTGGTTAATAAAATCCCGGATAATCACCATCCATAGGAAATATGGAGCGGGGGAGTTGGTTCACTAGCCACCCTAAGTCGGAGGGAGGGGATGTTGGTTCACTGGCTGCCCTGTGCCCTGGTGGGTTGTTGTTGTTGTTTTTTGGTTTGTGTTTGGGGTGTCAACAAAGCCAGAGCCCCAAGCTCTGTGAGTTACGCATTATTATTTTTTTGACATTCTGGTCACTCTACATCCTGGTTAACCCAATCCTGGATAATTAAGAGTCTACTGTACAAGGAAAATGTATCACTCTCAACAATATTTGTTGGGTGAAAGGTTGAAATGTCTTTGTAGGCCACTCTAATAAAAAATTAGCGAGGATCTAACTGACTTTACAGGTTATCTATTACAATTTTGTGGACACATTTTTATTTGTAAAGAAATGTAGGAGTTTACTCTTAGTTTGCTACCTAGCTAACCATTGGGAATTCCAATCCTGCAAATGTTTACACTTGCAGTAGTCCCATAATTTTCTGCAACTATGCAAAATTTAAATGGATAAAAAATAAAAAATCCTGTAAAATAAATGTTGACATTTCCTGTCGAAATTTTTTAAAAATCAATTTTTGCCAAGTCTATTTATTTCCTTAAAAAAGAAAAAATACATTGGTTGAAAGAGTTGCTTTGTCTATTTTAGGATTTTCTATAGTGCTCATGATCATAGTGAAAGTGATATAAGAATTTATTACAATAATTTATAATACATTATCTATAAATATATATTAAGCATAAATCACACCATATTACACTGGATTTACACACCCCACAAAAGTGTCTCCTCCTTCAGTCCCTCACATTTCAGGTACCTGGGTGGTACATGTGGAGGCATGCTGCAAGCCTGTAAGGAGATGCTCTTAGAAACACACTTTATTATACTGTGTGTTATAATACACTTGATGATCTAGGCAGATTAAAGCCCTTTCACAAATGGAATGTGCCTTAACGATATAAGATTAACCATTAATTACCTATCTAGCTGTAATACAAGATACTCACTCAAGTTCCCTTTTTGGGGTCACTGGAGAGGAACTAAAACACCCACACCCTTCTGGAATGGTGCTGACAGTCTTTAAAGCTTCGAACCTGCTGGTTCAGAGGCAAGCAGGTCAGGTTTCAGGATCCAAAATCCCAGATCCAGTGTGGGATGGCTGCAGGGCAAGCAGGCTGCAGGAGGTGGAAGGACAACCAAGCTGTCTCCTTCTGTTGCTGGCAGGCAGGGCAGATCGTATCCACCTGAGGCTTTTCCGCTGGCTAAGGTTACAGATAGGTCAATTGCTGGGCCTGGCAGTGCTATGCTGGCTCTCTGCTTTGCTCCCAGGCTAGTCTTGCCACCTAGAGGAAAGCAGGGCTATTTGTAGTCTCCCTCCTGCTTTCCCAGGCATCAGGCACGCATTGTGCCCAGGGTCAGAAACTGCTTGGCTGCCTTGTTCCCTCTAACTGGCTGCTGGTGACTTCAGTTGTCTCTCCTCTTCCCATTGGAGGATGTTTGCCGGACTTGGGAGTCGGGTGGTGTCATGTCTCCTTTCTCTTCCCTACTGCTGCCAGGGTGGATACCAGTGCAGGACCCTTTTGTCTCCCTCTTTCAAAGCAGCCTTGGTGGCTGACTCACCAGTTGAACAAGAGACATTTTCCTTCTGACTGTAAATCTTTTGTTTCCAAACTCTCATTGATGTCTTTAGTCACATTTAATAAAACTCGCCTTCTGTAGAAACACCAATGGGGACTCTATATACCACTCTTATTTTCTTCTAAGACTTCACTTGTACTCAGGCATCTAAAGCCACCAGAAAGCTATATCTCTAAACCCAGAACCACTATTTCCAGCTGACCCACTTCTACTTGATTTTAACTAGAAAAGCTCATCAAGGAAAATCCACCCATCACGTTTCTCTATAAATTATCCTGATGAATAGTAGGCATAGCACATTTCCTAATCATACACCAATAAAAATGGTAGCGTAGACATTATCTAAGAAACAAGAGGCAGTGCGGGCAGGACAGGGAGCCAGATGTGGCACGATTTGTAGTGCAGGGACCTTTGGTCGGACTGGATACAGTCCACAGTGAGTTTTAATTCACCACTAGATGTGATGTAAACTGTTGCATTAAAAATCATACAATTCATTTTAAAACAGCACAGTGCACGGTGAGATGTTTGGAACAAGGGCTGTCCCTCTTGGAATATCTGGAAGGTGTCCAGAACATTGTAGAGGTTATCATAGACAAATGATTGAAAATTTCCAAACTGTCCTGGCTGTTTTGGCATATACCACAATGTTGAAGATGTATAAATTAAGGTGGACAAGCCATTAAAAATTCATGGTGGGATTGCAGGGGATACAACTGATTACATTTTCCTAAGGGGGTTCGGTTTACAAAAGTTTTGGAAACATTTAAAGGAAAATGATAAATATGGTGACCACACTACGTATATTTGCAAAATACACGTTTTGGTATAATGCCCTAAATGTCCACAGATATAAAGACTCAAAAAGTTACATTTATTAAGCTAGTTAACAGCAGGCTGAACAGATTTTTCTATTCTGAATTCAACAAACCATTTATCAAAGGAGTTATAGGCAGCTGGGCAAGGAATAGAATAGTTTGGGGGTAATAGGTTGTCTCGTCCCTAGAAGAATAAACTAAAAGAAAAACAAAGAATAGAAAAAGTATACTAAAAATACCCACTAGTTTAACAATGCTCAAAAGAAGGAATTCAACCCTTGCTGGGGCAGTCTATACCAGATAAATATTACAGCCCAACTTCTTAAAAGTTACCCATGGGAGCTCCAAGTCCTTGGCATCTTGAAAAATCAGGCTTTAAGACCCAGACCCTCAGAAGTATTTAGTAACCTAATACCTCATATTTCATCCTCTTACCAGGCTCCTATAACATCTGTAATAATGGTTTGTTGCAGTTAGAAGAGAAAAATCTGTTCAACCTGCTGTTAACCACCTTAATAAATTTAACCTTTTGAATCTTCATAGCTGTGGACATTTAGAGCATTATGACTTTAGGAGCCTAAATACTTCAGAAATCTGGCCCTAGGTGCCTCAGATTGGTACCCAGAAGCTGACACAACCAAAATAAATGGTTACTTCTGAAAATTCAGTGTATCCCTTGGCTCCTACTCTTATCTTCTGAGGTGCCTCATTCTCAACTAAGGCCAGAATTTGGTCCTATGAGATATAGGTTCGCAAATAAAACATTGAAATATATGTTGATAAAAGCTCTCTAGAATACCTACTGAATAATAATATTACAGCAAGGACATTGGAACAGTGACAGTTAACAGCAAAAAAATTACAGGAAGTTTTCCATCTTTCCACACTGTGACTTTCTACTATTCAGTTCTACAGTTTTGTGGTGGTTGTTATTTCTAACCCACTTCCCAATTTCTGCAACAATTGGCATAACCGTTGACTCTAATTTCCTAATAAAACATCTTATAGAAAAACTGGTATCTAACCTAAGACCTGGCCTTTGGTTTCCGATCTGCTGGCCTATGCCCAGTCACACATTACAGTGGTGTTTTGCTCACTCTTGCTTACAACATAGATATTGCCACACAAGGTGCCATGTACAAATAGCAACAGAGGCAGGTGCCCAGCCTCTGGACTGGAAGAAAGGCTTAACTGTGTAGTTGCTATAAAAATAAGTAAGTAAAGGAAGAGAGACATTCAGAGTTACAGGTTTCAGATGAAACGGAATAAAGCTAGTCAGTGAGGAGGAGAAATACGGTGAGGAGGGGGATGAGAAAATTAAAGGGAAAGAAACAGAACTGACATGGTGGGGACCCTTGTCTATGGAGTGAGTCAGACGTGGAGAATCTAAAATGCTAGTCATAGGTTGATGCTTGAAGAAGGTACTGACATTCTCTAAAATGTCATTAATAATATTTGAGGTGCAGAATTCTTTGTGATGAAGGACTTCACATTTTGGTTTAATCTAAGTGCACAGAAAGGAAAAGTGTGTGATGGAGGAGGGCATGCTTCCCCCATGATCCCTCCCCCTTTCAGTGTTTGTTCTCTCTTTTTTTGCCACCAGTAAAAGAGGAAAATAAAATAAATCCCTTGCCTGTTTCTTATGCTAGTATTTAAAAGTTTTACAAGAGTTAGAGGGTTCAGAGTTTAAAATACTTCTGGCTGTTTAGGAGCTGTGTTGCACTATGTGGTATAGCTTGAAAGTCCTTCCAGAAAGAATATGTGGAAGGACAGAAAGACAGTATTTTCTTAAGTGCTTTAGATACAGTTGAGTGTTTTTCTTCCTCTGCTGTACATAAGAACACAAGAAAGTAAGTTAAAGGAATGGAAAAAATAGTGGAAAAACACAGATCCTCTGCCTCATTCAGACTCTGCTTCATCCAGGATAGAATGAATGATATTAGTCAATATTTTGTTTTATCCTCATTGTTCAGTGTTTGGCCTCAGAGTTACCGCATACTATTCACACCTTGCTTTTAATACTTTGTCAGCTGTTCGTTGACTGCATCGGCTGGGTACTAGCCCACAAAAGCTTATGCTACAATACTTTTGTTAGTCTTTAAGATGCCACAGGACTCTTTGTTGCTTCTGCAAATCCGGACTAACACGGCTACCTCTCTGATTCTTGTACCCTGTAAATCTGCAGTTCACTTTGTAGGATTATTTATGTATATCTGCAGTGCTGAGAGCAGAGATTGGCTGTGTTGTGGGCCTCTCAGTGCTTCTTATAGGTCCTTTATGCTGTTCATCAAGCCCTGCCTCATTGCTGTTCATCTTTTAAGAATTCAACCTTGCAAAACAGATACAGGTATTTACGTGCATGTTCTTAACATGCAGGATTGATCATAATAAAATGGAAAGTTATTCTACATGCCTAAGAAAAAAAATCAACTGTCCAGGATCAAGTAAATATTGTGTTCAAGATACAAATTTTTATCTGCTACGTACTGAATAAGGCGGAACTCATAGCAGCCCACCTCTTTTGTGCCATATCTTGCAAGGTGCATCACGCAGGCTGTGTGTACCTTGCAGTTAAAAATATTCAAATAAGCTCCCCCCTACTAAGACGCATGAGACTGGGTGCTCTCACGAGGTCTGGCGTTTGACTTTTTTCTGGGGAAAAGAAAAAAAGCGAATTAATTTTTTTCTATAAACACAACATTTAAGGTTGCAAAGTTAACCACTCAGGGAAGTACAGTTAACCCCGCCTCCATCAGGCCCTAATCCAGCAAAGCACTTCAGCATGTTCATAATCTTAGTTATGCCATTAGTTCCACTGAAATCAATGAGACTATGTACACTAAAGGTTAAACACTTGCTGAAGTACTTTGCAGAACTAAGGCCTCACCTCATGTCACAAAATGTAACATACAAGGTTGTATGAAACAATTATATGATATTCTATAGTACATTTGCATTCCCTAACATTAGTGTGCTTAATCATTTGACTTTAACAATCTTTTAACGTCATTTTAATAGTGTAGAAATTAATTTGAGAAATATTTTAAGGCAATTTAAAGGGTTCATTTAAATGCATATTTAAAGGGAGACATTTTCCTGAGTGTATGCAATTCAAAGGAATTTTAGTATCATAATTATTGGTGGCCTCCTTCTAAGGAAGAAATTAAATCTCTGACCTTGTGTAGCTTTAAATTCTGAATTGTATTTAAATGTTATAGGATGCTGTTGGAGAACCCAGTTGGATCCCAGTTCTGCAAGTGACTCCACATGGGTGGACCTATCCCTGCATGGGGAGTCTCTTCATGCAGATTCAAGAGCAGCCCTGTTAGTCTGTATCTGTAAAGAAAGCCAGGAATACTTGTAGCACTTTAGAGACTAACAAGTTTATTTCAGCATAAGCCAGGAAAGCTTATGCTGAAATAAACTGGTTAGTCTCTAAGGTGCTACAAGTATTCCTCGCTTTCTTCACGCAGAGGGCCACTTGCAGGATTGGGTATTTAACTACCTGAGCTCTCGTTTGACTCGTGTATGGGAACAGAGAGGGAGGGGGGGATATGTATGCGGAGTGCGTACAGATCGTGCTGGGCAGGAATTTGTTTATGTAGGGCCCGGTGCGGGGTACATGCGTGACTGGTGCGTGTCCCAGTCTCTCGTGTGCGCACGTGCCAGACGGAGCTTTCCCA
Source organism: Sternotherus odoratus (assembly GCA_032164245.1). Lineage (NCBI taxonomy): Eukaryota > Metazoa > Chordata > Testudines > Kinosternidae > Sternotherus > Sternotherus odoratus. The sequence continues at coordinate 78,346,926 of JAVMKO010000005.1, read as the reverse complement.
TGGACACAAAGCAGCGTGAATCCCCTGAGCCCCGGCAGCCGGCGCTAGTAGGCAGCGCTTCGAGGGCCGGTTCCACGGGGGGGCGCCCCGCGCCTGACTGTCACTGCGGGCCAGTGACCCGGCTGCTCCCCCTGCAGGCGAGCGGGGCTGGGGCAGGCTCCGCTGGGCCCGCAGCAGCCGCGGGAGGAGCCCGGGCCCGCTAACGTTGTGCGGGGCCAGTCTACGTGAGAGAGCCGGTCTCCGGGTCGGCCAATCGCCGCCGCCATGGCGCGGGTGCTGGTCGTGGGCGCCGGGCTGAGCGGCAGCCTGTGCGCTGCGCTGCTGCGGAGAGAGCTGCCCCAGCGCCCGCTGCGCATCGTGCTGTGGGACAAAGCCCGGGGCGCAGGTGAGGCGATGGAACCCCCCCCCCCCATGCACCGGGGCTGGGGCGGCGATGGCACCCGGGCTTGGAGGCAAGCACGGCCCGGGTGGCCGCAGGGGGACCCGTGCCGTGCCCCAGGGAGACACCCAGCCCAGCCTCCCGGACGTGACGGGGAGCAAAGCTGCCAGCAGGGCCCGACAAGAGGAGCGGAGAGAGGGACTCTCCTCCCCAGGCTAGTGACCGGGGTTGGGGCGCCAGCGTGTGCCCGAGAGAGCGAACAGCTGGGCAGGAAGGAGGCCAGCTGAGGACTCGAGAACCGGGCGCTGACCAGACAATCCAACAGCCCGCTGGAAAGTCATTTGTGTGACCCCCACCTGTTAGGCGCTCGCTTGGTCCGGGGGCTGTAGGTGTGGGAGAGCCTGGCCCTCTCCGAGTCACGTCTGTGTGTTCCCAGGAGGAAGAATGACTACGAGCAGGAGCCCGCATAACCCTCGCTGCACGGCGGACCTGGGAGCACAGTACATAACACTGAGAGCCGCCTGTGCCCAGAAGCATCAAAGGTGAGGTGGTGAATGTAAAGCTGTTTGTAGGTGTAAAAGGAGTAAGAAAAGTAACAGGCGAGCTGTTGCACCACCCAGCCTAGAATATAAACGTCCAGGGTGATCACTGACGACAATGATCCTTTAAAAATAATGTTCAGCTATGAAAGGGTTATATAAGTGTTCTAGCATTTTTTTACATATATTACTAACAACTTGTTACTAAAGTAAAAAAAAATGACAAACCCTTGTCATTGTTTATGGGCTTTGTTTATTTTCTAGAGTTTTCTCAGCTTGGACAATAACAATTTTTTTTGAGGTCAAGTTTGTGTTTTAGCAAGTTTCATTTTTAGGGTCACTGCTTTTGAGATTTCAAACATCTCCGAGGAGTGTATTTGTTTAAAACAGTGGCTCAAGAGGAAGCTCTGTTTAGAAATGGAAATATAGATATATCTATATATCGATAGATATATCTATATCTATATATATATCTTAATTGGTTTAAAAAATTGAATTCACAATATTTAAATTTCAGGCTGCATGTAAATTGACAGTGTTTGATATAAATTGACACATTTGATATGATTTGAATATGACCTTTAAAGTAACTATTGTTGAATTTAAGAGACCATGTTAGCCATCATTTTTAGTGCATTTTGTAGGCAAGTAGAATGAAGAGCAGATTCAAAAATTAAAATAGTGAAACTGGCTCTCTTAAATGAGCCGATTTACAAGTATGTGGCATAGGTATTGAGTTAGAGAGGGGAGCACTTGTTTGATGTGAACAGCCCACTACTTTTTAAGAATCAAAAATGTCATCAAATGAAAGCACGTGTGTTAAGGCACAAATTTCCTAAATGGATCCAACAAGTGATAAGGACCAGGGCTGTATTGTGATTGTCTTATTCATGCACATAGTTGATGTTAATAGGACTGCTCATGTTAGAGGCTGGTGTCATTTGGCCTTCGGTAAGTAAAAATAATCAAACTGCACCTGGTCCTCAGCAGTGTTCTCACTAGACAGAGTTGCAAACTGCAGCCAGTGGAAGCTGCAAGCGGCCAAACCTGCAAAGGCTGCATGCAAGTAAACCAGCCCAGCCCCCCCAGGGGGCTTACCCTGGCAGGCCACATATCAAAAGTTGCTGATCCCTGATCTAGAGTTTTCACAAGAGGGGAAAAAAGTGGGCAGTCACTTAAATACTTTTAGCTCCAGACACCATTGTTTATCTGCCTACCACAGTAAGTCAGAATTTCCAGTTGATGTGAAACTTTCCAACGGGATTGCAATGGGGAGAGTTCGGTGGATATATTGTCTTTCCCTTAGAAGAGACCAATCCCTATGAAGTAGTGAGAAAGTAAATATAAGGTCATTTTTATTTATGTAATTTTTAGGAATAATTATTAAATATATGTCAGCTTCAAACTCCAGTTGAGTTATAAAGGACAAGACAAAGGTTATATAGTTTGTATGTTATGCCACTCTAATTACTATTATTAACAATTAATGCTGGTGTTACCGTTCTTGCAGATGGTTAGCATGTATTTTTTTATTATTATTATTTTTAGCTTCTACAAGGACCTTTTGGCCCATGGTGTGTTGAAGCCATTGACTGCCCCTGTGGAAGGAATGGTGATGGAAGAAGGATCTCACAATTTTGTGACACCACAGGGAATCTCTTCAATTGTCAAGCATTATTTAACAGAGTCAGGTAGTCTTTAGACATCTTTTGTAATTGACAACTCTCTGCTGCTGATCAAAAGGAAGGATAATTAAGGAGTGACTGAGGCTCCCACTCACCTCTTGCAAGTGCTGTCACTTGAATACAATAGGAAGTTTTCTTTTGCACCCCAGGCTCTGGAAAGGGGTCTGAATGCAGTGACACTGCACGGCTCCCATGTCCTTCGGCCAAGGAAGCTTGGTAGCTGAGTGTAGGATTTGTACATGAGACTTCACATGATGGATTGGAAAGCATGCCTCAGAGAGAGGACTCCAGGAACTCAATCCATTTAGCTTAGCTTAACTAAATAAGGATTAAGGTGTGACTTGATCTGCCTATAAGTACCTACATGGGGAACAAATATTTGAAAATTAGTTCTTCAATTTAGCAGACAAAGTTTAACAAGAGCCATCAGCTGGAAGTTGAAGCTAGACAAATTCATATGGGAAACAAAGTAGCAAAGGTAATTAACCATTGGAACAGTGTCCAAGGTTTTGGTGGATTCTCTTATCACTGGCAATTTTGAGGTCAAAATGGGACTGTAAGAGTGTGCTACCCAGTCACTGTGCTCTTGAGTACAGAGAAAGGGAGACTCATATGCCAGACCAACCAACTTTAGCTGCTCTCCAGCTTAAGTTAATTCTCTACACCCCCAGACTCCCACACTTTACCAGCTGGGAACTTGGGGACCCACCATCTGAGTAAATCTCCAAAGCCCTGGAGTGGGGTACTCAGACTCCCCAAAACCCTGTCTCCCTCCCTGAGAGCCAGACACTTGGAGGCTGTTTCCCCTCCCCCCTCCCCCTTCTCAGTTGAAGGTAGAGACAGACTCCGCTTCTCAACTCCTACCCTGAGCTGGTCCTTTTACCTCCTCCCCTCCCTCCTCTCTTCCCAGTCTGGAAGCAGAGAAAACCTTAAGGGAAATAAACCAAAACACTTTTTATAACTAACAAGATTTAATAAAGAAATTAGAACATAGGCTACAGTACAACTTACAATTTCGAGTTCTCTAACTCCCCCTCTAAAAAGGATAGACACACCCCAGTACAGAACTTAGAAAAATCAACATCACTTACAGTCAGCTAATTAGAAGTATTAGAAGTAGAGTCATTCTCATTAGCCAGAGACGCTCTGGGACCCTTGCCAAGCTACATGGCAAGCCAAACTCAAATTGAAAACTCCCTCCCTCCCTCTCTCATGGCAGGGAAACTCTTACATCACTTGTTCTCAGGTAACATTAACCCTCTCCAGCACTTTATACTTATGACAGGGACGTTTTTTCCAAAAGATATGGTCTAGTTCAAACTGGGCATATTTGGAGGGAGTTCTGTGGCCTGGAGACTAGATCACACAATTTTCCCTTTTGGCCTTAGAATCTATCAATCTGTCACGGCACACTAGCATTTTGAATGGATATGACTTGATACAGTCTATTTGAAGTAGAAAAAGACTAGATTCATTTTCATAAAAATGTTTCATACTTACATCTTAAAGTTAAGTAGGTGACTTGTCTAATTTGCAAAAATTTAAAAACCAAGGAAGCCAAGGCTCTAACCTTGTAAACATTTATACATACGTAACTTCAGCTGAGTGGACAGTCCTTTTAACTTCAATGATACTGCTGGCATGTGTACATTTATGCACGTGTTTTGGTGTTTGTAGGATCAGAGGCCGAAGTTATATTTGCATCCCTGCTTTATCATATATATTATTATTTTGCCATTTAATTCTGTGGGAGTAGGATCATTACTTGAGTGAATAGAGGTTAGGGGAAAATTTGAGTCATAAATATTGAGTAACTGCATCTGACCAGAATTTGGAATTTTTAAACTAATATATAGTTTTGGTTTAAACGATGGTCATTTGATGATCTGGGACTCTGTCAACTGACTGGAAAGCATTGTGTTGAAGAGAGAGATTAGCCGTTATGAACAGTTTTACAACATGTCCCTGTGATATAAAGCTAGACTATATTTATAATTGCTTACAAAAGACTTAGGAGCAGATAACCAAGCTGGTGTAAACTGTCAGAACAGCATTGCTGTTTTTCTTTAAAACCAGTGGAATTTGAGTGTTTTGTTATGGTATTTAGTGTTTGTTCTCTCTCTCTCCATGTTGAGATTGTTCTTTCTATTAATAACTCTTTCCTATTTTTTCCAACTGTTGATGTTGTAAATCTGTTATAATTGTGATTATAATTCGTTAAGTCTTTACGCCCCAGTCCTGTTAACACTTAAGCATGTATTTTAATTATATGAGTAGTTCCACTGATGGAACTTAAACTTAAAGCACAGATTAGGTGCTTAAAGTTAAGCACATGATTAACTGTTTGCAGGATCAGGACTGTAGTCTGAATTACTAATGGCAGTTATTCTGATATTATGCATGTTTTCTACTGTCTGATACAGAAATGTATTAAACTATTCTTTTTTGAAACAGGAGCAGATGTCTTCTATGAACACCATGTAACACAGCTCTACCTCAGAGGTGGGAAATGGGAGGTCTGCAAGAAAACAGGATCCCCAGAACAGTTTGACATAGTTATTCTCACAATACCTGTTCCACAAATTCTTCAACTTCAAGGTGACATTGTGAACAGTAAGTCTTCCTTCAATAAGTATTTAAACACAGAATAATAATTTATAGTATGCTATAGAAAAGAACCTCCGAGTTTGTGACCAGTTCTCATTTGCAGAAAGGAGGAAATAGTTTGTGGATGCTGTAAATCAAGTAGGTGTGCATTGCCCAATAAACATCCGATTATGTTTTATACAGGCAGTATCTTAACTGAAATCCAACAGAAGAGAAAATCTGTTATTTTGGAAAAAGGAGACTTTTGATCTGTAATTTTTAATATTCATAGTAAAAACTGGGCTAGATCTGTAGTAACTAGAATGTTTTGTTTGGCCCAGGAGGGAAGAGGGGAGAAGAGAAAGGGAGATTATTAGATTCCAAAATGTAAATGGTCCCTCAGCAGTCCCCCAAGTGGCTGTTTACTGGCTTTCTGTCTCCTTCAAGGCCTCTGGTTACAGGAATAAATGAGCAGCCTTCTAACTGAGAAGCTTGTTGGGGAGAGCAATTTTAGAAACATCTGCAGTTTCAGGTAAAATTTATGCTGCAATTAAACAACTGCAGATGGCCTATGTTAGCTGACTCAGGCTAGGGCTATAGGGCGGTTTCATTGCAGGGTAAACATTCAGGCTCTGAGATCCAGCAAGCCAAAGTTAGCTGATACCAGCCAGCCACAGGTGTTTAATTTCAATGTAAACATACCTTTAGAGACTTGAAGTCACATCTAGTGGTGGTCTATTGATTGACCAGGACTAGCCACTGAGAGCATATTGCCCAAATATTCTAAGTCCTCAGTTGACTCCCTGTTCACTGTTGTATGCTGATCTTTAATGCACATAGATGACTGGGACCAGGCTACCTTTGAGACAACCTCTCCTTTCACTGCCTGCAGAACAGTGAATATCAGAGACATAAGCTACTTGTGTCCAGAGTGAAACAGTAGGAGCAAAGGGTGCAGCTACTGCTGGGCTGTGAAATAGAGCAGGGCAGAACTTTTTGGCAAGTAGTAAATTTCTAGGAAAAAAACAACATTTTTGATGCATTAAAACTGTGACAGACCATCTCTCTCACCCCCCCTCAGGAACACGCAGGAACACTTTTTTGCTCCAAAGAGTGCTCTTTAATTTACAGTGCAGGACCCCACCACCAATATATACAGCTTAAAACAGCTCATTAATACACAGCTCGGGTTAGCTCCACAAACACACACACACAGCTCGGGTTAGCTCCACAAACACACACACACAGCTCGGGTTAGCTCATGCCACCACCACCACGATGCTGTGGGCTTCCTTCCTGGCAGCCTTATATCCCCCAGAGGAGGCTGCCAGGTGCAACTCATGCAGGCTGATTGGCCTGCACCTCAGGTGGCTAATTAGCCTTCCTGCCCGGGGGTTTGCAGAGGGCTTTTCTCCCTCTTAAAGGGGCGGCAGGGCTGGCTCAGACACTCCTGGCCAGCACCCTGCCACACACCTCCCCCCTTAGCCTAGCCCCATAGGGCTGGCTCAGACCCTTCAAGCCTTCGCTTAGGTCTAGAAAGGCCCATCGGGGCAGATCAATACTCTGCGGATAAGCGTGATGGGGGGGCGGAGTCCACTGCCCCCAGTTGGGACTTCCTCCCCAACTGCACCCGCAGAGTGAGTGCCCCCAAGTCCCAGACCCGTCGTGGTCGGTCTTCTCCCCGAGGTCCCTCTGTCTCCACGTACTTCTGGTCGGGTGCACCGCAGACTTCACCGTCTCTGGCTGGTGCCTTCTCACTCTGGTACGGACAGTCTCGGGGAGGCTGAGCAAAACTGCTCCGATATCAGGGAGTCCATAATGTCCCCAAGTCCTGGGCCTCTGCCCACAAGGTACGGAGCAAGACAGAGGGCCCGGGTGGTCCGCTCCCACCCGGCTGTGGTGGCTGCCCTCTCAAAAAGTCCCACAGTACCTTTACAGCTCCAACTGAGCCTGCTGCATCGGGTGGTTTCGCTGCAAGGCGTGCATGGCCTGCTGGGTCCGCTTCTGTGGTTCCTCGAGCCACTGCAGGGTTCCCTCCATCTCGGGGCCACCAGTTGTGTTGCTGGTGTAGGTAGCGATCCCACCTCTGACACCACGTGTGACAGACCACTTCTCTCACCCCCCTCAGGAACACGCAGGAACCCTTTTTTGCTCCAAACAGTGCTCTTTAATTTACAGTGCAGGACCCCACCATCAATATATATACAGCTTAAAACAGCTCATTAATACACAGCTCTGGTTAGCTCAACACACACACCTCTGGATAGCTCAACACACACACACACACACACACACACACACACACACACACACACACACACACACACACACACACACACACACACACACACACACACACACACACACACACACACACACACACACACACACACACACCTTGATAGCTCATGCCACCACCACCACGCTGTGGGCTTCCTTCCTGGCAGCCTTATATCCCCCAGAGGAGGCTGCCAGGTGCAACTCATGCAGCCTGATTGGCTTGCACCTCAGGTGGCTAATTAGCCTTCCTGCCCGGAGGTTTGCAGAAGGCTTTTCTCCCTCTTAAAGGGGCGGCAGGGCTGGCTCAGACACTCCTGGCCAGCACCCTGCCACAAAACCTTTTGTTGGTTTCATGTGTTGAATTTAATGAATAGTATTGGCTGGAAAAAAATGAAAGCAAGAATTTCAGAAATGTTGAAATTGATCATTTTAAAAAAAAAAAAGCATTTCCAAATGAGAAAAGTCAAATCAATTCAACATTTTTAAAACCCCAAAAACATGTTTCAGTAACTAAACAGAAAATAAATAAAAATCTATATATATAAAAGTCAAATTGTGTGTGTGTGTGTGTGTATGTTCCCTTACTCCTTCCACACCGTTTGAGCTAGAGACTTGAAATTTGGTACAGTTATAGGCTTTAGGGTCCTAAGCAGGGTAAGAATCGAAAATTTTTCAAATCTCACCTCTTACACCCCCTAGGGGTGAAATTCTTTAAAGCCCATTAACATCAGCTGGGTAGCAGGTTAACACCTGCTCTTCTCTGTGACATTTTTTTTTTTTTTTTGGTATTTTTCCTAATAAATAAATAAATTCGGGTTTGAAGCCAACTACTATTTTTTTGGTTTGGGCACCAAACCAAAATAAATCAACTATTTGCTCAACCCTACTGTAGAATATACAGTCAGAGAATATTAGAATGAGCTCTAATCTGACTGTTTTCAGAGCCATACATAAAGTTTATCCACAATAATTGAAGCTAATGAACAAAGAGGAAGAGAAGATAAGGAAAGAGTGAAGAACAAAATCTTCAGTATAAGCACCATGTCTAGAATAACAAAGGCAGAGTCCATGTCTGATTGTTGGAGGTAAAGGAAAATATTTTCATTCCAGTCTAATTCCAAGTGCCATTCCTTTTGCTATGAGACAAATAGTGCCATAGTGACTATGGAAGTGTCTACTCACCATAGGAGTGTCCCTCATTGCTGGGTGGCATAGTAGCCTCTTTGGTGCCCTCTGCCAACAGCCTCTCCAATAGTGTAATGGAGTGCCTCTTCCTTTGACTTGGCCCTCCAGCCAGGTCATTTTAATCCTACCCCTTCCCGGGTAAACCAAGACCAACACACCAATAATCTGGCAGCATTGAACCAGAACTTTAGCACAACTTTGGGATTTGTGGGCCTTACAGCCCTTGGCTCCAGCAACTTCACACCACATCCTAGGGTGTATCATTAGGGAACTCAGGCCCACCCTCTACTCTGGGTTCTAGCCCAAGTATCCTGTATGAAGCAAATAAGGTCTGTTTGTTCAGATCCTCTGCTGTATCCCTGGGTTACTTTTTACTAGTCTTATCTTATTAGTCTCTTCTTCCAAGCCCCCCAAAAGGGGAACCAAACTAGTTACAATAACCAAAAGGTTCCAGCCTATGCCTAGCTGCCCCCCCAAAAGCATTGATCTTACCCAGGCCTTTCTTCACAAGCCTAACTCAAGAAGTACATTCCCTCTGCCAGTCGCATTTTACTGAGCTGAGCCTTTCCTCATTATCTCCTCCCTCTAGGCTTGATGCCTTACACAGGTGTAATGGGGTGGGGCTGATTGGGCTCACAGGCTCTCATTATTAACTCTTTTGGGTCACTGTGGGCTATGTGACCCAGTCTCAGTGCCCTTCCTGCCATTCATGACTTTATATACTCTCTCGTAATTCCTTTTACCATATATAATTCCCCTTTACCATCCTAAATAATCCTGTTCTTTTCAACTCTCCTTATTTGGAAAAAATCACTTCCTATTGTCAACATAAACGTCATCATGCCTCTAATAATTTTTGTAGCCCACAAAAAAACTCTTTTTTTAAATTAAATACAGTTGTTTTGTTTGAATATTTAGGTTTGAATGTGTTTTTTTTAATACAAAATTATACTGATGATAGTTAAAACAACAACAAAAAACCTGGCTAAGATTAGTCACTAACCTAGCCATAGACTTTAGGAGAGTACTAAAAAAGAGTACAGGGATATTTTAATAATTTGGAGTAGATTAGAAATGGGAATGTATAGATCAGTGAGAAAAAGAAGGACTTGGTCTATATAATAATATCACAATAGAGAAATACAATAAAGTGAGTCATTGGAGAGAAAGAAAATGTAAGATATTAAGAATTTGGAGTAAATTGGCTAGGAGGCCAAAATTCCCAAGAAAGTGCTCCAACAGTCTTGGTATTTTCTGTGTAATTAAGAGGAAAGAATAGTGGAAGGTGTGTGTGAAGATTATCAGTCATCTGCAATGGATGAATTGATGTATGGCCAAAAACAGTTCTGCTGTCAAACTACTGGCTGTATTTGGAAACAGTGTTTTCGCAGTAAGTCAAGTTTTTGTTTTGTTTTTTTTTTTTTAACTGAAGGAATATCTCAGGTGGAGTGAAAAATAAGGGGAGCAGAGAGGGGGTGTAAGATAAACATAAACATTGGTAGTATATATTTATCAGGACTGGGCATGCAAGCCAATACTGGTTTAAAATTGGGTTTGAAGAGTGCGGGGGGGGGCGGGGGGGGAGGATGGCATGAACCAGGGTTCATAGGCATTCATTGTTTTTGTTTTGTGGGGTGGGGTGGGATGGGAGAGTGAGAGACATTATTTTGTCTTTGATGACAAAGTGTAATATCTGTTTATATTTATTTTTTTCAACTTTTTTCTCTTGTTTTTTAATGTCCGTACTCATAAAGCATATCAGATAGATATGGTAGAAGACTTCTATTTCTGTATAAAGCTCTCAACCCTATTTTGAAAGGATTCCCATCTCTAGGTTTGGAGAGTAATTCACCAACTAGGAAAACAATTTTGTCAGGTCTTGATAAGTGGAATCTACTCTACCTTAGCAGACCATTTCACTTGCTCCTAAGTATTGAGACTTCTGTCTGGCTGAGCTTCAGGTGTTTTTTGTTATTGTTCTTATCATTGGTCTCTAAAGCCAGGACTACACTAGGCCATCTTCTGGCATGGCAAGGTGTGGGGTGTGACAAGGTGTGGTCTCTGACTGACATATCTGTGGCGGAATGAGACCACAGTACAGTTTCACCTGCACCAGCAAAGCTGTGCTTTTATGGATATAGCTTGTTTCACTTGTGGGGGGTGGTTTTACTATACTGGAACAAAACAGCTTTGCCAGTATAGCTGTGTCCATGGTAGGACTGCTGTTCTGGTATTCCAATGCCAGTTATGCACTCCTAATACACATGGCTTAATCCTCTTTATGTTTGCAGAATTAACTTCATCTGGGTGAACTCTGTAAGAGGTTTTGTCTTCCCCTTTATCTTGCTCCTTCTTAGAGTTCTATGTTGACTTACAAGTTAAACGTATTTCATTGAGCACCTAACCCAGTTTTAAGCCAATAGGTAATTCCTAGCTAATAGCTAATTTACACCAACATTGCTTATTTCCTATCTCACGTATTCTCCTAGGACTTGTGACATTTATATTCTTAATTTTTCTACTGTTAGTCTTTCGTGTGTGTGTGTGCGTGTATAGACTGTATAGGGATGTTGAATTTAAGGGAGATAGGTTCTCAGCTCCTGTTGACTTACAATGGCATGTATCCGATGAAGTGGGTATTCACCCACGAAAGCTTATGCTCCAATACATCTGTTAGTCTATAAGGTGCCATAGGACTCTGTCACTTTTGTAGATCCAGACTAAAACAGCAACCCCGCTGATACTTAATCAGTTGTGTGACTGGAGTTCCATTTGGGTTTTAAGTTATGGTGTGTCTGTTGACTCCATAGTCAAGGTTGTGTTGAGATTTGTATTTAAAACAGCACTAAAATCCATTTTACACTTCCCAGAACTTAGTCTCCACTTTTGGTACAATAGCTCGTAACAGTACAAATGAATTTTCCGGTATATTTTTTTTCCCCAACAGTTGATATTTATTATTTCTATTAACGTAGCACCTAGGAGCTGTAATCCAGGATCAGTACCCCGTTGTGCTAGGTGCTGTACAAACAGAAGAAAAGAGAGTCGCTGCCCAAAGACATTGCAGTCTAAGTATCTGTTATTACAAATGAGATTGCATGTTTTGTGTGCAGTGGAGGCATATGTGTGTCAGCAGTGGCTGTGGAAGAGGTAACAGAGGAACTGAAATCATAGCTGTGAATTGCAAGAGATAATTTAGGACAAAAGTAGTGTGTTGAGATATTTAGGGCTGTTCTGGTGGTTTATGTACCTAAGCCTTAACTGGTTTCAGTGAAGCTTTTTGTTTTAGTGGCTTTTATTTGTATAATTGTGTAAGTACTTGTTTTGAAGAAAAGGAATGGTTTCAAAGTAAGGTTTATATGCCCTTAGTTTAATTGCTCACTCATATCACAGGACTTTGATACACTACAAGTCAGAAACTGAAGCCAAGAGACAGAGAAGACTCAGTGGCATTGTAACATTGTTACCATGATTAAATACAGAACTACTGAAGAAGAAATGTGTGATAACTGCAGTGAGGGAAAGGGCGGTGTGGCACTAAAGAGAGATAAGTCACCTCTCCTTAAATCCACAAAGAGTCCTAATCATGCTGTTAGCCCCCACATTCAGCAATACATTCCTTTGTCTTCTGATGTATCATAATCCATCTTTTGACAAATTATTAATGAAATTAAAATATATATCTCTCTAGACTGACTGCCCAGCTTCTGCCCTTTCACCAGGTTCTATGTTCTCCCTCTCTGCTGTTTCTCTGGCCTAGAAGTCCTCAGCTAGGTCCTCCCCACACTGTGCTAGCAATGGTTTTCCTTTCTTGGCCAGAATGAACCCATATTTTGTTCCGAGAACGTTTGCTCACAAACGGTGAGTCTCTAGCTTTGCTGCAAGGATTCCTATCCATGCCACTGTGTAAATTATGCTAGACAACTGTGTTTAAATGTGTTTGAAGGCAGCAAATTGCTAATCAGATGTGTCTGACAAGTCATTCCTTTCAGAACTAATCTGACTTGTTCCTTCTGTCTCCTTTAATATGGAAATTATCTGTTCTTACTGTATTTTTCCACCAGCTTAGAATAGTTAACTGCTTAAATATTGTATTTTAATTCCCTATTCCATATTACTTACAACTGAAAACCACTAAACATATAGCATGTGTGGTTTTTTAAAATAGACTCATTGGAAAATTTGACCCAACATTTTCATAGTTGTTTCTCTGAGGCACCAACTTCTATGTTTAGGTACCTGAATAAAAGTGGCTGGATTTTATTCAACACAACTAACACCTGCTGCTCCCAGCAACTTTGTTAGGGTTTGTGGGTGCTCAGGACTTCTGTTAATCAGGCAGCCTTAATGTAAGTGCCTAAATATCAATTAAGAAGCTTAACTTTCGATTTGGAAATGTTGACCTGTTTCCTTAGAGATAATTTCAGAGTTAAATTTCATCTCTGACAGATTAATAAGATCAGGCTTATCAATTAGAAAAGGGCCAGGGACTTCTTTTTATGGGCTGACCCATTTGTTTATTTTCCCTCCCTCCTCCTCCCGCCCCCCAAGGAAAGGATGCGGAAGGATATGTAGCTGAACTTCTGTACTTCATTCCCACCCCAGCCACAAATAAGTCCCAGCAGTTGTGTTTTGTTCTAGTAGCTGAGGAAAAAGGAATAATCAACACTAATGGATCCCATAAGATGTTGATCTCTATTTAGTTTTTAATAATGTGAATGCAAAAGCAGTTCTTATGTAATCTTAAGGCTTGCATCCGACCAATTGGGTATTAGCCCACGAAAGCCTATGCTTCAATACTTTAGTTAGTCTTTAAGGTGCCACAGGACTCGTTACCTCTGCTATTCCAGACTAACACGGCTACCTCTCTGATTCTTATGTAACCAGTTATACTGCTTTCTCTTGAAATTATCCTTGTGTCTTTGTTTTAGCTGGCATTCACAAATAAATTCTATGAGTATTGTGTTTCTTTGTAGATAGAGTGGTGTTATCAAACAAACAAATAAAACTAGAGTCATAGTTTTCTCATTGAAAAGCCTTTGGCACTCAAAGGGTTAGAAGCTTTCTGAACCTGGAAGTATTTTGAATTCAGTACCGGAATTGTCTTGTGGCAAATTACGAAATTCTGTTTAGTTTGTTGCAATATCTTTAAAAGAACAGTAGGTGGCAGTGGTTAAATAATCTTTGTGACAGCTAAATCTGTAGGCCTAAAACAATTTCAACTAGGTTTGCGCATAGCTTTTAACTGTAGCCTGTAGTTGTATTTGGGCTTTGTATCTTTCATTTGCAATTCCTGAAATTCTACAGAACAGTATAAAGAAAATAAATGGCACTTTCTGATTTTAGAAGATCTTTCATAAGTAAATAAAAATCAAAGCAGAAATTGTAAATTAAAGGATTACATAATGTATGTTTTGTAGCATTTAATGAATATTTTAGAGGTGCTAAAGCAGCTGGAATCCCTATTTTTGAAGACTTATAGGTCTGAGTATAGATTTGTCTGGTGGGATTATTAAGCAACTAGTTTTATTTTTTGTATTTACAAATTTGATAGATAAGCTTTTGTCTTTCAAGTCTGTTTTAGAGAATAATAAATTTCTACACTGTAAATATGAAACATTTGGTACATGATTAATGCAACAAATAATTAGGGTAATTTTCATTTGTTAAAATATTAAAGAAGTCATTTTGCTCCAAGTCAGAAGTTACACTTTTGAATTGAATAATAATAGATTTTTTTATTTTTTATTTCTCCTTACATATCAATTTTTCATGTGCTATATGAATATAATTATTATGATTCAGCAAGGAGATGTAGCAATATAAATCATGAGAGCAAAGGTCACCAGTCCTCAAGTCTTTGTCGAACATTATTGCATATATTTTTATAGAAAGATAGAATGTTTATATTTGATCATATTCCAGGAAGGCACAGCAGGGCTTGTCCAAACTTAAATGAGCAGTTAGGTTCACTCACATTACATAATTTGACTGAAAAGTGTATGGCAGACAGGGGCAATACTGTAGCTTCAGTGATTGTCAAGCGCTTAGTGTTATGATATAATACTGTATGACTTATTGTTTGTGCTTTTTTAAAACTACATGCAAATATTTAAAGGTTATTAGCTTTAATGTGACACTGTTGATATCAATATGGCATTTTCAAAACATGAAGTGTAAATTAACAATTCAGATAGAAGCATCCTAATAATAAATGTTTGATGTTTTGAGAATAAACCACTTGAACTGAGGTCACAAGAACCACTCATAGACTCTAATAGAGGTGAGAAATATTCAGAGAGGGCCAAATTGCAATTTTATGTGTGGTTGGTAGGCCAGGTATAAATATAGATATCTCAATTCAGAGCAAGACTCCTAGTGATGTCAAAGGGAGTTTTTCATGAAGATCAGGATTAACTGAATATGGCCCTTGATACTAATTAAAAGGTTAGTTATATTCTTTATTATTTGCTGAGTACCTAATTGTCATATTCAGTATTGCTCAGTGGGAAAATAGGCTTTTACTTTAGGAACACTGGTATTTTTGCCCTTTCTTTTACTTCCCATCCTTCTTTCTCTGTTTCTCTCCTCCTCTTTGTCTTTGTGTGTGTCATTTTTGTTCTTCCCTCTGCATTTCATTTGCTGTAGCAACTCCTAATCCCAACCTCTCCCTCTTCTACTTGCTAAAATGGTCAGCAATGAAGTACTTAATGTTGACATTTAAGTGAACTTTAAAACGGACATGCAGATTAAGTTAATAGGGGGTAATAGAGTTCACAACTCAGAGTCATTGTTTTGGGCTTTCTCGGAGGGGTTACCTTTGTTTCACATTTGGTTTTCTTCACCACCATGAGGGCTAGAAAGTTATTGCTTGTTGTTTAATAACTTAAATTCTGAACAATTGGAACATAATCTTACAGGACACATACATACAACCAGTAGTATATTGGCTGGCAGACTGTGTTTGACCCTTCTAGATTTTTTTACAAGTCTGCTTACCTAGTATGCTTATTTTGGACTTATAGATATTAATTAAGCATGTGAGAAGTTCTCTCAAAGTCATATGAGTAGTCACATTGACTTCAATGGGACTTTTCATAAAGGGCTAGAGGATTAAGCCAGCTGTGTGAGTGTATGTGTATACAAAATATCAGGAAAATAAAATAGGATAATGCAGGAAATTAGTATCCGAGGTGTAGCCATGTTAGTCTGGATCTGCAAAAGCGACAGAGTCTTGTAGCACCTTTATAGACTAACAGATTTTAGGGATCATGAACTTTCGTGGGTTAAGACCCACTTCATCAGATGAATGTTGTCGCTTATGCAGGAAATTGGGTCCAGTTTGTATTCTGACCTAATTTCAAATACTGCCTCTCCTTGTCAGCTGAAAAAACAGAGTCCCTGTCTTGATAGTTCTCAGAGTTTTTGGACAGACTGAAACATTACAAGTATAACACAAAGATGGAAAATATAATAGTGTCTCACATGTACATATTTGGCTATATGGAGAAGTACAAGATTAGAGGCTTATTTGTGGGGGTTTCAAAGGGATCTATTCTCTCACTGGTCCTTTTCAATATCTACATGCAACCCAATGATAAAATTTGTCTTTACTAATTTTATATTATACCTTTTTGCTGAAGAATTGTAAAACTTCCTTGAAAAAAATGTTTTTCCTCACATGAGTAAAGTATGTGCAGTTGACCATAGGATGAGTTGTGGGATTATTATTTTTTTGATATTTTTTTTAAACACTTAGGCTGAAATAAATGTAAGCTTAACTACATTCCTATGGTGTAATCACATTAATTCTACTGCCTTAAAAAAGATATATTGAAAACCCGCTTTAAAGTGTAGATCCACATTCATAAACTATTAACACTAACCAATTGTGTTTGAAGATTTTACCAGCAATATCAGACAAGGTATGTATATGTTAAACTGGACATGTAACTCAAACAGTTCTAGGTTAAGATTTTATATCCATCATTAAAAAGGGGTTAACTATACTCACTGCTATAACTGAAGTTTGCCTTGTAAAGCTCATCTTCCACCACTATCCACTTCTCGAGAATAATTGTGTAAACTAAGAAAGGGAATTTGGGGTAAAGAAAGAAGGCAACGTTTCCTTTAGACTTAGTGAAATCCTGTCTCTGTTGATGTCAAATGCAAAACTCCCATTGACTTCAGTAGGGTTAGGGTTTCACTCAAGAGTATGTGGGGTGTTAATCTTATTAAAATACAGGAATAACTCCTCATAAAGAATTGGTCTGAGGATATGCTCTGCAACACCTGTTCCAGTGCTACCAGATGGTATGGTAATACGTGAGCACATAAGAAATTGCATAGCTAGACAGACACTGTAATGCTATAACAGGAAGCTAGAGACCTTTGGCATTTGCAAACGATCTGCACTATCCATGACTTTTTATATTAAAATGTTCAAAATTAATTAATAAAATGGAAAGCAAATTTGACATGAGTTTGTGTGGGGATATGGCATAAAAAGTTCACTGCAATTTACAGAGATGTCACATCCCAGAGCAAGGAGGTCATACGTGAATCAGAATGCACTGGGCATGTTGCTTTCCATTTTGGATGCTTCATTATATGAAGAAGAGTGACACCCTTTGTTACAATTATTAATGTTTTACAAATGAGTTGACTCTGCCTCAATAACTTGCATGTTGATTAGGGGAACTTTAGCTCTATCAGCAAGAAGAAATACCTATAGTTATTGTAAAGATGCCAGAATGAGGTTGGTTTAATGTATAAGAAGCTAAATTACTTGTTCATATTTTTGAACAATGTTTTATTCCTAACTTTTAACATACTTATACTCTTAATGAGAATTAAAACCAAGTTAGTAAAGATTAACAAACAGGAAGATATTCAAGGAGCAGAATTAAGGGATCAGAAGAATGTATATTTAAGGAAAGACTTTAAAAAACAGAAGTCCTGAAAGGTATAAGCATCAATGACCTGATCCTGAAATGAAAGGTTGACTTCTCATAGAAATCAACAGAAACATGATCAGGTCGTGTAGAAGAAAATAAGTTCCTTCTAGGAGCAAGGGATTCACAGGTGTGTATGGCAGGAGATGAAATACTATAAGAATTAGGTCTCTCTCTCAATATCTCAAGAACCTAACCTGACTCTTTCTAACGCTTCTCTTCTCCAAAGCTCAAGGATAAAAATGAACATTTAAATCACTTCCATGATGAGAAACAGTAGGAGCCATTTCTACATTTAAAAACTCAGAGGATTTTGAGTAATATGTCCAGTTCTGGAGGCCATGCATTAGGAAATATGTGGACAAATTATAGAGTCCAGAGGAGAGCAACAAAAATAAAAGGTTTAGACAACCTGACTTATGAGGAAAGGTTAAAAAAAATGGGCATATTTATTCTTGAGTAAATAAGACTTGGAGGGGGGAGGAACCTGGTAACAGCCTTCTAATATGTTAAGGGCTGTTATACACAGTGTGGTGATCAATTGTTTTCCAGGTCACTGGAGGTAGGACAAGAACTAATCGGCTTAATCCACAGGAAGGGAGATTTAGGTTAGATATTATGAAGACTTCATAACTATAAGGATAGTTAAGCTCTGGAATAGGCTTCCAGCGGAGGTTGTGGAATTCTTACCATTGGAGAGTATTAAGAACAGGTTAGACAAACATTTGTCAGGGTTAGTCTAGGTTTATTTGGTCCTGGACTAGATGGCATCTTGAGGTCCCTTCCAGCCCAACGTTTCTACGATTCTGCGATCTTTGGACAATGATAGAGACATTATTTTACAGAAATCACTTTAAGCACTGGGGGGGTCCTATGGATTTTCACCCCTTTATTTTGTTGAACCACAGCTTTTTCTTGACTCTCTCCTTTTGAGATTGATGATCACAGCGCCCTTCCTTTTGGCCACATATTCCTCTTTCACAGAAGGTAGCTTGGGAGGAGGAGAAGTGTGCCATAAGATTCATAAAACGGAAGCATAGTAAATTTATACTACACAGACCTTTTGTTTTGTGTGGAAACCACTTTGTAGCAAACTACAGAGAGCATGGCTGAGAACTCATTTGCGAGATTCACAATTTATGGCTATCTTGTTGGGGATGATGACTAGCACTCAGGTTTTATACATGTGCCTGCAAATGTTGTAGGATGCTATGACATTGGAAACTATGTAACGAGCATTTCAAGGCATCTTACCTTAGCCACATTTCAAAACCATTTTGAATTTCCCCCCAAATTGTCTCTCAGATTAAACATATATCACTGAGGTGCACATGGCTACAAACTACAAGATTCTGGTAATTTGGGTTTTTCTCTTATTTACCCTCCATGCTTCAGCAGATCGTAAGTGCTGTTGTTTTGCCTTTGAGGGTCTTGGGATGATACCAATATTTTGTTGTAATTTGGTGTGGTGCCATGCCGTGTACCAGGTATTGCAGTATGTGGATTAGCTTTAAGATTTGTGAGGCTGAGTTGTAGTGGGTGCCTATTCTTTCCTTTATGCTGTGCAGCATACGCACATGGAAGCATATGGGGTTTTTAAAGCAGGTAAGCAGGCTGTTGATCCATCATTTCATGAGGACAGGTTTCTGCTGCTTACGGTTTCATTTTATGTACAGTAGAACCTTAGAGTTAGAAACATCAAATTTTACGAACTGACCAGTCAACCACACACCTCATTTGGAACAGGAAGTATGCAGTCAGGTAGCAGAAATTACCAAAAACAAACAAAAAAATTAAAATAAGAGCCAATACAGTACATTACTGTGTTAAAGAAACTATTTTTTAAAAAGGGGAAAGTTTAAAAAAATATTTGACAAGCTAAGGAAACTGTTTCTGTATTTGTTTCATTTAAATTAAGATGGTTAAAAGCAGCATTTTTCTTCTGCATAGTAAAGTTTCAAAGCTGTATTAAGTTAATGAGTGTGCAGTTGTAAACTTTTGAAAGAACCACCATAATGTTTTGTTCAGAGTTATGAACAACCCCCGTTCCTGAGGTGTTCAAAACTCTGAAGTTCTTCTGTAGTGAGCAGCTACCACATGTACCCTGCAGAAAAACATATCAACGAGTAACTTTGTACGTTTGTTACAGCATATTGACAAGAGGTGAAGATTGTTTCTATTCTGTCTGGTTCCTTATACCCATGGGTAGGTCAGCAGCAAAGTGTAATTCTTAAGAATTCCTATTTCTGTAATGCTTTGACACTTCCCAGACCTCTGTTCCAGTGCAGTATTTGTGGCTCTCCTGATTCCAAGTATAGAGAGACACCGAGAACCAGATTTTCAGTTTAAGCCCACAATTAAATGCTCAAAGTGTATGTACAGTTTCAGGTATAATTTGCACACACTGTTATTCAAATTGCCTATGAAAATTGGATAATTTTGTACACAGGTGGCTACTTGAGTGTGATTACCTGATTAATATGCACAGGGACACTTGTATATGCGATGTGCATAAACAGTAGCATACCAAATCTCTTTGGAAAAATCTGGTTGGAGAGAGGTCACAGAAAGAGAGGGGCGTTACAAAATGAAGAAAAAATAAAAGGATGATAGGAGAGAGCTCCCCAATATGTTATATTGATGCAGCAATATGAAATTATTCACTAACTTCATGAGTGAAGTATATCTTTTCTCCTGAAGATAGATCTCTCAATCTGTGCTTTCTGTTAATGACTGTATTTTACCTGGGACATATAGATATTTGAGATGGGGGCACACAACAGTTGCTAGTATACTCAATTCATGTTGCTATTTACATCTCTGGGTTAACTCTAGAGTGCTATTGATCTGTGGGGATACGGATCTTGGGAATCCACACTAAAAGAAATACTGCTCATTGGATCATCATTCAGTACAAACCTTTTTGCATGCTATCAGTTAAAGAATAAGAAATACTCTGAGGAAAGGATTTTTAGTTTTATCTGTTTTTTATGTTAACAGCAACTGGTGTCATATGAGCATAGAACTGGGAGCAAGAAACTCCTGAGGTGTAATTGTGGTTCTCACACAATCCTCTGTGTCTTTAGAGAAACCACTTAACCTTTCTGACTCAGTTTCTCAGTTGTTAAAAATGGAGATCATGCCTACAACAGGGTAAATTGGGTAGGACTTGATTATGAATAGACTAAAAATTTTTATTTGAATACTTTTCACCTCTCAGAATCATGTCCACCACTCCGTTCGTACAGTGCTAGGTAACTGAGAAGTATTAAGTAGTATACTATGACTATGGAGAATACTTAACTTTGATATAGTGCTTTTCATCAGTAAATCGCAAAAGTACTCACAGTCATAACTATATTTGTCCTTACAAAATCTGTGAGGCTATATATAATTTGTTTTACTTTAGACTTATAATGTGAACTGAAGTACTACAGTAATACACCTCTTTTAGTATTGCTTACAATACACCAGTTCATCATTCCAATACAGTCTTGCTGGCTCCTCAGGTTCTCTCACCGACAACAACTAACTCACTTTCTTAATATAACTTTACCTTTGCTGTGGTAGCTGTGCTGTTCAAAGAATGCATGACAAAATTAGATTGTATTATATAAGGGCTTTGATTTATGGGCAGGGTTTTGGAGTGGAGCCTGGAGCGTGGAGCAGTGAAGCTACAGGTTTTTGCTCGGAGCTGGAGTGGCGTACCGCTCCATAGCCTTGTTTATGCGGGTGTCAGGGTTCTCTCCCCATTCTGAACTCTGGGGTACAGATGTGGGGACTCGCATGAAAGACCCCCTAAGCTTATAAGCACTAATTTAGGTTAAAAACTTTCCCAAGACACAAATCCTTTCCTTGTCCTTGGATAGTATTACCACCACCACCACCAAGTGATTTAGACAAAGATTCAGGAAAAGGACTACTTGGAGTCCCTATTTCCCCCAAATATCCCTCAAGCCTTTTCACCCCCTTTCCTGGGGAGGCTTGAGGATAATATACCAACCAATTGCCTTTTATATGAGTACAGACCAGACCCTTTTTCTTTAGGAACTACTAAAATCAATCAGGTTCTTAAAATAAGAACTTTATTATAAAGAAAAAAGTAAAAGAAGCACCTCTGTAAAATCAGGATGGAAAGGTGATAGGGTGATAGAAAGATTTAAAACACAGAAGATTCCCCACTAGGCTCAGTTTCAAAGTTATACAAAAGAATCCAGGAATAAAACTACTTCTTAGCATAGGGAAAAATCACAAATTTAAAACAAAAGATAATCTAATGGATTTATTTGCCTTTACAGTGAAACCTCGATATAACGGACTAATTCGGGCGAGGGGGTGTCCGTTAAAGCCGAAAGTCCGTTATTTAATAATTTTTTAAAATCATTAAATAACAGGACTTTTGGCTTTAACGGACACCCCCCTCACCCGAATTAGTCAGTTATATAGAGGTTTTACTGATCACGGCCAGGAGCCGTGAGTCAGCCCGCCCAGCGGCAGCCAGCAGCCCGCCCGCCCGGGACCCCGGCTGCTGGGACCCGGGCGGGAGCCGTCAACCCACCCGCCCGGCTCCCCGCTGCTGGTACCCGGGTGGGAGCTGTCAACCCGCAGCGGGGAGCTGTCAAACACACCCCCCCCCCGCCCGGCTCCCCGCAGCGGGGAGCCTGGCGGGAGCTGTCAACCCCCCCTGCCCGGCTCCCCGCAGCGGGGAGCCGGGGCGGGAGCTGTCAACTCGCCCATCCGGCTCCCCGCAGTAGGGAGCCGGGCGGCAGCCGCCAGCCCGCCCGCCCGCGGGCGGAAGCCGGCAGCCGCCAGCCAGCCCGCCCGCGGGCGGGAGCCAGCAGCCAGCCAGCCAGCCCGTCCGCCCGCAGGCGGGAGCCAGCAGCCAGCCAGCCCGCCCGCCCGCAGGCGGGAGCCAGCAGCCAGCCAGCCCGCCCGCAGGCGGGAGCCAGCCAGCCCGCCCGCCCGCAGGCGGGAGCCAGCCAGCCAGCCCGCCCACCCGCAGGCGGGAGCCAGCCAGCCAGCCCGCCCACCCGCAGGCGGGAGCCAGCCAGCCAGCCAGCCAGCCCGCCCACCCGCAGGCGGGAGCCAGCCAGCCAGCCCGCCCACCCACAGGCGGGAGCCAGCCAGCCTGCCAGCCCACCCACAGGCGGGAGCCAGCAGCCAGCCAGCCCGCCCGCAGGTGGGACCCGGGCGGGAGCTGGCAGCCCCCGAATAACGGATTTCAGATGCATCGGAAATTTTGTCCGTTGCATCTGAAGTCCGTTAAATTGAGGTCCGTTAAATCGAGGGTTTACTGTACTTACAATTTCTTTAATTTTAGATGTATCATTTGAGGTATCTTTTTAGGAGCTGCTTTACCTGCTTGGTCTCTCTCTGTCCAGAGAGGGAACAAAGAAAAAGTGCACAAACAAAACCTTTCCTCATCCCCCGCCGAGATTTGAAAGTATCTTCTTTCCCCATTGTCCTTCTGGTCAGGTGCCAACTAGATTAATTGAACTGGTTAAAACCTTACAGGTAAATGATTCTGTACCTCTGGCCTGGAGGGATTTTATGTTACTGCTATGTTACCCTTCCCTTTATATTTATGACAGAGGGCATTGCATAGCCAGATCTAACAGAAGGTACAGTTGTGAAATACAAGGAATTGAAGCGGTAATATATAGCCAGCACACACGCAAAAATCCACCTGAGGCCGGGGAAATCTCCAGTGTTTGCTCAGACAAGAGATCGCCACATGATCAGTACTGGAAATTACACATCCTTATTGAAAGAATTACCGGCACTTCTCAGCTGGTGCATTCCAGACCACAAAATAAAGTCATGACAAAGAACTAAGACATTTAAGCTTTCTTTTACATCCTCCACATTAGTCTCTTTCCCTCGTTATCAAAGTATTTTTTAAAAGTAGAAAATAAGGAAAGCTGGTTGGTTACTCAGTTGGCATTAAAGTAACGACTATTGTCACATGTCAGCAGCATGTTTTACAAACTATTTACAAGACTATTTTATAAAAAAAGTTTAGTAGTAATTCTGAGGAAAATTTATGCTTCATCAGTTACATTTTTAATTTAAATGTAAAATTGTGGACTTTATCCATCCAAGTTAAATGAAATGGTATTAACTCACATGGATTGTTTTTAATATACAAAGGACTCAACATCTGGTATACAGTGCCAAGGAATAGGCACCTCATAAGCCCTGAAAAGGGCCAGCGAGCTTAAAAAAAAACAGAAGGGCTGATCCCAAATGAGCAATTTACTGCAATTCACCACTGTGAAACTCAGGAAGTTGGAGAGGGAAAATGGTTTGTATAATAAATGTTAGCATGACAATGCTGTGTAGTTACTCTGGGCCTTGCTGGAGAAATTATTTTATTATTTAGCAATATAAACCAATTTTTTTCACAACTCAGTCTACTCATGCATTTAGATGATCATTCCCCCAGCCTCATGCCTCTCAGTATAAACTCTAATGAAACCTAAAATGGAAGGGGCAAGCATTTCTTCTAGCAGAATCAAGCTTTATTTAAAATTTTTCACAATAAAATGTCTGTAATTTATAAACAGGTACTGACTAGTGTACCTAATCTTTCACATACACCAACTACTTGGCTGTAGAGGTCTACTCGGGACTAATTTTAAAGGCCCAACCCAAACCTGACGTGGGGACACCCAACCTGCACCCAAGTTTTTTTCAGTCCCAGTACAGACCTAACGTTTCCCCCTGAAATCATTGCCCCATCTCATCCTTGGCACTAGGCCTGGTGGGGGTTTCCTGCTTTCTACGCCTGCAATCCACCTCTGGCCACTTTTTGCCCATGTGGTGGCAGCTGCATTTCCTGCTCCTGCCAGCTGCTCGTACTTTGCTGCACTGGCACAGTGGAGTGAAAGGTGCTGTGACTCAGCATGTTCATTCTGCACCACAGGCAGAGTGCAGCAAGGTGGCAGCAGCCAGCAGGAAACTTGAATGCAACCGTTGCTGCTCAAACCCCACAAGTAAGGAGGTGGTGATCAGAGATGATCTGACCCAACCCAAGGCCAAGAAGGTCGGGTTGTTTTCAGACCTGACTCAAACCCAACACTTAGAGTAACGTCCCATTGGGTTCTCTCTCTCACACATACACACACACACACACACACACACGTCTCCCTTTTGTGTGTGCATGTGATTGTATAGATGTCGGTATAGGCAAATACAAAAAAGCTCACTACCACATATGCACTCATAAGAATGAAAGTAGACATGGATTTGGGGCCTCACTTTGTGTATGGTCAGTATGTTTTTGTTCACTCAGAAGACAAACAATTAAGATATTTTAAAACTAGTTTTTCATCTGAAATTCTGTGTCTTTGTGCTAGGAAATAATTACTCATGGCTTACCTGATGCAGAATAGTATGGTACTCTATCAGTAGCCTCATTGGGATGACTTGGGAAACAAAGTGCTACCTACCATGAGAAAGGGTATCTGAATCTGGTCTAGAGTGAGATACTAATCTAGCATGAGATACTGATTTAAAATGTGCGGTTTTCTGCCCAACCTCAGATTTAGCTTTGGTTTTTCATAATCATCTAAGAATTTCCTGCAGTCTCCTGACCTGACTGTATCCAAGCAATTCATCTAATCCTATCGTACTTCTAAAACTACTTTTAAATTCTGTTTGGTTCTAAGGTCCCACAACTCCCACCCCTGAGCCATCTCCAGAATTTACGTGTAAGGCATGTATGGCCAAAAGAAGGAATTGTTTAATACAAACATTTCAAATATGATTGCAAAGTCTGCTCTGAGGTCAATACATGCATTTTTGCTAACATTGTCCATGGTGCTGCAGTGGAAATTATACACTATCAGTTATATTGATAATCAGTAGTGAAGGCATACACGCTGTGTGTCAGAAAATTATCTATATTTATACTTACGTAGCAATACTCAAAAAAACCCATACATCATGAAAATTTCAACGTCTGACCCTGAGAAAGTCACTTATCTCTATATGTACTCCTCTGTAGATTGGATTTAATACTTGCAGCGTCTCAGTGGACATGGTGAGATTTATGGCTTGATCTGTTCCCATTGAAATCCATCACAAATCTCACATTAGGAAAACTGAGAGGAAAAAATAAATTTAGTTTATTTGAGGGACTATGTGTAGACTCTTACTCAATTTTTTAAAATGCGTGTCATTTACTCAATTATTTATCTTTTACGATTTATCATGACAGGTCATGCTTACATTCTTTGTGTGATTTTTTTTCTCCATGTATATGATTAGTCAGTATCATGGACCAAGTTTTCCATGGCTCCCATCTACAATCAATGGAATTTTGGCCTTATATTCAGAGTAGAATTTGCTACTTTCTGTGCAATATGGATTTTGAACCGTACATAATAGTTATTTTGTAGAATTTCTAAGTGAAGACAAAAACCTCTCTTTCACTGAGTCACATCCTTGAAGGACAGATAGCTATCAGAAAGGTTGGATTTTGTGTCCAACTCCAATTTAAACTTTGAACTGAAGTTCTTCCTTATGTGTGCTTCTCTTTTTTTCTTAAAAAAAAAAAAAAGTAGCCTTATGATTTAGCATGTACAGCCTTGCACATTTTCTCTGAGCCCTACTATCTCAGTTCTCCCTTTTCTTTTGCAGTAACACTGTTCACTGTCTGCAGCTTGCAGGGTTTCTCTACATTTCTTAAGAATGTTCTGAAAAAAGGGACAGTGATCAAAATCTGCTAATGTCAGTTTTCATAGGTTCAGAACATAACATGTTCAAAGGGGAACAGTAATAGTAGTTTGCACTTATAATTAGAGGTGAGGTGCCTAAATACAGAATAGCTGTTCATTCAACTCATTTTAAAGTGCAATTGCCATCTCATGGCAACATCTTTGAAAGACATATGGTTTTGCTGCTGCTATACATGGTAGAATATTATTCTGGAGGAAACAATTATTCCTTGCGTCTTTGCATTTTTAAACAAGCGTCAGGAGAAGGGGCTTCTGTTGAATAGCTTTAACTTAGAGGAAAATGAAGAAAAATTTCAAATTGGGTCTTGTCTGAATATAATCCAGTTTGAGTGAAATTGATCAAAACTGCAAGTTAGTCCCATACCCTTATTCCCGTAGGGAATCTTGAATGTTTTACAGTAAAACCTCCATTTAACGGACTAATTCGGTCGAGGGGGTGTCCGTTAAATCAAAAAGTCCGTTATTTAATAATAATAAAAAAAAAAGAGCTGTCAGAGCAGCAGCCCGCCCACCACAGGGTCAGGGCGACAGGTCCGCATCCCGCCTGCAGCCTGGACCCGGGTGGCAGCCGGGAGCCGGCAGCCAGCCCGCCTGCTGCCTGGACCCGGGCGGCAGCCGGGAGCCGGCAGCCAGCCCGCCCACTGCTGTGACCCGGGCGGCAGCCGGGAGCCAGCAGCCAGCCCGCCAGAAATGGATCAGGAATGCATCAGGCCTGCTCAGAAATGTTGTCCGTTGCATCCGAAGTCCGTTAAATCGAGGTCCGTTAAATCGAGGGTTTACTGTACTCACTACTATTTGGAATCTTTGGAATTTTTTTGTTTGTTATGATTAATTCATAAATTGGCCAAATCTAAGAAAATGTTAATATTGTTGTCCCAAGAGTTGTTTCTTCAGGTTCATTAAAAAATTTCTGTAATAAGAATTATTTGCTTCGGAATAGTAACACAAACTGCTATGTTACTGCTCATCTAAACCCTGAGAATTAAAACCAATGGTGGAATAAGATGTGCATGCGTGTGAGAGGGATTTTGAGCTTCTGCTTCCGATTTACCACTTCCATACCCTTTACAGTACATACTTTACTGAAGAAATGCACCACTAAATTATGAAATTACTCCTTTATCTGAAATGTGGGTAGATGCCAATGGTTTTGGCCAAAACAAGTTTTTTAAAAAGAAAAGAGACTATGTGCTGCATCATTGGCAAGAGAGGCTGTAAAGATCCCATTGGTGAGACAGGTCATTGCTGGAATAACCATGAGTTTGTGGTTTGAGGTGATTGAAGAGTGGGTTCAGAAAATGAGTGACAAGATTGAGGAACTGTCTGCAGAAAAAGAGGAATTGCAGCACATAATCTGTGACCTCAAGAATGAACAGAAGAAATGAGAAGTGGGCAGCAGAAGAAACTCCAGTTATAAAACTAACTGAAAAAGGTTGCAGATCTGGAAAAGCAAGTATTTGGTCATGGTTTTTCAAAAAATGGGTCCTTGAAAAGGTGCAAATGGAAGTTGAAATTTACAGTTAAAATAGAACAGCCACAGATTCAGCAACAACAAGGGCATTTATATTGGGCTCCCCCATTTTAAGGATGAAGGGTGAAATCCTGACCTATTTAAAGTTAATGGCAAAACTCTCATTTATTTTATTGGGGCCAAAATTTCACCCAAATAGTGCCCTTTGGAAGCATCAAGTTTATGAGAGGCCAAAGTGAACACATGAAATTTCTAAGTAAGGAAATAATTCCACTCATCTCTGCTTGAGAATATGAAGAGTATAAAAAATCTTTTTTAGAGGGGAAAATAAAAATATAGTTTCGGGGGGGGGGGGTACAAAAGTTAATAAATTACAGTTTAAAGACTGGTTTTGGTTTTATTTGTGATCTTACTGAACAAATGTGTCTGAGATTTGAAAAGTGATATAGGGGATTTAGACACCTTGTTCATTATGGAAGTTTGTGTCTAAACTCCCTAAGTAGTTTTGAAAATCTCTGCCACATTTTGTAGCCAGAACAAACAAAATTAAAAATAAGACTGGATATGATGCCTCATTTTCCAAGAATGGAGTTGTGATCTATGATGTGCATTTGAATCAGACTCCTTGATCAGAAACATTAAGAAATGCATTCCAGCCTTACAGAAAGATGGGTTGCTATGCAGGGAGAACTGTGTAGAAATGAAGCCCATATTACCGTGGCTAACATTTATATAGTGCATTTCACAAAAGAAAGCTGTGTAAAACACTCTGGCATGGCACAGACAATTGGAAATCTCATACAGAGTAAAACATGGAGTTGGGTATTTCAATCACTTATAGTAGTATAAAAGATTATACTCCCTTGACACAAATAAGCAAGAGCCCTAAACCAAAGCTATTTTAGGGGAGGGTTGATCTGACGAGTCATACATCCACTCCTGTGACAGGCATTTTGACTTCAGGACTCACTACAGCCGTACATTAAATCAATTGCTGAATTGACTGCTTCTTGATAATTGCCCTACCTAGTTCTTCCTGTACCTCAATAAGGATTATTGCCTTGTTGGATTGTGCTGATAGTCTTGAGAATTCTCTTTCAAGTGCATCTTGCTCACATGCTAACTGATCTCCACGTTTGGGGTCAGGAAGGAATTTTCCCTCAGGTCAGACTGGTAGTGACTGTGTGGGTTTTTACCTTCCTCTGCAGCATGGCGTGGAGGTCACTTGCTAGGACTATCTGTGTATCTCTCACTTAATCAGTTTTTGTTGTTTCAGGGGCCTCAAGAAATGGTGCACCTTGGTCAAGCCTGTTCTCAGACTTCCACGTATTTACTAGTTTAGTCTCCCAAGAGCTGTAATACTTTGATCTAATTCTGGTTGTTGGCATCATATGAGGATGGCTGGGTGTTGTTTAATGGCTTGTGATGTACAGAAGATCAGACTGCTGGTCTCTTCTGGCCTTAAACACTATGATTCTATGCTGTCCCATCAGCGACTAACCTTAGATATTTAATAATCACTTGCTAAGATAATCATCTTAGAGGTTTGATAATCACCTCCCACTTCTGACTAAAAAATACCTGCACTGTTAAGAGGATCTCGAGAGAGGTATCTACTGGCACAGTCTTAAATCTGTTCTGAAAGGACAAACTTCTGTGCAGAGAATAAGAAAAATGCCATTTTAGCAACCCAGATGAAAGTAGCAAAAACGTATCACAACTGCAAATTGATTGCCATAACCTCTACCGAAACCAAAACACATCCACCACATTTCAGGCTACTTACTAAAATCAGGGAATCTTTTAATACCTTAGTCATAGTAAAATCCCAAATCTACTGTATATATGAAATTGAAATATTACAAAAACCTTATAAAAATAAGAATGTGCAGCAACTTTTCAAAAAATAAACCTCTTGTTATAATCAAATACTCCCATGGAGTCTTAGGTTCTTAGACTAAAAGAAGAAGTGAATTAAAGAAATTCTGCATTGACCTGTACAAATGATCCATGCTTGATCAGAATCCTAATACATTATAAATATTTAATTAAAGAATATTTAGCAAATATCAAACTGCTGATAGTTGTGGATTCACTGAAGATTGAGAAATTTATCACAGAAGAGGAAATTGAAGGTGTGGATTCTAGGACCTTAATTTCTCTAAAATGTTTATCAAGACATTTGATATTTTTAAAACAACCAAAGATGAAGGAAAATATAGTCATTTCAAGACCCTGAAAAGATTTACAAACCTTTGTTTCCTACAGGGGAGTTTCCCTGATCAAATGACACAAACATTCTGACACACATCTTCATCTCCATACTAAATGAATTCCTTCTAAAACTCATTAACTCAAACCAAACCAACTTTATCCTAGATTACAAGTCATTGTTAATTTGCAAAACATGTTGAATATGCTGACCACCTCCCTACAGATCACCTCTGTATATTTTGAGAAGTCCTTTGTGTAGAATGGCCTGTTTTAGTCCCGATCATAGCTGTCTTTGGGCCAGGTGAACATTTTGATACTGGATAAAGAGAAGCCACCTGATCCCACATACCATGCTGAGGTTTCCCCCACTTTTTCAAGTCCTGTGGAATCCAAGGGCAGGGTGCTCTTCGTCCTAGCTATTATCTGACATTAGAGTAGATTCTTGGCAGAGGCAATTAGGAACTAGCCAATGTCTAAAAGTCTCCAAGTAGGCCAAAATGGCACTTTTTGCTCTGTGGTTTCTGTTACGTAAGTTAAACAGGCAGTTTTCAAACATTTAACTAATATTAACAACTTTGGCCAATTGGGCTTGTAGGCGAGGGGTACCCGGGGCTCCGCCCCCTTCCGCCGGCCCGGCGGGAAATCCTACCCCTCCCTTCGCTCTCGGGCGGCCCCAAAGGGGAATTAGCGGGGCCGCAGGGTCCTAGCTCCCGCCCTCACGCCGGGCGGGCACCGCAGTGGGTCACAATCCTGGGGCCGGCCCCTCCAGCAGGGGCTGGGCCGTAGTTCAGTGACCCCGGCCCTGAGGCAGGGCGGACAACAACAACTGATACTCTGAGTCTGGGACGCAGACCCTCAAGTAGGGCTGTCCAATAGTTCAATAGTCAGGGGCTCAGACCCTCAGGCAGGGCTGAGCACTAGTCCAACGAGTCAAGGGCTCAGACCCTCAGGCAGGGCTGAGCAAGAGTTCACCCAGGTCGGGGCTCCAAGCCTCAGGTAGGGCTGAGCAACAGTTCAATGAGTCTGGGCCCTGAGTCAGGGCGAACAACAACCAGTATGATGGGTCAGGGGGTTCAGGCCCTTAAGCAGGGGCTGAACAATAGTTCAGGAGCCTATAGACCAGGTGTCGGTGTGAGGGGGAGACTGCCACCCACCAGTGGGGTGGCAGGCGGGGTGCAGGCCCACCCACTTCCACTGCGCCCCAGCCCGTGGCCCTTGCAGCGGAAGGCTCGCTGCAGTCAGTGGGGATCCTGACCGCAACACACTGACATTGGCTCGGGGCCTTCCCCCGGGCTACTTCCGGACTCCCCCTCCCCTGGTACCTGGGCTGTCCCGGGGTCCTCACCGGGGTCCAGGGTCATCGGCTCCTCGGGGTCGCTGTCAGGCGGCAGGTCTGGCAAGTCCTCGGGGTAGCAGGCAGGCTCTGTCGGTGGCTCCTCCGGGTAATAGGCGGCCGGCTGAGTCGGTGGCTCCTCCGGGTACCTGGCAAGCGGTGGGTCCAGTGGTTCCTCTGGGTAGAGGCCAAGCGGCAGCATCGGCGGCTTCTCCCAATAGCGGGGAAGCGGCCGGCCCCGCGGCTCCTCTGGGTAGCGGGCTGGCGGCGTCTCCAGCGGCTCCTCTGGGTAGCGGCCAGGCGGCAGGTCCAGTGTCTCCTCTGGGTAGCGGCCAAGCGGCAGGTCCAGTGGCTTCTCCCAATAGCGGGGAAGTGGCTGGCTCGGTGGCTCTCTGGCCGGAGCCAGCCCCAGAGCATCTGATCTCTCCGGTGTCTGCCGCCCGAGTGAGCTCGGCGGCAGGGCTTTTGAACTTCCGGGTCGGCCCCTGACCTTCCGGGGGCGGGGCTTGACCGGCCCTGGCTCCGCCTCCGCTGGCCTCGGTCAGGGGTTGTTTCCCTCCCGACCAGCAGGGGGCCATACCACCCCTCTACAGGCTACAAACTAAATCTTACCAAAATGGAGACCCTAACTTCATGGTACAATTTGCATTTTCAGTATCTTCTGGATCAGTGAAATTCATGTGTGATGGTACCACTAGCTACAAGGACATGGTAGGGCTACACATCTCCTTTATACCTCCATCATCACAAGGAAAAAAAGAAATAAAAAAAAAAAAAGATGACGACATGGGCAGAAAAAACAAACTTTCTCATAGCAATGGGAGGTACAAGAGCTCTGTTACAGATTAACACTTTTCCATGTTTGTTATACCAATTCTTGAGGTTCCCATATTATCTAAAAGCTTTGTTCTCTTGCCACAGTTGGCAAAAGTTAAAGAATGAGAGTTCCCTTTATGTCTGTGTGGGAACACAGAAGCCCATGAGGACTTAATGTCTGAATTTAAAATTCTATTTCTGGGGGCGGCATAAATAAACCTAGTGGGATCAACATATTTTCTATAAAAACTTTCATCTTTCATCAAAATTGTTTTTGAAACTAAAATAGCAGAGAGGCTCATGCAAGCCTTAAACAGAATTGGTACAGATATCCAAGGATTTTGCCGAATTTTTTCATGAATAGCATAGGAAATAAGAATACTTTTTTAAAATGTTTTGTTTTTTCCATATTGTGTTTAGTCTGTAAAAAATGGAGCTCTGTGTACAGGTCAGCAGGTTTATGCACAATGAATTCAGAATGGTTTCCCAGATGTTCATGTTTAACTAACAATCATATTCTTGAAAGGAGTAATGCTTTCAAAAGTTATCTCTCTGATCTACAGCGTTCACTGTTCTCAACTTAGTGATTTTATAGTCTGTCAGGAATATTAACCATTAGCCCCCAGCTCAGTTCTTTGGAACTTTAGATACAGAAGGGATATATTGGTAGAGGAGATACAGTTGCCACCCTCATTGAAATAAGATCCAGGCATTGTTTGGTCTAGTGATGGATCTAATGTTCATGTTGCTTGTCAGAAAGATCTGGAAAAAGGAGGAAGAAATGGGCAGAATTATGCACAATGGACATCATTTATATTGTGTTTTGCTGTGGATTCCTCTACATTTCATCGAGGGCCAGCTGATGTAGTGCTGGGGTTAAAACACATCACGATAAAGCTATAGTCTAGGAGGATTTTGGATCTTTTATCATGTTAGAAATTTAGTCTAATGTGACTAAGTTTTAAAGTACTCTAAGCCATAAAAACAGAAAACCTCCACTACAAAATAAGCCATTGACAACGCCAATAACTTTTGTGGGGAGAAATGTAATGGTCCGGTGGTACACTCAAACACTGAGCCTACTCCACAGAAACAACCCATTGCTTAATAAAATGTACAACTCCATCACATTACCCCCACAAGATTCCATGTAATACTATATTTTCATGTACCCTTCATTAAACCCACAAACTTCTCATCTCCCACCTGACAATCCACATGACAAGACCTTGCCATATTAACAATCTACAGAACTCAGTACAGAAATGAGGCATATTGGATCTCTCAAAATACACATGATCATACATGGGGGCAGGGCAGGAAGAGAGGCTGAGACCCTTTCCCAAGGGGCGGGACCCTCCAGGTTGCCTCATATCACAACTGCAACTGTGACAAGCTTCTTCAACTAATCCCACCACCACAGAGGTCTTCCAGTGCCCTCCAAGGTGGATCTTGATGTGTGTGCAGGTTTCACAACCTGTCTGTATTCAAGAACAGAGTAAGACATTATGTAACAAAGGAAAAATGGTACTCCAGACGTACAATACAGGCAGCTTACTATTAAGTGGCTGTATGTAGTCTAATGGTCCTTAATTTTGAACTTTTTTTTACCAATTGCACAAAAATTAAATATAATTATCTTTAGAAGTTTACATTGGACTGTACTTCAAAAACTGTCAGCATATCAACTTAAAATATACAACTTCTCTTTTAAAAAATATCTGATCATTGTGGTTATTTGAGATGCACTTCTTACAATTTGTTCATCAGTGCAGATGTTAGCAACCCACATGGGACAGCTAAAAATGTCTTTTCATTAAAGCCGATAAGAAAGTAAATCATATGCTCGAAATAAGGAAGCCCATATCTTCCTGCAGTTAGCAGGGATTTCTGAAGACTAAGTCATTATAAAATTAAAGTTCTAACTCCCAGGTTAATATTATTCCAGTATTTCTTTTATTGATTCTTTGTGCAGAAGAGTATAGACACCTCCCCTTGGATTCTTATTAGCAAACTACTGACAGAAACAGATGTTTGGATGTGGATATGCTTGTATTTTCTAAGGTAGCGAATACTGCCAATCAATACACTTTCAGTTCGATTTAATCTCTTGTACCTTCAGGATTTTGACTGATATCTAACAGTAAACATGCATAATTATTCTTTCATGCAACTTAGCCATTGGCAGTGATTTTGATGGCAGTAATTTTCCCTGCTGAGACTGCAAGTCATGATTCATCAGTTTTACTAGGATTATGAACCTTACCCAAGACTTTAAAAGTTTGTGGTTGATGATGATATTAACTCTTTAAGTATGTTAAGAATTAAGAAACACTCATTGAATGGCTTTCAGCAAGAGGCAGGAAACAAGTGCAAAATTAAATGTCTAGTTTGAAGTTTCTCAGCTATATGCTCATTTTTATGGTTGTTTATAGTTGTACATTTGTGTCATCAAAGCATAATGTTTAGATCAGATGATTGAAGCTATAGAGAAACAGAGGAAGGCTATTGTAATACCTCACATATCATATCAGCTTTGCTAGTATCATCCTAGCCATTTTTGACATTCCTTGAGCCCCCTTAATGAGAATGATAAAGTTCCCCATTGTTTAGGTAAAAAGGTGCGCC
Source organism: Sternotherus odoratus (assembly GCA_032164245.1). Taxonomy (NCBI): domain Eukaryota; kingdom Metazoa; phylum Chordata; order Testudines; family Kinosternidae; genus Sternotherus; species Sternotherus odoratus. Next base: position 78,312,115 of record JAVMKO010000005.1, on the reverse strand, counting down.
ATGAAGCTTTTGCCTCCTGAGGTTTGCTGTTTATGCTGTTGGCAGCCAGACAAACAGAGCATTAGTAGTAATGATTGCAGGATAGAAAAAACTGTTTTTTAAGAGGGCCCCCTTGTTTCTCCTATGGCTTTGTCTTCCGCAGGAAGTACTGTCAGTCAGCTGATTAGAAGAGCAGCCTGTTCTCAAGTGCCAGGCCTGAACCCCAAAGACTGAGCGGGGAGTGTACTCGATGAATATGGCTGAACCCGGTTACGTTGTCCAGGCTTCAGGAGACTCTAAAGGCCACTTCTAGAGTACAAAATATTTGTCATCTTGAGCCATTCATTAATACCACCAAATATCGGTGCTTGGCTCAGCAACATGGTTGATCTCGCAGCTAATGAATGACCAGCATTCCACGGAAAGGGAATGCCTGAAAAATTCAAAGCAATTTGACTGACGTTTAGAGGTCTATGATTAACATAGACCCAGAAGACCGATAGATATGTCACTTCCCCTCCCCTTGTCCTAATCCTCTTTCTTTACATTGTGCATGATGATGAATCTTGTATTTTGATGTATTTGAAAAAATTAACTAAAAATTATGTTTAAAAATCTGTGTCCAGAATAATCCAGTTAATGGTGAATTTCCTAACGCTTGCCTACTTGTTTGTCAAATTCGGGGTTTATCCACTAATTACACAGTGTTAGAATTATAGATCCATAAATACATTTTTTAATTAGAATCCTATCCTGAGAGTTCATTACTTCTTATAGGTTTCTGATTGGCCATCTTATACAACCATCATTTCTTCTCCCATTTCCTTATCTAAGAAAATGTTAGCTATTGTAATTCTAATCTGCTTCAATCTGCTCTACTCTCTCTTTTGCCTTTTCAGTGATTCTGCTGAGAAAAAAGAAACAGGTGAATGTTGCCCAGGAAGGATTAAAGGCGGGGCATAATGCAAATGTCTCCTGGATATAAAATAGAGAGTTATCAGGAAGAGTTTAACCTTGTGGAGGCAGAATTAAAGCAACCTAGGCTCTAGTCACAGCAGGAATCACAATCAGTTGGAACATTGTTTGTTTTTCTCACTTTTTTTTAAATGAAGTAGGATTGTGTGGAACATTTCATAGTGAAGAGTTGGACTGTGCTGATCCCAAATCCCAGAATTAATTTGAGGTGATTTCTTTCCATGTTTACTACGTGGCCTGTTTACATACTTTTTTTGTGGCTGTGGCTTTACATTTTTTTGCCTTAAATAAAACGAGCTGTTTTTGTTAAAATGCTTTTGAATTGATTTTCTGTCATGCAGGTAAATTAAATATTGTATATTGCAACCTAGATCAAAATACCTAGGTAACATCTTATCTAAAATCTACCTTCCATTACACTGCAACAACCCTGGTGACCCCAATTGGGGTAACACAGGGCAAAGAAAGGGAAGAATTTGACTCAGCACTGAATGGGTAATATTAGCTGGTGATTTCAGTTTGGGGTTGGGTTTTTAGTTTTATTGTTATTTTACTTGAGATGGTGAGTATGAATCCAAGTTAGAATGGAAATTAAATTTGATTACTGCAAGTTCTAACATGGCTAATTTTCAGTAGAGAGCTTGAGATTTTGGAGAGAATCCATTGGAACTGGGTGAACAATTCAGCAATCAGCTCTCGTCAGGACACAGAGGGAATAATCTCTGTTCAGAAAGAACAAACCACGCTATATAGATTAGGATCAGATTTGTTCACCCAGGCTTGAAATGCATTTTACTTGTTTGGGCAAGTAAAAAAACCCTTTTCACTGTCCCCTGGGTTATAAGTGTGCACCTCCTTAGCAACTCAAAAGCTGCCTGTGATGCATATGATTTTTCATCTAACACACTGCCAATTTCACAGGATTCAAATGAATGTATTTTTGTTTAAACTGTACCAGAAGTTGAGGTACAGCCATGGCACATGGGAACAGAACCCTTAAACTGCATTTTCTGTTAGTTAAAATAGCATCAACTGTAGGCAAAGCACTGAATGAAGAAGCCTGTGTGGGTATTTCAAGTAAACTGAATCAGCTTCCTAGTTCATAGTCAGTTTTTTAAACTTGTACAGTCCTGTTCAGTGTCGGAAACCACAAAATAAGTATCTTAAATTGAGCCATTACAAAACCCTTGTTTCAGAAATCACAAAGAATTAGTCTGCTTTAAGAGCTAACTGCCTGTTCATTTGCCAGCAATAAGTCTTACTTTGGCTATAAGTTAACATACGCATGTAGGAAACAAAAAAAATTCTCTAACCTCCTAAATGTAAAAATGACAAAATTATTAAAATTGTGTCCAAACTCAACTGTTCGGCCAGATTTAAAGCCAATATTATTTAAAGCAGACCCTCAAAACTGAATAGTTAATTTAACTCACAGATTTTGCAGTTTGGTTGGTTACTCATATGTTTCTTATAGGCTAACTTAAATATTCCCCTCTATAAGAAACTGAAACAAAAAAATCAAACTGCTTTGTTTAGGAAGTGGTCAAATAGGGGGATTTGGTAGAGACAGAGTCAGAGTCAATCAGTTTCTCCTCGTTACCTTTTGTCATAGTAAAAGAAAAATTGGACATTCCATTGTATTGAAAGACAGGAACATAACTGATAAAAATATTTTAACATAGAATCTAAATAAGCTGTGGAACTCACCCCCACAAGACATTATTGAGGCTAGCAGCTGTGCTACGTAGGCAGCTTCTCCCTCTGGTAAGCCTGGGGCCTGTCATAGGAAACACCCATTCAGATGAGCTTTAGCAGGACTACCAGACTAGGACTCTTGTTGCAGAAGCTAATGCATCCTAGAGGAGTTTGGGAAGGGATTAGTACTGACTTACCCAAATAAAAAAGTGTAGACACTACTTTTACAGCCAATTCTCTAATATTGCAAGAAGAGTTGCCCAGGCATACAATTCTCGTGTGAGTCATCCTATGCAAGGCATGAATAAAAGTTGTAGGATTGGACCCTACATTAGCTTTTGCTTCATCCCTTTTCTTTCCCATCCCCTTAGGGTTCTGCAAATGAAGGGGACACTGTGCCTGGGCCTTTTTCTTCCATGGCCAGTTTGGGGGGAAGCAGCCTGTTTAGCATTCCCCCACTTCTAAAGGCACCCTACTCTCCAAAAGAGTGATTTACAGGACCAGCAGTTACACAGAAAGGAGGAAGTCAAATGGGGTGAGATGGGACCATGAGAAGAATGATGCTCTGTACATCATTCTTAGATACCACAAGTGTGTGTAGAATAAGTGCCTAGGCAGAGAATTTTTCCTCTGGCAACCAGCAGGGAATCCTCTTAAAAGTTCATCACCAACTTTTCAGTTTAGGCTATGCTAGCTATTGAACCCCTGCCTTCTGGGGATATTTCCTGGCAGAGAAGTTCCTTTGCAGCCAGGCTGCCAGAAACAGGATAGTGGGGGTCCCAGAGCTGGTTTCTAGGCACAGATTTCGAACGGCTCTGGACACAACCTCCCAAGGTGATGCTGTGCTCAAAAGGACTAATGCAGTCCTGCGATGCATAAATAGGGAACCCATGAGTAGGAGTAAAAAGGTTAAATAACCTCTTTATTTGGCAATAATGTGAGCACAGCTGGAATCCTGTGTCCAGTTCTGGTGTCCCTCATTCCAGAAGGATGTTGATAAATTGGAGAAGATTCAGGGAAGAATGATTAAAAGATTAGAAAAACATGCCTTATAGCCGTGGTCTTCAAACTGTTTCATAGAGGAACATTGGGGGGAGTCAGGGCATGCATCAGGCCTAGAAAAGCCCCACAGGGAATGGGGAGGGAGCGCCAGCCAGCCCCAGCTCTGCCCTCATTCCCTCTCCACCCCCAGCTCCTCCCACAACCACAGTTCTGCTCCCAGCTTTGCCTTTAACCCAAGCACTTCTGCTGAGGAAGCCTGGGCACTAATGGAGGGGGGTACAGATGGATTCTATTACTGGTAACGGTGGGTACAACAGGAAAAGTTTGGGCATCACTGCCTTTTAAAGATACACTCAGGCAGCTGAATTTAATTAGCTTAACAAAGAGAAGGTGAAGGGGTAATTGCATTACAGTCTGTAAGACCTTATATGGGGAACACATATTTGACAATGGGCTCTTCTGTCTAGCAGTGAATGATATAACACAATCCAATGGCTGGAGGTTAAAGTTAGACAAATTCAGACGGATATAAAGCATACATTTTAACAGTGAGAGTAATTAACCATTGGAACAATTTACCTAGGGTCGTGGTGGATTCTCCGTCACTGACAATATTGAAATCAAGTTTGGGTATTTTTCTACACGATCTGCTCTGGGAATTATTTTGGGGAAGTTTTACGGCCTGTTTTTTACAGGAGGTCAGGCTAGATTATCATGGCAGTCCCTTCTTGCCTGGGAATCTGTGAATCATGCTATGAATCATCCTTCTCCTCCCCCCCCCCCCCCCCCCCTCGGTGGGGAATTACTCGAGTTGGGACTTCTGATTTACTGAGAACTAGTGTCGTTGAGATTTAGTGCTATCAAAGCTCTTAAACCATAACTATATTACAAGAGTTGTGGAAATTTACCAACTGCAATGCGATCCCTCCACAGAAAAGTCAGAATTTTTCTCAGTTCCTATTGTGCTTACCCAAATGAAGAGAAATTACTGTGAAAAAGAGGACATTGCAGTGAATGAATGCTTTTGATTTTACTTTGAGGTTCAAAGATATCTTGTGGGAGAAATGTCTTGCATGTTTTGGTTTTAGTTCAGCTGTTTAACCTTAATAGTTTTTTTATGTTAAAAGGAAGTTTGTAGCTTATGGGAATCCCAGAATGAATGAGCAAAGAGTGGGAATTATCATATGATCTAAAGGCTGTGTGGGTCTTAAAGCCCAGATGCAGAAATATGCAAGAGACATCTTAGAGGTAGGCGTTTATTGCAGTTGCACTCTGCTAGGCTATTCCTCTGAAAGCTTAAAAGTATGACTGGCAGAGGATGTATGTTTTCTATATGTTAAACAATAAATGGGACCTTTGAACTTTAGAGAATATTAAACAAGTATTTGCTGTACTATCAATCTGACCTCATTCCGTTATTTATTGTTTGTTTGGCCGCTAATGTGCTCTTTGTGTGGGCATTGTTCTCGCTCACTCGTTCTTATAAAGTTCCTATATCACCAAATTAAAAGAATATCTCCCTGTCCAAAATGTTACAATACAAAACTTAATGTAATTATATGAACAACTTTTGTAGTATGAGAATTGGCTGTTAGGGAGATCTCTGTTAAATATCTATCACCATTAAAAAAAAATAAGTGGGAGAATGATGATTTTACAGCATTACAAAACATTTAATTTACTTTCAGCAAATGAAAAATTGAAGTGTTGGTATAAATTGCCCAAAAATGGTATGACTCATCTTAAAACAATATATTTTAAGGACATTGAAATATACAAACATTTTACAACTTTATTTTTCTGCAAAGGGAGTCTGGGAAAACACAGCCAAATAGTCACACCCTCCATTCCTTTTCTTAAAAAATTTAATAGTTTTACTAATAAATTTGCCCACTTCTCTTTTATATAATTTTCTGTTGAACTGACCATTTTTTAGTTCAATTAAACTTTTCCTCTCTTTGAAGACATTCTTTTTGAGCAACCATACACAAAGAAATAATTTATCAGGAAATCTTGGAGAGTTAGATAGATACTCTCATAGTTAATGATCCAATATTTGTGTGTGTGTCTGTATCAGAGGGATTTTTTAATTTTCCAAAATGAAGGTGCTAAAATCACCTGTGATGAACCAAACCCAGAAGTTCATTGATATCACAAACAGGTTATAATGCTGGAGTAGTGCAAATGCTCCCCAACTATTTCCATTCTAGTGAAGCTACGAGTTAAAATGTAACTTTAAATGTATGTTTCTCATCAATTTCAATCCCCATCTCATTTTACGAAATCACAAAATGGAGTTGTCAGAGACAAAGTGAAGCCTGTGGTTTTTATGTCATGTATGCTCTTATCTATGTCAGTAAACACAGCACTTTGGATTTGTGTTTTATCCCCGATCATCAGGTGTGTTTTTAGGGGATTTGCAGCCCTTGTTATGAAAAATGCTAATGTGTTTCTTTTTATAATAGAGGACCTATGAAAATGAAACAAAATACTATATAGTGGGTGGAGGAAGAATGAGTGCTCTTTAAAATGTCAAACATGACAATAACTTTTTTAACAGATTTAAACATTTTATGATAACTCTTTCAAAAAAAATCTTTGACTCCTGTTGCATGCCTGTGTTAATAAGCATGAACTAATTACATTAAATATATTACAATGCATATTATACATACATTATATTTTAAAATGTATTTAAATTTAAATACATTAAATTAGCCTTCCCCCAGCAGGCAGCAGTCTCCCTGTACCATCCCGGTCAAACTTAATATATAAGAATGATGGTCTGTTGCCATGTCTCTCACATTGTGGGTAGAAAGTAATCAAACATATTTTAATAGATTAGCTGCATGGATTTTTACTTTATTTCCAGTCCTTAGTGTGTATATCCTGGGAATGCCAATAAATAAGTGTTCTATGATGCCAGAGATCAGCTAACCATAGAATTGTAGGGCTAGACCTCAGGAGATCCTGTAGTTCATACACCCACATCCCTCTTAATACTGAGGCAGGATTAAGTATATCCAGATCATCCCCTACAGACGTTTGTTTAACCTGTTTTTAAAATGATAGGGATTCCACAACCTCCATAGGTAACCTGTTGCAATGCTTAACTATCTCTATGGTTAGAAAGTTTTTCTTAACATCTAATCTGATTTGCCTCTTGCTGCACACTAACTTCTTGTCCTCTCCTCGGTGGATGTGGAGAACAATTGATGAAATATGTAAAGGTTGTTATAAGGAAGACAATGAAGACTTATGTCCCCCTTCAGCCCTTCTTTATGTTAAACATGACAAATTATTTCAATCTTTTCCACAGATCATGTTTTCCAAACCCCTTATCATTCTTGTTGCTCTCTTCTGGACTCTATCCAATTTGTCCACATCTTTCATATATCATAGCACACAGAACTGGACACAGTACTCCAGCTGAGGCCTCACCTGTGCTGAGTAATGCAGGACAATAACTTCCAGTATCTTACATACAACATTCCTGTTAACACACCACGGAATGATATTAGCATTTTTTGGTATTGAACACTGTTGGTTCATATTCAATTTGTGTTCCACTATAATCCCCAGATCCTTTTCAGCAGTAGTATTGCCTACCTAGTTACTCCCCAATTTGTATTTGTGCATTTGATTCTTTTTAATTGAATTTCATCTTGTTGATTTCAGGCCAATTCTCCAATTTATCAAGATCATTTTGAATTCTAATCCTTTCTGCTCAAAGTGCTTGCAGCCCTTCTAAGCTTGGTATCAACTGCAAATTTTGTAAGCAAACTCTCTCCATCATCCATGTAGTTAATGAAAATATTGAATAGTACCAGACTTAGAACAGACCTCTAGAGAACTCCACTTGATAAGTCCTTCCAGTCTGACACCAAATCCTTGATAACTACTCTTTTAAAATGGTAACAAAGAGTCCTGTGGCACCTTAAAGACTAACTAAAGTATTGAAGCATAAGCTTTCGTGGGCTAATACCCACTTCGTCGTATGCAAGCAGCATAACAGCATATCAGCAGCATAACAGCAGCATAACTCTTTGTTACCTCTGCTATTCCAGACTAACACGGCTACCTCTCTGATTCTTTTAAAATGGTCTTTCAACAAGTTATACATCTACCTTATAGGTGAAATTACTAGACTCTATTGCCCTAATTTTCTTATAAGAATACCATGTGGTACTGCATCAAAAATTACTAAAGTCCAGATATATCATATCTACTTCTTCCCCTCTTATCCACTCAGCTAGTTACCCTGTCAAAGAAGGAAATTAGATTAGCTATCAACCGATCTCAACCCACACTTCTCTGGCACAGTGGAACTCTCAATAATAAGAGAAAAGCTCATCTGGGTGAGAGATAGAACTTCCTGTGGGTGGGGCCATCAGACTGTGGAATGAACTCAAGCAAGAGCTACGGGTCATCACATACCACACCACTTTCCTCTCCAATTGCAAGATGTTTCTTTCACCTTGCTATGTGTTTGTTAGTAAAGGCAACAGGTATATTTATTTAAAAACAAAAACAACCCCCCCCTCCCCCCCCAAAAAAACACAACTCTCCACTGCATATGCTCCCATCCCTGGGGAGAGGATGCAGAAACAAAACAATAATGTGATAGATGTATAGTCACATTGCTTAATGTACTACTGAAAGGCGCTCAAATACTACAGTGAGGAGCACTATATAACAACATAGAGAGAATAGACTAGATTAGAAATAGACATGATTTGTTCTTGTGACTTATCACCTTATTCTCTAGATTTGGACAAATCAATCGTGGATAACAAAAGAAGTTTCCCCTAAAGTAGACAAGCCTTAAACCATGTAGCCCTTTTAGATTATAACTAACACTTTGAACTACTGAATGAAATCCTGAATCCCCTCAGCCTCCCCACAGCTTTAGAAGCCAGTGGGGAGTTTTTCCATTGATTTCAATAGACCCAGGATTTCACCTACAGCACCTAACACTATTTCATGAAACAAGATTTAAACTTTTAATACTTCATGAATCTTTCAGTGGGTAAGGAAAATGGAATGAGAACTAAGCCATCATGATCTAGTTTACTAAAGATCTGAGTTTTTCAGACCAAGAACACAATACTTTTGGCTGAATAATAGTCTTTACAGATGCTGTGCCTCAAATAGGCTCACCCAAATAGAAAAAAAATCTTTAGATTTAGAGCAGGAGCTTACTATATCTCATAGTTTAGCCACTTGAGCATTTCGAATTATATACATGTATGAATAAATGGAAAAAAATAGTGTTCTCTAATGATAAACTTGAAATACTAAACACTAAAGCCAGGAAATTCCAGATTGCTCCCACAATACTGCATAGGGATCACTGCATATACTACATTCTATTCCTATTTTGCTTATTAAATGTCAACTTTTAGGTATTATTTATATTGCTGTGTCTCAGGAAACATGAAGTGTGTAGCCTGGCTGTTAATTTTAGTGGGAAAACCTTAGATTTTGGAATTGTTGAGCTCTTGAATACTTGGTCTTCTAACTTGTTTAATTGCTAATATTTAATTTTGCATTAGCTTCTGACTTACATAATATAAAGTAATAAAAGATGTGCATCATTCCATATTTCTGGTGTGCTGGAGTAAAGAGTGTAGAATTCAGCAATAATACTTTTCACTTCTGTGGCGCCTAAGCAGATAACATCTTAAGCAACACTAAGAGTTCTGTGTGGCTCAAAAGCTTGACTCTCTCACCCACAGAAGTTGGTCCTATAAAAGATATTACTTCACTCACCTTGTCTCTCTAATAGAGTGGAAACAGTTGCTGAGTAACCTACAAGGATAAGATGTTCACACTTATGCATGAGTGTCTGGAAAAATGAAATGACATCTTTCACATAGGCTACTCTTTCCTATACTGAAAGTGATCTTCCAAAGTATTAAGTTAAGCAGGTATCAGAAATTGTGAACCATTTTGCATTAAACACTTTACAGAGACCAAAGAATAGGTATAATTCGGACAGTAGGAATACAAGGTTCTCTATAGCTGTCCAGAAACCCTGGCCTGAAAGGGCTTGCTTTGTGTCCTTACAGTAATCTCCATGGCCCATTCAATCCTTGGCCTGTTTGCTGAGGCTGACAAGGGAATCAACTGTGATGGCTCGTGGAGAACTAAATTATATACTGAGAATCAGAAAATGACAGTATGGTCCTTCCTAAAGCATGCCTGCTCATGTGGCATTGAAGGTACAACTCAGGCCCCCTCTGCTCCAAAAACACCCCCCCCCCCCCAAGTTGATCTGAAGAATAGTTTTTAATTGTAGCAGTATGAAAAGTTTGTATCTTCTATGGGTCTGATAGAGGATGATAGTTATACATGTTTGAACTGGTCTGAGTTTTTAAAATATATATATTTAAATAATCAATACTTTGTAGATGATCCAAAGTTGCTGCTTAGCTCTCTTTGAGCTCCAGGTTCAGTTCTAAGGTTCCTTTTGATTTGTGCGGACATTAAAGATTCCATACCCAAAGTAGCAGTTTGTGTTCATGGTTTAAAATTACTTTAATTGATGTTAGCCACAGTTTAATCTCTTTTTTTCTTCATCTCTGTCTACTGTGCCGAGGGTCACATAGTGGAATAAACAAATGATCTGATTCAGGGAACCTTATTGACCATTTTTGTTTGGAATGATAGGATGCACTGATGGGAATCCAGTGGTAAAAGAAGCATTTAATTCAGAGGATGCCCAGTGTTCTCTGCAAAATCCATTTGTTGTGTAATGGCTGTTCTGTAGTGGCGCCTACTTTAATTAAGGCTCTGACAGTATTTCCATTATAAACTATGTTTTAAGAGGTTTATTACTCAACTGTAAAAATGTGCTCCAGGCTGAGACTTGATCATAGAAAGTCTCAGCATAAAAGCATTTTCTTAAATTTTGAAAAATAAATTAGCTTTAAGTTATACAAGTACAGTTTGAAAGACACTATTCTTCAGCTGTGCAACTAAAACAGCTTTTATTTATGAAAAGAAAATGTGTCCCACTCACTTTTGTAAACAAGAGGGGTGAATTTTAAAAGGCCAACATCAAATGTTTAACTTAGGACACAGTTGATAGTGAAATGTGCATTTTAAATTGTTACACAATTTTAGTTTCAATATTTAAAGTATCATTATTATTACTATTAAATATTTACATTATGGTAACACCAAAGGCCCCAGTAGAGTTTGACGTCTGTGCTACAAGTTTGAGTATGTGCTACAAACATAAAAAGAGACAGTCCATGTGCTGGAAGTTTTATAATCTAACAGAAGAAGGGAAAAGATAGGAATGTAACCCATGAGCTAATATGTATGGTGACACCCCAACAACTCTGTTGGTTACATATGGTGTAGATGGTATTTTTCCAGTTGTGGCAGAGGTAGGAAATTAAATTTTAGTGTGGAGGCAGGTTTATGGCGTGAGGTGGTAGAAAGTAGAACAGCTTTTAAGCTTTGTGACCTGTTTGTGCTTCATTTATTGGCCTTTTTTTCTTTGGTTGGTTTTTTAGGGTGCGGGGTTGGCCTCTTGGTTAACTAGATGAGTTTCTATGCTATTTGATTAATTACTCTGCTGTAGGAGAGACAATTTAAAGCCTATTGTTGCAACTTCAATAAGAATAGCTTCCTTTTTCAACAGTGCTTTTGAGGAAGATTGACAGAAAGCTGGAACTCCTTTCGGCAAAAAATTGGAGCGTGCGCGTCTGGCCTTGGGAGTTCTCTAGTGCATTACTCAGTATTAGAATTCTGTGTGTGCTTTCATGAAAATTACTTTGTATTTCCTTTTCTCAGGTGTAAAACAGCTCTACTGCTTCTCAGTAGCCAATGCAAATGGGTGAAAACTTGGTGCATGCCCATACATTGTATTTTTCTTTTTGACATTTTGTTTGACAGCTTGTTTAAGAAAGGTATCGGTGTAGTTTTTATGGGTCTTAGGTACAAAAGGTGAAGTGGTCCAAGCTTACAACCAGGCTGTTTTTATTTCCTTAAGAGGTTTTTACTGTTACTGGGAGTTCATTACTGTCCCAGCTATGAGTATTATATAATACTAGCATAAGTGCCCGGCGCTGCTCGGGTCAGTCGGAGGTGGGGAGGTGGCAGACAGCTGACACCCCCTGACCAACCCCAACACCCACCCCTCACCCCTCACCCACCCCAACACCTTCCCACCCCCCCAAGCAAACCGGACACCCCCACCTCACCCCCCGACCGAATCCGACACCCCCACCTCACTTACCGTCCCACCAAACCCAACTCAGATCCGTCGCAGGGGGGGAGGGGGCCCAGAGCCGAGGGATTCCGGGGACCTTCGCAGGTGGGGGGGGGGCGCAGTGAGCTGATGTAGTCCGGGGTTCCGTTGGGAGGGGGGAGGGGCAGAGAACTGAGGGATCTCTGGGGTTCCGTTGGGAGGGGGGAGGGGCAGTGAGCTGAGTGATCTCCGGGGTTCCGTTGGGAGGGGGGAGGGGCAGTGAGCTGAGTGATCTCCGGGGTTCCGTTGGAGGGGGGAGGGGCAGTGAGCTGAGTGATCTCCGGGGTTCCGTTGGAGGGGGGAGGGGCAGTGAGCTGAGTGATCTCCGGGGTTCTGTTGGAGGGGGGAGGGGCAGTGAGCTGAGTGATCTCCGGGGTTCTGTTGGAGGGGGGAGGGGCAGTGAGCTGAGTGATCTCCGGGGTTCCGTTTGGAGGGGGGAGGGGCAGTGAGCTGAGTGATCTCCAGGGTTCCGTTGGAGGAGGGAGGGGCAGTGAGCTGAGTGATCTCCGGGGTTCCGTTGGGAGGGGGGAGGGGCAGTGAGCTGAGTGATCTCCGGGGTTCCGTTGGGAGGGGGGAGGGGCAGTGAGCTGAGTGATCTCCGGGGTTCCGTTGGGAGGGGGGAGGGGCAGTGAGCTGAGTGATCTCCGGGGTTCCGTTGGAGGAGGGAGGGGCAGTGAGCTGAGTGATCTCCGGGGTTCCGTTGGGAGGGGGGAGGGCCTGTGAGCTGAGTGATCTCCGGGGTTCCATTGGGAGGGGGGAGGGGCAGAGAACTGAGGGATCTCCGGGGTTCCGTTGGAGGAGGGAGGGGCAGTGAGCTGAGTGATCTCCGGGGTTCTGTTGGAGGGGGGAGGGGCAGTGAGCTGAGTGATCTCCGGGGTTCCGTTGGGAGGAGGGAGGGGCAGTGAGCTGAGTGATCTCCGGGGTTCCGTTGGGAGGGGGGAGGGGCAGTGAGCTGAGTGATCTCCGGGGTTCCATTGGGAGGGGGGAGGGGCAGAGAACTGAGGGATCTCCGGGGTTCCGTTGGAGGAGGGAGGGGCAGTGAGCTGAGTGATCTCCGGGGTTCCGTTGGAGGGGGGAGGGGCAGTGAGCTGAGTGATCTCCGGGGTTCCGTTGGAGGAGGGAGGGGCAGTGAGCTGAGGGATCTCCGGGGTTCCGTTGGGAGGGGGGAGGGGCAGTGAGCTGAGTGATCTCCGGGGTTCCATTGGGAGGGGGGAGGAGCAGTGAGCTGAGTGATCTCTGGCGTTCCGTTGGAGGAGGGAGGGGCAGTGAGCTGAGGGATCTCCGTGGTTCCGTTGGGAGGGGGGAGGGGCAGTGAGCTGAGGGATCTCCGGGGTTCCGTTGGAGGAGGGAGGGGCGAGCTGAGCGAGTGCGGTGTCTGTTGGAGGGGGTATTATGACATCATCAGCACCTAACTGCCCAGCTGATGTGATTGGCCCTGAAAGACTTTCACCCCTGGGGGGCGTCAGAGGTGAGATCCGAAAATTTTTCGACCCTTACCAAGATCTAGACCCCAAGACCCCTCACTGTACCAAATTTCAAGTCTCTGGCTCAAACGGTGCGGGAGGAGTTCGCTGTCATACGTACATACATACATACATACATACATACACTCATACATACACCACTTGACTTTTATATATATAGATTTCCCACACCTCCTTTAGCTGCTAATTCTGGTATTATTTACAAGCACAGCTGACCTGTTAACATAAATTAGCAATAGAGCAGAAGTATCAAGCTCCCAGTGCAGATGCAGATAATTTAAAAAATATTCATTGTGCACTAAGCGTCTAGTCATTATGGTTCAAAGTTACCCTCCCCGCCGTGATTGGGCCACTCACCTCAAAGTAGTGTTAACTATGAAATCTAAAGTTACCATCTTAACAACCAAGTATTCAAATAATTCAGGCATACTCTGGTAGTTAAACAATTCAATCCAGATAACTATGTGCACAAAGGGGAAGATAATCAAAGGGCTGAATTAACTGTTATCCTAGAAATCCTTACAATCACCTTTTCCATCTGTGGGATGAATAACTCTACTAGCTACAAGTTTGCTTTGACCATGTTTTATTCCCCAACTTCAAACAAACTTTCTGCTGTATCAGTGGCATTTCCACTGTCGATGAAAGATGATTGATAGTCCCTACTTTGTAGTGCTACTGCTGAGCCATGCACTTAATTGAAAATGTAATTCTACCCTTTCTACAGTATAAGTTTAATTCTGTTGTTGTAGAGATGTTTGCTCTAATTCTGTATCATAAGTTCTGCATCAGTTTTTCCTCACATTCTTTTTCTAAGGGACTTAGCTTTGTCAGACGGTCTAACTAACTGATGAAAACCACGAAGAGCATCAAAAGAAATATGTCTGAGACCTTGTAAAAGATTTTGAAATGTCAGTGGTCCATTTTAAGTAGCTACTCTATGAAATATATACAGTTACTGTATACACGTGTACAGTATGTGTAATAGGGTTGTGTCTACAGTGTAGTCATTTCACAGTTCACTGCAAGTCTCACAGTATTTGGCTAGTTCCTTGAGATATGATGATTTGAGAATCTTACTTTTCATTTTTTAAAATGAAGTTTGTAGCGTGGATGGTTGTAGAGAGAAGCTGTAAAACATGAAACCGTGAAGGCTCAAAAACTAGGAGGAAAATAAAAAGAAGCCAAAGATTATTATTTTAAGTCATGATTTTTGGAGGCCTGACTCATGATTTTTGAATGTAATATTTCCAAATCCAACCATTCATATAAAGTAGTCTTAAAAGTTGTTTGTCTTCCGGGACTGAGATTGTCTCACTATTCATACAATATAATCGAAGCTATAGAAACACTCTTCTCATTCTTTTCACTGCTGTTCCACTCTGGCGCACCAGGTGGCAATGCTATCATCATTTCATGTATGGGCATATCCCTCTGAACAAATCCGGACATCCTGGTTTCAAATGCAAAGGATGCCATCTCTGTGTGTTCTTATAGTCCCTTGAGCCTGCCATCCAAGTAAACTTGGCCACAAGCTAGGAGAACCACCATGCAAATTGTTTCCGTTGCAGGGGAGGGAAATCTACTTTCAGACTGAGTTGGCCACAGCAAAGCGCACTGAGGTGCAGGGGGAAGCTCACAGCAAACAGAGGCCAGTTTATGTTCACTTTGTCTCTTCACAGCCTGTGTTGACACCAAGAAACAACTTCCATATTCTGTTTTATTTTCATTTTTTTCTTACCAGCTGCAAATCAATTTGGGATACTCCTTTAATTCATCTGTAATTGATACTAATTCCTCTGTTTTTCTCTTGTTTTTATGACTCCTTTGTCACTATGACTCTGTTGCCAAAATGAGAGGCTTTCATGAAACAGCTGTGCCTTAAAATGGATTATCCAATAAAACCATCCAGACAGTTGCTATCTTCAAACTGGGAGCCTGCTTGTTAGCTGTGCTAGGCAGGAGTTTTATTTATGGGAGCTTGCCTCCAATTATTGATTCAGTTTAGTCTTTCTTATATCAAGTCACACTCAGAATGAGAAGCCAGAGTCCTCCTTCAGTCAAAGAACACTAGGATGCAAGAAAACATTACTTTTTCAGATATGTTTGTATTTTGCCTGAAAAACAGAGGACAGAGGGCTGTATGACCCAACACATGGGAAAAACAAAAGACAGACTTTCTCTATGTAACTCACACTCAACTAAAGCAGTAGGAACTATAGAGACTGGCCTAACCACTCCTGATCCACAGAGCTTATTTCTCATGGTTCACCTTTAAAGCAGCTTTAGTGTGCGCAAGATTCAGTGCAGTAAGACACCTCTGCATATCCTCTGACCCAAATTCATTAGATATGGATCCCCGCTGCTTGCAAAAACACAGGGTATATTTTAGCCAGTGTACCTAAACTGGGTGCTCATAACCCCAACCTAAGAAGATAATCCTTATGGAAGGAAGTAAAAGGTATGAATAAACCTCCCATGTGTTTCTTTCTTCCCTAGATAGGCAGAAAAGCAACATCTAGATAAACAGGGACCACAGATTTTCTTTCAGCTATCACTGAAATCTTTAAACTGCACTGTGGTATCAGAGTCTATTTATTCTAAAATTGGTTAGTAAATTGTGCTGCCTGGCTGTGCTGCTTGTGTTTCTAGCTCTGGACTTCCTATATTGCTCTTGCTTTTTTTGCCAAACAGCTGTTGGCGGTTCCTAGCGCTTTCCAGGAGGGAGTGGGGAGCGGCGTGCTCAGAGGAGGAGGTGGGGCAGGGGTGGGACCTCATGGAAGAGGTGGAGTGAGGGTGGAGCCAGGGGCAGCGAGGAGGGGGGGCTGTCAGTGATGCGGCCCTCGGTCCAGTGCACTAGTCCTCATGCGGCCCTTGTGGTCATTTGAGTTTGAGACCCCTGATGTAGACCCTGCTGACATGTGCTAACAGTTCTTTAGTGTGCTTTGAACTACCCCACTTTTGAAACAGGAGCTTGCTCCAAACTAAATGATCGTGTTGACATGCTCTAAAATATTCTAATCTGACCTCCTACATATCATAGGCCATTAAATTCCATGTAGGTACCCCTGTATTGAGCCTGATTACCTTGTGTTTGACGACAGCATAGCTTCTGTTTGGCAAAACCATAACTTCCAGAAGGGCATCCAGTTTTAGTGTGAAGACTTCCTTGGATAGTCTTTTCCAACTGTAAATTATCTTCACTATTAAACATGTATGCCTTATTTCCAATTTGAATTTGTCTGACTTCAGTTTCCAGCTATTGGTTCTTGTTATGTCTTTCTCTGCAATATTGAAGAGCCCTTTTTAGTACCCAGCAGGTTCTCCCCATAGGTAGTCAAGTCACCTCTAACCTTTCTTTTGGATAAGCTAAATACATAGAGCAAAGTCTCATTTCTCTGTAAGGCATTCTCTCCAGTTTTCAAACCTTTATATGCACCGTCTCCAACATCCTTTTTTAAAATGTGAACACCAGAACTGTATCCAGCATCAGTCTCACCATTGATGCATGCAGAGTTAAATCACCTCCCCTCTACTCACTGCTCCCCTTTATTTATTCACCAAAGGGTCACATTAGCCTTTTTTTTTTTTTTTTTGCCACAGCATCACACTGGGCTCTCCTGTTCAATTTCTTGTCCTGTATGAGCCCTAAATTCTTTGCAGAGTCAGTGCTTTCCAGGATATTGTCCCTTATTCTATAGGTACAACCTGCATTCTTTGCTCCTAGATGTATAAATTGCATTTGGCTATATTAAAAATTCATTGATTAAATGGATAGATTTGTGTGTGACTGCTCTGTCCTCATCAGTATTTACCACTCCAATGTTCATGTCATCTGCAAATTTTTATCAGCAGTGATTTTATTTACCGACAGATAATTGATAAAACATTGAATAGTATGCCCCTAGTACTGATCCCTGCAGAACCTTACTAGAAGCACCCCCATTTGATGAGGATTCCCCATAGGCAATTACTTCTTGAGATCTGTCATCTAGCCAGTTCTTAGTCCTTTGTTGATATTGCATAGTGTTCATTTTTTAAATCAGAATATTGTGTGGTGCTGCCTTAGAAAATAAACTGTATTGCAGCTGCAGTTATCTTTATCAACCAAACATGTACTTTCATCAAATTATTGTTTGATAAGACATTTCCATAAAACACATTAACTGACATTATATTCCTATGCTTTAATTCTTTATCAGTTGAATTGTTTATCAGCTTTTCCACTATTTTGCTTGGGATTGATCTCAGACTAGCCAGCCTGTAGTTACCCGGGTCACCCCGCTTGCCCTTTTAGAATTTATCACAACACTAATACTCTTCCAGTTTTCTGGAATTTCCCCTATATTCCAAGATTTATTAAAAATGATCAGTAGGCTAGATATCTTCTCAGTCAATTATTTTAAGACTGTTGGGGTTTTATAGTACAGTGTTATTATTGTATACAATCAGTTGATTCAATTGATAATTCTTTGGAGTTCAGGCCCCTGTTCTCTCCTGGGTATCTGTACCCTAATTGTCACATAAATGAAGAACAGAAATATTTATTAAACACTAGTGCCATTTTTGCGTCATCATTAAGTTTTACCATCTCTAACTATAGTGGGCCTATGCCATTACAAGGATTTCTTTTGTTCTAATGCACTATTGAAAACTCCGTATTCTCTTTAGCCAAAGGTTCACAGAGTAGTTGTGGTGGTGATGCCACTACTGTCGCTGTTCAGTATAGTGAATAACAACAAATTGCTCTGTAGGGTGGAGAATTCTGCTTCTTAGCCTTGGTTCTGCGGTTTCCTATAAAAGTTTGCTTAATTTTATGCTCGCTCAGGAGAAAAAAAAAGTAATTCTCAAGCTTTTCACATGTTCAGTAACAATGGAAATCTTCAGGGAATTTTGGTAAATTCTACTGGGGGATTTCCTAAAACCTGCAGAATTTCTGCAAGTTTCATTCACACTTCCTACTCTGTCACTTTAATGTATTAATCTATATATATAAAAAAGTCAAATGGTGTATGCGTGCGTGTATGTACGTGCACTTACTCCTTCCACACCGTTTGAGCTAGAGACTTGAAATTTGGTACAGTTATAGGTCTTAGGGTCCTAATCAGGGTAAGAGTCGAAAGTTTTTCAAATTTCACCTCTGACTCCCCCAGGGGTGAAATTATTTAAAGGCCAATCACATCAGCTGGGCAGCTGCTGTTCTCTGTGACATAGTTATGATGTCATAATACCCCCTCCAACGGACCCCGCACTCGCTCAGCTCTCTGCCCCCTCCCCCCTCCAACGGACCCCGCACTCGCTCAGCTCTCTGCCCCCTCCCCACCTCCGACAGACCTGAGTTGGGTTTGGTCGGAGGGTAAGTGAGGTAGGGGTGTCGGGTTTGGTCGGGGGTGAGGTGGGGGTGTCAGGTTTGGTCGGGGGGTAAGTGAGGTAGGGGTGTCGGGTTTGGTCAGGGGGTGAGGTGGGAGTGTTGGGTTTGGTCGGGGGTGGGTGGGAAGGTGTTGGGGTGGGTGAGGTGTGAGTGTTGGGGTTGGTCAGGGGGTGTTGGGTTTGGTGGGGGGATAAGGTGGGGGTGTTGGGTTTGTTTGGGGGGGCGAGGAGGGGGGTGGGTTTGGTTGGGGGGAAAATGAGGTGGGTGTGTCAGGTTTGGTCTACGGGGGGTGAGGTGTGGGTCATGGGGTGTTGGTAGGGGGGTGACGTGAGGGTGTTGGGTTTGGGTGGGGGGGTGAAAATGTGAGTCGGGGTTGGTCGAGGGGTAAGTGATGTGGGGGTGTCGGGTTTGGTCGGGGGGTGAGGTGGGGGTGTCAGGTTTGCTCTCTGCCCCCTCCCCCCTCCAACGGACCCCGCACTCACTCAGCTCTCTGCCCCCTCCCCACCTCCGACGGACCAGAGCAACGCCGGGTATTTTCGCTAATACCAGATATTTGGATATAAGCAGAGTCCTTTAACATCTTAACATGATACTAAAGTGAGATGTCAGTTACTCAGAGTTTATGTTCTCTATAACATTGGTTCTCAAACTGGGGGTTGTGACCCCTCAGGGGGTCACGGCCCACTTTTGTGGGAGTCATGAGCCCCAACCCCCATGGCAGGCTGCCGGCTCCAGCTCTGATCCCCGTGGCAGGTGACCCGGCCCCTGCAGCGGGCTGCCGCTCCAGCCCTGATTCCACGGGGCAGAGTGGCGGGGCGGCGAGCCCTGACCCTGGAGTGGGGCAGCGGTGAACGAGCCCCGACCCCAGACCCCGGAGTGTGGTGGCGGGGCGGCGAACCCTGACCCCAGGCTGGGGCGGCGGGGCGGCAAGCGCTGACCCTAGGCTGGAGCAGCGGGGCTGCAAGCTCTAAGCCCCGACTCCAGGGTGGAGCGGTGGGGCTGTGAGCCCCGACCCTGGGGCAGAGCGGCAAGCCCCGACCCCAGGCTGGAGCAGCAGGGCTGCAAGCCCAGAGCCCTGAACCCAGGGCAGAATGGCGGGCCGGCGAGCCCCGAGGCCTGACCCCACCTTGGCGGAGGGGCTGTGAGCTGCAAGCCCCGACCTCAGGGTGGAGCGGCAAGCCCTGACCCCAGCATGGCGGAGGGGCTGCAAGCTCTGACCCAGAGTGGAGGGGCTGTGAGCCCCGAGCCCTGATCCCCACGCGGCGGGGCTGTGAACTCCGACCCCAGGGCAGAGCTGTGGGGCTGCGAACCAGGAGCTCCAACCCTCAACTCCGGTGCTGGCAGGTTGCTGTGAGCCTGAGCCCCAAGCTGAGCCCTGACCCCAAACCCTGTGCTGGGCTGCGAGCCCCAACTCCGATCCCTGCACCAGGCTATGAACCCTGACCCTGGATTGCTTCAGGTCATTAATTATTGTCAAGTATTAAAATAAAAAATAAGTTTTCCACTTGTATTTAATTTGATAAATATGTTTCAGTCTTAATTTAAAAGCAGTGAGAAAAGCAGTGCAAAATTCTTTTAAAGCAATCAGGTTTAAATTTACTATTTAACATAGTATTAAATATCAAAAATGTGTTTTTAATTTCTAATGGGGGGGTCGCACTCAGAGGCTTGGTGTTCAAAAGGAGTCGCCAATACAAAAAGTTTGAGAACCGCTGCCTAGAATACCCACAGCCCCATCACAGGAAACCAGCACTTTGCAGAAACTAAGACAATTACCACCACTGTAACCCTACATTTTAAAGGCCATAGGAACTGTCGATCAGTTGAGAAACCCAGGCTGGACTTGTGACCTTGTGGTTAGCACACTGTGGGTGAAACCCTCCCCTTTGTTAGAGGGTCACTACAAGACCTATGACTGAAGTGCTGCATAGTCTTTGTCCTGGCCCTGTGCATGGGCATGAATTTCACCATGTGAAAGATGGGTTTGATTCCCAGCCCCTCTCTCCCCCCTAGCCAATTGGGGTCTGAGTCATCACAATGTGAAACAAACTAGCAAGATGCAGGAAAAAAGCCAAATCTCCATTCAAAGATGAGTAACAAGGAAAACAAACAAAATGTATATGACCATAGAAAACTTCAGACTTCCAAATATTTTCAATATGAAACGAGCAACAGTTGTATTTAGCAAGTGACCTTTTATAGAAAAGATGCACATGAGGTGAGGGGCTGGGAAATTAATTTATTTTCTCATATTAGAATTGAAGTCTGCAATAACAGTTTAAAGGAAGGAGGGCAGGACTGTTTGCCAAACAAGCTTATGTTAAGTGCACTTGATGGAGTGCTTTATACAGCACTTCATTTCTTAGGGTTATACTGAGGATATTGAAAGCAGAGCTTGGTGTTTGTTAAACAGAGTCATTTGCAGAAGTTGGGTGGAAGCTATGTAAGGTGGCTGTGGTATCCTTGTCTGAGAATCTTTCTAAAGTACCTACTCCTGTTTGGTGCAATCTGATGTATTCCAGTTATAAAACAATTGCTCCTTGAAAGTATCTTTAAGAGCTGGGAATATGTTAACAGTGTCCAAAGAAGACTATTTACTACACCAAACGCCAAAAAAAAAAAATCCCCTTCATCCCCCATTTCCATTTTATGCTTTATAACAGTGGTCTCCAACCTTTTTATCGGCGCGGACCGGTCAGCGCGGGACAGTGATTGCTTGCGGCCCGGGGGCTCGTTTTAGGCTTTTTTTTCCTTCGGGGCGACGGACCTTTGTATGTCCGCCGAAAAGCCGCCGAAGCTGATGGCGGCCAAAAACCTAACTCTGCAGACGGCGGACCGGTACAGAAGGCGGCGGGGTACTCTGTGCCCGCCAAAAACCCGCCGAAAGTGAAGGCGGCCCGGAACAAAAGGCTGCCGAACGCGGACCGGAAGACAAGGCGGCGGCGGGCTCTTCTATGTCCGCCGAAAAGCCGCCGGAAGGGAAGGCGGCCGCGGACCGGTACAAATTGCTCCACGGACCGGTACCGGTCCGCGGACCGGGGGTTGGGGACCACTGCTTTATAATACAGCATGAAGCCATAGTACAATGAAAAGCCTGTATCCCTGCCTGGAATAAGTTGAGGCTTGAAGAAAATGATCAGACCCTCAACTTGGCATTTTCCCTAAAACATGTAGAAAATAAGGACAGAGATGGTGACAAAATTTTGAGGAGGCAAAATAATCCAACACAAAGCTGTAGTCACACAGGCAACAATGGCCGCTCTGGAGCTATTAAAATATGAACAGTCCAACCCTAATTATTTAACCACAGCATCTAGATACCGAGCAATAGTGCCATGACAAAAGGATTCATCCCATCACCTCCCCATGACTTACAGAGAGATGGGATTCCTGCCATGGAAATGCACAGAAGTATAGGAAGATAAATAACTCTCTCTTTTGGCATCTCTAAATTATTCTGTTTCTTTTTTCCTTTTCCTCACCATCTCATTTTAGCCACATATCTGTTATCATTTGTATTCCATTTTCTTTTCTGTCTAGGGTATCTCTAAGAATTCTCTGTCTTTTGTCTCATCCTTTAGTGTCTATCTCTCTGAAAAACGTCTCTTTTCCCTCCACTCTCTTTTAAAAATTATCATTCTGTATCCTGTTCCTAATTTCTTCCTTTCTCTTTACTGCCTCACGTCTCTTACTCCTCTATTGTTGTTTCTGCCCCCTTGTTTCTTCATTCTCATCTGTCCATATTTAACCCCCGTCTCCCATGTTCTTCCCTCTGCAGTCCCTTGTCAGTCCCAAATTGACCCTCTCCCCCCCCTACCCCTTTCTAGCTCTGGCCCTCTTCCCTTACCGCTCTGGATCAGATTATGTTACCTGTTGTTATGATCAGATTATGTTACCTTGAGCAAATCTGAAATAACTGTAAAGTCAGTGGAGGGGTAATTATTCTTCTCTCTGAGTGGCATCAGCATGCACATAATTCAAAGATGCTCAATGGGAAAATAAGCGTACAGTAAAACCTCCATTTAACGGACTAATTCGGGCGAGGGGGTGTCATATCAAAAAGTTTAAATAATCAACTTTAAATATTACTTGAATTCTAAAGCTTTAACAGAAACTTTTAATATTACTTGTTTGGGGCCAGAATTATTGCTATTGCCTATGTTAATAGTATTACTGAATTCAAAGCCATTCATATGGAAACTGTAGTGAGCTGGATAGCTCGTTTTCACTATCTAACACACTTTTGCATTTATCTTTACTAATGAGCTATATGAAGAGGAAAACTGTAGCTTCATCAAACAATAAATTAAATGAATAAATAAAAATCCCATCACTACTAATGTAAAGTTTGGATGGAAATAAAACCCAAGCTATGAAACCCAAAGTCAAATATTCTGCTTGAGTGGGTCTGTCTGCGGGAAATGGGATATACATCTTCAATTTTTGTAGCTCATAATGGTTTAATATAAATTACTGTATAGATGGCATTTGACTACAGTTAAGATTCATCATATTTTTGCTACTAGGAAGTGCTCCATTGAAGAGCTTGTGGGGAAAGGGAAACATTCTTGCATATGTGATTGTGTGTCTAGGAATTAGATAGTTTGGGGAGGAAATTATAAAAACTTCATCTTATGACAAAATACTGGGCTTCCTAGAGGTCCCCAATCTCCTTACTTAATGCTACACTTTTAAACAGACTAACAATTTTTTTTTATTGTTGGCAACTCAGCTTTCCCTTGCATATTCCTCCTCCTCCTGTGGAAAAGTAAACATGGACTGTCTTTATAATGGAAAAGCTTTTATACCAAGTATGTACATACAAAAGAGAGCACCAAAACATAGGTATTTATTCAGGCTCCCCAGTCAGCAAGCCAGAAGCTTAAATGATCCTGAAAAAGTAATATACAATCTAATATGTTAATATTTTATTGCAACTTTCCCTTAAAAAGGTGATTTTTTTTAAAGCCATTATTTTTTTTCTTTGGGGGTGGTGGGTTTTGATATGTCATGGAATACGTGAACATTTTTTATTTAAAAAAAATACTGTCTTTTCCTTCACACCAACGTTATCATTTCATGGGGGAAAATGCAGTACAAAATAAGGATAAGAGCATAGCAGGATTGGAGACATGGATAATTACGTTATAGCAAGGGTGGAAGGAACAAGAGTTTGAAGGATAAGCCAGTTTCTAAGTGAATGGATTACCAGAAACTTCTCCTATGCACAGGTTATTCCATAACTGAGCACTTCAGGGTTTCTTGTCCCTATCTGTAAAGCCTCTGTGTAACTTCCTCCCTTTCCCTTTCTCTCCTATAACTGCTGCTTTCCCAATCTTAAAAACTAGTTGAAGACTGAGTAGCAACAAGGAAGAGGGGATATGTCCCTATGTCTAATTCAGGCCTGGTATAAGCAGGTGCAATTCAGATGACTTCAGTGTGGTTGCACAAGCTTATGCCAGGACTGAATTTGGCCTATTGACTCTGTGTTTGACATGCCCATAGTGGATCCTACATCAGGTAGTGTTTAGGCAGCTGTCTGAAATGGATGGAAAATCATTATTTTAAAGTTTTCTATTTAAATTAAACATTAAGACCCTGAATTTTAGGACAGCTTCAACTCAGCCTCATTTCTGATAGCTGCAAATAATTCCAGGTGTCATTTTGCTGGTGTCTTTTATACATTTGGAAATCTGCCTCACTACACAAACTCATCAGCTAAACAGACATCTAAGTGTTACAAAAATATGGTGATAATTATCTGTACATGCACTATCCTAACCTCCTCCTGAGACTCAGTACCTATCTTACGAACATGCTCAATACTGAAATGAGGGAACGTTGGGCAGGAAACACTGGGCTCTGAGTCTGTCTGGGTGAAAGTAGATATTATGAGCCAAGGGAGGAGCAGGGTCTAAACTTGGAAAGGTCAGGTGAGGGAAGAGGGTTGAACTTTATGGGACCACTGATGGGAGGAGGTCAAAGGAACTTGAGGAGTTCTGACTTGAGAGGAGTTATGTTATGTTGGCAGTGTGGAGTGTTAATGGGCATTGGGTGAACTGATGAATAGGAGGGTGGTGTACGGGGAAGGTGGAAGGATAAGAGCTAAAATGAAGGTCAGGAGAGAAAGTGGCTGAGAATGAAGAGACTGGGTGTGTGAGGAAAACAGTGAAAGGATCACAGGCTAATAAATACTCTTAACTCTTCCTACCAAATCCTTTACTGTAATGTGTCCCAGAGTTTCAGTCTTAAAGTATGGATACAGAAGAGTGAGCATCCTTTTCACAGTCTCCCTCTTCTCCCACCAAAACCCTCCTCTATGGCAAATCCCCACCTGCATCCAAGGTTTAGGCTGCGGATAGGCGGTCAATCTGAAGAGGAAAGGTAGGAGGGACTTTGTTACTTACAGCCCCTACCTGTATCAGTCTGCTCATACTATTATTTCTTCTACTTTGTACACCACCACTGGGTTTACCATGTATTTTCTACTGAAGCATGCTTTCTACCAAAATATTTTACTATAGTACAACAACACAATACCATTGTTTCTTGCCCCCAAAGAGAGGCATTTCTTATGTTTATTATAGTAGCTATATAAATTATGTATTTTTTGTTCTTTTATTATAATTTGAGGGAAAGATACTAGTTTCAGAAAGTAAAGGAACGTATGCTTTCGTTAGATAACATATTATACTATTTTACTATTGGATTTAGGATGTTCAATTTCTGTACACGTTTAGTATTGAGAAAGTGAATTTTTAGAAGAGTAAAACAATATACGTCAGGGCTGATAAGTTGTTACAAGCACTGAAATGCAAGAAGTCAGCCAAAATGCATCCTATAGTTTACATCATACAGTATAATGAAATCAGTATTAAGTCCATTCTAATAGCAGTTATAATTTTTGAAGAGGAGAATTCAGAGATTTCAGTAAAGTAGGAAAAGTCTGTTTTATTAGTTAAGAAGCTTGGAGTTACTGTCTCTAATTGTTATTTATTTAGTCCCAATGTTCTTGACATGGTCTAGTTGGTGTATAAAAATAGAGATCCTATCCTAAATATAAAATAAAAACTGGGAAATCCAGATAACTTAGGGGTTTTGTTTTCTTGCTTTCCATTCCTAAGTATTTGCTCTCCACAATAACCGTGTGAATGTTCGCGTGTCTGTCTCTCCCTCTGCAGCCATTTATAAAGGTGAGATCAAGTTCCAGATTTTGTCTGAGTGTGTTAGAAGCAGGCATTTACTTCTTAGCTAGAAGTAGGTGACATACCTAAGTTTGGAGGCTAACTGGCATTTTACTGAAGTGTATAGGGAGTTCTTACACTTCAGAGCTGGCAATCTATGTATATTAGTCATCAGGATACCAAAATTGTATAAATGGTCTAGAGACAGAGGGAGGAAGTTGACTCCTGTTCAAGTGTGGTCATAAATATCATCAGGTTCCAGATTGGCTTCTTTGGGAATTAAAGGCTTGCAAAGCTCCTTTGAGTTCAGGGGCAGTTTTCTCTGCTATAGTTAGATAGGCATTATCTTTATATGCACTGACTCTTGTTGACTCACACTGTGGCGGTTGGTTGTTTCCTGTTGGAATCAGGTGAGAAATTCTGAACCTCTTTACTTTATGCTGTCTGCACTTTTCTGGCTGTAGTTATTTCACACTTTCTATCTCACTCTCTTCCTGTCTATCTTTTGAAACATCCAGTGTTGATAGACTTATCTACAAATTTAAATGCAGCTTATGATGCTCTTTCTTTGGGAGGGGGATTGTCATAGGGCACGGCAGGGCTACCCACCACCACAACTTCCAAGCACAGGTGAAGTCTCCTTTAAGACCATGTATTTTCTTAAAACAGGCAAGTAAAGAAATAGAAAAATAGCCTTTTAACTCACTCCTTTGTCTCACGCATCAGGAGAGGTATCTGGACCTCCTATTCCTGGCAGCTTCCTAGTTTTAGCCCAGTTCCCTTTAATTTACTGGATTGGGCTCACTCTGACTCAGGGGAGCTGGGCCCAGCTCTTCTCACAGGAACCAGGACCTTGTAACAGAGATATAAGTGAAACAGTTCTCTATGGCATCTCTTTTGTCCTTCTGAAAGACATTAACGGTCTGTGCTGTCAACTGATTGTTAATTGAATTGTTTGGCGTAGTCAGAAGAGGATTTCTCTGAAGTTCAAGAGACCTCACATTATCTTTCTTTGAATATAGTTTACTCATCCCCCAAACTTTATTCCTTATATCCAGAGGACATAAATATTCTTGTATTAATTTGACCAAAGTTGAGTTAAGCTGTGTTTTGCCAGTTTGGGCAGTTATAGGTACAGCTGGGGTGTCAGTAAAGTAGAACCTCAGAATTACAAACACCAAAGTTACAAACTGATGGTCAACCACACATCTCATTTGGAACTGGAAATACACAATCCGGCAGAATCAGAGACACCAACAAAACCCAATTTTTTTTCCTGATGATTGGGAAAAGGCAGATATAGTGCCCATCTTTAAAAAGGGAAAGAACAAAAATCCGGGGAACCTACAGCCTCACCTCAGTCCCTGGAAAAATCATGGAGCAGGTCCCAAAAATCAAGGAATCCATTTTGAGGCACTTGGAGGAGAGGAAGGTGATCAGGAACAGTCAACATGGATTCGCCAAGGGCAAGTCATGCCTGACCACTCTAATTGCCTTCTATGGTGAGATAACTGGGTCTGTGGATATGGGGAAAGAGGTGGACGTGATATACCTTGACTTCAACAAAGCTTTTGATACGGTCTCCCACAGTATTCTTGCCAGCAAGCTAAAGTAGTATAGATTGGATGAATGGACTATAAAATGAATAGAAAGCTGGCTAGATTATCAGGCTCAACGGGTAGTGTTTAACAGCTGAATGTCTAATTGGCAGCCGGTATCAAGTGAAGTGTCCCAGAGGTCAGTCCTAGAGTTGGTTTTGTTCAACAGCTTCATTAATTATCTGGATGATAGGATGGATTGTACCCTCAGCAAATTTGAGGGCGACACTATGCTGGAGGGAGAGGTAGATATGCGGAGGATGGGGACAGGATCCAGACCTAGACAAATCGGAGGATTGGGCCAAAAGAAATCTGATGAGGTTCAACAAGGACAAGTGCAGAGTCCTGCACTTAGGAAGGAAGAATCCCATGCACTGCTACAGGCTGGGGACCGACTGGCTAAGTGGCAGTTCTGCAGAAAAGGACCTAGGGATTATAGTGGATGAGAAGCTAGATACAAGTCAATAGTGTGCCCCTTGTTGTCAAGAAGGCTAGCGGCATGTTGAGCTGAATTAGTAGGAGCATTGCCAGCAGAGAGAGGGAAGTGATTATTCCCCTCTATTCAGTACTGGTGAGGCCACAGCTGGAGTAGTGTGTCCTGTGGCCTGCTGGATGTAGACAATTTGGTGAGAGTCCAGTGGAGGGCAACGGAAATGATTGGGGGCTGGGGCACATGACTTACAAGGAGAGGCTGAGGGAACTGGGCTTATTTAGTCTGTAGAAGAGAAGAATGAGGGGGAGGGGATTTCATAGTAACATTCAACTACCTGAAGAGGGGTTCCAAAGAGGATGGATCTAGGCTGTTCTCAGTGATAGCAGATGACAGAACAAGGAACAATGGTCTCAAGTTGCAGTGGGAGAGGTCTAGATTGGATATTAGGAAGAACTATTTCACTAGGAGGGTGGTGAAGCACTGGAATGGGTTACCTAGAGAGGTGATGGAAGCTCCATCCTTAGAGGTTTTTAAGGTCTGGCTTGGCAAAGCTCTGGCTGGGATAATTTAGTTGGTGTTGGTCCTGCTTTGAGAAGGGGGTTGGACTAGATGATGTCCTGAGGTCTCTTCTGTGAAATACTTATCGTACTGTGTTAAATGTAAACTACTAAAAAATAAAGGGAAAGTTTAAAAAAAGAGTTCACAGGGTAAATGAAACAAGAACAGAAACAATTTCCTTAAGTTAGAATAATTAAAAGCAGCATTTTTCTTCTGCATAGTAAAGTTTCAAAGCTGTATTAAGTCAGTGTTCAGTTGTAAACTTTCAAAAGAACAACCATAACATTTTGTTCAGAGGTACGAACATTTCAGTGTTAAGAACAATCTCCATTCCTGAGGTGTTCGTAACTGAGGTTCTACTGTATTTGTTTATAAACCCAAATTTTGGTCTGTGGGTAGAATCCACCATAGTGGTGAGAGCAAAACTAGGTAAATAGGTTCAAATAAACATTAAGGGTCTGATTTAACATAAAAGCAGTGAAGTTAAAGATAAAACTTCAGGATGTGGGTAATTTTGTATACCATATGGGCCTAATTCTCATCATGAAGGTATGAGTGAAGTATAGAGTGTCAGCATTCAGTCTGCTTTGTCCTTATTTCTGTTTCTTCTCTGACCCTTTTAAAATGTAGACATTCACCTCAAGCTTTGTGGGTTTGGTTGAATGTTATTGATAGACTCAAAACCAAACACGTTGAGACATTCTTCATTATGTAATTGCAGGATTAAAAGCATGTGAAACTTTTCTCAATGCCTCAATATATACTAACAAGTATATACTAACAAGTTAATATATATTGATGAACTGTTAATTTTTCCATGAAATGAAAGTTCAAAGTCAAGCATGAAAAACCATGCCAGTTTCCCTTCAGTTCTTGCTCTTCTCTCCCATCCCACATTTTCAGAAACATAATATTAATTATTGTTCATTTCTGCAGCAGTATTATGACATATGGAGCAACATGTATGCGTATTTTTGCTCCTGCAATAAGGAACAATGAAATCCAAAACAATACTGTGCAGTAAAAGATAAGACAGATTGCCTGAAGTTCAAGCAAATATTTTAAGTATTTTCTTCTGATGGAATGAACTTTTGCAAATAGAGAGTGAAGAAATAGAATTCTTTGAGTAGTGTCCCTCTTGATGTTCTTTTCTAGATGTGCTTGCATCCCCGTGCTGCTGATCTAAGAACTTTGGTAGCAGTGTCCATTAGGCTCACACATGCACGGTCTCTCCTCGTTCTGTGCCACAAGGGTAGGTAATCATCATGCAATAGCTAACCTCTCTCAGTTCCTTCTCAACCACCCCTACCAAGAGACAGAGCTCCTCACAGTCCATTAGTTTCATCAGTCTATTCACAGTTAGATACTTAGTTGTTCTCTTAACTTAGGGTAGGTGTAGTTTTCTCTTATCCCTTTTTTCTTTCTCCTCAAAAACAAACAAACAACCCACATCATTTTCCTGCTCCTTCTTCCTCATTGGGGACCCTCCCCGCCAAAGAGATATGCCCAGTTCACTGGGCTTTAAGGGGTGCTTCACTTGCAAAGAGGCAATCATGATCGCAGACAAGCACTCCCACTGCATTTGCTGCCTTGGGGGAAGGCCGCTGTCACGGGGCGGCACAGGCTTCCTTCCCCTAGTCCCTGTGCCCCGTGCTTAGGCTGGTCAAAGAAAGGCGTGTAGACACTTCTCTGGTGCTTCACCCGTGCTCTTTTATTTACAGTGCCTTCAAAGTCCCCACGTCCCCAACATCAGGCCCCTCACAGACCTCTCCCCAGGTCCTCTGGCCCCTCGAGGCTTGTATCCCCCAGCAGAGACAGAGCTAGGTATCCCCTGTCCTCCTGCCTGGCTAGCCTCCTGACTGCCCCTGAGTCAGGGCTTTTCTACTCCTTTCTGCTCCCTGCCCCAGCTGTGGTCAATCTCTTCAGCCAGGGGCTGTGAGCTAGCCTTCATTAAGGCTTCCAGCTGGGCTTCTTCCAGGCTGCTCCCTGCATCGGCCCCTGGCCCTGCTATCCCCAAGCAGGGCTTAGCTTGCAGGGGCAGGGCATTCTCAGGGTTTTTACCCTTGCCCTGCCACAGCCGCATACAACAAAAGTGTGGATCTTGTAAGGACAGAGAACTCCAACAGAAGATCATCTTCATAGAGGCAGCTCTCAGATCCTCCGAGGACCTGCGCTACCAGTCACCTGGCAGATGTGAGTCTTCACTCCACAGTCTTTAGATGTAGAGGGCCATGAGGAGGAAACCAATTGCTGACTCCTCTCACAAGTAATCTAAGAAGAGAATGTGAAGTCCTCATAGTGAGTCCCAAGTTAGCCGTAAGCAATATCCATCTCACTTGGTATCTTTAGAACAGAGACCATCCAGGTCCAACATCCATGACTCATGGAGACCCAGAGCAGCCAGTACTGCCGACATGCCCACGGACCCGATGGACATGAGCACCAAGTCATCTCCACCAAGAGACAGGAGTAAGCACTACACTAAAAAGGTGCTGCTGGTATGCGAGTCTGCATTGGTACTGTCACTGATGCCTTATCCAGCACCCGAGTGCCTGGTATGGGCAAGATCCCAGTTCTCCCCAGCACTGACACTGGGACAGTTGGTACAGGCAGAATCCCACCCCGCCAGGGACCTGCATACATCAGACATACCAGAATCCCTGTGCTGGCTAGCCACATGGCGCAGCATGAGCACAGACAGGGCCTGCACATGCACTAACACTGGTACCGAAGTTCTCTGATCAGCAGCGCAGGGATACAAGCAAGTGGAGCACCCACAGGGGGACACATCTCAAGAACTATCATTACTGCTACCTTTGAGTGTAAATACTCAACGTGCTGATCCCAGGAACTTTGGTAGCAGTGTTAGTGCATGTGCAGGCCCTGTCTGGGAGCATGACAATAATGTCTTGGATATTGATCTTTATTTTTCTGTCACAGTTGCTAACAGCATCTGGTCCTATGCTTCTCTCTGCCCTGACTTCCCACAGAGATTTGCTAACATGTCAATATTGCAATTACATGTTGTCAGTACCGTTCCCTCACTTATCACAGACAGTTTTCTTATTATCAAAATTTGACTGTATTTTCACATTTAAAATTAGGTTTGTTGTATATTCTTCTTTGTGTATGTTGGAAAATATGGTATATTATGTGATATATATATAATCTCTATCTTGTGGGGGGGGTCTCAGATAATCTGACTGATCATAAGGCCATTTTGTCTGACAAAATTTGTCAAACTGGGAAGCCAATTGCTTGAGGTTCAACTCCTTCTCTCGCCCCTTGTATCTTCATGACAGGTCTAGCCAGCCAGTGTCCAACCTCAGAGTTAGTACCACTCCTGTTTGATTCTACTGGGATTGGCACCACTTTGCTTCTTTCTTCTCTCTTGGTCCCAGCTCCCCCAATACAGGCAATGAAAGCTTGTCATGCTGGCTTCCTTCCCCACTGCAGAGCATGTTATTCTTTGTATATTAACACTACACATTAAAACTATATTCATAGTTATAGCTATACAACTAGCCCTGTAAGTATGTGACCTAAATATTTTGTAGTAACAAGTTGCCATATCTATTCAGGGTATTGTAAAAACCATAAACTCAATATGGATCACGTTGTTCAATAAATAGTTCCTACAGCCTTTATGACTTCAGCTGTGACTTGTCACATGCTGAGTGATTAACTAACAGTGTCGGTGTTCTGTCTCAGTCCAGTTCAACAAAATTAGCATTCAGAGAAGTATATGGGGGGGGGGCTCGTCATGCCAAGCAATCTATTAGTCTTCTCTTGCATGCTAATAGAGTCAGGTTTACTGCAACATAAGAGATTTAGAAAAGGTGGTTCTAATAAACAGTATAGCAAGAGTGAGACAATGTAGAGTCAGACTCAGTCAAAACTAAACTAAAAAGGAATATAAAAGTGGAATATAAAGTGAAACAAAGCTCTTTATTTACCTCATTGTACCATGTAATTTAATTCTACCCAAAACATTAAAAAAGAAGAAAAAAAATTAGAGGTTTTAAGTTCTTCTGAATATTGCTGACAGAATGACTAAATAGCAAATATTTAAGGGTTACTTGAGAAACAAATGAGCTATCCTGCTTAGATGGCTGAAGCAACCTACTAATATTTATATCATTATGCAGTGAACCAGCATCCATTTAACATGATTTCTCCTCATGAGTAAAATAGACATATAATTTTACAGCTATTTTACTACAGGAACAAAGGAAGCTGGAAACCTCTCCCTGACTAGGTCCTCTGCTTTAATGTTCTAGGAATTGTTGACCATACCTTTGACTACTTTAATAAAAACACCTATTGCTTTTGTGGCATATTACATCTTCAGAGTGCAATTGAACACTGAATAATTCTTACAACAATACATGAGAAAGGTAAATTTAATTAGACCTATTTTAGCAATTAGAAAACTGAGATCTGGGAAGGTTAAGATTTGTCCAAAGCCACATTTGCAAATAAAGGGACACAGCTGGACTTAGATTTCACACTTTCCTCACTTTGAGCCCTGTTCTTATTCCATTAGACTTGGATGCCTCTGCTACATAGTACTCAGTTTCTTTATATAAATATCTATAAAAATAGAAGGCAACACCCACACCATCAGTGTGAAAATATTAACAACAAAAATATTACTAATAGCAGCCTGGTGTTCAGTCATAATGCTTTGTATGTGCATGCATTTTAAGCCTTTTGGCCATGTACCCAAAATGTATCTGATGGGTACATTACATATCCAGCAGACATACAAGACAGGCTCTTGTAACATGATGCACCAGTGGTAGCAACTGAGAGGTGCACAAATCCACATTTGGGACCCCAGAGATAAGCAGAGAGACAGATGTCCTGTGCCAAGGGACGATTAAAAATACAAATAATCTCAATACAAAGTAATGCAAAATCCAGATGAAATAAAAGGTATCGACAGCTACTGATTTTAAACAAATTGCAGTGATGCATGTCCCATTGATGATAAAGGACACCGTCATAGCAAATGCTGGCATCAGAAAGAACTAGCTTGTGCCAGTTATAAACAGAATAAAAATGATTACTTAGGCAATAAAGTCAGATAAAAGCTCCAAAATAAGTTTGACAGACCCAAACCAGTGGGGTACAGGAGTCTAGTAGAAGGCAAATATACTGGTCACTGGATGAATAGTTTTCTGTTCCGAGTGACCAGAGCAGGTGGTGTTCCTGATCAATCAGGAACCTGCTAGAACCAATTAAGACAAGCAAGCTAGTTAAGATACCTGGAGCCAATTAGGAACATACTTGAATCAATTATAGCAGGCAGACTAATCAGGACACCTGATTTAAAAGGGATCTCCCATCAGTTAGTGGAGGGGCACACAAGGAGTGGGGAGTGAGAAGGTGTGCTGCTGGAGGACTGAGGAGTACAAGCGTGATCAGACTTCAGAAGGAAGATCCTGCAATTAGGATAAAGAAGGTGCTGGGGGGAGTCCATGGGGAAGTAGCCCAGTGAGTTGTAGCTTTCACACAGCTGATACAGGAGACATTGTAGACGGCTGCTATCCACAGGGCCCTGGGCTAGAACCCAGTGTAGAGGGCGGGTTCCCCCCAACTACTGATTGGACACAGGAGGAGCTGACCTGGTCTTTGAGCAACACCAGAAGGGAAGGTCTAATTTGGAAAGGGATCTGGCCTGTCCCCAAAAGAGACTGCAGAGATAGTTCTCCGTTCCCCTCATGCTGGCCAGTGATGAGGTTAGCTGAGTAAATGGCAGGTTTGAGCCTCTAGCAGAAGTGGTCAAACTGAGGGTTGCCATGAACCTCTGAGACGAGCAAATCCTCCAAAAAGCACAGGACTCACCAAGGCAGAGGAGGAACTTTGTCACGTAAGATACCATATAATACTTCCATCTGATCCCAGATAATTCCCTTGCCTAATACCAGTTATTTCATCAGACTGTAATGGTTCCAACTTACCACGGTGTCACCTCCTGCTAGTTGTTCTGGGAATTAACTCAGTCTTTTCGCAAGGCACCTCTTCGGGTGGTGTCTCACCACTGTCCCTTCTGCTCCGGACTCTCGTCACCTCAAGGACTGGCAGCCCAAGGTTCTAGCTACTTGCATCAATGGCCAACTGCAGCCCTTCACTGACCACTTCCTTCTGTGGCAAGAGGGGACTCCAGGTCCTGACCCAGGGACCCTCTAGGTGGTAGCCACACACCTCGTCTCCTTCAAAACCCACCGTGTGTTTCCCTGGGCCACTTCTCCGTGACCCTAACACCTTCTGCTACTGTGTCAGGGCTTTAGTTTTCCAGCAAGTCAGGCTGGAGCTCCCTCTCGCTCTGCTGACCCAGCCCAGCACTGCTCTGTCCAGGGTGCTGGGGGTTCCCTCAGCCCTTCAGGGACTCAGCCCTTTGTCGCTGGGCTACCAAGAGGGAACTGCCACCTCTGCCCTGCAGCTCTCTTTATATATGGGCCTGCTCTTCCCTGATTGGCTGTTCATTTCAGCCCCTCTCTGATTGGCTGTCTCCTACACAGCCTCCTGAGGGCTGCTTTTAAACCTTTCTCCACCAGTGGGGAGCAGACACTTCATCACTCAGACCTATACTGGATGGCTTGTTTTACCAGTCAAAGTGTGTGGGAGGAGGGACAGATCTAACTTCCCAAGGACTTCCCTCTTGGCCACTAGGGGCTTGTTTACACAGGGATCTTAAACCAGATCAAATCAAATTAATACTGTTTGATAACATTTGCATACACCTATTACTGTGCACTAAAACTGCATTTATTGGGAACTCTGAAATCTTGTTGCAAAGTTGACTAGGTTTCCTTTCAGTTGAATTAGTTTGGTCTGTGGATCATGTGCACACAATTGCTGTGCTCCACTATTTGCATACTTCCGACAGCTGTCTCACAGTGCTAAGCAGGTTGACTGTTACTGACCTGTCCATTTAGTTTATGCCCTCCTTGCTCTGATATCAAGGTTCCAGGGTAGCTCTTGTCCCTGTTTAAAAGGTGGCACAGAGATAGGTTTTGCCCATTTGCTCCTGGATCCCAGTCTGTGATTATTCTGGTGGTACAAAATTGCAATCCAGAAGCACCCTTGTGCAGCTACATGGAGCTATGCCAAAACCCTGGATCTCATCGTCATCTGGGAAGAAGTATTGGTTGAAGAAGGTCTTGTGGCAGGCCACAGGAATAATGACCCTTTAGTGGACTTTGCCAAACAGATGTTCCTGAGGGACAATCACCAGGATGCCGAGCTGTGTGAGATAGAGCAAACAGCTCAGGAGAAGGTACATTGAAATGAGGGATAAAAGGAAGCAAGCTGGTAGGGGGACATGGGACCTTTCCGTTTTTTTTATTATTATTATTATTAACTGAACACAATTCTGCACAATTACAACACAATCCATCCCAGACATTGTTGAAGCCTGCTGCTTATAGTCTCTCACTCACTGAAGATGATCAGCTAGACCCATCAGAGGATGATCAGGAGGATGCTGGAAAGGAACTGCTCTCTGAGAGAAGGAATTTTTTGGGGACTCAGGAACCTGACCACCACCAACCTGCAAAGCTACCCCCCAGTCCTGCCCTGATACGGTTGACCCATATTCCTGCTCTGCATCGGCTGAGCCTGACTCCTAGCCAGAAACCCAGGCCAGGACCAAGAGTCAGATCCTCTGGAGAGGACTTCGACATGTCAGTTCCTACGTTCATAATTTATTATCTATTATGATTGGTGATCAGGAGGATGCTGGAAAGGAGCTGCTCTCTGAGAGAAGGAATTTTTTGGGGACTCAGGAACCTGACCACCACCAACCTGCAAAGCTACCCCCCCAGTCCTGCCCTGATACGGTTGACCCATATTCCTGCTCTGCATCGGCTGAGCCTGACTCCTAGCCAGAAACCCAGGCCGGGACCAAGAGTCAGATCCTCTGGAGAGGACTTCGACATGTCAGTTCCTACGTTCATAATTTATTATCTATTATGATTGGTGGTGGATGGGAGGTAGGAGCTCAGACCTCCTTCCCGCTCACCCTTTTTGCTATTTCAAAATGGCACTGCCAACATGTTGCAGTCACAGTCTGTGCCCTGCCCTGCCCCACCCATTACCAGCAGATTCTAAAAACAAAAGCATTCATCTGTGAAAAATTCAACCGTTTATTGAGACAATGCTTACACTAGCCATGGTATGCCTACAACTTGAATACTGCAAGCAATTTTGGTCACCCCATCTCAGAAAATATATTAGAATTGGAAAACGTACAGAGAAGGGCAACAAAAATGATTAGGGATATCAAACAGTGTTCATACGAGGAGAGATTAAAAAGCCTGGGACTGTTCCTATTCATCCCTCAGATCCAGCCTGAGATGCAAGAACACTTGCACCTGGGAGTCTAGCTCTTTTGTGCCTTGCAACACCCAAGAACCCACGCAGTCAAGAAGATCCCGAGGCAAGGTTGATACTTACCTTTAATTTAATGTACCTGCCCCATCCTAAATTGTTCTATTTGAAATATTTTACTGTTGCATTTAGAGTTTTATTTACTCTGCTGCAGAAATTAAGAGTTGTGTAGTTGGTTGCCTAAGAAGATTGGTTAGTTATATGCATTTCCAGATACAAAGATATTATTTTCCAGTAGTTTCATTTAAAACTTTCATTGGTTTTTTCTGTCCTTTCATAATAAAAGCATTTACAATAAATGTGATGATGACTCATAATAGATGTAGCACAAACTCCTTGAACAAAGCTGAAGTAATAATTGATAGGGTTTTGCAAAAAACACATAGGGAACGTCAACCACCCCCACATACTAGACAGTGCTTGCAATAACTGCATCCCAACACACTCCACAAGCTAACAAGTTCAGGCACAAGACTCAAAATATGAACAATAAATACCCCAACAGCATTCCCCTGGATATTTGTGTTCTCTGTAGGATGCCTTGTTGGCTGGTTGAACCTCTGAGCAAGTCTCTGGACCTCAGCCTCTCACCCATCAGTAAGGCTTTCCTGCTTGTTCTCACAAATGTTGTGTAAAACACAGAACAGAGCTATAATGGTTGGAACTTTTTTTTCTGCTATTTCAGAAGCAGAGCCATCTGCCTTTCAGATAGCCAATGCACTATCATTTTACAGCTACTTGGGCGATAGTTAAAATGATCCTTCTGCCCATGTGGCCCATGCATAGCTTCATTAGCCAGCACATCAGCAGGTAAGCCATGTTTACCTCTACCTGAATAACTGGACCAGCCACCACACCATTAATGTCCACATTGGTCCTGTGGGCAAACAGTCCTTTCTCTATTCATTTAAATAGTACTGAGTTCAGAAAGATCCTAGCGTCAGGGTCCCTTACATCTGTAAAACTGCTGCGGTGTTCAGTCATTCCTTGGAGCACCATAGAGAAATGCCCCTTTCTGTTTATAAATTCTGTGCTCGGGGGTGGGGGGGTGTTTTGACTACAGACCAGCAACATTTTGAAATGGCCATCTTCCAGATGGCGATGGCAGGGGGGGTTTCCATGGAGCTCCACATGTTGGGATGCTTTTGCTGAAGCTCTGTAGTCAGTTCTGAACAGATCTCAGAAGAGGTACCCTTCATCATTCTGAAATTCTCTCACCGCTGTTGGTCACTTCAGCAAAATGATCCTCTCCCGCTAATCCATGCTGGTTTTGTGGGCCCAGAAGTGGCACCGAATATCAGTAGTTAATCCAGGAATACCTCAGTGTCCTATGGTTCATCCGCCTCATCCTGCTGCCACCACTGTACAGTATCCTCCTGCTGCCAGAGAAGCTGTTGCTGCTGCCAGAGAATATTCTCTTGCTCCTACATCTCCAATTCAGTGGTGCAATGGCAGAAGTCCAGTGCCGAATTAATCTGGATTTGGGTGCTGTGGTACAGCCCGAGCAGCCCGTGTGTATTTGCATATATATATATATATATTTGAACCCACTTGGCTTTCCACAATTCACTGCTAAAATAATCCCAGAATGCATGCTGCTCAGCAGTGACACAAAGCACCGGGGATACCCTCCGAGAACTCTGTGCCCTCAGTTGACAGCACACTGCTGCTGTGTGTTCATGTGATGTGCATTGAAAATGGAACAGGTGTCTCTGTGCGTGCTATCAGTATAACTCATGAGTTAACTAACACACATCAACAATCTATGCATTAATCCCCCGTGCAGACACATCCTAAAATAACTAATGAGAACTATTTTCTGTAACTAATAGGTTCAATGATTCAGTTAACCCGGCTGGTGCAGGGAAAATGGACTAGAGGAGGGATATATGTTCGTTGGAAATACTTTTGTATATATTGTTCCAGTCACTTCTTAATGTATGTCAGGAGAACAGAATAGGTGGCAAATTAGAATGCTGCTTCCTAAACTCCTGCTTCTGCCATGAT
Organism: Sternotherus odoratus; assembly: GCA_032164245.1. Taxonomy (NCBI): domain Eukaryota; kingdom Metazoa; phylum Chordata; order Testudines; family Kinosternidae; genus Sternotherus; species Sternotherus odoratus. Next base: position 78,273,169 of record JAVMKO010000005.1, on the reverse strand, counting down.
TCATTAAACCCTAACCTGAAAAGATGTTTTGTGGTCCAGAGCAACCTATTCAATATATTGTTTAAAAGAAATAGATTGAGAATAAGAGAGGTCCTTCATGTTCTGCCATAGGGTGTCCCATTTCGCTTTATAATGCATGATAATTTGTTCTGTTCCCCTTTTTTTTTTTTGAGGGCTACAATCAATGGCTATTGAATGTTGTTTAATCATAAATGGGTATTTTGTGTAATATGAGCTGCATTGTTAAACTTAAGAGAATTCTTCAGTGGAAAATATAGTTTTTGGAAGAGAAAGGAAATCTCACGCATGTAAACCATTTGAGTGATTCCATATGCATATGATATCAAGCAAAACAAAATAAAATGATCAGGAAGAATCTGGTATAGTTCTGAAAATCAGTGCTAGCAGATGAACATGACAAACTGGGATCTGGGCTGATGAAGATAAAAAGAATACCTTCAAGACAGATAAACACGAAGCTCTTTATACATTTCACAGTACCATACACTGTTCTTTAGTGCAGGATACACCATCTTCTACTGTGTGCTGTGCATTACTGATCCTTTAGAAAATAAATAATGATGGAATGAAGATATAACTGTAAGAGGTGAAGAACTGAAATGACAATGGATGAGTTAAGGGCCAATGTGGAGGAGCAAGATCTATCAATAGTCTGTGTTATGCCAAGGTCAGACTAGATCAGGAGTCTCAAACATGCGGTCCAGGGGCTGCATGCAGCCTGCGAAGCCCTACCCTGTGGCCCGCCAAGCTTCCTGCCCGCCCCCCCCCCTCCCCCCACATAGCAGTTTCCGGGAGGGAGGGGCCAGAAGCGGAGGCTTCTCTGGTGCCTGGCTGAACCGCTGCCGATCCCCAGCTTCCAGGCACTGCTGCTGCGGCTTCAATGAATGAGCTGGGGTGGCGCTTCCCAGGAGCCCTCTGCAGCGACAGCCAGGTATCACAGTGTCCATGGTGTCACAGTGTAGCAGTGGCCCTTTAAGAGGGAAGAAGCCAGTGAACCTGTGACTCATCAGCTGCTTCCTAACTGAGCCATATAAATGACATTCTTGGTGAGTTGGAGTCAGTCAGAAAAAAGGGAAGTGAGAGCTCCCTAGGTTAATCAGGAAAAGGGCAGATGAGAGCTGCCTGGGAATGAGAGATTGGCAGGTCAGACGCAAGCAGACCTAGAGGAGGTCCCTGAAGGAAGCTGTAGGAGGTTCCTGGGTGAAGGCTGAAGGCAAGAGCAACTAGAGGGGTTTGCTGGCTGATCATGGCAAGCCAGAGAGTCAGGGCCAGAGGGCTGAAGGCCAAAGAGCGCCAAAGGGAATTGCCTGCTGCCTTCAAAGCCAGAGAGCCCAGGGCCAGAGAGGGCTGAAAGCAGGGGAGCAGTGGACGGATTTGCCCTCTGACATCTCCATGCTGGATAGCTGGATCCAGAAGGCTGAGAGCCAGGGAGAGTGAGGATGAATTTCCAGCGGAGAAGGGGTGACAGTGGGGGTGGGGAGGGTGCCTGCTGGCAGAAATGGGATTGCACTCCATCTGGAAGAGCTGGGGTGATTGTCTTGGTAAAAGGACAGGTATGGGCTGAAGAAAAGCCCATGTGTGGCAGCAGGCTCTGGAGTATGTATGTGCCATGTCAACAGTTTAAAGCATGTGGGGTTTTAAGGACTAGATACACTGGTGGTGAGAAATGCACTATGTTTGGGTACTTTTGTTACGGCTTGTTTGAATTATGTTTTTGTAATAAACTGTCCCGAAGGAGAGGAGGGGTATTACTGAGTCAAGAGACAGTCTGGTTGGAGTTACTGGGGACCAGAAGCAAGGGAAACTGAGGCAGGTGCACCTGTTCTGCCTCAGGATGGAATTCTAGGCAAGGTTCCCCATGAGACGGGCATATGTTACTAGCGCTGTAGTGTGACGTACAACATACCACGTTGTTGTTAACAATAAAAAAATGCTTTGGAAAATCTTACCTCCAAGTGGCCCATCTTCTGCACCGTACCTTCAGGTGCCTCAATCACAACAACCAATGAGGATTTGCAACTCATAACTCAGGGTCACTAGTAAGAATATCTTAACAGAGAAAAAATTGCCCGATAAGCCTACATTTTTCTATTTATGGCTTTGAAAGGCGCTCAGAGCCATTTCTACTGGCGTCATGTCATGCCTGAAAAAAACGAATTTAGTTGTTCAGCTTGAGTCATGCAACAGTAGATGTAAAAAAGTGATTTGCTAAGTGTTTTATAAATAAGATTACAGAAGTAATGTGCTTTCACATCTTAGCATGAACAGTACAAGGACTCTGATCTAGAGCGGTCTACTCTGAGGTAGGAAATAAAAGTGGCCTATAACTCCATCCAGACTTTCTCTTGACTCAGTAATACCCTTCCCCATACTTGGGCCAGTTTTATTGTGGTAGGAATAGTATGGTATGAAAGCATAGTTTGAATCGTGAGTAATTCATATGTCCATAGAAGGAAAAGGTAATGATTATTAATCAACATTTCCAAACCTAAATGCTAACAGTTTCAATGGGAACTAAGGTTATAAATTATAAACAATTGAAAACAGGATTTTATGATGGAAAGTGTATGGCAACCTTGACTACAGGTGTCATTACAAGCTGTGCCTACAGTAAGGTAATAACCATATAAAGTCATCAGCGTTATGAAAAGCAAGTCTTGTATGTTCCCGGTCATTTACAAAATTATATATAAAGTATCTTCAGTTGGCCTTTTACCTAGTATTTATTAGTTAGCCAGTTTCTTTCGGCTCCGTGTATCTCCCTAACCCCCAGGGATGGTCTGAGAGCTACTGAAAATCCCTTTAGATCTGAGGAATCAGCAGGATTGGTGAGTCCTACTCCTGTCTGCTCTGCAAGGAAACAAGTCTCCCACTCCCCAGAAAATCTGATGGGAACTCCCATGTTAAATCACCCCTCCATGTTTTTTTTTCCCTCTGCTGTGTAGATGGTGATGCAATCGTAAGGAAATGTTTGCAGTGGCCCTTGCAAAGTTGATGATATAGTCGGCTGCTTCATATTTATAAACTTCAGATTCCACTGACCCAATGGGCCTGCTTCTCTGTAAATGCCCATTTTAAATTAAGATTTACTTAATTTTGAACAATAATGATCTCCAAAAACAGCATAAATCTGCAGATGTGCTCAGCTACAGGAAAAATTCTCATTCAGTGTATGGTACATTGAAGTGTGCCTAACACACACAAAATATAGTTTACCTAAAATGGTGTAGAGGGCTCTGCCACAGATCCTCAGCTCTTAACAATTATAACTCCATTCACTAATGGAACGACAGACAGTTGACATGGCCCAAGGATGTGCTCCTTTGTGCAGGGTCAGCAACATGTCCATAGTAAAAATTTTGAAGTCTGTGGTAATTTTTCAAGAAACGATGAATGACTGAATGACATAACCTCCCCATGTTCGTCACTAAGTACAGTAATTTTGTCAAGTGTCCGTTGTGCAACGTGATGATGTTGACACCTGCTTTTGTGTGTGAGACCTTTGCACTGGAGTGAATTTTACCCACAAACCAGTAATCCACCATGAGTGTGCCAGTGAGACCATGGTTCTATTCCTTTTGGGTTTTCAGCACTTATAGAACACATTATGGCTCTCGGACAAAAAGACCAATCTGGTTTAAATTCATTTAAAATATACAGATACCAATTAACCTGACTAAATGTTACAATCTTAATTCAAATATCATCTGGCCATATTTTTATTAAGATTTAACAAAAGCGAGTTAAGTCTTTAAATAAAATCCTGCCTTTAAAAATGAAATCTAATACCCGAAGTCCTTGTTCCACTTCCTCAATACCATGCCAAGAACTAAAATAATTTCCACTGAACAGCATTGGTCTGATTAATCCAGCATATATTAAAGCCAAATATTGCAAAGTATATTCAGTTTTTATTAGAGGAAAAATTGTTGTTAGACATTTTAACCTTATAGACCAGATTAAAGGATTTAGGGTATACACATGGTAAGGGGGAAGGGTAAAATTATGTGAATGAGCAGATTTTATTGGAAATCTTTAAAAAAGAAACTCTTAAAGGCTTTTTTTTAAATGAGACAAACCAAATTTGAAATCAGAGTGTAACATTATATTGCATATAAATATTGCATATTGCATTATATGGCTGCTAAAAACACTTTAAAGTTAGCCAAGAACACAATTGTTCAGATTTCTGTATCTAAGTGTAGATAATAGCCCTACAAAGATTAAATATTGGATATATACCCAGAGTGAAGAGACTGGAATGGTGTCTTTCAACTTTGTATCACACAGAATGCAACTCTAAAATACTGTTTTGAAATTTTATAGGTGTGAAATTAAAACCAAAAAAATTTCTCCAAAAAAAGTTATTTCTTTAAAAAGACAGAAAAGCTGAAGACATGTTCATCTCATTATTGGAGAAAGTAAGTACTATATATTTCCCTGTATGGTGTGACAGGGATCAGTAAGTCTTCATTAGTTTTATAATTGGGGTGGGGCAGAGAATGTGGGGAAAAGGCAGTATGCTTTCCCACTCTCTTAGCTCCTCACTGCCTCTTTGCAACCCAAAAATGTGAGCAGAGCTCCAGCTGAATTTGGGAGGAGTGGACAGGTAGAACCTGGCCTAGAGAGTGGAGTCAGGGAGCAGGGACTCAGGGCAAATTCTCCAACAGAAACCCATTGTCACTTAGTGGGAAACAGCTGCTTAAGTTTCTATTAGCAGGGTCAACATTAACTTGCTCTCCAGCTTCAAACTCCATCGGATGGGACAGAATTGTATAAAAGCCACCAGAAGGGCTACTAGCAGCATAGGAACTGAGCAAACTATATTGCCAGTGAAATGGTATGGGGAGCACTTCATGTGTAAGGCAAAGATCTGTTAGATTCAGGCCACAGTTCCCCGTGGATCTCCAGCCTATGGGATTGACAGATCATCTTTGGATCTCTTCCATGCTATCACCTGCCCTTTGTCCAGGAGAAGGCAGTAGGACATATTTTCAGTCTGCAGAGTTTTCAGTATAAGATTTCTTTCTCTCCCAAACAGAAACAAAATAGTTTTAAAAGTGTAGTAGTTTCCATCTCCTTTACAGCAAAGATTAACTATAGCAGATCATCTTATGTTGTAGACAGGTAATGTAAATTATTTTATGAAAAAGTACTGGAGTGTCTTATAACAACAGAGTGAACATATATTAAAGTTGCCAATAGGATGTATGGAATGTGTATACAAACCTAGTACCTGTCAAAACCCATCCGGAACATCATAAAACTCATTGTATTGTCATTCTTTAAAATATTTCCCCCATTTGAGTATATAACTTAAAAATATGCCTTTTTTCAAATCCTTCACGTATCACAAACTTTAGGTAATAAAGTTTATAGCAAACCATTCTGGGCTGCAGTGACTTAGAAATGACACTCACTAACAGTTAATTGTCATCCTGGATCTAAATATTATGTTGCTGTCCTAAATGTATTTCCCAAATGGGAACTCTGCGTATTAAAAATGTGCCTATATTGGGGCATAATATTTTTAATTGCCATTACTTTGCAAACTGCATTTGAGTACAGTGCTGCCTTTCAAACCCTGAAGACATTTGATAAGGAAACATAACTAGCAAATGATGTCTTTCTCATAACCTTTGCTACCACCTACGCAAGTAGAGAAACAGTAAAACAGTCTGCAGCTTGAAATGGTCAGTGCAGTGGCAGGAGGCCAGCATCATTTTGTAGCGTCAGCTTAAAAAACCTTAATGATTAACAAATAGGTTGTTGCCCGAAGAGTCCGTCCTTTATGACCACCAAACCTGTGGCCTTTTAAAAAGTAGCTTCTAATAGTTCTGTAGAGAAACATAAAATGCCCCTAAAAACTCACGAAGGAAGAAATCGTTGTCATCCAAGCTGACTTCATTGTATGGATGTTGCAATAATATGCCATTTTGAATAACTGATGTCCCAAATAAAGGTACAGTAGCATTTGGTGAGGAAATGTCAGACTATATATGGCACATCCAAGTGCTAAGCAGAGCTGCAGATACCATGGTTCTGTTTTGTTCAAATCTGTTAACATGATCCTCATGCTAAAAATACCTATGTTACGGTTTAACCACAGTTTCCTTTTGAAATTAAAATAGCAATCAGCAGCAGTTTAAAAATATTGCTGCTAGGCCAGGCAATTTATCTAATTGACTAGTTTAGATTCATTTCCACTACACAGTAAGTCAGACACTGCAAATGAAATATTCTTAAACCAATCTGTTGAACAAAAAATCTTCATGTTTTGTTTGCTGAATAAGCATCAGGAAAGGATACAGCTTCAGAAATAAAATGTTACATATGAGCTCTTGTTCGTTCAAACCTGTGGTCCTTAATGGGATGTCCCAATCCAGTGTTTGGGAACTCTAATGGGCACCAAGGCTCATCAGTTACTTTTTTACATTCCTGATTAGCCCATCCAAGTGCAGGACGTGCAACATCACATTAAAATCATTTAAAAACTGGACACATTTTCCTATGCGCAGGTCTAGCCCCTTGGAGGCTAGTTGTAAAGGACTAGCTGGGGGAGGGCATCACACAACAGTGGCAGTGCAATTTTTATCCTGCTGCCCTGCTAATGTGATGGGATCAAAGATGAGCATGATTGGTTTCATTTTCCTGAAGGAGAAACGGAGGAGTCAGAAAACTAGGAAATGCTGCCCTGGTGTGTGACAAAGGACATCAGATTGCTCTCTGGTGTGGGGTGGCCCATGCTATCCCATTTTCTCCTTCAGAATAAATTCATTTCCAAACAGCTTTTCTCAGTTTCCAACTGAGCCCTCTAAAAGATAATAGTTTCAGTTTCTTTTCTGAATAGTTTGAGGTGAGAATTAATACAGACATGCTAAAGAAGCCACATTAGAAATCACAGGCAAATCCTCAGCTGCATCAAAATTCTGCTCAATGCACTTTGGGGGATCATTGGGGCTATCAGGGATTGGATCTTCCCCAGATATAAGTTAGAGTAGCCCTTGGGATGCTCTTTCATCCACTTACAACAGCCCTACGGGCTGCTGTGCTGACCGGGGATCACCAGAGCACACTCTGGCCATGTCTCCAACATACTTGTGCAACATCAGCAAGGAAGGGGTGGCTTAGCACTGGCATAGTACCATCAGGGGTCGGCAGCCTTTTGGAAGTTGTGTGCAGAGTCTTCATTTATTCACTCTAATTTAGGGTTTTGCATGCTAGTAATACATTTTAACATTTTTAGGAGGTCTCTTTCTATAGTCTTTAATATATAACTAAACTATTGTTGTATGTAAAGTAAATAAGGTTTTTTAAAATGTTTAAGAAACTTCATTTAAAATTAAATTAAAATGGAGAGCCCTCTGGACCGGTGGCCAGGATTCGGGCAGTGAGAGTGCCTCTGAAAATCAGCTTGCGGGCCGCCTTCGGCACGTGTGCCATAGGTTGCCTACCCCTGGGCTTTCTTTCACTCTATGCTAGGAAAATCCCCAGCTGCTCTGTTGGGGTAGTTTTGGCACTGCCAAAGCAGCACCAAGGTCCCAAGCAAGGCCAGTATCTTAACAGTACTCCTGTCAGAATTAAATCTGATAGTCACTGAGTGCAAAGCAACCAGTAGAAACAGATACAAATTGAGGAGTGATATTTTATAACCCCCCCCCCCAGTATCCTAACACCATATCACTACTCAAAACTGTCATTTTGAACTATAACTTAGACTCATAGGGTTAGACGGGATCACAAGGGTCATGTAGTTCAGCATTTCTCAACTGGGGGGGTCAGCGGCCCCCTGGGGGGCCAGCAGCCCTTTCATGGATCTGCAGTGCCCTGTAGCTGAAGCCTGAGTCCCAGCACCCCTCAGAGCTAAGGCCAGGAGCCATGACACTGATACCTTGATCCCCAGTTCCCCCCCAGAGCTGAAGCCAGGACCTGCAGGAATCTTGGAGCCTGGCAACCCCAGAGGAGCTGAAGCCTGGAGCCATGCACCCCAGTGGTGCTATGGGGCTAAAAACATGATCCCTGGTGCCCTCATGGGGCTAAAGCAGTGAGCCACAATGCTGAAGCTGGGAGCAGGGGGCTGAAGTCCCTGTGCCCCCCATGGGCGGCAGCCTCACCTCCCAGCAGGGCTGAAGCCCAAGCACATGCCCTGATTTCATCCCCAGGAGGAGGGGCTCAATAAGTTCAACCACTGTAAGGTCTGAAGAACACCGAGGAGGTGAGGGGAGTAAGAAGTAAGAAACAAAGCCCTTATTAACCTGGCAAAATTTCAGAAATATGAAGACAGCCATTTGAATTTTGGCTTTATTTGTTCTGGAAGTGGAGATATACCTCAACTGCAGTGTGTAATTTGTCCAGTGAACATTTGAAACCCTCCAAATTACATCCAGTTAGAAGCATGAAATCTGTAAGGATAAGCACCATTCTTTTCTTTCTTTCTTTTTTTTTTTTTAAGTGAAAGGCCAAGGAACTGCTTGGGTACTAACGCAGTAATGAAATCAACAACTACTGCCGATAATAGTTGAAATAACAGAAGTGTTTGGAGAGAAGGCCAAGGTACTGACAAAAATATTGATATCAAATGACACTGTCAAACAACGGGTCACCTCTATGTCAGAAGACAGTTTCCTAGTGTATTGATTGGCTGCATGACAATGATTTTGCTGTACAGCTAGATGAATCCACAGACATTTTGAAAATGTCCCCTTTACTTGCCTAAGTTTGGTATCTGTGGAATAAGAAAATAAAGAGTTTTTGTTTTCCAGAGAGTTCAAGACAACATCAAAGTCATGACATTTTCAGACTGTTAGATGATTTTATGATTTCACCAGAAATCAGCTGGACTAATTGCATCAGAGTCTGCACTGCTGGCGCTGCAGCAGTGACTGGAAAGCGTTCTGGTGTTGTGCAAAAAATAAAAGCTGTTGCACCTCGCACTATTTAGATACACTGCTTTTTACACCAAGAAGCACTTGCTACAAAATATATTGAACCAGGTCTTTACAGTGTTCTGAACACAGCTGTAACTCTCATTAATTTTATTAAATCCAGAGCAACAAACTCCAGATGTTTTGCTGCATCTTGTGGGGAAGTAGGTGCAGAGCCCTATTTCTTGCTCATGCATACAAAGGTGAGATGACTACCTCAAGGCAGAGGGCTTGCCTGTACACTTCATCTCAAAGAAGAGTTATGTACGTTCTAAGCTGATAAGAAACCTGAACTTGCCGAAGTGCTAAAAGATTGTGTGTGATTGACAAAACTCAGTTACCTCACAGACATATTCAGGAAAATGAATAAGGTGAATAAAACTGGGAACACTAATTTTATTGCCCAGCATGAAAATTGTGGCATTCAAAAGAAAACTACAGCTCGGGTAAGTTCCATGGGGGCACTACTGATATATCAGAGCTCTTACATTCTTTCATTCAAGAATGAAATATGGACTTTGACATAATTAATCCTCAGCTAACAGCGCATCTGTCTGGTCTGCTTAACAAATTTAATGGTTATTTTCTCAAACTCACAACAGAACAAGCTGCTACACATATGGGGACTACAAACCCCTTTAGTGAGAAAATTGAAGCTAAATGTCCCATCAAAACTGTTAGAATTGCTCATTGACATTCATCAGACAGATCCCTTGGAATCCGGTTCATCTGGAGACATTTTGGTGCGAGTGTTCCAATGAATACATCACTACTTCTTTTGCAGTTTTGATCCCCTTTAGTACCACCTACTTATGCAAAGCTGGATTTTCAGCCATGACATCATTGAAAACAAAGTACTGAACCAGGATGAACACGGACCATGACATGCACATGTGCTTGTCAAACATACCCCCACGTCTTGACAGAATTGTTGATGAGCACCAGCAACAAGTTTCACACGGAGTTAAAAAAAAAAAGTTTCATATTTGTATGTACATTGTCCTTTTTTATATCTGTGTGTTTTAACTGTGTAACTATCCATTTAATACATCTTTTAATCGACTGGATATGCAGAAAAACAGTTGTAGCACAAGTGGGCCATGAAGTTGTTCTAGCATTGGAGGGGAGGGTGTCCCAGAAAGAAAAAAGGTTGAGAACCCCTGATCTAGTCTAATCCTCTGCCAAGATGCAGGATTTGTTGTGTCTAAAGCAGGGGTCGACAATCTTCAGAACTCGGCCCATCAGAGCAATCCGCTGGTGGGCCGCGAGACATTTTGTTTACGTTGACCATCCGCAGGCACTCCTCCCTGCTCCTTCTTTTTCTCCCTTTTAAAGCTGGGCACTACATTAGCCCTCTTCAGTCTTCTGGAACCTCTGAGATTTCTTCAGCTAATTCCATCAGTGCCCTAAGCTGAATAGTATCCAGTCCCGCGGATTTAAATTGGTCAAAAGATCTCTGATGTGTTCCTTACGTATCCCAATCTGCATCCCTTCCCCTGTATTGTCTCCGATAACTTTGCTAGTTGTCCGGTCGCACGTCATTTTTTGTGAGAAGACTGAAGCAAAATAGGCATTGAGCAGCTCTGTTTTCCTATCATCTTCCACTACCAATTCATCTTCTCCATTGAGCAGTGGACCTACACCATCCTTGATCTTTCTTGTTTTGCTGATGTATTTGAAGAACCCCTTCCTGTTGTCTCTAACATTCCTTGCCAGCTAGGACTCATCTTAAAACAGTGCTGCAATTTGTTTGTTATTTTAGGAGATAAATAGTAGGTAAATAGTAAATAGCTTTTAGATTCTAAATTATCATGGATTATAGAAAAGATTTTCAAGATTGTACAGCAATTGTCACTGTAATTATATCACAAACTATAATAAGACGAGGAAGACTTTGTAGCACCGTAGAGATTAACCAGTTTATTTCAGCATGCTCAGGGGTCCCCGAGCATGCTGAAATAAACTGGTTAGTCTCTAAGGTGCTACAAAGTCTTCCTCGTCTTATTTACGGATACAGACTAACACAGCTGCTAATCTTAAACCTGTCACAAACTATGATATTTACATATCTGATATATTTCCATAGAGCTATATAGCTATTGATGCCCAATAATTTGGAAAACATCTGACTCACACATGAGTCAAACAAAACTAATACTTTCCCACTCATCCCTGGAAAGGGACCAATTTTCAACTGACCTCAGATCAACATATGCACACGAATTTGCCCATGTATTTTTCTGCATAGGCAAGAACTGCATTTGCACACACAGACTGGGTAGACTGTATGCCGATTTGATATGCAGACAGGAATTCACACAATTTTTACAAGGGCAAAATTAGGGGCCATAAAACTTTCCACAAAAAGTACTATTTTATCTCAGCACCTTTTTCCCTTGCTTTCTAAACATAGTCTTCTCTTACTTCCCTATGCCTGACCAATACTTGTAGATTTACAAAATGGTTTATAAGGAGGCTCATATTACACTGTGGCTGAAATTAATGATAGCAGGATGGTCTGGATGGGGTCCTGTGTTTTTTACCCATCCTGTCATTTGGAGATTTCTAGTCTAGCCTTTGAACCATTCCACTCCTTTCTTCTAACTGCCTAGTACACCAGTAGCATTTATTTTATTTCACTACTACTTAACTGAATATTCTTATGCAACACTTTAGTATCTACCACAGCTGTGCTGTTTGCTCAATCCTTTCTGGAAGGTGAAGTTGTTCTCAGCAATGTTCTTAGTCCCAGTCAGATTGAAGAACAGCTAAGATCCCTTGAACCTCCTGTGTTCAAGTAATATTTCTGTTGCTGGCCCCTCAGACAGGCAGAGTGTATCCCTTCTCTGTGTGTCTTTTTAAAATGTGCTACAGAGCTGTATAGCAGATGGGCTCCACATACAATTTCAGAGACCCCCTTTACTTCTCCACACACTCAAAATTGCAAATCCTAATTGTGGCATGGCCCCTGAACTCTGTGCCAGGATGATGGCTGAGCTGCAAAGCTTCCCAGCTCCTGTTACGGGCAGCTGAAGTTCCAGGTAATCTCTGTAGCCTGTGGCTAGGATCCTGGCCTCCCTGTCCCTTTGGACAGAAGCTAAACTTCCAGACTGACTCTTGGCCTCCCTTTTTGCTTCCCTGATTTCTAAGCTGGTAGTGAACTGGGCTCACTCCTGAGATCCTGGACTGGCAGCTGGACACTTGGCTTTCCTGCTTTGCTTTTGGCCATGGTGTGATCCCTAGATTCTTTTCCCCACCACAGAGGGAGTGAGACCAACACTACAGCATTGGAAAAGCAAATAAAAGGCACATATTGTAGTCATTGAATGTTATAAATAAGTAATAAACCAGTCCTCTGTCAGGGTCTGGTGAAAAAACAAATGGAGTACACAAACTTCCTTGCTTTGATATAATTTAATTACTAGAGTATATTGATTATAATGGCATCTACTAGTGTTACTGTAGTTAAGGTCCTGTAGTATTTTCCATTGTAAACCTTGATTTCCAGGACTTAATAAAAGTTGCTTTCAAAAAAATCTCTAGAAGCTGAATCTTGTGCCCTGTACGAGTTCAGGGTCTGAAAACAAGGTGGTTTTTTTTTTCCAAAATGTTATTAAAATCTTAAGCATTTTTATTTGAATGAAAAAATTATTAATTATGTTATGGTTTCAGAAACAACATTAAAACAACAATCCGGTTCAGATTTAAACCAATATAAGTAGGGAAATTCAAAGGTAAGGCTCTTACCCTGTCCTTAGTTCAACCTGTTGTCCTCAATATAAAAGAACATACTATATAAGAACTAAAAACAGACATGCTTATGAGATGAGATAGCTTGCAATAGCTATGTTAAATTGGACAAATTACATACAGAATAAAAACCTTAACTCTGAATGTTCTTTTTCTGTGTATTTTGTGCAATACCGCTGCCTTCACATACAGTACATAGGTTTGTCTTTGGGTGTTTCAAGACAAGAATGTATTACTTAATGTGACTGCACTTGTGAACTTTATAGTAAGCTATGAAAAACTTTGTAAAGTTACTCTGCTGCAATATAGATTCCTGCCTGCTATACAAAGTTTGTTTTACAAGGAAAGTATCTAATTTGTGTATTTTTTTCTTTGCGTGCCATAAACCCTTATATGGAAGGTTTATAGTTTAGTACATCTGATGGCAATTTAAGAATTTAGATTTAAAAATTAGAATGAGGATAACAGAGATACGAATAATGAATGGCACAAAGAAGGTGAATTGGACTTATTTACCCTTTATCATAATATAAGAAAAAAAGGCATTCAATTAAATTGAAAGGCAACAAATTTAAAAATTATAAAAGGAAATATTTTTCAACAATGCACAGTTAGCCTTTGGAACACATTGCCACTACATCAGTAGGATTCAAAATAGGAGTGAACATTTATATGGATATTGAGGACATCCACAGTTCTGTTAGATGGAATTAAAACAATTGGGAGGGATCTACACTCTTATGCTTCAGGATATTTGCCAACCTCTCACATCTAGGGCTAAGGAAGAAACTTCCCTTATGGAAGAATCACAGTTATCAGGCTAACTACATCACTGATCCCTCCTGGTCTTAGCCATCACCTCTCTCATGCAATAGAATCATATGATTTTCCCATTCTCAGACTGGGCCTTGAGCTGCAGTCCCCAGATGCAAACCATGATTAACTCAGCAGACATGACTTATGTTCAGTGCCTGCTGTTTTGGTCCCACCAGGAGTTGGTTAATACAGTGACCAAGCAGCCTTCTTAAAAGTGAAGTCTTATTTGTTTAGCACAAAAGCATTTCGGAGAAAACAAATCTTAAAACAATGAAACAGTCTATACACACATCTTGCTTATTAGGTGTCTGTCCTGTTTTCCATACAGGGTTCTTGGCAGTTCTAAGCTTCCTATAAACCTCCTGGTACTTGGAGGGTCTAGGTAGCGTAGTCTGTTCCCTTAACTCACAAACCATTTCTTCCCCCTGCTTTGGGGAAGAAATCACTTTTTAAACTATTTTTAGCCTTTTTAACAACCAGCACTGGCAAAATAACTGTGCAACTTTGGACTGGAGCCTGGAAATAGATCATTGTCCCACTATGTACCTCAAGTATTTGTTGCGAGGTGCTTATCTAGATTTTGTGTGTTGCTTCCCTACTTGTTTCCAACAGACCCCTACTAAGCTAAACCAATACATTCATACAGGACCTTTACCTCATTGACCAGGTCATATACAACAGTCATTAAATTATTGCATAGCCACATTCTTAGATGGCAGCTCCATGTCCAGATTGGGCAGATTATCCCATAATTGACCCTTAGGGAGTTTCTAGACCTTCCTCTGAAACAGCTGGCAAGATATTCAGAGGTCCACTGGTTTGTTCCAGTGTAGCAATTACTTTGCTCCTAAGATAGAGGTTTGCTGTTCTACCTGCAGTACTTTGCAGATTTTTTTCTATTTGTGCTAAGGCAGTTGCCCCACACTAAGTAGTATTTACCAGGAAGTTTAGAAGACATACCTTTTCCAAGGAGAAAATGAGCCTATAACATCTGTCAAACTAGCCTCAATATTCCTGTGATATTTTAGACAAAAAATTCAGTTTCATATTTATTTATATGCTTAACTTTACAGTTTTATATATTTTTCAGATCACAGCCAAAATAAATGCAACCCTTCTGCCAGGGGTTGTCGGAGACAGGTTTGATGTTGCAGGTTTTCCCTCTAAAGACTTAAATAACACCAGCTTGAACTGCCCACTCAGAAACCTGGGAAATGCCCTGAGGAGTGATACTTCCCCACTCACAATTCTTCTCCCCTAGCAAGAATTGAACCCAGGGGTTTAAAACAAAGAGAGCTTTGTGCAGGTGAGGCACTTGGGTGTGGAGGGGACACAAAGAATAGTCACAGGAAAACCAGCAATTCATAAATTAATAAATTCTGTGAGTTCAGACTCCCAGCCTTAGGGTGTCTTCACAGTAGTTCCAGCCTCAGACTTTCAGCTGCATTTCTGAGCAGATAATGCATTCTAGCCACTTTCTTCCTCCCCAGTTTCCCCACTCACAATTTGTTGTTTTAGACCAGAGATATCCCAGGATTCTGGCAGGTCAGTGCTGCCAAGACTGCTATGGGGTCTCTTATCAACTCACCCAGATGAAGTGATTTCAGCTTCAGTTGCTGGCTAGGGAGGCCCACACCAGAATCCATTGGATAGGCTGCTTATATCTCTACAATTTCAGCTCATGTATCATCTTAAAGCCATCTCAAGTCTATACCCTTCACTGTCTTGTAGCTGGTGCAACTCAGTTCTTTAAAGAGTACTCACTAGTATCCAGAACCTACCACAAAATCCTTCTTATCAAAGCAAAAATTCCCAGCAGAAAATCAAAGTAATTTTCCTCTCATAGTCCCTGTTTAAAAGGGTTTAGGGTTGCATACCCAACTGTGCCTAACTGAAGTGTTGGTCATGGTGGCCACAGGCACAGTTAGTGTCAGTCAGGGTTTTGTTTCATTTCTCAACAACCAATAGCATTTTATTGCCCCCAGACTCAAAACTTAACATATTTTAACCAGAATTCCTCAAACTGTTGCTTAACCAATATGCAAATGAGGCCCAGCCCAGTCAGTCATTTCCCCCCTGTTCACCAGCAGATGCCAGCAGAGAGCTCATATCTGGAGTTCACAAGCAGCTTTGAGCCGAAGTCCTGTGTCACCACCAGGTGTCAGTATTAAGTGCTGTACAGTCTAGGACAGGGGTAAGCAAACTATGTCCCAAAGGCCACACCTGGCCTGCAGGCCCATCCTGTCCAGCCACTGAGCTCCCAGCTGGGGAGGCTAGCTCCTCCCCCTGCCCCACCCTTCTCCCCCACAGCCTCAGTGCACTGCGCAAGACCCACTGTGGGGGGCAGGATTGTGCGCTCCGACGATCAGCATGTCTGATGGCGTGGTAAGGAGGCCGGGGATGGGGGGTTGGATAAGGGGCAGAGGGTCTCGGGGAAGTCAGGGGATGGGGAATAGAGGTTGGCTAGGGTGTGGGAGTCCCAGGGAGCCTATCAGGGGGCAGCTAAGGGTCAGGGCAGTCAGGGGACAGGGAGCAGGGGGATTGGCTAGAAGGTGAGGTCTTGTGGGGGGATGGTTAGGGGCATGGGGTCTTAGGGGGGGAAGTAGTCAGGGGACAAGGAGCGGAGGGTGGTTGGATGGGTTGGGAGTTCTGAGGGAGGCAGTGAGGGGGGCGGGAAGTGGGAGGAGGTTGGATAGGGGGTGGGATCAGGCTGTTTGGGGAGGCATAGCCTTCCCTACCTGGCCTTCCCTACAATTTTCAACCCTGATGTGGCCCTTGAACCAAAAAGTTTGCCCACCCCTGTCTAGGGCATCAGGCCACAGGGATTATAACATTATTGTTCATAGGATTTTTTATATTACTGCCTGGGAACCAGCCTAGAATGAAGCCCTACTGTGTTAAGCTCAGTACAAACAGAGAGAAAGGCTTCACCTGCAGCTGGGGGGGAGGGGGGGAGGTGAGATTCCCAGCTGTTGTAGACATACTCCCGCTAGCTTCACTGAGCTAACACAGTACAAATAGTAGCATAGCCAGGGTAGCTCAGATAATGGTGGCATAAGTTAGCTATGCTCAGGCCAAGTCTGTGGGTATGTACTCAGGATAACTAGCCCATTCCGCTGCTCGCCATTGTCTGGCTCCACTACAATTTTTCATATGCTAATTAAATGAGAGCTATCATAAGTATGTCAATGCAAGCTGGGAATAACACTCCTGATTGCAAGTGTAGACTACTTCCAGGGTGGTAGACAGTCCCTGCCCTGAAGAGTGAACGGTGTGATGGCAGAAAATGTGATGTTAGTTCCATGAAGTTTTTTATGTTAGGAGAGGATTAGCTAAATGGAAAGTTAAAGGAAGGCAGAGAGATGAGGGGGGAGGGGACAAAGCAGATGAGAAGAGGAAGGAGGAATAAAAAGGGAAGCTGTGAAATGCGTCTGAGGTGAACAGATTGGAATGGGGGGGAGGAAGAGGATTGGACTAATAGCAAATCTACACAGGTCAGAAAATGTCCTGTAAAAAATGTAGAAAATACTCTCAGGACATCAGCAGCATCTGTTGGTCCCTGTTCAAGCTGCTTCTGCAGCTGCTCCTGCCAGCTTTTGTCTCTGACTGGCTCCTCCTCGCTGTTTCTTTCCCCAAGGCCACAAGGTGGTACTGGAAAGGGAGACACTGGCTGGGTCCTAGTCCCTCCAGACTGGAGGTCGCCCCTGAACAGCTCTGGGTCCTGAGAGTGCTTGAGTAGGGGTATCTCTTTCATTGTGAAGACTAACAATGACAGTAGTGCTGGACAAGTGTATCTCTTTTTGTTCTGGAGTGAGCATTTAGCAAAGGCTGCTCTGTCTTTGTTGCAACCAGGTGCTGCATGAACAGCTACTAGAAATAGTTCTGGTAACAAGGGTTTCTGAAAACACTGACACTTATTGCAAGCAGGTTGGTACAAGCTGCTTACCCTATAACAGAGACCACACAAATTGCAGTGGTTTTAAACATAGTGGTTTGTTGGATAATTCCCAGCCATCTCTTTACAGAGAAGAAGGCACTTTATATTGATGTTTGCTTTGACTACCTTCATCTTTTGACCCTAGAAAGAAGAGGTACTTGACAAAACTATCTTAAAAAGTCCCAGACTTACTACTACTATTATATTATTAATTATTAATTATGTATTATTAGGTGCATAATGGTAGCACCACAAAGCTCCAGTCAGTATCCAGAGTCCTAGTGGGTTGGGTGCTATACAAACCTATAAAGTTCTAAAAGATAGCCCTTGCCCCAAAGAGTTATAACTTAATTACAGAGGACATAAGAATGGATAGGAGAGAGGGAGAAGACAAGGGTAACAGTAATGGAAACGCCCAGTACATGGACTGGTATTGTGCATAATTTGCAGGTTTATGGGGTTTATTTAGTAAGAATTGTACACACTGGGAGTTGTTGCACATAGAGGGGAGAAGTGATCAACCACACTGAGCAAGTTTAGAATGTGCATCAGTTGAAATTCTGTCCCGACATTATTGGATTCCAGTTCCGGACAGACACTGCCTGATTCAGGAGTTCCTGAATGAAATCACCAGATCCACAAGCTCTGATTTATAATCCTGGATTCTACAGTTGTTGCCTCAGCCCAATAAAGTGTCAGTTCATAGAGAGAGAATATGTAATGATCTGGTGTGTGATACATTTTTTATTGCTCAGGGTTTGGGCCAGCAGCATTACTCACAAGTGGCAAGGCCAGCCACATCATCATTTTTCCATTTGATGTATGTTAATTACTACAGGAGGAAGATTGCTTTGGTAGGACTATGACACTAATAAGAACAGAATAAAATCAATCTATTCCCTCTTGCTGAAATGTCACTAATTATCCAGTTGCTATGCTGCTTAGGTATGTGTTATAGCAGGGGTTCCCAAACTTGTTCCACGGCTTGCACGGGATAAGCCCCTGCCTGGCCATAAGACACCTTGTTTACCTGAGTGTCCGTAGGCTTGGCCACTCCCAGCTCTCAGTGGCCACAGGTCTCCATTCCCAGCCAATGAGAGCTGCGGCTTTCCACAGCTTCCATGGGCCAGGAACGGCGAACCATGCCACTGGGAGCTGCAAGCAGCCAAACCTATGGACACTCCAGTAAACAAAGCGTCTTGCGGCTAGGGCTGGGCTTACCCTGCGCAGGCCACGGAACAACTTTGGGAACCCCTGTGTTCTATTAAAAGAACTATGGTTGTATACAAGTATTCAATATGCCTAATAATTCCTTAATAATTGCTAATCATTTTGCTTTTGATGTAATTCAATGTAAAGCTAGGTGTTTTCAGAGTTAGTCTTTTGTCTCTCCTAGACTGGTTTCTTGTCTGTTTTATTAAATTATATTGAATCTGTAAAACATGATAATGGAAGGAGAAACATCACATGACAGGAGAACTCTGATATCCTGTAATTGTACTTCATCTTTACTATCGCCTAACTTCAGGTCTCAAAGACCTTTTTGACTCTGTACTTTAGTGATACAAATATATCTGCCTTTGTCTCACTAAATAGTGTAACTGTTGCTCTTTGGTCAGATGAAACAGTTTTTGAAGTTTGTCATCTGCTGCTACAAAAATGTTCTCCATTTTATAAAGATTATAAAATTATGAAAATCAACATTCATAAAGATGGAAAAAGAGAAGAGTTGGTAACAGAAAATTCTGATTTAGAATTGGACTAAAAGCTTCTAAATAAGCTTAAAATGCACACAGCTAAAAGTCACATTTTATTTTAAATTATTTTGAATATTTTTCTCTATCCTTTCTATGGTAGTGGTAGCTTAAATCTTGATTTTTGCACAAAGTACACTTATTGCTAAATAGTTAAAAACTAACTCATCAAGTTGCTTATCATTTGAATGCTTGAATAAAGAGTTAAAATAGGACAAGGACAGAAACACCGAACTAGATGAATTAAGAGCAATTCCTTTGTTTTAGGGTTTGCAGTTCTTCCTATTGCTCACCATGAATTGTGGGGCTTGAGTGTGCTCTGGAGCTTCACTTGGAAGAGATAAAGCATTGGCAGCCATGAGAACCAAGCACTGAGAAAAATGCTTCCCACTGTTCCCTTGAAACATAATCTTCCTCAGCCAGTGAAGATCAGTGCTTCATGCTGTGTGCTGGACCCAGTGTTCTTGCTGGCCTATCACCTGGCAGTAGCCATTCTTCTCAGTTTATTTCACTTTACGGATCATAAATAACAAAGCACCATGCAGTAGCCCTATCAGTGGTTCGGTGCACGTTTTATCCACCGCCTTATACGACTGAGCCCTGAGGCCTAATTCAGTAAAGCACTTAAGCACACGCTTAATTTTAAGTGTATGCTTTAAATCCCATTGAAGTCAGTAATAATTAACACCAATATCAGTAGGATGTAAGCCAATCCCTAAAGTTAAGCCTAAATTTAATTGCTTTGTAGAAATGGGATAGACTGAAGAACCAGGACCTAAATCGCTATTTTTTCCAAAGTTTCAAGGATTCCCACATAAAACATTTCTTAATATGTACAGGCAGTCACATAGTCATTAGTGTATTGGCTACTTTAATTTTCTAACATGAGCAGTCCCACTGAGTACACTAGAACTAAGGACTTCACAATCAGGCTTCTTTCATAAAAGCTTTAAGTTATTTACCCAGTAGCAGACACTAGGATATAAACCACTAACAAAAAGTGAGCATATCTAGGACAGGGGCGGGCAAACTTTTTGGCCTGAGGGCCACATTGAGTTTCCAAAATTGTATGGAGGGCCAGCTAGGGGAGGCTGTGCCTCCCCTTACAGCCAGGCGTGGCCCAACCCCAGCCCCCATCTGACCCCCCCTGCTTCTCGCCCCCTGAGGGCCCCCCCAGGACTCCTGCCCCATCCACACACCCCCACACTCCCTGCCCATGACTGCCCCTGGACTCCCCATCCCTGACTGCCCCCTGCCACACCATCCAACCCCTCCTCTGATCTAGGATGCACTTAATACCATACCTCTAAAATGTTTGGATAAATCACCCAGAAAGTAGTAAGAAGCTTTTAGCTTTTAATATTAAATGATAAACAGACTTTGAGTATCCTAGTCCTGTTTTAGGAAAAAATTAATCAGCTTAGCTATCGTATTCACAAGTTTAATGCTCTGAGAGAAAAGTGATTGTCTAATTTTTTTTTCCACAGTAATTAAGGAAAGTCAAAAGCAGCAACTGGAATCTGTGAGCTACTCCTCTCGCTACGCTCTAGGACTCTTTTATGAAGCTGGCACATGGATTGATGTCCCCTGGGCTGCACAGTACATCACCAATAATCCCTGCATCCGCTTCATCTCCATCGATAATAAGAAGCGCAATATAGGTCAGTGCTCCTATTATTTCCCTTAAACACAGTAACAATAGAGGGTGTAGATCATGAAAAATGCTGTTTAATTGAGTGTTGCTATTCTGAACAGAGCAAGTATTTAACTCCAAGCCACGGGATAAAATTTAATGTCACATTTGGCCTGTAATAAAAATGCACTATGAAACCAGGGAAGTTTTCAGAAAATCATCACCCAGCACATGGTTTGTATTACTGACTTTATGAAAATAGTGTCAGGGGATTTAAAATGTCAAAATGTTACTATTCCAAGAAATAGTCTACATTCCATTATTTAAACATTAATTCATGCACATGCCAGTTTATCTACCATCATCAGTTATTTTACAACTCTTGATCTTTCCATTGGGCATGCTTGGAACTGTTAATGAATTATATAGTCAAGCCAGATCAATCTAATTCAGTGTTAGCTAGTTTATTTTTTCATCAAGGAAAATCTTTGAGATTACATTATGTACAGTATTACTTCACAAGTCTACTTTGCAGAGTGCTGCTTAAGAGCTTAGCAGGCATTCTGTGGGGCTTACACTTTTCATCTCTTTGTTGAGGATGGTCATAAAAACAGATATTATACTGTACTCATTAACCATCTTTAGCAAGAATCCCATGGGAAAACTACAACTCTTGGATCCTGTTAAAAGTAACTATGGGCAACTTTCTAATATGATTTTTTTTTGTGAACTATTAATCTTTGGGGGGGCAAGGGAAGTGTTTGGGGGGGTTGTTTTGTTTTTTTATTGGGGGAAGGGCAGAATGTGAATCTTAAATTACTGAAATTCTTTGGAAAATAAAAATTGGCATACATTTGTTAGCACTAAATTGTAGTGAAGTGAGGTTCTAACTACCTTGGTTGAATCTCTTACACTTATATTTGGTGGCGTTTCTTAGAACATCCCAACTACACAACTATTTCAAAAATCTAACTGGGACATCCATAGTTTAGTGGATTGAGCATGGCATGGAATAAGGAGATCTGAATTTCTCCTCCCAGCTCTGCCACTGACTCACTGTGACCTTAATAATATATCCAGTTTTGCAAAACACATGGAGATTTGTGCTAAAAAGTGCTGAACAACATGAGCTAGTGAGGATGTTTAGCATCAGGTTCTATATAAATACAAGGAAGTATTAATTAACGGAGCTGAAGCATGGTTTTATATGCAAGCAGATGAACCTAGAAATATTTCTTTTTAATCTATCTTGTTCAGTCTGGACTGATTGAGTTTAAATTCATACTTCATATATGCACTTATCAGCATCTATGAAATTACTCAGGCATGCCCATCACTAGGGTTTCCAAACACCAACAAAATTATATAAAGCAGTCATATTGGAAAGACTGAATTCATTTTTCTTTGTATTATGCCAAATACATGGAATTTTAAAACTATTACTGTATTAGTTACCATCTTTAGGAAGTAAGGCAAGCCATTCTTTAATATTATTATTGTGGGAAAGCTGTGGCAATGAGATGATCTCATATTTCCCTCAGGCAGCTAGAAAACCTGAGGTTGTTCTACTTACTGGTGTAAGGGTACAGCTTTGGGGCAGCTGCTTGGAAAGGCCTGCCTCCTGCTTATATAGTTTTTACCCTGTTTTCTAACTCCAGCATCCCCAAATAATACAGCTGTCAAGTAAGTCTCAGAGAGAGAGAGGCCATTCCTGAGATATCCCAGGGGCATCTCATGTGAGGTCATTAAAGATCACCATCTGGACCTTGACCTGAATCCAGTAATGAACAAGGAGCCAGTGTAACATAACAAGCTCCAAAGTGATATGCTTAAGTCTTGCTGTGCTGCTGTTGAATGCTCAGATGTCCTGGTTTTCTCTTCCATCCTCACATTTACAGTAGCTAATTGTGGTAGTCAGGCTTTGGAGGTGAGAAATTTCTGTACTGATGGGCCCACTTGGCCGCTGGGGCTGATCACAGGCATTTCTTGTTACTGTTGCATCACCTTGATGATCAGAAGGTGCATGTCCCCAATCTGAGGGTGATGATGTAATTTGGGCCTCGTTTCTAAGGATTTCCCTTTTCCCAACAAAATTACCTGGCGTCTTTTTCAGGTTTTGTTTTAGCCAGTGACTCATACTTCCCCAGGCACACTGACTGATGGTGCTATCTATTGATGGCACGATTAATCAGCTGTGTAGCAAGTGTTTGGGACATATTAATATGTTACTAAAGATTATCAAAACATATATATTCAAGATAACACACTCTTTCCACCTAGTAGTGTAGGCTCCAAAATAGGATGATAAATTCTCTAGAAAGTGCAATTTCTCAAGAATGAACTGCCTAACAGTTGCCGAGTTTGAACAAGCGGAGGATCCGCAATTGCAGATGAACTGCCTCCCACAAGGTCTCATTACAACATATAAACAACCAGCCAGCCCCCTCTTTTGTACTCTGTTCCTTGTTAACTTGAATTTTAGATATTTCAACTTTGTTCCAAGAAAACTAGTAGTGGAGTGGGAGAATAATGCATGTTAGCAAGGAGAGAGAAATATTTCGGATGGTGGGCACTCCTGCATAGCATGGGTGTTTTGAAAGACATGCCCTGGCTCTGTTTATTAAGGATATTTTAATAAATAAAAAATATAAACATCTGAATAGCACAATTAAACTGTCAAGGAGAGAGTCTTGTTTCTTTATACACAACTCCTAATGTTACGGGAATATGTATAATTACACACACAAGTAGCATTCAATGCGCTGTTTACTTATATTAGCATATAGTAACAGAAACACTGTTTTACAAAGTTTTCTTTGACTTGTGGTATATATATAAATAGTTCACACTTTCATTTTTCTCTTATTGCACCTTTGATAAGTATACATTGTGTTTAGGTAAGAAATAGTTGCTTATGCACACACACACACAAAAGGTAGCAAATATTAAGATACAAATTAAACATGATGTGGGAGGAAACAGTGCACCCCTACTTTTATGTACAATAATGTATACACAATAAGTTAAGCAAAGATTTTATATTATCTGGATTTTATATTGCCGATGAAAACATATTGGCAAACAACATAGAACTGCAGCCTTGCAGAGCACTTCAGCCCTCTGTTATGGGAATCTCAGTTATTTTTCAAAGAAATAGATGTTGCTAAAATAGATATATGCCTACACTGTCTTCACAAAGACAAGATTATTTATAGCTGTTACATTCTATTGCTCTTTACAGAAGTACCAACTTTTGTTGTTGTTGTTTACACAAGACTTGGTAATTATCACTTTCACTCATTTAGCAAATGACAGAAAATAAGGAACAAGAAATAAATAGCACTTTATAGTGGTGGTTATTTATTTCCAAATAAAAAGTGAACAATTTACTGTTACTAAAATCATAATAGGGTGCAGTATGTTATCAAAACTAGTCAGTTGTCTGTCTCAGTTTAACAGATGAGATGTAAGCCAAGAAATAATACAGGAATAGTAATTTTGTTCATTTTAAGGAATAAGATGTTCACTTCTGGCATTACTGTGCTTTCACATAGGCATTGCTTACCACTCTATTGATCAGGTAAACAATTCTTTCATATTGTATTTACTGTACAGAAGATGCAGGCCATTGAAGTGTATCATTGCCAGGAGACCCACTAGCTGTATAAAATAATGTACAGTATCCTTATAACTGCACCTTGATATCCTGAGAGGTGCTGCTCAAAAGTCCCCACTCGGTTACATTATAAGACTTGATCCTGCAAAGGGATCTGCATAGCTAATCCTTGACTTGACTGTGTACTGGAGATCTTCACAGGGGACAGGTGGGGAAGGAATAAAGCACTGGAACAGCTCTGAAGCTGCTGTAGTGGCCCAGAGTTATAATAAACTCAATGGCTGGTGTATTCCCTCTCTGCAAAGGAGAGCTGCTCTTGCTTTGATTCCCCAAATCCCTATAGGGAAGGGGGCTCTGCTAACAAAGAGAAGGGAGCAGTCTGTCCCATCACACTTGGGAGAGAAATTCCAGCCACTGCCCTCAAGGAAAACATTCTCTGTGAATCTACTACACACAGCTACTATAGACCAAACTTGATCTCACAGGCATGCAACCTTGTTGCCATCAGTTGGTTGTGCAGGTGCATAGGTGAGGGAAGAACCTGGCTCTGTAAATAGAGACTAATCGATACAGTTTGAATACTCTGATTCAGGAGCAAAACAAAAGGCTCTGGATTTCTTTGATAGTTAATTATTCTGTGCAGTTTTCAGTGTTGGCCTAGTTTACTCTACCAGAGGAACCCTGTGGCCTAGTAATAGCAAGTCTGCTCCGATGGGGAATACATCAACACAAGCTGACTCCAACTCTTAATTCGGTGGGTCATGGCAAGCACAATCCACAATGGGCTGAATCAGACAGGGAATGGGTAGCCATGGCATCCAGGTGGTGCACTGATTCTGTGGTTTCCATGGGCAGCCTCCAGCATAAAGGCTCTGGGGACTCAGAGATTGCAAACTAAATCCTGTGGCGCCTGCAAGGCTGTACCAACCCCTGCACTTGCAAAATCTGTTCAGGGTTTTAAAATGCAACTGTTATATATCCTCACTCTCATTTGAGGATTCTAGCTCCTTAATAACCACAGTATCAGTTACTTCAGCTATCTCACTTTTGTATTTGTATTATAAAACAGAAAAATCAATAGTAAAGATTATTTTCATTGATTGCGCCATTCCCAGTATCTACATGGAGTATGCTCAGCCAGTAACTTCAGTGTACATCTATGTACACCAGCTGAGGACGCTGATTCACTGTTTTTTTTTAATGAGGCTTGTATCTGCAGATGTAGTGTTCTTGAAGAGTGCATCATGAAAAAATCCTACTTTATTGTTTATTAACTTCTCTGCATGGTATATTAAATAATTAGACAATAGGCTGTTTTAAAAATCCCATCAATATTTATAAGGGACAGTGGGAATTCTTCAGCAAAATTATTCCAAAAATCATATTTGTAAGACTGCAGAATCTTTACATTCTATAGGAATAACAGATGGCATACAAAAAGTAGCAAATTCCCTTCTCTTAGTTAATCGGCTATGTCATTATATAATTTAAAAGGAAGAGGAGACACATTTTCATGTTTTCAGACTCCGCATAATTCTTTACTATCCTTTTTACATTGTAAAGGGAAGACTCCTTTATCCCTCAGTAGTGATGGAGCAGTTTTAGGAATAGACAATAGCTAAATTGTGTCTTATGGAAGAATCTACAGCTTATTACATGTGGATTTCCTTGATAATCCCATGCCTAGTCTGCCTTCTTATTATGAAGCCAATCAGAAACAATCATGAGGATAAAGAAATACTAGATCAAAAATCTAATACTGCTCATACTCCCCTTACATGAGTTCTTCTAAGACATAGTACGTACATTACAGTGATACCATGCAGAATAAAAGAGCCTCTGCAGCCCATGGGAATTTGTAGGAGACATTCAAGATCAGTCTGTTCTTTTACCAGCCAATAAAATAGATTCCATTAATACTGACATTTTTGAGGAAATTCTATAATTTTCCTGTTTCTTTCTAGGATCTAGAATGTTGAGTTATTTTTAGTTTAGATGTAATTTTATTAGATCTAGATCCTGACCTCTCCTAGTCTAAGGAATTGGATTCTTCCCTTTCTGCAAATAGTGAGGCAGTTCAGCCTTATCCACAAGGTTTCAGGAACAAGTAAGGCCATTCCCCTTTAGCACTGGATTCTGTACTGCTATTGGCAAAAAGTAGCATTTATGCTCTCCTTTGTCAGTTGCCCGCCTAGCAAAATCCCACCCCCAATTCTTCTCAATCAAATTGGATTTTTTGGATAATGTAAGAAAGTACCACATGGCTCATATTAACTACCATCAAAATCTACCCACTAGGAAACAATATCTTTCCTCTTTAAATCTCTCTCTTCTAATTCCAGGTTTTGCAACACTGGTATCCTCCAATTCCTCAGAACATGAGGGGGAAAAACCCTGGTAGATTATCCTCTGTGAAAGATGACACCATGCTTATGGCATCCTTATAAATAAAGATGTTCCATTTGCAAATTGAGTTGCAAGCTGAGGTTTATAAGTCTCTTTGGCTACTGATAAGAGGGAGAGACTTACCAAAAAATTCCCAGCAATCCCTGTTAATAATGGTGGGATTCCCAGGATAGACAGTATTCTGGTGACCAGAACAGTTTTTGCCACTGATTTATAAACCTGCTGGGAAGCAGGTAGAGCCAAACAAGTGGCGAAAATGGACCTCACTCCCCAGGCTGCAGTGTTGTTCCATCTAGTTGTGGTATTGTTCAGCTGAACCAGTGTTAGAACCAGTGGGAATATTTTTCTGGACTTCCATATTGTTGGACACCTTTAGTGATTACATGGAAGTAATTTCTCCTGTTTTGCTAATGCCAGAAGTTAGGGTGTAGCTGTTAGTTATTTCAGAGTTCGCAGTCACTTTTGTTTTGTTGAAAGTTACTGAGTCTTCTCTCTAAACCACAAAGCAGATACAGCAAACACAGGCTGTTTTATAAGTTTTCTCACACTCCCCACAAACGTGCTTCAGTCAGGAGCCAGCGCGACCACTTCTAAGAGTAAGGATGTTCATTCTCTGTACATTCCGTCCTTGGCGCCTCTGTAGAGGCAGAACAAGGGTGTTAATGTGGTAATGTTTTGTCGGTGTCGGATCTTTTTAGCATAGGAACTGAATAGTGATCTCCAGTTCAGGCCAAGCACATAACATTCTCTCAGGGTGTATAATTATCTTTGGACAAATACAGCTGGCTTTTATTTTATTTTTACAGAAACATTGGCCCCTTCTCTGTGAGGACTGCCCAATCCTCACTTCAACAGCTATTTGAAACAACTGTAGGGTCCTTCACATTGGGCCAAATCCTGACCTTATCTTACACAGGACTAAGGAGTATAGACGTTCCT
The DNA here is from genome assembly GCA_032164245.1 of Sternotherus odoratus. NCBI lineage: Eukaryota > Metazoa > Chordata > Testudines > Kinosternidae > Sternotherus > Sternotherus odoratus. The sequence goes on along the minus strand of JAVMKO010000005.1, from coordinate 78,245,373 downwards.
TATTCTTTTGCATGGGAACTCAGCACTAACCCGATCAAGATACAGAACAGCGAGGACAGGGATGCAAGATATTCACCCAATATGCTCTTGTATAATTCAAATAGCTCAGAAGCTAGAATAACGCACTGTTTTTAGGCCTTTGTCTTCTGAACCTGCTGCTGCTTTTTAAATCTACCATTTTCCATTTCTTCTTTCTCTTCATAAAAGGTATAGGTTTCAGCTTCACTGATCCCAAGACTAAGGGATGCCAGGCATCCCAGAATCAAAGGTAAGTTCTCAAGTCACCAAATATGTAGAGACGGACCCTGTGCCAAGCAACATTGTAACATTGTCAGATTATTTACCATCTGCCAATAGAGCACTGAACTTCAAATATCCTGAACTCAGCTTTTTAGCTGAGCTAAAGATACAGTTTGCCAGAAGCGTCTCATTGTTACATCAATTACACAGACGTTCTCCGGCACATCTGGTAACAAACATCACCACACAGATTGCTGCTATGTTGAAAGCTCTAAATTGTCTTCTAAATTGAATGATTACACAGCCTGACTTGATAGAATTTCTGGACCAACATGCTTTGTTTTATTTTTAAAGATAACAGAAGCTTTTACAATCTGCAAGAGAGAAAATACTTATGAACAAATGAGCCACTCTATGCTCTGCATGAGAGCCTACATGGTTCAGTTTGAAGCATTCAAAGTCTCCTGCCCCTCCCTCCCACTTTCAAACTAATGGAGATGACTAAGCAAACAAAACCTCACTTTTTGCCTCCTCTTTAGAAGTGTCTACATTTAGCTGAGTTTTCATTATTTTATATGCAGAGCCACTAATGAGTCTTGCACATCTATATACTTGACTAATAGAAGTTGTTAATATTGTGTGCTATATTATACCAAAGTTTCTTTAACACTTTAAGGGCTATATTCTGACTGACACCTTTTCCTCGGTTTGAGTAGTATCTTATTACCTAAGTAGTATCTTATTACCTAAGTAGCCTCACTGAAATCAGTAACAGCACTTTAAGAGGTTTAAGAATAGCAGCCATGCTAGTCTGTATCCGTAAAGAAAACGAGGAATACTTGTAGCACCTTAGAGACTAACCAGTTTATTTCAGCATAAGCTTTCATGGGCTATAGCTCACTTCATCGGATGCATAGACTAGAACAAACAGAAGTAAGATGCATTTATACACACAGAAAGCAAAAAAAACGTTGTAAATTACCATACCAATTCTAAGAGGCTGTTAAATTTGGATGGGCCATTATCAGCAGGAGAAAAAAAACCTTTTGTAGTGAAAATTTACACTGTTTCTTATCTATGTCTTTTGATAAGAATCTGTAAAAGAGACTAAACTAGGAAAATGCAATCAATTAGTATAATGACAAAGCGACTCATAGTCCCTGTTTAATCCTTGGTTGACAGTGTCCAATTTGCACTTGAAGAGTAAAGTATTACTCAACATGAAAAGGTTTGTCAGGATACAACACTAAAACAAATTGAAAAATGAAAGGACTTAATTCTGCACTTGCAGGGTGGAGACAATATCGAGCCAGCTGCAGCTTCCGGATCATGTGCCAATTAGCCCTTACAGACGTTGGAGCAGTTAAGGGCCTGCTCTTACTTATGCCGGTGTAAGATAGGTGTAAGATAGGTCGCTTCTCGGCCTTTTGGCTAAGAAAGCATTATCTAAAAAGTTATATCTGCTCTGATACAACCACTTCCTGATTTTAGCGTGCCTCATTCCTTCCCCTTCACCAAAGATTAGAGGGTGGGTGCCACAGCATCTGCGTTTGCCATCCACACCCCTGCAGAGATTTCCCCTGCACAAAGGGAATTCTCTGCTGACCAGCTCCAGCCAGAATACTTTGGGCCTGTTCAGTAGCGCAAAGCAAAGAAATAATTGACGCAAAGAGCCCAAAATATTTTTCAAATTATATTCACTGTTTAAACACAGAAGTCATTTTTCAGCTAAGTCTCTGGTGCTAGGGACTTGATGGATTATTTCATCATGGATATGGTATTATATCTTTAATTAAGATTCTTTTGAGTAAAAAAGTTTAAAATATACTGTCAAACTTGAGTGAGTAAAACTGAGTTTCCTAGAAAAAAGGCTCATAGAAAAGTCAGCAATTTCTGAAGGGCATTTAAAAGGAGTGAACAATAATAATTTGCCTAAGTGCTTTAAACCACAAAATTAATGAAAGCGAATGCTATCCAAGTCAAATACAAATAAGCACATTTCATGAAGCTCTCCCATTCGGAATCTCATAATCTCCTTTCCTGATTCTCTTCTCTGCCAAAGTGTGTGTTTTGCAAGATATAAATGCATGAAAAGACCACTTTCCTTTTCTGTTTCTTTATAGGTTTTGGAAAACAATTCATTTAGATAATACTTCAAACACAACATAATATACTATTCTTTTCTGTATACCTGAAAGTAAAATGAATCCTCAAAGGGATGGATTTAATCTCTGAATTTTTCACCTTTAATCAAGTATTGCCTTTTGTCAATATTTTGTGACATGGTAAAACAAGAACAACTAATCCATTTATGACTATGTCCTTCATAATTCATAAGAAACTCAATGTATGAACTTGTATTAAGCTAGTTTTCTGCCCTTGCACTATACAGTGGTGTTATTGAGACTAAAGACATTGATCAGCTAGAGAAAAACACCTGTTTTGGATATGCCTTTTAGTGAATTCTTGTTAACACAGATGTCTGTCAATAGGTCCAGTATTTTTCAAGGATCATTTCTCACTTGTCCCTTATGATCTGAAGAGCCAGATGTTAAACTGAATTATTGGCATTGAGCCAGTGGGTTTGAGAGGAATTACCAGTCTCGGGAGCTTGAGAAAGATGCCCAGAGGCTAAAAGACAGACTCCACCTTTTAAAAAAGTATATTTGCTGCAGATCCTGAAGTCAAAGGATGCTGAAACATCAAGAAAAAAAGCAGGAAGAAGTTACTTCCTTTGCACTAGGTATGTCTACACAGCAGTGTAAATCCAGCTCTCTGGGACTCAAGCCCACACTCATGGTATTTAAAAGACCAGGTTTGAGCATCCACACTGAATATTGACCCTGGGTTTAGAATTTCTGGACCCACGTCCCACACCCATGCTCATGCATTTATATTGCACTATGCAGAGTTGAGCCAAACCAGACTATCCCAGGCTTCCTAGCATCCTCCCCAGCTGTAGCAGTTCTAGTCCTTAGTGTGTGGTGCACTGTGGGAAAACTTGACTGATCATCCAATGGCACTTGACAGGAACTTGTCGCAGCCTGCCAACACTTCCTGCCGAGCAATCTTTTGGGCTACATGCTCCTGGCAACAGCAGTCTGAAACCTGGAGGAGTTACCATTTGAAGGACTTGCCCTGCTCTCACATTCACTCCTGTGTTAGGAAAAGGGCTGAGCAGCTGGTGGACATTTCAGTGGCATTTTCTGATCTACCGAAGGCACTTTTGGAGGACGAGGAGACGATACAGACATGGCAGACTCATGCTGGTTGATGCTGCTCACGGTGCTCAGTGTAGTTGCTGATACTATTTAGTGTAGACTGGTGTTTCTAGAGTATGACTACAAACACAGGCTGGTGGGATCACATAACCATGCAGAGCTGGGAAGACCAGCAATGGCTCCAGAACTTTTGCATGAAGAAAGCTGCATTTCTGGAGATTTCCAAGCAGCTTGCTCCAACCCTCCACCATCAGTGCATATGCATGAGGGCTGCCATCCCTGCCAAGCAGTGGGTTACTATAACAATCTGGACTCTGGATACCTCAACCTGCTACAGGTCCGTTGCTGAGAAGATTGGTGTTGGAAAGTCAACTGTAGGGGCTGTCATGGCAGAACTTTTTGAGGCAATCAGGCATGTGATTTCCCAAAAGGCGATTGGCATAAACAATGTCCTGAAGTAACGGCTGGTTTTGAGAGAATAGGTTTTTCCAAACTATGCCAGGGCCATCAACAGGACTCATGTGCCCAGAGTTTGCTTTTGTCAAGGAGCAGGTGAGTACATAAACTGCAAAGGATACTACTTCATTGCTTTGCAGACTCTTCTCTTTGTTTCAGTCCTGGAACTTTTACATTGGTTCTGGTGTCTTTGTTACACAGGTTTGCAATTTCTGTGTTTGTTTTCTCTTTATGTCTCGGGGCAGGACATACATTAATTAACATTGCAAAATGTATAAGAGGAAAGACAGGTTACAATAAAACCAAACCTGCAGCTGACGCATCCCGTCGCAAGATGGAGTTTCTCACCCTTGGCTAACAGTTCCTAACGGTAAAGAAGCTGCTGCTGCAATGAAATGCCCACGGACAGAAAGACACAATCACACAGGCAGCCCAGATGAGTGACCTCTCCGCCAGTCTCTGTGCACATTGAACAGCAGGTGCAGGCTGTGCTGCAGACTGCAAGGCCACAGCACTTCTCTCCCACGTAGCCACAAGCAGCACTTCCCTTTCCTTTTCCCTTCCCCTTGACAGCATCTCCTGTATCTCTCCATCCCAGATGAAGACATCCTGGTACTCCGACATCCCAAATCTCCGAGGTATGTGATTTTTTTAGATGGGGGGAGTGATAGCTCAGTGGTTTGAGCATTGGCCTGCTAAACCCAGGATTGGGAGTTCAATTCTTGAGAGGGCCATTTAGGTACAGGGGGCAAAAAATCTGTTGGATGATTTATTTGGGGATTGGTCCTGCTTTGAGCAGGGGGTTGGACAAGATGATCTTCTGAGGTCCCTTCCAACCCTGATATTCTATGATCCATATAATCTATATATGGATATAATATATAATCCATAATATATATATGGATATAATATATGGATATAATATATAATCTATATATGGATATAATCTATATATGGATCTATAACCCTGATATTCTATGATCACCAAGGAACAGCAGCTCCTTCCCCATCCCCCTTTCCCGGACTCACTACCCACTGTTGGGTATGGGAAGGGAAAAAGGGCAATGGGTGAAATGAAGGGAGGGGAAGGCAAAACCTGAAGAAAATAGAAAGAGGAAAGAGAACATCATGAAAGGGAGTGAGAGAAAGTTGCATGGGAAAAGGAGAGTACCATGTTACGAGAGAATGAAAAAGATGGACAAAAAAGAAAAAAAAGTCAATTTGAAGGTTTGTGGGCTGTGTTTTTAAATGCACCAGGGCGTGAATATAAATTGACAGAATTCATATATATTTATGTAAATATGTAAGCAAATCAGTTATGATCCTCAGGCATGTAGACCACTTGGTAGTACATCACATCACTTGTACACCATGCAGTTCTTCAACAGTTCAGATCTGAAAGAGGAAGTGCTTCCCCTCTTGACTCTTGACTCAGACTTTCATACTCTAGCTGTTATGGGTGTGGCTGCTTGTCTGTGTCAGTTTTGGATGTTATTTGTTTAAATTACACTTGGCATTTGCTGCTGTGTTTCAGAGAGTTCTAAAAGGATGAAAGTGGCAAGAGGAGTCCTGGTTGCGGACAGATAACCACAATCCCCTCGAGCTACACTAAGCCAGTGTGTTTTACATTTTACTCTGACCTGCCCTCCAGAACATTATAGTCATACAGAAGAAAAGTGGGGTCATGCCAAATGGTTGGAACTTGTTTATATTTTGGCAGCAGAGTGGATCTAGAATGTAAGCCAATTTGAAATTTCATAGTGAAAAATGAATTGTGTGATTGCAATCAGATAAAGTTAACTTGGGCAAAAAAGGAGCACCAAATCCAATGCATACTGGAAGAACTGTAGCAGACAAACTTATCTCATTGTATAATTTTACTTTTGGGAGCTAACGTGCTCTACCACACTATTATGTTTACAGAACTACAATGAAGTTGGCCAAGATCTTGGCCATTTTTTAAGACTCTGATTTACTCTGTTTGTGTTTTTGAACTTTAGCATCCAAGAATAACCCTTAATTTTAAAAAATTCCCTTCATCCAATAACCAGTGTTTTACGTTCATAGCTGTTTAGGTTTCACCCGAAATTACAGGAAGTTCTCTTCTGCTGTTCCCAATAATAACACATCTCCTGATTGCTGTTCCTCATTGCTCTGTGATACAGTGTCATACTGAGTCTTCTCACTTTAGCTAGTAGGAGTCTTTCCCTTTTTATTGTTCTTCTTTTCTGTCTTGGAAGCTTCAGGCTTTTACATTATTCTTTGCATTTGGTGGCCAGTGTAAACACATAGGTCGCTGGCAGTAGGCTGCCTCAAAGTCCAAGCCACTTAACTCTTAGCACCTAAGGTGAGTATAGTTACTATGCTGTGCTAAGGGTGCATATGCTTCTCAGGCAACTTGCTTCCCATGTCCCCAGAATGTGTCATGATCTCCTTTACAGTGCAGTTCCATCCCTTTTTGTTCCCTCTTTACTATAAATCCATCTCTAGCTTTCCAGCTTCTGCTTTTCAAGTCTTATGAAAAGGGCTGTCCTCCCACAAATGTGCTCCATACAAGGATGTCCCTGTGACAGCTAGGGAATATATCAGTGTTCTCAAAAAATCCTAGCTGATTTGGTTCTAGTTCATCTGCATGGCTTCATAGCAGCCTGCCTGACAGATGGCCTCTAAGCTGAGGACCCCATGGCTTCCAGGGTCTATGGCTCTGGGACAGCCCACCAAGCAGCCCACCTCTGAGGTGGGGACCCCAGGGCCTACTGTCTCTGTGGATTGGAACCAACCCAGAAATTCACAAAAGGAGGTGGCAAGCAGACTGGGACAGGAGCCATGCATTTAAGAGATTGGTTTTGTTTTACATAGATCTGTAATGCCCTTGTGCTTTTCAAGAATAAAGTATGTGTGTGTATGTGTAATAAATTCATTTGCTAAGCCTATGTTTCCTTGCTTTACTGCCACATGGACCCTGAAGGCTGTAACTAGCGGAACCAGCACTCTCCAACCATGGGGACTCTGAAGGGAATGTGTCCAAGCAATTGGGGGCCTCAGGAGGTCTATGACACTGGTTCTGTGGACTAGGCAGATTGTAGCCAAGAGCAATGTCAGACATGGTTCTGCACTGGGGGAGATGTACCTGTGAGACCCAGACCTAGGAACAGTCTATCTCTACCCAGATCCAGGGAGCTTAGCAGCATGTAGGATTCAGCTGTTGGATCCCATCGCAACATGCTGCTGTCTGTCAAGGGAGCAGGACTGCAGCAGGTTGTTACAGTCCCCACCATCAAAATCTATTATAGACACTTGCTGCCTCCCTCCTGTTATTTCTTAGGCTGAAATAGAATAAGATCCATCATCAGGGGAAAGCTGATCTCAATTAGTAGTCTTGCAAGGGAGAGGTGTGTTACTGGGGAGGGGAGTTGGACTCAGTCAAGATTCACTGCATGTAGGATTCCTGACCCACTCCTCCCTCCCAATGGGCTCATGTCCTCCCTCCTCCCCACAACAGTAATCCCTGAGAGGCCTGATCAAATCCCTGGAAATTAGCCAATCCCAAATTACATCCACCAGGGAATGTGATAGGTTCCCCATGAGCTTCACATTCTCCTGTAGAACAAAACATCCAACGTCCTGTTTACTCACATCCATTTTTCTTTTCTTTTTTTTTTTTCTTCATTTTCTGATACAAACTTGTGCATAATTCAGAATGAGCAGCAAATAACTTGACATCTCTGCAGAGATGAGAACCCAGACTCAAACCGTATATCTATCAAACTAAGTCATGGTATTAAACCCTAGTAAAGAAAAACATTCTGCACTAACTAGTCAGGTTGTTAGTATAGCTGTCCTGATTTAGTACATGGTCCGCTTAACTTCAAGACCTCTGTTTCAATTCCCTCTGTAGTAAATGGATGTCTACATCATAAATGGTACCTTACTTGCATATATCTGCTCAATACAGGCACAAAATCTTTGCGGGGTCACAAAAAACCTTGGGTGAATAAGAGTGTGTGCATCCAATAACTTGAGGGAACAACTGAATCCACTTTGAAAATGTAGCCTTAAGTGTCTACACCGTGTCTAAGGGTATGTCTTCACCTCCCGCCGAATCGGCGGGTAGCCATCAATCTTCTGGCCATCTTGGGTCTGATGAGGACGCGAGAAATCGATCGCTCGCGGCTCCCCCATCGACTGCGGAACTCCAGCTTGCCAGGAGGCGCAAGCTGGAGTCGACGGGGGAGCGCGCTGCCGATCGCCGCCGCCATGAGGACGGACGGTAAGTCGGCTGTAGATACGCAAACTTCAGCTACGTGAATACGTGAAAGTTGCGTATCTGCAGTCGATCCCCTCCGTAGTGAGACCAGCCCTAAGTCTCTCCTAAAGATATATTGAGTAACTTTAGTAAGGATGGTACCTGTAAGATATTCTGTTTAATTTCATTTTAGGCAAACTGACATCCGTGACTATCAATGTCCATACCTAAGTTTTTAAATGTAGGAGCAGCATAACGAATCCTTAGTTCAGTTGATTCTGTGAAAGGTTTGGGGTTATTTTTGAAAGCATTTTTGTCTTTCCCTCTATGTCACCCATGCAGAGTCTTCCGAATTTGGGCCATCTGTTGTTGTGCATACCACTGTACCATTTGGAATTGCACATCTAGAATGGGATAAGGAAAAGGTGCAGCCGATAATCCTGGAGCAGCTGGAAAATATTATGCCAGGTCTGCCTAAACCAACTATCATCAAGTGCCAGAAGTGGAGATACTCTCAGGTAATTATCTATCATAAAGAATGATCTGTGAGTAATAGAGAGGCCATCATATTACAGCTTTCTCTGGAGAAAATGGTGTAATAATATTGAGCTCTTCTGTATCTGTACAATTAATTTGTAGAATGCTTTACAATCAAGTCAGTCTGGATGAAAGCTACTATATAACTATATAGGCACGGCCATTTTACAGGTATACTGTATCCACTGCATACAGGACACTTAAAGCTAAGTGCATTATCAACTATCTGCAGGTTATTTAATATGGTACCTCAACCTGCCTTTTCCAGGTGTTGGTGAACAGGTGATAGTATTAGCAAAATTCCAACCTACTGCTGAGAAGCAAATACCCCCAGGGTCAGAAACACTAATTATTATCAGTGTTTTTCACCCAATTCTGTTTGCCAGTACATGAAAATTAAACTTAAAGTAAGTTATCTTAGGAGAAATAACAAAAAAAGAATTGGATATTTTAAATGTCTCAAAAAAAATCAAAGGAAATGGTTAGTAATTTCAGAAAACACTGAAATATACAACATGTTGATGTTTACCCAGAACCTCTTAAGTTAAATTACATTGGCAAAATTAAACATGGACATTCATTCAAAATGTTTACTTAAAGTAGTTAGTCACTTCAAAGGTTTTTACTTTTTATGAAATCTGGAAAAGTGACTGTAAAGGACTGGTTGTAAATTCTGTTCACGTTACACTGGCTTGCAACCAAATTTAGGAATCTGGCCTAGTTGGTAAAGTCTTTTCATTTGCTATAAGCTACATATATATACACATACTTGCCAAGTCAGCTCCCGGTTCACAACATTTTAAAAAATATCGTGTAACTAGGAACTTTAACAATTTCATATTTTACTTGAAAATCATGTTACTTTTATTTAGAAATGTGTTTTATACATTTTCTTTGCTTTTTGGTTTTAATAAAAATCTCTCAATATTTTTACAATAAAAACATTCAGGGTATCCAAACCCTAGGACAAATCTTTTTATATGGATTCAAATTCCTGAAAAACCATTTACAGTGGAAATACTCATGTAGTTCTTTGATTAGTAATAATTTAATCTTATTTTATTAATTCCCATAGTACCTATCTTTATGGCAGCTAGGTAATTTAATTACAAGGTAACACCATGTTTGTTGTTATAGGTGATCATTCCTATTACAATTGCACCCAACATGCCAAAAGCATGCTATATGCTTTAAGTCAGAAGCAGGATCCCTATTCCAAAGAGTGCAGAGAGACCTTGATTGTACAGTAAGCGCTGAACAGGCTTTTGGATCCTGCTCATATGAATCCCACTACAGAATCAAGACCAGAAGAGATAGTGCCTGGACAAAGGCACTAAAAACAGGGGTTGAAGACTGACTTTAGCACACATGTTGTTAATAGATTCATAGATTTTTTTTTAAGACAGAAGGGACTATTAGATCATCTACTTCAGGGGTAGGCAACCTATGGCATGCGTGCCAAAGGCAGCACACAAGCTGATTTTCAGTGGCACCCACATTGCCCGAGTCCTGGCCACCAGTCTGGGGGGCTATGCATATTAATTTAATTTTAAATGAAGCTTCTTAAACATTTTTAAAACCTTATTTACTTTATGTACAACAATAGTTTAGTTATATATTACAGACCTATAGAAAGCTACCTTCTAAAAATGTTAAAATGTATTATTCGCATGCGAAACCTTAAATTAGAATGAAGACTCGGCACACCACTTATGAAAGGTTGCCGACCCCTGATCTAGTCTGACCTCTTGTATAACACGGACCATTCAGTCTCATCCTTTTGCCCCGGCACTGAGCCTGGAAACTTCTGTTTGACTAACTCCAGAAAGGTGTCCAGTCTTGATTTGAAAGCATCAAGACATGGAGAATCTACCACTTCTCTTGGTAGTTTTGTCCCCAGTGTTTAGTCACCTTCACAGTTAAAATTTATGCCTTATTTCTCCTTTTGAATTGTTATGGCTTTAATGTCCAGTCATTGGTTCTTGTCCAGCCTTTCTCTGCTAGATTAAATCGCTTTCTACTGCCTGGTATTTTCTCCCCGGGAAGATACTTATAGGTTTTAATTGTTCCCATTCAGTCTCATTTTGATAAAGATTAAGCTCTTTAAATCTCTCACTATAAGGCATTTTCTCCAGCCCTTGAAGAATTTTTCGTGGCTCTTTTCCTCATTCTCTCCAGTTTTTCAATGTCTTTTTTAAAATGCAGACACAAGAACTGGGTACAGTATTCCAGTATCGGTCTCACAAATGTTATATACAGAGGTAACATCCTCTCCATACTGCTATGTCCTTCTTTCCTGTTTATACATCCTCATTTCGGCTTTTCCCCACAGCATCGTACTGGGAGCTCATGTTGAATTGCTTGTCCACTATAATCCTTAATATAATTAATAATTTATTTTAGATAAGTATAATAAATGAGATAATGCATTAATAATCTAATTTTATTTAGATTCTTCTCTTCTACATTATCTGTCTAGCTAGTTCACAGTTCGAGTGAGAGGTATGATTTGGGGGGTTATTTAGATTAGGTGTGATTAAAAGAGAAGCAGGTGGAGACATGGTGATTGGATCAAGGAAGAGCTCACAAAACAAAACAAGCTATTGAGCTAAACAAAATAAATCTATTTTCCATTGCATTATTACAATAGAATGCTATTGTAGCATATTTTGCAAACTTCATTTAATTGTGTTCATACATGACAGTGCTCTTAATTGTAACATTCATTTAACTGCTATGTGATGGAGTTTTATCATGGCACTGTTGGTGGCATAGATCCATATGTATTGTGTATGGTATAATTCTGGTTTATTTCACCATGAGAATGTGTATTAAATAAAGGACTAAAAAAGGCAGTTAATTTCATGGTACTGAATAGAATTAACAAGTACATTTTCCAAAATAATGTATACCTTGTGAGCCCTTGCAAAATGAGTTTTCCCTGATGGTCAAATTTTTTGGAGAGGAGAGGGAGCAGTAAATACATACACATTGCTAAATATTTTAAATAGAAAGAAACAATAACAATTACTTTACAATAATGGACCTTATTTTGCATAATTAGTTTTTTTTTCATCTTTCTAAAATACTGTATTTTGCCATTGTCTTTACTATGTCCTGGAATTTGTCCCTTTTTCAGTAATTACAAAATTAAACTGCAACATAAATGCTACTGGATGCTCTGCCCATTTTTTAGAGGTTGCTAGATTCTAAGATATCAAGTCCCTAAACGATTTACAGCTCTACCCACTCCCCTCTCAACATCCAGTGACAGATAGTTTCACTCACTAGCCAGAGCCTTCTCTCCAATCATCAAAGATTTCACCCATTCCCTTTCTTATTTTATATGGTTCAATACTTTTGTATTGTTTCTCTGTAAATTTAATAGATATAACAAGAACTCTGATATTCTCATGACTTCTCTTTTAGCATTCTAGAATAGTTACGTTTTCATTCTCAGGCTGAAATTGGGGCTTAATGTTTCTGGTATCAAAAAAATGTTAAAATACATGTTTTGTTCATGTAAATGCTGCAGAGTGACCAAAATATTTTTTAAAAATGAAAAAAGGCTCACTGGGTTGGATTTTCTGGATGAGATCAGTGTTTTAATCTTCTATAAAACAAGCAGTGTGTCATTAAAACCAAAGGACTATATCAAGCATACCCACTTTCAGGTGTGATCTTGACCTTGGCAATTGAAATACTCAAGATAAATTTCAGACAGGACCAGTACCAAACACACTCATTTATTTCAACAGCGTTTTAGTTTATCTTGCCATTCCACAGGAAGAATTATCCTGAGACTTTAACATACTAGGAGAATATAGAGAACTCTCAGATTTGAAAATAATGTTGGTATAAAACTGAGCTATTATCTTGATAAAACTCTATCCCTGTATCAGAAGGAGGGCCCCATACAAATAATCACTATTCCAATTAAATACCTGAGTACAGAACTCACTAATTCCCTTAAAATTATCTTTATTTTAAATTATGATAAGCTGTTGGCACCGAAGCAAAAGGAAATAGAAAGATGTATGGGTCTTCCCCCTGACTCTTTTAGGCAGATTTATCCTGCTTGTTAATTAAATACAGCAGTTATGTCTTTCATGTGGGCCAAACACAATCCAGGACTTAAATGAAGGCATTACAATTACCCATAGAGGATGAGGGATTAGTGCTTCCAAACTTTGACTGATACTACTTAGCAGCACAGCCGCACTTCTGTATCCCATGGTTTAATTATGATAAGACTTTATTAGCATTTAGAATCAAAGACTTCCCGACCCAGGATGTCTCTGATAGAGTCACTTTATATTAGGAGTGGACAAACTTTTTGGCCCAAGGGCCACATTGGGGTTCAAAATTATGTGGAGGGCCGGGTACAAACAGCCTGGTCCCTCCCCCTATCCAGCCCCCACCCACTTCCCGCCCCCTGACTGCCCCCCTCAGAACCCCAGACCCATCCAATCTCCACCCCACCCCCGCTCCTTCTAACTGCCCCCCCAGGACTCCACTCCCTATCTAATCCCCCCTGCTCTTTGTTCCTTGATTGCCCCCTCCGAACCCCCCCACCCTAATCACCACCCTTCAGAACCCCACCACCTAGCTTACCATGCTCAGCCGGGCACTCCAGCCCAAGCATGGGGCCCCACAGCTCGGCCCGGGCCACGCGGCTCCCTGTTCTGAGCCCAGCCCCCGGCCCAGGAGCATGGGGCCCCACGGTTCACCGTGCTCGACCCGGCCCCTGGCCACCGGCACCGCTCCCCTGGCCCAAGCTTGCGGGCCGGATAAAAATGGCCAGCGGCTCCCCAGGGTGGGGAGAATAGCCTACGCATTATGGCTAGAGGATGGCTTTGATGACTGCTTTTTGGGCAGTATCTTTTTAAAAAGGCCAGAAATGTCAAGCATTGACTCCCCATTGTTACATGCAGAATGGGGTGGCTTATAAATATGGACCTCAAATACACTGTTTTAATTAAAATATACAGATTAAAACATGATCACCTTGTCTCATTTGATCAATGCAAAGTCATGTTTCAGGTTGAATGATCATCGTTCTCTCATTTATAAATTGGAAACAATTAAAAAAAATTCAGAAGGGGAAATGAAAGATTGAATGAGGAACATACAAAGCCTGTTCCCCTACTAGCCCTTCCTCCATTGCTTATGCTTGATAACATTTACCTATTAGAAAAACTTAGAAATAAATTGTCTACTGACCTGAATAAAAACGTGATTTCTGGCTGAATATACCCTACACAGACAGACTAAATTATTTCTCATGTTTAATATTAGATGATGGATTATAATTTGCTGCAAATTCCCCACAAAGAGTTGCCTCTTTAAAGGAAGCTACATTTCTAACCTAATAATGTAAAACACAAAATGATAGGGTTTTCTTTTGTAGTTGGTCCACACTGGAAAATCCTGGAGGTATTCTATGCCACAAAGTGTTTACATAACACAATGTTGGATGGATGGATTATAAATGCAGCCCATACTCATCATCATAGTCTTTTCAGGGTCAATTCGTGCTTTTTTAAATGCCTTCTAATTGGTAAAAAGTGTAAAAGTGATGCAGCCTTGGTTGCAATAGGGAAAAAAAAGTTAACCAATAGTGAGATATTCTGTACTTTTTAAATGGTTTAGATATTTTACTTTTATATTTTTATATTTTTGTTAAGGGCATGTTAATACTGTTGACAATATTACTTAATATTGTTGGTCTTTTGTCCCCAATAAGCCATGATTTGGTCATCCAACTCTGATCCTTAATTTGACCCAAAACATTCTACATAGGCATGATTACTATGTACATTCTCTCTCCCTCCCCCATCCCTTTTTCTATTTGCTCAATTAAGACATGTCTAATGAGAATTATTTTCAGCAGAGTATTAATTTCTCTTTCTGTTAATTACTGAGTTAGTACATGTGACCTTCTGTTGTCAGCAACAAATAAAAAATCATAAGAGGTGAAGTTCTGGTCACACTGAAGTCAAAGAGCAAAGATCCCGTTGATTTCAGTGGGGACAGGATTTCAGTAATAGACTGGAGCTTACCATTGTACTCCAAGGTAACCGGGATCAGCCAAAACACATTTTGATCCAAGAGAGTCTAGACAGTCAAGGAATGGTGGAGGGGGAAATACATCTTCCACTTTTTTTCTCCTTAATTTCCAGCATTATTTGCCTCATTTCTACCCTATTCTCTCCCAAACCTCTGTTGGTCTTTGTTTTTCTTTTATTTGTCTCTCTCTGAATTATATTCTTTTTCAATTTCTCCAGTCTGATTTTCCTTCCCTCTCTCCTTTCTCTGGCTACTTTTTTCCCACGCTCCTCCTCTGTCTGTTTCTGTCATCAACTTCCAACACAGTTCTTATCTTCTTTATCCCCTCTCCCTTCTCTTCCGGCTTGATTTCACTTATTTTAAGTCCACACTCTCACTCCTGCACTAGCTCTTACAGTGCTGAATAACTGCTATCAGCTGCTTTGAGAAGTAATGATTTCATACAAGATGGGCATTCAGTCTTGTCACGTACAATGGAAACATGTTAGAACAAGGTGTGAAAATGTGAAGTATGGTTAAAAACCATCGTAGTCGTTTAGTATGTAGTATTAATATCATTAGTCAAGTTTTCCTGGCTACCAAAGTTCCTGGCTATTAAGTTACCAAAAATAAACCCTCTTCCTCTTCCGTCCCCATAAATTCCAAGTACCTTGAAATTAATAGACACTGACTAAATAAAATTTTTAAAACATTTTATTTCAGTAAGTATTGGCATCATCTGAATTCTCCCAATGACATGTTCATTTTAAATTGGATTTTCCCTGCAAGGTTGCCAATTTTAAATGCCCCAACTATTCTGTTGTATTATTTTTTTTAACAATTCATATATTATATAAGATTGGGTCAAGAGGTTTATGGGTTTCTATTACTGAGATACGGAGGAGCAGCTGCATAGAATTGATATTATCAGTGGAGGAAACTAAGCAATGATTTAACCAATGCACTGCAGCTATACCCTATTTGGTGTTTCAACGTTAGACATTTCCTGTTTCACAAGATTTGCCATCTGAACTCTTAAATGTTATATATGTGCATGTGAAGATGATTAAATGACTACGTCATTTTTTAGTTAATGCTTTTTGTGGTACATCTCCCAGCATGCACCGCATCTCATCTTTTAAAAGGATTTTCTCTTGTCTTCTACAGTGTAGCCTTGGGAGAAGTATATGGATGTTTAGATGCCTGTGGGTACTAACTATAGTCTATATGGAATGGGAATTGGACACCTAACTGCCTTTGAAAGTTTCTCCCAAAGATATTTTGGGGTATCACTGTGATCATTTAAACATTTGTACTACTGGAACCTTTTTAAAAGCTGAGAGTATTGGCAATGCATGTGATTTGTTTTTTAAACTGCTCCCTTGAATAGACTCTACTGCCTCTCAGTGAATAGTTACGTCTTCTTCCTTGTCATAGTATAGTTCTGTTTTCATTATAGAGATGTCTATTTCATGTACTAGAATTTCCACTGAAATTGACTAGAGTAACCTGTGTATGTAAGGGCAGAATTGGACCCTACAATTTCTAGCCTTTCATCCTTGGGCATGATGGTATGCTGAGATGCTGAAATCAGAGGGAGTTGTAATTCTGCACATATGGGTAGAATTGGGGCTTTAGTGAAAAATGTATTAGATGATTTTTTTTACCAACGCATTCACTTCTGCAATTATGTGCTCTTTTAAACATGTTTTGATAGTTAAATGTAAGAAGTTGTACATGTTTAGAAAAAAGTAGCCATGCCAGTGTTAAAGAAGGCAGATGTGCTTTGCTATAAAAGGATGCTTTAAAAAGAAAAAAATAAATAACCCAATCTAGATTTAAAGACTGCAGATTGAGTCTACAAAGCTTGATACTTAGAAAAAAGACATATTTTTATTTGATCTGGAAGTCAGAGACACAATGAATCTAGAATCTCATAATGCCATTTTTATAGTCACTTTTCAGAGTAGAACCAAAATTTCCACTAGTTAAGCTATATTTATTTGATAGTACAGTAAACTAAGGGGCTAAAATTGTGGCTTTTCTAATAAACTTTTCAGAAGCTCTTTTGTATCAGAATTTTCCCTCCCCACTTTGTAACTATACCAAGACACACTATACTGCCATAAACACCTTTATGCTGATGTAACTGCCCTCAGTAGGAAGTTGCACCCATGTAACAAATTCAGGTATTTTACTGATTTAATTAAATCAATGCAAAAACTGTATGGACAGTTATTTGCCCCTCAAAGCAGTTGCTAAGCACAATAAATTGTAACTTGCCACTTTTATATAGCTAGGAATGATCAGTGTGGCTTGGTGACTAGAGGCTTAGACTAGGGCTCAAGTGACCTGAGTTCTATTCCTGGCACCTCTGAGTGACTATGGGCAAGTTACATCACCTCCGGTTGCCTCAGTTTTCCCATCTATAAAATGGGGATAATGATACTGAACTCCTTTGTAAAGGTCTTTGAGACCTACTGATAAAAAGTGCTGCATAAGAACTATATATTATATTTATCGCATATAAATTCTATGTTAGTTTCCTTGACCTCTTCACTCCTTATACTGTTCTTGTCCTATAATCCTGAAGACCTTCAGTACCTCCCAGCTGGAGAAAGTTACCATATGATCCAGTGATAGATGGTTACCATATATATAATAATATAGAATATATTCTGGTATTTATATTCTATTTTGGACTTCTGCTTTGTGAGAGAAGACAGGTTATTAGGAACTAGGTGAGATTTTATCCTTCTTTGTGTACATAACCTGGTGTGATTCTTGTCCTAAAGCATTTCAGTGTGCTGCGGTAGTCTGTGTTTTGTTTTGCCTTATGGTATTTGTTGAAGTTTACATTTTTATTAATTTTTAAGTAAAAACAATATATAGTACCAGGACTGTCAGTCATGAATCCCCGATGTGATGAATACACTATAGTGACAGATAGTGAATATTGTTACAGGCACTCTGTAGGGATAGTGGAAAATCTGCATCTAATATCTGTACCTATAGTGGACTTCCAACAGATTGGAGCCCATCGTGTGGGTTATAAATATATAATTAACTATATCTCTTTCTTGCTCCTCCTTCTGCAGTGACAGATAACTGAACCTGCTCAGTGAAAATAACAGTTCAGCTTATTTTAGTTTAATACTAGTGAAAATACCCGGCGTTGCTCAGGTCAGTCGGAGGTGGGGAGGGGGCAGACAGCTGAGCGAGTGCGGGGTCCGTTGGAGGGGGGCAGAGAGCAAACCTGACACCCCCACCTCACCCCCCCCAACCAAACCAGACACCCCCACCTCACTTACCCCTCGACCAACCCCGACTTACATTTTCACCCCCCCACCCAAACCCAACACCCCCACGTCTCCACCCTACCAACCCCAACAACCCCTGACCAACACCCACACCTCACCCCCCGTAGACCAAACCTGACACACCCACCTCACTTTCCCCCCAACCAAACCCGACACCCCTACCTACCACCACAAACAAACCCGACACCCACACCTCACTTACCCCTTGACCAACCCCGACCCCCCTTCTCACCCTCCCAACCAAACCCAACAGCCCCACCTTACCCCCCCACCAAACCCAACACCCCCTGACCAACCCCAACCCCCACACCTCACCCCTCACCCACCCAGACACCTTCCCACCCCCCCAGACCAAACCCAACACCCCCGGCTCACTTACCCCCTGACCAAACCAGACACCCCCACCTGACCCCCCCAGACCAAACCTGACACCCCCACCTCACCCCCCGACCAAACCCGACACCCCTACCTCACTTACCCTCCAACCAAACCCAACTCGGGTCCGTCGGAGGTGGGGAGGGGGCAGAGAGCTGAGGGATTCCGGGGTCCATCGGAGGTGGCGAGGGGGCAGAGAGCTCAGGGATTCTGGGGTTCCGTTGGAGGGGGGAGGGGAAGAGAGCTGAGCAAGTGCGGTGTCTGTTGGAGGGGGTATTATGACATCAGAACTATGTCACAGAGAAGAGCAGCTGCCCAGCTGATGTGATTGGCCTTTAAAGAATTTCACCCCTGGGGGGCGTCAGAGTTGAGATTTGAAAAATTTTCAACTCTTACGGTCATTAGGACCCCAAGACCTCTAACTGTACCAAATTTCAAGTCTCTAGCTCAAACAGTGTGGAAGGAGTAAGCATACATCCGCACATACATACACGCACGCATACATACACCATTTGACTTTTATATATATAGATTTGGCTAGTGGAAGACTGAGCAGGTTCATTAATCTACTTTCTGTAAGAAGATATTGACAGGAGTTCAAAAAGCTTTAGAAACAAACAGAAACTACTATATGTAGAAATCTTCCAATAGAATGACAAGCATGGAGCCCCTTATTTGTGTGGGGTGATATGGTGAGCTTCAATTTAGGAAACCTAGGTTCAAAAACATGTTTGGGCTCCTAGACTATAGACAGCAGAGATGAAAGTTCATAGAAGTGTCTCATTTGACATGCACTGTACTGCTCTGGGGAATGAGAAGGGCAATTCAGATATATTCTGAAGCACATAAAAACATGCACTGGACATTTATTAAGGATCTGCCTTCTAATAAAGAATTAAGTCTGCCACTCTGTCCGTAATCTGCTCTACGGGGCTATGTATTAAAGAGTTTGCAAGTGAGTCATTTTCCCTGAATAATATGCCTATCCGACATCCAGCTGTGTGTGAGTGAAACTTCTCGCTAATGTAAGAAGCCATATCTAGCCCTCTTCCACAAGAGAATTGGTTATTTTAACGCAGTTTCTGAGGGAGGGGCTAAGAGTGAAGGAGGACCGAACAGAGAAAGGAGAGATTCTGTGGGAATAAGAGTGGTTCCTAGGAGTCCAGCTTCCATCTTTGCTCTCAGGGGACAGTAAACAAACCTCACTCAGCTCATTAGGATAGATTCCAGTGTATTGATAATGAAAATAGAAAGGATTTTATAATATCTCCCAGGTAGGGCCCCCAGCCCACAGTTCTGAATTGATAGTATTACATATATGAGCACAAAATGGTATTTTTCTTTCTCAAGATAGTGAGAGATTCTAGCCACTCATGAGATACATAAAGCAAGGACTGTCGAGAAGAGACTGGGTGAGCCCACCTACCTTAAATCCCATACCTTGCACTGCCAGAGCCTGGACTGAGGAAGAAAATGTTGGTGCATTGATTGGTGGAGGAAACCCAGAAAGGTACAGGTGAGGCAGGCTTTCTGCTCTGGCTGGTGGTCTGGGGACACACTTTTTATTTCCTTAATACTGGCAATATGCTCAGCATTGAACAAGGCACAAAGCTAAAGGCAGTTACTCTCCTGGTATGTTGTGCATCTGAAATACAAACACTAGGAAGGAAAGACGCATGGTGCAGACCCGAGGAGGGAATAACTTAGCTTGGTGATTATTATTATTGGGGTGCAACACACTGCACACCACATCCCTGGATTATTCTGTGCTGCTGTTCTCTGCAGACACATTGCCTGCAGACACTGTCATTAATGCAGTGCCCGGCTGCATACCCCTTGAGCAGCTGTGGCTTTAAAAGCTACAATCTGGCCCTACATTACAGTTCAGGGCAAAGCAGATTTTTTCAGCCAACTTAGCCCATCAAAATGGGGGGTTTTAACAGTCTTACAGAGCCCTAACTCCACTGGCAGTAGCAGATGTCACTATATTACAGTGTATGATTCTGATCTACTGTATTCTTTGCCATCCAGGCTGCTTTTATATGGGCCTGTTTTTGTATGTTTTGGAGCTGGAGGGGGGGTGTTAAGAGATGGAATGGAGTGAAATCAACTGACCACAGGATGTTGTGGCTTAAAACAGTTTCATAAAAGCAGATTCCTTCCATTATTACTAAGCTAAAGCTGCTGCATGGCCCATATTCTGTATGTGATTTGTAGTGTACTGTACACCATGGTTTGTTTGAACCATAGCCCATGAAAGGAAAATAACCCATACTAATGCAGAGGAAAGCCCTACTGAGAAATCACTAGTTTACCACATCACCAGTTCTCAGCTATGGGTCACATTACAAGGTGGATTAGTCTAGTCTGGCAAAGGATTTCAGTCAGAATTCTCACATTTAAAACGAATGTCAGACTACTTCAGATTATGCAGCTGCAAGGACCCAGGCTGAGACACAGGGAATGTGAAAAATCACTCCCTCCTCCTACTGCTGCTCTCATCACTCCTCCCGACCCAAGCCATGAGGCGCTCCAGGAGAAAAGCAGGCTTTAGGTACTGTTTAAGGATAGTACAGACTGCCTGGGCACCAAAGAAGCTAGCACACATAACAATCAGTTGGCGCCACACCATCCTTAAATAGTGCCATCTCTCCAACCAGAATATAGGGAGAGGGAGGAAAGGGAGTAAGATTAGTACTCCTGTATGCAGCAGCCATTAGCACCCCAACCCAGCTTTCCCTACAGCCGTCCTCTATTATTTCTGATCCATCCAACAATCACTTCTCCGTAAGTATTTCACTGTCCTACACATGTAGGAGACAAATATTAGTATAGGGCTTGATCCAAATCCCATTGAAAGATTCCCATAGATTTCAGTGGGCTTTGGATCAGGCCTACAGACTTCACAGTCCTTTTCAAAGCAAATAACTATTACCAATGCTTTGTGTCCTCGTGCGTATACTGAGTGTAAAACGATCATCTCCCTCCACACCCCACACCCCCATACCTATTTTATAATAAAAAATATTTAAAGGTAATGAAACACTAGAGAGAGAGAGCACTGTAGAGACAAAAAAGAACAACATTCACTGACTATCACAAGACACTGAAAATTTAGAATCTAGGCAGACACCTGAGCAGGATTGTAATATGACAATTTTACAAATAGTGATGACTGAAGAGAGAGCAAACAAAAAGAGAAGGAACGTGGGTGATGGGAATGGAGAGCAAATTCTATAAAACAGGTAAAAGCAACGCCATATGTGAACATTATTTTGAAGTATTATCAATTGTAGTAAAATATATACCATGTGATAGAGAGATCTATAAAATATAAAGCATAACTACTTATTCAGTTTTTTTGCCACTGATGCATTCCATTTAATATGCAAAACTATTGCTCTCTGATCTTGCTAGAGTGTATATAGAAGTGTCATTCTTAAATGAGAATTACATTGCTGTTTCAGACAAGCAAATATCACAGGGATCATTATGAAGGAATGTGCCATCTCTCTCATGGATAGCGTTGATCAGAAAATTGTGATGAAAACTAAATTTCAGTGAAAAATTTTAAATAAAAATTTTCATAGTCAGAAAATAGGGGGAGGACAGAATCTATCAATATTCATGGCATGCCCCTCCCCCACTACTTCATCATCAGTATTTTCCAATGTGGGACACTTCAGTTGTGCATCATTTTTACATTTATGATACAAATGCTGGTATTAATTCTTTGTTAATATTATATACATTTTTACAAAATAAAAAGTGTAAAGAGTTTTATGTTTGGCAGTTTTTATGATAAGAAAATATAAAATATTGCAGCATCACTAGTGATAACTAGTATTCTCATCTGTAACTGATGTTAAGAAAAATGTGTCCTATGAGGTCTTTGTGTTTTCCCAACAGCATCTTTGTCTGGTATCCCATTTTTCACCTGTTGTCAGAATAGCATTCTGTGGTTTGCATTATGTACAGTACAACTACATGGTTGTTTGAAGCTGCTGTCACTTATAAGTGACACCTCTACTTACCCCAGGGATGGTTTTGTATACTCCAGAGTGAGTTTGCATCCAACTCTCCTCAATTAGAAAAGAGTTTAGTCCAACGCAGATGAGAGAAGTTGAAAGCGCCATAGAGATCCTCACATATATTATTATTTATTGCTCAGTACCATAAAAATGCACAACACTGTATGATGCCGATGAAGAAAGATTGTACATAAGCATGTTTAAGGTTTCTGAGGCAGAAAAAGTAAACTAGTTGGACATGAGAAAGTGAGATGAAGATGCCCTTTTAATAATTCAGTGTTGTTTCTTTTATCTGGGCTGGAAGTTTGTTAAATGCTAGGCAGAAAGTTTGAACTGTTGACATAGGTCTGTGGTTCTAGCCTTTTAAAGAGACTGGACAAATTCCATATCTATAAACATGTAAACAGTTATTGCTATTTCCATCAGCATTTGTGCCGGTCTCTGCTCTGTTTGTTTATATTACTCTGTGTTTCTGTAAACAGGCCTATAGATGCTAAAATAAGTACCTTGGGAATTCCATGGAACAGCCTTTTCCCAAAAAAGAACATACAATGAACAATTTAGAAGCACATGTGAGCCACATTTCACCCTAGGTTACATGCACACGACTCCTCACTATTTACAAGGTTCTCAGGTCCATCCTGACTTGCCCAGGTCAAAGCACAGCTATGGAACCAATTTTTTATCTCAGATACACATGGGGAGTTAAAGGGAGATTCACGCATGTCTCTGATGTAGAGTATTTAGCCCATTTATGTCAAATTAGTAGGTTCTGGGTTGGCAGTGTGTAAAGAAGCCTACATCTGCCAAAGTGCTGAAATGGCTCATACAAGAAACATTCGTTCATACCAAATTCTGACTTTAGGTTTTAGAAATGTGACTAGACTCTTTGACATGCTATACAAATAGCAAAAAAGATACTTTGATTCTTTTGCATTCTTTTAGAGCTATGAACGAAACATGTTTTTTTAAATATAGAAGATTACAGATACAAAACTCACTGGCACACTCCAACTGCTTTGCACTGGTTTAGTAAGCTGAAGCAGCTGTAAACTGAGTTTAACTGACCAGTTAAGTGGGGCTTATGGCTGCTTTGCATTGCTGGAGCAGGGAAAAGCAGCCAGAAAAAACCAGTGAGCCTGGCCCAGTATGTATATTGTTCTATTGGATTAAAAAGGACGGGAAGACTGGGAAGGCAATGAAGCAAAGTAATTTTAAATAGTTTTCAGAAAATTAGTCTGTACATTCCGTCGCAGATCCAAACTGTCTCCCTTTTCTCTTGAATTGATTTTACAATTATTTGAATAGTGAGATATTTCTACTCTTAATACTTAGTGCAGTTCTATCTTTGAAGACCACAGTCAGTCACACACACACACACACACACACACACACACCCTCCTAAGTATAGTATTTATTTGGCTGAAAGTACATTGGCATTTTCTAAATAAAGGGATTGTATGGAATTATAGCAGTACCTGCTGACGCCCAGGACCCAAAAGTCCAGAGCAAGTCTCGGTTACAAATTTATATTTGTAGTGGTGTTAGTAAGTGGCCATGAAAATTTTCTGCAGGTAGGAAACTAGCATGCCAGGATTCAACCTAGCTAGGGTGAAATAGTTTAGGGGTTTTGAAATATACAGTTTACTTTTTTTTTCCCCCAAAGAGAGGTCTATAAGAATCTCTTACTTTAAAACAATTAAATAAATGTTTATGCATTTGGGAGTCATATTACAGAATAATCTTTAGCATATTTACCCATTAGTCTACAAATCATAACAATTCTTAGCTCTTGTGTTTCACTTGTACATCTCAAAGCGTTTTACAAAGGAATGGTCACTTTTCGTAGTTGAGGAGAAAATGTAGTTTGTTTCTCACAGTCAATTATTTGTCTTTTTCATGCATGATACAATGTCCCTGGATCATTCACAAGGCCTCTAGCCTGTCCATATTGAAATCCCTCTAGTAGACCCACGTCAGCTGCACTTCCTAACAGCAAATCAAGTTGACATGTATGTAAATTGCTCACTGTCATTCCCCTAACTTGTGACTACTGTCTCTGTCCTTTGAGCACCTCTGAGCCGGGACCATCCCTCATGATTATTTGGAAAGCCCATAGCACATTAAAAGAAAATCATAAATGATTCATATTATAATAATGAATGATCTAAGGTCATAGCTAAGTGCTCCTAAGGGCCAAACAGTCTGTGGCACTACTTATGAGAGTAAGGTGATCTTATAGTTTGACTATAGTATATTTTCATGAGCAAAACCAAAACGTCAACATTGTGTGTGATATTTTGGCCCTCATTGCCAGAATCTGATATAGCATGCCGAGTAATAAATATTTGCTTATCCTTCTTCCCATATATTTTTCTTTTGCAGGTTACAAAAGCCATTCCCGGTTGTCCAGGACAAATGACTCTTCATAGCAAACCTCTCCTGGTGTGTGGGGGTGATGGATTTACTCATTCCAACTTTGACGGGTGCATAGATTCTGCCATATGTATTGTGGATGCTTTAAAGACTAGTTTATAAAGCTGTTTACATATAGTTTTAGTTCTATGGTGAATTTTACCATGATGTTAAATTTTAGTGTATTGTTTACCTGATTGGCCTACATTTTACATTAGAAAAAACATCAAAAATTGCTTTCATCTGTTTGAATGGAAATAAATTTTGAGGACCCTGGCACTTATTTTGTTGTTCTACTATACAGGAAACTCTCTGGTGGCCTGATTCCACTATCTTTTTGCCCATTGGTTTCATCTAGCATTAGGAGCTAAAAGGGTAAAAGATACTTTTGAAATGTCATACTGGGCAATGCAGTACCTTTAAAAAGGCCTCTAGGCATGTCTGAAAATTTTACCCTAGGAATACACAGTATTGTCAGCTCTTGATCTTTGCCCAAAACTCTCAGTGAGACCCCATGGGCATAGGTGCTGGAACTGGGGGTGCTGCGACAACCCCTGGCATGACATGATTTCCATTATAAACAAGGTTTATAGTTTGGTTCAATGTCTCTCAGCCCCCCGCACCATACAAATTGTTCCAGAATCCCTCTGACTAGGAACCCAGCACACAGAACCTGTATAACAAGTGGCTGTAACAGTTACAAGCACACTGTTCAGATGTGGTTGCCAAAAGTTGGGCTGCTCAATCCATAGTTAGGTACCTAAATAAGTGTACTTTTTTTCCCCAGAGGTACTGAATACCCAGCAGCCCCCAATGAAGTCAGCAAGACTCCTGGGTGCTCAGTATTTTTGAAAAATCGGGCCATTTATTTAGGTGCCTAACCTGATTTGGGAGCCTAACTTTAGGCACCCATATTTGAATACCTTGGTCTACATCAAGTTGTTCAGGAGCTATATAGTACATCTCTTCTCTCTTTGCCCGTCACCCCCCAGCCGGGGTATGGGCTACCAACTGGTGTTGGTGTTTCAGTAGCAATTGGCTCCTTTACGGGGTGGAGTTGCTAGCCCCATGCTCATGTTAAGCCTATAGCACCTGGTATTCCCAGGAGGTCTCCCATCCAAGTACTAGCCAGGCCCAACCCTGCTTAGCTTCCGAGATCAGACAGGATCAGGCGTGTTCAGGGTGGTTTAGCCATATTATATAGTACATACTAAGAATGAAATCCTGTCCTTACTATCTGAAATCCTGGAAGTGACAGAGTCGAGTAATATCACCTCCTACTATGTAATATCACTAGTAATATCTATGTAATATCACTATGTAATATCACCTCCTACTATGTAATATCACTAGTAATATCACCTCCTACTATGTCCTGCAGATTAACCAATGTAAACCAGCCCACCCGCATACACACATCTCAAAGAGACCCTAATACCACTAGGGGAGGGACGGAATACACCTCCCACCCCCCCGCAACAACTACAAACCATCCAGCACCAGGAAGAGGATGGGACATCACAGGGGACTGGCCCTGCCTGCATACTGTGGCAAGAGCCAACACATTAGATTGGGACCCAGGACAGCCCTCCAGGACAGGAGCTGCTGTGGGGTGAACATGCAGGAAGCTCACTCTCTAACACCCCCCAGGGGCAGGACCTGACATCCCACACCCCACTGGGGGAACACACAAAGCTCCAGTTGTCATACCCCATAGGGCCCCCAAAGTTCTTTCACCAGTACTGGCCCCAACCATCCAACATACATTTGATAGGTCCTCCTGGTGCAGAGTGGAATGGGTAAGGTTGATCATTGGGGTTCTGGAGAACATGGGGTGGGACATCTCACTCGTTTCTAAAAAGAAGCAGAATGTACTCGATGCATTACCCATTGGCCTAATCAAGGGTCTGACTGTGTCTCCAAGGCAAAACATCACATTTGTGGGGCTTGTGGCAGGGTGCTGGCCAGGAGTGCCTGAGCCAGCCCTGCTGCCCCTTTAAGAGGGAGAAAAGCCCTCCGCAAAGCTCCCTTGCAGGAAACCTAATCAGCCACCTGGGCTCAGGCTTGATGAGTGACACCTGGCAGCCTCCTCAGGGGGATAAAAAGCCTGCCAGGAAGCAAGCCCAGTGTGGTGGGGATGGTATAGAGCAGTGATGGCGAACCCGTGGCACGCGTGCCACTGCCGGCACGCCGAGCCGTCTCTGTGGGCACGCCGCTCGCGAGCCAGATGTGGCTCTTTTGAGCCTGTCATCTGGCTCGCGCGGCGCTCTCTGTCCGCGAGGCTGGGGGGCGGGGGAGGCGGTGCGGCGCGGCGCTCTCTGTCCGCGAGGCTGGGGGGCGGGGGAGGCGGTGTGGCGCGGCGCTCTCTGACCACGAGGCTGGGGGGCGGGGGAGGCGGTGTGGCGCGGCGCTGCTGTGACCGCGAGGCTGGGGGGCGTGTCGCTCCTCTCCTTCCCTCGCTGGAGTCGGGTCACAGCAGCGTGACCCAGCGAACAAGTAAGCGCCGGGGGGGGGGGTAAGCGGTGTGCAAGGGGGTGTTGGGGGAAGGCTGGGCTGGGAGCGGGGGTAAGCGGTGTGGGGGAGAGACCGGGCTGGGTGGGTCAGTTGGGGGGGGTTGGAGGAAAGGAGGTTTGGGGGTGAGAGACCTGGCTGGGTGGGTCAGTTGGGGGCGGGGGGTGGAGGAAAGGAAGTTTGGGGGGGAGAGACCTGGCTGGGTGGGTCAGTTGGGGGGTTGGAGGAAAGGAAGTTTGGGGGGGGAGAGACCGGGCTGGGTGGGTCAGTTGGGGGGTTGGAGGAAAGGAGGTTTGGGGGGGAGAGACCGGGCTGGGTGGGTCAGTTGGGGGGTTGGAGGAAAGGAGGTTTGGGGGGGGAGACCGGGCTGGGTGGGTCAGTTGGGGGGTGGGTGGGAAGGAAGGAGGTTTGGGGGGGAGAGACCGGGCTGGGTGGGTCATTTGGGGGGTGGGTGGGAGGGAAGGAGGTTTTGGGGGGAGAGACTGGGCTGGGTGGGTCATTTGGGGGGTGGGGGGGGAGGGAAGGAGGTTTTGGGGGGAGAGACTGGGCTGGGTGGGTCATTTGGGGGGTGGGGGGGAGGGAAGGAGGTTTTGGGGGGAGAGACCGGGCTGAGTGGGTCAGTTGGGGGGGGTGTACAGTTGTGTTTTTTTTGTTGTTTTTTGTTTTTTTGTTTTTTTCAATTAAAAAAAATGTTTAATGGAAAGCTCTGTTACTGTGTTTTTCTTTTTAAACAAAAGCTGTTAATTAGTTTGAAAAACTGTATGAATTGTTTTTTCTAAACTAAAACCTCGTTATTTAGGTTTAATTGCAGTGTTGGCACTTTGAAAAAAACAAGTCGTTTTGGTTTGCAGTTTGGGCACTCGGGCTCAAAAAGGTTTGCCATCACTGGTATAGAGTGTGAAGAGCTAGTCAGAGCTGTGTTGGTTTAGAACTGTGTGTTTAGAGCTGGACTATATAGAGTCTGTAGAGCTGCAAGCTGTAGAGCTGAACTATATAGAGTTGTATGCTGTGAGCTGAAGAGCTGTAAGCTGAAGACTGGACTGTATAAAGCTGTATATATTGGTGGTGGGGCCTGCACTGTAGAATAAAGAGCACTGTTTGGAGCAAAGAAGGGTTTTCCTGCCTGTTCCTGAGAGGGGTGAGAGAGCGGTCTGCCACAGGCTATAGTGTGCCAGCTAGTGTAGTTGCTCCCATCACTGTCCCCATCCCTGCCCCCACACTGTTACATTGAAGTCCTACCATGCAAGCAAACAGTAGCTCCATCTCCCTTCACTGCCACACTTGTGCAGCACAGGGTTGGACCCAAATGTAATCGAAAATCCAACATCCAGTGCAAAATGACTGGTAATGTTATTTACTTAATTAGATTATAATCTGTGCTCTGAGGTAATCTGCTTTTTGTATTTCTTAGGTGGTATATTTATCTTTATTACTAGTCAAGTAACACTGGCTTTAAATTCAGAAGATATTACTGACAGCTTTCTGCAAGCTCAGAGAAGGATTTATTTCTTTGCTTTTAGAGATGAAGTACCAATAAAATGGGTTGCCTATCCTAAAAGTAGTGCAACCGAAATAAACAGCCTGTACATGTGAAAGGAAGAAAGAAGAGAGTGCTGGAAAGAATGCAGAATACAAATGTACATATCACATGTCACTAGATTTGTTACCTCATAGTATTTTCTAATACAGTATATACTTTTGCATCTGGGCTGTAACACTAAGTTGTAACACTAAATTAACGTCAGTGAATTTAACTAACACACACCCAATTACTGGACCAGAAAATACATGCACTCAAAGTAGTTCAATATTTGCCAAATTAGTGGTTCAGCAAATAATGCATCATGCCTCAGATCTTTGACCTTTTGCTGCCTGAAGAGAAAGTGATCCTTTGCCTCTTCAACAGGGTGCACTCTAGCAATTATAGAAAAGGTACAGGAGCAGCAACTATAGAAGAATTTGTCATTGCTTTAGTGGATAACAAATGCAAAGAAAAAGTGTATAAAAGGACTTCACATGAGATTACATAACATTGTGATATGGGGCAAAAATAGGGATTGGTCCTGCTTTGAGCAGGGTGTTGGACTAGATGATCTCCTGAGGTCCCGTCTAACTCTGAGATTCTATGATTCTAATAGCATTTGTCCTATTATAGAATGGTGGCAGATCTTTTTTTTAAAAAAAGAAAAATATATAAGTAGTTAGTATATATTCTAAGAGGCCACTCTTCCTACTGTTATTACCTCACCCACCTTGTCTCTCTAAATTAATTGGCCCGACACTACTACAGCTGCATTGCATACTCTCAAGCAGGCCTATACTATAAACTTACATCGGTATAACGACGTTGCTTAGGGGTGTGAAAACTCCACATCTCTGAATGACACAGTTATACCAACCTAAGCCCAGGTGTAGACAGCACTATGTTGACAGGAGTTATTCTCCCATTGACCTAGCTACTGCCGCTCAGGGGGGTGGATTAACTACACCGACTGGCACAGCTGTGCCACTGCAGTGTTTTAAGTGTAGACCTGCCTACAGAGCACACAGATTAGCCCAAGTGTCCAAGAAGTTACTAGCACTCAGACTGCTTTTTCTTCATAAAACCCTGCATCTTTGCATTTTTGTCTGAAAGCTCTGACAAGAAGCAAAAATCTAATACTCATAACAATGAAATGATTTATTTATTTAATAGTGTTCATTACTAATGTTATATTTTAAGTTACACTAAACCAGGGATCGACAACCTTTGGCACACAGCACGCCAGGGTAAGAACCCTGGCAAGCTGGGCCAGTTGGTTTACCTACCACGTCTGCAAGTTTGGCCGATCGTGGCTCCCACTGGTTGCGGTTCACTGTTCCAGGCCAATGGGGGCTGCGGGAAGGGGTGGCCAGCAAAATCCCTCGGCCCGCGCCACTTTCCACAGCCTCCCTTGGCCTGGAGAGACAAACCGTGGCCAGTGGGAGCTGCAATCAAACCACATGCCAAAAGGTTCCCGATCCCTTCACTGAACAAACATTTTCTTAAACTTTAGCTTTTATGAAGTATCTAAGTAAGCTTCATAGCACTTCTGCTTTTAATGTCACATTATTTATATTATATTATTTATATTAGTTATATCTATTTAAACAAACTAAAACCTGTACATGTGCAGCACTGGACAAATCACAAAGGAAACCAGACTTCAAATGGTCCATGAGGTTTAAAAGACCACTGAGACCGAGCTGTGGAACTGTCTCATGAAACCCATTGCCAGGAATAGTGGAAAGTGTTGTAAAGGTGCCCAGGTCACTCTTGAAGGAGCAATGCATGGACACACAATACTGCCAATTCCAAAGAACTTAAAAAAAAAATCAGAGCAGCTGCAAAACACTGATCACTTTTGAAATAAATGTACTTAAGTGAGAAATGGATTTAGTTGTTGCTTGATTTAATACATACTGGCTGGTAAGCACAGTCTTAGTTGAAATGAACCTTTGTGATGCAGTATTGAAGAAGCTTTATTAATAAATTGTCTCCTCACAGGTCCTGCTCAGGGGGAGAGGATGACACATTATAGTAACTGAGCAGTATTTTTTACCTTTAATTTTTCTGAAGGGAGAAAGAGGTATTTGAAAAAATAGGAAGGGTTTTTGTCAATGTATTGTATTTACTGAAAAATAGTACATCATTGAGATAACGATCCTGATTCCGAGCTCTGATACCTCAATGTAAATCCCGATTAACTTCACCAAATGCCGTGGAGAATATCAAAATCAATCCAATTACTCAAGATTAACACTCCTGTTACTCATATCAGAATCTGTCCTGCTGTCTCTTACGGCCTGTGCAGCCAGGCTTCACATTCTGTCTGTCTGGAGTTAGTGGTAGACTTTCCACTTAAACAATCTGCCTCTTATCAAAATGAAAGCTGCAGTTCAACAGCCCTGGATTCAGTGAATCAGAAAAAGACACTCACAAAAATCAGTATTCTTGTTTCATTCATCATGCTCCTCATATTGACTTCTGAGAAATCACAAACTTAACGGGGTGTCTTTCTGCAGACTTGCCTGGAGCAAAGTCTGTCAGAGCTGTGATTCAGATTTCTGTAATTTACACCCTACCAGTTCTTTTGTCCTTCTCATGGGGCAAATACTGTGACAGGCAACTATACCCTGCAAGGCAATGAAACCAGCCTGGAAATACTATTCTGCAGCTCAATCAAGGTACAGTCTCTCTTCAGAACAGGAATTCCTTAGAATTTATTTTCTCCATTAGACTATGATATCACCAGAAATCCAGAGCAATATAACGTGGTTGCTAACATTGACTTTAATTGAAATATACAAATGGCTTATTTGAAATCCAATTTCTTTAAAAGCTGAGAGATTTTGAATTGGATGGTTTTAACTGGGAAGGAAATCACTATCTCAAGGAAGAATATAAATCCATTCACTCTTCACTTTTTTTTTAAACATAATTTGTCATATTAACTTTAATTACCAAAGCCATTTGTTTTAATGATGGCTTTTCTCCCTCACAGCGCATGTTTTTCATCCTGTATTGAAGGCACATAATGTTGAATTTGTGACCTGTCAATAGTTTCCTCTGCAACAGACCATGAAGTCATAAACACAAGATAATGACTTCACGGCAGATTCAAGCAGAAAGGGAAACTGGACTGCAAGGGGAAATGCCCTAATTAGAAAGCACATCTTTCATAGTAGTAAAGGGAATGAGGAAAAGCAAGCACCCCA
This sequence comes from Sternotherus odoratus, assembly GCA_032164245.1. Taxonomy (NCBI): domain Eukaryota; kingdom Metazoa; phylum Chordata; order Testudines; family Kinosternidae; genus Sternotherus; species Sternotherus odoratus. The sequence goes on along the minus strand of JAVMKO010000005.1, from coordinate 78,213,236 downwards.
CACTGAGTACCCAGATCTCCAGTTGAATTTATAAGGAGCTTGGGTGAGCAAAGAATGCAGGATGCCCCATGTACCTGTAAATCGCCAATAAGGAATTAAAATACCAATATCCAGGCCCTGGTGCTTGGAAGAAAAAGAGAGAGAGTGAGAGCTATATTTACTTTGTATCGCCATATAAGAATTCAGGATATTTTCCCTTCCTTTATAAAACTGTTTGCCCTAGAATTCTTGTGAGAGTCAGCAGTCATTTCTGACTAGGATCAACTATACATGTATCGATTACATGTAGCTGGCAAGCAAAAATTTTGCACTGTTGAAGGAAGACTGTTGCTGTATAAAGCTGTTCTTAGAGATTAAGCCACAGAGAAAGTGCCGAGAACAGGAATATCCTCAAACAATATTAGTGTGGAATTGCCAGGTAAGCAATGATGCATGACGAGGGTTGGGTTGAAATCTGATAACTGCATACCTCTGGGGTGTTGTACGACAAGGCCACATCCTTCCAGGACTTGATAAAGTGTAGTTGTCATAGTTTAGGAGGGGGGGGGGGGTAAAGTCTATTTTGGTGGGGAACAGTATTTTTTATTATTATGTATAAACAAAAAGAAAAGAAGTAGTTGTATCTATAGATAATTGTCACTAAAGGTAGTGTTCACTCTAGTCAGTTTAGTTAATGAAATTTAAAGTCTTTGGCCCATCTAAGATCCTAAAGCTCACAGTAGCTTTTATCACAATGTGTAAATCAAAGTAAGACCTCAATCACGCGGAGACTTATGCCCATGCTTAACTTTACATGTGTGTAGATGTCAGTGAATCTATTCACACATACAGATCCCCACTGTGCAATGAAGAGGAGCAGATGGGTATCTTTTAGTAAATATATTTTTAAGAAGCTAAAAATCAAATTCTGATTATATACAAACATTCACAACTCCTGTTGACTTCAGTGACTCAAAGGTATGAGTTGCAGGGTGCAAAATATTTTCAATAAAATCGAAAATTCTGAAATTTAACTTTTTTGCATGTTGTTAAGAACTGTAAAACAGGCTCATTTTTGTGGAAAAATTTGCTACAATGGGCTCAACTCTTAGCAAAAAACAGAAGTGTTTTCTTGTACAAATGGGACCCTTTGTCCAAGTGAGGATGGATTTGAAGAGACAGGCTAACATTTGCTTTTTCAAAAGTGACAAAGAGTCTTGTAGCACCTTATAGACTAATGGATATTTTGGAGCATAAGCTTTCGTGGGCAAAGACCCACTTCATCAGATGAATGTGATCACATCTGATGAAGTGGGTCTTCGCCCACAAAAGCTTTTGCAACAAAATATCTGTTAGTCTGTAAGGTGCTACAAGACTCTTTGTTGCTTTTGCAGATCCAGACTAACACGGCTACCCCTCTGATACTGGACATTTGCTTTTTCACTTATTTTTGAATGGAAAAGAGCCATCTCATTGAAACTGCAACTAAAGCCAAATCTGAAACTGTTAAATGCAGAACATTTTGTACAAAATCCTGGAAAACAGAAACTGAGAAGATAATACAGCTCTGACAGCAATTACTGTGGTTTTTCCTTTGTGAAAGTGAGACCTAGTATTGGGAAAATCTCAGCTATAAAGAGTAAATCAAAAATCTCCCCCAAATCAAATAATTAAAATTAAGATTGCTAATTGTGGTAGCAAAGCCTTCTATCAGAGACAGACTAGAATACCACAAGCCAAAGACAGAAAAGGGGAAATGATTATGACACCATCCTTCCAGCTATCCAACTACTAGGGTCATTATTAGACTTCAAAATATCTGATAATATAAAAGACATTGATTTTTTTAAGGCCAGAAGGGATTATCCTGACCATTTAGTCTGACCTTTAGTCATGACTGGTCCCATGTTCTGACCTGCAATCTCATGACTGTTCACCAGTTATCTTACAAATTGATCAATGCCCACTCTAGAACTAGAATAAATTCATCTTTTTTTTTACAAAAAGTAATGTCACAGGTATGGAAATATGGACAAAATATTTAATATCTTTTAAATATTTTAACTCATTATTCCTTTTGAGAAAAAAAACATATCTGCAATCAACTAATCAAGAATAAATTTAAGATAAAATATTGTCATCTGGTGGAATTTATTCCATATTAGTCTTTCAGTAGCTGATGGAAATGATATCCTAGCTTCCGTTCCATTTCTCCCTGATGTATCAATCCTTTCAAATCAAACCTACCCAACACATTCAACAGAGGAGCCAGGGAGCTTAAATTCATTACTCTACTAGACACCAAAAATTATGGAGTGAACAGAGATATTGGATTTATGGTTTATTACAAAAATCTATAGTCCACCAACTCCTCCTTTTTGTCTTAACTGCAGAGGTCTTAAAAGGTCCCTTACAAAATGCTAAACAATCTGTTTCACCTGCATTCTGCTGTGACACTAGGAGTTCCTTTCCCAGACTTGAAAAAGAGCTGTGTGTGATTCGAAAGCTTCTGTCTTTCACCGGCAGAAGTTGGTGGTCCCATAAACCTCATTTACACCATTGCAAATCTGGTATAGCGCTGCTGAAATCAGTCAAGTTCCACCAGTGATCTCAGAATCAGACACAAAATCAGTGTCAACACCTCTCCATGGCCCAGCCTGTAGAGCTGAGAAGTCAATTGCTTGCTGCTGAGAATGTGCCAGTGTAACACTGACAAACCCCGGTTGTTGACTGGCAGGATAGGTCATGGAACCCCTGGAGCTAAATGCACGAGCCTCTGCTGCATGAGCTAAAAGCGCCACACCAAGGAGACTCCCACCAATTCAGAGGGGAGTGGCAACTGATTAACCTGGGTCTTTTTAATCACATCGTAGAGAACCCCCCACCCCACCACCACCATCATTCCCTCAGAAGGCCCAAATCACTGTCATCTCCTTGATAGCAAGTTAGGGTGCTCATCTCATTCTGGGCAAAGGGGAGCATAGCGGCCACTGTCCAGCATCAAAGGGGTTAAAGGGTGAACTGAGAGACAGTTTGAATAAAAGTGATGTACAACAAATAGACCAGCTCTTAAAGGGACAGTGCAAAGGTAAATTAATTGGTCAAGCAGCTCCCCACCAGGATACACATACAGAGAGGGCCGTCTGTATGTGCCTAGCTCCACCCCCATGTAATCGGAGATCAGTCACCTGCATGGCAAATCAACAGTTTGATTCCAACTCAGGTCAAAAGCAACCATCTGATGGCAGTTTTGTTGTAAATTGCTGTTTCTCACCCATTCCTAATAAGGAGCTTTCCACCATCACAACTAGTTCTTTATGGGCTTGAGCTCCTGGGAGACTGTGCAGAACTCTTTCTCCTAGAGGCCTCTCCAGCTCTGGGCTGTGCCACACTTGTTGTACATGAGGGATAAATGCAGTAGTGCCGCTTGTGCTGGCCCTGGCCTTGGCATTTGCTGTGGGCATTGTTAACAGATTGCTGTGCTGGTCCAAAATCTCATTCAAAGAACGTACATGTGTTTTTTTAAGTTTAAAATGAAGCTAAATAATTTGGGCCTATAGGATTTCATCAGAGCCACAATGCCGGTCTCCAAAATGTGGCTTTAATTATGTGTTTAAAGAGTTTACAGCTTCTTCTACACCCACTTGAAGACCTGCTGCTCCAAAAGGGCACATCTGAATGTCTAGTTAGTGTGAGCTGGCAGATCCTCCCCACTCCCCCAAGGAGGGGATGTGGTTTGAGCAGACAGCACTAAATACTAATCACAGTCAAAAAGAGGCAGATCTGGGGAGAAAATGTTCAGTTCAACTTAATGTCAACCTGATCTGAAATAACTTGCTCTCTTCGGCATCTACATCTGTGTAGTCACTAGGGGACTGCTTGGTTACAAGTGTATTTACACAACCGTCAGCTGAGTCAGTGACCCAAGTGCAACACGTAGCACTCAGAAACATGATGTGGATTTGTGATGCTCCCTGGAGGACTATGGATCCATAAACTAAGATATCAATCAGACAGAGACATAGGAATTTGGCCAGTGTTAATTTTGCTACAATAGTACTCGGTTTATGCAAAGGAAAACTCTGCCCATTCTGCTATCAGCACAGTGACGTGGCAAAATTTAAACATGCCTTATTACACAAACATCCCACTTTAGTCGCATCCCAGAGACGTTCATAGATCAAAAGGACCTGCCCTTCTCTTGGGCTTCGGGGTTTAAGACTCTAAATAATGAGGGCAAATTTCTTGAGGGAAAATTATTCTATAAATGCCTTCTGCTGAGCTTCTTCCACCTTTCTCTAAAGAATTTCCTATGGGCTGCTGTCAGAGATTGGACTAGACCGACCACTAGCCTGATCCAGTCTGTCTAGTTTTGTGTTTCAGTGGGCAGCTCTTGTGGCAAGTGTGATGGGTTGGGCCCCTTAAGGTGCCACCTGATGTGCTGAGATACCACTGAGCCTGCCTGTTCTGTCAGCCTGAACACCCTCTTTACCTGTCTTGCTGAGCCAGGCTATTAAGCCTCCTCCAGCACACACACACACAGGCAGGGTCACACCCAACTACAGAACAACACAGACACTGAGATTAGCTCTGGGAGGCCTCAGTTTAAGGGACTTGCCCCAGCACTCGGGTGTCTACCTCCCTAGGAGTGCAGACCCAAAGATATATTATGAAATACATCTCCTCCCTCAATGTGGAGGAAGGTAGGCACGCCTCTTTACCCCCACAAAGAAAATGAGGAATACTTGTGGCACACACCCTCCCAATTATGAATTGCACAAATGGAGTTATATTATAAACAAGAAATACATAAACTACAAAAGAAATACATAAACTACATAAACTAATTTTGAGTGGTCAAAGGGATAGTAAACAGAACAAAACAGATTACTAAGCAACTAAACAGACAAAACACACAAACTAAGCTTGTTTCACTAGAGAAATTGGTTACAAATAATAATTTCTCCCCCTAAATATTGTCACAGGTAGATTACCGAACATCTTGAAAGGCAGCTACATTGGCCTGCAGCTTGAGACTCCAGGTATTTTCACTCTCAGACTGGATGCCCTCCCAGACTGAGTTCAATCCTTCTCCCCTCAGTTCAGGTCTTGCTCCCAGGTGTTTCCCAGTGTCTCTTTGGGTGGGGAGGTAGAGGAGAACCACAATGATGTCACTCCCCTATCTTGTATAGATCTTGTATAAGGCGGGAACCCTGTGTCTCCCAGTGGAAGAATACTGGCATTGCAAGGGGAGAGTCCACTACCAGATGACTCAAACCCATGTCTCTGCAGGACTGGGGCAGCAATTACTTGTAGACTGTCTGGAACATCCATGGGAAGACTAACCTCTTTCCATTGTCTTTGCTAATGAGCCATTAGCCCTGTCTGGCTTTTCCACTGTTATACTTGAAGGCCTGGTTGGGGGTGACACCCAAAGTAACACATTTGAAATACAGACACATACTCAATATTCCTAGCTTCAGATACAGGACTGATACAGACACACAGATTGGATAATCACATTCAGTAAATCCAGTGATGGCTCACGTGAGCCATCTTACATAAAGCATATCTTCATTATGTCATATCCATCTTATACGCATAGTTTCATAAAGACTAAGGAGTGAAACGTCACAAGGGGGCCCTGTCACCTCAAACCCAAGCAGGAGCAGGGCCATAGTGAAGTGTGAGAGCACCGTATTGGAGCAGTACCACACAGGATTTCATGTGAGATATGCCTAGAGATATGGATTGCTTTGACCTGCCTCGTCTGATGTCTGAAATATCTCTAGCATAGCTGGTAGGTATTTCTAATTGCCCCAGACTGGGAGACTTGAACGTAGCTGGTTTTGGGTCACAGCAGCTCACCCACTCGGGAGGCATGTAGCCGCACTCCGTGCCTGTTAGAGCTTCTAGATCACCTTCCAGCAGACAAATGAAAGGTGACAAAGGTGAGGGTGACTTTTCCAATATCGCATTAGACAAGAATGACGACAGGTACTATGGACCTCTATTACTGTTTGAATCAAGGAGTAACAGTGGATCCAGTGGGACTCAGAGGTTGTGAATCATTACAATAAAAGCTGGACATCTACTTCAGCTGAGGGGCAGACACAGCCTTTGGGAATTCCTTTACCTGCTCTACCCCACCAATTAGATTCATGCCCCTCTTAGCCAGATTGAATTTAAGCTACTTTAAAAAAAAGAAACAACACAAAACCCCGACAAAGGAAGAACAGTCTCTGACTAAACATGCTTGCTTCCTAGTCTCTGTTCCTTTAGCTTCCTAGAATTGGATTGAAATTAAATATTGCTTGGATCGAACATCTGGGGCCCAATATTAGAAGAAGAGGGTGGTCAGCACCTTTTAGGACCAGTCCCTATGTCAGCTATATCAGCCTCTGTATTCCCTAGAATGGAATAACTTTGCATTTTATTAAAGAACGTCTCTACTCTTTGTCTAGTTGCCTTTCCCATTAACTGTTTCCATATGTATTCTAGTTACTTTACAAAAACTCCCCATACTTGTACTCTCCTATTTATTCTAATGGTGCTAGTTATATATCATATATATTACAAAAAGCCTTGTGGTGAAGACCTAAAACATCCTGGAGTGCATTCAACCCCTTGATTTTCCTCCCCCATCTTTCTTCACTAATGCCTTTCCTCATTAATGAGCAAAAATTCTGTGCCCTCATTATTCCTAATTGCACAAGATCAGTTTTAGAGCTGCACTTCTGTGATTCTATGGGTTTGACTCCCTGTAGAAAGACAATTCTGTGATGAAAACCACAAATGTCAGTTCAGTGGGCCAAACTGGTAAGTCTGTCTTTTTCCAGGGTGTGGATCTGCTGCATCAGCAGGCAGAGAGAGAGAGAGAGAGATTATACCTCCATGCTTCTGCTATACATTGATAGAGCAACAGTTTGACGATACACACACATTTCTGAACAGTTGCACCAAAATTGCAAATCATTGTGACTGACAAGTTCCTGTTTGAAAAATGCAGAAATAGTAGCTGAATTGACATAGCATGAACTGTGCAATTATTTTTAAGCATCGCATCACCGAGCAACATATTTTTTTTCAGGATTTAATTTATACTAAATGACTTTGAAGTGAAATAATGAGCTGTGAGGCTCATAACATGGTATTAAGAGTTTGAGATTGGGTTTGGCAATTGTGATAGGGTTTGGCAATTCAAATGATCTCTAAGGAAAGAAGGGATGTTTCTGAGCTGTTGCACTCGGGATATTTTGAGCCACTGAGAAGATATTTATGAAAAGTGAGGGCTGTTTTTGTCTTTAATCCAGGTTCTGACTCCGATGTGCAGCTTGTAAGCTGCTTTGCACTGCAGAGTTGAAATCCTGAAATATCAATGATGTCACCTTCTGCTGCTGTTCTGTAGATGCTACTGCACAGACTCAGTATCAGCTCTGTTAGAATTTTGTTAATTCTCTCATTTGGGTTACAGTTTCAGCCAAAACAACATGGATCAGAGGCGATACAACTGCCCCATTTTGAAACATGCCTGGAGCTCCGGAGACTGGAGTGTTGTGAAAAATGCACAGCCCTAAAAACAAGACATCAGTGTCAGTTTTCAGGAAAATGAATCGGTAAAGTGGAGCTCTCAGCATGACTTTTTATAGGAGGATTGGTGCAGTGTGTCTTATGCCTCGCGTAAAATATTTCAGTGAGACCTTCAAATGATGTGCTTTTTTTTAGTTTTGACTTCATTTCTGAATTTTTTAAACTAGATTTATCATCTAAAAACGTAAATAGAGAGTTAACAACAATCCCATTTGATACACTGTTCAGTGATCTCACTAAATTAGAAATGAAGTCTATTTAATTGTAAAAGAGAACTGAAGTCTATTAAACCTACTTACCCACCCCAGCACAGGAAGAATTAGTGGTAAAAGCTATTTCTGCCATCACAGATGATGCTTTAACCCTTTGAGTTCCACACCTCACGATAAGCCTTTTAATGCTGCCCTGTTGTTTCCATGGGATAGGTCAGTCAAAAGTCAAATGATTGACCTGTTGAGGAGTGTTAAATGTCTAGGGAGAACAGGTCATTAAGTGACAAAAGAAAGTTAATATCCCTGAGCTAGTTAGGACCTTTCTTTTTCTCTGAGCCCAGCTTTGTGGCAGTAAGGGTACTAAAAGGCTGTATTATGGTTATGAAATAGTAGAGTGAGAGAAAAGGTTTTGCCAATGAAATTTAAAAAACAGCATTTTTCAACAGGTCTGTTGAGGTGTAAGTCACAAGGGTGAGAAAAAAAATCTAAGCTTTGCTGCAGCCAAGATCTGAAATGTAAAAGTGATTTCCTCTTATATGCACGGGGTTTGTGTGAGTGTCTCTACTGTGGGAAAATGAACTTTTTTTCAGTCACCCCTGACATCTGACCGCTCAGCTGATCACGAGAACATTGTGGTAAACCACAGCTCAACTTGAAATTATCTTTTTTAGCACACAGTTCCTGTTGAGTTGGATGGCACCTCCTGCATCACCTGCTCTTCAGCTGAAAAGCCCTTCCTTTCTTATCTCTATCTTTTGCTCAAATCTGCATAGATATAGATTGTGCATTCCAAAATCTTTAAAAGCAAAATGCATTAATCTTTAAGGGCCAAATTCTGAAGCCCACTGGTACTACCCGTGTGATTAAGTGCAATTCAGCATGAATAAGGGGTGCCAGAATTTTGCCCCAAACAGGCAAAAGACATTTAAAGAATGTTAAAAGAAAGTAGACACGGCACCCATTTTGCAATTTGAGCTTGATTTTCAAATGTGATGTATGGAAGCAGTAAGGAACTCGCAAGCCAAAACAAACACATCTTTTGAATGTTCCCCCAGAACAGAGATCAAGCAAGGTTGTGTATATATAATATTCCTGCTGTTGTAACACCCTTTGACAGTTATGGTATCTTACTTTATGCCTAAGTAAGGGCAGACAAATGTACTAAAAGTGAAAATCTAGGAGGAAACCATTGTAAAAGTACAGTAGAACCTCAGAGTTACGAACACCAGAGTTACAAACTCACCGGTCAACCACACACCTCATTTGTAACCAAAAGTATGCAATCAGGCAGAAGCGCAGAGGTGGGGGGAGGGGAAAGAAAATACAGAACAGTACTGCGTTATACGTAAACTACTAAAAAAATAAAGTGAAAACAGCATTTTTTCTTCTGCATAATGTTCAGTAAATGTTGTTAAGTAAATGTTCAGTTGTTAACTTTTGATAGAACCATAATGTTTTGTTCGGAGTTACAAACAACCTCCATTCCCGAGATCTTTGTAACTCTGCGTTTCTACTGTAAACCAGTGCCATCTTGTTTCTTACCTTCCTTCTTTTAAGGAATTTGTATACACTGTGGCTGAGTTTTAGCAATGGGATTCTAGTTCCTTTGTGAGCTGCCTTACAGCGTTGCCCTGGTAGTGCTTCTCATAACCTGCTCCAGAGTGCTGAAACGGTGAACGCCTAGGGGCCCAGTGCACAGAGCTGGCTGTACTCCTCAATTTCCAGTCTGGCTGAGAAGGGACCTGGCCAATAACACACTGCTCAACTCTAGTCATTGGAATATGGGTCAGCTTTTACTGGCCTCTACTCCAAGCAAGCATGGGTCACTTGGGTCATAGCCTATTCCCAGCACATTTCTTTAGCTACAAGAGAGACACAAATAAAAGGGGGAAAGGAACAGATTAGGAAGGGAAAACAATAAAATAGAAAAAGGAGAGAGGATCATTCTTCGTCATTTTCTGTCTAGCACATTTAATTTAAATTCCCAAACTTTCTTGACCTTTTTCCTCAGTCACCAAGCTAAATAAAATGTCTCAGTCCTGCAGCCAGGCCAGCAGGCTGAAGGTCAGCATGTAAGGCAGAACACAGCTGCCAATTATTTTTGCTGCAGGCAATGACTTTTCCTTAACACTTGATTCCACTACTGAAGAGAGCGGATAATGTGTGTGGCTGTCTCAGATCGCTGGAGAAAACAAATGACTTTCAATTACAGAACAGTTCAGATACAAAGAGATGGACCTGCAGATGTTCTTTTTCCAGCAGATCCGTGATGTGTCACTGGCCTTGTAAAATTACCACCTCTTTATTGGGACACTGTGTCCAAAACCCAGGTTTTCAGTACAGCCAACTTTTGCCATTTTGTATTCAGTACCTTCTTTAAAGTCCCGGGTTTTGGAGTCCTGCTGTTATGTGCAAACCTTAGCTTTTTTTAAAAAAAGGAATTTTTCAGTCCTCATGATTTGGGAGAAAGGCTTGAAAACATGCACCCTACAGGCTCAAAAACCAGAAGGCAAATAAAAAGAATCCCAAATGTATTTCATTTTTAATCTCTTGATTTTTAAGCCAATCTCTCAGCTTTGGGAGGCCTGAGTCAGGATTTTTTAATACTTGCTGTTGGCAGTACCAGGTTTTGCAAAAGTTAAGTAAACCTGATTTTAAAAAATGGTTTTTACAAAACATAATAGGGATAGAAATATTTTCAGGACATTTTATCAGTCAAAATCACGTGTTTTCTTTAAATAGTCCGCTATGATGTTTCCAACCCCACCCTGACAGGGCTTGGGTGGTGAGTTGGAACCAGAAAGTGAAACAGAAAATGAAACTGACCAGCCTGCTTTGTGTTCCTTTAGCACCGTAGTTCAATAGTTAGTGTGTCATATGACAACAATGAATTGTGTTTTGTTTTTAAGTTTTAATTGACAAGGAGAGGACTAACTACAGTGCTTCGGACTGCTGCTGTGGATTTCCTGGATAACCATGTACAAGTTTCCTTGCATTTGCCCAGCTCTGTTTTCTTTACTCAGTGGGAGGAGCCAAATACACAGTCTTTCATTTCATGCCCTTTGGGGCACTTCTATGGTCCTTTCTCCTGAGAAACAACTACATTTGTCCCAAACTGGGCTTCATGCAGCCCTGTGATATCACAAATACCACTAGTGTAACCCATACCTGAGGACCCTGGTACCTGAGGACCTGAAATTACACATGGAAATTATTTCCAGTAGCTTAATGTCTCCTTTGGAGAGTTGGTTGTGAATGGCAGGTGCTGGCTGGGCAGAAGGCATAGCCCGAGCATGAGTGATGCATTTATTATCTGCACAGCCACAGCCTAGACAGCAGCCATTGGAAAGGGACCTGTGCCTTGTTACCCTTCAAAGCTACTGTCCCAAGACCGAACACTCAAGGATCGAAGCAGTGCAAAGACCCACCTGCCAGCCCCTATGAAATTAATTCCCCCATCCACCACACACAGAGAAGGGAGGGATTGTCCACTTGCCTCTTGCCGGTCTGAGGCCAGTTGAGAGCCAACCCACTCCCTGGAGAGCAGCCATGGGGCTGTTCTAAACTGGATTTTGCTGATATGGCCCCAAAGGCAACAGTCCACTGCAAGAAATAGGCAGAGTGCAGAGGTGTTCCAGTCATGCCCCTTCTCTATGGCCATTCCCCCAACACACTTCCTACACCGGGGCCAGTTGCCTTCAGGCTGACTATACCACCTATATGCTAGCCAAGAATTCTCCTCTGCCACAAGGCTCCCACTGTAGCCAGTTGACCATGTGTATGTTGCTCAAACCGTATACCCACTGACATCTAGTTGCACCCATTTACTGACATGTTACTTACAAGTTGGCATGACTTGCACATTACTACATGGGTGCAGGTAGATGTCAGGAAGTGTAACACATATTGCCATATACATTGCCTCTGAAGTTTGCCCTGGGTGCACAGATTAATTACATGAAACGTGCCTTCTTTGAACAGCATATAAGTAAATTATTTTCTGTACATGAAAGAGCAGTACAAAAAAGCAGGTGTATGAACAAATTGTGCTTTTGCATTGCAGCAAACTGGAGTCTTTTTTCCCCACAGGTTTACACTCTGAGTTTATAATGTGCTCTGGGTATTCTGCAGCATGGCTGGAGAGTAGAAGAACTGTTTTTCCTTCTGCAGAGGAGAAGGGGGAATATTAATTTCTCTCCAATGAAAGCTTTGCCTTCATTTTCCCTGCAATGGAAGAAGTAGTGCAATCTCTATCTAAAGAAGAGGGAGCAAATTTGGCTTTAAATGGAGTGCATCATCAGTACAGTGAATCGCTCAGAAAGTGGTGGGAATCCACAGAAAACTAATCCTCTAACAAGAATAAGAGACAACTTTCCAGGCATTATGAAAACAACAAGAATAGCAATAATTGAGAGGGCTAAGAGAGGAGATGACATCACTCAACTGCAGTTGGAGTAATGCACGCAGGAGCAGAGTGTACTGCCGAGATGTCTGCTCTACAGCTGTAATTTTAGGAGCTGCTTCAGATCTGTATTATGTGATTCTGCTGCAGTGTTTACACTAAAGTCTACATTTTATTCAGTTTAGAACAGAAGTACAGAGTTATGAAAACGGCCAGGGAAAAGAAAGAAGAGACTAGACCCCTTTGTTAGAAGAGATTCCCTGCTGCTTCAGTGACAATGACAGTATCCATTGTAGGGCAGAAAATTTTTCTCAAGTGACTTGAAAAGATTTTAGTTCTACTGTGGTTAACCCATCAGAGGCCTCTTCCTGTAGCTCAGAGGACAGCAAGATTCAACATGTGCTGGCCACTTGGGGAACAGATTCATAATGAACAGATAAAAGATTTCAGGAGGCCACAGAGACTTCAAAAAGTAACCTTCTGACACTAATTTAGCAATTCTTTTTCCCCCTATTTTCATTTTCTAATTGGCAAAAGTATTTTAAACCAAATATTAATGAGCTTGGAGAGCTATTATGTCTCACTGATTTGATTTTTAAAAGATTTATGTCAAAATATTAATTTAGCTAGTGGATTTGTAAGATCCTTAGAGAGCAACTCTATGCTGAAAAGGGGCTATATAAAAATGGCAACTTTTTACTCAATAGATCTGCTCTTCATGGTGTATTCAGGATCATATTTGCTTACTTTAGTGACAGAGGTAAGTTGTTGCTTCTTTTTACTCCAGTTAGCACTACAGACCCAACTATCTATGGGAGAGTGAGCTGCTTCTCACATTGTTGACAAACTTGTATGTTAAGTTCCAGGGCCAGCTTCTACCTACAAACAAGGATTTTTCACAAGTATAACCGAGGACAGAATTGGACGTCTAGATTTGTTATGACACCTTTATGATGATGCATGAGCACACCCCAGACTATCACCCCCCTATAATGAGTCCTTATTCTCTCTTCCAGCCAAGCTACAGTCAGTAAAGGAATGGAATGCAAGTACAAGTGGGATTTCCTTTGCCCCTTTTCATATTGTGGGGCCATTCTGGGCCCTGCCTCACCCCTGGCATAAGTTAATGCAACCTAAGGACTGGCACTGGTCTGTAGGGGCTGTTGCAGTAGCCACCCCTAAGATGCCGCTTTCCCCACAGCCATGCCTTGACATGCCTCCTATTTTGGTGGTTACAAGGTGGTTAGCATAGAGCCAAGGATACTAGCTTCATCTGCTCCAAGAAAATGCCTATGCGAGAGGTATTGTTGCAACCCTTCTGCATTACTGGAGCAGCATAAGGAGAAATGGAGACTCTGGTCCAGCATCCTGAAATTCACTTTGGAAGTCACTGAGGGAAATAAAGACACTCATGAGACCATTTCCAGACCCTTTACAGAGTGGGGCCGTACTCTAAGGAGAAGAAGCTCCTTAGCCAAGCCAACCAGAAAGAGACTCTCCTTGGCTTATTACAAGTACACGACAGCCAACTGGCTCTTTTCTTACATGTAGAAGGTCAACAAAGAGAATCTCACAATATTATTGATAAGACATTACGAAATGTCTACATCTATTGTATATTTTGTTAAACCTTTTATACATCCGGCAAACCTGTATTAGCCTAAACCTATATTCTCGGTGCTCTGAAGCGCTCCTGGTTTGCTATTATTGCTGTCACCTTCTTGACTCAAACTGTTCTGAACCCACTGGGTAGCTCTGGGAATATCCCCATTTCAGGAGTTACTACTTTAGGTTCATCTGCTAACACTCTGAATAAAGTTAAATATGTACCTCTTTTAATAATTAAATAATGATGCTCCAACCAGGCGTTCTAACTGCAGATGCCCCGGGCATTAATACATTAAAGCTCACAGCATGCCTGTGAGGTAGGTACTATTATCCTCTTTTGGCAGGTGGAGAAATGGAAGCAGAGATATTAACAAAATTACACAGCAAGCCTATGCCAGACCCAGGAGTAAAGCTCAGAACTCCTGCATCCCTAATCTCTGCTTTAATCACCCATTTTGTAAGTGTAGTTTTAGTATTTAACATGTATTGTTGTAGCATCTAAGGAGTGCAACCAGATTAGGGCCCCATTGCACTAGGCTATGCACACACATAATAAATGGCAGTCCCAGCCCCCCAAACTGCTCCTTCCTGTCTTGAAGACTTTAAATAAAAATCACTGAGTGATGAAATTCTAGAGCCAACTACTGTTCTTGGCTGGACATCTCCATGGGGCTGGTACACACATTCAAGAATGTGAGCTCTCAGGGACTGTCTTTTTGTTCTGTTTCTACAGAACTTAGTACAATGGGACCCTGGTTCATGACTGAGGCTCCTAGGTGCTACAGTAATACAAATAATAGAAAAATGTGCCCTTTTCTGTGCAGGGGGTCATAGCCTGCTCTCCTTTGGATACTGGGAACACTCATCTTTTCTTTTTTGCTTCTCATGCTTAGACTACTCATGAAATTGCTTCTGCCGGCTAAAATGTCCTTATTTAGAGTAAGCCAACCTCCCAAATTGCACTAGGCACAATTTTTTAAATACGAAGTTAGGATATTTTCACAAACTCTGAGCCAGTTCACCCACAATGTAAAATCAAGCAAAGGCAATTTAGTTCCAATTCATACTGTTAAAAATCTGGGAGGCATTAAAGACCAGCTCGTATCTTTTTAGCCACAGCTGGCATCAGAAGAATAAGCTGGAGGCATGCTGCAACAGGAGCCCCAGGAAGGATTCCTGCTGCTGACTCAGTCAGAATTCCTCTCGAGGGAGCAGACACCCTTCCGTGATTTTATTTGTTTTTGGAAATGGTCCCAGGTGCACTCCCTACCATACCAAGCAAACTCAGTCAGGGGTTATGGGGGAAGAATGAGATCATAGCCCAACTATGGCTCCATCTCTCTTTCCTTCTTCCCAAAAGGTTAACTTAACACTGCCAACAGGCCTAATCAAGAGCAGAGCTTGCATTCCCCAGTGGGATGGTTTCTAGCCACTGCCCATACTGGGAAAAGGGCTGTAGTCCACATTGCCCCCTCTCAACCACCCATGGAAGGCCAAACACAAACTATCCCTAAGTCAAGAACCTTGACTTGTCTTGGGGAGCATTTCCTATGCCCCTTGGAGCTCTTTTGCCACTTTTCCCATATATCCTCTACTTCACTGTACTCTCAACTGCTGCATTACCCTCCTAATATAGGATGACAGTATAGCTCTGTCAGGCTCAAAGACTCAGATTCTTAAAGGTATTTAGGTGTTTAACCCCCTCTGAAAACAAGGGGACTTTGTGACTAAAAATATCTTCAAGGGTGTAGGCCTAAGTCGCTGTTGCTATGACTCATTCATTATGCAAGTCTTTGAAACTGAAGTTTGTAAAAAAAATTTCACTAACGTTTTGTTCTTTATATTGAAAATAAACCTTATTCAAACTTTTACTTGAGCAATATTGTAGGGCATGTGAAAAAGAAACACTAGCAACACTCAAAGGGTGAGTCTTGGACTCACTGATATCAATAGGAGTTTTGTCATTGACTTCAATAGAGCAAGCATTTCACCCAGAATATTTTATATTTTTTCCTGTAACAGGAAAAAAAAGCATAGTTCGTTGAGGGTGGATGATGTTTTATTCTCTATAAAAATTCTAGGTGTGGAGCATATTTTTTGCATGGCCCTAAATGATTGATAAAGTGCACAAAGTAACAGAGATTGTTGAAGGGAGAAGAGGTTGACAAGACAAGGAGT
Source organism: Sternotherus odoratus (assembly GCA_032164245.1). Lineage (NCBI taxonomy): Eukaryota > Metazoa > Chordata > Testudines > Kinosternidae > Sternotherus > Sternotherus odoratus. The sequence goes on along the minus strand of JAVMKO010000005.1, from coordinate 78,197,267 downwards.
AGATTTTCCAGAACCATAGGCTTTGACTTTTGAATACTGTTATGTTCAGCACTCTCTTGGTCCATCCTCATGTTTCAGGCCTGTAAATGAAGCTCAGACACCATGGAGTTGAATGAGTAAGCACTGTATGCAAAGGTCCACCAACCAAAGCTTCTTTATAGTCACAAACTTGGACTAAATATAAATTCAAACCCTGAGTTTTCTCGGAGGCATCTACTCAATATCATCTAAAAGCAACTGGAGGAAGGAGCTTTCTTATGTTGGATTTACACCCCCCCCCTTTCCTCCCTTATTCTTCTGCAATTGGTGGTTCATTCTTAGTCTACAGAGTAAGGGGAAAAAAACACCAATGAACTTTTAAAATTCTGATGCATGTTGTATGTTCTAGAGAGCTGGATTTCTTTGGTGTTAATTGTTTGCAGACAAAAATCCAAAGTGGCATTCACTGATTTATTGTCAACTCAAAGTTCTCCATTTTAGCCAGCCAAGTTTGTGCCTGGTAAAACTAGTAATTTTAGAAAGGGACATCTGTTTAAAATGAATTTTTATACTGATCACAAAAGCTGGAGAGCAATACTGTGTATTTCACCCACGCAGCTGTCTTGCATGGCCATATGCATACAACAGGGTTTCTTCTGATGAAAATAGTACACATTTAAATATCAAAAGGACAAAAAGAAATCCCCACAAGGAATGCTCAGAGAGGGTTAATTTTATCCCCCATCCCCTTTTAGAATAATGAAATTAGTTGTTCCATAGTTTCTTGAAGGGCCAAGCTCGGGCTTCTTACAGAACAATACATGCTGTGCTCTCTATGTGAATGCACTTATGGTGAACTTTGAGCTACACATCTGCTACAGAGAAGTAACTCGTATTCCCAGTTGGCCATTACTAGAAGAAGATGCAGGGTTCATCCATGCTTTAGCATATTTTTATTAGATATACTTGAGCCTTACAGGCATAATAGATTGGTAGTTACTATTTATACACCTCATTAAAATGCACCCTCAAGTTTTATTATTTCCATTTGGTGAATTAAAGCAGAAGCTCTATATTACAAAAGGTGATGAATATTGGACTAATATATAGCATATTAACTGCATAATCCTCATTTTGTTTTTTAACATTAACTCCTAACTCACAGCCACAGAAGTGTAAATGAGACTGAACTGTGAATTTACTCAGGCCATTTTTCTTTTCTGTATGAATTAACATGAAAGGTCTGGGTGAAGTGATTGCTGAAAATTATTGATAACAAGCCATCTTTAGGGAATAACGTTTCCCTTCTGAGCTCTGATTTTTCTGGCTTCTTTCAAATATTGAACTTTGATTAAATGAAATGAAGGCGAGAGAGAAGAGAGGGTTAAGTGTAAGAGTTTGAATGAGATAATGCCACTTATCTGCAAACAGCACTTCTCTCTTTCTCAAACTGATTTACACATATGCTGAGCTGATTATAAGTGATTTATAGAAAAATTGGTTCCATGGCTTGTGTTCAAAAGATCAGAGGTACAATTCACATTTGATGGGTTCTGTAAAACCCGCTCTAACCAGCAGCAAAAATGCCTCGGCTCATTAGGTTGTCTTTGTAAACAAGATGTTTGCCTTAGCAGACTGCCTGGTAAAATATTTTAGATAAATATTACTCCCTGCTTTTATCACATTGACCTTTGTCTTCTGGCACCATGAGTTACAATCCCAGGTATAGATTTAACCTCATGATAAGGTCTAGAGTTGCTGACATATTCCTCATTAGCTCTTCTAAGCCCCAAATTCTTGGAGCCAGGGATTGAGTGGAATGGGAGTGAGCATATTCAGAACATGGTCATCTACCAGCTAGAACATCATCCCACTGCTGAATGAAATTAACAAATAGCACCCACAGCAAAACACTTTGTGGATCTAAGAATACCTACAGGAGTTGGTACAGAGTAGACATTAAGGGTTTGTCTGATCCTTGCATTGCTTACTCCCATGAGTAGTATTTAATTATGCAAACAGTCCCAGGAATTCAATGGCACTAATTTTGTAAGTAAGGATTTCAAGATAAGTGCCTATACAAGGTAAAGGCAATGATTATATATCTAGTTGTAGTGAGATATGTACTAGATAAATTAGGCTTTTTTCAGTTTTTGCCAATAATGAAATGTATTTGACATTTTCAGAAACATTTGAACATTGTTTATCACAGCATAAAGTCAGGAACAAATATTGACCTTTGTTATTTTAAAATCTTTTGGTGGCTCACATAATTGAAAAAAATTGTTAGGAAAGTAAATTACCATAGTATTACTATGCAGTGGTACAGGAACTCCTCACTTAATGTTGTAGTTATGTTCCTGAAAAATGTGACTAAACGAAACAATGTTAAGTGAATCCAATTTCCCCATAACAATTAATGTAATTGTAACAATGAGGGGGTTAGGTTCCAGGGAAATTTTTTTCACTAGACAAAAAACTACATTATACACACATAGTATAAGTTTTAAACAACAATTTAATACTAGTATATAGTGATGACGACTGTGAAACTTGGTTGAGGTGGAGGAATCAGAAGGTGGGATATTTCCCAGGAAATGCCTTACTGCTAAATGATGAACTAGCAATTGACTGAGCCCTCAAGTGTTAACTCTCACACTCTACAAGGCAGCAGGAAAGGAGGGAGGGCAGACAGAGACAGACACACACCCACACAGTGTGGGTGAGAGCAAGAGAATGCGCATTTCCCTTTAAGTACACTGCCTTGTTAATTAAATCAGCAAACTAAGCCCTCACTGCTGCCAGGGCAAGCTCCCTCCCTCCTTCACCCTGTTGTGTGTCCCTACTCTATGGAAGATAGGGGTAAGTGGGGTGCAGGAATAGGAGGAGGGGGGACACCCTGACATTAGCTCCCCCCTTTCTCCCCTTCCCCCCCCCCCCCCCCCAGCAAGCAGGAGTCTCCGGGAGCAGCTCCAAGGCAGAGGGCAGGAGCAGCACATGGCAGTGGGGGAAGGGACAGCTGAACTGTCTGCTGGGCAGCTGTTGTACAGGGAACTTAGAGGAGCGGGGAGCTGATAGGGGGGGCTGCTGGTCCACCCTGGTTCCAACCACCCACCAGTAGCTGCAACGGGCTGCTCTTCCTGCATGCAGTCGACAAAGCAGGCGGCTGCCAACAGAGGTTAGAAGGGAGCATGCACAACGTTAAACAAGCATGTTCCCTAATTGATCAGCAACGTAACAATGAAACAACGTTAACCGAGATGACTATGTGAGGAGTTCCTGTACGAATACAATAGTTATTTACACAATAGAAGTGAGTGCTCTTTTGGTCGTAGCCAGCAATATAAACTGAAAAGGCACTAGCCAGCTGAGTAATGTATATTACTTAGACTAAACCCAGTATCTGCTATGACAATAGAAGCAGAACACTTGACACTGCAAGCAGATGAAGGATATCAGAGAGACCCAAGAGCTCTCCAGATTAGGCACAGAAAATGTATCTTGGTATATGGAGGGAGAGGCCCCTTCTATTATTTTAAAGAGATTTTATTACAGCAATTTATAAACTACCACCTCAAGTAGCAGTATGATGACAGATGGTTACACAGACTGCTATAACAAAACCATGTGAGCAGTGTTGTTATGCTGATGATCACCTCTTAGAAACTACTGAGTCTTCAGATGCCACACATTTTGCTATCTATGTGCTGTGGTTAAAAAACAAAGGAAATTAACATACACAAAACCATATTTGATTACAAATGGGAGCAACAAAACCTACCCAAAGCCATGAAACTCCTAACGGGACTGGACACTCTGATTGCTGTGAAGCTAGGCCCATGAGTTGCCTATGGCTTTGCAAAGCATTTTTAAGGCAGTTGCAGGATTTTTTTTTAAGCAGCTACAGAGAGTTGTTGGTTTCTTTTTTGGCTGTTTTTGTAAGCTACGTCTCTCAGCTCAGAAGTCCTAGACGTTTAAAAATTGTTCAGTCATTAATGTTTCGGAGGCCTACATGGTAAGATGAGGAAATAGGACTTTGCTGTGAAAGCCAGTGGTAGTACTTATTACTCTAAGAAATCCCATTAATTATCCTAGTTGCTGACTAGATACTAAGTCATTTTTCAGCTGTAAGGTGATTTTGGATATTTCATCTGTAAACACTATACATATCTTATTAATTTTAGCCAGGATACCAAAGGGTTTCTATATCAGTGGGGACATGTATATTATCGTTAACATGCATAGGGAATGTATGTATTATATGTACTGTATGTTTGTGTACTCAGATGAATGAAGGGAACTAGGACCCATATTTGATGTACTGTTTCTTTTTTAGTATCTATTTGCTGTATCCCTACAATTCTTTATCCTGTAAATAGCTACAGTGTTTCTCCTTACCCCTAGGAAAATTAAATGCCAACATCCCAGCAGTCAGGAGTAAGGATTCCGTTTCTCCATGTCAGTGATGTTTCTCCTCCCAAAATCCTTACTTGGGCATTACCCAGAGAACATGCATGAAACCTAATGGCACAAATAGCCTTGTATATGTATGCTATCCAGTATGCTAGTAGTCAGTATACTATCCAGATTGGGAGGAGGAAGGGGAGGGGAGGGTATCCAATGTCCAGTGACAGTGTGTGTAGCCAGGGAGAGGGAAGATTTTAAATTATACACCAAAAATCCATTGTCTTTGTAATCTTAAAGATTTTTTTCTACCTGTATTGGTTATCAGTATGTCAAGAGTTAGTTTTCTGATTGTGTGTACCATAAATATATATTGCTCATATTATTTATACAAGGCTATTTGTGCCATTAGGTTTCATGCATGTGCTCTGGGTAATGCCCAAGTAAGGATTTTGGGAGGAGAAACATCACTGACATGGAGAAACGGAATCCTTTTCTCCAACCCAGACGGGGCCTGGGGCATATGTGCAGCAACAACAAATGTGTTGCCATAGTAGTCAGGAGCTTTTGGTCCACATTCTCCATTCCTCCCACCCAGACTCTCATGCTCTTCAGGCAGTAACAGGTAGGGTGATGAGAGGTCCTGATTTTATAGGGACAGTCCCGACTTTTGGGTCTTTCTTATATAGGCTCCTATTATCCCAATCCCCTATTCTGATTTTTCACATTTGCTGTCTGGTCACCCTTGTTACAGTGTTTAGATCAACAGGCTTGTGTAGCTTTTTCATTAGGAGGATGATCCAAAGCCGACTAAAGTCAATACAAAGTCTCCTATGTGGTTTGATGGTCTCTGATTGGGCCCTTACCAGCTGGCAGTTGACGAGTGCTGTGTGGGAATGACATTTTTCCTTTTTCTTGGATGTCCTCTCTGTACTTGTTCACTCATATAATTGTCATGGACAGACAGGATCAGCAGCTTGCTTGTATCTCACAGCATTATATCTCTGACACTTAGACTGACTTTCAAAGGCATCAATGAGCAGCAGGGGGTTTTGTGTCGTGAGCTAGCGAAACTGTGCTCAGATTATGTGAGCATCTGCAAGAGAAACTGGGAAGTCACAGAGTCAATGCAAACAACACCTCTGTAGCTGTGCAGTTGTTAATTTCAGAGCTGGATGAAATTCAAAGTTGGTGTTTCACATAATTTAACTCAAACTTTTACCATTCTATTTGACATGATTTGATCTTCCAACTCCCAACCCTACTCCTCAGATTTTCCATTTTGTGAAATATTGGTAAAATGGCAGTTTTTACATTTACAAATATGCAGCAAAAGTACATTTTTATGTGTATTGTATAGTCACTTTTGAGGAGTCACCTTTTCACCTTAACATGGGCCAGGGAATTTGTCTGGCTTCAACTTCCATCCATTGGTTCTTATTACAGCTTTCTCTGCTAGCTGATGCACTATTTTCTCCCCATAAAGACACATATACACTGTAATTGAGTTCTCTCTCAAACTTCTTTTTGATAAAGTAAACAGACTGACAATTCAGTTCTGTTTATCCTGGAAGACTTGAGGGTAGAAGCCAGACACTTTTTTGCAGTAGCAGAATTTTGCATTGAGAATTTTTATATTCTTCTGATTTGTACATTATGGGCTATCTTCTGCTCTCAGTTACACCTGGGTGTAACTTCAGTATCTACATAGGAGTCAATGGAGTTTTTCCAGATTCACACCAATGTAATGGAGCAGACTTTGTCCTCTGGCACTGGTTAGTTCTGCTTCTACAGGATAAACATCAGGAACAGTTTAAAAAACTTTATGGGATTAACTCAGATCACTACACATTATAGTATCAGTGGTTTGGTTCCCTGGTGCAATGAGCCTGCCAAACCTAGAAGGGCAACAATTCCACCTGGGAAACAGATGAAACTCTTAGTACCTTATCCTTATTTAGGAACAGTGAAATTAGGTACAGTATATTTGGGAGAAGAGCCATTTTGGCTCATTACAATGGCATTTGATTATTCTGTGGATAATCTAATGATGTCCTGAAACACACAAGTCACAGAAGAGATCATCATTTTAAAGGCTTACATTAGTGACTAAATATAACAGCACCAGAGCAAGTGAATAGAGTATAAGCCACTGATTCCCATCCTATCATATAAAAGCCACAGTTGCTTGCTACATTTACAGTTTAGTCTTTGATAGCAAAAAATGGTTTGAAGCGGAGAGAAATTGAAGCTGCAGTATCATTAAAAACAGAAATACTTCTTTCACTATACACTAATATTTGGGGGGTTTTTTATTAGGCTCAAACCTAGGTCTAGTCTAAGAGCCACACACAGCACTGATTCCCTGCTCTCCTTTATGCTGCTCTAACAGCATATTTCTCTTACACACACAAGGGAACTATGGCTCTGAAGGTCACATTGATAGTTTGTAAATAATCGTTTCCATATGTGGTAGGCCATATTTCTCTGATATGTATAAGGCGCATAAAGGAAACTTTACAGTAAAATGAAAGGGACATGCTTCCAAAATTCATACTATTTGTGGGAGTTATGCCACCTAAAGCCAGATCCTCATGCCACCTATACCCAGTGCTGATCGGGGGTTCTCACTGGAAAACAAATAGAATATTACAATTGTTCTATTATTATGTGTGTGTTTACAGCTGTGCCAGCCTGAGGGGGAGGGACAGAATAGCAAGCCAGTTTGCAAATACTGAAAGGTCAAAGTGGTATGGCCAGCTGCCATAATTCTTAGAGTATATCAGGAATTAAAAATTCTAAATGTCTTGGCCCGATGATTACTTACATTTAGTTTAGATTAGAACATTGAACTGAGACACAGATTCTATATCTTGTTAACAGTGATTACTATACAGTGAAAATAGCACTTCGCACTCTTTGACCCCAAGATAGTTTAATAATTATTTTTATAGATTAGTTGTAATCTATTATATCAGTTATGAACAAAAGGGCTTGTTTTTCCCCCTCACTAACTTCCACCATCTGTAATTTTTTTAGTCATGAATTGAAAATGCTTCCTCATGAGAATCCTTTACTCACTTCTGCACCAACTTTGCACACATCTAAGCCACCCATGATGCAAAGCAGCGGAGAACCAAGCACAACACTTAACTGGGAGAAGGAATTAGAGTTAATAGGCTTTTGGAAAAATTGTGTTTTTAAGGAGGAATTTGAAAGAAGAAAGGGTAGAGTCACAGCATATTGGTTCAAGGAGGGGTTCCAAGCATTGGGGGCTGCACTGAAGAAATTCCACAGAAGAAAGTAATAAAATCTTTGGCAAAATTAAAAATGATTTAAGCCTTTTCCCCAAATTCCAGTCAAACCCCAAACCTGGAGCTCTCAGCTATTTTTGCCTCTGCATTTTCTGGTGCCCCCTGAGAGGGATTGTTCTTGTTGGTTTTGGTCCAGATGAAACCAGGGAGGGATGGAAATCTTACATGAGGGCCCAGATTTCCAGACAATTGAAATTTAGATAAGGTATCCAAACTTTATACTCATAGAAGCCAAAGGGTAATTTATTAAAAATGTTTCTTGCAGAATTGTAGCTGTACAGTCAAAAGTATCTAATGTGTACATCAGACTCACCTTAAACATCAGCTACGGCTTCCATGTACTCTGTCACAATGTTTCACATGTATACTCTGTGGCTTCTAGGTGTACTTAAGATGCCATTCTAAGTATATCTGAAAAGCAGAAGAGAAAGTAATGTAAAGGATAGGACAGGTCTGTTAAAATCTGAGCAATATTATGAACTAAGAGCCAGATCAGGGTTCTGACTTGTCTGCACATAGTGCAAGTCGAGGTGTATTTGACAGGTGTGTAATGCTCACCTATGCACTTCCCAGTTCTTGTGACACTGGATTACAGCAGCTTGAGGTACATAGGCAGGGATCAATTTTGGGGAGAAGTATCCTGACCACACCCCACCAGCAAATGCCCCTCACCCCTCTCACCAGCACCAGAAGATCATCCCACTGCCAGGGTTATCTGCCCTGAGCTAGTTACACCAGCTTTAGGGGATGCTTACATTGTTGGTGCTCATTCTGTGTGTTTGGTTTATCCAAATTTTTAAAAATACCCCTGATAATTACATGTAGCCAATCTGGGACACCTCTGGTCTCCGTGCATTGTAGATTCCTCCCTCCTAAATGATTCAGTGGCCTGCCAAAGGACCAGTGGGTCCTGGCAGTCCTTCCATCTGCAGTAATAAAGGGGCCACTTCTCCTGTGGCTGGAACAAGGCCCCTGCAGCTGAGTCACTCCTCACAAACACTGTGCCTGTTGTGGCAAATTGCTGGCCACTATTATGATGGCTCCCACATTTTCTCTTCTTGTGGGGGTTTCAGGGAGCCATTTCTTGTCCCTGAACAGGGTATTAGCTACCCCACTAGTATCCTAGAGGAGGGGGAGTGGAGAGGGAGGGACCCATGCCCACCCTCTACTCCAGGTCCCAGCCCAGGGGCCCTGAGGATAGCAGTAAGCCTCCTGAATTAGCTATTCCTTCCCCTGGGTTACTTCCCTCTCCTACCCTTCAGCTTGTGGGGCTTCCTGCCCTCTCTCTACACAAGCCAGGTGTCTCTTTACCTAGGGTCTGAGTCTTCTTGGTTCCAAACTGCTCTCTGCTCCAACTCCTTTCAGCTATCTGATTGAAGTGGGGGGAAGGGGTTATATTGTGACTGGCTCCAGGTGCTTTAATTGGCTCCAGGTGCTCCAAGCAAATTCTAGAAAACTTGCTTCCCTCTATAGGGAATAAGGCTTCCCTCTAACACTCTTATGCTGCCCTCTGGGCATGCCGTATCACACCGTTTATGTTCTGTGTACACGAGTGGGCAGTCCTGGTCACAGCAAGCTATCCTGGGCCTACATGGCAGTTGGTTGCCATGCTATGTTAACCAGGCTTCTGACCTAGTGACTACTTCTCCTCCGCCCAGACCCAGCCCCCAGAGGCTCACAGCACTCAGGTAAGACAAGTGTTCATAAGGGTCCTTCCAGGAGCCTCCTTCTCATTCCAGGAGACTCCCTGATAAGTGCTGCCAAACAAACATGTTTGTTGGCCATTTATTCCAGCTGCTGCTTCCAAGGAGCTGTGGGAAGCAGTTCCCTTTCCTCCTCCTATTTTGGGGGCCCAAGGGAAGAGCTCCTGCAAAATCTGCTGGTTTAAATTCATTCAGATTTCTGCAAACCTTCGCAGCATATTCCCTTTTCGCTCATAAGGAAGTTCATGCTAAATCTGGATTTGCTCTGAACCAGGAGAACAGAAATGATGTAAAGCAAATCCAATTGACTGGATGGTTTCACTGAGAAATCAATGTTTGCTGCTGCACTCCTTCCAACCAGCCCTTCTCTTCTAAGCATAACCATAGGCCAGGCTCCCCACTAACCTTCAGTTGCCTTCTGCAAGAGATTGCACTTGTTTGCACTTTACACCTCCTGCCCCCAGGACCTTTAGGCTGGCCCCCTACTTCCTCTCAATCAATGCTTCACAAAGCAGCCATTTGCCTCACTTCCCTCAGCCTTTTTCCTCACATGGAGAAAGTAAGCTGCCCTGCCTCCCTCCTTTAATCCTCCTGAGGAGACAGACAAAAAAGCTTTTCCAGTCCTGCTCCTCCCCGCTACATTGCTACCAATAAAACACTGTGACTGCAAAGCCGCCAGTGCGCTACTGGGGAAAAACCACACCCACCGGGATTCCAGGTTTCCTTATCTGCCTAGGTAGTTCAACCTCATACATCACTCTAAGAGGTAGATTTTTAAAGGTATTTAGGCATCCAAACATGCAGATAGGTGCTTTATGGAATTTTCAAACCTGCTTAGTTGTCTAACTGCCATATCTGTGTGCTTTTGAAAAAAGCCACTTGGCTCTTATCTGCAGTTAGGCACCTAAATATGTTCAAAAATCTGTCTCTAAGTGTCTTCCAAAGATTGCATATGTAAATAAGCAGATCCTTGAAACTTTTGCACCGCTCTACAGTTAATGAGACATAGCAAATACTTTAAAATGATCATGTTGGCACAAAAAAGCAAAATACAGTAAACCCTCGATTTAACGGACCTCGATTTAACGGACTTCGAATGCAACGGACAAAATTTCTAAGCAAGTCTGATGCATCCGAAATCCATTTGTCGAGGGCTGGCTGCTGGCTCCCGGCTGCCGCCCGGGTCCAGACAGCGGGCTGGTTCCCGGCTGCCGCCCGGGTCCAGACAGCGGGCTGGTTCCCGGCTGCCGTCCGGGTCCAGGCAGTGGGCGGGCTGGCTGACGGCTCCCGGCTGCCGCCCGGGTCCCACCAGCAGGCGGGCTGGCTACCGGCTGCCGCCCAGGTCCCGCCAGCGGGCGGGCTGGCTGACGGCTGCCGCCCGGGTCCCGCCAGCGGGCGGGCTGGCTGACGGCTGCCGCCCGGGTCCCGCCAGCGGGCGGGCTGGCTGACGGCTCCCACCCGGGTCCCACCAGCGGGCGGGCTGGCTGACGGCTTCCGCCCGGGTCCCGCGAGCGGGCGGACTGGCTGACGGCTCCCAGCTGCCGCCCGGGTCCCAGCAGCCGGGACCCGGGCGGGCTGGCTGACGGCTCCCGGCTGCCACCCGGGTCCTGGCAGAGGGCAGGCTGCGGAGCTGCCGCCCCGGCCCTGTGGCGGGCGGGCCGCTGCTCCGACAGCTCGGTTTTTTTTAATTATTAAATAACGGACTTTCTGATTTAACGGACACCCCCTCACCCGAATTAGTCCATTAAATCGAGGTTTTACTGTATACAATATGATTTGAACATAAAGGGTTAGGCAATAAACAATCCTGAACTATATTTTGTGCTAACCACAGCACACATCCAAGGGTTTTCTGGGCTCTCTTTTTCATAGCAGGTAATGGTTCACATCAAAAAGACACAGTAAAGTAACACAAAGGTTTTACATGCAGATGATGTGCCCTTTGAATATCTCAGAATACGTTCCTGAGATGGAAAAAACCTTTTCAGCAGAATGCAAAGTCAAATGGATTATATAAAGCGTGGTTTGTCTTCAATGAGTGTGGTCTGGGTTTCAGCTGAGCCCAGAAGGAAAGATCAACACAAATCTCAAAAGTTACTTGGTTTCTGCTCAGCCATAGCTAGTACCCAGTAATGGTACACCAGATTGTGCAGTTGTTCCTTTATTCAATAACTAATTTAAAGGGAACCTGGAACACCCAAGTAAAAACTCTAAGCCAGAAATGTAGTTGGTAGATATTTTAGTAAAACATTGTCTTCAAGACAATAAGTGCTAGTGCCAGAAAGTTTGTATCCAGATCTAACTTCCTAAAAGTTTGATGTCCAGATCTGTGGACTTTGGACCCATTCCTACTACTGTATTCGGGATTAAAGATTCCATGAAAAGAAAGTCCTTTGGGTTTCCAGTGACCTCTAAAAAATGTGTGTGTATAGATCAGCGTAACTATTGGTACCTCTCTGATTAAATACCCCAGAAGATTCATCATTCTCTGAACATGAAAATCGCACAGGGTCTGGCTCTGCAAGGATTGTGACTTTTCATCAATCACTGAAAAAGATCATTCGGACGTTGTCAGATCTGAAAAACGTCCCTTGATTTATATGCACATGTACATGTACTTTTCTATTACAGATTCTGCATGTTTTCTTTTAAAAATAAAAAATTAAAGAGCTTCTACAATATATATAATTTTCCTGCTGTTCCTTGGGCCATTCACATTAAATGTAGGATGCCAATATGCCGAAATGAGTCGAGATATTTATAGCAATGTGAGTAAAGTAAAACAAAGCACAGAATCTGCCCCATTAGCCATACCCAGTGCTGTGAATTGGCTCTGAATGTAACTGTGTGTCATTTTTAGATCTCCCTAGCCTCTTTCTCTCATTACAAATGAAATTTTAGCAACTGTTTTTGTTTTAAAACCTGGCTCAGATTGGGCCAGTATGTCTCCAAAACTGCTGTCTTCTTTACCAGAATCTCAACCTTCTTTTTTTTTTTTTAATTAAGTCTCTAGAGAAGAAACACTTGAGTCACATTTTTTGAGGTTAACAAAGCGACTGCCTGAGTCTCGAACAATAACTCAGAAATGTAAACTGCCCTATATAGACACAGCGCAGCTGAGGGTTAACGTAAATGCTCAGTGATGATCATTAAAATGTCAACATTATTCATTATTTCATTCTTCATGTATGAAAGCAGCAGGAGGGTCGCAAATTTGTAGTTTTCCATGAGTGATGTCTCATTTTGCTGTCACTAGCTGGTAGCAGTTATAAGATACGGTAGACAAAAAAAAATTTACTGGAAGATGCTAATTTGTCAAAACGGAAAATGTTCACAAGAAAGGATCTGTTTCCACAAGATATTTGGTTTGGAATTTTTTAAAAAATTGTTGACAGGTCCTGTTTTTACATTTTCTAAATGAAAAATTCTCGTGTCCCTCCATATGGAAATGGTTTTGCTTTAAAATTTAAGCAAATGATAGTAACAAATAATAAAATGGTCAAAATGAAGAAAATGTTTCAAAACATTGAAATGAAACATTTTGTTTGTCTGAAGTGAAATCTCTTTTAGGACTGTCGGTTCATGAACATTTTCAGTTTTTGACCAAATTCAGAATGGGAAAAAAGTTTTCAAAATTCTCAAAACATGTCCTGGAATGATAGAACTGTTTCTTGCCTACCTCTAGAAGATACTGATACTTAGGAGATCCTACTTCCAGAAGCCTAGGGGAGCCCTGAATGTATTTGAGTCCCACCCAGGAAAGCTAAGCTCCAGGCAGCAGCATTTCACTTTGGCAACTCACATGGGCAGAGTTTATTTTAGGGTGGGAACTTGAAAGAATATCTCTTTTTTTAATACCAATTCGACCTATTTTGGAGGCATACTCTGCTTCCCTTTCATGATACTCTGACTTCTCTCTGTTTCTGGCTGATGTCAAGTGTGTAATTTGTGAGCACTGCAGCAGAAAGCTCTACAAAGTTTCCATTAAAAACATCTAGTACCATTAATGTGGTTTCAATGAGTGTACATCTTTTGTGTCATAGACTCATAGAATATCAGGGTTGGAAGGGACCTCAGGAGATCATCTAGTCCAACCCCCTGCTCAAAGGAGGACCAATCCCCAATTAAATCACCCAACAGTGTTTTTCCCCCCTAAATGGCCCCCTGAAGGATTGAACTCACAAGCCTTTTCTGGACTCTTCTACAGTTTTTATACTGTTCATGCCACTGTGCTATCGCAATGCTTTTCAGCAGTGGATAAAACAATATGAGTATCACGAGTCAGGTCAGAATGATCCTTATTGTCCAAACCATGACCCAAGACTTTTTGTCTAACTGAACATGATTCTGATGATGTTACGTTTGGCTTAACTAATTTAAGAGACACTGAGGAGCAGAGCATGGAGAAGACAATGAATTCCTGCATTTTGAGGACTCTGTGTGCAGTCCTATTGGCAGGTTTCAGTAGGATCGCTAAGGTATAAGTGAGAGACGAATATGACCCATTCAGATTGGCTAATTTAGAATATGAAGTTTTAGGGCTTAATCCACCCCAGATCAAACTTTCAGCAAGTGGTGTTGGAAAATAATCCCTTCTCTCCCAAAGCTTGGCTCCCACTGAGCCTACTCCTGATTCCAAAGACAGAATTGCCCATTGGCTATACCATGTCTATGGAATATCATCTCTAAGATATTCCTTCTTCTCCTTTATTGCTTAGACTGATCCTCTGCTTCTTCCTGCCGCAATAATCTCAGGAGAATAAAGCTGTGTAAACAAACGCCTACCCCATATAAAAATTGGCTGGAGGAGGGGGAAAGAGGAGATTTAAAAAACCCAACCTTTCACCACTTTTACTAAAGCACAAATCCTGACTCTAGCTTCCAGCACAAGCAACTCCACTGAACTTTGGGAAATTCTGAACCCTTCCTACAGGTGCTGGAATGGCAGAAGGCCATTCAATGTCTATTACTCCAGACTAAGGTTAGCGTAGCTTCCCGAGTGGGGAGGGACCAGATGATCCTCAGAAGAGAAGATCCTCCTGCCCTGCCTCTCCACATGTCTGCCTCACCATGGGTGGCAAAAAGTCTTTGCAAGACAGGATTCCGTACATGGAAGGCATCTCCTGTCCTGATCTCCCCAATCTATTTTCCTTTATGAAAATTCCTGCACTGGTTCCTTTGTATCCAAGATCTCTACTTCCTGGGAACTGGATTTGCACATATATACCAAACATATTACAGTTGCACTCCCATCTTGGATCTTATTCCACAAAAAATATTGGCTTTCACTCTACTAGGCCAGAGATTCATAGATGAGGTAGAATCCAAAAAAGGCTTTTCCAACCTTGGTTTTGTGCACCTATCCCTGAACTATTAAGCCTCATCTCAGAGTGGTTTTTGATTTTCTAGCTGACAAAAGGAATGGAGTTATGGCTGGAATGTCAACATTTTTACCATGCAATTAATTGTTATTTTTATTACCATTGTGCCTAAGAGCACCAGTTAGGGATCAGAACACCATTGTGCTAGGCTTTATACAAACAGAACAAAGATATTGTTCCCTGCTACAGAAACAGTATGTGTGTGGGGGACGAGGGGAAATCACACTTTCTGGGTCATGTGTGACTTCACACACAGGTAAAAAATAGTGAAAAACAAAAATTAGGACTTTCATCAAAGTGTGGGCGAACACTTCAAAGTCTCTGATCTGTTGGTTAGGCAGAAAGTTAAAACACCACCGATCGTTACAAAAGCAAACTGCAACCAAGGGCTGTTGAATTAGAACAGAGAAGAGATTTGGATAATGCCAAGGATTTTTTGTTTGTTTTTAAGGAGTCATCTAGACAAGGACATATGCTCAGCTGGGGAGTCTTTGGTTCAGCCTCCAAAATTTCATTATGCTGGAACATAGATCCACCTCTTCCCCACCCCATCCCCAATTAATTCTCCAACCCACTCATGGTTGTCCATATATCTCATTGGTAGAGCTGAGTGAAAGTGGTCCTAAAACATAGAGACAAACGGCTGCTCAGCTTGATGGGGAGCAGAAGCCAGGACCACAACTTTCTGTGGATTTACAAAATGCACTAGGAAAATATACTTGCGGTTAACACAACCCAGAACAATTATAAAATAATTGCAGTTATGAATAAGATAGTGTTAATGACCAGATCTGTGGCTACTTTTATATGTCTATAATAGGCACTGTCTTACATTTAAATCTTTGTTGTAAAACTGTCAACTATCAGTTTGTTATGGGGTTTTTGGGGGGGGAGGTTGTTTTTTTAAAACACACTTTTAGACTGAAAATATTTCTCTTTTTAAAAGTTCACTGGACTTTTTCACTGTTGTCTAGTGAAATCGTTCAGAAAATGGGTCAGATTTGAGAAACATTCATAGTTTAATCTAATTCTATTCAAGTTCTTTGGAGTATAAATACAGTGGGATTCGGTTTTAGTGATCCTCTTTTTTCCTTTCTCCATATGGACCAAATATTAGGCTCCAATCTTGCATTGCAAATCACCTGATCAGATCACTGTACCTCTATGGAGCCCAGATGATTTCTCAATCCAGGGTTGAGGTCTGACTTTCTTAAAGCCATTTTCCTTTTGGTGCTGATGTATTTGCCCGCTCATTCACAGTGAGGATTTGGGCCCCATCATGCAAAGATTTACATCATGAATAACTTTCAATGCATAAGAAATCCCATCTAACTCAACAGGAATACTCATGTTCTTAAAGGACAATAGTATTTGCAGCATTTGTAGCAGTGGGATCTTGGTTTTTCTTTCTAAATCAGAAGTGCATCTTCAATCTTTCAGAATCCAATTTGATTTTAAAGAATAAATTATATGGATGAATGCTAGTTACTGTCTATTATAATTTGACTTATTGGTTAGGACACTACAATTTCTCAATTATCTCATTTTATCCTGGCAAGTTAGAAATTTTGCTCCTTTTCTTAAGAAATGTATAGAATCATAGAAATGTAGGACTGGAAGGGACCTCAAGAGGTCACAAGGTCCAGATGAGGCAGGACTAAGTCAACCTAAATCACCCCTGACAGATTTGTCCAACCTGTCCTTAAAAAGTTCAAATGATGGGATTCCACAACCTCCCTTGGAAGCCTAATCCAGTACTTAACTACCCTTATAGTTAGAAAGAGTTTCATTGTTTTGTGGCTCTGCATAGAGGTCGTCTGACAGAATGATCAAAAGGGGGTTCTACACACTGATCCTTGGGGTATGAGTCCACTGCATTAGTAAAGCCAAAACAATCATAGCAAGTTAAAACTGAGACAGTGGCTCTGATTGTGCAATTCAGTCCAGGCCCTTTATGCAATTCAAGTGGTATAAATGGTCCAAAACGCAGGCAGCTCTCCCCAGCAGGGAATTCCTATGGTACAAAGCAGTTCCCATGGTAGACTGTAACAGCCTTATGCCACACCCTGCTGTGGGAATATGTTGGGGTAGGGCTGAGGGCAGTTCGGAATACAGCCCAATACTCTTTCTCACAATGCAGATACTGTATTACTTAACCATGAATAAACTAATGGACTAACTTGCAGTCTTCATTATTTTTACTCGAAATCTTGGAAATCCATGAGGCCAGCTTGTCAAAAGTGCTCAGCTCCCATTTCAGCAACAAAATAAGTGGCCAGATTTTCAGGAGAGTCCAAAATTAGCAGCTTCCACTGAGTCAATGCTGGAAGCAGAACATTTCTGAAAAGCAGGATACTTTGTTTCAGTGCCTGCCCAGGAGCGGGGCTCTTCTGAAAATCTAGCCCACTATTTACATTCCTAAATGGGAGCTGTTGGTTGCTGAGCTCAGTTGAAAGTCTGACCCATAACATACACTTAAATCAGAAGGGAAGAAATATGTTTTAAGTTAACGTTACATGTAATTTTATATGGCTAACGTTACTTTTCCTAATTTGCCAATTCCATAACCTTTGGGTAGGGATGTTTTAATCAAACTCTTATCTACATGTAAGATAAATGCAGGAACACTTTCACAAGACAGTCATTTCCGCATTGACATTAGTTTTTAGTGCAACAGCCAGTTTCACTAGCTTTAGATCTGACTGTGTTTCTTTCATGTCCTTGTTTATTCCTGGATGAAGTTAGCGTTAAGTCTCGCCAGAAATTATTGTTTTCCTGTTGTCAATGGAAACTAAGTTCAAAATAATCACAGCTGAGCCTGTAGTTATAACTCTGTACCTGTTTATATTTGTTAGTGACTCGTGCTAATAAAAAATATCTTTAGCAGGGGGAAAATGGTACCTGGTTGAGAAGTGAACAAAAACAAGACTTGCGTCATCCAGGCACTAAGAACTCCAAGAGGAAGTGAGGTTCCTCAAACAGTCAAGGGATATTGAGAGAAAAAACTCCCTTGCAACGGCCTCTCTTCATATATTGATTGATGTGAAATGAGCAACTTCCAGCAAAGATACATTTAGCACAACTTTGTTACCTTGGCTAACTTAGGTGAGCTGTTGCTTTAGTTGCTGCTAGTGCTGACTATGAGATTCCAGGTAGGCATTTCAGCTGAAGTAACACAAAAGACATACTCATACTCCAAGGGCACCTACACTGGCATTTTTCCCCACTGTGTTTGTCTGGCACCAGCAGAATGGTGAGAAGGATTCTAGTGTAGACCAAGCTGTTGAGATCAGCCTTGAGATGGAGGTGGAGGGTGTGATGGGTTCTGTCAGACTTGGGACTGTCACCTGATGTGCTGGAATTACCTCTGAGTCCATTTTCCCTGCCACCTTGGGACTTCAGAACCCTGCTTTGTTGAGTCAGTCATGGTAGCCTGCTTCAACACAGACCCAGGTCTGGTCACGCCCCCAAAGCTGCAGGCTTGAGATGTGCACAGCTGTTTGCTCCCCCCAGGGAATCATCACTTTTGCTGGGTTCATTAATAAACAAAAGTGATTTTATTTGTAATAAACAAAAGCTTGGCAGTTGCAAGATTCAACAGGCTTGGAAAATGCAGGCTGGATATTCTCCTCAGCTACACTGCAGAGCTCCTTGGATAAAGTACCCCTTTGATCTTTGTAAGCAGATTAAATTGGAGAGCAGCTCACTCCTGAGCCATCTCTGTTGTTTCACTCATTCATGCCCATGGCAGCTTCCCCTCCCCTTATGAAGCAGGCAGGCCGGCCAGGCTGCCCCTTCTTCCTCAGCACACTCCCACACAGACTCGTGAGTGGATCAGAGTGCTGTGCATGCATAGAGTAGTTCAGGAAAGGCTTAGTAGGTATGTGGTATATGTGTTGGGGAAGCAGGAGTCAGAGAATGAAAGGCAAGGGAGAGAGGTCAGAAAGGAAAAGTAAGCGTAGAAGGGAGAAATGGACTGATCTGTAGGGGAGAAAAATGAATGGGGAAAAGAGAGGAGGGAGGGGATAGAAAACAGCCATCCAGGTAGTAAAGGTAAATGATGAGGAAGCAAACTCAGGCTTCCTGAAAGGCAGTGCAGAGCTCTACTGCTAGTTTTCTAGAGCAGTCCATTTTGTAAGCCTTCTAAAGCATGAATTTTTCCCAGGCATCTGGTTCAGATAACAAGCCAACCTACTCTTACTTCTGTTCCATTCTATGCATCGGATGAAGTGAGCTATAGCCCACGAAAGCTTATGCTGAAATAAACTGGTTAGTCTCTAAGGTGCCACAAAGTCTTCCTCATCTAATTTATTAACAGGTGATTAACACCCCTCCTTCCATCTTCCTGGCCACCTGCTAAGATGCCGCAGCTGTGTGAGTTAACTTCTGTCTTGGAGCTGACCTGGGCTATATTTAATGTATTTTACAAAACTCTTCCTTGTTCTCACAGATGTCATTGAATCCATGTCATGTGCAGCACAGTGTACACTGGTTCTCTGCACATCATCAGGGTGCCTAGGAGCCCCGCTCATAGCCCAACTGCCTGTCATATTACTTACTGTAGGAAATTCATCCCAGCCAGGGCTTTGTCAAGCCTGACCTTAAAAACCTCTAAGGAAAGGGATTCCACCACCTCCCGACATAACCCATTCCAGAGCTTCACCACCCTCCTAATGAAAAAGTTTTTCCTAATATCCAACCTAGACCTCCCCCATGGCAACTTGAGACCATTACTCCTTGTTCTGTCATCTGCTCCCCCTGAGAACAGTCTCGATCCATCCTCTTTGGAACCCCCTTTCAGGTAGTTGAAAGCAGCTATCAAATCCCCACCACCACCACCATTCTTCTCTCTGCAGACTAAACAATCCCAGTTCCCTCAGCCTCTCTGGAGCTGGACAAGCTATTTTCAGTAATCAATTTATTTCAGTTATCAGTATTTCAGTAATCAATTGATTCAACAAACAGAATCCTTTTCTGTTAGAGAATTATCAGTAGGTACTTTGTGATTTACACATTTGTTCAGTAGTCAGAATTATTCAACACGTTTTTATGTAATCAAATTTCAGCTTGTAGATTACTATGGTCTCAACTGATTGCTATTTGGGCTGTCCCCTCAGGTTTTCAGCTTAGTGATTAGAAAAAATATCTGTGAATATGTTATTTATTCAAGCCCTTCTCCTGTTTACACAAGTTTCACTTATCAACCTGTGCTATTCTGAACTTTGAGTTTCATCAATGGTATTATACTGAAACAGTTTAAAGCACATAAGGCTTTATAGGGACTACAGAAGCCTAGTTTGTCATTGAACATTTTTTCTTCTCTCTTCACTCCCCCACCCCCACCCCAATGCCAATCTTTGACTCTCTCTCTTTTTGAAGGCTACTTGAAAACACAGAAACTTAAGAAGCATGTTCTGAAAGAGCGAAATCCTATCCTCTCTGAAATCTGTGGGAGTTTTCCCATTGATTGTAAATGAGCCAAGATGTCCCCTTCATTTTTATTAATAGCCAAGTGTTAAAATGAGTGCTTACTAGAACAATTTGTCCCACTGCTGAAACTGAAGGGCTTAAACTGTTACATAAAATAATTACAACACTGTAAGCCTGGGGTGGGGAGGGGTTGTCTTTCTACTATTTGTCTGTAGAGTGCTTAGCGGAATGGATCCCTGACATGGTAAGCTTCTAAGTGCTACCACTGTACCATAAATGGTTTGGGTTTTTTTGCAAGGGCATAGGAGGAGGAAGTGGTGTAAGCACCTCCATAAGGAAACCTATATACACTACAAAAGCAGTATGATGCTGTATCTTCATTCTGGCTTTTAACATCCCCAAAGCTGGCTGTCACTTCTTCCTTATCCCCTGTACATTCGGCTCTTGTTAATATTAGGAATCATTTATCCACTACCAGCTCATGGAGAGTGTATATTGGCATAATACCTTACTCTTAACCCATTGTCCAGTCCCAATAATGCTCCTCTGTGATTTACATAATAGAGGGCCTCTAGAAAACTCTTCCCATGCTTCAGAGTAGTCAGGTTGAGGATAGATGTGTAATCTGAGTACCTAAAATAGGAAGTGGGTGCTGAGCTCTTGAGTATCTGGCCCCCTGGTCCAGAGAGCTCACACTAGTATCTTTTCTTCAGGATGTCAGGCTAGAACCATATGCAGAGGCTTTGGCCTGTTTCCTTAACCATCATAAAGAAATATACAACTCAATGAAGTAAGTTTTTTTCATTTGTAAAAGCTAAGTATTTCCATGGTCTCTGGCCTACCATCACCATCTTGAAAAACCCTCTCATGTACAGAGTGGCCCTATAATGCTGCCCACCTCAAGTTTCCTTCTTAGGGTTCCTTATGAATATTTCTCCAACAATCTCATAGGCTGACAGCATCCATAGCACAGACATACTTATTACTAAGGACACTTCAAATCACAAGAGTTAAATACCATAATTCCAAAGGTTCTAGCTCCACCACCTTCTGTGAGCGCAGCTTCTCCATCAGTCTCAATCTTCCTTCAGATTGGAGCACTCTCAAACTTCCCTCCACAGTACCCTACTAGACTTAAAAACTCAAGAGGCAACACCATAAACAATGGCCAGTCACCTACCCTAAGCTTAGTACGCGTCTCAGAGACCTCCTGGGTTCCTTCCAACTCCCTGCCACTTACTTAAGACAGGGATCATAAGGGTACTCCCACAGGCCTTCCTCTGGATCCTGTATTTCCACTTCCTGCTAGCCAGACCTCTGTTTCCCCTCCCCTAGGAAGGCGCTACAGAACTTTCCACTCTACAGTTTTGCTCTACGTGAACAGGGCTCTTCCTTTTAAGCCTCTTCCTGGAAGCCTACCTCCAACTCCAGGTGTCTCAGTTTGGGCTGAGTAACATTCCTCCTTTCTGATTCCCAAGCTTCATTATCTCCTGAACCTAGATACTACCCCATCCTTAATCAGAGTGCACCTATATGGGGCAAAAATGGGATTGGTCCTGCTTTGAGCAGGGGGTTGGACTAGATGATCTCCTGAGGTCCTTCCAACTCTGAAATTCTATGAGGAGCTCTGAGACCCTCTTCCTTAAAGAGGCTCTGTCAGCCCCGTCAGCATAATATCTGAGCACCTCACCAATGACAATTAGTATTGCCAAGCCCAAGAATTCAAAAATCACAAGCCAGGGCTCCAAAAATCATGAGATTTTAAACATAATAAATTGGTGACTCTTTGTTGTTTGCCTTCTGGTTTCTGAGCCTGCAGGTTCATTCTGTTGCTTCTCTGAAACTCTGAAGGTTAGAAATTCACTTGAAAGAAAAACCCTGAGATTCTCACCTGATTCCAGAATCTGGGCCTTAGGGGGAGAGCACGAAGAATGGTGAGACTTGTGATACAGTCAGAGACGGCAATGCTGAACGCTCATATTACACATGGGGAACCTGTTGCCCTAATGGATCTTTCAGAGGACATTGACCAGAATGTACTGGTTCTGGTTTAAGTCACCAGTCACAAAAACACTTACATGCCCATGGCACAAGTAACTTTTTTTTTTTAATTTTCATAACTGACACAGCAAGCCCAGAGGTCCCAAAGCTCAAGGAACTACCAAGCCTTGAAGTGCTGGGGCTCAGTCCTGGCAAACCCTGACACAAATTAAGCACTGCTGCCCTTCAAGAAAGAGAGTGAAGGAGAGTTTGACCTTCCTATGCTCAAAGCTCTATGTTTAGATCTTTGGTGTCGCAACTATTTCATTTTAATTTTGTCAGCAAAGATTGGGACACCCAGATAGCTGTGTGATTATAAATGGTTAAATGCTGCTGGTGTATAGCAAAGTATTCTTTAGCCATTCAGTATTGCTAACCCCACATATTCAAAAATCCCTCCTTATCCCACCACCAAAAAGCCTATAATATTGGCTAAAAAAAAAAAAGATTTTTTTAAAGTACCTTTTTATTTGCCTTCTTTGTTTCGAACCATTAGGAGATCAAATTTTCAAGCTTTTCTGTACAACCATGAGGGCTAAAAACATACTTTGAATTAAATGTAAGTTGAGATTCTCAAGTAATCACATGACTGTAGGAGCTGGGGATTTCAAACCACCACCAATATTGTGAGAGTTTGGAGCACTCGTTGTGAGTTTCTGCAGGACAATGCTTTTATGCCTTATTCCTTTTCTACTATTTTCAGAGAATTCATCGATATATAAAAACAGTCAGGTACAGTCAAGTATTTTACTTCTAAGACTTCTAAAGGAGGAGAGCACTAAATGGATCTTATTGGTCTGTCTTCTACCTCTTCCTAATCCCCCATTTGCTTTTACTATTTGCAGTGCTACTGTTTTGGTGGGGAAAAAATACCCCTATCTGCTTCATCCTTGCTAAAGATTTCTCACAACCTACCTGGGGCAATACTGCCTCCATATCCAGCCCTTGAGTTATACTTACTTATAACAGCACCTAGCTCCTATAAAAGCTCTTTAGATTAGTCATTCACAAGCTTTAGTGTATTTATCAACACAATGCCCCTGTGAAATAGGGAAGTAGTATTATCCCATTTTACTAATGGGAACTGAGGCACAGAGACTTATATGAGCAAGAGCAAGCTGTAATAATTATTAAAAATGATGTTTTGGAAGACTGGATAGTAAGATAAATATTTGCTATATGAAGGTGAAAATGAAAAAATCTCTTAGAGTTCTTGCAAAGAGACTGAAGCTACCCTAAAATAGAAAGTCTGGAGAAACATTATTCAATCATGCAATGTTGGGATATTAGTCCTGCCAGAAAATGTTGACGGCCCTGACTCATTTAGGCCCTGGTTCTGCTGCCCTTGCTCCTATTTAGCAGTATGTCCCCATAGGAGTACTGCCATGGAAGGGATTACTCACGGAGACCTTCAGGTCTGCAAAGAGCCCTGTAGCTGGGCAAAGGCCTAATGGCTTTGATGGGGGGCTGTACAAGCACAAAGGCCAGCTCATGTGGAGTCATGAAGAACTGGGCCTATAGTACAGTGCTAATCTATTTGCGCAACGGTGGTAGAAACTGGCCCTTGAATACCTTTTCTTAAGTCTTAGGAAAAAGCAGGTCAGACATTTGAACCATCTTTATGTATTTTATATTTCAGCAATTTTTTCAGTCTTTTCTCAGGCCCTTCATTTTGCTCCTTCACAGTTTCATACAACTTTTATCAGCGCTCTTCAACTTTTACCATTACTTTTGCATCTCCGCTTGATAAAGAAAATGTCATGAGAGAAACTTGAAGATAGACGATTTAAATTTTGTGAGAAAAATGCATATTTTCCCAGTGCTGCAAAATCGCCTTCAGCACACCAAATTATATCTAGTTTAACTTTCAGATTATGCTCATTTTAGTTACCCAACTGCTACCAAAAAACAAAACACCCAAACCACTGAACAGAGATATTGTAGAGGTTTCTGATGAGTCACTTTCATATTCTCTTTCTGCTTCATTAGGCTTCTTGGATATTATCTCTGGTGGTGTTTAAGATGTTAGTGTTATATTATTCAGACTGAATGAAGATAATATATATATGTTTTTGATGATTCATCCTCGGATTCTATTTTTGGTCAAGCATTTTTGCATATTATGTGTGATCGTCTTTGTTCTTCCCTGAGATACCATTTAGACTTCCTTCCTTTTCATATTAATGCATATCAAGATTCAATTCTTTGTACAATGTTGGAAGTGATTTGTGGATTTCATGTTTGTGAGACCTAACCCAGCAAGCATATGTGACAGGTGCTTAAAAATAAGTGCTTAAGTGCTTTGTTGGATTTGGACCTATGTCAATAAGTTTCTTCTGAAGTAAACAACTTTGAATACATAAATTAGTCTCATACTGAAAACTGTCACTTAGTTAATGCATTTGCCCTTTCCTTTTATTCCATTCCTGTTTAAATACTGTACCATATACAGAGAATCCCATAACATATGACATGCAACAATGAATTTTATTAAGGTACAATGCTTGCAGATTCTCCTACATGGAGTGCCATGGTTATCAGATACATACTTTGTTATTTGAAATACATATAATAAAGCCAGACAAATACCTACAATGCTTTATTGTTTAACTCTTTGATCATTCCCTTTCTGAAATGTGGCAAGTTTATTGTTGTGTCATTTAGAGAATATCCCTATTTGTTAATGGGATTTTAGCTGGTACCTGTGTACACTCTGGATTTAGAAAGTATAGAGGATAATATACAGGGGTGCTTGGGGCTTTATCCCACTCTTCTGAAAATACATAGTCCTAAACCTGTTCCCCTGGAACCTGTTGGATGATTAGAAGAGTAAGAGTTAGCACAGTTCTTCCAATGTTTGCCCAAACCTTAAAGATCCTTCATCTGTTCTCCCCCGCCATTCCAGGGGAAATTAAACTTGAGCACCCATTAAAATAGTGTACAAATTCCAAAAATGTACTATTAACTGGGGGGGTACAAGCAGCCCTGTATACTTATTAAGGCAATAAGGAGCCCCCCTTACTCCTCTGTGTGGACTACCTGCATTACCAGACCTGATGCGGTAGGGAACTCAGTCATTGGGGTGCTACTCCCCAATCTGCACCCATGGGAAGCAAGACTAGGCAGTGTGCTCTGCCTCATCCCCCTCCTTCAGTGTCCCAACTATAACTGCTGAGCCAGCATGGAGGAGTGAAGTGCACTTTGCAAGGAAGAAGGATGGTGCAAGTTACTCTCACATGGAGGAAGCAGGGATCAGAGTCACAATCTGATTTCTGCCTTGATACTTGTACAGTGCTGCCACATGCTTCCCCATACTTAGGCTGAACTGCAGGGTGCTAACCCAGTTCCCTGTGAGTAAAGACAGCAGCAGTAAACCCATGGGGCCATACACCTTGCCCATGGCCGGCATGTAGATCAAGTCTAGTTTATAGCTCAAAAATCAATATTCCGCTATTTATGTCCTGAGGAAAGCACATGGGTATTGCAAAAAGAGGAAAAGAAGGGAATTTTTTTTAGGTGATTGCATATAGAGGGGCTAATTTTTTCTCATTGAATACGAATTTTGTCACTGACTTCAGAAAGTATCTAATGCATTTTACTGCCATTCGTTTTGATTTCCACAGTAAATGAAATTGCTATTTATTATTTAGCTACTTCAGAATTCAAAATTGTTCTAGTGATTAGAATGGCTAATTTCTTAAACTCATGAGACAGTTTAGCTCTTTCAGTGGGGTAGTTCTATTTTTTTTTCACTGCTACAGCTGGTATCTTCCCTGATAGGTTTTTGTACAGTAAATACTTTTAAAATATGAATGGTGTATGCTTTTTAAAAAAGATTGACAAATTTCACGGAGATAGAACTCCAGAGCCCCCTTTTTAGGCCCAGGAAAAGTTCTTGTTTATTTTAATACGATGGCCTAAAGTTTGTAGGCCCTACCATAATACTACTAATAAATAATAATAATAAAAAAGTTTGAACTCCACAGCTGTTCACCTCTGTCAAATAACAGACTACAGAACCACTTAGTCATGACAAATGTGAGCCAAGGAAGCATATAAAATACTCTGGCCCAGATGCTCACCTGCTGTAAATTGGCATAGATTTTCAGTGATGATCCGGCGCTCACCATGTAAATGTGTCAAAAATTAGAACAACAAAATCAACATTATAAGACCAGTAAATAACAAAAGACATTTTCTACTCCAGTGAATTTCAATGTCACTATTTCCTGTCACCACCCATTTCACTGGAGGCAGGGACAGAAAGGATTATTGCATAACTGTACATCTTGAATTCCATTGTTAGATTCTTCTGCCACTATGTTCTCACATTTCATCAGCTGACTTTCTTGGAAGACTTTGCAGTTAGTTTCTTATCTCCTGTGTTCTTTATATGATTTGCACTGTCTATGTTAAAGAGGGAGAATTGAGCAATAGTTTCCAGAAGTTTTATGAGCTGTTTCCTAGAAATGTTAACCACCTCTGTGAGAAAATGTTTTGCTGATAAAACTGATTAACAAAATCAGGGTAATAAAATAGCAGATATATTTTGTGAATGATTGTGTGTGTTTTCTGAGTGTAAGAGCAGGGTTCCCCAAAACTATAACTTTACCTCCAAGGCAGCTGATTTCAGAAGAATACCGGATGTGTCATGGGAAGTCATGCAAAAAGTGTTAAATTTAGCCAACTAAATTTTTCGATAAAATTTTAAAAGACAATAAATGTTATTGGGCTCAGTACATGAGTAACTGGGTGAAATTCTCTGGCCTGTGTCACACAGAAGGTCAGAGTAGATGATCTAATGGGACCTTCTGTCCTTAAAAATTATATATATATATATATATATATATATATGAATGTAGGCTAGTGAAGGACGTGAGGATGTATGTGCGGCTTGCATCCTACTAGAATCTCTGCAAATAAAATAGGATTGTGTGAGAATGCAAACATCTGGATTTGCCTGGTTTTTTATATAAACAAACAAAACAGTAGAAACTCACTTAAAGCACTTTATTATGTAGAACATGACAAAATTAAATGTTATGGACCTGGGACCCTATTAATGTGGCAGTTACTGTAAAAGCCTAAGGGCACTGGGATGTGTCCCATGACTACAAAACATTGTTCAGGCTTTAAAGTTCAGTTCTGGTCAGGGGAAGTAGGAAAGATTTCATGAAAAGGATAGTGACAAGTTGTTACAATGACAACTCAGAGAGAAAAAAGAAATTGTGGAAATAGGATGACAAATGACACATGGTTTTACATTGATTTGGAACAATGTGGTCTGAAGTGCTAACAACTGAGAATACCCCCTTTTGAAAGGTGCTACAACATTTGGAACCCTAATATCAGTTCACTGAAAAACAAACCTGAGGACTGAGGGTAGAAGGGGGAGGAACTTGAAGCTTTGTATATCCAGAAGGCTTGATTGCTCAGGCTTCCAGTATCAACATAAATGCTTTTCAGCATCTTACTTGAAATCTTTGCCAATCACATACATGATGGAGGTGCACATCCTTACAGAAAACCTCCTCTTTCCCTGCACAGAAAACATCATTCAAAAAGCTAGAGGGGCCAGAAGCAGCTTCCAAAATGAAAACACTGTCAACTAAAAGTCTCGTTATGATGCAAGTGACAGGGCTGAGGCTGTCTGAGAGCAACTCCACTTCCTAGGATCTCTACAGAAACTGAAAACAAATATCAAGGAAACCTGCCCTTGGCCTAATCTAATCAAACTCGAATATACCTGAATGTGATTTATCTCTCTTTCCTAATTTAAGTGAAGCCAAATGTCACTGCAATGTGACTTCACTCTATCATGTAGTGCTACTTCTAATGGGATGGAGCAGCCAATCTAGCTGAAGAGACCTTATTGCAAACCTCAATTGTGGGGTATAGATGCCTTTAATCCACCTTTGTGATCCTTTGATCCTGAGACCAGTGTGTGCATGTCTAGACTCTACCACACATTGAAGTCACTGAGGGTTGCTCTAACTTGTAACACCTGCCCCACGGAACAATTCGAGCCAGATTCCTGGCTTCAGTTCAACTACTTTGCACCACTCCATTGGTATAAAACATCTCTAAAGCTAGTTTAACCAGCTCCTTAAGGATTCCCACTGTGTTGTAGAAGCCTTAGTTGGCTTAGCCATACCCCAGTCCCATCCCCATTGTCAGAGGCTGGGAAGGGAAATCAGAGGAGCTGCTAGGTGGCTGTATGCCAGCTGAGGAATCCACAACACAGTGGGAATCTTCAAAGCACTGCAGCAGTGCAAAATAGCTGAAGTGAAACCAGAAATCTAGCCCGAGATCCTTGTGTTAACTTCCTCCCTATACTAAATTTCACATGCTGGAAAAGTTATTTTTTTTGCAATAAAATACTAGCAAAGCTTTTTTTATTTACAAATTATTATAAACAGAGCAATCAGCTGCACAAATGGAACAGAGCTTATGTGACTCCTGTATGTAGGCTCCCACTTTGACAGTTTACTCTAAGTTCTAACTGTGTGTTTTCATTAAGAACACATTGTATACAAAAGTCTTCCTGAGTTTATTTCAGCTGGTCCAATTCATAAAAATCATTTGACTTATTTCCATGTGATTCTTCTGTACTTTACTGAAGGAAATGTGTTTTTCCTCAGCAATTACTCTTGTTTTATGGTCATGAAATCCCAGATTCTCTTTTATATGTGGTGTCCTCATTGACATATAAGACACTTGTGGTTAGAACATCCAGAAGATATCATTTAATTCTAGAGGTGTCCTGAGTTCAGTCTATAAAAGGCAATTCCTTAATTCAACAGACATCCCTTTGGACACATCCTGGACTGAAACTATATTTATCTTTATGGAAAACAAGATAAGGTGAAGTTTCCTGACTGCCAGAATAAGTAATATGACAAGAAGCTTAAAGAATCTCCTGGAAAAAAGGCAACACCACCAATTGCATGAGTGAGGAAAGTTGGTAGTCTTTGTAAGAAAGAGGACATTGACATTGGAGATCAATGAATGCATGTGCCAACAATGAAAATAGGAGGGCTTTAGTCTCATGGGGCTTGGGATGCTTTCTGACAGATACAAACTATTTAGATAGACGCTACCAGGCATTTTTTAAAACTAGGCAATACAGAAGTGCTGTGATGAACAAAAGCAAAAACGGAAGGGGAATCCTTTATAGACCTGCAGGAGTAGAGGAAGTTGGAAATGAAAAAAAACAACCACCCTTCTTCCCAAGAGGCCATGGTTAGGTTTCGAGTAGACAGGAAGTGTTAGCTCACCAGTGCCTGCTGATCCTAATTCCTGAGCAACTATTGAGGAGTTTGAAACAGTGAGCTAGTCACGATAGATTTTACCCAGTGACACAAACTATGCAGGTCAATGAAATACATAAATTACACTGGGCCAAATCCAAAACCTAATGAAGTCAATGGCAAGCATCCCATTAACTTCACTGGATAAGGAGACCACGCCCATGGAGAATAACTGTATAGTCCAAAAAAAAGATAATCCAACCAAAATAAAAATCCATCCTTTAACAACTGAGTCAAAGGAGATTTTGAAAGGTGGCCAGCCTTCCCAAGGAACTTGTTGGGATGTCAAAGGATACTAGGTGAGGTCTCACCACCTTCCACTTCTGCAGCGAGGCAGAGCTATTAAACAGCTGCTACTAAAATAAATCCCTACATCAGCAACAGATTCTGTGCTGACATATCTATCCATAGCCGTGCCAGTGTGGAAGTGCAAGACTGAGTCCAAACCTCACATTTAGAGCCTCCACAAGGCAGTGCACTGCCACTATTTGATCTATAGGATACTTTAAACTAACCCTTCCTTCAGCAGACAAAGCAAAGAGTGTATAATTGGTAGGATCTTATTTCTTATTGTATGGATATGGAGCAGTAGATCTTCTAAAGCTAATCACAAGCTCCCATATCTCACCGAAAGCATTCTAGTTTTATATATCTATATATATAAAAGTCAAGTGGTGTATGTATGTATGTATGACTGCGAACTCCTCCCGCACCGTTTGAGCCAGAGACTTGAAATTTGGTACAGTTAGGGGTCTTGGGGCCTAGATGCTGGTAAGGGTCGAAAAATTTTCGGATCTCACCTCTGATGCCCCCCAGGGGTGAAAGTCTTTCAGGGCCAATCACATCAGCTGGGCGGTTAGGTGGTGATGATGTCATAATACCCCCTCCAACAGACACCTCACTCGCTCAGCTCACCCCTCCCTCCTCCAACGGAACCCCAGAGATCCCTCAGTTCTCTGCCCCTCCCAACGGAACCCCGGAATCCATCAGCTCTGTACCCCCCTCCCCATCTGCGAAGGTCCCCGGAATCCCTCAGCTCTGCCACACACACACACACACACACACACACCCCGCCTGCGACGGATCCGAGTTGGGTTTGGTGGGACGGTAAGTGAGGTGGGGGTGTCGGGTTCGGTCGGGGGGTGAGGTGGGGGTGTCGGGTTTGCTTGGGGGGGTCAGGTGGGGGTGGCGGGTTTGGTCTGGGCACCCACCTCAACACCTTCCCCCCCAGACCAAACCCAACACCCACACCTCACCCCTCACCCACCCCGACACCTTCCCACCCCCCCAGACCAAACCCGACACCCCCCGGCTCACTTACCCCCCGACCGAACCCGACACCCCCACCTCACCCCCCCACCAACCGCAAAACCCCCTGACCAACCCCAACCCCCACACCTCACCCCTCACCCACCCCGACAACTTCCCACCCCCCCAGACCAAACCCGACATCCCCCACCCCAGCTCATGGTGCACTGTGTAGCACACAGATTATTAAATACACTGTTCGGTCGGCGGGTGAGGTGGGGGTGTTGGATTTGGTCAGGGGGTCAGGTGGGGGTGTTGGGTTTGGTTGGGGGGGGGTCAGGTGGGGGTGTCGGGTTTGGTTGGGGGGTAAGTGAGCCAGGAGGTGTCGGGGTTGGTCAGGGGGGGTGGGAAGGTGTCGGGGTGGGTGAGGGGTGGGTGTTGGGGTTGGTCAGGGGGTGTCAACTGTCTTCCCCCTCCCCACCTCCGACTGACCCGAGCAACGCCGGGCACTTATGCTAGTATTATATATCTTTCTTCGATATACAGCTGAATTAGATATTGACATCCACTGTATTTCAGAAGACAGGAATTCATCTTCTCTTTTGTTTAACTGATGTTAATGCAGTAGTATCTTTATGCACATGTTAGGCCACATGATAAGTTTTGCAGTTTTTATGCAGGCAGAAGTTCCAGTGAAATCAATGAGAATCTTAAGTGCATAAGGCCTACAGAATCTTCAGTCTCCATTTGTCCTGGAACTACCTTGGGCATGATAGGGATTATTTAACATGCACAAACTACGCCTGGCTAAGATCCTGATGCTTAGAAAGTTTTCCATCTCTCTTATTTTGTCACCAAAATTATGTTCTGTATCTTTCACTACAACCCTTAGAGCCAGTGCAGAAATTTCTGATATTATGAGCACATCTTGTCATTTGCCTAAGTATATAGCATACCCCTGACCCTGGGCACAGAGTGAATTTAACTCTGTGTATTAGTGATGTTGATGGAACTGATTACATGTTTTAGTTGTCAGCTTCAGTCTTTATTCTTCTGTCAGTTTCTGTGAGAATTGCACTGGAGCCCAATGGCAAATAGCACCTTTTAATAATAAATTGAACTTTAATGTTTTGCTCTTATAAAATGATGCAATTACCTCATACGGTCAAGAAATAGAGAATCCGCATGCCCATGTTTAAATACTGCATATAATTTCTGCTCGCTGTAACTCTGTCCAGATGCTGGTACTCTATGTGCCCATGGAAATAAGACAGTTTTCTTTCTTTTCAGTCTCTCCAAGAATCTCTGTGCTCTGACTCACACAGAAAAAAGAATGGAAGGAATGTGAGGCAACTGCATACAGTACATAGTATTTTGTGAGTACAGGATCTATTGAAATGGAAATCAGAGCCTTGATACTTCAAACAGTAAGATATTGAAGGTTGCTGAAATTTTATTTCTCAGTTAACAAATTTTAGGCTTCGCTGGCCCTCCCTCTGAGAAGACAGATCTCTCTTCATTCATTTCTGGTTCAGGTTTTATATCTTCTTGTATAGAAAACAGATTGGTTAATTTTCTCAAACTTGCTGCTACGACTCTTTGCCAAGGGAATATTATTTGGACATCAAAAGTAACACCTCTCTGCAGAGCCTACAGCAATTCCATTTTATCTCTGTACAAGGACCTGATCCCGTACTCTTTCGAAAGCCACAGGCTTGAAAAACCCTATGAATAGTCAAGCCCCAACTCTACTCCGCATCCTAATCTTAAACCCATATTCACAGATGTGTATCTGCTTGATGGGGGGGGAAGGATGGCTCCACATAAAAAGGGCTTGAGCCCTTCTGTAATGTGATATGTTCAATGGACCACTCACAACCCCAAATTGGGTAGGAATAAACATGCAAGCAGAGCAATATCTAAATGTTGTTGTCTGGGTTTAGATTGAAATTGTGTTTTCTTTCTTCAGCATTTGGTTACCAAATAATAAATAATAATAATTAACAATATCCAAAGGCTGGAAAGTACACCTGCAACATATGTCAGCTAAACTCCAAACTCCATAGAATGTGTTCAAAACCTACGCTGCAGAGCTGCTTGGGACACGCTGCCACGTTTGCAGCTGTAATGAATACATGAAGGCCCTTTAAAACCAGTGGGCTCTGGAAGCCATCTAAATCTTGGATATTTTGTCAAATATCATTTGTTCAGAAGAGCAATCTGCTTGTGCAGGAGAGATCACAGATCCAAACAGCGGTCATTTTGCCAAATTAAAGTAAAAATAAGGCTGGAATGGAAAACTTCCTTAAACCACAAGCTTCCATGGATTCAGGTGAGTGGTAATTGCCAGGACTGCAAGCCACATGTAACCTGCTGAGATTTTCTTACCAGAACTGATGAGTGAAAGGCATGTTGGGATTAATAATGGCCAGAAGAAATCTATTTCAAGCAACAGTGAGTGGCTTTTTGTAGGCTGTCCTATCTCAGGCTCTATATTCCAAGTGTATTGCTCCCCACAGGTGTACTGAAGCAGCAACAAGGACACAAATAGGTTCACAAACATTTAGCGCCCATTGAAGAAAACTCCTCTCCCAGCAAAACATTGAAGTTCACCCTATTGCTGGGAACTCAAGTTAAGAAATTTGAGAACCATCTCCATACTTGCAGGGGGCAGGCGCTCTGTACAAAGCTCTTAGCCGTCGATGAATGAACTACTCTCTGGGAACAGTTTCCCAACCAGTTATGTGCCCACCTTATAGTAACTCCATCTAGGTTGTATTTCCCTAGTTTGCTTATGAAAAGGTCATGCAAGACAGTATCAAAAGCCTTACTAAAGTCAAAATATACCACATCTACCACTTCTCTCCTATACCATATCCTTTGGTACCCTGTCAAAGAAAGCTATCAGGTTGGTTTGACATAATTTGTTCTTGAAAAAATCCTGCTGACTTATTTATCACCTTATTATCGTCTAGGTTTTTGCAAATTGATTGCTTAATTATTTTCTCCATTATCTTTCCAGGTACAGAGTTAAGATGACTGGTCTGTAATTCACTGGGTTGCCCTTTTTATAAATGGGAACTATATTTGCCTTTCTCCAGTCTTCTGGAATGTCTCCCATCTTCTATGACTTTTCAAAGATAATTGCTAATGTCTCAAATATCTCCTCAGTCAGCTCGAGTGTTCTAGGATGCATTTCATCAGGCCCTGGTGATTTGTAGACATCTAACTTTTCTCAGTAATTTTTTACTTCTCCCCCCCCCCCCCATTTTAGCCTTTGAACCTACCTCATTGTCACTGGCATTCACTATTTTAGCTGTTCCATCGCCACCAACCTTCTTGGTGAAAACCAAAACAAAGACGACATTAAGCACCTCTGCCATTTCCACATTTTCTGTTATTATCTTTCCCCCCTCATTGAGTAATAGGCCTACTCTGTCCTTGGTCTTCCTCTTGCTTCTAATGTATTTGTAGAATGTTTTCTTGTTTCTGTTCATGTCCCTAGCTAGTTTGATCTCATTTTGTGCCTTGGCTTTTCTAATTTTGTTTTGTTTATATTTAGCCTTTGTAGTTTGACCAAGATTCCACTTTTTGTAGGGCTTTTAAAAAATTTTTAGATCATCGAAGATCTCCTGGTTAAACCAGGGTGGTTTCTTGTCATACTTCCTATATTTCCTGTGCAGTGGGACAGTTTGCTCTTGTGCCCTTAATAATGTCTCTTTGAAAAACTGCCACCTGTCAATTGTTTTTCACCTTTGACTTGCTTCCCATGGGATTTTACCTACCAACTCCCTTAGCTTGCTAAAGTCTGCCTTCTTGAAAGCCATTGTCTTTATTGTGCTGTTCTCCCTCCTACCAGTCCTTAGAAACATGAACTTTACCATTTTATGATCACTTTCATCCAAGCTGCCTTCCGCTTTCAAATTCTCAGCCAGTTCTTCCTTATTTGTCAAAATCAAACCTAGGACAGTCTCCCCTCTAATAGCTTTGTCCACCTTCTGAAATACAGTAGACTCTCTATTATCCAGGATGATAGGGAAAAAATTAATCCTGGTTAATAAAATGCTGGATATCACCATCCATAGGAAATATGGGGAAGTGGGGTTTGTTCACCAGCTACCCTGCACCAGGAGGACGGGGTGTTGCTTCACTGGCTGCCCTGCACCCTGGTGGGGTTTTTTTTGTTTGTTTGTTCTTGGGGTGGCAACAAAGCCAGAGCCGGCCCTGCAAGTTATGCATATATATTTTTTGATATCCTGGTTAATCCACATTCTAGTTAACCCAATCCTGGATAATCAAGAGTCTACTGTAAAAACATTTCTCCAATACATCCCAAGAACTTGTTGGGTAAACTGCCTTGCTATGTTATTTTCCCAACAGATGGTTGCGTAGTTGAAGTCCCCCATCATTACCAAGTCCTGTGCTTTGGATGATTTTGTTAGTAGTTTTTTTAAAAAAAGTTATCTTCCTGGTTTGGTGGTCTGTAGAAGACCCCCTTGATGTTACCCTTCCTTTTTTTAAAAAACACAAAACCATTTTTATCCTTACTCAGAGACTCTCAACAAGGCTGACATTTCTATCTCAACCTCTCTCCCAGTGTATACATTTGTAATATATAAGGCAATACCTCCTCCCTTTTTCCCCTGCCTGACCTTCATGAGTAAGCTGTACCCTTCTATACCAATATTCCAGTCTTATCCCACCAAGTCTCTGTGATGCCAACTATGTAATAGTTGTGTTTACTAGTATTTCAAGTTCTTCTGGTTAATCCCCATACTTCTTACGTTAGTATACAGACATCTAAGATACTGATTTGATTCCCTCCTCTCAGTTCTGTCTGGTCTCTCCCTTATTTCTGCTATAACAGCCCATGCTCCACCCAGATTCTGACCCTTCTCCCAGGTCTCCAGGTCTTTCACTTACCCTGTGGGCTTTGGTCACCTGCCCCCGTCAAGCCTAGTTTAAAGCCCTCCTCACTAGGTTAGCCAGTCTTCAGCCAAATATGTTCTTGCCCTTCTTTGATAGGTGAAGTCAAGGAGCAAATGAAGATGGAGATTAAGCCATCTTCTTCCCCTTATACAACAGATGTAAGAGAAATTGGTGGAACAGTGCGGGGAGGCTGGTATTGAGGCAACCGGTGAATTCTTTATCCGGAGGATTGAGACAGAAAGCACATCTTCCAGGCTGCACTCAGGACTATTCAGGAACTCTAAACATGCCATTAAAAAAATTAAAATAAAGCATGCAACAATTCTTTTCATGCAAATGAAGAAACCACAGGCCTATATTCTTTGCTGAGACGTTCATGAATAGTTTAGCATCAGTCAAACTGCAGTGTACGAGGTCTTTGTTGATAAAAGCAATGTGAATGTGAGAGTATCTTTTTGTTAGACATGTCCCATGCTGATAACAGTCAAACAAAAATGCTCTAGGCAGGCAGCAGAGAGATTAGAGAAGCAAGCAGAGTACAAAAGATATGTTTTTACTAAGCTCCCTTTGGGTTGTGGGAGGGGGGTGGATTCTTAGTGCTTTATTTTGAGTCTGCATTTTAATAAAGAAATAATTTTAGTGTCAAATATATTGTTCAGAGGCCAACAGGGAAAACATTAAACAGGATAGCCATGATTTATTCATGGTAAATGGAGCCGATTGAAGTCCTTGGCTGCTGCCTCCATATCAGAAACAGGCTGACATGAAGGTTATTACCTGTCCTATCTAGACCCATAGTCAGAATAACTATTTACTAATGGGAGAATTTCATTTTTAAGAGTGGTAACATCTTTGGGGTTATAACTAGGCTGACCATACGTCCCGTTTTGAACGGGACAGTCCCGTTTTTTTAATGTTTTTTAACCGTCCCGTCTTTTTGACCAAAATATCAATTTTGTCCCGTTTTTGGGGCAGGACTCAGAAAAAACATGGAATCATAAAATGTCCCCCCCCCGCCGCCGCCGCCGCCGGCTCGCTCGGGCCCCCGGCTGCGGCTCCTGACAGCTCTGATCTGCCGCCTCCTCCAGCCCGCCGCCAGCTGCAGCCTCCTCCTCTCTATTCCTCCTTCTCTCCCTTCTCTCCATCCCCCCCTTCCTCCCTGCTCTCTCCCTCTGTCCACTGCCTCCTCTCACTCCCTCCGTCCCTTCTCTCTTCAGAAAACCTGGCCGGCAGCCCCCCCCCGCCGGCTCGCTCCGCTCCCAGCTGCGGCTCCTGACAGCTCTGATCTGCCGCCTCCTCCAGCCCGTCGCCCGCTGCAGCCTCTTCCTCTCTATTCCTCCTTCTCTCCATCCCCCCCTTCCTCCCTGCTCTCTCCCTCTGTCCACTGCCTCCTCTCACTTCCTCCATCCCTTCTCTCTATCCCCTTCTCCATCCCTCCATCCCTTCCTTCCTCCCTTCTCTCTATCCCTCCATCCCTCTCTTCCTTCTCTCTATCCCCCTTCTCCATCCCTCCCTTCTCTCTCTCCCTCCGTCCACTGCCTCCTCTTCCATCTCCCTTCTCTCCATCCCTCCTTCTCGCTGTCCCTTGCCTCCTCCATCCACCCTGCTCCCTACCCCCATCTTCTCTCATCCATCCATCCTCTCCCTTTCTCACCTTCGTGCCTTCTCTCCCTCCGTCCCCTCCATCATCTTCATCCCTCATCCCCCCTTCTCTCTCTCTCCCTCCATCCTCTTCATCCCCCATCCCTGTTCTGCTTATTCCTCCATCCATCCCCCCCAACCCCCCTCTGCCTCCCCCCCCGCCCGGTGCTGGGGGGCCCAGGTGGGGCCATGCCCCCCCCCCACACCCTGTCCCGTTTTTGCCCTCCCAATGTCCCGTTTTTGTCTAAAGAAAATATGGTCAGCCTAGTTATAACCATTGAGAATCAGACCATGTGCATCAGAAAGGAACAGAATTCCAAAATGGATCAGCTGCCCAACAAGCAAATAAGGATGTATCCTATTGTCTGAAGAGGCTAAGGAATGGGACAATTAGGATTCCTTTTGGATTTCTCGACACAGAAGATCTTTTTGAAGAACTATACCTTCAAATTGTATATGAGAGAGAGAGAGAGAGAGAATGCACTCACTGGCCAAAATTTGCCTTCACAGGCATACATGCTTCCTCCACTGCCTTTATGGGGAGTTACAAATGTATCTAAAAGCAAAATATGTCCTTAATGAAAATGTTTTAAAACTCCACCTGTGCTCAAATAGTGTAACAGATCTGGGTTAAATGCAGCAAAGACAAGTGTGCCATACTACAGGCTGAAGCTCAGTACTTCCCTCACCTCAATACAGAGAGATACAATTGATCTAGTTCTTTGTCACCTCAAAAATTAGTGAGTGATCTTGCAAACCGTGCCCCTATGCACTCTGAATGTAAATACAACAAAGTCAGTGGAATTACACCAATGATTAATTTAGCCAAATGAGTCTTTAATACAGCAAAAAGTCAGTGGGTGGTTTGCCTGACTGGGCTCCATGACAACTTTTATATTGAGGGTAAAAAGAGGGAGTTCGGAACACAGTTTCATTGGTAATTTTGGCGAGTTTGTCCCCAGGACCTTTGGAATGGTATTTAGTACTTTTCTGTGCTATTAGTGCTATTAACAATGGGCTCCTTTGCTGGAATCTTTGACATTTCCAAAGCCTTTGTTCCAACACCAGTGTTTTATTGCGTGATTAGAACTATGTAACACTTTTGTGAACTTTCCTGCAGGCACTGACAAGTTGTAAGCCACAGTTGAATTGTGTTTGTTTTACAGTTATACAAAGCAAAGTAGGAGAAATGTCCTTGCATTTTGGAAAACAGTACTATTAAGTCATACATTTATTTTCACAGTCTTTCAGTACCAAAATGTTTCCCCCTTTCCTTCATCCATATCCAATGTCTACTCATGTTTTCTATTCAGTCTTCTATACCCTCGCTCTCATTTTCAAGTGTGTTTTCATAACTATAGAAGCATAAAGAAAATGTGCTTATTAAAAGTGATCTTTAAGGGTATCTTAAGTGCAGGTTGTTAAGGAATTAGATATTCAACCCTTATTGTAAATAAGAGCTCCATATCTGGGTCCTCGCTACACAAAGGAAATTCACGCTGGTGTGGCTACACTGATGGAGTTATACCAGTGAACATCTTTAATGTAGGTATGCTGCCCCAGTGCCAAGGAGGGCATATACTGGTGCAGCTTATATCTGTATGTAACCAGATTAACAGAGCAATGTAATTACACAAGGCTGTGCCAATTTTCTTAACGTAGACAGGACCCAAGTTCTCCATGCGGCAGGCTGACATGTACTCCAAAAATTACACCGCATGTACCAGCAGTAAAGAAATGTTACCAAATGATTGCACAAACAACAGCATGAAGTGTTCCTGTAACGTCATCTCTTTTCTGTGGTTCTGACTAGCATGGATGTTAAGCAATTACTAATCTCTATATGGAAGCAGAAGTGCTGAATGAAATCTAAAAGGAACTACAAAATGCAAGACATTTTAAGATGAGACAGCCGAGACTTGGGACTACAGCACAAGAAATGAAGCACTAGTTCTGATACGACTATAAAAAATTAAAATGAACTATACTTACCTTCTCTTTACTAACACCTTGATTTGTCAAGCTCTGGCTGCTAAAGGAAACGTCTGGCTTCCAACCTTCAGCCATAATTTTCAGTCCATAAACATCCCAATATATGATGCTGCATTTTAAAATGTGTCATTTGTGGGGTGTTTTTTTCTTCTTGTTTAATAATCATTTACTGGAGAAATAGGCTACGTTTATCCTTGAGTATTCCAGTGAATTGGTTATGCAAGATAGCAATTGAATTACCCCCATTTCCCATCCAACAATGAGTTCTCCACAGTCAGACTCCTATACCTCCATGGAACTCCACAGACATCAGTAGGACTTCCCATAAGTACAGAGCTCTGCCAGCGAATGGCAGTTTGAAGGATCAGGGCTTGCATCTCTTGAAACAAACTTCCACAGCAGCAGTGTCTGTCCAGAGATGCTACAACAATAGATACAAAGAATGAAATCCTGGCCCCATTACAGTCAGTGGGAGTTTTGCCATTGATTTCAACTGAGCCAGACATTAAAGCCAATGTCTTTCTGCTATTGTATTTTTCCTGCTTATTTTAGCATTCAGGTGACTCTCCTCATTCAAGACCCCCAATTTGGGTCAAATCAGTGAATGACACAGAATCAGCCTATCTTCTTTCAAATGGCACTTTTTACTCATTTTCTGCCTGCAACTGGTATGACTGCATGTAATGTTCTGTAGTTTTGGGGCTTGTTTACCTGGCAAATCCAACACTTTCTAAAGTCAACTTAAGTGGTTCTTTTTACAGAAGAACTTTTGGGGTTTAGGATGTATTACTAGTTTACAACTAGTTTGTGTGACTAGTGGCAAAAATCAATGGCTACCCACAAAAAAAAGCTCTCTCGGATATGAAAGGTGACAGATGCTGAATGCCACACTAGCTTGTGTATCCACAGAAAGTAACATTTAGTTGTGTGTGTGTGTGTGTGTGTGTGTGTGTGTGTGTGTATAAAGTAAAAAAACACCTTTACAACCAAAGATACATGCAATAAAGTCAACAATGCTACCATATGTACATGTGAAAACCTGTCCAAGAGAAAGTCTTCAATTATATACAGAGGCATAAATCCAGATGTACTCCAAGACAGCAGGATTTGACCCAATAACTCTAGCACAGAAGATCTTGTTGCAGTTATATGGTTTTGCTAGGCTGGAACTCTCAGCCATATAACAATCACTGGTCCTCCTGTATGAAAACTTCATCATGCCTTTAGAAACAATACAGCAGAAATCGAGGTCAATAGGCTTGAAGCCGCCATTGAACATATGGATATCATATTTACAAAGCTACCAGGATGACCATGCACATAGTATTTATGCATTGACTTTATCATTTCCTAGGGATAAAAAGTGTCAGCCATTCAAGGCAATGTAGTACCAAGAATCTGCTCAACAGCTTTACA
The DNA here is from genome assembly GCA_032164245.1 of Sternotherus odoratus. Lineage (NCBI taxonomy): Eukaryota > Metazoa > Chordata > Testudines > Kinosternidae > Sternotherus > Sternotherus odoratus. The sequence continues at coordinate 78,156,480 of JAVMKO010000005.1, read as the reverse complement.
CAAGGAATTGAGAGAGGCAGAAAAGCAGAGTGCCCTAAATCAGTGGTTGCCCCTAATATTATGTTTAAATACCATCAAATCATAACATGACAGAGCATAGACCTTTTAACAAAGCTCTTCACTACCAGGCCCCGTCTCTCCAGATATATTGCTCTTGGCACAAATCCTGTTCTCATTGTCCTTCAGCACTGTACGTGCAGAACATGGGTTTTCCACAAAGAACTGAATCAGAACAAGTCCTTGCACATAAAGGGCATGTCTACGCTGCAATTAAAAACCCACTGACCAGGGCTCAGACTGAGAGGCTGTTTAATTGCAGTGTAGACTTTTGGGCTCAGGCCGGAGAGTGGTTGGGGGGAGGGGGGGGAGAAATCACACCTGAGTCGGCTGGTACAGGCCAGCCATGGGTGCCTGATTGCAGTGTAGACATACCCAAAGGTAGCAAAGCCCACTGCAGGATTTGACGCAGACACAAGTGAATGGTTTAAATTTAGGTGATTTTCACACTGTCAGATTATTCTCTATTGACTTGAAGAGTCACTGACACACCAACAAAGCTTGACCCTCACTTAAGGGAGAACCCCTAAGGAGTCAGGTGTGGATCCCAGATCCCGTAACAAATTCCATGCCAGCCCGAACCCCAGCCCTGACGTATTTTAGTACAGAATATGCGGTAACACACACACTCCCCACCAAGGGGATGTTTGCCAGTTGGGTGTTGCCAGACAGCAGCACACTCCAGCAGTGCCCTAACACACCTCTCCCTACCTGCAATAGATCTCCCCATGTAGCAGAATCTCCAGTAAATTAAATCCATCTTCTTTCTGGCCCCTTTGCACTACCAGAATAATGCAAACAGGGTGGCTCGCAGCTCAGGAGCTGACCCACAGTTAAGCACTAAATTGTAGTAACAGGCAGCATGAGCAGAGTGCTCGATAGATTCTGTTCTGTAGGATCAGAAGGAGATTTCAAACCAGATGGGTGTCGTTATCCATAATACAGTGAAACCTCGATTTAACGGACCTCCATTTAACGGACTTCGGATGCAACGGACAAAATTTTTCAGAGTCTCTCTGCCCGCTCGCAGCGGCCGCCGGGGTTTGAGCCGGGGGCGGGCTGGCTGTGGGCTGCGGCCCCCATCTCTGTGGTGGTGGGAGGAGGGGGGGCTGCGGAGCTGCCGCCCGACCATTTGGTGGTCCGGCTGCTGCTCGGTCAGCTCCGTTTGGAGTTTTTCTCCTTTCTCTCTTTTTTATACGGAATAGGTCCAGTACCTGGAGCAAACAAACACACAGGGCTGGGGCCTAGCTTACCGCAGGTCAGAACATCTACCAGCACGTGTTGAAAGTGCTGCAGAAAGTCACAGCCACAAAACTCGCGGGATGAGACTTAATCACATGCTCATCCAGCCTATCCCAAACTGGGGGCTCTGAGCTCCTGCTGTTTAAAAAAAAAATAGCATCTGAGGTAATGACCTTGGAAGATGAGGATGGGAGTGAAGATAATGAGGAAGAAGAAACAACACACCCAAAAATAAAGTTATCAGTGATTAGATCACATCTCGACGATCTAATAACATTTATTGACAATTCATCAGATAATGAAATTCAGCCTTATTACACCCATTTTCGTAATTTTAGGGAGTTAATTATAAAAAAACAGCAGAGTTCAAAAGTTCAAACAAAAATTGATAGTTTTTTCAAAGCAGGATCACCTAAAGCAAGCACCTCAACATCGAACATTAACGTCACGCCGCAACGGGAGTGTCTGGATATATCATCATCCGAAGACGAATAAATAGGAAAGAAAATTGTTTTTTTTATAAAATTTAAAATTTGGTTCATTTTTAAGAACATTGTTTATTTGTTTAGTTAAATATAAGAACAGTAAAGTGTTTTTTCAGAAAAATGTTTATTTATTTTGATTTAGATCGCATACTTGTTTATTACAGTCTCAAAACTACGGTGAGTACATAAGCAATAATACATACAGAACACTTTTCTGTGAAATTAAACTTTTCATACATACAGTACTTAATTTTAATTACACAAAAGTCAATTTTTTAACATATGCATTCGGAAAACCTACTTTCTTAAGTAATGGACTTTCTGATTTAACGGACACCCCCTCGCCCCAATTAGTCCGTTAAATCGAGGTTTCACTGTATTATTTATCAGATTTTTATCTGAGTTTGAAGGACACTATTACACAATCGGAGTTCTGACTCCTATTCTCAGACTGGAAGTGGCCATGGCATTTTACATCATTGTCCCAAACCCTTTGGCATAGTGTGAGGGTCAGGAGCATGCCAGGGCAGGATGGCGGCATAGCAAAAGTATGCTGCATTTAAGGTAGGGTAACCAGATGTCCCAATTTCATAGTGACAGTTCCAATTTTGGGAGTCTTTTTCTTATCTAGGCTCCTATTACCCCCTGCCCCCATCCCGATTTTTCACACTTGCTGTCTGGTCACCCTAATTTAAGGTCCTGAGGCTGCTATAAATTACATTTGTCACCAAACTGACCTCAAGGATTGGGGGAATGCAAATGTGGCTCAGTCACCTTTCTCCGCCTCTTGCTGTGCTGAATAGAGCTCTGCTGCAATTTAGGATCTGGCTCAAGATTTTCTGAATAATTCATGGGTTGGTGTTGATGGATTTTAGATTGGTTCCCAATTCCCAAAGGAAGTCTGTGGGAGCTGGTGCCTAACTCCCTTAGGCCACAGGGAAATCCCAACCATACTTACTTCCTTTTTAACCTTGTCCTGGAATTGCACTGTATGTCTACTTCTGGATAGTCTGACAGTCACTAGGGCTCTCCAGACTGTGTTACTGCAGCACAAACAATATAGTCCATTCTATAGGGAATAGGCATTCATCATTAGGCCTCAAGTGGAATATTAGGTCCAGTTCTGGGGGGGGCACATTTGAGGAAAGAAATTAGAGAAAGTCCAGAGAAGAGCAACAAAAATAATTAAAGGTCTAGAAAACATGAGCTATGAGGGAAGATTGAAAAAAAATGTGTTCATTTCATCTGTTGAAGAGAAGACTGAAAGGGGAGATGATGACAGTCTTCAAATGCATAAAAGGTTGTTACAAGAAGGAGGGAGAAAAATTGTTCTTAACCTCTGAGGATAGGACAAGAATCAATGGGCTTATACTGCAGCCAGAGTGGTTTAGGGTGAACTAACTTCCTGCCAGTTTGGTCAACACTGGAATAAATTGCCTACGGAGGCTGTACAATCTCCAACATTGGAAATTTTTAAGAGCAGGTTAGACAAACACCTGTCAGGATGTCAAGAATCAGGGTGGTAGCCGTGTTAGTCTGGAATAGCAGAGTTAAAGTCCTGTGGCATCTTAAAGACTAACTATAAAGTTTTGAAGCATGAGCTTTCGTGGGCTAATACCCACTTCGTCGGATGCAGGCCTGCATCCGACGAAGTGGGTATTAGCCCACGAAAGCTCATGCTTCAAAACTTTATAGTTAGTCTTTAAGGTGCCACAGGACTTTGTTAAACCTGTCAGGATGGTCTAGATAATACTTAGTCCTGCCTTGAGTGCAGGGGACTGGAATAGACCTCTCAAAGTCTTTTCCTGTCCTAGGATTTTATAATTCATATACCACCCTCATTATTTGTAGTGTCTGGGTGCCTTCTAGTAGTGCACTAAGTGACATGACTAACATCTGTCATGTGTGATTTATTCTTACATGGAAAAAGTGCATTATTACATCGAGCATATACACACACACACCTATCCATACCATATACATATGGCTGAGGGGTCTCCTAGCAAAACCAGAATGTTTAATCTTTTTAACCTCCAATACAGCTAAAATGTATCAGAGGTCAACATCACAGAATGATCAATAATTAAAACAACTTAAAATAACAGCTTGAGTAAGCAGGAATTCATATGCAACTAGCAGCTCAATTAGGGAAGGATCAATTGTTCTGCAGCTGACATGGGAACATAGATAGGATGTTTAGTGTTGCTCACAGTGTGATGTAAGAATATTTTTTCATGCAGTTGATGAATCGAAGCTATTTTAAACTTACAGTAGGTAAGTTAGAATTTTCATAGAGGAAGCAGATATAATACCAACACTCACTTGCTCCTGACTGGCAGTGGTAAGTGAGAGGCCAATCAGGAGCAACTCCAAGGCAGTGTAAGACTGGTGTGAGCAGAACCACATTAGTGATTTTCTTTCTCCGTAGTAATGGGTACAAATAGCTCAATTATAGCTGCTTGGATTTTATAATTCATTCTCACTCTCATAACTAAATAACGTGTTGGTTTCTCATTCTTCCAATGACTAAAGTTACAGATTTATACTGGTGTGAGATCAGCAGCAGATCTTCAGCCGGTGTAAGTCAGCATAGCCCCATTGACTTAAACATAGCTATGTTCATTTACAGCAGCTGGGGATCTTTCCCACACTTTCTTCGTGATCAGAGCAAACAAGCTGAAAGTCAGTATGAAATAAACAGAGAAAAGATATTCACTGAAGGATGGTTGAGGAAGAGTCTGAATGAATGGCAGCAAGCGAGGATGGTACATAGAGAGACCGGAATGATACATTGCTGCTGGACCTACAGCGTAACCTTTTATAAATGAACATTTCCATTAAGGGCAAAATTTAGCTCCAAGATGCACATTGTAGATAGTTTTATCATCTCATTCCTCATGTGGCATTCTTGTTCATACCAACCGAGGGTTTGTGTGGGAAGTAAGTACAGAGTATCAACAGAAAAACTGCACATCAAAGAAGAAATGCACAATGAATATCCAAGAGCAAAATTTTGCTCCAGAAAAGAGAGTGAAATGAAAAAAATCAGCACATTCTTTTTCCGATATTGTTTACAGGAAAGAAAATAATAAAGAGCCTGATTCTGAAAGGTTCTGAGCACTATAACTTGCACAAAGGTGAGAGGCAGGGCTACCTAATGTGCATATGAATATAAAGCAGTGGAAATGTGTTTGTAACATGAACTTGTGGATCCCAGTCAGCTTTAACACAAGCCGTGCAAGATCAAAGATACAGGACTGTACCAGTGCATATAACATCAAGCAAGATAAAAAAAAATGAGTATGACTATCACAGAAGAGGAAACAAATAATTTCTGTTTCTATTTATTAAAGGTTTCAAAGGAAAGACAATGGAGAGAGACAGCCTTCAAATTTCAGAAGTTTATCCAAACAGCAGATGAGCTTTTCTGTTTGTTTTGCCAGGTTGCATTTAACGCTGGTTTACTGAAGTGGCGTCTACTGTATACATAGTTTGAGTCCATAAGCAGTAATAATCATAAAGAGTGTACTCAGAAAAGCCTTTGAATATAGTCCAAGTATGATTTACTCCAAACTCCTCATGCATCACTTGTAACCCTTCAGTATACAATACTGCAAGGGAAAGTAAATATATATATTTTCTGAACCAAAAATTGAAAGAATGATAATATTTTATTCCAAAAAAGAAACTTATGTTACTGCTTTATCTATAGTATGTTGCCCCTACTAATTGGCTATAGGAAATAATGCAGCTGTCCTCTGCTCTTATTTATAGTATATCATTATAGGTTCTTTTCTGTCATTCTTGGCTTATGTACTTACTTCACTGTAGCAGTTTTCATGTCAGCATAAATGCTATTCTATGGACTACATGTAGGTTGAAATACTAACTCACTGCTTTTAGTCACTCATAACTTTCTGAAATATTCACCTTTCAGGCTGAAATTTTTACACCTTGGTCTCTGCTCAAATTTCTGTATTCGTTTTTTAAGATTAAATCAAAACTGGGTCAGCTTTTTGGAAGTATAATAAAGAAACTGGGGGGGGGGGAATCCCCACTTTAAAGAGTTGGGACATATTACAGTATTTTATTTAAACACTTCCACACACTAATTCAAGCACTGTAAATTAAAATTTGGCATGGAAATAAAAGTGCCTTGGAGTGTTCTGGTGAAGTTTGGTGTTGACTGAAATGACTTATGAGCCTTTGGAAATCACATACCAAGCACCCGGAGTACATTTTGTACAAGATTTTTGATAGACTCATAAAGCAATCTGCTAGGAAAGGCTGCAGTGCACATGTCTGGCCAACTTAGCTGCATATTGAGACGTTTAGGGCAAGCAAATATGGGCCGAGGCATAGGCTCCTGGGGCTCTTTGTAAACATCTGTGCAAGGAATATTGTTCACAATGTTTTTGGACAGGGGACGTGCTGTAAATATATATTCACACAAATATTTGCACCAGAATTTCTTGCACAGACATCCTGAAACCTCCTTGTAGGTTTGAGAGCCATACATTCAGGGAGCAGAAATATGTGAACTAGTAACAGTTATGGCAAATAGTTTCCAGGCAACACAAGTTTTCATAAACCATTTCTTAAATACTTTCTGACAATGAACAAATTTATTTTTAAAATGTCTGTTTACAGTTAATTCATGAATAGTAATAGGGCCACATTCATCAAATCATTTGTTCAATGCATATAGTTCACCCAGCTCTATTCACTACTCAACCTTTTTGTGTGCTTCATTTTGCAATTAAGTCATAGGCGTGGGTTATTCATGACATCACAGTCTCTTTCCATAGGTCACAAAGTCAGCATTCTGACTTCACTCCACAATCAAGCAATGGAAAAGATTGTTTGAGAGAAAGCCATTATTTCACCAATAAATTCCTTTGATCACTGATAAAATAGCACAGAAAGACTAGGAAAAGTGCATAAAAAAGCGATTGTATTTAAATCCAATATATGCCGCTATTGTGAAATGGAAAACAACTTTCCCCATATGGGAGTGTGACAGGGCAAGGCCAGATGGCTATAGTGGGAGACAGAGATATTAGGCACAGGTTAAACAAATCCCTGTTACCAGGATAAGCAAATGGCAGCTGCTCCAAGACACCTGGGGCCAATTAAGATTTCCAGAAGGTAGGGAGGACAGCTAGGTTGATTGGAACACCTGAAGCCAATTGTGGACTGGCTAAAACTAGTTAAAAGCCTCCCAGTCAGTCAGGTGGGCCCATGTGTTAGGAGCTGTAGGAGGAAGCCACACTGCTGGAGAACTGGAGCAGTACAAACCCTATCAGGCAGAAGAAAGGAGGCTTGAGGTAAGAGTGAAGTGAATATTGAGGGCGTGGGGGCTTCTGTGGGGAAGTGACCCAGGGAATTGTACGCATTCTGTTTCTAAAAAGTCAATTACCATAACTGATACTATTAGGGTCCCGGGGATGGAGCGCAGAGTAGAGGACAGGTCCCTTCATTGTCCTCCCTCCAGCCCCGATTAATCACAAAGACTGGGGGAGACAAAGACTGTGCAGGGAGGGTAGCTTCTCCTCATCTCCCTTGCTGGCTTTTGATGCAAATGGCTCAGTAGGTGGTGACCCTTGCCTCTAGAAAGAGAAGGGCTACTTAAAAGGTTACAGTGAGCCTCTGAGGCTAGTGAAATCTGCCAGGAAACTCAGCACCCATGGAGATAAGGACAGAGTTAGGGACACAGCTTTGTCACAGAGTTCATTACTAAAGAAATAAACCTTGGCTTTGACATTACCTTTTGCTTCTTCACGATATAAGAGGAGAGTGATTGTCCACCAAAAGAAATGCATAGTTCTGCCAAAACATACATCTTGTAATAGATTGTCAGCTGAAGCTGAGAGGGGAGGGGGAAAAGGTAGTTTTTAAGTCACCTTTGCAGCTCCCTGTAAGGAAGCTACTTGGAAATAAGAAAACCACAGAAAACAGATCATCAAAAGATTAATATTGGTATAATGAGTGAATAAATGTAAACCTCTCTGAGTCATGACTGCTGATCTTCCTGAAACTAACTAGTCCCATTCAGTTCAGTAGGGCTGTCATGTACGTAAGGGCTACAGATGAGGCCTAGAATTTGAAAATGTTATCAAAGTGATCTTTAGTGCAATTTCTTGCCCCCGCCTACCATATGGTAGATTCTGGAAGATAAGTAAAATCTGGCGCTAGGGACAAAATTCACATCATCCTTGACTGGTTTGCTACATGTAAATAATAGGAACTTCACTGTTCAAAACAGATTGTACATTATCATTATTATGAAATCAAGTTGCTTTATGGTTCCTCTGCTTGTTGGAACACACTTTTAGTCCCAATTTCAAAACCTGTCAGAATTAGTTTTGTTAAAGCTAACAGAATGATACAGGTCAGATCAATTATGAAAAAATTAATTAAGACAGACCCATATGAAGCACTATAACAAAAATGCAGCTGCAGATATGGTTACAAAGAAGTGAAAGCACTTAACTGCATGAACATTGATGACATCATAATGTCCTTTAGTCCTTCATCTCTTTGCATGTGGGATACACTGAAGAGAGGAAAAATCTGCCTCCACTTGTCCTCTTTAGAAAACGATAATATTTTTCATACATTTCTCCTGAGTACACAAATTATCCCCTAACATACAACTTTCCAGGAGAGTTTAGAGTTACTTTCAGAAGCTACAACACACACCATCACAGATATGCTCAGTGCTCATAAAATATATTTTTTCTTAAATTCAGAGAATGTTTCCACTAGTTTAAATTATATTTGCCAACATAGGATGCTGCAAACAAATTTTCCACAATTTCAGCAACTTCCTTATTTCAACAGTCATTTTTTTATTTGTTCATCATGCTTTTGAAAATATAAAAATTTAAAAGAAGTGAAATGTATAAAGACAAATTTGCAATACGAGTCAAGTTCACAAACATCTTCATTAGAGGGACACAACTTGAATCTTTTAAAACTAACACTTTCTGGAAAAAAAAATCAAGCCTCTGATAGACTTTTTTTTAAAAGCATGTCCTGGCATTCTATTTTAAATCACATTTCTTTAAAATAAGATAATTTTCTGCTTTCTTGTTTATGCTCCATGCCCCAGCCCTGCAAGTTCTTATGCGTGTACTTAACTTTCTCCACAGGAGTAGTGCCATAGAGGAGGAATGAAGAAGTGGTTTGGTGAGGTTCCATGAGACTACTCCCATAAGTAAAGTTTAACACACACAAGTGTTTGCAGGATTAGGAACTCTGAGGGTCCTTTCAACAAGCAAGAGGGAGCCAATCTGTGGGACTCCTACAAACATGCTTGGGGCCTGCTTCTCTGAGCAAATTTATGCAAGCCTTCACAGCTGCTAGCCTCCTAACCTCCCAACTCCTGTCAGACTTGCAGAGGAATCTTATGGAGTTCAGAACGCACCCTGCACTCTCTTTGCATCATAGCTCTATGGAGGGATCTGAGAAGGGATCCCAGGTATCTGTTGCTCCCTGGCTTGATGCAAAAGTCTGGGAAGTGAAGAAGGGAGCTCCCATTTTTACCCCAAGCTGTTGGCCCACATTGCTCTCTGTCTTGCTCTGAGGGGCGAAGAAGTGATTTGATGGAGCAATAGACCACTCTCTCGTCTCCTGTTGTGCCCCAATTTCATGCACAGGCAAAAAAACAAATAATTTCCGTCCCCAACCTCAGAAACAGCAGCAACTCTGCTGCCAGCATTAATGGTAAAAATACACGTTTCCAGGCCTAAAGGAGAACATGTACGAGACAGGAAGTGCAACTGACAATCAACAAAACAGCAAAACCAACAAGACAAACTGCTGTCAAAGTCACCAAGGAAACAAACTGTAAAGGAGAAAAAAAATGCCTTTTCTTATTCACTCCTTTCTGTCACAGTGATAGTCATAACAAAAGGTCAGACATAAATGTCGTTTACATGTTAAAGTGCCCTTTACCACTACTACAAAACAGGAACTAAATGATCAGTACTGTAAAAATGAAATATTCCAAGTAGTTCATAGGGCTGAGTGCTAGTTCATCTTTTGGCAGTAAGGCATTCCCTGGGAACTATCCCACCCTCTGACTTCACCACCTCAACCAAGCTTCACAATCATCATCGCTGTGTACCAGTATTAAATGGTTTGTTTAAAACTTATACTTCATGTGCGTGTATAATAGTGTCTTGTCTGGTGAAAAAAATTCCCTGGAACCCCCTGCCCATTTACATTAATTCTTACAAGGGAAATTGGATTCGCTTAACATCATTTCACTTAAAGTTGCATTTTTCAGGAACATAACTACGTTAAGAGAGGAGTTACATTCAAACAGTAATTTACTATTGCCTGGTGTAAAAGACATCAAGATTATGCTGTGAAACAATTGTGTCAAATTAAGAGGCCAAAGTTTCCTCACTTAGGACAAAGTTCTAAAGTGCTCCCTGCATTCAAAATACTGTAATTCATTTTTATGTGAAGTTAAATGGGTGGCCTTGTAGCCAATATTCTGTTTAGCAGTTTTCTATCAAATCCTTTTGGGCTGTTTTGAGTCCAGAATGGAAAGTAGCATGAGAAAAGCCCATACACTATCTGAAAAGTGTCAAAACAAATCATTGGAGGGAAGCTACTCCGAATGATACAAAGTGTGATACCTTGAAGAAGTCACATGACATCCTATAAGGGAGAATTCAGATGCTGAATTGGTAAGAATAGTTTGAATAAGGAATAATTTCTTAAGAAGGTGCTACCGTGAGCAATTTGTAGAGGGCGATTGCTTGCAGGGCTGGCAACAGAAATTTGGGGGCCCCCTACTTTGATAGTTTGGGGCCCCCCCCAGCCCAGCCGGGCCCCCCCCATCACAGCCGACAGCGGCTGCCCCCCCCCAGCCCAGCCCAGCCGGCGCTCCCCTCCCCCCAGCCCAGCCGACAGCGGATGGGGGTCCCCGGGGGCCCCCCAGCCCAGCCGGCGCTCCCCCCCCTCCCCCGGGCAGCGAGAGCTGCATGAGCCGCCCTTTCTGCCCCCCCCCCCCAGTGCTGCTGCCGCCGGCTGGGCTCACAGCTCCTGCTGGGGCCAGGCTTGCTTTTCCGGGGGAGAGCCGCGCCGCCTCCCCGCCCCTTCCCCGCTCTCCAGGTCCGGCGACAACAGGGTACAGCTGTGTACCGGGGCCCCCCTAAAGTCGGGGGCCCGGTACAGATGTACCCGTAGTACCCCCCTGTCGCTGGCCCTGATTGCTTGAAATATTTAAAAGACATGGTGAACAAAGCATATATGACTACTTGTTAGGTACAATCCCACCCATTGCAGGGCGTGAATTAAATCAAATAATATGAGAAGTGAATAAGGTATTTATTTATTTTTTTAAATAAGAAATTGCATAAATCCCAGAAAACTGACTGCATCGCCTCTTGGTAGATACTAAGGCATGGCTCCATATATTCTCTCTCTCTCTCACCTACTTAGACCCCAGTTTAGTAAAGTTAGATACATGCTTAAGGTTAGATATATGATTCAATATCTTGCTGATTTAGGGTTTTAGTCCCTGCTATATCTTCATGTTCATGAATTATTTTAAATGCCAAGTTTAACCCATATACTTTGCCAGCACATTCATGTAAATTTAATGCTATAGGGACAAAAATTGTTAGTGTGTTGTAATGAAATTGAGGACAGTTCAAAATTACTTAAGTTTGTAGTGGCATGTTTTTCCTGCTATGTAAACTTTCACAGCTAAGGGAAGCACAGGATTCACTACAAGATATAATGTAATCTTTCTGCCTGATGTTGTCAGTAGCAAAGAACATCAGATTCAAATAGTTACCCTCTTAAAACTAAAAGGCCACCAGCTGGAGCTCAATCCCAGAATTTCTGGAATCATTAATTTAATCAATCATTAAATGCCTTCTCCCTACATAACCTTAATAGACAATATTTTTCTATTTGCAAGCACTGAGTCTGTGTATGAAACAAGGATAACTTTATTAGGGGGAAAGGGAACACAAAATTAGCTAGGAAGAGTATAGCAATAATATAGCTAAATGAGTGATAAACTTTGGCAGTACTCCATTAATTGGTTCCCTACTAGCCCACTCGTGAACATCCAATAGGCAAATGTCCCTTTACCACATCACTTCTCCCTTCCCCATCTGCTAAACCTCACTCACTGTTTGGCATCAATGGGTAGTGTGGTCCGTGTCTTGACGTGTTCTCTGGGAGGCTGTCCAGGCCCTTTGAGAAGTGCTATCTGGTCCTTCTTGAGGCTCCTCCACCTAATCCAACTACAGTGATTTCAGCTTGTGTGTCTGAGTTGGAAACACCTCACCAGTGTTTGCTCAGGTCTGCTGATATCCTCCATGGCATCAGCAAAGTACCTTGTCTGCATTACACCCCATCCAGGAGCTGCTTCTATATCCTCTCTTATCATGAAGTCTCAGACTCGTAGACTTTAAGGTCAGAAGGGACCATTATCAGCATTTAGTCTGACCTCCTGCAATGCAGGCCACAGAATTTTACCCACCCATTCTTGCAATATACCTCACCTATATCTGAACTATTGAAGTCCACAAATCTTGGTTTAAGGACTTCAAAGTACAGAGAATCCTCCAGCAAGTGACCCATGCCCCCTGCTGCAGAGGAAGGCAAAAAACCTCCAGGGACTCTGCCAATTTGCCCTGGAGGAAAATTCCTTCCTGACCCCAAATATGGCGATCAGCTGAACCCTGAGCATGTGGGCAAGACTCACCAGCCAGACACCTAGGAAAGAATTCTCTGTACTATCTTAGATCCCATCCCCTCCAACTTTCCATCATATACCACCAGGCCCCTCTATTACCATAGTCAAAGATCAATTGCCAAAATTATGTTTTCCCATCACACCATCTCCTCCATAAACTTATCAAGCTTCATCTTGAAGCCAGCTAGGTCTTCCTGCCCCCACTGCTTCCCTTGGAAGCCTGTTCCAGAATTTTACTCCTCTAACGGTTATAAACCTTAGTCTAATTTAGAGTCTAAACTTACTGTTGACCAGTTTATATCCATTTGTTCTTGTGGCCACATTAGTACCGAACTTAAGTAATTCTTCTCCCTCCCTGGTATTTTATCCCTCGGATGTATTTGTAGAGAGTAATCATAGCTCCCCTCAGCCTTCTTTTGGATAGGCTACACAGGCCCAGCTCCCTGAGTCTCTCCTCATAAGACAGGTGTTCCATTCCTCGGATCATCCTAGTAGCCCTTCTCTGCACCTGTTTTAGTTTGAATTCATCCTTCTTAAACATGGGAGACCAGAACTGCACACAGTATTCCAGATGAGGTCTCACCAGTGCCTTATATAATGGTACTAATACTTCCTTATCCCTACTAGAAATACCTCGCCTAATGCAACCTCATTAGCTTTTTTCATGGCCATATCACATTAGCATCTCATAGTCATCTTGTGATTAACTAATACCCCAAGGTCCTTCTCCTCCTCTGTTACTTCCAATTGATGTGTCCCCAGTTTCTAACTAAAATTCTTGTTATTAATCCCTAAGTCCTCAGTCTGTCTTCTCTTATCACAAAGTCCTCTCAACAGCAAAGGATCCTCAGGGTATGTGAACCAATAATTTATGGGACTCTTAAGCAGAGACCTTGCCATAAAGCAGGAATCCTTTCCCCCCCATACTTCTCTTAGTTCCACTACCAAACAATTCAGAGTTTGTATCATTATGGGGACTCCGAAAGTGTCACTGGAGGAATTCTGTAGGTGATGCTCTTGCAGTAGCCATACTTCTTACTCTTCACTGACATACTGTGGAGGAGGGAAGGCAGAGAGTTCCTTCCCGTCTGGATTTTCTGTCCATCTGGACTTCTGGTTAAATAGCTTATGCAGATGAAGCAGCTCTGTGACTATTCTTCCCCCATTCACCAACAGAGGGGAGCAGAGAGTTTCCCTATCCTCTATAGCTTCAGGCCACAAGACTTACAAAAATATTAAATTATTAGGTTCTCATTTCATAGAATTATGGAAATGTAGGGTTGGGAGGGACCTCAAGGGATCATGTAGTCCAGTGCCCTGTGCAGAGGCAGAACCAAATACACCTAGACCATTCCTGACAGTTGTTTGTCCAACCTGTTATTAAAAGCTTCCACAATCTCCCTTGCAAGCCTATTCCATAGATTAACTATCCATATAGTTAGGAAGTTTTACCTAATATCCAACCTGCAGCAATTTAAGATGGATTACTTGTCATCCTACCTTCAATGGATATGGAGAACTGATTAGTTCTCTTTATAACTGCCTTTAGCATATTTGAAAACTTGTAATTAATATGCAGTTGAAAGCAATAGTCTGTCTCAAAATTATATACTCAGATAAGACTTTGATATGCTATGATCTCTGTATGGGTAATATTGAGATATATTTCTCTTCATGGTGAAGTACATAATATTCATGACAAGTCTGTAACAGGAAGTGGTGCAGAAATGACCTAGCAGTAATTATCTTAATATTTCAGTCACCTCATGGAGAAAATAGCCTTCAAAGGAGAACTTTTCTACTCACAGATAAAAGTTCCAACCAGCATAAGATCAGTGGATTGTTTACACATCTTTCAGTGACCCATGCATTTAAGTTTCAGTTTTAAAACATTAATAATTCTACACATTTACAATATTCTCCTGACATTAACATTATGGAGTCTGGGTATGAAAACCTCCCGAGTGTGGAACTCCAGCTGGACTCAATAGGAGTGCGGCACCCAGATGACTTGCAGAATGAGGTCCTATCTTCCCTTAAATTACTACAACAGTTTTGCTTGGATGTTAATGTAGAAAGGAAAAATCAGTGTAACATGCTACAAGATACTCATTAAAAACTGAAAAGGAACAATCACATCAAATTTTTACAGCAAGTTTATGTATTCTGCATTCTGTTAGCTACTTCCACAACACAAGATAGCTTTATGAACAGATATTTATTTGAGCCAAATTATACACAGACTACCAGATTATTAATCTGAATTGAAATAATATGGATTGAATTAACTCTTTCCTATTTTCAATTCTTAAATGAAATCCCAGGCAAACTAAGTGTTTATAGAATGCCAATCACCACTGTAGCAAGCTCTAAACAAAGCAAGAGGACAGAAGAATCAAACAGAAGTGGACTCTGCTCTCAACTGGTTTCTAGTCATTGTTTGGGGAGCGGGACAATTGTTTTTGGTTTTTTCCTCCCTTGTTCTCACTATATGCTAAGTTCAGTGCACCGTACAGTCAATATCCATGCTGGACTGGCAATTTTTCAAGACTTCTATGACCTATCAGAGAAGGAGTGTTTTTTTGCTCCCTTTGTCTTGTAATTACTATATTCCTATAACTATAAACCTGAATATATACACTCTGTTCCAGTGAAATACATATTTATAAAAGGCATAATGGAACCCAATGGAACCACTAAGCAGTTTCATAACTGCAACTTTTGTAATTTGCTGTGTGTGTGTGAGAGAGAGAGAATCAGATGGAAAGTGAAGTTGGGAGGAGAGCCCCACAAAGTTAGCCAGCCAGCACTGCCAGTATAGTCTGAGACTAAGTGGATTTAAAACTGTCTATATAAGACCAGCCATCCAGATCTCTGAATCCATCCCTGTCATCTCATTTTGGAATTTTCCCACATGCTTACAGTGGCCCTATAATCCAAATGATTCCCTGAGTTTGGTGGCATCAGGAACAGAAGAGAGAGACTTCGATGTTTAAAGAGGATATCCTGTGACAGATTTGAAACATGGAACCGGTTATAAATTCCCTTTTGCATTTGAACTGAAAGAAAAGGCAAACAGGAGCATTCAAAACAACCTCCTCAATGCATTTCAGAAAGATTTTTCATACCACCCTCATTTCACCGGTTTCTCATTCCCATCTCAAACTCAGCAGTGCTGGTATAGAATGTTCCCCATGTCTCTATTTTTTATTGTCCTTTTGTAGGTCTCCTCTATTTCTACCATCTCTTCTAGTGACAATGTAATCCAGGGATCAGCAACCTTGGTATGCAGCCCCCCAAGGTAAGCACCCTTGGTGGGCCTGGCCTGTTTACCTGCCACGTCCAGCCAATCATGGCTCCCACTGGCAGTGGTTTGCCGCTCTTGGCCAATGGGGGCTGCAGGAAGTGGCTTCCAGCTCTGTGCCGCTTCCCGCAGCCCCCACTGGACCGGAACGGTGAACCATGGCCAGTGGGAACTGCGATCAGTGAAACCTGTGGATGCGGAAGGTAAACAAACTGTCTAGGCCTGCCAAGGGTGCTTACCCTGGGGGGCCATGTGCCAAGGTTGCAAATCCCTGGTGTAATCCATTCTGAATGAAGTATTCAAGGTGAAGCAATGCTGGTTGGGTGGGCCATTTAAAAGGAGGGGGCTGAGATTTTCAGGTAGATGTGCAGCACAACCCTCCCCCTACCCTACCCACCGTGTGGCAATTCTATGGGATGATCCCTTCACCCCTCCCTCTACTGCATGGCTATAATCAGGGATGATCCCTTTGGCCAAATGCAAACAACCCAGCATGAACGGTCTCCTTTGACCGGTCCCTTACAAAAAATTCCATTTCAACCAGGTAACCATTAGTGATATCGCTCTCCTGAGGCTAACACAGAACAATCAAGACCACACGTTGCTTGTATGCGACAAAAACCCAGGACTATTCGCTGCCATGCTTTGTGTTGCTATGATTCCAGACTACTTGCTACTGGCTTGGCATGGAGGACTGAATAAGACAGCCCTCCCCAGAAACCTTCTGCAAAGGTTTTCAGAACACCTCCAGGAGAGCTTCATGGAGATGTCCATGGAGGATTCCCGCTCCATCCCCAAATACATTATCAGCCTTGTCCAGTAGTTGTACTCACCACATGCATCTCAAATCTTCAGGGTAAATCAAACAAACACAATTGCTTTTATATCCTGTAGTGTGTTTACAAAAAGTGCCCTCACCAGAGATGCCTTCTCTGGCTTCAGTGTCCAGGAAGCCGCCTTGGGAGGATACTGGCTCTAGGGTGATGAAAAGGTCCTGGCTGCCGGGGAGAATGGATTCTCCACTTACCTGCTGTGCATTCTCCTCCTCCTCCACAAAATCCTCTTCCCTGTTGTGTGAGACTCCCCCATTGCAGCTGTCCATGGACCGTGGTGAAGTAGTGGTAGGGTCCCGCACTCAAATGGCATACAGATGATCATAGAAGTGGCTCGTATGGGGCTCTGACCCAGAATGACCATTTGCTTCCTTTGCCTTTTGGTAGGCTTGCCTGAGCTCCTTAACTTTCATGTGGCACTGCTGTGTGTCCCTGTTGTAGTCTCTCTCCACCATGCCCTGTACAATTTTGTCATATATATATGAGCATTTCTCCTTTTGGATTGGATTGGATTCAGCCTGCACAAATTCTTCTCCTCATACATCAATCAGATCCAGTCTCTCTCATTCGATCCATGCTGGAGTTCATTTGTGATTCTGGGATTGCATAATCACCTGTGCTGATGAGCTCGCCATGCTGACCAAACAGGAAATGAAATTCAAAAGTTCCTGGGGCTTTTCATGTGTACCTGGCTAGTGCATCTGAGTCGAAAGTGCTGCCCAGAGCAGTCACATTGGAGCACTCTGGGATAGCTCCTGGAGACCAATACCATTTAATTGCATCTACATTACCCCAAATTTGACGCAGCAAGGTTGATTTTAGTGCTAATCCCCTTTGCCAACAAGGAGTACAGCAATCGATTTTAAGAGTCCTTTAGGTCAATGGAACCTTGGTTGTGTAGACACTATGGGCTTGTCTTCACTATGGGGGGGAATCGACTGCAGATAGCTGAAGTTTGCGTATCTCCAGCCAACTTACCTGCTGTCCTCACCACGGCGGCAGTCAGCAGCGCGCTCCCCCATCGACTCCAGCTCGTGCCTCTCGGCAAGCTGGAGTTCCAGAGTCGACGGGGGCAGCGCAGGCGATTTCTCGTGTCTTCACAAGATATGAGAAATCAATCACTGACAAATCGATTGCTACCCGCCGATCCAGCAGGTAGTGAAGACAAGCCCATTGAGTAGAAAATTGATGCAACACAGCTAAAATCAACCTAACCTCAGTCTAGACCAGGGCTAAGAAAGGTGTAGTGCAAGTAACCTACATAGCTTGTCCAGAGCACTATGGAAAGGGAAGAAAGATGAACATTAGAGGGACCTCTGCAAGAGGCTTCAGCAATAGAGCGGTCACCTGGGGGCTTCTGCCAAGCTGTGGAAAGGGGAGAGATCTTTAAAATCCAAGCAACTGGAGGAACTGGCAGAAGAACTAAAACAATAAGTTCATTTCAGTAGACTGCAGCCTTAGTTAATTGATCCATTGCTCCTGTTTATTTTGGGGCTGTAATGTTAAATAGTGTTTGATTTGTACTCTAGAAAGAACAAATACAGGCAGTTTGTCCAATGTTCTCCTCTCTGATTTTTTTGGAAGCAAGAAAGGAGGCTCTGCAAATTTGTGTTTCTCAATTTCTATAGTGTATTGTGCTGTTTCTAGGAAAGTCTGTGGGGCAGGGATGTTATTTTATTAATTCTTAGAGTGCCCCAAGACATGGCACAGAGCCCCAGACAGAATACAATTTCATACCCTGCTGCTTTTGTATGCAAGTGACAATAAAATGCCTTTGAGAGAGGCACAGACCTGAGTTTTTCTGAAAATATATAACAAAAATCTTACATCATAAATATACTTCAGTTATATAAAACCAGCATTATAAGAATGGGTTTTAAACAGCCTCCCCTGGAGAATAAGGAACAATTTCACAAGTTGTAACAGATGATTTTTCATGTCCACAGAAACAGAAGATGTTTCCTTAGGAACTTCTAATGCTGAATGAAATATAGAAAATGCAGGGACAAAACTACTTCAGGCAATCAGTACCTTGCAGTAAGAGCTGATCACTTCAATTACCTATCTTATTTTCACACACATAGCACTGTGTTAACAGCTGCAAAAGCCAGGGTCACATCTGCAGCAGTCTGGGATGTAATGGGATCATTTGATTCTTTTAATAAAAGTACATGGTGAAGAATGCTTCTGATTTTTTCATTCATCTAAATAAACCATCTCTTCTCTCTGAGAATGGCACCTGTAGAGAGTTACTGTGCTACCTTACCAAAGGTCAGCAGTGCTAAAAGGATAAAAATTCTATTACTGCATCTTCCAACTTCATAAGTTGGCGACATTTAATTAACACCATAACACTGTCCTGGCATCATCATAATTTAACTTGTGTATTATTTACAGTATTAAAAATAACTTGTTACTTTTATGAGCAAATTGTGCGTTCTCAAAAGACTTTTCTATTCATTGGGCACAAGCTCCTTAGAGGCAGCGATAACTGCCAAATGACTCATTTAGCGTCTATGTAACTGTTAAAGTTTAGTGAGAAAGAGAAGAGTAAGAATGTCAGGCACTTGTCACTCAAGACATAATTGGTACTAGAGTTAAAATCGAGTGGCTTAAGTAAGCTACATCCATGCTGTTGGAAGATAGCCTTGCAAGTACTTTATGGAAACTTTAAACATGACTAAAACAATTGCTGAAATGATTTTCAGCAGAGAAACAAAGTCATTGTATATCTGTGTGCACGTGCCTGTGCACACACACACACACACACACACTTTGAGATGACCAGTAGATTACAATCCAGCAGGAGTTCAGTGAACTCGCAGGTATGGAAGGAAATTGCTATTAATCAAGTGCAGTGAGCATGCAGGCTTGAGGCCAATAAAAGAAAAATCACTTTAATGGTCAAAGCAGATGTTGCTAAACTCATTGCAAAAGTTAGATGGGCTGATGGCCAAGGGTTGCATGAGTGATGTTGAACTGACCTGTGTATAGATAAAGTAAAGAAGTTTTTTTAAAAAATGGAGTTGTGTGCAATAAGTACTGGTATTGAAGCTGGATTTGTTAGAGTGACTGGAAGAAATACAATGCTCACTCCCTCCAATACTCATGTCTTCCATCTCATTAAAGTACTTATTACTAATGACAAACATCTAGTGAATTAGCTGAACACAGTTAGTCAGACTGCCCCATCTCCCAAAATTTATACATGTTCTTCCTCAGTAGCATCTCTTCAATAGTATTTATGGGAAATTTCTACAAACCAGCTCCGCTGCTGCTATAAATTGGCATTGTTCCATCGACTTGGATGGGGCTGTGCGGATTTACACCCAGCTGAGAATCTGCTCCAGAGTGTTCATGAAATATGTGCCTTCTAGTATTGGGGTTGTTTTTTCCTGACACTGAAGTGTAGACTGCAGCCTATATAAAGCCAAAAGCCAGAGGACTGACACGGTATTTTGTTAAAGACACAATTTGCCTAGAAGTTAAAAAAGCCCAAATACTTCCACAACATTTTCCCCATTCCACAGTTAAGCTGCAGTGATCGCTCCCTACCAAAAAGTGTTCAACTGCGTACAAAATGGAACTACCTCTTGACAATCTGGCCTCAGCTGTCTGCCAACTTGACTATTTATCCTATGCTAACAAAGCTGAAGGTTTTGTAAATGGTATATAGATTGCAAGTGTGTAAAAAATGCTTCGCATTACTTTAGCTTAAGTTCAGTATGTAGCAATTGAAAATAAGAAATAGGTTTGCCTGCAGTAGCCTTTTTCCTGATCTTGAAAGGAGGACTGTAAACCTAATAAACTAGTCAGACTTCTATATAATTATAGCCAAAATCTTCAACCTGGCTGCCTCAGATTAGGCTCTCTAGTCAATATTTAGGCACCTATTATCTTACCATGGATATAATCATACGGAGACCATGTTAGGACACTATTAAAGCTGATAATGTTTTAAACTGAAGTTAGGAAATTCAGAGTTAAGATTCCCAGACTAACATATATGCAAGTACTACAAAATGCTACTTAAAAGCAGCCACAGTTCTAGGAAAAGGTGCAGTCCCTTTTCCATTATGACAAAGACTGTCACATTGCCCAGTATTGTGCAACTATAATGAAAGGCTTTATTGTAATGTACAAGGACAGACTTTTTGTACAATTGAAATCTCAACCTTACGGGGTTCATTTAATTAAAAAAGTACACATAAGTAAGAGTTGGCAGGGAGACCAACGAGAAAAGGTTCCATCAAAGAAATTGTGCCTTGGATGAAATATTTTGCACCAAAAAGTGTGCATGTGTCCTCCACTTTGCCGTACTTGTACATCCCCCACTAAAATACCACGCAGGATTAATCTTGCAAGAGACCCCTGGCTGAAGAGTAGTGATGTTGGATTCACTAAGCAGAGCTAAACACCTGCAGAGTTTGATTATATATTTAATGAAAACAGTACATTCTTCAACAAAAACAAAAATATAAAAATCAGCTTGGTTTTCTCAAAGTCAAACAAACCTAATCGCATAAAAACAGAGGATAAAAGTTCTTAAAGATGTGCTTCTTTCCAGGATACAGAGAATTTCTACAGTATTAGATTGTATTAAAAACCCTTCACACAAGTGGACTTACTATGATTATCAGGAACCTCACCAACTACTGAAAACAAAGTAAGTTTGAAGTTTTAATTTTTTAATATATGTTCTCCAAGTGGAAAAAGAAATGAATAATTTTCTTACTGAAGAACTGAAAACTAAAACTGAGCTGCAATTAAAGGCTATTTGGGTTTTATTCAAATTTCTTCAGGGAAGTGTCACTTCTGTGCAGTCACCAAGCTTGGGAAGTTTTAGCCCACAAAAAATTTGAAAAAGTCAGTGACTGAAAATAGGACTTTAGAACAGAACTAACTATAGCATTGCAGCTACATTGCTAAGTGCTAAAGGATTTCATTCAGGCATTGGATACTGTAGTCAATGTTACATTCACATTTGGCCACTTTCCTTCTTAAAAGTTCCTTTATTATAGGTTTGAAAACAGGCTAGTTTGAATTCTTTTTACTGTTAAAACAAACTGCTGTTGCTCTAACTTACATAGACATTTCAGTGTGGACAACGCAGACTTTCACAAGCATTAGTTCTTATTGTTTGAACTGGCTCTTCAGCAGCTGTTAAAACATGCTGCAAGATATCAGAGTCGCTCTAATTAACTTCCTGCTTTACCAGTACTTCAAAGTATTTCTGAAAGATTTTTTTATTTAAACAGTATTTTTGTAGTAAATTTGAAAAAATAGTTGCAGACTTGTTTATCCAAGACTTTTAAAATAATATATATTTAGAATTCCCAAATTATCATTTTCATTTAAAATAAGGTCAACAGTATATTTTCCTAATGAATTTCCTGGCTCTTTGGCACTGTCTATATTTTAAAAAGTACACCAGTAAAAACTGGAATGAAAGAGAGATCTACTTAAACTTGTGCAAACCATAATGCAGACACACTTAAGCCACCTTAATCCTGCTCTATATAAATGTAGGTCAGGTCTAAATTACCAGCAAGGGTTAAACCTGTTTAAGCAAGTCTACACAAAGGCCTGGTCGACTTTACCAGGGCGTCCTCACAGCAGCAAGTCGACTGCTGCCACTCCCAGTCAACTCCACTTCTGCCTCTCACGGCAGTGAAGTTCCAGAGTTGACAGGAAGAGTGCTCAGGGATCAATTTATTGCGTCTATAATAGCCATGATAAATCAATCCCCGATGGATCGATCATTACCTGCTGATCCGGCAGGTAGTGTAGATGTACCCTAAGGGCAAGGCTACACTTGAAACTTCAAGAATCAGAGAGGTGGCTGTGTTAGTCTGGAATAGCAGAAGAGCGCTGTTGCGGGAATGCTCCCATGGCAGTGCTTTGAAGTGCCAGTGTGGTCATGCGTGAGCACTGGCAGAGAGGTCTCCCAGTGCTCCTGGTAATCCACCTCCACGAGGGGATTAGCTCTGAGAGCTGACAGCCCAGCTCCCAGTGCTCTGAGCCTGTCACACCGCTTCAAAGTGTTCAAACTTGCTGCGCTCGGGGGGGTGTATGTGTGATTTTTTACCCCCCGAGCCAGTAAGTTAGAGCGCTATAAAATGAAAGTGTAGCCAAGCCCCCAAAGTGTACACTGTTTAAGTGGATCAATGTTTTTTTAGATAGATTGAGTTAAGGTGGTGGTCTTTGCTTGAACAAACATGGCCTTATTAGGTGTGTCTAGACTGCAAAGAAAAACCCTCAACACTGAGTCTCAGAGCCTGGGTTAATTGACTCAGGGCTGTGGGGCTAAAAATAGCAGCATAGTCCTCAGGAGGGAGCCAGGGCTCTGAAACCTGGTGGTGGGGGAAAGGTATCAAGAGCATGAGCCCAAATATAGACATCACTGTTTTGAGTCCCACAGCCAGAGCCCCATAGGCCCAAGAAGTCAACTGCCCCAGGCTCGGAGACTCAGCACTGAGTTTTTCTTTGCAGTGTAGATGTGTTTTGACAACATACCAGCCTTCACTATTCTTTAAAGGGTAAGACAGAGACAACACACAAAACAGCAAGGTTATTTCCTTGTGGAAAGCAATTTGTTATCTGTTGGGTTTGATATTAATGCCCGCTTTTTGATTAAAAAAAATAAGTGGAATCAGCCTGGTGGCTTTTCTGCAGCCATTCAGAATCTGAGAGTCTTGATTCCTAGTTTTGGTCTTTAGTTGCCCAGGCTGCATGGGCTGTGAATATTGCAATGGCTGGAAGATCACAGTGAAATCCACTCACTATCAAACTCATTGACTTCATTAGGGCCAGGATTTCACCCTGAACTTCAGTAAATGAGGATTACACCGTCCTAGAAGTCAATAGGAGTTTTGATATCAATTTAAATGGAGCCAGGATTTGACCTAGGTGCCTCAGAACTGTGATTGTGACAACTCTAACACAGCACTGAAGGGATCTGAATGTCCTACACTCCCAACCCAGTCTCCGTCTACTTCATTGTTGACTGGGACAGTGGTCTCCTGAGGGGAGAAAGGGTGGAGCTAAAGTGAGTTTTAGGCTCAGGAGGAAGGAGCAGAAAAGTGTTCCGAGCACTTCGCTGCCTAGTGAAATAATCAACTTGGGACCATTTTCAGGAACAGAAATCCACAAAAAAAAAATCATTAGCTTAAGGGAAAGGTAGTGGTTCCAGTTTTCCTAACCATAACTTAAGCCTTCCTTCATAGTGACTTGACATTAATTGAAGTGAATCTTTTTACAGGGAAATATTACAGCCCAAACTCCAACAATACAATCCTATTTGTACTAGCTGTCAAAGTCCAGCCCTGTGTCTCAAATGAAGATACATGTTTAACAGGATATTTGATCAAAATGGTAGTGAAAGTTCACTGAGTTAATTGTACCCTTCGCTGCTGTCCTAATTTTTCATGTGGCAGTAAAAGGCAGACTTCTTGTTTTTTTTAAGCAGCGTATATTAAATAAGTCATTGTTTGTTAAAAATGAGCTTAGTGGGACAACTGAAGTTTACCACATTGTGCTCACCCTCTGGATACGAATACCAAGAGCCAGATTCCAGGCTGAAACTGGCTATTTAACAGATAAGTTGCCAACTTTAAAATCACTCCCGGGGCTTCTCATTTTGGTGGTTGATCGTTTCTTTGCTCACTGGGGACTTCCTCGTTTTCCTAAATGACGCTCTCCTTTGATCTATAGTACAGTCTTTGGGTCTTGAGACACATGCTCATGCATGTATCCATTTGTTTTTATCTTTTCTGGTCAAAAAAGGAATTTTCTCACACACCCAAATCTGCCTCCACTACAAACCCTCATGCCAGTGTTCCCTTGATCATCCCACTTGATTAATGAATGTATTTTCTCAGACTTGAGTATGCAGTAGAACTTTAATGACACTCATGCATATGTTTGGAATGGTTACATTTGTTAGGCCTGTCTCAGTCTCCCAAATACACTAGTAAAATCTACACACAAACTCTTGCTTTGCTTTCATTTTTTTTCAAAAAAATGGCAAGGCCAAAAATAGAACATTTTCCATTCGAGAAAAAAGCAACATCCATGGGAATTTGGGCAATGATGCTGGCCTGTCCAGAGAGTTTGACAGACACTCCTACAAGCTTACAAAATCATATTTGCTTAGTGTAATTGAAATGGTGAATGTCCCTATTTTAATTTGCGGCCAAACTAAATTATATGACACACTAATCGCTGCATGGAATTCGGAGGAACAATATTATGTGCCATCCCCGTGTCCTTCTCAACACCGGGGAAAGTGTTATTGCTATAAAGACATTTCTTCTAAAATCAGATGCTGCAAGTCATGTAGAGCCCAAGCCCTGTATTCTGTCTGTGAGTAATACAATTTGCACGGATATCTTTCAATGGATTTTTAGACAGTTATAGAGCATCCTGCCAGGAATCAAGGAAATTCTTCACATTGCAATATATATAGTATTATGGTCATGATAATGAATTGTCATACAAGACAGAAAAGGTTCCTTTTGTGCACAAAGGCTTTTTTGTTGTTGGTTTGTTTCTTAAGTTACATAAACATTTCAGAAATCCATACACCATTTAATTGCTGGCCTACTCAATACTGTAGTCTGCAGTAATTTGCCAAATTAAGTGTAATCAATATGACTGGTGTAAATCCGCTGAGCGGTATCCACGAAGGGCAGCAGCTTAATTAAAATCAATTTAAAAACTGATTTTAGTTAAATTTGTGCAAATAGTGTGTACACAAAAGGAATAAAAATTTCCCAAGTACCAAAAAGTTACTGAAGCCTGATTTGCATTTTCAAAAGTGATTTAGACAGCAAGTAACTTAAGTCCCATTGACTTTTATCTAGGCTGCTAATTGCATGTATTACTCTAGAAAATGGAACTTAGGTGCTTTTGAAAATGTTAACAAAGTTCTCAAATTACTAAACAAATAAGAATGAAATATATATATATATAAAAAAAGAGATGGACTATATGCAACATAGATTCTAATCTTTGGGCAAGCCACGGTGATGGCAAATATTCAACTTCCTTATACAACACCCCCCAACAGCACAGACAACATAGAACTATGTGGTAATTTGTACAAAGATTTGAATTTGGAGTAAGACTCAGAGGAACTGAGGAAGGAGAAAGATTTCTTTAAACAAAAGTTAATATGAAAAAGAATTGTCAAGAATGTGGATGTAACAAACCCTACAGCTTAAAAAACAAAAAGGGGCATACGGTGTTTGTAGACAAAGCATTAACAGCTGGTAGCTACAAAGATTAATTTTATAGGGAAGGAAATATTGGATATGGATATAGATCTCATTTAAGTATCATGGCTAGCACCATCCCACTATTTTCTTGCATATTATCCCTACAGAGCTTGTGGGAAAGGCGTTTCAATATTACACTTTGGAGGTAAAGAAACTGAAGTTCCTTTTCATTTACTTTTAAACTGGTTGCAGTTCCCATTATAGACAGCAAAACAAATATCAAGCAATGAAAATCTGAATAAAATATTAAAGAATTCCAACACAGCTCTTTCTCCACCTGTTTTTGCAGTGAACATCTGGAAACACTGGCAAAAGTACTTGGCTGCTGGATGGAATACCAGGTTCAATACAAGCCCTATAGACTTGGTCTCCTGCATGAGGTGTTTCCCCTAAATTGCATGACTCTCTCTCAAGTGTCAGGATTAGCCAGTCCCATCAATTTGGTGTACCTCTTTATTTCTTGTCCACTTATATAATGAATTTTCATATAGTCTGTTGCTGCTGTATAAAAATTTGACAACATAGCCCAAGATCAAGAACATGTTTAGTATGAATAAAACAATATTAACCCAAATGTATCAGTTGGGGAAGCAGAAAACTCACTGCCAATGGGGCAATAGTGAGGAAGAACAAACTGAACATTTATACAGAGCATAAATCTGGGCTCCTTAACAGCAAAATAGCAAAAAAAATTGTGTAAGGGGAAGAAAATAAACAGTAAACTTACCATAATACTTCAGTGATGTACACTTTTCAGATAGCTGTCACCGTGGGGTTAATGTATCTTGAGAAGTTCGTTATCCTGTTTGAATGGGCTTAATTTTATTGCAATGTCTCCCTTGCTTCTGCATTTAAATTTAAGACAGCTGAATCTTGCACATCAAAAAGTCCTCTGAGACATATTCAGAGTGTTTCTATTCTACATTCTAGGGCAATGTGCAACCATTATATTAATGGCACCAGACTAAAAAGCGAGAAATTGAGGCCTGCATACTAATATTTACCTTGGAGCATAAGCATGGAAGTTTTAGCACAGACTTTTCTGTAATTATGCTATGTTGAAAAAGCACCAGTGAACTTCAGACTGAC
Organism: Sternotherus odoratus; assembly: GCA_032164245.1. Classification (NCBI taxonomy): domain Eukaryota; kingdom Metazoa; phylum Chordata; order Testudines; family Kinosternidae; genus Sternotherus; species Sternotherus odoratus. The sequence goes on along the minus strand of JAVMKO010000005.1, from coordinate 78,129,463 downwards.
ACTTTCCTCGGTATCACATTGCGGAGGGGAGGGGGGGCGGGAAGAGAGGAGGGTGCTCCAATGTTAAGAACATAGAGCAGCCATTCTGGGTCAGACCAAAAGTCCACCTAGCCCAGTATCCTTTCATCAGATGCCAGGTGCCCCAGAGGGAATCAACAGAACAGGTAATTATCAAGTAATCCATCCCGTCGTCCATTCCTTGCTTCCGGCAAACAGAAGCTAGGGACACTATCCTTGTCCATCCTGGCTAATAGCCATTGATAGACTTATCCTCCATGAACTCATCTAGTTGTTTTTTGAACCCCGTTATTGTGTTAGCCTTCACAATATCCTCTTGCAAGGAGTGCCACAGGTTGACTGTGCATTGTGTAAAAAAATACTTCCTTTTGTTTCTCTTAAACCTGCTGCCTATTAATTTCATTTGTGACCTCTAGTTTTTGTGTTGAGTAAATAACACTTCCTTATTTATGTTCTCCACACCAGTCATGATTTTATAGACCTCATCATATCCCCCCTTAGTTGACTTTTCCAAGCTGAAAAGTCAAAGTCGTCTTAATCTCCTCATACAGAAGCTGTTCCATACCCCAATCATTTTTGTTGCCCTTTTCTGAACCTTTTCCAATTCCAATACATCTTTTTTGAGATGGAGCAACCACATCTGCACACAATATTCAAGATGTGGGCATACCCTGGATTTATAGAGAGTCAATATAATATTTTCTGTCTTATTTTCTATCCCTTTCTTAATGATTCCCAACAATCTGTTCACTTTTTTGACTGCTCCTAAACAGTGAACTATCCAGAGACTCCAAGTTCTCTTTCTCAAGTGGTAAGCCTAATTTAGACTCCATCATTTTATATGGATACTTGGGGTTGTTTTCTCCAATGTGAATTACTTGGCATTTATCAACATTGAATTTCACCTGCGATTGTGCTGTCCAGTCACCTAGTTTTGACAGATCCTTTTGTCGCTCTTCACAGTCTTCTTTGGACTTATCTTGAATAGTTTTGTATCACCTGCAAATTTTGCCATCTCACTGTTTACCCCTTTTTCCAGATCATTTGAATATGTTGAGCAAGACTGGCCCCAGTTCAGACCCCTGTGGGATACTTCTCTCCATTCTGAATACTGACCATTCATTCCTACTCTTTGTTTCTTATCTTTTAACCAGTTACTGACCCATGAGAGGACTTTCCTACTTATCCCATGACAGCTCACTTTGCTTAAGAGCCTTTGATGAGGGACCTTGTCAAAGGCTTTCTGAAAATCTAAGTATACCATATCCACTGGATCCCCCTTTTCCACATGCCTGTTGACCCCCTCAAAGAATTCTAGTAGATTGGTGAAACATGATTTCCCTTTACAAAAACCATGGTGACTCTTCCCCAACAAATTATGTTAATCTAAGTGTCTGACCATTCTGTTCTTTAGTATAGTTTTAGCCAGTTTGCCTGGTACTGAAGTCAGATTTACCAGTCTAATTGCCAGGATCACCTTTGAGGTGTTTTTTAAAAATTGGCATCACATTAGCTATCCTCCAGTCATTTGGTACAGAAGCTGATTTAAATTATAGGTTACAAACTAGAGTTAGTGGTTCTGCAATTTCACATTTGAATTCCTTCAGAGCTCCTAGGAGAAAGCCATCTGGTCCTGGTGACTTGTTTAGTTTATCAATTTGTTCCAAAACCTCCTGTGACAACACACTTATCTGGGACAGTTCCTCAGATTTGTCACCTAAGAAGAATGGCTCAGATTTGGGATTCTCCCTCTCGTCCTTAGCCATGAAGATCACTGCAAAGAATTCATGTGGTTTCTCCATAATAGCCTTATCACCCTTTGAGTGCATCCTGGCTGGGATGATTTAGTTGGGGATTGGTCCTGCTTTGAGGAGGGGTTGGATTAGATGACCTCCCTGATATTCTATGATTTAGCATCTCGATTGTCCACTGGCCCCACTGGTTGTTTAGCAGCTTTCTACTTTTGATGTACTTAAAGATTTGCTGTTACTTCTTGAATCTTTGGCTAGCTTTTCTTCAAATTCTTTTTTGGCCTTCCTAATTATATTTTCACACTTCATTTGCCAGAGTTTATGCTTTTTTCAATTTTCCTCACTAGGATTTAACTTCCACTTTTTAAAGGATGCCTTTTTGTTTCTCCCTGCTTCTTTTACTTTGTTGTTTAGCCACAGCGTCACTTTTTTGGTTGTTTTTTTTTTAATTTGAGGTATATATTTATGTTAAGTCTCCATAAAGGTGTCTAAAAAAAGTTTCCATGCAAATTGCAGGGATTTCACTTTTGGCACTGTGCCTTTTAATTTGTTTAATGTCCTCATTTTTTGTGTAGCTCCCTTTCTGAAATTAAATGCTACAGTGTTTTCCCTGCCACAGTAATGTTAAACAATTATATTATAGTCACTATTATAGCTGGACCACTTGGTAGTCACCTCTTGGACTGTATCCCACACTGCACTTAGGCCTAAATCAATTGCCTTTCCTCTCGTAGATTCCAGGACTAGCTACTTCAAGAAAGAGTCATTTAAAGTGTCAAGAAACTCTCTTTGTATCATGTCCTAAGGTGACTCAGTCAATATAGGGATAAGTTGAAATCCCCCATTATTGAGTTTATTTTTATAGCCTTTCTAATCTCCTTGAGCATTTCACAATCACTATCACCATCCTGGTCAGGATATCCCTACTGCTATATTCTTATTATTAGAGCATTGAATTACTATCCATAGTAAATCTATGGTACAGTTTGCTACATTTAATTTTTATACTTCATTCGATTCTACCCTGTCTTTCACATCTAATATCACCCCCTCTTCCAATAGATTTTGTATCCTGGTATTCATGTCCCATTGATTATCCTCATTCCATCAAGTTTCTCTGATGCCTTTTATATCAATATCCTCATTTAATAAAAGGCACTCTAGTTCACCCATATTAAAAGACTTCTAGCATTTGTATACAAGCACTTCAAAAATTTGCCACTTATTAGCTGTCTGCCCTTACATGATATCATTGAATGGGACTCTTTCCTTTGACTGGTTTAAGATTAGCAGCCGTGTTAGTCTGTATCTGTAAATAAGACGAGGAAGACTTTGTAGCACCTTGGAGACTAACCAGTTTATTTCAGCATAAGCTTTCATGGGCTATAGCCCACTTCATTGGATGCATAGAATGGAACAGAAGTAAGTGCCAGCAATCTGGTTCCATTTTTGTTGAGGTGGAGCCTATTGTTCTTGTATAGGTATCCTCAGGTGCAGAGGATACCATGACAGCATTTGGGAGGAGGACCCCAACTATGAGACCATTTCCCTCCGCTCCAGTTGAATGTTCTCCTTCTCTGAGACTTTAATCCTCCTCAACAGCACAGAGGCTATCAGACCCAGGGGGGACCATTCTACTGTGTCTCAAAGTCTCACCTATGTAGCTCTGTCTCCCTTAGTTCCTCCAGTTCAGTTACTCGTTTCCAAAGCCCATATATGGTCTCAGAGGACAGGAGCGCCTTTCCAACACAGGTGCTGTATTGGGTGCAATACGCTGGATAACCCCTACCCTGTTGCTAGACTTCTGCCTGCATTCTCTTTTTACTCCTGCAGCTTGTTACTTTGTTGATGTTTAGTTTTTATCAAGGGGTGTTTTTGGCTTTAAGTTTAAAGAATGTTAAGTGTATCTAACCTCCACTCTCACACTCCCTCCAAACTCCCCCACAAACCTCCCATTAACCGTGCTGTATCTCCTTCAAACATGTCCTTCAATCTGCTTTCTACACATTTGTATCTGAAGTGCTTAAAAGTTTATGATTTTTTTGTGTGTAAAGAACTAGATTCAGTCCATAATCAAATGGGGGAGGAGCGGAGAGAACAGAAAATACACTCAGACTCAGTTTTTTAAAATCACAGGCATGCCAAACTTCCTTCAATTTACTGACCTGTTTTTCTGACTGCCATTAGAGGGTCAGATGAATTAGGAGGGTCCTAGTGCAATGTGTTCAAAAGAAGATGGGTTGTGCTTCTGAAAACACATTTAACCATTTTCTCCAACTTCACGTAAGAGATGAGGAGAAAATTTGTTTTAGTAGAAAAGATGAGCAGAAAACCTTTAAAAGACTAGCCCCATAAAAACATCCAGACAATGGTGGTGCAAGCAGAGCAGTATTAGTCTTAGTTTTGTGCAGATTAACTCAATACACCAGGACGATTATTTTCTGCCAATGTTGTTATTTATAATGGGTTAGAAAATGTCTCCTCCCAGCCCCAACCTGTTGAAAGCGAGCAACATTTGGGTCATCCCCCCCGTCTCAGTTGTAGAAAGTTTCCCCTGCTGCTTCTTTCTGCAAGTGCTGAGACAGACATGACTTGCATTCATCCAAGATCTGTAGTAGTCCGTTCCTTCCAAATAAAATCTCCAAGCCTTTATTCAACACCTCTAAAATGTTACACAATATATTGGGGGATATCTTCCTCCCTTTCCACCCCAGCTGTAGTTATCACCATCTCATTTTCCCCATTCCTCTCTTTTATTTGCATTCCAACGCCTTCTACACAGCCACACTAAGTCCATTTTGCCATGAGTGTTTCAATTTTTTCTACAAAGAGAAGGTCACAAGTAGTTTATCAAATTTGTTATCGGTAAGTACTTTCATCACTATGTTGTATCTCGTCCAGAAGGGCTTTTAAGTTCTCTCTCCATAATAATTTACATGGAGGAGACATGGGAGAAGATAGATGGCAGCATGGAAGCTTCACTGCAGTCAAGGCTGTACGATTTAAAGAAATCACTCCAGTTTGATTATATACACGCAAACAAATGCATTTAGATAGAGGCACGCTCATCCCTGTGGCAACTCAAAAACCACACTACCATCCACTACATTCTGCCCTGACCTTCTCCTCGATGGGTTATTTTTACTCACCAACTTCAGATTGGGAATTGTTAAAGATTGTAGGTGAGTAATGAAGAATTATTCATAAGTATGTAGTGTGTAAGATAAGGAATGCAAATAAATCAGTTGCTTTTCACCTCTCTCTCCCTTTGCAATTGTAGAACACCTGACCAGCATGTTTAGGTATTACAGGAAGCAGAACAAATTATTAGGCTACCTGAGAGTTATATTAACAAACACAAGTCAAGCACTGAAATTCACATCTCACATTTCCTACATAACCAATCTGCTAGATCATTCTTCTCTGATTCAATTTATAATACACAAAAACAAATGATTTACAGGATGTTATCACTAAAATCTGAGTCAAATTCATCTCTATTCATATAAATAGTATAAAGTAATATTTGTATAATAGTAAGTCAGTTCATAATGTACTCTTTCTATAAACATCAAAAAATAGCAGGTGATTTTAAAATGTTAGTAAGTTATATTTATTTGTAAGCCTCATACTGAAAATTAATAACTTTCATAAATCTATTTATTAGGAAAACCAAACCCAACTTCTTTAGCTGTTTTTTCTAACAGACCACTTAAAGAAATAAAAGCTTCTAGAAATATTACAAATATGAAATAGATCTCCACAAGCATACATCTCCCAAGGTTAAATTGTAAACATGCAAAATTAACAAAAGGATTGCGGTCGCAGATAAATCAAATTGTAGCATACATATACCCTGTATTATTTTCAACACTTAAGCACTACTTAGCATTGGACAAACCAGTTTCTTAAATACAGTAGACTCGATTATCCAGGATAGGGAAAAAATTAATCCTGGTTAATAAAATCCTGGATAATCACCTCCATAGGAAATAAGGGGGGAAGGGGTTGGTTCACCAGCCACCCTGCGCCGTGGGGATGGGGTGTTGGTTCACGGGCTGCCCTGTGCCCTGGTGGAGTTTTTGTGTGCGCGCTTGGGGCAGCAACAAAGCCAGAGGTGGCCCTGTGAGTTGCATGTATTTTTTTGACATCCTGGTTAATCCACATCCTGGTTAATCCAATCCTGGATAATCGAGAGTCTACTATAACTTTATACAGGGAGTGACAAGTTGGGAACTACCCCCATCTTTTAGCTTAAGACATTATTTGAAGTGTACATGTCATGTTATCTTGTGATACTTCATAACAATTTGTATAATTCCCCCTTGGCTCCTGTGACTGTACTTGGCTGGTTCTCTCCTTTTACTAACCACTTCAGCATTTTGTTTAATGGCTCTTCATCCTCCCCCCCCCTTTTCTTGACATCTCTCCAAGCTCTGTCCTCAATCTCCTCCTTCTCCAATTACAACTTCTGTAACATCTACTCCCTTAGTTTCAACCACCACCCTTATGCAAATAATTTCCAAGTCTTCCCCGTTAGCCATACCCATTTCCCCTTTATCTGCTTCTCTCCAGCTGTCTCCCAAACAACTTTACTTGGATGTTTTCCATTATCTCAACCTCAGACTCGCCAAAACTGAACTTATCTGCCCTTCTAAACAGGGCCGGCGACAGGAATTTTGGGGCCCCGTACAGCAGACCGTACGGGCCCCCCCCCCCGGCCGGTCTCCCGCCGCCCGCGTGCCCCCCCGCCCCCGGCCGGTCTCCCGCCGCCCACGGGCCCCCCCCCCCCGGCCGGTCTCCCGCCGCCCGCGTGCCCCCCCGCCCCCGGCCGGTCTCCCGCCGCCCGCGGGGCCCCCCCCCCGGCCGGTCTCCCGCCGCCCGCGGGGCCCCCCCCCGGCCGGTCTCCCGCCGCCCGCGGGGCCCCCCCCCCGGCCGGTCTCCCGCCGCCCGCGGGGCTCCCCCCCCGGCCGGTCTCCCGCCGCCCGCGGGGCTCCCCCCCCGGCCGGTCTCCCGCCGCCCGCGGGGCTCCCCCCCCGGCCGGTCTCCCGCCGCCCGCGGGGCTCCCCCCCCGGCCGGTCTCCCGCCGCCCGCGGGGCCCCCCCCCGGCCGGTCTCCCGCCGCCCGCGGGGCCCCCCCCCGGCCGGTCTCCTACTTACCGTGCCCCCCCCGGCTGGTCTACCGTGCCCCCCCCGGCCAGTCTCCTGCCTCCCGCGGCCCCCCCCCCGGCCGATCTCCAGCGCCCCCCCCGGCCGGTCTCCTGTCTCCCGCCCCCCCCCCCACCAGTCTCCTGCCTCCCGCCCGCCCCCCCGCCAGTCTCCTGCCTCCCGCGCCCCCCCCCGGCCGATCTCCAGTGCCCCCCCCGGCTGATCTCCAGTGCCCCCCCCGGCCGGTCTCCTGCCTCCCGCGCCCCCCGGACGATCTCCTGCCTCCCGCGCCCCCCGGACGATCTCCTGCCTCCCGCGCCCCCCGGACGATCTCCTGCCTCCCGCGCCCCCCGGACGATCTCCTGCCTCCCGCGGGCCCCCCCCCCGGCCGATCTCCCGCAGCCCCCCCGATCTCCCGCGGCCCCCCCCCGCCGGTCTCCTACCTCCAGCGGGCCCCAACCCCGGCATGTGCTGCGGCCGCGTGGTCGGCCGGGAGAAGCAAAGGGGGGCGGGGCTGGCTGCTAGGTGCCGGGGGAGGGGGCTGGTGAGCGCACCTCGCTCACAGCCCCGGCAACAACGGTTACAGCTGTACCGGCCCCAGACTTCAGGGGCCCCCCCCTGAAGTCCGGGGCCCGGTACAGCTGTAACCGTTGTACCACCCTGTCGCCGGCCCTGCTTCTAAACCCTCTCCCTTGTACAGTTCCTCTATGACAGTGGTCAATTCCACTACCCTTCACACAAAGACTCAATTGTCATCTGAATCCCCATATAGTTTCACCTAAGGCCTGTAGCTTCTTCAGTCACCAAACCCATCCTTTTCCTCACTACTCCCATTGCAAAAAATGCTTGTCTGCACTTTGATATTGTTTCCACGGGTGTATCTTTCCTCCGTCTTACTTTTTTCTCAAAATCATCCCTCTCCTGTTTTATCCATGGAAGAAACATCTTTTTTTGACACTGATCAAGTCTCTCGCTTTCTTGAATCTCTTCATTGACTTAAAGTTCTTTACTTGTTCACAGCCCTTCCAAGCCCCACATGATCCTGACTTCTGATAATTTCTTTAAGCAAATTCCCTTACTGCAGTTCAAAAGAATTACTTAGCAAGGTACTAAACAGACCTCTTGAGCAAAGCCTGCATTGTTCAACTTAAGAGTTTCTAAGGGCTAAATTTTGGCCTGTAAGGTGCAATTACCGGAAACTGAGACTGGATGACAGGAGCTGGCTCACTGAATAAATTGCCTTCTTCTCTTCATCACTGGCCACTATCAGAAAACAGGATACAAGGCTAGATGGACCATTGGTTTGACCCAGAATGATCGTTCTTATGTCTGGCTTCCACTAGATTTGATGAGAATCACATGCAACATGACCAAGTGAAGAATTTGGCTTACAGCGGGGAGGATCTTCCCAGAAAGGAAAGGGAAGCCACCACATTTTCACCAGTGGAAGCATACACCAGAGTTGAGAGGAACAAGATCAGTCAAAAATGGAAAAAATCTTTTCTTTGTGCCAGCATAATCCACAAAGAAAAGTGTGCTGCTGAAAAACATGGTCCAGGTTAAATAATTGTGTGTGTTAAGAGCAAACATTAAAGTTAGCGTTCATCTCACTGAACAAATTCAGTACACATGCACACCATTTCCTATTATATTGCCTGCACATCAGCTTGTTTATAGTGCACCAGACATTAACTCAGTCATGTATAGCAGCAGCTTGGACTTGTTTAACCCATACAATCCTGACATTCTCCTGAAGTCATTCTCCAAGAGAAAAATGGAAACGCTGCAAAACATGGAGGGGCAGAAAGGATTTATTCTGAAGGCATTATCCGAAAAATAGAAGACTTAAAATCCAAAAGAGAGAAAATAGAAAGTTACCCTTTGCAGTTATAAAGAAGTATCAAGTGTAAGAGGAAAGCATTGGAAACAAGATAAAGAATGCCCCCAAAATCAGAACATCTACAAACACCACAGAGAGGGAAAGATGTCAAAAAGAGAAGGGAACTTGGACTATAATTCCAGTATCGAGATTTATAATAAAAACGGCTTTGCTTTCGCAGGATATTTTCTGTTACAATAAATAAGGGTTATAGATGAAGGACAGAGAAGGGAGAATGGGGTGTGTCTGATAGGAAAATGAAGGGGAAGTCAGTGTTCAGAAAATTAAAATATTTTCAAGAATCTCACGTTATTTCTAATTTAGCAGATGCTCAAGATCAAAATTAAAAGCCATTTTTGAATATTTGAATAATACAAAATTTCTGATCCATATCAGACCGCGACCCCTCCTGGCAGCCGCCCCAGTCCCGGCCGCGGGCAGTCTGGCTGCCGGCTCCCGGCAGCCGCCCCGGTCCCGGCCGCGGACGGTCTGGCTGCCGGCTCCCGGCAGCCGCCCCGGTCCCGGCCGCGGGTGGTCTGGCTGCCGGCTCCCGGCAGCCGCCCCGATCCCGGCCGCGGGTGGTCTGGCTGCCGGCTCCCGGCAGCCGCCCCGATCCCGGCCGCGGGTGGTCTGGCTGCCGGCTCCCGGCAGCCGCCCCGATCCCGGCCGCGGGTGGTCTGGCTGCCGGCTCCCGGCAGCCGCCCCGATCCCGGCCGCGGGTGGTCTGGCTGCCGGCTCCCGGCAGCCGCCCCGATCCCGGCAGCGGGCGGTCTGGCTGCCGGCTCCCAGCTCCCACCCCGATCCCGGCAGCGGGCGGGCTGGCTGCCGGCTCCCAGCTCCCACCCCGATCCCGGCAGCGGGCGGGCTGGCTGCCGGCTCCCAGCTCCCACCCCGATCCCGGCAGCGGGCGGGCTGGCTGCCGGCTCCCAGCTCCCACCCCGATCCCGGCAGCGGGCGGGCTGGCTGCCGGCTCCCAGCTCCCACCCCGATCCCGGCAGCGGGCGGGCTGGCTGCCGGCTCCCGCCCGGGTCCCAGCAGCGGGCGGGCTGCGGAGCTGCCACCCCGACCCTGTGGCGGGCGGGCTGCTGCTCCGACAGCTCGGTTTTTTTTTTTATTAAATAACAGACTTTTTGATTTAACCGACACCCCCTCACCCGAATTAGTCCGTTAAATGGAGGTTTTACTGTAGAGGTATAGTAATTAGTACCATTTTTGTGTAATTTAAATGGGAAGTTCCACTGGACTGGAACTTCTCTCATTTGGCTGTAAAGTACCTAGCACGCTTCGGCACCATGAAAAAGTTTCTCACTTGATATTTAAGTTTGTGCATGTCTTATTCCAATCCAGTCAGTGGTAATTTATCCAGGTGTTTAATGCTCTAGGCAGTTCTACATATTTTATTTCAGTACTGATTTGGCAGTCAGGGCTGGCATAGATAATGATAGTTTGCTCGGCAATTAGATTTATGCAAGCACAGAGTTCCCTTCCTCAAGAGTAAGTTCTACCATTGTGTTTCCCCCCTACATTCCAGCAGGACAGCTAAGACTTATTAGATTTTTCAGGTAGGATTCTTTCAGCAGTGTAAGTCTGAATCAGCAATCCCTTTATATTTGGGAGGAGGAGGAAGAGGAGTAAAACCACTGAAAGCTTTTTCTCTGTCTACTGCTAAAAGAAGAGCCATATATAGCCACTATCTTGGCTGGCACAAAAGATTGAGAGAAAAAAATAGTTATATAGGTGAATGGATGGAGCTTCTCAAGCATAATGCACACACAATAATGACACAGCGAGGGAATTAGGCCAAGGGTGAAAAACAAAAGCAAAGATACATTCTCCCACCTGATTGTGGTTCAAGCCCAGCTTTGTTTCCCAGGCTTCTGGACAGCCTTTTTAAAATGTTGCTCGTGTTCTTCTCTACAAATACCTTCTTACAAAAATCCTTCCATATCAGTTTGCTCCTTCGGGGACCCTGACCAAATTTCTTCTCTACTTTTGACTCTCACTCAATACCTAACAATTGTATTAAGAGATCCAACTTGAAACTCTTAGCATGCTACGTTTTAACATAGTGTATTGTCATCAAGAGCATTTTCAAAAAGAACAGTTACTCACCTCTCGTAACGTTTGTTCTTCGAGATGTGTTGCTCATGTCCATTCCCAGATGTGTGTGCGCACCGCGCATGCACGGTCCCGGAACTTGTCTCCCTAGCGATACCCGTAGGGTCGGCAGGGGCGACCCCTGGAGTGGCGCCCTTATGGCAATGTATATATGCCCCTGCCGACCCTTCCCCCGTTCAGTTCCTTCTTGCCGGTACTCCGACAGAGGGGAGGCGGGTGGGATTCGGAATGGACATGAGCAACACATCTCAAAGAACAAACGTTACGAGAGGTGAGTAACTGTTCTTTCTTCTTCGAGTGCTTGCTCATGTCCATTCCCAGATGTGACTTACGAGCAGTCATCTCGGCGGAGGGTGAGGAGTACTCCGAGTCCCTGCTGCACAGCGGCATCCTCCATCGACTGCTGCACGATGGCGTAGTGTGACGCGAAGGTGTGTATAGAAGACCACGTCGCTGCTCTACAGATGTCCAGGATCGGAATGTGTGCCAGGAATGCCGTAGATGCAGCCTGCGCCCTGGTCGAATGCGCTGTCAGTGCTGGGGGAGTAGCATTCGAAAGGTTATAACACAGTTTAATACACGATGTAATCCAGGCCGAGAGACGCTGGGTGGAAACCGGTAACCCTTTCATCCTTTCTGCCACTGAAATAAAAAGTTGTGGAGATTTACAAAAAGTCTTAGTCCTCTCTATATAAAAGGCTAAGGCCCTCCTTACATCCAAGGAATGGAGCATTCTTTCCCTGTTGTTAGCATGGGGCTTGGGAAAGAATACTGGTAAAAACACATCTTGGTTCAAATGAAAGGGTGAGACTACTTTTGGAAGGAAGGCCGGGTGAGGACGCAACTGAACCTTATCTTTATGGAAGACCGTGTAGGGAGGCTCTGGTGAGCACCCTAATCTCAGAAACTCTACGGGCAGAAGTGATTGCCACTAAGAAGGCAGTCTTCCATGAAAGATAGGATAATGGGCATGTGGCCATGGGTTTGAATGGAGGTCTCATTAATGCCTTCAGAACCAGGTTGAGGTTCCACAGGGAAATAGGCTGACTGACCTGGAGATATAACCTCTCCAAACCTTTTAGGAACCTGAGAACTAAGGGGTTGCTAAAGACCGAAGTACCTCCAAACCCTGGATGGAAAGATGATATAGCAGCCAGGTGCACCCGAACAGTAGAGATTGCTAATCCCTGCTGTTTCAGTTCAAGGAGGTAATCCAGAATACTGGAGATTGTAGAAGTCAGGGGGTCTCTACCTTTACTCTGAGACCACAAGGAGAAACGCTTCCATTTGGCCGTGTACGTAACCCTGGTAGAAGGTTTCCTACTACCGAGGAGGATATCCCTGACTGAATCCGAGCACTGCAGCTCTTCCGGATTCAGCCATGGATAGTCCACGCCGTGAGGTGGAGAGACTGCAGGTTGGGGTGCAGCATCCTCCCGTGGTCCTGGGAGATTAATGTTGGAGAAAGGGGAAGTGTTAACGGTCTCGTCACGCACAGTGACCTCAGAACCGTGTACCAGTGTTGACGAGGCCAGGCCGGTGCTATCAATATGAGTGATGCTCTGTCCTGTCGAACCTTGAGCAATACCTTGTGTACAAGGGGAAACGGGGGAAATGCATAGAGCAGGCCCCCCGACCATGATACCTGAAAGGCATCGCCTTCCGAACCCGGGCTGAGATTGAGGAGGGAGCAAAACCTCTGACATTTCCTGTTGGCCTTCGTGGCGAACAGGTCTATGAGGGGAAACCCCCACCTCAGGAAGATCGAGTGGGCAACGTCCGGTCTGAGGGACCATTCGTGACCCTTGAATGAACGACTGAGCGTATCCGCCAGCACGTTCTGAGTCCCTGGGAGATATGCGGCTGTGAGGGAGATCCCTCGAGGAATGCAGAAATCCCAAAGGGCGAGGGCTTCCCTGAACAGGAGAGAAGAGCGAGCACCACCCTGTTTGTTTATATAGAACATTGTGGCTGTATTGTCTGTTAGGACTGACACATACTTGCCTTGTAAGAGTGACTGGAACGTCTGGCATGCTAGACGGACCGCTCTGAGCTCCCGAACGTTGATATGAAGGGACAGCTCTTCCTGTGACCATAGGCCTTGAGTCCAGATCTCCCCGAGATGCACCCCCCATCCAAGGGCGGAAGCGTCTGTGACCAGGGTCAGAGATGGCTGGGGCTTGCGAAAGGGAACCCCTACGTTCAGAGAGTGAGGCTGGAGCCACCAGTGGAGGGAGCGTCTGACCTGTACTGGGAGAGTCACTACTAGGTCTAGCCGATCTCTGCATTGGTTGTAGACGCCCGCGAACCATGACTGTAGAGGCCGGAGGCGGAGTCTTGCGAATGGTACCACGTAAGTGCATGCCTCCATATGCCCCATGAGGACCATACAGTTTCTGGCTGTGGTGGTGGGAAACTGCAGGAGTGAGTGGATAATGTCCGAGATGGACTTGGCTCGGGAAGGGGGTAGGAAAGCCCTTGCTTGCAGGGAATCCAATATGACCCCTATAAACTCGATCCTCTGGGTAGGAATGAGGGTCGATTTTGGAACATTCAGGATAAGTCCTAACGTGAGGAAGGTCGCCCTGATAAACCGTATGTGCATTTTTAGCAGGTCCCTTGAACTTGCTCTTATGAGCCAATCGTCCAGGTAGGGGTAGACGTGAATGCCCTGCCATCTGAGGAAGGCTGCTACTACTGCCATGCACTTTGTGAATACCGTTGGGGCGGTCGAGAGGCCGAAAGGGAGGACTGTGAACTGGTAATGTTGATTGCAGAGTACAAATCACAGGAATCTCCTGTGACTCGGGATAATGGAGATGTGGAAATACACATCCTTCAAGTCGAGGGCCGCGAACCAGTCTCTGTGATCCATAGCTGGGATTATGGAGGCTAAGGATAGCATGCGAAACTTCAACTTCTTTATGTAGGAGTTGAGGCCTTGCAGGTCCAGGATGGGGCGAAGACCGCCTTTGGCCTTCGGTATAAGGAAATAACGGGAGTAATATCCCTTGCCCCAAAATTCTTGAGGAACCTCCTCTATGGCACCCAAAGACAAGAGGGAATGTACCTCCTGGTCTAGGAGTTGCTCGTGAGATGGGTCCCTGAAGAGGGACGGGGAAGGGGAATGGGTGGGTGGGATGGTGTGAAACTGGATAGAGTACCCCACTTCTACGAGGCTGAGTACCCACCTGTCGGAGGTGATACGGTCCCAGGCCTGGTAGAAGTGGGATAAGCGGTTTGCAAAGGGTAGAGAGTTCGAAAGCAGAGAGACTGGATCGGGGTCCTCGTGCGCACCTTCAAAAGCCTGGTCTGGGTTGGTGCGCACCGGAATTTTGAGGCTGCCGTGAGCCAGATCTTGGACGGCCGCAGCTAGCTCCCCTTCCACCCCTCCTAGGTAGGTCCCTCCTAGCCTGGGGCGGTTGGTAAGGCCTAGGCGGAGGGGGAGGGGGTGGTCTGAAAGGCCTCCTCTGGTTTTGAGGAGTGTGTAGGCCCAGAGATCTTAACATTGCCCTTGAGTCCTTCATGGACTAATTTCTTGTCCGTATCGAGGTGGAACAGGCCCTGTTTATCAAAGGGAAGGTCCTGGATGGTGGCTTGCACTTGGGGAGGGATCCCGGAGACTTGCAGACATGCCCCTCTCCGCATAACCAACCCCGTTGCCAGTTGTCTGGAGGCAGAGTCAGCAGCATCCAACGCTGCCTGGAGTGCCGCCCTAGAAACCAGTCTGCCCTCATCGATAATGGCCTTAAACTCTTTGGCCGAGTCCTTATGCACCTGGTTCCCAAATTTATTCATGGCCGACCAGGAGTTATACGAGTACCTGCTCAGAGCTGCTTGTTGGTTAGCAACCCTGAGTTGAAGCGCAGCAGAGGAATATACTTTCCTTCCCATCAAGTCCAGTTTCTTGGCATCGTGAGATCTAGGAGTGGGCCCTGTCGGGCCCTGACGCTCGCGGTGATTGACAGCGTCGGCAACTAGGGAGCCTGGTGGAGGGTGGGTGAAAAGGAACTCATACCCACTTCGTGGGACAAAGTACCGTCGCTCCACTCCCCTGGCCGTAGGTAGAATCGATGATGGAGTCTGCCACAGAGAGTGTCCATTGTGGTCTGTAGTCTCCTTATGAAGGGTAGGGCCACCCTGGACGGGGAATCAGATGTTAGGATGTCCACCGTAGGGTCATCCTCTTCCTGAACCTCCTCGACCTGCAGGTTGAGGTTTTGAGCCACTCGGCGAAGATCTTGATGGCCCCGAACGTCCATGGGCGGCAGAGATGTTGATGATCCTGCAACTGCCTCATCGGGGGAGGATGATGAGGATGCAAACTGGTGGTCTCCCGCCTGTTGCAGCTCCTCAGTGTCCTGGTGTGGCTCTGCATGCAGGGTGCCGTGAGCTTCCGCAGCCTCTGGTACCGATGACCCCGGTGCCGATGGACCCGGTGCCGGTTGCCCCGCAGCGGCCTCCGCCGGGGGTCTCGTAATAGTGGCTGAGACCGGACCCCGCGGCACCGAGGGGAGCGACATTGTTGTGGAGGTGGGCCCCTGAGCCTGGTGAAACGCAAAGGGGGTCCAGAAAGGCCATTGGGGTGGGCCCTGGGCATCGTCCATCCACACAGGGGAACGTCTATGGTAGGACGAGCGCCGGTGCAGAGAATGGTGTGACCGGGACAAGTGCCTGCTATGCCTAGAGCAGGACCTGGAGGATCTCGTGTCCGATTCAGACGAATAGTCTGAGTGCGACCAAGGAGGCGCAGTGCCGTCCGGTGCCACGGTCGGAAGTGACATTGGCTGGCTCTCTCGGTGCCGACGCGTTGGTTGGAGCGGGCCCGGGATAGTCGGTGCCGCGGAGACTCCACCCTCACCAGGCGCGTCTTGAGAAGTAGACGGTACCGCATTGGTCGGTACCGGGGTTGGTGCCATTGGTGGGATGATCGGTGCCGTGTACCGAGGGAGCGGTGCCGGGACCAGGAACTGCGGAACTGGATCTCTGGTCAAGTCCATGAGATCGGTTACCGCGTCAAAAGCCTCAGGGGTTGACGGCATGTCCAACCCAGGCTGATCTCTCTCTGGGGAAAGGGTTACCGCCAGAGAGGTGGTCGCTTCCTCCATGCCGGGATCCGCCGGTGCAGGCTCGGTACGGGACTTACGGATATGCCCCGGAGCCGTCCGCACCACAGAAGGGCCACCAGGAGACTTGCGGGCCGGAGAGCGTCCCCTCGATTTCTTGGACGGCACCGGAGATTGCAAACGGTGCCGTCGGGAAGAGCCGGCATGGTACCGAGGTGACCAGCGGCCTTCTTGGCTTTCGGTGCTGCAGTACCGCGGACTGAAGCCGGTGCGCTGGCAAAAGTGGAAGGCTCCGATGGCTGCAGGGCCGATTCCATCAAGATGAGTTTGAGACTATAATCTCTCTCTTTCTTTGTGCGGGATTTAAAGCCTTTGCAAATTGAGCAGCGCTCGGTTTGATGACCCTCTCCTAAACACTTTAAACAATGGGAGTGAGGGTCACTAACCGGCATAGGCTTACCGCACTTATCACAGTTTTTGAATCCCGACGCCCCAGGCATAACCCGGCGTCAGGACAAGCTAAACTAAGAACTATCTAACAACTAACACTAAACTAACAACTATAACCTAAGAAACGAGTATCACAACGAGAGTAGCACAATGGTGTTCCAGCAACCGCCACGGACGGAAAGAAGGAACTGAGCAGGGGGAGGGTCGGCAGGGGCATATATACATTGCCATAAGGGCGCCACTCCAGGGGTCGCCCCTGCCGACCCTACGGGTATCGCTAGGGAGAAAAGTTCCAGGACTGTGCATGCGCGGTGCGCACACACATCTGGGAATGGACATGAGCAAGCACTCGAAGAAGAACTTTTATTTTAAAATGGCCTATTCCACCATTTTTACCAAGACATTTTATGTTTTCAGTTTTATGGCCACAATTTTTATAAATGCTTTTTTAAAATCTACCCATTTATGGCTGAAGAGGCCTACATAAATTTAGTTATTCTGGAACAGTTTTGCATGGGAAAAGTGTTCACATAAAACCAAGATAAAGCCTTCATGGGATAGCAGCGAAGCAGAGGTCACAGACAGAATAGACATGGAGACTCAGAATTAAAGTACATCATGCAGAATGTTTGCATTGTTGCTGCCCATGCTCCGCCATGCGCAAAAAAACATGAATTATCAATAGGATGCTCTGAAACTGACATTTTAGTAAGCACTACTGCACACTTGGAAAAATTGAAAGGCATGAAAAGCAACATAGCATTTGGCTTCAGTAGGCAAAAGCTTATACAAGTAAACTAAAGCAGTATCAGAGGAATTGTGTCTCAAGAGCAAATAGCATGCAATTTCAAAGACGGATGAAACCCAGAATGGACTCCAACACAAGGCCTTCAAGTACAAGTTACAAATAATATATTGTAGCACTATTGGAAATAAAAACAAGCAATTGAAGCAGCCTATTAGACTGCCACACAAGGATCCTACTTTGCACTGAAGTAAACTATACACTACTAGTTTAAATACAGAAACAATTACAATTGTCCTGACACCAAAGCCTCATGTAGATATTTTTAGAAGTCACTCATTGAATAGTGCTGAATGGACTGTATAAACGTTTCTAATTACTTTGATATGCTTCATACCAAACAGGGCCCCCCCAACCATCAGACAATTAAGCCTTTTAAAAACTTTTGCTTCCAGAACGTAAGAACGGTTACATTAAAAATAAAGAATACAGGTAGAAAGATGTAGAGGATTAACTCTAAACAAATATTATTTGTTCTATTGTTTACTGAAATGCAACAAAATTGATTTGTGTCCAACGTCAGCTAGGAGAAAGATTCCATCAAAGTTGGAGAAATCAAGCAATATTAAAGTGGCAACATGTTTTTCATTTAAATTACCATATGGAAATGGCTATAGCACTGAGTATACATATTGTGAATTGATTCACAAAGCAGTATGGGAATCATTTTGAAGACTCTCTCAGCCTAACATCTAATATGTTATTACATTTTTAAATTAAAAAGCTTCAGTAAGGAGGCAGAATAGAGCATGTAGAAATGAAATAGTCAGATGTGTAATTTTCATAATTCAAAATCCTGCTAAACCATCACCAAATGCAAAATAGTAAAACATTCTTTCCACTTTTACAGAGCCACTGAATCTGTAGCAACCTCACTGAATTTAAGAACAGATCAAGTAACTTTTCTTCCTTAAAGCTCAAATGGTAAAACAAGCTGAAAAAGGTAACAGAGGATATAGTATTTCTACATTAAGACACATACAAAATCTATTTTAAAATCTATTTCACAGAGACCAGCATGAAAAAAATTAAAGCTTATTTTATGCTATAGTCCCATTAGAAAAAGCATCCTGCAGATTAATTTTTTCTCATATTAAAATGCTTACTAAATTGTATCTCCGTGATCTGCATATTTTCCTGAAAAGTTTAGCTTGTTTGCATGAGAAGCTCAATGTTATTTGAAAGAAAAACAACGTATTGCTGTAATAAAACAAATTGACCTGAAAGCCAGTAATCTGGTTTAATTCAAGAAATCAGAGTGCTGTATTATATTTCATAGGTAGGAGAGAGTCAAAATGAAAAGCCCACCTATTTTTATTTAGTCTATAGTTTTTGAAAATCAGAGCACACAAAACCCATGTTTTCTATTCCAACATCAATTTGTAAAGACTCAAAGGATTTTAACATGCAGTTTTCCGGAAGTTTGTTTTGATACACAAGGGGCACCTTTTAGCGAAATGTCCCTTACTCCAACGATCACCCTTGATTCTTCATTTATTAATAGCAAAGTATAATCTGAGCAGTTTACACCCAAAATACTTTAATAAAACACCCACACTGTGACAAGAATGAGACTTTAATCAGTTTTAAGTGGAGTTTTAACACTAAGAGATAAAAGGGTTGTTAAACACAATAACAAACGGACATCTGATTTGTAGGAGGCATTATCTTGTACATGTCATATGTTGTTGTTTTTGTGTATCCTCAGTGCATAGCATTACACACAGAGCCACTGTTGCACAGCACAATAGTATCTGAAGAGGCTGAATCAGAGTAAGGCTGCTTGACAGACTCAATTTTCTTTTGTGTGTGTGTGTGTATATATTTATATATATATTATATATATATACACATATACATACACACATACATATACACACGTTATATGAAAACAGACTGAATATTTTAACTGGCAGAGTAAAAGGCAGCTCTGCCAAACTGCAGTTAAAGCCCCTTTTAGCACACAGTTCCACCCCTTCCATTTGCATGCATGACATTTTTTAACAGTATTTAAAGGTAAACGAGGCACTTTGTGGCAACCACAGGCATCGTTAACATATTGCACAAATTTGCTATAACTAAACATGGAACTTGCACACTGGCACCCTATTTTATTTTTTAAAGCTGAAATGTTTGATGCTGTATGTAAACTCCACTTTAGTTTACAATTTGTGCCACAGCAAAGAATCTTGATGCTATTTATACAACTGCCCTTAAATAACTGTGGAAAAACATTTCGAGTGGGGCTACAGATGACTACGGATGGTACAGGGCCTAACAGTAAGCTCTTATGAAAGTGATGCCTTCAAGTAATTTCAGACATGTAAGCTGCGGCACATCCAAGAGTTTAAGTATACAGTCCAGAAACTTAGAGATTATCTACCAAATGCATTTCAAGCTAATTATGAATACTGTCATAAATAAAGTTTTAATAAGGACTCAAAAACCTTTCAGTCATAGAAATTCTTGTCAAGTTCTATGGGGATGTAACTGAAATAAAGTATAGGAGAGTATGTATAATATAATGCCATTTTTCCATTTCCAATGACTACACCATAAAATGTAAGCAAGGCGTCTCAAAAACATTCATAATCAAAACCCTCATTCAGACCTTCACATTCCAAAGGAAAAACAACAACAGTGCAAAAGCCCATTATAATGTCATTATTTCCATTCTGGCCATCAGTATTACATATTAGAACCACACAAATTTAATTTTGATATCATGAGCCCAAAAGTGGGACACAGAACAGTGTCAAAATCCAAGTATTTTAAAGCACGAATATTTTTGTTTACTAGCCAACATGATTTTTAATTGCTAAAAGGTGAAACAAGTATCAAGACAAAGTTAAGTGTCTGGTCTTCAAATAGCCATTGACTGCTAGCCAATTTAACAATTGGAATTATGGGTGCTGGACCGGCATTTTTGTTCTATTAAGACCTTTAAAATCTAATTTAACTTCTAAATCAGAAAATCCCATAATAGCTTTGTTATAAGTTTAGCTCATGAATCTGATGAGCAAAATTGACCAATATTGACAAAGCACGTTACACCTTTGTTTACCAAAATTAAGGGGAAGTCCTGCCTTGTCTTTTTACAATTCATATTCTCTGTTAAGGTTGTTGTACTGGACCCTATGGAACCCAGATTCATTTGTTAACTAGGTAAGAACACAGCTAATAAACAATGTTGGCGCCAGTAAGTTAATTAAAATTGAACTTTACACCATAAAGTGTAAATTTTGGGGTAGATATTCCAAAAGTTTGAAGGTCATGGTGTATTTTATAGTGAACAGAATTTAAAATTTCTTCATATTTGTATTCAGCGGTAGTTGTACTCTTAAATTATCTGCAGTCTGGGCATGTCAATCATCATAATATTCAAAAGTGAAGCTCAATCCCTAGTTCTGCTATATCCCTATGAAGGAATGATACAACACTGCCAGTTTGGATATCTAATTCTTTTAATAGCAAACAACAGATAGAATATTTGGGACATGTTCTACTTTTTAAAAGTACACCTTTACATCTGTGCAGTGTTGAGAATTTATTGCAAGACTGGTTTCTTTTATACCACGTGTAATGTCTCTTTTTAAACATTGTAGGTACTAAGTATTCAAGTAAAATTCCCTAACAGTTAATGACATTTAAAAAAAAGTGTGCAAAACTGCAAAACTCATTGTAATGAATGTAATAGAATGTGTAAGGTCGAAGGGGTGGAAGGGCTGACAGCTGTTTGAATAAATGCATCCATAAATCTTCAAAACAAACGCTAACCTGTAGAATCTCAAATCGAAGTCTCTCGTGCACCGTTATAAAATATTTTATATTTATGAGAAAAAAAGCTTGCAATGCAGCACATGAAGCATTCACAGCAGGTATATGATTGAAAAACTAATAAAATAAGTGTAAGATGTTGACTGATGGATGTACTAATAGCATCTGACTTTCAGCACTGGCCTTGATTACACAGGAGATGGAGCAGCCATTACAATTGAGAAAACATTTAATAAATCATTGTCTTTTTTAGAACAATTGTTTCAAGCCCATTTTAGGTTGATAGCCTCCACATTTGTATGGTTAAGTCATTGCTGCTGTGTTTCTTAACTGTGACCCCATTATTTTCATATCCCTTCATTTCTGGGTCTTTAAAATGTTGTGGAAGGTTCATTCCTGTACCCCTATATGGAATCATTCCCTCTAGCTGCCTTTTCTAGCACCATTATGCTTAAAAAAATAAAATGCACAAACAACAAGCAGTGACAGCGGCTGATTCCTCAGATGTCCAGGATTAATTACTGCAGCATGCTAAAGAAAGGTGCATGTAAGTAGCCGGATACGGTACATAGTCCAGGGTCCAGCATAATATATTCCTTTCAGAGCATTTCTTTCCATTCCCCTATCCAGAATACATGCATTAGAATGTAGTACAACCCTTTAGAATCTTTTCTTAGCCAACTGCAGACTTATCTGTTGCCACTTAAGTGCAAAGAAAGGGGCAGGATGTGAACCTGTATATCAGAAAGCTTTTTTTTTTTCCCAACTGCAGTTGGTGACAGAACACAAAAGGAAAAATTCCTACGCATACACATCAGATCTGTCTCCACTTTTATAAAACTGGAATAAAATGGGAAAGTGCCATCTTTATATTTCCTAATTGAAATTTTAATGTCCTTTTGACACAAAAAGGTATATACATAACATAGCTACGTAACCTTTTTCAACTGGACAACAAGTGTCAAACCCTGTAGATTTATAGGGTAAAATAAGATTGGTCAGGAAAGAATTGTTCCTATAACTGGTAATCTGACACAATGTTCTATTGCCATTTGAAAAGGTCCTTTTTCAGTTTATTCAAGTTTGTCTCTTTGTGGTTTTTTTTCCCAGATAAAAAAAATATTCAGACTTTTG
Organism: Sternotherus odoratus; assembly: GCA_032164245.1. NCBI lineage: Eukaryota > Metazoa > Chordata > Testudines > Kinosternidae > Sternotherus > Sternotherus odoratus. Next base: position 78,107,318 of record JAVMKO010000005.1, on the reverse strand, counting down.
TAATCTGCGTATGCTGATCTTCATCAAAAGGTTCATTCTCTGGATCAGAGTCAGTGGTGTCAGAATATCTATAATGATCAGGTTCATTGTCACTAACGTCCGGTGTTACTGAAGCAGAACTGCTAGCCTCTGGATTTGATGGCTCCTCTGTTTTTGTGAAAAATAGCTTTACCTAGGAAAATAAGAAAACAAAAAGTTAATACAGTCTGAACTATTATTTCTTAAAGTAGTGGAGACAATACATGCCAGCCAAGCCTACACTTGGAAAGCTTTGCTTGTATAGCTATACTGGTAAAATACTCCTAGTGTGGACAGTTTACATCAGAAAGCTTATTCCAGCTCTGCCTAGTGAAATAAACTGAGCCAACAGAAGCACAGTATAGCTGGCAAAACTGCATCTACACTTTTTTTTTTTTTAAACCAGCATGGCTACGTCAGTCACAAATAATACCCCTAATCAACAGATAATGTAGTGTGATCTTGATGACAGTATTGGCTTTAGAGATTGATTGTAAAGGACCTATGTGATTTGGCATTCTACCATATACATTTGTTTAAAAACCTCTATCAACTACATACAACCTTCAACATAGAATTTTGTATGCCAAAAGTTTTAAGCCCCAAATCTAAAACACCTACATCTTTTTCAGTAGCACAAATGGTAAGAGTCATGAACCTATGTCAATAAACAAGTACTTTAGGAAGGGACTGTTTGGAGCTCCCACCATCATTATAAGCATTAAGAAACACCCACTTTCAATCATTAATATGCCCTTTGTGGCACTATTACTCACTACCATTATCCTTTTTTCCTTCACCCATCTTTATACAATTTATATATCAGTAGGTATTAAATACTGGTTATAACATATTGTAGTGATGTTTCCAAATAGCAAAAGCATCCTCCGTTAAAAGTAGTCTTATGGCTACAAAGATAGTATATAGAAATGGGGAGTGTATTTGTGGAAGAAGGTGCCATGTGGATTCAGTCATGTCTGTTCACTTAAAACAAGTTTGAAGACTCTGAAGTAGACTGTGTTAATTAATAAAATTACAGTTATGTTTACACTTGGGAACCAAAATGAATTAATTTACTAGTCTTGGTTTAAGCACAAGTGGTTCTGTACATGCATTAATCATTTGTATTCTGAATCACTGCAGTTTGCCATGACACCACCATTCTTTAGCACTCTTCTAAACCTTTTTGGAGTTTCAAACAGCTCCCAGAGCAGTAGATTCCAGAAGACTTTGCTAAAAGCATGTTAATCCAAACAATATTTGGTATGCATTGTTCTGTGATCCCCCATAAATTTTCATATTCCTTCATTTGTGGGTCATTTGCAGAATGTGTATGTGGGGACAAAGTTTTATAAGCAAGATAAGAGTACCAGAGGGTTCTTGGAACCAAACATTTCTTTAGTAGAGACAAGGATTTAAAACAAGCTTCTGAGTGACATGAACAGAATCAGATTATGGAATGGGAGAGGAAGCAGAGAGTATGCAATCCTGCACACTAAGGAACTCAACTCATCAAATATTTGGGGTAGAGCTGGTGAATCCACTTGTCAGCCTATGAAGAAGCAATACAAATAGCAGAGAGATTATCTCTCTTAGATTTCCTACTTGCTGTTAGAGTGGATTTGTCAAAATGGAGTGTTAATTTTTCAGATCATGACCATATTCATAATTTATGCTGTGTAAATTTATAAAAAACTCTTTAGAATTAAAGACAAATGTTACAATTTTTAAAAAAATGATGTTTTAACTCCTGAAAATCTACCACCTTCTTTGACAATTAATCCAGTATCAGTTACTGAATTCTTAAAAACTGATAAACTTAAGCAAGCACATATCCAGGTGCATTACCTTCCTCAGTCTAGAAAGTTATACAACAAATGGTTCCTAGATAAACATGTTTTGATAATCCAGTACAGACCCGTTTACACGTGGATGTCAGAAGTCAAGCCATCATGACTATGTGTTAACAGACCACGGGTTAAGAAATTTCTTAAGATATCTATATATACAGTACCTGTATAATTATCTAGGATAACATACTTATTCACAGAGACCCAAATAGTGCAGGATTTTAACTTGGTGGGAAACGCTTTCACAGCTGATTCATTGGCTTTCTCCAGAAACTGACACCTGAGCTATGCCATGAGACTTTTTAAAATGACTTATAAACCCCTTGCTCGCTTACAATAAGTCATCCCCCATTAAATTTCCAAATTTTGTCGCTCGGACTTGAAGAATTGGCCCATTTAGCAGCATTCCTTTTAGCCTTTCCTGGGCAAATACATCTCTCTAGCGTGACAATGACTACGCGTGCTTGATGCGTCTCTACCAATATTGGCAATCAAAAGGAAGAGGAAATGCCAGTAGGTCTACATTTCTACTCTGCTCTTCCTGTTGATTTCTATGTCAGTGAGCAAATCTGTAGTGCTACATAGCAACTTCCTGTACTGTGTTACCGAGTCTCGCGTGTTAAATAGGTAGCACTGGAAGACATGGCATTACCACTTGTTAAGTGGATTCATGTGTAAATGGGTCTGTACGGTGCAGGAGATCCGCTTGTTGCCCACTCCAAAAACAGGCAGGAGACTGCTTTGTGGCTCCCCCAGTGTCTTTTTATTTATAGTGCAAACCCCCACCACCTTCTATGTACAGCTCTGACAGTGCTTTGCAGCTCAGGGAGACAGGCCACAGCTCAGGAAGACAACTCCCTTCTTCCTGGCTCACATGGATCCAGAGTCTGAATACTCCTCCCTATCCTGCTTCCCTAGCCTCCTTCTCTCGCTCACTCTACCACCACCCTAGCTTAGGGAAGCTGCTAGCAGAGGCTTTTGCTTTCGCTTTCTTAAAGGGGCAGCAGGGCTGGCTCAGTCCCTCCTGGCCAGCACCCTGCCACAACGGTATACATTAAACTAAACACAGCTTTTCAAAAGTGTTTATTCAAAGCGCTTTAAAAATACTGACCTTGAAGTTTGGAGAGAAATATCTGTTGGCTTTGTCTTTATTTGCCTTGTCTAGATCATTTTTTGTTAATGTAAGGATTAGATATTCCTTGTCATTATCTGAGCGTTCTGTGCTGAAAATACCATCAAGTTCCTGGTCTCCAACTAGACTTCCATTTTCTACTTTGTCTGAATTTTCATCCAATCCTATGAAGAATGTATTTACCCAGAAGTGAAACATTTTTTCCTGTGGGGAAAAGCAAGCTTGCTTTAGTATTTACAGATCGTATATTATCTTATTTGAATACAAGCGTCATCTGGATTTTAAAAAACAATACCAAACCATGAAAGGCATAAAAGTCTAGGCAATACTACATCATTGGCACACCAACTACCAGGAAGCAGATTTTCATTAGTGTTCTTACTACATAACACAGATCTTATCTATGCTAATCACCACATGGATTTTCCTCAGGTAATCAAATAATTTTTTTTAAAGGGTCTTTCATAAACCAAAAAGGCTTCAATAAATGAAATGGCCAAATCTAAAAAATGGGAAATTAAAAACTTAATACAAATAGCAAGAAGTGACAAGACAATATTTACCAGGCATAGAAAACAAAATTTTATTTTGTACGCAGATACATACAGTAGCTGCTTCCTGCCAGACAATCCTTACCAGGCTACCTGGGTCAGTAGCACCGATAGTCAGTGAAGGATATCTGGTTTAATATTTGTAATCTAATTAGTTTTTTCATTCAACAGAATGTTTTTCTTTAATTAATTTTATATGAAAACAGTTGATGGGGGGAGGGGGGAAGGAGAGAACAGGTGGTCAGTCCCTGGAAAAGGTATTTGCAGACCTTCTGAAAAGAAAGGAAAGTAATAAGTGTTTATTGAGATTCTAGTTATATTTGCTGGCATATCTACTGATCAAATAAAGGTTGAAATGTTCTCTTAAGTATTCCAAATGATCCACCTTTGACATAAGCAGGGAATAGTTATTACCTGCAAAAAAGTACAGTTTATCTTGCACTGCAGTGTTCCAGTGTGCACAGATGTGAATATTTAAACCAAGTCTCAGGCTGATTTACACATTCAATGATGTAACATACAACTAATAAGAACCGATAATTTATGCTCTTGAGTTTCATTAGAGGTGTTGTGGGATACTATTGCAGATACCTGTTTCCCCCACACATACACCCCCCCCAGACAGTCCTAGGCAAGCAGCAATAAAGGCATTTTGTCCTTTACTGGGTTAAATCTCTGATGAAAGTTAAGATACTATTAAACTTAACCTTTATAATCCCTTAATATATATAATGTCCATATCTGGTTTTCTCCTCCATACTGGTCAACCAATACTGGATCCTCAGTGCCATTAATGTCTGGGTCCAGACTCTCTCTCTAAGATGTTTTTTAATTTTTGCCTATTTTAAAAGCTCAGAGTACATGTACAGGATAAAAAGTTTTAAAAACATTGAGAACTGACAAGTAAAATGGACACTTTCCTTGAATAGCGCTGCCACCTACGCAGGCAAAGGATTAGAGATGTGATCAATTGGAGTTGGCCATCAGTAGAGCCCATGCAAATCTGCGGATATCCGCGGATCACAGCTCAGCAGAGATGAAATACAAAGCCTATTGGTGTAGAGCCACTGCAGCTTCTGTGCCACCCCTAACCCATCCAAATAATCAGCATTGTGGTGTGGTCTGGAAGGGTTGGGCTTTTTTTGGTTAGAAACACATCTGATTCCATCATGTTCTTTTAAGGGGCTATTTAACAGTCACATGACTTGATAGGAAAACCTACAAAATATCTTCATTTCATATTAAAATATGTTGTCGTTGAAGACAACAATATTCAGCAGTTCTGGAGCTAAATTAACTCTTCCAAGTTACTGAAAATGCTCTTCAGACACATCAAGGAGAAAGTTAACTGAAGGCTATCAGAGCAAGTGAAACTTATTAGTACCTTACTGTGTTCAAATAAGGAAAATTTACTCACCTTGGACTTTTCTACTACTTTAACAACATCTTTCAGGATTCTCAAGCTTTAGCACCTTAGCACCAAGTGGTAGAACTACCTTAATTCGTAAGATTTATTTTAACCCTTACAAAAGCAACTGCAGTAGAATATGAGCCAAATCCCCTACTGGCCTCCAAGTGTTACCCACTTCTATTTCTTCAACTTCACAGAAGGCAATGCTCCCAGAAAAGTAAAGCAATTCAAGATGTCCAATAAAAATATATGCCTGAAAAAATGAACAAGACCAGGGCTGGGGTAGGTATCTCCCAAACACCCTGAGGAAAACTGATGCAAAGAAGTCATCTGGCATGTCAGCATGACCTTATCTTCTCTAATTTGTCCATTTAAGCCCTGGATGTGAAAGACTCTCCTTTTGAAGGCTTCCTACTTCCAATATACAATAGAATCTCAGAGTTACGAACACCTCAAGAACTGAGATTGTTTGTAACTCAAATGTTTGTAACTCTGAACACGTTGCTGTGATTCTTTTAAAAGTTTACAACTGAACACTGACTTAATACATATTTGAAATTTTACTATGAAGAAAAATGCGGCTTTTTTTTTTAAGTAGTGTACATTTAACAGTACTGTATTTGCATTTTTTCGTCTCTGCTGCTGACTGATTGCATACTTCCAGTTCCAAATAAGGTGTGTGGTTGACTGCTCAGCTCCTAACTCTGGTGTTTGTAACTCTGAGATTTTATTGTACTTGAAGACAAAAACCAGAGCCAAAACACCATGAAAAAAGTTTCAATTGACCAAACAGGGACATTGAGAAAAAAACTTCTTGGGTGAGGGGATAGTGGCCTCCACTACCTTGAAAACAAGGTCTAAAGTATGGACAGTGTGAATTGGAATTTCTTTGGAGACCAAATGTAAGCAATTATGCTTTCTAAATATGTGGTTAAAAAGCCATTAATGGGCAGCAAGTTTAAAACAAATAAAATAAAGTTCTCCACACAATGCAGTCAACCTGTGGAACTCCTTGCTTGAGGAGGCTGTGAAGGCTAGGACTATAACAGGGTTTAAAAGAGAACTGGATAAATTCATGGAGATTAAGTCCATTAATGGCTATTAGCCAGGATGGGTAAGTAATGGTGTCCCTAGCCTCTGTGTGTTAGAGGGTGGTGATGGATCGCAGGAGAGAGATCACTTGATCATTACCAGTTAGATTCACTCACTCCAGAGCATCTGGCACAGGACACTGTCATTAGACAGGATACTGGGCTGGATGGATCTTTGGTCTGACCTAGTACGGCCTCTCTTCTTATGATCATAAAACAACTTTGCAAAAACTGATGGATGCATTCTTGAAGCAGGCAATGGTAGAGGTCTTGCTAGTGATCAAGTCTTTACATGGTTTTTAGTTTAAGGCAAGTGGGGTTGTAAAGCAATGCAAAATGATTGCATTCCTTCTCTATTCTCCCTTTGTCTCCCCCTAACCTCATCCCATCTCTTTAGTATTTGAGCACTTAATCTTCCTTCCCATCTGCAGGAATAGATCTTAATAAGCTTTGCACTCAAGGTGTTGAGTATACATATTCATGTGTGTGTTCATAAATATTACATACTAGCAAAAATACCCGGCGTTGCTCGGGTCCGTCGGAGGTGGGGAGGGGGCAGAGAGCTGAGTGAGGGGTCCGTCGGAGGTGGGGAGGGGGCAGAGAGCTGAGTGCGGGGTCCGTTGGAGGGGGGAGGGGGCAGAGAGCAAACCTGACATCCCCACCTCACCCCCCCGACCAAACCCGACACCCCCACCTCACTTACCCCTCTACCAACCCCGACTCACATTTTCACTCCCCCACCCAAACCCAACACCCCCCTACCAATCACAACACCCCCTGACCAACACCCACACCTCACCCCCCGTAGACCAAACCTGACACACCCACCTCACTTTCCCCCCGACCAAACCCGACACCCCTACCTCACTTACCCTCCAACCAAACCCAACTCGGGTCCGTCGGAGGTGGGGAGGGGGCAGAGAGCTGAGCGAGTGCGGGGTCCGTTGGAGGGGGCAGAGAGCTGAGCGAGTGCGGGGTCCGTTGGAGGGGGGTATTATGACATCATAACTGTCACAGAGAACAGCAGCTGCCCAGCTGATGTGATTGGCCTTTAAATAATTTCACCCCTGGGGGGCGTCAGAGGTGAGATTTGAAAAATTTTCGACTCTTACACTGATTAGGACCCTAAGGCCTCTAACTGTACCAAATTTCAAGTCTCTAGCTCAAACTATGTGGAAGGAGTAAGGGAACATACATACACGCATACACCATTTGACTTTTATATATATAGATGTGTGCAAAGAAATTGAGGAAAGGCTAAGAACACAAATTTTGTATTTCTCTCAAAGCTGTCAGTTTTATGGCCACTATTACTGCTTTTGCGAGTTCCACAGTCTTAAGTGCAAGCTGCTACTAAATAAAAGTCAGTGTCCTGCACTCACCAACTGGATTATAGTTTCATGGGAAATCATGGCCGTGAAGAGAGGTGACCTGTAATTTAGGAAGGGTCAAATCCCAGGGAGGATTATGAATATCAGCACCAGAGGGCTTGAACTGCATTGTTTTAATGGGAAGCCAATGCATGAATATGATCTATAGATCTATCTATATGCCAGCTTTGTTTCAAATAGTGTGAACAATGAAGGATGAAAGAGGGCATTTATATCATTCTATTTAGGTATTAAAAAGCTGTGGACGGATTTAGTAATCAGAGCTGATGCTCTTGATAATGGAAAATGCTAGACAGACTACAAGTTGTTCAAAGCCTTTCCCTCTTACTATCTCCTTTACCTTCCCTGGGTTCTGCCAGCAAGCCAGATGCTGAATTTAGTTAAGTACAGAGAAAACTAGGAGTTTGCTAACTACATCGGACATACAAGTTGCGCTGCTGGGTGTCTGCATACTGCTGGCACTTCAGCTTGTGTTTTACCAGCTCTCAGTGGACTACTGAGATCTGAATAAGTGGAAGATTACTGAGCCTTATGGGACTCCATGTTACGGAGAGTTGCAGAACTCTGGAGGGAAGGAAGTGTTGCCATTACTAACAGAGTTTGGTTTGTTAGGAAGGATATAAGCCATTTCCTTCTGCTAGCACAGCAGTTTCTTGGAGCTGGGACAGGAGTATTTGGTAATCAGTAGCATCAAATGCCACAGATCCAGAACAAGCACAGGTGTACTTCCCTTGACCATGGAGAGGTGGTTATCAACCAAGACAAAAAATGCTATCTCAATACCCTTCCTTGAAGCCTTAGACAGGATCCAGGACACTAGTAGTTAACAAGCAGTACTGAGTTCATTAGCTTCTTGATTCACATGTTTGGGAAAGAGATACACACAGGGTCTCTAGCATAGACTATTTTAGGTTAGTGAAAAGGAGGTTTTGACAGTCTTATTAGGAATTTGAGGTGTTCCAATTTCTTCTTAATACCCAGGAAGGGCAGGTGTCAGAGATGGCAGCCCTAATTCCCCTCAATGGTTCCATGACTGCCTGTGTGAATAAGCCAGAATCTTGGAAGGAAAGTGTTTAATTTTTAAATTCTGCTCTTGGGTTATTTCTGGAGGCCTAGAACATCAGAAATTCAGGTGATTTTCTCAAAAGGGAGAGAAATCCTCTCAGTGGGAGGTGCTGTAGTCTGAGGGCATGTCTTCACTGGCAATGTTAACATGGCTTGTGTAATCACAGCACTGCGCTTGAAGAGAGCTCTCCCAGTGCTCTAAACCTCCCCCCCCCCAAAACACAACTACCTCCACAAGGGAGGAATGGCTCCCAGCACTGGTGCACTGTCTACATTGGCACTTTACAGCACCGAAACTTGAAGCACTTGGGGGGTTGTTTTTTCACACCCCATGAGTAAGGAAATTATAGCATGTAATGTGACAGTAGACAAGCTCTGAGGTTGAGTAGATGCAGTCTGCATACAAAGCAATTCAGACTCTGGAAAAGACCTACAGGGCCTCCGTTTGCTGCCTTCATGGCAGAGGAGAAGAAACTCTTGTCTGCTACAGCAATACAATACCAAGATTATCTGTATCTATTTTTTTGCCACTAATATTCAAGTTTTCTTTCCACTTGCTTCTGCTGTTACAAGTGGGTCAGAGAATCTCAGCAGTCTATAGGTGCTGTTCCGAGAGAAGAAGATACTGTGATATTAGCATCTACAGCAGTAGTCAGGGAGAAGTGGTAGAGCGTGTCACTCATTCTTCTGCTCCTTGACCTCTTGGATGGGTATGCTATCAGCAAGTTTGTAATCTGACAGGGTTTAAGGGCCATGGGGCTAGTCTACACTGGCAACACTAAAGCCACGGCTGCACTGTGTGGCTGTGGTGCACTGTCTACACTGGTGCTTTATAGCGCTGAAATCTGTCGCACTCAGGGGGGTGTTTTTTCACACTCGGGTGAGAAAGTTGCAGCACTGCAAACTGCCAGTGTAGAGAAGCCCTAAGTCTCCATTGCCCTACACAATGGTGTCATTTGCACCCATGCCACACAGGCGCGAAATGCTACCAAAAATAAGAATGGTAGTGCTTCAGACCCACTTTGCACTGATGTTAATGGCTACACCTTGTGTAGCAGCAATCAAGAAGCGGGGACAGGAGAGTTTTTGGGAGCAGACCATGATGATTTCTCCTTGCAGTGCAATGGGGAGAGGTTTTCTGCCAGATGCAGAAAGCAATGACCAGGGCAGTGGTCTTATTTCTTGACACGCAGACTCAGACTTTACAGTCAGAAGGGACTACTGTGATCCTCTAGTCTTGACCTCCTACACACTGCAAGTCACACAACCTCACCCACACACTCCTGTAATAGACCGCTAACCTCTGGCTGAATTATTGAAGTCCTGAAATTATGGTTTAAAGAGTTTAATTTACCAAAAATTCACCATTTATACTAATTTAAACCTGCAAGTGACCCGTGCTGCAGAGGAGGGTGGAAACGGGTTCTTGGTCTCTGCTGAGAAGAGTGCTGAGGAAACATACCTAAGCACTATTAAGTGTGCCATGGAACCTACAAATTTAGTACTGCAATTGACTGTGCTGGAAGGAAGCAAAAAAGATTAACAAGTTACCCAACAAGAATCACTAGAATCCTGAAGCAATAGCAGAGGACATGCTGGACGTCATGGGGAGCATCTTGACTGACCAGAGGCAACATAAACACGCTCATAAGTTTGGAAGGACAGCAATTACACCAGGAAGGAGCGGGCATGAAATGACCAGTAGGGGGCCTGCCTTACATTTAAACCTTCACCCAATTACTCTCAAAAAGAAAAATAAAAGCCACACAAGGAAGAGTTCCAAGTTTGTGCTAAAGCGTTAAGATTCAGGCATGAGAATTATGTACATATAATATTAAGATATTTTTTTTAATTCAAGTTTACATTTAAAATACATTTCCTTATAATTTAAGACTTCTAAAAGGAATTCACAAGATAAACCTAATAAGACAAGGTTACTGCTTCTTCCTACCTCTATTTTCTTTTTTATTTCCCCTATGTCCACCTTTCTTAGTCTAGGCTATGCAACTAGAAGTCCCCTTGATGCTACCTTCTCCACACGTACCAGTGTGCCTTATATGCATTTCTTATGTTCAGAAAAGGAATTTTAAAAATTTGTAGAAAATGTTGATAGCTCTCTGAGCCCTGTATAGCTTCTCCTGAACTAAAGTACATGGTTTAACAGGTGACAGATAAAAAATAGTCCAAATTAAACACAAAAGTTTTGCAAATAGTTGTGAATTTTAAACAGTAACAGAGTGAACACAGGATACATGATGGAGTAGTAACACAGGTTAACTACATTTGTTTGGAATGACATGCATCATTTGTTTGTAGCTTTGCAAATTGTCAGTAATCTAGTCATCTACAAACTTAGCTGATAAAACCTTTACATTCCACCACAATGTATTGCATACAGGTTATTCACAGACATCAGATGTATACATTTGGCTATAAAATGATGGCATCTCCTTGCTCTACAATCTCTTGCCTTCTAAACTACTCCAGTATCATCTTGTTCTTATGTTGTTTTAACTCAGAATCTAAGCTTCTCTGGACAGCGAGTCTTGCCTGTCTTGTGACACTGTAATAATGGCTATCAATTAAATATACAATTGTTTGTAAAAGTGTGAAAAGCAAGTGTTTCATGTTAATCTAAACTTTACCTTTTGCCCTCAACTGCTCCCTCCCCTATACAGGTAAAAAAAAGAACAAAAAAAACACAACCCTTATTTTCCTGTCACCTGATGAGCATAAACTAAGTTCTCAGATGCCTGTTAGCACTTTATATGCCTCTCCATAGCTTCTCTGAAAGCTAATCTACCCATAAGACGCATTTTTTAAAAAAAAGAACAGGACTGCCTTTTTCAGTTAGGTATCCTCGTATCTATACTACTGCATGCATACCTCTCTAACAAATGTAACCTATCTTCCACACACATTCTTCTGTCAAAAGGGTTCTCAGACTAGCTAGTATTAGTTTTGTGGCACAAGTCACGATTTTGGCAAAAAAAGACGTTAGAAGCTTCAGATCTGCAGCTACCCTCAGCACTGAAAATGACTCCTAATAGATCCAAGTCCTACATCAGAACCACCCAGTTCCCACTTGCACTGCACCTTTACAGTATTTCCTTGATGGAGAGAACAAACCTTTTTCAACATCTTGTTCTGTTTGTGGAAGAATTCTACTTTGATATCACCGCACACTGGCAATGGTTGAGGGAATTCAAAGTACATGTATTTGTCTTCTCGTCTTGGGGGTCCTGAAGGGGAGGTAAATATCTTTACCTTTAGTTGGTATACCACAAACTGAGGATCTGCATGGAAAAACAAAGAAGAGTATTAGTTCACAAGTAATACCTTTTAACTGTCAAAACGTGTGTTAACCCTTTGTGAGTCTTATTTGCAGTATGTATAACAAATTTTAAATGTATGTATATAGAACAATGTGATATGGTAAACAAGAAAAACCACCACTTTTCTGAAAGATCTTTCAAAACATTAAAGCATAGAAACATTGCCTAGTAGAATCCTGTAACTCTTAATGTCAGAATTTCGACCTATGATACTACAGTAAGATGCTTAATCATTTATTCTACATTCTAATTTATAATAAAATTATGGTAAGAACTATATAAAAATTGCAACTTAGCAGTTTGATCCCTTTGCATATTCAAATCACATAGTAGTGGTCTGCTTATTTTAATGACAAAAGTAAGTTTTCTACTTTTTAATCCTGTTTGAACTGTAGAGCCAGGAAGAGTTAAACCAGAATAAACTGGATTCTAGTCTGATTTACACAAACAAAACTGTTATCTCAATTCCAATTACTGTGTCAAAAATGTCTATCAACAAATGTACAGACACACTGACAATGACAATAAGCTATGAAATCTGAATTAATTCAGTAAACTTTACTGCCATAAAACATTAGCAATTTATCTTTTAACTCAGATTAAGTCTGCAGGGACAGGAATTAGAAAAGCTTTTACACTTGTAAACTAAACATATTTGATCTAGAAATTACTGAAAGAAAACATGAAATACAGCATCTTCTTCACAATCACTTTTAAGACTAGAAACACACTTCAGGTCAAATCCTACCATTAATATCTAATCCAGGCTGTTTGCTGGGCATCTAAGGGTTTGGGCAGGGATGGCCAACATGCAGCTCTTCAGAAGTTAATATGCGGCTCCTTGTATAAGCACCAACTCCAGGTCTGGAGCTATAGGCGCCAACTTTCCCATGTGGCGGGGGTGCTCACTGCTCAACCTCTGTCTCTGCCACAGGCCCTCTCCCCCCGCCCTGTCCTCTCCCCTGATTATGCAGTGCCCTCACTCTCCCTGCCCCCAACCTCCTGCATGCCCCAAAACAGCTGATCAGGGAGGGAGCGGGAGGCACTAAGGCACTGGGAGTAGGATGGGGGAGCAGATGAGGGGCTTCTGATGTACAGTAAAACCTCCATTTAACGGACTAATTCGGGCGAGGGGGTGTCCGTTAAATCCAAAAGTCCGTTATTTAATTTAAAAAAAAAAAACCGAGCTGTCGGAGCAGCAGCCCGCCTGCCAGAGTCAGGGCGGCAGCTCCGCAGCCCGCCCGCTGCCGGGACCCGGGTGGCAGGCGGGAGCCGTCAGCCAGCCCGCCGGGGTCCCGGCTGCTGGGACTCGGGCGGCAGCCAGGAGCCATCAGCCAGCCCGCCCGGGTCCCGGCTGCTGGGACCCGGGCGGGAGCCGTCAGCCAGCCCGCCCGGGTCCCGGCTGCTGGGACCCGGGCGGGAGCCATCAGCTAGCCCACCCGCGGCTGGAACCCCGGAGGCAGCCGGGAGCCGGGAGTCAGCCCGCCCGCGGCTGGAATCCCGGCGGCAGCAGGGAGCGGGCAGTCAGCCCGCATGGGTCCCGGCTCCCGGGACCCGCCAGCCAGCCCGTCCGCTGCTGGGAGCCGGGCGGCAGCCGGGAGCTGGCAGTCAGCCCGCACAGCTCCCGGGACCCGCCAGCCAGCCTGGCCACTGTGGGGAGCCGGGCGGCAGCCGGGAGCTGGCAGGGAGCCGGAAGCCAGCCCTCGACAAATGGATTTCGGATGCATCAGACTTTCTTAAAAAAATTGTCTGTTGCATCCAAAGTCCGTTAAATCGAGGTCCGTTAAATCGAGGTTTTATTGTATTACGGTGGCTCTTTGGCAATGTACATTGGTAAACTCTGGCTCCCTCTCAGGCTCAGGCTAGCCACCCATGGGATTGGGGAACTAATCTTGCCCTTAACTGTGAAGCAACTTTGAATCTATTATTGCAGCCTCTGAATTGCAGAGTCTACAGCCAGAACATTCCAGGCTATAGGGTTGAACAGCATGACACTTACAACTGCACCTCCTCGCTCAAACCCTCATATACGGGTCCTCAAATCCTGCAACAACTCCTCTTTCTGCAGAAAAGCCACATTGATCCTGCTGAGTCAGAGACCTCAGATCTCACGGAGGGGTGGCATTATTTAGCTCTCTTTGTTGAAGGTACAAACTGAACACAGAGATTCAAGAAGTACCCTGTTTCCCCGAAAGTAAGACATCCCCCGAAAATAAGACGTACTTCAAGTTTTGCCTCTCGCTGTAATATAATGTAATGTAATTTTGGGAGCAAAAATTAATATAAGACACTGTCTTATTTTCGGGGAAACACGGTAGTTGATTTCAGGTTTGCTCCTGAAACTGCATTTAAAACCTCACAGAAACCACACTTTTGTGATTAAAAACATTGTGGTATTTCAATGCATGTCTAATAATTTATTAACTCAACAGGAGTAGAAGTAATAGAGAAGCTCATCAAAAAGTACAGATTTAAACTTATATTCAGATTGCTAATGTAGAAAGCCATCTAAGGATAATTTAAGAATTTAGTATTAACTTTTTCTACTGTGAGGCCTGAATTTTGCAGATATCTGAACAGATATTTGCAAATATATCTGTGCAATCTTCACTTCACCATTTTCGTGGTTTCTCTTTTTTGTTTAAGACAGTCTCCTCCCTTCCTGTTCCTGCAAACCAAGGTAGTTTTTATGTATCTATATGAAAACCTGCACTTGGTTACCTTTTTAGGGTCTATGCCTGTTCAGGTTGTGTGTTGCAATGGCATTAGTTTCAGTATATCGCCCCTTACATTAATTCCAATACCAAAATGATGGAAAGCAACATTTTTGTACATTAATAGAACATGAATGCTACTACCGTGTAGTTATTACTTTGAAATGCAGTCTCAAAGACAAAGGTGAATACAAATTTTCATTAAAAAAACTCAAGTCAGCCAACAATCTCTTTTCCAATCTACAGCATACTCACAAACCAGACAGACTTACATCTAGCTAGATATGTCACTTTATAAGCTTCTGAAATAAAAACTCTTCCTTCAGAAAGAAGCAAATAGATATATCATCTATAGATTCACCTATTTTAGAGTCCAATGAGAAGGAAAATGTCATGAGTTGGTTCAACAATCATGGGTATTTCGCTGCATTTGAGAGTCTATGTACCACTCAGAACCAAAACTTTATTTTTCAGCAGTATTATTTCAGTAACGTTGCTGTGTTTTTTAACTAACTTTTGAATAACCAAAATAATGCACTTTTAACTTTTCAACTACTTTAAATGTTTCCCAATTTAAAGTTTAACCAAACAGCATGTGTAAGGTGGTGTAAAACAAATCCCACACAGGCTACATGGAACTCTTGCAAGGATGAAAGAGTGCCAGGATTTGAACCCAACAGATTCCAAGACTCTAAACAGGATTCTTTATACTGCTAAAACATCTTACTGCTTAAAAAGGTACGTTCGTCCTGCTATGTAATACCAGTAGTATGTTGCCTCAAGCACAAGAAGATATATAAGTAACTATACACAATTTCAAATACCTATACATTTTAGCAGATAAGATCCATTAATATGGAGTAAAGGGTACTTACTGCAAGTTCCGCCACTGAACATTGGAATTGTTTCAAACATCATCTTATGAAACAGCAGTGCCACTGGTCTATAATCCAGGTGATTCTTTAACAGGTAACTATAATAATATACATATCGTCTCTGACTGGGAATAGTTACTCCCTAAATAAAGAGAAACCAAACTTTAAAAACAGTCCAAACCCTTAATTAGTGTTCACATTAATTGGCTCCTGCCTGTTAATAATTGAAGTCAAGCTTATAAAATCAGTTCTGAGTCACAGTGGACAAGTTCAACATTTATGCATCTTAGTGGTTATACCATCTTCATTGCTGGAAATCAGGAGCTGGAAAAAAGTTACCTCAAACCTATTAGCCCAAAGCCTAGACCCACCAGCCTAGGGGAAAAATTGCCTGCAAACCAGTTTCCTGGTTGGGGAGGAGGGGGAGGAGAGGTGAAGGTGTCCTTTATATGGTTTTTTCCCTCTTTCCATACACAGCCACACACCTGTTTTTCCTTCCCTGCAAAATCTTCAAATGCAGGCAGACCACATGAGAGGCAGTAAAACAGCAGAACAGCAGGTTCCAACTTCTCTTACATTGGGCTAAAGGATTTTTCAACTCCTGCACATATAAGTTCTACAGGTGATACGAGGCAAAAAGTATTATAGAATGCTACTCTCAATTTTATATACTAAATTAATATAAAATCTCAAATGGCTTTAAGGTCCACAAAGCAATCTACAACATGATGTTGCTTTTTAGAAAAACAGATTTTAATTAGTAGCAGCATATATTTAGTGGGAAGGCCACATGAACCACCTGTATTTTTAAAAAGTCTCCACGGGGTTTATGTTCCAACAAGATTTCAAGTCTGTATTATGTTGTAGCTATGCTTGCTAACATCACCTATAAAATCATAGTGCCATTGCTATTTCCATTATGAAACCCATGGTGGGAGGTTTCACAGAAATTAGAAGTGGAAAGATCGATTAGATTAGGGTTAAATAGCCAGTCCAACTCACTGTCATGCTATAGGATTGTTCAACTACATTACATTAAATATTTGTTTTCAGAAACTACAGTGGAGGAATAACGTCCCTAAATTGATTTTTTAACTATTTTACAATTTGAATTCAGCAATAAGTTAATCAAAAAATATCCTGGCTTATTCGTTTTTGGAATTTTCAGAACAAAATTAGTGACAAAACATGGTCAATATTTTTCCTAGAGAATTATACAGTTCAAAACAATCTAGTATGGAACTTGCAGTATACAGAGTCAGACAGAAGTAGTACATATTAATGTTTACATTACAATAAGAGAAAACTAGCTATAATTTTTTTTTCTGAGAAAGGTCTTTTGCATGTATATACATGTCCACAAACATTTTTAAATTATTAAACAATAATAGAATATCAACTGAAAATTATAAATATTTTGTATGTTTTTGTACATTTTCAAATATATGCATTTAAATTACAACAGAATACAAAGTGTAGTGCTCACTTCATATTTTTATTACAAATATTTGAACTGTAAAACAAAAATTTAAATTAACTTCATACAAGTAATGTAGTTCAATCTATTGTGCAAGTGCAACTTACAAATGTAGATTTTTTTTATATAACTAAAAAAGGTAAAACTTTAGTGCCTATAAGTCCACTTAGTCCTACTTCTTGTTCAGCCAATCGCTAAGACAAACATCTGTTTACATTTATAGGAGATAATAATGCCCAATTATTTACAATAAAGTGAAAACAGACGTTTGCACAGCACTTTTATAGCTGGCATTGCAAGGTATTTACGTGCCAGATATGCTAAACATTCATGCAGCTTGGCAGGGCTTCAGAAGAGGTGTGTTGCACAGAAAAACTGAAAAAAGTTTCCGCTTCTACTTGTATCATCTCCAGTCTGGAACACACACTTTGTACAGGAATCTCTCCAATCCTTACCAAGACAGCTAACACTGAGCCCAGACCGAGGGAGAAATAGTTATATGCTAATAGTTGATATTCCGAATGCTGTATTAACTTAGGCAGAAATAAACTTGTTGAAGTAGATGGTGAACCACCAATCCTGCCAAGTGGCAGCTTGGCACATCTTGGAAACAAAGATTAATTTTCTTTCAGCCTAGAAAGCAATTATGCCTCAAATCAACTAGGCTTTTATTCCTACAGGACAGGGTCTTTATGCCTCAAGTCCTAACACACTGATAGGTACACTAAGCTATGGAACTTTTTTTTTTTTTTTGGCCTTCCTGCAGACTTTAAAGCAGAAGGCATAAAAAGCAGAGATTTGCTTAAGTGATATAGTTTTATGAAAAAATATTTGAGAGTTTTAATCAAGTCCATGGTATGTCTGCTTATCCTTATCAAAGAGAGAGTTATGACAAAAATGAGTAGAAATCTATTAGGGTGGATTAATTTTAATCATGATTTCAACTGGCAAACAGGGAAACCTCAATTTAAATAGATTTTGATTTTGCATTTGTATTTGAGTTTATTTTCCAAAAGAAAGGCTGATAACCATTACAACAACATGTCGATTTGCAACTAAATAGAGCCTCTTTGCACTAAATTTAGTGTTTCTGTTTGCTAACCAAGAGAACACATTATTTCTATGCAGTTAAGCAATTACCCCCATTTTATTCATATTCTTAATTTTTACTTTATATGGTTAGAAAATGGTAAATCAATTTCTTATTTACTACTTTTATTTGTTTTTTGTTAAGCTCTATTTGGATAGAAATTAAAATATAATTAAGAGTGCAAAAAAAGTGCATCTTTTATTAATTAAATGAAAACTATCTTTCTGTGCTGGATACATTAGAAAAATGTTTATCAAAAACATGTTTTGCATTTAAAGCTAACAATTTTTAAACAAAAGAATCTGTGGTGAATGAATTGATCTGTTTCTGGTCACTGTGCCCTTCAAAAATTTTAGAACTAGTAGATCTTTTCTTACACCTGGTTTTTATTCAGAGACTGGAAGAGGAAAATAAGCTTTCCTGCCTTTTTAACTCCCAAATGGTTTCTTAACTTTTACTGGTCAGCAAGCTGACCTAGTTTATGCACCTGCAGACGAGGCTACAGATGTAAAAAAGCTAGTTTAGCACCTCAACAATTCCTGGTACCAGTTGCATAGCTAGCGACTTGCACCAATGCAGTGGTTTGAGTTACTTTAAAGGTAGGCAACAAATACATACAAAATATTAATTAATTCAAATGACTAGCAGATTACAATAAATTGAAGCCTTAAATTTGAAATGATAATCTATGCTAATTATAAATAGGTTAGTTTTAAAAATAAACTAAGATTTAAATAAAAAATCCTATTTAAATTTTAAAATTGGATTTAAAAATATTTTTATCCACCTTGATATCTATATCATTCCTTAGAGAAGCTGTTTTCCCAGTAAACTAGTTTATTTTATGGATGCTAGGCAAGTGTATGGCAACAGAAGTAGATCTACTGAAATGTATGCCAGAGTTTTGAATTCACTGAGACGGTCTTTCTACACCAGTACCAGAAGGAAAAATAAATTGAGATTTAAATGCAAAGACTCAACGTTGCAAAACATTGATATGGAACATTTCTGCCAGGATGATGTTCTCTAAAGCACTCTAAATGTGCTGATGCTCCTTACTCCTTTACTTTTACACCATAACATGGACAGTATGTTGTGAAAAGCAGAGCCCAAAAGATTTTTCCAACACTGTCCCTCTAGTACAGGGGTCTGCAACCCGCGGCTCCGGAGCCGCATGCGGCTCTTTCATCCCTCCGATGCGGCTCCCTGTGTGTTCTAATTTTAACCGGCCCGCAGACTGTTTTCTATGCGGCCCGCCAGCACTGTCCAACCAGTGCGCGGAGCCGCAGCCGAAAGAGAGGGGCGGGGTCAATAAGAGGCGAGCGGCGGGGGGGGGGGAGAAGAACGGAGGCGGAGCCGGGGCCGGGGCACGAGGCGAGGCGGAGCCGGCGGAGAAGTGCGAGTCGGGCCGGGGCCGGGGCAGGAGGCGAAGCGCGGCGGAGCCGGCGGATAAGAGCGAGCCGGGGCACGAGGCAAGGCAAGGCAAGCTGGGGGAGGGGGGGAGTGAAAGCACGGCCGGGGGGGGGGGGGAGGAAGAAGAGCGAGAGCACGGCCGGAGGGGAGGGGGAGGGAAGAAGAGCGAGAGCACGGCCGGAGCGGGGGGGAGCGGGGGGGGGAGGAAGGGGGGGGAGGAAGAAGAGCGAGAGCATGGCCGGGGGGGGGGGGGGAGGGAGGGAAGAAGAGCGAGAGCATGGCTGGAGGGGAGGGGGAGGGAAGACGAGTGAGAGCACGGCCGGAGTGGGGGGGAGGAAGGGGGAGGAGGAAGAAGAGCGAGAGCACGGCCGGAGGGGGGGGAGGGAGGGAAGGAACGTCTTTTTTTCGGAGCTCAAAATGTTTTGTTGCATGCAGAAATGTAATTTTGTTTTCTCTGCAGTCGTTCATTGATTTCATAAATGCAACACATTATAGTTTGTTTATACATAGCATAAAGGCAAAAAAAACGTTATATGCAGTGTTATTTCATTTTAAATGTCAAAAGGGTTTTGTGGCTCCCAGTGTTTTCTTTACTGTGGGAAACGGGTCCAAATGGCTCTTTGAGTGGTAAAGGTTGCAGACCCCTGCTCTAGTAGATGCTCCATGGGGGCAGCACTACCAACATCAAAAGCTGCAAGCATTGCCAGATTTAACACAGGATATCATCCAAATATTGAGTACAGTATGTTAAAATAAGCCTCTTGGTTTAGACATAAATCAGTCATATGACATGATGGACACAGTTTGAACAAAGTCATATCCAATTACAGCCATTCTGAGACACTTTTTCAGAACACAATTCATACCCATTGATCTATTCAGACAGAACTATGTTTAACAATCTTGACATCAACTCCACTGGCTCAAAGAGCCATTCCTCCAAAGACAGGAACATCAAGATGTGGACAGATGTTAAAATGGGCCCTTGAATGAAACATCCCAAAATATAACACTGCCATAGTTGCTTCAATCTGGGACCAAGCCTGAACCTACTAGTAGTGGCATAATTACTATTGGAACCACCTCTAAGACAGCACTGTGGATGCCAGTGCCTCTTTTTTGGGGAACATGCAGGAAAGTTCCCTGGCTTCACTAGCACAATGATGTTTTCATGTCCATTTTAAAATCGCCATGTGCAATAAAGCCAGCCATTCCCAATCAACCACTGGTTGAAGCACTTCAGATCTCTTTGTAACTGGAATAAGGAGGTAGATCTCCTGAAACAACTATTGACTCTGAAAAGTATTGTTTGTATGAATACATTTTTTATACTGAATTTTAGAAAGCATTATATTCAGGTATCCTAGGTCCAAGGGTTGAGGTTACATGATAAACCCCTTTTCCAGGGGAACAGAACTAATGTGCAACCTTCTCTCACCTACTTCAAACACTCACTTCTAATCTTTTGTCCATATTTTTGGAAGGGAAGTCAAACTTTGGCTTCAAGGTGGAAAGGGCTGGTGGCCTGTACTTCTGGCATCAAGTGTTCTTTAGTGGGCTTAGACACATTCTACTGTCTCAGGAGCCAAAAGTATCTAATAACAAAATTCTGCTCCACATAACTGACAATCTGAAATCGCTCCAGTACCTGCCTTGTCCTCCCATTATTTTGGACAAGAGTAGAAAAGATACGGGTCCTTTGATTAGGAAATTCAAGAGTAGTCTCAGCTTCTCTTAGTCATCTAGTGCTGCAAAGGCCTTTGGGAAACTTCTTCCATATAGACACACTGGAAAAGTGAGCCATAAAAATACTGGCGGCTGTACTCTTCAGTCAGTCATACTTCCTCTTGCAATTGGATTCAGACTTCCTGTCTACATTGTCTTTAAGTGCCACAAGACCCTTGAGAGAATTAATTTGCCTTGCTTGTTAACTTCAAAACTCTCCCTAGTTACTGTCCCCTGGGATTTGAACCACTCTAAGCAGGCCATATGCACATTGTGGGTTGCTTTGGGAAGAGAAGTTAGCATCAAATTAAAGCCAATTTTTGGTCTTTGCCCAAACAGAAAAAGGGAGTTGGTTGTCTTCAGCCAGAATTTGTTCTTTTGAGCCCTATTCTACTTTCAACTCAATAAATCAATTAGGATTTTAGTTGATCAGGAACTATAAATCTTTAAAAACAGCACTTGAAATACAACACTGAGCTATACAGTGGACATACAAGGAAGTGCAAAAGCTCTTGGAAACTGAATTATAAAATAATTGTCTATAAATAGTATTCCTAAAATTACGTAGTGCATATTATCCTTCAGCCAAATAATCATGTCCAAGTGGAGGGGAGACAGCAGATTGTAGAGAACAGAGACCGTCTTTCAACATGATATTTAGGTATTTACAATGAGACCTTGAATAGGGCTCTGACCCTTTATTTAAAGATATAGGATTTTCATAAGAACATATATATGTACGTATGGCTCAAATCATGTATCTGAGGACGTCATTATTTACCCTAAAAACTATCCCTGATGTAGATACATTTTATTCTCCCCCTTCCCTCCAGCCCTTTTAAACAAACCAACAAACAAAACAAAAAAACACCACCACAAAAAACAACAACAAAAACCCACAGGATAATAAACAGACACCGGGATCTTAAGGACTGACTCAAGATCATACAGGCAGCCTAAGATAACAAGAATATTTATCAGGAGTAGCCATGTTAGTCTGGATCTGTCTTGTGGCACCTTACAGACTAATAGACATACTGGAGCATAAGCTTTCGTGGATGAATGCCCACTTCGTCAGCTGCATGAAAGCTTATCCTCCAATAAGTCTGTAAGAATATTTAGTTAACAGATCAGAACAAAATACCATTGTAAGCAATATAGGTTATCTAGCAAGTTTTTCTTTTTTCCAGCTAGAACCTCCATAGGGATTTCATCATTACTCTCCTTCGAAGAACACTGAACCACAGCTTGTTCCTAGAATATGTAGACATCACCTTCCTACTGTACAGTGCTTAATCATACTGTGCGATGACAGCTTCAACATTCAGCATCCACCCATTTGACTATTAATGGAGATTAATAAAACCTACCAAAGATTCACATTTTTCATATTATTCACAGACTGTCAGATATCTGTAGAATAGATATTTGTTAGTTACCTTTGCCAGTTTTTGCTGGGTCAGTACACTGTTTAGATATCTAATCTCATTCAAATGTGACCCTAACCCATTAATTCTACTCTCCAAATGCCTATGGTTAAATTATAGCTTTTTATTTGCTCAGTAAGACCAATATGTGTGGCGGGGGGAGGCTGGAGTTCTAGTAACCGATTTGTTAAAATCTTCATTATAGCGAAGGAGTGAAATCTAAGCTGGAATCAGTAATTGATGTTGGGGTTTGCAGAGAAAGGACTAGATTTGGTCATTGTCATCATTATGGAGACATGGGAGATGGATTGGAATCTGGGGTGGAGAGGAGCATAGCAAGGATATGGAAGAGACAAGAGAGAACATGGAGGGAAATCAAATCAGTATCTTCGATGTCTGTATACTAAGGTGAGAAGTATGGGGAATTAGTTGTAGAAGAGGTGGTTTACTCACCTGTGCAGTAATTCACATTCTTTGAGATGAGCATGAGTGCTCCACGCCAGGTGCTGGCGTGCTCCTGTGCCTTCACTCAGATATTTTTTACAGCGGTACTTATGCTGTGCCTGCCTCAATAACGTGCATGGAACGGGTACCTCAGTTCCTTCTCAACAATGGAGATTGCTCCAAACTCTGAAGAGTAGGGAGGAGGATGGGTAGTGGAACACCCATAGGGACATCTCGAAGAACATCATTACTCTGATCGGGAACTGTTGCGATTGCTCTTATTTGTATATGTTGTTGCACCTCTTGGTGGAGAAGTTGTCCTGAGAGGAGTCCCTGAAAAGGGATGGGGTGGGTGGTGTGAACAGGAAGGGGATAGAGTAGCCCAATCTGATGACATTTTCCATAGTAATGACTCACCAGTGGTGGCAGAATGTGAGTCAACGGTGATCAAAAGGTTGGATGGGAAGGACAAGCGCTGGAGTGGATGGGAGCTCTTTTATGTCCTCGACCAAGGCTTCAAATTTGCTTATTATATGGAGGGGGTTGGGATGGTGCCAATGTTATGATGTGTCATCGTTGATGCCTGGGTCTCTGGGGGTGTTGCTGCTGGTGGTTGGATGGCCCTCTTTTGCTGTGTGTAGGCTGGGTATCATGGGCGTTGGAAAGATTAATACCTGTATTATCCTCTTGTTGCTGGTATATGGATGCCTAGGGATCTGAGCATCTCTCTGGAACCCTTCATGGTGTGCAGCACCTCGTTGGTTTGTGATGCAAATAACTTCTCACCATCGAAGGGGAGATCCTCCATGGTGTTTTGTATCTTGCATGGGAAAGAAGAAGAGGTAAACTATGGCTGTCGCAGTGTACCTGGCAGCTGTGTCCACAGCATCAAGGGTAGCCTGCAATGCGGTGCAGGAAATCATCTTGCCTTCAGAGACTACTGCTTTGAACTGTTGTCTTGTCCTCTGGAAAGTCCATGAGTTTCTTGCAATTTCTGTGATCATATCTGGCCAGTAGGGCCATGTAGTTTGCCACACTAAATTGCAGCGTGACTGATGCATACACTTTGTGGCCGAGTAGGTCCATTCTTTTGCTGTCCTTGTCAGACGGAGTGGACTGGAAATGCTGCTGTTTGTTCTTTTGATTGGCTGTTTCTACCACCAGTGAATTTGGTGCTTGGTGTGCGAAAAGAAACTGAGCCCCTGGAGGAGACATAGTATTTCTGATCTGCTGTAAAAATCTCTGAGCAAAGGCAGAGGCACACCAACACCTGGAGTGAAGGACCCACAAGGACATTTCTAAGAACTAGAAATGCTAGTTAATATAACTGACAGCTGGCATCACAAAAACTTGGTAGGATAATACACGACTGGAATACAGTAGACTCTCGATTAACGTGGATTAACCAGGACGTGGATTAACCAGGACATCAAAAAAAAAATATGCGCAACTCGCAGGGCCGGCTCTGGCTTTGCTGCAGCCCCAAGCACACACACACAAAAAACCCTACCAGGGTGCAGGGCAGCCAGTGAACCAATACCCTCGCCCCCCCGGTGCAGGATGGCTGGTGAGTCAACCTCCACTCCCCATATTTCCTATGGATGGTGATTATCCAGGATTTTATTAACCAGAATTATTTTTTTCCCTATCATCCTGGATAATCAAGAGTCTACTGTATTGGTATTGAAGGGCACAGCTAGATCAGGAAGTACAGGCAGGGAAAGGGAGGTGGTGTTGCCTAGTCTATAAAAAATGTATACACTTGGACCGAGGCGAAGATTGAAATAAGAGGCAGACTTGTTGAAAATCTCTGGGTAGGGATAAGATGTAAAAAAAGGGCGATGTCATGGTAGGGGTCTACTACAGACAACCTAACAAGAAAGAGGTGGATGAGTTTTTAACAAGCTCATCCGAAGCACAGGACAATATCCCCCATCACTGTCAACTACCCAGACATCTGTTGGGTGGGTGGGTGGGTAGTGTGGGGAGGGGAAGGGGAGACAGCTGGGCACAGATTATGAAATCAGTCTTGGAATGTATTGGAGACCATTTTTTATTTGGACGGTAAAGAAAGCCACTAGGGGTGAGGCTGTTCCAGATTTGATTTTGACGAACAGGGAAGAACTAGTTGAGAATTTGAAACTGGAAGGCAACTTAGGTAAATGTAAATCATGAAATTATGAGTTCATGATTCTAAGGGATGGTAGGAGTGAAAACAGCACAATAAAGAAAATAGATTAATAAGGCAGACTTTAGCAAACTCAGGAGATCGTAGGCAAGATCCCTTCGGAAGCAAGCCTAAGGGGAAAAACAGTTCAAGAGTGCTGGCAGTTTTTCCAGAGAGACATTAAGGGCACAAGAGCAAACTATCCCATTCCACAGGAAATATAGGAAGTATGGAACCAACAGGATTTAATTCAATTATCTGAAACTCAAAATTTAAGAATCCTACAAAAAGTGGAAACTAGGTCAAATCACAAAGGATGAATATAAACAAATAACACGAGTATGTAGGAACAAAATTAGAAAGCCCAAGGCACAAAATGAGATTATCTAGCTAGACATATAAAGGGAACTAGAAAACATTCTACAAATATATTACAAGCACGAGGAAGACCAAGGACAGGGTTGACCTACTACTCAAATGAATGGGAGGAGGGGAACAAAAAAAGTGGAAATGGCAAAAGTGCTAAATGACTTTTTAGTTTCAGTTTTCACCAAAATGTTTAGTAGCATTTGGACATCTAACTTAATGAATGCCATTGAAAATGAGGTAGGATCAGAGGTAAAATAGGGAAAGATGCTCACTACTTAGACAAGCTAGATGTTTTCAAGTCACCAGAGTCTGATGAAGTACATCCTAGAATAACCAGAGCTGACTGAAGATATATCTGAACTAGCAGTGATTATCTTTGAAAAGTCAAGGAAGGTGGGTGAAATTCCAGACGACTAGAGAAGACAAATATAGTGCTGACCTATAAAAAGGGGAATAAGGACAACCTGGGGAATTAGACCCGTTAGCTTTACTTCAGTATCCAGAAAGATGAGAGCAATCAATTGTAGACACCTAGAAGATAAGGTGATAAATAAGTCAGCATAGATTTATCAAGAACAAATCATGTTAAACTAACCTAATAAGCTCTCTTTGACAGTGTAACAAGTTTTGTGAATAAGGGAAAGTAGTAGATGTGGTATACCTTGACTTTAGTAAGGCTGTGTGGCGGGGTGTCCACCCGCCCCCTACTGGAAGGGGCTTGGAAAAGCCCCCAAAGGGGTTTAAAATAGCCTGGGAGGCTAGCCTGCAAACTCCCAGGCTGATTGGGAGTTTGGGCTCAGCTGTGTGGCCACGCCCCAAACACTCCCAGCCAGGATATAAGGGCTGGGAGACAGAGAAGCAAGAGAGTCTCCTCTGTAAGCAGAGGGAGACAGGCCTGCTGCAGGAAGCCTTGAGGAAGGTACTAGGCTGGGTGCAGGGCTGGGGCTAGGCGGTAGGAGCTGGGGAAAGCTCTAGCCTGAGAGCCCCAGGCTGCAAGTGCAGGCAAGGGCCTAAAGTCAGTCTTCTCTGTTAGTAGAGGGAGACAGGGCCTGGCTGCACGGAGCCTGTACCGGGGTACCCAGACTGGGACAGGGCGAGGGCAAGGCAGCTGGGAGCCAGGGAGCCTAAGCTCTAGCGAGAAGGCCCCAGCTTGCTGAGCCTAGGGAAGGCCCGACTCACGGGGTACTGGGGGTTGCCAGGGGGCGGCCCAGGACTGGTGATAGCTGTAGTAGGCCAACCCCTTCTTGCCGGTGATGAGTAGCCATGATACTGCAGTCCACCCCAGTGAGCGGGGCAAGTAGTGACTGACAGTGGCACATTCTGAGGCGAGTTGGGGATAGTGGGTGGTGGGTTCCCCGGGGAGGGGAGACCCTAAAACCAGGGGGGTACTGCAGGGGTGCAGCACCCCCAAAAGGGGCTCCGGGGTCCGGGAAGGGCACGGGGCCAGAGTGTGGAGAAGCGGACGTCGGTCGGCAGAGGGCGCTCCGAGGTCAAAAGAGCTAATTCCCAGGACGACCAGACGGGGGCGCCGCAGGGGTGAGTGACCGACCCCGTTACAGGCTGTCACAATGAAATTCCCATAAACAAACTAGGGACATACAACCTACATGGAGCTACTGTAAGATGAGTGCACAACTGGTTGAAAACCCATTCCCAGAGTGTAGTTATCAGTGGTTTCCCAGTCAAGCTGGAAGGGCATATCAAGTGGGGTCCTACAGGGATCAGTTCTATGTCTGGATCTGTTCAATATCTTTATCAATTATTTAGATAATGGCATAGAGAGCACAGTTATAAAGATTGCAGATCCCAAGCTGGGAGGTGTTTCAAGTGCTTTGGAAGACCGGATTAAAATTCAAAATGATCTGGACAAACTGAAGAAATAGAAGAAAATAGGGTGAAATTAAATAAAGGACAAATGCAAAGTTCTTCACTTAGGAAGGAACAATCGGTTGCACACACACAAAATGGGAAATGAGTGCCTAGGAAGGAGTACTACTGGAGCTGGAGGTCATAGTGGATCACAAGCTAAATATGAGTCAACAGTGTAAAACTGTTGCAAAAAAGCATCATTTGGGGATGTATTGGCAAGAGTACTGAACGCAAGACATGAGAAGCAATTCTTCCACTCTATGTTGATTAGGCCTCAACTGGAGTAGTACCGTATATACTCGAGTATAGGTCGACCCAAATATAAGCCGATGCACCTAATTTT
The DNA here is from genome assembly GCA_032164245.1 of Sternotherus odoratus. NCBI lineage: Eukaryota > Metazoa > Chordata > Testudines > Kinosternidae > Sternotherus > Sternotherus odoratus. The sequence goes on along the minus strand of JAVMKO010000005.1, from coordinate 78,079,561 downwards.
ACCACAAAAAGCTGGAAAAGTTATTGACTCGAGTATAAGCCTAGGGTGGGCTTTTTAATAAAAAATCCGGACAAAAAAAAAAAAAAAAAAAGCGCCTCGCTCTCCCGTCCCCGCCGCACGGGCGGGCTGCCGGGAGCGTCCCGGTTCCCCCCTCCCCGCCGCGGGTGTCACACTCTCCGCGCGGGCGCTAGTGAAATGCCGCGCGCGCCTCCTTGACAGCTCGGGGGGGGGGGGGGGCGGGACGGAGCAGCGCGGTTACCTGAGCCGTGTCCCGGGCAATGGGCGAGTGGCGGGGCGCCGCGGGAGAGCAGCCATGCCCCGTTCAGCGTCCTGCAGGCGGACGCGCTGGGAGCCCCGGCCGCTGCCTTATCTCAGCCCGGAGCAGAGCCGGGCTAGGAGAGGGGCTTGACGTGGCATCCCGAGAAGACGGGCCAGGGCACAGCGGCGCCCCGCGGCCCCCGCCCGCACGTGGGCCAGGAGAGTCAGCCCGGCCGCGGATCCCTCTTCAGGCAGGAAGAGAAACAGTCGGAGCTCTATGGGAGCCCGGCCAGGACAAAAAGAGCCGATCTGCCCTTTAAAGGGGGCTGCGTTGACGAGGGGTCCCGCTGGAGAGCGCGCAGAGCCTCACCCCGACGGGCACCCCTCACCTCCACTGAAGACAGGGCAAGAAGGGTCAGGCAGGGAGGGGGGAACCGGGAGCGCTCCCGGCAGCCCGCCCGCGGCGGGGAGGGGGGAACCGGGACGCTCCCGGCAGCCCGCCCGCGCGGCGGGGACGGGAGAGCGAGGCGCTTTTTTTTTTTTTTTGTCCGGCGGGGAGGGGAGGAACCGGGGCGCACATTTTTCACTGACTCGAGTATAAGCCGAGGCAGCTTTTTTCAGCCCAAAAAGTGGGCTGAAAAACTCGGCTTATACTCGAGTATATACGGTATGTCCAGTTCTGCAAGCCACACTTCAGGAAAGATGTGGGCAAATGGAAGAAAGTCCAGAGAAGAACAACGATTAAAGGTCTAGAAAGCATATCTATGAAGGTAGATTTGAAAAAACTGGGTTTGTTTAGTCTGGAGAAGAGAAAACTGAGGGGGGAACATAACAGTTTTAAAAGTAGAGAAAAAGTTGTTTCAAGAAGGAGGAGAAAAATTGTTCTCCTTAACCACTGAGGATAGGACAAGAAACAATGGACTTAAATTGCAACAAAGACAAGGGGGGGATGGGAAGCTTCCCAACTGTCGATAGTTAAGCACTGGAATAAACTGCCTAGGGACACTGTGGAATCTGTGTTATTGGAAATTTTTAAGAGCACATTAGACAAACACCTGTCAGGGACGGTCTAGATAATACTTAGTCCTGCCATGAATGCAGGGAACTGGACTAGAAGACCTCTCGAGGTCCCTTCCAGTCCTATGACTAGGATTCTGGCATAGTCCTCAAAGTGGAGAATAAAGTTTTTGGGTACTCTAGAGAAATACAACCATGTTGCTTAAGCATCAATCTGCCTCCATCTCAGTTCATTTCATCATTTTTATTTAATTTATTTTGTCAAACACTGGATTTCAGCACAGAACATGTAATTATAGAAATTGTTAGCTTTCTTTCTGTACAGTACTATATCAGTACGGAGACATATGGACTAATGGTCTAGTATCTCTGATGACTGTGGCTAGCTGCATAAGACCGTTTTAATTTGCTCCCACTAACAGGTCAGCAGATAATCTCTTCAGGTGCTCAACTGATGGTCAGCTCTTCCACTAAAGGGACCGAGCTAGAATAGTTCAATCTTTCAATTGGTTGAAGCTGCTGCCTGTATAGGTGAAAGGGAAAATTCACCAGACACCACCACCAAGATGCAATGGGATACAAAACACCCTTTGAAGAGATGGTCTGAAATTCCTATGGCTAGCAGAAATATTCAGAATCCTCTTAAACGTAAGAGAAACAAGGAAAAGACAACTTTAGCATTTTGCTTTCAATAGAATCTTATCAAGAACACTGAGGGTGTTGTTTCTTTAAACCAAAAGTTAAACCAGCAAGTTAAAAACAATCATATCTTCTGTTGGAAGCCTATTCCAATTGAATTTATCTTAATTAGAAAAAAAGTACCAAGGAATGGGTGATAGGGTGGAAAAAAGAACTCACCTTCTTGTCTCTGGTCCTTACTTCCCCATAAAAATCTAGAGCTTCTTGAGCCCTTAAAAACTTGCCTCGATGTAACAAATATGCACAAATCATTACACCAGTTCGTCCCTTTCCAGCTTTACAGTGGATTGCTGCAACATGATTGTCATCTTCACTCAGCCATTGGTCAAGATCTTCACAAAAAGGTTTGATAAGCTCTAGCTGTGGTGGGTTATGGTCTTCAAAAGGATACTGTGCAACTGTGATAGGAAGATAAGATTTACAATGAAGTTTCAAATTTAATGCCTTTAAACTAGTTTAACCAGAGAGGTTAAGTTTACAAAATGCATATCATGAAATTAACAGTCTAAAGAGGTAACTGAATAGGTTAAGTGGCCTGACAAGCACCGTAATGATCAATTCCAGAAAGGTGGTATACAAGATGTGGAGCATATGCCAGTAGCTTGGCCCCTCAAATTCAAATTCCCAATTATACACAATGTCTTACTCAATAGAGCAATTTTGCTCTCATCTGACAATCTGTCTTATAACAACCCATCATTCCAGAAGTGGTCTTATACCAGAATGTATTGTTACAAGAATATAGGGTTAAGCCATGCCCACTCATGAGCAAAATTGTCTCATTTGAAGAATTCGGATATTACAATTCACCCTATTCCAGGGACTGAATAGGTCATGTTCACGTAAATTAGTCCCAAGAGGCTCTACAATGTGCAATATGTAACCATAACTGCTAATTGTAAACAAGCAAAAAAAAAAAAAAAACCCCACACCCCCCAGGCCTTTGAAATGTCTGGGTTTTACTGTTAAAACGGTAACCATTTTTTTCTTTACTCATACATCTCAATCCATCAGATAAGAGATGGCAACTACTTGGAATTGGGAGAGAGTGGAAGGGAGAAAACACTCTGAAAACAGGAAAGAGAAATAAGTGATAACCAGAAGACTCCAGCACCCCCAAAAAAACCAAACAAACCTATATTGCAGTGTCAAACAAAAATAGATAATGCCCATATTGTTGCTCAGTATATTTAGTCATACAAAGCTGTATTTTCTCTGCCCAGCAGATTCCCTTACTGACTTTGAAGACAGACAGGCTCTTGCACAAATCACCACTCAGATCTGGTCAGAAACTGTCACCTTGGAAGCTCTCTCTCTAGTTTTTGGCCAACAAAGAACAAATAAAGCATCCAATTTTGAGAAAGTCTTTTTTACTGAATTGCCATATATTCAGGTTATGTTAATTCCTTTGGAAGAGACAATTTAGGTCATGAGAGCAGGAGAGAGGGGACAATTATGGTTGAATTATGAGATTATTTTAGCAGAAAATTCTGGTGTAGTGCAGAATACTATTCTGTCTGGAAAAAACGACAAGGATGGCTTGCAGGCTCACAGTGCAGGCAATCCCCTTGGTCTTCTGGAAGATCAAAAAACCCCAAATAACTGACAAATATAAAAGTTTTACATGGCTTTAAAAGGAGGGTCCATGACACTTCACAACTAGATTCAGATTCCATCAAGACAGCAGAAATGAGTGCTAGTCTTGCAAACTACTACAATGTAAAAACACACCACTATGCTTCCTTTCACATGGAAGAGTGAGTATTCTTAAAATGGACACCCTCCATGTGAATATTACTCTTAGACCTTTTAGACATCTGTAGGAACCTGAAGCAGACCTTTAACCACTACCAACATGGCATTGATAAGGGAGACAATATTCTGAGATGCATCTCAGAATATTGCCACCAACATTTGGAGGTAGATTCCATTTTAGATGAGAACCAGCCAAGGTTCCCTTTGGAGAGAAAGCCACAGAGAAAGTCTTGGAAGAAAGTTTCAAGAGAAGAGCAGCTTGTTGTGGAAGCTCTCCAGGGATTAGATCTGAGTCAAGGCTAGCAAGATTTCTTGCCAAGAAGGAACATTGGGCCTAGGAAGGGCTCAGCTGAAGATTCCAGAGAAGGCCTAAGTGAGTCAGGCAAATGTATAAAATGGTCCTAGGAAAAGTGAGCAAGACAGTCTAGAGTTTGGGATGGTCAGGGGATTCCCACTTCAGGAACCCTGGGCAAGGGCTAGATCCTTAAGTAGTTGGGAGGGTCAAGGCTCCTCTATACCACCTACCAAAAGACTGTGGGAAAATCTCAACACACTGGCAAGAACTGAGGGAAGTGCATAAGACGGGTGAAAGAGAGCTTGATTGCTGAAATAAGGAGAGGCAATCGTGAGAGGAAAGACTTAAAGGTTACACAAACCCTAGGCAAGGGGCTATGGTCCAAAGAGGGCCATAGTCCTGTTCTGGATAGTTTTTTATTTTGTTTTGGACTTAGTTTGCCCCACAAAGATAATACTTGATTTGGCTGACAACCCATCTTCTGAATTCAAACACTATTGAGATACCTCATGTTGGGCACCCAAAATCACTTCTCATTTCTAAGTACCTTTATTACTAAAGCTTCCTCTTCTCCTAAAGGCAGCAAGGAAGTTAAGAGTAAGAGTCACTTTCTCAGATATCGAAGGTGGATTATTGTTTTTGTGATGAAAGGGAAAGACAAAAATACGAAAGAAATGCAACTAACTGAGCAACCTTGGCTAAGGCAGAATAGAGCAACTGGGATGATACAAACATTCAACTGTGTTAAGGACTCTTCGTAATATTCTACAGTAAAAGGATTTCAGTAAATCGGAGATTTCTGAAATGTAAGCTCCTTCCTTCCTAATGCAAAATAAAAATGAAAGCAATCATGACATCTGTCATGTGTTGTTAAAGGCCCACCCAACTTCATTTATGCACATCTCCCTCCAACTCTTGGAAGTCCTGGAATCGATCTTAATAGGGTGCTTCCTCTCCTTACTTACATGCTTTGACAATCAAAGAAATAGTTAAGAATGATGACATTTAAAGCATCACAAGTGACATCTGAGTTAGCTCCCATTAAAATGAATGGGGTAGTCCTCTAGTCTTGTGTTTCCTGCCTCTCACTCTGATTGTATTTTGAAGGTTCCCTTTGCAATCATAACAGCTAAAGATTTTGCTTCTACTAAAAAACATTAAACAGCCTCAGGAAAATGATTGAGAGGTCTGTCCATGCTCCCCAGTTGGGGCACACAAGCCACACTTTGGAATGAACACTGAAGGAAACTACACCACTGACTAGATAAGAAGGGTACTGGAAATCCTAGTGAACTCAGACTAGAATTACAAGGATTACAGATGCAGCATGGCCCATTAACGATAAAATCCACTGTTAGATAACATGCTTGAGGTGCTTCCCTTTAGAGAGCCATCTGAAGCAAAGTAAGGTCCCTTCTAACGCTCTTAGGTCATCCATATTGAAGAGTCTCTATTTATCTATCCACCCCTTCTGAATCATGGTATGAAAGAACTACTAATGCACTGTGTCCAGAGAGATTCCTCTGCCAATGCTACAGGAATTTAGAGCCACCACTGGAGAAAATGGACATAAAGCAGCAACATTAGTTTACTTTCAGCAGGTATCCTGCCAAAAAACTTTGGTTAATTGAGGGTCAAGAAGCAGAATTCTCAGTAGAACCTAAGACATCCCCTCGGTACTTGGAAAAGCTCCATGTCAGAGTGACACTGAGCTTGCAGAATACTCAAGTGTGATGTAGTTTCAATTCCTTATGTAGGGGAAGCCCTGATTTCAGGACTTTTTAGCAGAGCTGCCTGTGGATACATTTATACTGCAATAAAAGACTCATGACATGACTGTGGCTGGCCCAAGTCAGCTGACGCAGGCTGATGAGGCTCATGTTGCAGGGTTAAGAATTGCAGCATAGACTTTTGAGCTCAAGCTGGAGCCCAGACTCAAACCCCATAAGGAGGAGGAAGATCTCAGAGACCATGCTCCAGTCCAAGCAGGAAAGTTTACACTGCAATTTTTAGCCTCACAGCCCAAGCCAGCTGACCTGAGCTCTGTGACTTGGTATCACAGGTTATTTATTGCAGTGTAAATGTACCTTCTGACCAATAAGCATGGCTTAACCTAGTATTCTCCATTTTCATTCTACGGACTCTTGTATATAAGAAAGGACCTTTGTCCCAATTTCAGAGAAAGTCCCCAAACTAAGTCTTGATCAAATTAAATGGAGTACTTCATAGTTTATTTTAAAATCAGCTTTATGTCAACCTCAGGCATACACACAGAAATTTCAACTACTGGTGTCCTTAGCCCATAATAGATAATTGCTAAGAATATACTTTCTACCCAGTATCAAGAACCACAGTAAGCTTCTCATGAAGGAATCTTATGTTACGTTAATACCATTCTCCGCCCCCCCCCCCAAACTACATTAATATTTGACAGTTTTACTTTGGTCCTTAGTTCAGAAAAATAAAAGGAGAAATTGGAAGGGAGGGGGAATAAAGCTAGTAACCTAGACCCTAGGTACCACAAACATACCTCTGCAGTTAAATTTGGCGGTGTCATAATGTCTTTCAGCACATCTAAAAAGAAAAGATTAAAGGCAACATAAGTACGTTAGGTAAGTCTGTTTAAGGTGTTTATCACACTTTGGTATGTAAGGTTCAGCATATGAAAGCCAAGAAAAAAACCTTAAGTTCACATCACCTTTATAGCCCAACATCACAGCTAGACTTGGTCCATGAAGTTCAGAATATAGCACACACAAAAAATTCTGCTGAAAAATAATGGTTCCCTTACAGTAACTGTGGTTCTTTGAGATATTTTAGTCAGTGTAAATCTCCCTTTAAGTATGCATATGCTTCATAAGCAAGATCAGACTTTTTTTGAATGACTGTGTTCATCAAGGTCATGCATTCACCCTGTTCTCTTTTGCTCCCGTACAAGGGCATAAAGGGCAGAGTGGCTATGACACTCCCACAGTTCGCTCACCATCTGAAACTTGTGTTAGCTGAAGATACTGAAAACAGGGAAGGAGAATGGATTATAGGGTCCACACTGACATCCTCGTCTCGAAGAACTTAAGGATAAGAAAAACTGTTCATCACATAAGTAAGCGTGGATTCCACTGCAGGCGACAGGCAAGTAGTACTCCTTCTGGAGGGAGAGAAGGAGTACCAGCTGCATTAGTTGAACAGTGCTATCCTGAACTTGGCATCTGCCCATGTGTCTAGGTCCAATGCACAAATATTTGGTGAAGATCAGTGGTTACTCTATTTCACTGCCTTGCACATTTCAGAAACAGGCACACTTCTGAAGCAGGTTGAGACTGTCACTTGAGCTTTGGTGGACTGAGTTCTGATGCTGAGACACACACATATACCAGTCAACCGGAAGCCAATATGAGATACATTGTGTTATCCACACAGACATACTCTGAGTCGAGATGGCTTGGTCTTTGGAGTAGCCAGATATTGCCAGAAATAAAAAGTGGGTAGACAATCTGAACTTTTAGTTCAATCGATGTAGTAAAACAAATCTCTGGAAACATTTAGTGTGTGACCTTCTTTTCCAGTTGGAGTGAGACTTTAGAAAGATAACTTAACTGAGTTGCATCTAAATTGGAGGCCACTTTGGGGATGAACTTTGGGTAAGGTTTCAACACCACCTTGTCTCTATGAAAGATTAAATAGGAAGGATCAGCCCAAGTGCTCAGAGTTGCTCTCCTAACCAAAGGAATAAAGCAAGTAAGAATTAAGTCTTCAGAGCAAGATGAAAGAAAGAGCATTCTGACAGGTTCAAAGAGAAGGCCCATGACCATGACTCAAGAGGATGACCAAGCATAACTGTACTGGTGGATGAGTAGCAAAAATTGCTGCCAGACTACAATTAATGGAACTGAACTCTAACCCAGAGCATTTTAAAAGGTAGGCAGCAAGGAGTCGAGGATCTTTGATGGTATAGCCTGCAGGGGGAAAGCTATGTTGGGCCACACATCAAAAACCTTTTCCATTAAGACAAGCAAGTCTTTCTAGTAGACGTTATTCTGCTTTGTAGAAGAATACCCTGAACTTACTATCCACAGTACTCAGCCAGCCAACGTCTAGTCTGCCAGATGTAGTAACTTCAGGTCTGAAGTATATGACTGTGGCACTGCGATATCAAGTCCAGGCAGTCTGGGAGCTGAGCAGACATCTGTAGCAGGTCTGTCAGTCAAAACTACCAATAGTTACTTGCCTTTGTGTAGATATGCTTTCTCTGGCTTGGAACAGATCATAGCTCCTATAAACTCTATAATCTGTGTTGGGATGCAAGCTTTTCAAAGTTCACCATGAGATGCAAGTCAGGCAAAAAGGGGGAGAGAAAGTATGTACATGTATTTATTTTAGGCCTGTTGCTGTCTCCTGCTGGGATCTGCTTCTGATCAGCCAAGTGTAAGGGTAGATGTGGATCCTGTCTTCTCAGATGGGCCAACACCACCACCTACTGTGGAGATTCTCAATACAGTGTAGTGTCTGAATGGCAGTAACTTATACTGGCAGTGATTTAGCCCCACTGTGAACCTCAAGTACTTCCTGTGGACCAGGTTGATAGCTATGTGGAAGTACATGTCTTGTGAGAGGACAGCCAGATCCAGTCTTGATCCTGAAAAGATGAGATGATGGAGGCAAGGGTTACCATCCTGAATCTGAGGCGAGACATATCTGTTCAGTCTCCTCAGGTCTAGGATAGGATCCCTTTCCTCTTCAGGATAAGAAATTACCAAAAGTGAGTCTCTTCCTCTGTACCTCTGAGGTATCTCCCATCTCCCTCCTCGATGAAGCCAAAAGGCCAACTTTTTTTTTTTTTTAAATAGGCTCTCATGCAGTCTCAAGGGACGGGGAAGGGGACATGTAGGGTAATGAACAGGGGAGCTGTTGATGAACAATACCCGTTTACCTGTTACACAAGAACTAACCCTACGGACTACAATGGACAGTTCCTCTAATATCATGGTCTTTTTCTTGGCAGATACTTAGGTTGTCTGCTCTAGTCTAAGGGCTGGTGTTCACTCGCGCGGTGCGGGATCGATCTTCTGGTGATAGATTTCTCGCGTCTGATAAGGACGCGAGAAATCGATCGCTCGCGGATCCCCCGTCGACTGCGTAACTCCAGCTTGCCGGAAGGCGCAAGCTGGAGTCGACGGGGGAGCGTGCCACCGACTGCCGCCGCCATGGGGACGAGAGGTAAGTCGGCTGCAGATACGCAAACTTCAGCTACGTGATTCACGTAGCTGAAGTTGCGTATCTGCAGTTGATCCCCCCCGTAGTGGAGACAAGCCCTAAGAGCATGAACATGCCTCTTGCTGAGTTTACTATTTGTATTGTTTCTGATAGAAACTACATAGATCCCTACAAATCTTAATGTGGCCCAGAAGTCCTTCAGTAAATGAGTGCTTTGTTCTGCATCAAAAAAAGCTCCCTCCCTTCAAAAGGCAGGTCCCTCTCTGGTGGCTTGCACCTCTTCCGGGAAGCCTGAATGCTAGCAGTCATTTCAGGATGACTGATACTAGCAATCATAAGGTTTTCTTCATGGTGACAGCCAGGTCACTGATCTCAAACCAATCTGGACACATCCATGATCATTTGCAATGCTGTTCTGACCACAACCTAAGCCCTTTTATCAATCATTTTAGTTCCACCCCTTTCTCCTGGAGAATTTTAGACAAATAGTTTCTCTTTCCCAGTTGATGAAGTTACATTTTGCGAACAGGGCTTGGTAGCTCACAATGCAGAGCTGCAATGAGGCAGAAGAATGTGTTGTGTCTGAAGAGGTAGAGGGTTTTTTGTTTTGTTTTGTTTTGGAAGGGTTTAGGGTTTTTTTAAGTCCTTTTCCTTTTGCCATGCCTTTTGTGGGCCTAGACATCTCTTATACTACTGATACCACCAGAGACCCCAGAGTTGAGAAGTGTTTGAAGCCTTCTGAAATCACCTGGTATGTCTTGTACAAAGAAAAGTTGTCTGGATCTGCCATAGTACCTTTGATAACTCACTGATTGGGAGGGTGATCCTCACAATGGTTGCAAAGCTTAGTGTTTCAAATAGCTTTTGAGAATTTTACTGGATTACTGTGATTTCAGTATCCAGGGTCTCTGTAATACAGGACAGGAAGCCTTGAAGTTCACAGACCCAACTAGTGGCGGTGTTGATTCCCTTAGGTATAGTTTGAGGTGGCTGCTATACCTCCATTGTCACATGCTCCTGGAGATCAAAGTCTGACATGAGTGAGTGGCCTGGCTAATGATGCCACTGTAGAGTGAAATCTTTTCTCTCTCACTGTGTGGGAGGGGGATCTTCTCCAGTACACCTGCAGTGATGATACCCAAGATGGTCAGTGAAGCATTCTGTAAGGGTACGAGCCATGTTGAGGTTGGACAACTTAATGCCATCCACATCTCGCTTGAGGGGGGGGGGGGGGAAGATATATGGAGAAATTGCCAGCATGATTTTTTTTTTTAAAGGAAACATCCAATTTGAAGAAATGGAGATGACAGAGTTCTTCATATTTTGTTGTTAAAAGCACAAGTTTTGAAGCTCTCAGAGTAGTGGGTTGGCCAGTCCGCTTGATTCCATCTCGCAGTCATATTTGATAAGAGGGAATGGTGAGAGGGCTGTGGCTGCTCCATTTTTTATGCAGTTGCACAGGAGTACAAAAAGGCACCAGGCACACACACACACGGCTATGCAAGATTTCAATCTTATGCATGAGGCACACTGACACTCGAAGTAGTAAATCTTACCTATTCTTTCCTCATTTAGAATTTTACATGTTTCTGCTTAAAAATCCAATTAGAACTGTAATAAAATATAAGACAACAAACAAGCCTCTCAGAAGTAAAAAAAAAAAAAAAAAAGTTTCATTCATCCAAGCTACAGCTATGTTTTAGTAGCCAATCCTGCCATCAGGAATCCCTACCGTGTTTCCCCGAAAATAAGACAGTGTCTTATATTAATTTTTGCTCCCAAAATTACATTACATTATATTACAGTGAGAGGCAAAACTGGAAGTACGTCTTATTTTCGGGGGATGTCTTACTTTCGGGGAAACAGGGTAGCAGCTCCAATGGCTTCAAAATTTTGAAAAGTCACTTAAGCTTTAAAATGGCCATGATTTAACCTGCAACCAATTTGCACTTTCCTGGTTGTCATACAAACATGAGATATTATCCATCAACTTGGCTGACAGATCTCAAGGCCAAAGAGAAGGCAACAGCCTGTTATCAGCATGTGGCTTCATGCCAGAGGCAACTAAACCTTCCCCATGTTGAGGAACTTTGCATAGAAGTAAGAGGACACACAAAGGAACAGCCACACAACTAACTACTCAAAAGAGAAGACTGCAAGAACTTGTATACAACAAGAAAGAGGATGGAGAACAAAGGAGAGATTAGGAATAAAAAGATTACAATTTTGGGGTGATGAAAATAGAGGCTAAAACTGAAAACATTGGTTAAATAAGAATACTGGAGACAGAGCAAGTGGTTTAAGATGTCTGATACAAGAAAGAAAGAGTGAAGGACAGGAAAGAAAATTAAAATGAAGGAAAGTTATATTTACAAATATTTTCCAGGAAGTGAAATGCCAGATTATTACAATAGGCTTTACCTGCACAGTTTGAACACCAACTAAAATGATTTAGAAACCATAAGTTAAACTGATGCAACTGTCTAATGTAGATACTATTTGATATTTCAAACAACAAACTATGTTAAAGCAACTTTGAGGTTGCAAAGCCAAGCACTCAAAGTTCAGAAATACTATTATTATGATCGTCTAACTACATGATCAAATGTTTTTCACAGAACCCCAGCTCATTTTTCCCCAATATTAATGCAAGAATTAGTAATGTCAACCACTTTGCTCATTTTTAAAAGGCAGTAACTATAATGGGAAGAATGTCTTGGGGATATTATACATAGATATCGTACATAGATGCCATAACTAACATGCTCCTCAACGGTGCCCGAAAGCTAGCATTTGATCCTTTTCCTACTTGGGGGCCAAATACTGTGCTGAATTACCCCCTTTATAATCCTACTTAAATTTGTGATTACCTAGTGTAAGTGTGTGTACAGATTTTGTCCATGTAATAAGAATTAAGAAATTTCCTGGATTCCTCCACACAAATGAGAGGCATTTACAAACTATGTTTACCATGTCTGTAGAGTCACTTCATTCTGAACCTATTCCCAATCAATCCACTTCTTGAAAAAACAAAACTCTTTAGGCACATTTTTCATATGAAAGCCTTATCCAGAGTAAATTTGTGATTCTGGGACATTAAGTCACCTGCAGTCTTGAGTTAACCAAGCAGGGAAAAAGTGAAATGTGTTTCTTGTAAGGACCCAAAACCAAGACTTTTTTTGTACCTGAATAACTGAAAAAGATTTACATTTCAACTTCAAAAAAACTTGCCATGAAGTTGAACAAAAGCCTCTGACACACTGATAAATTTGGTTCATAAATACAGTAGATAACGTTAGAAAATCTGGGATGGTGTATTGGCAATATACATAGCTCATGCCCTGAACGGGTCTTATCACATCCTCCTCATTTTTAATCCCAAAGTTTTTAAAGAGTAATCCTTTCCTCCTCTTTACCATCTACTAACTCTGTGCCTCCAACTTTATTTTAAACATCTACATATTTAAAAAAATAAAAATTCGTCACCTCTTCCTTATACAATTTTATATGCTGACCTGATTTAGAAATTATAACACATCTAGTGTTTTTACTCACCTGTTTTTAATCTGTCACTATGTGTGCCAGTTTCAAATGACACACTTGGTACTAAGCAGTTCAACACACACACTTGTGAATAATATCAAAGCCACACTTCACTAAACCTGACAGTCCTAAGGAGGAGGAAAAAGTTATCCTATTTCACATTTTTCCAGAAAAAATATTGGCTCCTACAAAGAGGATTTGGGGGCAGAAGGGATGAAAGGATAAAAAAAAATCCGTCACTCAGTCTTGGCCATTTTGGATAGAGATCTGCAAATCTGCATATGTGGACATACATTTTGTATCCGCACAAGGCTCTGCAGCACACTCACCTACCGTATTTTTCGCCCTATAAGACGCACTTTTTCTTCCCCAAAACGGGGGGGGGAAAGTTGGTGCGTCTTATAGGGCGAATGTGCGCTCCGGTTCCCCCCTCCCCGCCGCGGGCGGGCTGCCGGGAGCGTCCCGGTTCCCCCCTCCCCGCCGCGGGCGGGCTGCCGAGGTTCCCCCCTCCCCGCCGAGGGGAACCTCGGCAGCCCGCCCACGCGGCGGGGACGGGAGAGCGAGGCGCTTTTTTTTTTTTCCCCCGGCTTTTTTATTAAAAACCGAGGGGGCGTCTTATAGGACGGAGCGTCCTATAAGACGAAAAATACGGTAAATAGAACGGTTGTCACCCAGCCTGCAGGCTCCAGCTCAGGTCTCTGAATCACGCAACCATGTGTTGGATATTCTGGGGGTTTTAGTCCCCACTTGCTTGGAAAGGAGGTAAACTACAACTCCCAGAAAGTAGTGAGCTAAGCATAATTTTGAAGGAGGGGTTGTTCTTTAAAGAGGCAGGCAGCAATGGCTATGTGCATTAGAGCTGCTGCACCTGCATGGGGTGTCCAAGCCCCCCATGGGGAGGGTGGCGCTGCATAGAAGGACCCAAAATTCTAGCCTCCCTGGCTGGAGCAAGGAAGGTGGTACAGCAGAGGCAGAGTGGGCAGCTGGTCTCTAGGGAGAAGTGGAGCTGGAGAGTAGGGGTATGGTTGGGGGCTTGACACAGCCCTGGTCACTGCAGCAGTGACCTGAGGAGCGATTTAGAGCTGTGCAAATCCGTGGATATCTGCGGCTCGGATGCAGATACCTTTTCGTATGTGCGCAGGGCTCTTATTCTGGTTCAAGAGCTATTCAGCAAATTCGCATTTTAAAATAACTAGACCAAAAAAACCCTTGAAATGCAACCTGGTAACTATGGTAAGCCCTCCCCTTGATAATTGTATTTTAAAAATATCAGAACATTCACTCAAGCTCTCTAGCTTTGGGTGATGAGGCTGAACTGCAGAAGGAGTGAAATGGTAACAGACACCCAATAAATACCTAATTAGTTCTTTAAGGCAGGAAGAGTATATTCAAATGAATTATCAAGTGCTTTTAGAAATACTGTCACTTTTAGCTATGAATAGAACTGGCATGTCTTGCAGTGCGAGGTAGTATTCCGATTAGGTTGCCTTCTGAACAAAATCTCATTACTGGACTGTATGAAAAATTGTTTTCAAAATTGTATTATTTTAATATGTAGTTTGGTGTTCTCTCCTCCCATCTTTTCAGGGCAACCTTACAGCAACTTTTAAAAAAATCCATTTCTCATCAATTTTAATGGTGTTATATCTAGAGTCTTAAACTATCATCTATATCAAGATAACAATCTAATAGGCACCTATTTTTATTATATCTGAGACACATTTACACTATTATTTTTAATGATTTGTTGTTTACAGTGTAATGTAGTGATTGGACTAATTTTTCTATCAACAAAAAAACAGGATTAAGCAAAATAAAGCTTTGAGAGGGTCAAAATAGATCAACCAACCTCCAAGGTAATTCCTATTAAGAATTACTTTGTCCTGTACCTCATCTTTGAAACACGTATATTCACAAACTACAGCTGAAATCAACATAGCATACCACAGCATTACTGTACATTTAAGAATGCAGAAAAGCTCAGGACCGGTGTAAAACAAAAAGGGAAATGAAGACAAAGGAGATAATTTGCAAAATCCTACAAAATATGTTGATAACAGATAAACATACGTATAACTGCTCAATACACAGAAGTATTATACCTATAAAACTAAGACAAGCTCAACTCCACTAGCTGTTGCAATAACTTATTCAAAATTGCACATGAGGCTAGCAAAGAGTTCATGTAGATGCAAAATAGAGCTGTTTAAATACAGTGTATACTAGTGATACAGTGCCATATAAACAGAGATTAAGAACAACAGAAAATATCTATTCTGCAGTTCCATCACTGAAGAGGTTATTAATGTATTACTAGAAACCAAGATGTGAATTACTTCTGAATTTACCACATGGTTACAGGATCTAAAATGGGCTGTAGACCATGCAATTTAAAGTAACAAGTAAAGATCAAGTAACAAGAGCCCATACCAGCATTCCATTTAATTTCTTAGTTACACTTTACTAAATGAAGTAACAGTGCTCTCAATTAGTTATTTCTAATTTTAAGAAATCTGTAAAACAATATATTCAGTTCTATCCAAGCAAGAAAAACTATTTTCACCCATGAGCTATGTTTATAACATTGTTTTGAAAGGTGTAGATATAAAAGCATACTTACAGATTATATATCTTGTAATGGTTTTTATGTTTTGAATCCAAAAACCTTAAAAAGAAAAGGCAATTTGCATAAATGTACTTTGGCTACTACTGGTTCAAAGATATTTTAATACATTTACAATACAACAAAATGTTTTCATATGAATTTTTGCTTCTCACTCATTGCCTTTTACTTTGTTGTTTAGCCACAATGGCAATTTTGGTCCTCTTACTTTGTTTTTTAATTTGGAGTATATATTTAAGTTGAGCCTCTGTTTTATGGTGCCCTTAAAAAGTTTCCATACAGCTTGAAAGAATTTCACTTTTGGAACTGTACCTTTTAATTTCTGTTTAACTTCCTAATTTTTGTATAGTTCCCCTTACTGAAATTAAATGCTACCATGGTGGCCTGCTTTGGTATCCCCCACACACCTTAGAGGGGGATCACATTTTATTATGTTATGGAAGTATATTCACCTCTTGAACCAGATCCTGTGCTCCACTTAGTGTCTTTCCACTTGTGGGTTTCAGGACTATCTCTTCCAAGAAGCAATTAGTTTCTTGACACCTTAAATATCTCACTGCATCCCATCCAGAGGTAACATGTACCCAGTCAATATGTGGATAGTTGAATCCCCCATTATTATGAAGTTTATTTTTATAGCCTCTCTAATCTCCCGGTGCATTTCACAGTCACTATCACCATCCTGATCAGGTGATCAGTAATATAGCCCTACTGCTATATTCTTATTATCAGAGCAAGTAATTACTCTCCATAGAGATTCTATGGTACAGTTTGCTTCATTTAAGATATTTACTTCATTTGCCTCTACACTTTCTTTCACATACAGTGTCTCCCCCACACCAGTACAACCTATTCTGTCCTTCTGATATAGTTTGTACCCTGGTCTGTATTGATGATCCTCATTCTACCAGTACAATTAAAAATCAAATTCCAAAATGGATCTAAATAGCCATTAATATACTGCATAAGGAGTTCCATTTAGTATTTTGGACACACAGAGATGGAAGGACAGATGTTATTTTCTAATGATTTGAATCAGCACCACTTAAACAGCCATCAATCTCTAAAAGTAGATTAATGTTTTTTCCAGTGCTAAAACTCTAGTGATCATTTTGAAATATAATCCTCTATAATGTTGACGTTTCAGATAGCAGCATGAAGATAAGAATACTTTGGGCTAAATTTGATACTTACACTAATTTAAGTGAGTGTCAGTGTTAGACCACTGTGTTTTTATAATGTGGTACATTCAAAATTCTCAAAGCCCTTCAAACCTGCTTCATCACATCCTCTTCAGGTGGAAAGTACACTCATTTTAAAGATAAGCAAGGCAGAGAAGTTAGAGATACACTGTCAGAACAAGAATAGGTTTTTTTATTTGCTTATTTTGGATGGGATTTTTTTCAGTGTTCTTACCTATTTTACAGAAAGCACCATAAATTAATGAAACTGGAGATTTTAAAAATAAAAATTTATTTACTTTTCATAGACCACAGTTTAGGCAGAATAATCAATTTCACTGTTTCCCATTTCATTTTTATCTTCTCACACACTAGCACAAGTTTGGAATGTTTGAGTTGCAGAACCTAACAGGAATTTTGAACTGTTTTTAAAACAGTACTGGTATTTTTTCCTATTAAAACTTTTACAAAATCCAACTTACTTACTTCCTTATGCCCATCACCAAAATCCAAGGTTAAGTCTAAATTTGAGGTCAAATTTAATCTGACAGTTTCCCCTTAAGTGTCCTTCACTTACCACAGTCAGTCAATGGGAAATCAAGGAGCAGAACCCACAGAATTATAAGTGATACATTTTCTGAACTAAGTAGGAACAAGGTCAAGCTTTCCCTTCTTTGTTCAGGTCAGCTAAAGCACTGTCCAAACACCCTTCCCCCCACCCTCTTAATGGTGGGAAAGAGGAAAAAAATCTCTTTTCTACACTTCATGTAGCAGCTCTAAGAGCTGAACTATAATCATGATACAGCAAAAATGCCATGATCATATATGATGCATCACCTGGCAGTGTTCAATAAGAAACATATAAGTGTTTACACTTATCAACAAAGTGTGTTTGCACATCAGCCAGAATGAATTAAATTAGCCATGGCAGTACATGCTGTTCACATTGAAAAGAAACACGAGCTGCTAAAATCCTGGAAAGCTCAAGCAAAAACAAGCTCTAGTTATCAGTCATAATACTCCAGAAGAACCTCTGTGGTTAAACTGATGTGTTAAAATAAGAACAGATGTGAGTATAGCACTGAATCCTAGACTGCAATTTCATCTACAGAAAAATATTTTAGAACAGAGTTACAACTGGCACCCTTGTAGGCAGTTTCAGGGGGGTCAAATGCCTTAATGAACACAGATTCATTCCTAGAGATGGTCATATGAGGTTAGAGTTGAATGACTTTTGGGGGGAGGTGGGAGGGAGACAGGAGGTGAGAAGCTGGCTCTGTTTCTGCCAGTAGTTTACTGGCTTTGTAGATGAGTTTTAGGGCTGGTCTTCACTCGCACAGCGCGGGATCGATCTTCTGGCAATCGATCGCCCCGGGCTCCCCCGTCGACTCCGGAACTCCAGCTTACCTGGGGACGGCAGGTAAGTCGGCGGCAGATACTCAAACTTCAGCTACGTGATTCACGTAGCTGAAGTTGCGTATCTGCCGTCGATCCCCGACCCCAGTGAGGACAAGCCCTTAGTTATCCGGGTTGTCAAATAAGGCATTTTTCTAAGCCTTCACAAAAAGTTAAAAAGCCTCAATGCAGCACTCCAACATTTTAAAAGATTAAGAATAATGGTAGCTTTCTAAAAACAGAATATTTCCAATATAATAATGTCATTAGTTCATTTGATACCACACCTGACACTGACTATTCAATAAAAAATGTTGTGTTACTAGAACCAGATACTAATTTCTCCTGGACCTCGAGTAAATGTATATGGATTGTGTGTAAAGCCTTAGTAAACAAAAAAAAAATTCATTAAATGAAAAAAATGGTTACTGCTGCTGGAATATTTCATTCTTATACTTTTGTACGGTCATGCTTCACGTCTGAAAACAAGCAACTCAAGATAATATAACCCAGGCCACATGCAGGTCCCCTGCAGTCATTTAATTTGCATATTTTAAAATATCCAACTGTCACTGATTATATACCTAGGATATTGCTTTGGAAAATGAAAATTTCTCTTTTAGCCACCTAACTTTATGGAAATGCTATTTTGCTCATTTAACTTTTATTTAACGTCTGACTTGCGGATAATATACAGTATTTATTCTCAAAACCAAGTATCTTCCTAAATTCTAACACGATTAGAATATCTAAATGTGGAGGGCAGACAGCCAAAGCTCCTCTTGAAATATTAATGTGGGTTGGACCACCAGGTTGGATAAGATTTCCCACCCTTTTTGACATTTTATGTATAAAACACACACTCAACAAGGGATGTAAGTGCGGTTTAGGAAAAAACACGGGCAGGCTGACTGGATTTACTGTAAGCCAGAAATCACTTAGGATAAGAATTTGGGAGTAAGGGTGAAGCACCAGCACAATCCTATGGAGCACAATGTAAAATGGGTGAGTCAGTAACATCTGTATTTCTACCACTGTAGGCTGATGCACTGGACAGGAAGAAAGTAATCTGATGAGAGGTGTGAGCATCATATTGATAATTTAAGATGAAGGTGACTCAAAAGGCAAAACATATGGAGTAATCATTTTAGTAATAATGCAGAGAAGGTGAGAAAACAGTTTAGTACTAGGGAGTTGAAAGCAGACTATGTATGGCAAGTTGAACTCACTGAGCAAAAGAAAGATTTCTCTGCCTGAAATACAGCAGACTATAAATGAAAAAGGATGGATTTAAATAATTTGTTTTATTGTGGCTATACAGAAAACTGCTTCATAGCAAAAGATTTTCTGCTTTCAAGAAGAATCTTCTGTTTTGGTTGTCCACATTCAAGCTGTCAAATACAGAGACGTAGGATGGAGAATCCAACTTCAGCTCTTTGACATCAGATATGGAATACCAGGCAGTGGGACTTATAGATCCAGTAACAAATCCTTGGTCTGATCACCAAAGTGCTTTGCCCTGGCTGGGGCTGCTTTACACAGTGTTCCTCTCCTGCCTACGCTTATCAGTCTGGGTATGAAAGGGATTGGAAGAAATGCATAAGGAGATTTGAGACCAGCTCAGAAGATGGACAACTGTCAGCCATGATTTTTTCCCCTCCCTCAGATAAAAACTGGTATTATTTCTTGTTCCAATGGTGGCACACAGATCTACTCAACAATTTCCTCCCTTCTGGAAATTCAAAGATGGTTTCCTTCAGGGATCACATGTTTAGCACTGCACTTTCAGTTCAAGACACTAACCTGAATGTTTCCATTGCCTTATAGCTGCAGACTCAGAGCTCAATCTACTTAGCTTAACAAAGAGAAGGTTAATGGGTGACTTGATTACAATCTCTTTGTTCTACATAGAAACAAATATTTAACAACACGCTCTTCAATCTAGAGAAAAAGGTATAACAAATTGCTGTAACTTGAAAATAGACAAATTCAGACTGGAAATAAGGCATACATTTTTAATGATAGTAAATTTTGCCAGTGGTTCTCAAGGGTTGTGGTGGCGTTTCTACCACTGAATTTTTAAATCAGGATAGGATGTTTTTGTAAAATGTATGCTCTAGGAATTCTTTTGGGAAATGTCAATGGTCTGTGCTATATAGAAGGTCAGACTAGATGATCCTAACGATCCTTCCTGGCCTTAGAAATTATGACTCTAGATGAACTCAACCAACCATAATGAAAGACGACATACAAAGTAGTGGGTAGTATTTGTGAGCATTTTGAGAGAGGAATGCCTAGATTGAGGTAGGCATGCCTCACGGGTCAAGCAAATTGCTCTTTGCTTCTGCAAAGCAGTACGGCTGAACTCCCCCTTAGTCCAGAATACCTAAATTAATATATGGTCCAGGTGATCTCCCCATTGCTAAGTGGAGTCATCCATAAGTAGTATTGTAGGCAGCAACATCTAGAATGGGGCACCTTTGCAGCCTTGGCAAAGTTTTGTCCATTAACATAGTAAAGTGATGTTATTGTTCCACAGATGATAGTTGACATCATCCCAACAAGGTCAGTAAACAGTCCTTAACCATCCTTACTGAGGATGTAACTGGAACCTACATAAGCTCACAAGCCCATCTCATCTAACCACAGCTGAGCATTGGTTCTGCAGAAAATAAGCTTTCACTGTTCTATATTGCAGGATTGTACAATCAACTCTAGTTTCTCAGCAGGCATCAAGATGGACATTTTTAGACTGAAAATTTTTAGTCTGAAAGGGTTCTCCAAACCCAGAAGTGACTTGCACTCACATTGGCTGAAATGGGGTAAGAGCCCAGTCTCAAAATGTTACCACAACTACTACAATGAAGACCATGGGCAGCTGATACTGTTGATCAACTACAGTGAATTGAGGATACTTTCTGTAAGTTTCCTGGATTACTAAGTCTAACTGTGTCCTTCTGGTTGTGAGCCAGAAACCAATCCTGTAGCTCAGTGGTTCTCAACCAGGAGAACATTGTACCAATGGGGGTACACAGTAGTCTTCCAGGAGGTACATTAACTCATCTAGATATTTGCCTAGTTTTACAACAGGGTATATAAAAAACATCAGCAAAGTCAGTACAAACTAATATTTCATACAGGGACTTGGTTATGCTTCTCTGTATATGGAAATATAAGTAAAATATGTATATTCAAATTGATTTATATGTTAAAAATGAGAAAGTAAGCAATTTTTCAGTAATAGTGTTTTATGACACTCCTGTATTTTTATGTCCGATGTTGTAAGCAAACAGTTTAAAGTGAGGTGTAACTTGGGGGTACACAAGACAAATCAGACTCCTGAAAGGGGTACTGTAGTCTTGAAAGGTTGAGAAACCCTACTCTAGAATGCACTGGATTATGAAGGAGTTGGTCACCAAGCAGAATTTCTGAGGTATGACAAATCTGTTGAGTCATCTGAAGTCCACATTGGGATGAAACCCCTACCCTCTTGGTAATAGGAAGTAATGACAATTAACTCCTCTTCCATTAACATATAAGGGACCAGCTCTTATTACGCTTCTAGAGGAAGGATGCAATTTATTTGCTTAGCACTGTCTTGTGAGAGGGAAAAAAGGATAGGAATCCAAGAGCAGAATTAGAGGGTGCATCCTTGTTCCACTCTCTCCGGGACCCAGTTTGGTCAAAGTAATTTCACTTCGTACCACAAGGAAGTATAAAAGGTGGTTGCAAAAAGGGGTATAGATGCCCAAATAGTTACTAGATTTGAAGTTACCAAGCAGGATAATCAACCATGCTTCTAAGCACAACAGGTGGCTGTGCTTTGACTCCTTCTGGGAGGGCTTCTATGCCAATGGCAAAGTTTCTGAGTGGGCTGATACCTAGGAACAACCCAATACCAGGGCATTTTGTTCTTTTTAAAGCTGTATTTTAGTTCAGGAGACATTAAGTCATCCCAGTTAACATTGTTTCCTTGTTAAGTCGCTGATCAATTAGGGAACATGCTTGTTTAAAGTTACGCAATGCTCCCTTCTAATGCTGTTTGGCAGCCACCTGCTTTGTCCACTGCTTGATATTTTCTAATATCCCTTAATATTTACATTTTCCTAACTTTAATTGCTGTGCTAGGATTTATTGAAAATCAATTAATAGTCCTAATATACAATATAAAAATCATTCTAAAGATTTCTGCCACCGAGGCAGTACTTTCCTGAACATGCAAAACCGTTTTGTTATATTCAAAAGTTGTCCCAGTTTCACTTTTCTGACACTTATAGGGTCCCTGATTAAGCGATATTTAACGTTAATCTAACTAGTTCCCAGTTCTTGGTCTCCTGCATACGAGTTCAGAAGCTTTTATGCTTCTGGCATATAAAGAGTGTGAGACTGACCCACCTGGTATATTTTCAAGCTTGCGGGGGGTGGGGGTGGGGAGGGAGGAGAAGAATGTAGAAACAAAGCAGATTGAAGCTTTTTCCTATGGAGCTCTGTGCAGACTTATATAAACCTAACTCCTTTTCTCTGTGCACAGATAAAAAGTGTCTTAATAGAAGTTGACTCTGTCACCCTCCCTTTTTTTCTTTTAACTTCCCTGCTGAGTTACAACCAAAACCTGACCTCTAAAATTGTGTAGCCACACTACGACAGGATGTGGTCTAGTCAAATTTCTGTTGTGCAGTGATACCTCAATTCAGTGTGATCTTTCAAACTTAATTTTATCTGATCTGACCAACTGATTCAAGACTTTCAGACTCCAAGTTTCAAAATATGTATAGTTTATTTGCCTTTGGTCCCTTCCAGCGGCCTTAGAATCCTAGTATTTTTTCCTAAGTCCCCCATTTTCCAAATCTTCCACTTTTTCAGTCAATGTTTTGATAGGCGATACTAGGATCAGTAGACGGGGGAGGGGGAAGGGAACAGCCTCTAAGGGTCCGGCTCTCAGGTAGAGAGACGGAGGGTGGGGAAGTCCGGGGGCCCCTCCAAGGTTTTGGAAGTACACCCGGATGGTGACAGCCGTGGTTCCCCAAGAACCCCACTGGTAAAGGGGGGGGGGGATTCTTGGGGTGTAGGGACTTAATTTGGCTCGGAAGCAGCTAAGTTGAGTGGTTTGGCTAGAAAAGAGTCCCAGTCTTTGTACTCAAGAGCACAGAGGCTGGGGAACCCCACTCTTACACCCAGTATGAACCTCTAATCTTCATTCCTAATAACAGGGGTGGGGAACCTTTTTTCTGCCAAGGGCCATTTGGACATTTATAATGTCATTTGCAGGCCGCTCCCCTCCCTCCCCCACCGAGGAAGCCCAGGCTGGCAACGGGAGCTGAAACCCTAGCTGGCAAGGGGCCAGCAGGGGAAACCCCAAAGCAGTGGCAGGCGGAGTGCTTAGCCCTGCACTGCTTTGGGGTTTCCCCCGCTGGCCCTTTGTCAACCGGGGTCCTGCCGCCTGCCCCAGTCAGCTCCCGCTATCAGCCTGGGTGTAGGGGGTGATCTTCTTTTACCCCTGCCCAGCCTCCCCCCATCTAACCGCCTTTCCTCCCCCACCCCTGCCTGGCCCGACCCACCCCACCAAACCTAACCTCCTCCCACCTCAGCCTCCTGCCCCCCATGCCTGACCCACCCAGCCCAGCCTCCCCCCCACCAAACCTCCTTCCCTCCCGCACCCACGCCTCGCCCACCCCATCCAGCCTAGTCTCCTGCCCCTCTCCCCCCCACCTGCCCCCCAGCCCAGCCTCCCCCACACACCCCCTTGACCGTCGGATCCCCACGGCTCCTCCTTCCGGCACCGGCGGCTCCCCCAGGCGCTTCCCATCCCCCTTCGCTGAGCGCGAGGAGCCGTCCCCGCCTGGCGGCTCCGCGCGCGTCCCTGGCCGGCGGCGGCTTCCCGGCCCCCGCGCGTCCCTGGCCGGCGGCGGCTTCCCGGCCCCCGCGCGTCCCTGGCCGGCGGCGGCTTCCCGGCCCCCGCCTGGCGGCTCCGCGCGCGTCCCTGGCCGGCGGCTTCCCGGCCCCCGCCTGGCGGCTCCGCGCGCGTCCCTGGCCGGCGGCTTCCCGGCCCCCGCCTGGCGGCTCCGCGCGCGTCCCTGGCCGGCGGCTTCCCGGCCCCCGCCTGGCGGCTCCGCGCGCGTCCCTGGCCGGCGGCTTCCCGGCCCCCTTCGCTGAGCACACGGAGCTGTCCCCGTCTGGCGGCTCCGCACGCGTCCCTGGCCAGTGGCTTCCCGGCCCCCGCCTCACGGCCCGCATGGGTCCCTGGCCGGCGGCTGCGGCGTGTCTTCTCCCCACGCGCCAATGCCTGACTCAGCCCTGGCCCCGCTGCGGGCCAGATGGAATGATTTGGCGGGCCGTATAAGGCCCGCGGGCCGGAGGTTCCCCACCCCTGCCCTAGAACCAAATATCTAGCAGAGAAGTACTTTCATATTCTGAACCAATACTACAAAATCCCTTTTAATTTAAATATCAATCAGGATGTGTTTTAAATTAGGTTTGTAACTTTTGGCATATGTATGATAGACAAAGGAAGCCTGAAAGTACCCTTCCTCCCCTCCATGGCACTAGGGTTTTAGGTTGTTTTCTTTAATGCTACATACACCTTGGAAATACCAGGAATATCAAAAGAGGTTTTGCCTAAGTATTCCTCCCCTCAGACAGAGGAAACAATGCTGGAACTTCAATGAACATTTTTCTAAAAAGCGTTTTTTAGACACTGGAGTTAAACGGACAAACAAACAAAAAGACTAACTAATTGTGCTTCCCTCTCAATTCTTTAGCTTTAACTCTTGTAAGATCATAATTTCACGTATTCTCCAGTTGCCACAGAAGGTAGAATTTTCAAAAAGCACCTGAAGTGACTTACGAACAGGAGTTCCATCAGCTTTTAAATGGGACTTGTGCTCTTAACTCAATGTTTCTGGGAAGTTTTTCTGCTTGGTATTTATTTAAAAGTTTAAGGTTAGCGGCTCTGGAAAACAGATTTTCAAAAATATCTATACAAATTAGGGGTCATGCTAAGTCATTTAGGCACTTTCCAACACAATTAGACCAGATCGACGTTGCATCTGAAAAGATGAATGTATGTATTCGATGTGTACATACAACAATGGCCTGGAATATAATCCCTAGAAATACACTTCATTTGACAGAAATAGAACCAAAGACCACTTTTACACCAAATTTTCCCATCCCCTAAGTACCTCTAAGCAGAAGATCATGTGTACTCTACCGAACCTATTTATTACAGGCATTGAAGGTGAAACTACATCATGAATTATGAATACAGAAAAAATAGATAAGCAAATAATTCGGAGTTATCAGCAAAAATATAAAACTTACCTTACTACATCATCAATGTTGTTTCGATATACGCCTTCAAGTCTGTCCGCAGGAAAACCCATAGCTATTATGTTTGGATAAATATCTGCATATTCAAGTTAAGGAAACATTTGAAAAATAAATTTGTAAAGCGTGCAAAACTGTAACAAAAATACTAGTATTAAATAGGTTCTAATAAAAGTAATGACCAAACCACTTCATTACCAAAGAGAATCAAGTTCAAAAGTTCAAAATTGCTTTAATAAGGAAACATGTCTGTTAATTATTAAGGAACAAAAATAAACAGGGGAGGGATAGCTCAGTGGTTTGAGCATTTGGCTTGCTAAACCCAGCGTTGAGAGTTCAATCCTTGAAGGGGCCATTTGGGGGGGGGAGACTGTTGGGGGGCAGTACTTGGTCCTGCTAGTGTAGGCAGGGGACTGGACTCTATGACCTTTCAAGGTCCTTCCAGTTCTATATGAGAGGTATGTCTCCATATATTTAAATATTTATAAATTAAGCAATAAATGCATGAAAGCGAAGTTTCTTTTCAGAATATTTTTTGTGTGGAGAGGGATGAGGTGGAGGGGATGGGAGGAGGGTAGAAGAGAAATCTTGCATAACAAACTAATGCCTACTCGAGGGCATTCTGCACTATAACATTAAAAATTATGTGCCAAAAAATAAAAATTCTGCCGCCAATATTTTAAAACTCTTCAAATTTTGTCAAATAAATGTGGAGGCTCCAGCATGGCAATGGGGAGCACAGGTCACTGCCTGCACGGAGTGGGAGATCACTGTGCGGCTCCCCCCGGGACACTGATTCAGTGGTGAGGCTGCACCAAATCCTCACACAGCTCAAGGACCAGGCCACTCTATGCCAGGTGCACTGGGAGTGGACAGGCAGGCTCAGCAAGGGGTTCTGAGTGCAACAGTAATGGGACTCTGTAGCGGGGTCCAGGTGACGGTGATTGCGGCTCAGAAGGGGGGGGGGGGCGAGGGAACAGAGTTCAGCATGGGGGTCTGGGTGATGAGGGGAAAGTGGGCCCAGATACAGCTAATTGAGACTTGGTGGTGTTGAGATCTGGGTGGCTCATGGGGGTGGTTCAGGAGAAATGGGGCTCATTGGGTGGGGAGGTGCTGAGTACAGGGAACCTAGGGGAGCTGATGGGGGGGGGGGGCTGCCAGCTCACCCTGGTTCCAAGCTCCATCACTTTAGCTCCAATGGACTGCTCTTTTTGCAAGCAGTGGACAAAGCTGGTGGCTGTTAAACAACATTATACGAGAGCATTGTGCAATTTTAAACAACCATGTCAATGTAACAAAATGTTAACCAGGACGACATTAAGTGAGAAGTTACTGTACTGTAATTTAAACCATGAATTTCACAGCTTTCTTTTCACATTTTCTTTTTTTCTGAATATTCCTGTAGTCCTTCAGTTATTAAACTAAATATAGAAAGACATGAGTACACAATCAAGCTAAATAAACTATAAATACAATAAATTTTTAAACTAAGAAATACTACCCTCATACAAAGAAAAATGAAAAAAGCTGAAGAAATCACTAAGATGGTAATTCGCTGCATCTTCTAAAGATATGCATATGTTTACACAAATTATAGAGTATTACTCAAAAGATTAGACTGTCATGAGCTACAAGATAACAGTTAAGTAATTTTAGTTAACCATTCCAAACTCCTCACAAATCTGTTCGCAGTCTATGTGGAAGTAATAAATTTGAGACATCTGTATTTACAAACGGTGTTAACCAAAATATTTAACAAGTCTTGGAAAGTACAATAAAGCCTTAAAACTGTTGATAGGAATTTAATGCATTAGATTTTCAACAAAAAACAAACATTTAATACATAGTAATCCTAATACTATGTATCTATTTTAATTATTTAAAACAAGTTTATTCCAATAGTTTATGGATTAGGGACCCAATCTTATGGGGTTTTGGGGGCTTCTGTATAGATTTAGGATAATCTTTCTATCTACCCAATGGGACTCAGTGCTCAGTCTAGAAGATACCATCAGAGATGCTTAATATTGCAGTTCTCAAACTGTGGCTTTGTGTCTCCAGAGATAACACACTTGTTAACAGCAGAAAAGTATTTAAATAAAACAAATAAATATATAGGGGTGAGAAACAGACCTCAATCCTATGGTCCCTCTGCAAATTTGTGTACATAGAGTCAATCCCTTATCTCTCTCTAAAAGTGCAAAGTTTCAAAAAGTTCAGTGAATAATAGACTGTTGGGGGTGGAATATCTCTGGACAAGAAGTCTGTTGATAAACGGGAGAAAGAAGGGACAGGCAGTAGAAACAAAGATGAAACCGTTTGAGCAGCATATTGCAGAAGTCTTGAGGTCTGAGTGTAGCCTTCATTGATTTGAGATCTATCATACCATTCTCTCACTAGGAGGGAAAAACTATAATGGCAGCGGGCTGTAAGAGAGACCCAGTTTGGGTCTCATCTACCTCAGAGTTGAAGAATATGTATTAAGGTTATAACAACCAACAAAAATGCACTTTTATGTAGAAATCCATGATTAACTAGAATCTTTCTGACGAGTGAGTTAAATAAAATCCACCCTAATATGCACTAGAAACATATGCAAAATCAAATTAGGTCATTTTGCTACACCATAATTAAAAGAAAAGCTTTCTATTAAAGAACTATTTCTCCAGCTCAAGAGTATATACAAGCATTTCATAACGGATTATAAAACATATTTGGTAAATCCAATGCTGAAGTATATTGCATGAAACAACCTTAAATACAATTATTCCTCTGCATCTACAACTGGGAATAAATACTGTACTTAAACAGTAATTTCCCTGTAACTCAAATACACTTCAGATAGCTTGCAAACTAATTCACTTTAAAATAAAAAAAAAAATAATAAAAAATCTAGTTTTTGCTACTCCAAAAGACATTTGAAAATACCCATCCACACAATCACAATACTGTACCCTAATTCTCAAGATGGAAATATATCCCAAACAATGAAAACTACCGTTCTCTCACTCTATTCAACTACATTAACAAATCAAATACTTTCCATGATTTCTATATGAGTAATCTCTAGATATAGATAGATTATAGGGTATACCTACATTTTAGTTACAGGTAAATTTAGTAAAAGTCATGGACAGGTCACAGGACCTCAACAAAAGTTCATGGGCCTATGAGCTGTCCATGACCTTTACTAAAAATAGCCCCGGGGAAAGTCTGGGGGTGCCGCAGATGCTGGGGGAAGGGAGGTTGACGGGGCTTCCTATCTGGCGCTGCATCCCTAAAGCTCCCAGGTGGGGGACACAAGCACTAGGACAAGGGCTCCGCTGCTCCTGCCACAAGCTTCGGCTGCTGCAGCTCCCATTGACCAGGAACCGCAGCCAATGGGAGCTCCAAGGGCAGGGCCTGCGAGTGCAGGCAGCACAGAGACCCCCCCACCCCTCCACCACCTAGGAGTTACAGGGAGCCTATGCCAGTTGGAACCAAGGAGCCCCAACCACCCCGAGGTAAACACTCCACCTGCCCCTAGCCATGAGCCCTCTCTCCCACACCCAAATTGCTGCTGCTGCCCCAGGGGCAGTCTGGTTCAGGAAGCCCTTGAGCCAGCTCCAGCAGCTGCAGACGTCATGGAGGTCACAGAAAGTCATGGAATCCGTGACCTGTGACAGACTCCGAGGTTAATTATAGGCCATAAAGAGGACAGACCAAACAAAACAGAGCATCCAAGCAATAATATTTAAAATGTGCAAGCTAATAGATAATTGTTACAAACAGTACATGGTCGAACAAAGGTACAGGCAGGAAAGAGTTGTAAACTGAATAGTTCATTTACAGTTTACACAAACTCTCCCCCTACTGTTCTACACCTTTACTTAAACCCTCACATGTGGTGGGGTCAACCTGTCAGTTTCCAAGCAGTACAAGTTTCTTCAGTATCAAAGATAATTGTTAATTATAAACATATTTGGTAAATCCAATGCTGAAGTACGTAACTGAAACGATGGTCAAATCTAACACTCCTTTATTTTAAGAATATGGACTGCATGTGCCACAAACCAATTTTAAAGCAGCAAAGATGTCTGGTTGAAGTTTAAAAAGAGTTTTTCATTTCCAGGCTGAATTCCACCATCTTTACTCATGCTGAACATACTTCACTGTGCAAGTAGCTCTGTGGAAGTGAAGTGGGTTGCTTGCAGAGTAATGCAAGTATTTGAATCTTGTCCATAATGAGCAGAGTATTACTGATCATAGATTTTACTAAACCTTCAGTTATACTCAACTGCTTAGACACTTTTCCAACCACAGCACCGCAAGGAATCCATGCCAGATTTCCATGCCAAAATGATTTAATGAGAAACCTAAAAATCTTGAAATTAGTGAAATTCATTGCAATCCAAGTACCATTTGAATTCTAAAGCTCTCTTAGAAAAGTGAGAAGAGAAACTATGACTCTAAAGATGTAGAAACTAAGTTTTTACACATTTCAAATACTGATCACTATTATTTCTGGAAATACCTCTAAGGAAAAAAAACATACTAAAGAACCCAATTATTTAACATGAAAAGTAGAACTAAATAAACGTGATCAAAGTTACAGTCAAGTAACTTTGGGCAAATGTATCCTCATATTACAAGAGATTATTTTGAATATGGCAATAGTGCAGAGGGAAAAAAATCATGAACTTATAGTAAATGAAGCCACTTAGGACTTTGAAAAGGAGTCTCAATAAGATCAAACATAACAGTTAAATATAAGTGTATCCAATTTGTTTTAAAGTTTTTTAAATCTCTCCTGAACCCATCATATAAATTTCTTATCCCTACCCTCAAGAAAAAGAAAATAAGAAAAAAAGATTTACTAAAAAAATTGTTGGCTGTATTGAGATTCTAAATTCAAAACCTAACCTGAGCTTAAATGCATTAAATAAAGTTACCACTTTGCAAAGCAAAATGACTGGATCCTCAAGATTAACTGTGGGCTAGATTTTATTTTTCAGATGGCATGGAGAGAAGAAAGTCGGGAACTTAATTTAGCTACAAAAGTGAAGGCAAATAATACAACTTAAACCAAAGCTGAAGTTATTTTGAAGCTAGCTTTTAGGGAAATTCTGGTATTGGCCCACTTGCCAAACTTCCACTCCTCTCCCCTCCCTCCACCTCTTAAACAAAAACCTCAAAGAACTCACACAATAAGAGGGGGACACACGGTCATATGCACAGTTAAGAATCCTGGTGTCAGGACTGATTTTAAACTGCTGCAGTCTTTTCCAACAAATTTACAAGACTCACTTTGTGTGGCTCTGAGTGATGAGACAGAATCCAAACTGACCACAGCACTATTTGAATCTTATTTTCATCTTGAGCTACCTATCCAACACTTTGAGATTCTATCCAACTCACCTACATTATTAATGAATTGGTATCTTATACTGGATTTAAAATCAGACACAAAACTGAACAGATTATCAGTCAAACCTATTGAAATTAAATTAAAAATCAACTCCCTATTCCTATTTAAAGCATTTTTTCCCTGTATACCACATATGGTTTTGCTCATGTTGGCTTTAACATTTATTTTTTGTGCCAACAAAGGCCCCAGTGCACTGTTTCATGTTTCAGTGGGGGGACTCAGCATGAGAACAGAACTTCATTCTGGTGCAACTGTTTGCAGAATCAGGACTCAAAGCAGTAAAACTATCAATATTAATGTATTAAACAAACATTTTCATAGCTTTCTCTTCTCATTGCCAGTTCAACACTGGTACTTAGCATCAGGATACTTTGGAAAGAAAAATTAGTAGTTTTAAGCCTCAAGTTAAGTTTCCAAGACATCAATAAAAGCTTCTCTACATAACTGAAGATTCTACTAATCCGCTACCTGATAAAGACTTCTCAAAGTATTTCCCTAACATTAGCGCTGACAAACTTACAAAGGCAAAGAATTCAACTCTAACAATTGTATTTACCAGGGATGTCAATCACAGTTAATGTTATGATTAACTGAAAACAAAATTAATGCATTGATTTTTTAAAACACATTAACTGCATACTTCTGGGGAAAGGGACAGCAATAGCAGCCCCAGCTCGGAAGCTCTGCGGCCAGCGGAGGCTGAAGCCCCAGGTCTGACTACAGCAGGGGAAAGAAGTGGGGTTGGAGTCCTGCACTCAGAGGAAGCCGGGAGCCTGGAACCCATCCCTATTTAAAAATACAGAAAACTTCCAAAAATATTTAAATAAAAATAGTATTCTATTATTGTTTAACAATGCAACTGAAACTGTGATTAATCACAATTAAACACTTGACAGCCCTAGTATTTACATATTTTATGTATAAAAAACTCTGAAATATACTTCAAGTTCAACATGTACACCAAAGTATCACCTGAATGAACAAGAGAGCACATGTTAATCAAAATTGACAGTAGAATTACACTGGCAATAATAGCAAATACAGTGAAACCTCGATATAACGGACTAATTCGGGCGAGGGGGTGTCCGTTAAAACCGAAAGTCCGTTATTTAATAATTTTTTTAAATTATTAAATAACGGACTTTTGGGTGACAACAGACACCCCCTGCCCGAATTAGTCCGTTATATGGAGCCCTGAGCCAGCCCACCCCACCCCCTCCCCCCGCCCGGCTCCCCGCTGCGGGGAGCCGGGCAGGGGGTTGACAGCTCCCGCCTGGCTTCCCGCTGCGGGGAGCCGGGCGGGAGCTCTCAACACCCCCCCGTCCGGCTCCCCGCTGCGGGGGGGCGGGGCGGGGGTTGACAGCTCCCGCTCAGCTCCCCCCAGCGGGAAGCCCGGCGGGAGCTCTCAAACCCCCCGCCCGGCTTCCCGCTGAGGGGAGCCGAGCGGAGGCTCTCAAACGCCCCCCCCGCCCGGCTCCCCGTTGCGGGGAGCCGGGCGGGGGGGTTGACAGCTCCCGCCCGGCTCCCCGTTGCAGGGAGCCGGGCGGGAGCTCTCAAACCCCCCCGCCCAGCTTCCCTCCTGTCAACCCCCCCCGCCCGGCTCCCCGCAGCGGGGAGCCGGAGGGGGGGGGGGGGTTTGAGATCTCCCGCTCGGCTCTCCGCAGCGGGAAGCCGGGCGGGGGGTTTGACAGCTCCCGCCGGGCTTCCCGCTGGGGGGAGCCGAGCGGGGGCTCTCAAACCCCTCCCCCGCCTCCCCGCTGCGAGGAGCCGGGCGGGGGGGTTGACAGCTCCCGCCCGGCTCCCCCCAGCGGGAAGCCCGGCGGGAGCTGTCAAACCCCCCGCCCGGCTTCCCGCTGCGGGGAGCCGGGCGGGAGCTCTCAAACCCCCCCCGCCCAGCTTCCCGCTGTGGGTAGCCGGGCGGGAGCTCTCAAACCCCCCCCCCCTCCCGCCCGGCTCCCCGTTGCGGGGAGCCGGGTGGGGGGGCGGGGGGTTTGACAGCTCCCGCCGGGGTCCCCGCTGCGGGGAGCCGGGCGGGAGCTGTCAGCCCACCCACCCGGCTCCCCGTTGCAGGGAGCCGGGTGGGGGGGCGGGGGGTTTGACAGCTCCCGCCGGGGTCCCCGCTGCGGGGAGCCGGGCGGGAGCTGTCAACCCAGCCGGCTCCCTGGGGCGGGAGCTGGCAGCCCCCAATAACGGATTTCGGATGCATCGGAAATTTTGTCCGTTGCATCCGAAGTCCATTAAATCGGGGTCCGTTAAATCGAGGGTTTACTGTATTACAATGCAAAAGTGATGCTGATAGTAAAACAAACAAGATAAAGTGTGGGGAAAAAAATATACAAGTGAATTACCGTGAAACCTCGATTTAACGGACTAATTCGGGCAAGGGGGTGTCCGTTAAAGCCAAAAGTCCGTTATTTAATAATTTTTTAAAATCATTAAACAACAGGACTTTTGGCTTTAACGGAAACCCCCTCGCCCCAATTAGTCCGTTAGTCCGTTATATAGAGGTTTTACCCCCCGGGCGGGGGGGTTGACAGTTCCCGCCTGCCTCCCCGCAGCGGGGAGCCGGGCGGGTGGGCTGACAGCTCCCGCCCGGCTCCCCACTGCGGGGAGCCGGGCAGGAGCTGTCAACTGTCAGCCCGCCCGCCCGGCTCCCCGCTGCGGGGAGGCAGGCGGGAACTGTCAACCCCCCCCCCCCCGGCTCCCCGCAGCGGGGAGCCCAGCGGGATTTGTGACCCCCCCCCCCGCCCGCCTGAACAGCCCCCCCACCGGACCCCCCCCCGCCTGGGGGGGGGGGGAGCCGGCACGGGGCTGCTTGGGCGATGGGCTCAGCTGCCTGGTCAATTTCACCTGAAATTGACCAGGCAGCTGAGCCGATGGCCCACGCCGGCTCCCCCCCCCCTCGGGCGGGGCGGGGGTCTGGCTGGGGGGGGACTGTTCGGGCGGGCGGAGTCCGGCGGGGGGGGGGGGGGATGTTCGGGCGGGCGGGGTGGTCCGTGGGGCTGCTGGGGGGGGGGGAGCCGGCGCGGGGCTGCTTGGGCGATCAGCTCAGCTGCCCCGCGCCGGCGCTCCCCCCCCCCTCGGGTGGGCGGGGGGGGTTCGGCGGGGGGGGGCTGTTCAGGCAGGCGGGGGGGGGTCCGCGGGGCTGCTGGGGGGCGGGGGGAAGCCAGCGCGGGGCTGCTTGGGCGATCGGGTCAGCTGCCTGGTCAATTTCACCTGAAATTGACCAGGCAGATGAGCCAATCGCCCAAGCAGCCCCTTCCCACCCCCCGCCCCCCACCTGTCAGCCCGCCTGCCCGCCCGGCTCCCCACGGAGGGGAGCTCCCGGCAGGCTCCCCGCTGTGGGGAGCCGGGCGGGAGCTGTCAACTTGGCCGCCCGGCTCCCCTCTGCGGGGAGCCGGGCCGTCGGGTTGACAGCTCCTACCCGGCTCCCCGGGGCGGGAGCCGGCAGCCCCCGAATAACGGATTTCGGATGCATCGGAAATTTTGTCCGTTGCATCCGAAGTCCGTTATATCGGGGTCCGTTAAATCGAGGGTTTACTGTATTTGTATATTCCAGTGTACTCTTAATTGTATTTCTGGATTTGACAGTAAATAGATTTCTTTATTCCATATCCCTGAAATAATTCCCAAAATGAAAAGAAATTTTTTTCATTTTTAAAAAGTTGACATTTGGGCGGTTTCTAGAGGAACTGTAAATAATGCAACAATTAGGAGCAGTTATAATGAATTCAAAAAGTGGTCTTTGTTTTCTTTATAGCTACATTGAGAATAAGTCAACAATTAAAGGGCTTGCAGCATAATTTTTTTTTCTTTCAAATATTTGAATACATATATTTAAGCAGTTCCATTTAGTATGTGCCGGAGTTTTATTTTAATTAAATCAGAAAAAACAGATGAAGTTACTGAATAGAATTCTTATATTATGAAACAGTAAATAATGAAGTAGGCCTAATAAGTTACCGTGAAATTTTTTCCAATAATTAAAATAGTCTTAAATCCACTCCTAAGAGAGTTGCAAACATACACAACTAAAGCCTTACTTGTCAAATGGAGAACATTCTCTTTTAATCAACAAATTCAGAGCTTTAAATCGTCAGATTACCTAAAGAATTAATATGGTGTATAATTTTTTATACAAAACACTACTAAAAACATTCTCTTGCACAGGTAATTTCCTATGGAACAAATGGCAACCAAATGGCAAGTTCTGCATGGTATTTATAAACCATACTAGAGAGCCCATAAAAAAAGTTTACTTTCTAAATAGATTTGAGAAAAAAAATTGTCAATTTACCGATGTCCATATACAGAAACTCCTCAAACACATCAACACATGCTCCTTAGAATATGGGGTAACAGAAAGAAAAGACACCATTCTTTCTAGATTCAGATGTTTTGTTCAGTCTCTATATACACACATGCAGCACATTCTTTAGAAGTGACTAAAGGTATGTCGCTGAGAAGTGCAATTCCCAGTGTGGAAAGTAACTCCCGTGCTAGTTCTAGCCACCTAAAAATACTGGCATGGGCATACTGGCACAGGCAGTGGCTGTGGTTTACTGCCCAAGCATGTAACACAGGGGAGGTGTCTGAGTTGCCGCCTGTGCTGCTGCTGCCACACGGCTATTTTTAGACACTAGCTTGAGAAGTGCTAACATGGGTACGTGCTGTCTTCCTGAGTCTGCAGATAGTCTGAAACTAGAGCTATAATCTGCAGAAGACCCAAACTTTAGGCAGAGTGCATATCCTAAGCAAATCAAGTGTGTTCTGGGGTCAATCCCCATGCCACCTGTCTGAAGCAGAGGAGTCACCATTCCCCATTTGCTGGAATAGTCTCAATTTCTCTTTTGCTCCACTGTGTAAAGAAAATGGACATTGGATTCCATGACTACCACCAAATCCGAGCTGTATGAGGTGTACAAGGTTGCATAGCTGGACCTCAAGGGTACACAGGGTGTGCAAATCCTCTACATGAGTTACCAAAATTTTATCTCAACCTGTGCACCACTAAATCCTACTGATTCAAGAGCAATGACAGACGGGAGACAGGGTTTGCCCCTAAAGTGACATTCACAAGCATTCGCTGAAGCAGATTTAAAGAAGTTTGGACGTACCTCAAGAGCCAACTAACTTTTGTGTAGTTTTCTTGGCTGTTCCTAATTAAAAATGCATTGAGTCGCACTGCGCATGCATCTACAGAAGCCTGTTGGCACACATGACATTTGCAGCACTCTCCTGTACACACACACACACACACACACACACACACACACACACACACCCTATTTAGATCCAGTTTGCATTCCCATTAGTTGGTCTGGGACACAATCAACTTGCTATTTTTCTGTGACTCTGGATGGCCAGGAAGTAGAAAGGAAATGAACAGGAAGAAAGTTTTTCAGAGAGTAAAGGAGTATTCCTTGTAGCCAACCAGCTGCACTTTGCCAGCTCTACCATCTGTGACTTAAAGAACAAGAAGAGTGAGTCTCAGATGTGGTTTATGGAGGACAATTTTGCAATTTAGGAGTAATATTTTAACCTTTTAATATCTGATGTTTTCAGTTCAAATCCTTTTTATCTTTTAAATTGAAACTTGTAGCATGTGATTTAAGCACAGTGAGCAATTCTGTTTATCTATATTATAAGCATGGGAGAAAATCCACTATTTACAAAACTTCATATAAACAATAACATCTAATTAGAGTAAAAATGCTATAAACAGATTCTATTTTTTAGTAATGTGGGAAACCATAATTTCAACAACAGTTTCTTCACTTTAAGTAATACATACATAGGGGGTTAGAGTTACTCCAGAAGAGATGCTTGAGAAAGTTTTTGAAGAAAAAGGTATGCTGGATTTCTAATTGCAACCGGCGCCACAGATTCATGGACATGCAATTTGGGTAACGAAAAAGATTGTGAGTTCCTCTGGAAAGTTGATAAATTCCCTAAAAAGTGATTACTGATATTACAAAATGTGAATGAGATTCACTCACCAAGAGAAAATAAGCAGTAAGAAATTAAAAAGGGTCTAACAAATCAAGCAACAGCATGACTACCTTATTCAAAACTATAGGAAAATACAGTTCAATAAAGAAAACCAGCTAACTAACATAAAAGCAGCTACAAGGATATGTAACTTCAGGTCCACGGGTTCATTCAGTTCCACAAGGAACATGCATGTGGCCCCAACAAAGTCTGCGTAGGTGTTTCTAGCAAAGACATAGCGCATATGTACAGTCAAGAACAATATGTTCTACTAGTCTTTACTCATTTTTAGCCTGCAAGACCAGCTCAGCTAAGAGTGACTACATTCTGTTCCTTCTTAGCCAAAAAATTTCTAGGCTAGAGAGTTGCATCTTTCTGAGAGCTTCTTTCAAGTTAATGTATCCATACTTTACAGCACTGTTCTTGACAAGAAGTAGAATACAGATAATTTATAGAAGTCCCAAGAGATATCCAAAACTTCCATAAACAGGGAAAAATACAAAAGCATATCAGACTGGAGGACACAGACATTTTGAATTGAAGAGTTTTGTGAAATCTAATTTGGGGTTTCACAAGCATTTTCAACTATTAACCTCAACCATAACTTCCTCTGGGAGATCATTAATACAGAGACAAAAGCAGGAATGCAAAACAATCTTCAATACGAGATTAGGGATAGAACACACTTGTTTTAGTCTAGTGACTGGTATTTTTTGATATATTTGTAATACTAGATCAAAAACAGTATGTTTGAGTGCTTGATTTAGCAACTATTTACGAAATACAGGATTTACAATTCTCTGCAACTCTATGCATCCGTCTAGTGTACTGAATGATGCAGGATCTTGCAAGAAAAAAAAAAATTGACCCTGTAATTAAAAACTGTATTGTACTGCAGATGTTCAAGAGAGTAGAATTAAGACTGTATAGGCAGCCAAAACTCTGGTATTTAACTTTTCTGCACTTTACTTTGAACCCTAAACAGCACTAAAGTTTTCACATGAGATTTCCTAGATTTTGTTTTTCTTTTAAAGGAAAGATGAAAAAAATTACCCTCCCTTTCCCTCTCCACCCCCCATCATACATTAGTAGGGTCTGAACACTGAGCTTTCACATTGCAACACAAATTTCTACCACTTGAGTCACAGGACTACCCTTCAATAACAACTGTCCATGCAGCCTTTGTTCAAAACCCTTGCATATATACATTCTGATGTTTAATTGCAGGATTGTATACTTTTTTCCCTACTGAACTCATCCACTGACTTTATAGGATGGGCAGTGAAGGAAGCAGATTGTTGTAAAAATAGAAATGTTAACTTATGTTATAATCAACTAAGGAAGGTTTTGAAAATTAATACAGATTAAGATACAGTATGAATTTAAAGCACAGAAATTATTCCTGAATCTACTACCGAAGTAGATTAAGCTAAACCAGAACAAGGCACTCTTATTGCCAAATAAAAGCATGCCTACACAAGGGGTTATTGCAGAATAGCTATTCTGGAATAACTATTTGTAAGACTCATCTACACTTAAAACACTGCAGCACTTCAGTGAAGAGGCTATGTCAATGAGAGGAGGCCTTCTTCTGTTGGCATTGTCAGACACTCCACCTCCCCAAGAGGTGGTATCTAGGTCAATGGGAGAATTCTCCCATCAACCTACTGCTGTTTACACAGAGCAGGGGGAGGTTGTTTTATCTGAGATGCTCAGGGATGTAGATTTTTCACACCCCTGAGTGATGTAGTTATACTGACCTAATTTCTTAGTGTAGCCCAGGCCACAGATGAGCTCTAAAACCCAGGATAAATGGATTTTATTGCTGGCTCTACCTCAGGACTTCATATGTGATGTTAGGTAGGACTAAGATAATGCATACACACAAAAGGCACTGAATTAAGAATGCACAGGGAAAAGCAATCTTAATCCTGGCATTTATGTTTTTCAATACATATTAATGTTGATACCAAACTACATGAACATCCATACTGATATAGAGGAATAAAAAACTATGGAAAATTCCCCACAAAAAAAAATTATCTTGAGTTTTTTCTACACTGCATATACCACCGACACACACCATGAAAACCAAAGAAACAATTAAGTAAATAAACATCCCAGCTACACTCTATTAACTAGTTCCTCTTCTTGATCTCAACTATGACCATTGCATAGTCTACATATCTCTACCCTCAAACACTAATGTACAAACTTCATTCTATTTGCATACACACACAGATTTCAATTCTGCAATTTCTACATATAAATACCAGATCAGAGTTAACGGACCACCCCTACATCACTTCCTAAACATTACAGAAAAACATTTTGAAGCCACTATTTGCAATTCCTTATTGTATTATTTACACACACTTATAAAAACATGTACAGAACTACTCTCAATACAAATATGAAAGAAACATCAATAGTTTATCAAGGCAAATACATAACCAATAAACCAGGTTAGAATTCTGACCAACACACACTAGACTGAGAACAAAAGGGTGGGTTATTAAACAGACGTCAGGAGTGTTCATAATGTGTTTTTTTGTTTTTGTTTTTTTTAAAAACACAGTTCCCTATTATTCCCGTGCTTTTAATGGCTTGCATTGATCGGGGATATAGTCTATTACTGTTCAAAAAAATTATGTGATAACTTCACACTTTGTGAAAAGGAACTAAAAATACTAACTTTAGATTTATCGGCAGGAGGTTTAATTTCACTTTTTTAATGGTATTAACATGGTGTCTGACAACACTGATTCAGGCAAATTCTGTCATTTCATTATAGAGCAGGGGTGGGCAAACATTTTGGACAGAGGGCCACATTGGATTCAAAATTGTGTAGAGGGCTTGGTAGGGAAGGCTATGCCTTCCCAAGCAGCCTGGCCCTGCCCCCTATCTGGCCCCCACCCACTTCCCGCCCCCGACTGCCCCCCTCAGAACCTCCGACCCATCCAACCCCCCCCCCCGCCCCTTGTCCCGACCACCCCCTCCACACACCTCCCCACTCTAACCGCCACCCCCCAGGACCCCACCATCTAAACCCCCTCTTCCCCCCCCCCCCCCGCTTACCGGACTCAGCTGCGCTTGGCCCAGCATCAGAGCGTGGGGCAGATAAAAAATGGCCGGCTGCATATGGCCCATGGGCCGTAGTTTGCCCACCCCAGTTATAGAGACTAAGAAAGCAGTATGTACCAAACGAAAACTACATTCTAGGCAGAAACTTCATAAACAAAAGTTAGGCCTAAGAATAAAATTTATCATGTTTTGAAGGCCAATATATTCCATATGATTTTTAGCTCATATGCTGAAAATTATCTTTTCAAATATTTTTTGCTTCCTGAAATACATTAATTCACATAGGCCACTTCCATAAATTAATACATTCCCATCGAGATGAGGAATTTCTGTACCCATATTGCCACATATCAAGAGAATACAGAAACACGCATGCAACTGTGCTTTCCTCTGGCATAAATCAAAGGTACTTCGGTGTTTCTGAAATTTATTTAACACACAATAAAAACTACCAAGTTTTTCCAAATAAAGTAACTGCTAGCCACACAGCAAACATTACACTTTGGAAACTTTGAACAGAGTTCATATATAATCATTAAGTGTATTGAGAATAACCAACTATGCAATGACAAAAAAAAAAACTTTACTAAGAGGGGTATCAGAGCAGTAGCCATGTTAGTCTGGATCTGCAAAAGCGACAGAGTCCCGTGGCACTTTTTAAACTAACGGATGTATTAAAGCAGTGGTTCTCAAA
Source organism: Sternotherus odoratus (assembly GCA_032164245.1). NCBI lineage: Eukaryota > Metazoa > Chordata > Testudines > Kinosternidae > Sternotherus > Sternotherus odoratus. The sequence continues at coordinate 78,039,079 of JAVMKO010000005.1, read as the reverse complement.
CTGGGGGCCGTGGGGCAATTCCCAGGGGGCCACAAGCTCCTGTTGCATTCAGTGGCATTTCGGCGAATGCTCGATGCTCCAAATGCGGGACTGTCTCAGCCGGAAAGCCATCGAATGGAACTCTTCTGCTTTCGGCTGCTTTTCGGCAGACATACAGAGAAACGCTGCGTGTCAGCCGAAATGCTGCCGGAACCGGAAAAGTTCAATTTGGTGGACATACACACAAGGGTGGAAGTGGACGCGGCAAGGTGAAAAGAGGTCTCGAACTGAACAAGTTTGAGAACACCTGTATTAGAGCATGAGTTTTCGTGGGTAAATACCCACTTCGTCGGATGCAGGCTTATGCTCTAATACATCTGTTAGTCTATTAAGGTGTCGTTTTAGTAAAGGAGCTTAGTCAGCAATCGACAGAAATATGAGCGAGGTCTTTTCTTATCTATGCCATGCTGCAGCAATACTAACTACTAGTTCCATATAAAGAGCTATATTCTTTTCCAAGACACATGGGTAATATACTCTGAAGCCAACAAGAGTAGTTACATGTGACTATCTGAGAACTATGGCCTTAATGTTCGGATATTAGTGTGATGGCCACGAATTGTTAGATCGGATACATGTCCATAAAGCGACAACACTCTCAAAGACTGTTTAACACCCCCATTGACATTTTACCTTAAAACAAAGGCTTAAAGGGTGGGATTTTCAAGAGTGCTCCGCATGGCCTGACTGCACTCCCACTGAAGTAAGTGATCAAACACCAATAGTCGGCACTTCTGAAAATTCAACTCTAAAGTAATATGGTTGAAATAAACCTTTCAAAAGCAAGTAGAGTCAGAATTAAGACAGCTAGTTGTACTGCTCAAATGGCATTGCCGATATCTCCCAGGAGTTCATAATTTTGTCCAGAGCACTAGAATATACAGTTAATGTTTGGTTAACATAGTTGCAGCCTTGAGCTTAAAATTTCCTTAGTCTGTTTAAACCAAATTACAATTTTAGAATAAATCTGTTCTACTAAATACTACAACACTTACACACATTACAGAGCAGTCCCCATTTTAATGCAAGATTAGACAAATCCATTACATATTCCAGAACCACATGTCAAACTAAAGATTATGTTTTAACTATTTGACAGCATATAAACTTCATACAATTTTTTTAAATCACTATTCATTTTTGAGACAGTCACAAATTATTCACTGTTTTTCAGTATTCATCTCTCTCCAACTTGAACAGAAGAATTTAAACAGAACATCTAGCCATCACTTGACTAGTAGAAACAAGTGAATACATGGAATAGTTGGCAGCTTATATCCATTTAAAAAGTGTACACAGGTAATTTGTTAATTTTTAACTTTATGTTTAGCTTGTGCAAACAGTCTTCAGAAAAGCAACACACTGACTAAAATGGTTAGACAGTGCAGAAATCAAGTAGTTCCTCGTGAAGCTGGCACTATCATACCACTTATAAAACAGGAAAATACTAAGAACCGAGCTATAATTTGAAAGTCTCCCTTTCAATACAGCACAAAAATGCTAAGCTCAAAAGTGCATTTTTTGAAAATGCAATTACTGAAACACATATTCTGTGTGGGTTTTAGTTCCCAACACAGTGCTATGCATAAATATATAACACAAGTGGCAAAGTTAAATAATCTTCCTCACAAGACAAAAAGGGCTCACCTAATCAGTGTTTGGGGGGGGGGGGGGAACCACTCACTAATTTCTACATCTAACAGCACCTTGTTTTCTATCTTAGGTACTTATATGGTCTTTAATTACCATAGTACCTGGACATGGGTCAATCTTTTTATCCTCAGCATATATTACTGTGAAGTAGGGAAGTACTATTAACACATTTTACAGATGGGGAAAATGAGGCAGTGATTTGCCTAAAGTTCACACAAGAAGTCAGCAATGCACCAGGAAACTGAAGCTGGGTTTCCTGAGCCCCAGGCTAGTGACCTAGCACTCTGTTGGTGCACATTTAAAAATAAAAGCTATTAGGTACAATACAACAAGAGAATACACAAGTAATTCACAGTGAAACTGATCTTTCATGATCAAAATGTAACTTCCTAGACAGCTCTTCAAGAGCAATTCCAAACGGTCAAGCTTTTAATATTGTTAAACATAATGCATACTTAAACACCAGAATATTTTTTCACCAGTAAATTTAGTAAACGCAATGATTTACTAGTACACTTAGAGTCCTGAATAATACAGGGGATTTTAGTACCTTTATATGAATTAAAGCCTTCCATTCCAAAATATTTAGTAAGAATCACTATATCATGCCTCTGTTATAAAGATTCAATATCTAATTAGATGCAACCTTAAGTATTGGTTGTATTTTTAATGAAATATTAGAATTTTAAATATTCTGTAATTGAGACACAACACCATTACTTCAAATCTATTTTCCTAAAACCAAGAAGTAATTTATGGTGAAGTTATATGATCATTTTAAGATTTCATTCAAAAAATGCACGATGCTCTGACAGTACTAACAGGAAAAGTTTGTGAAACTTCTGTTTCAGAATTTTGAACTAATGTAATGATTTAAATAACCAATGTATGCAGAATTATTTTTAAATGTAATAATATAGTATAAAATATATAATTAAGAACTTTTATAGGAGTTAATTGACATTAATATGGGAGAGTCACTATCCACACAACTGGGGTCCTAGTCCTGCTTCAGGATCAGTACATGTGTCCTTGCTAGCTGATCTCAATGCAGGATGGAACTTAGGTGTGAAATGAACATTTTAAAATGCGGGAACCATAATTTGCGTAACTGAAGTTCTGAATTGGTATATAATATAGGTAGCAACCAACTACATTTTTATTTTTTAGACTTCTTATCTTTTGTGGAGCTTTCAGTCAGTTAAGTAACTTTTTACAGACTACGCCTAACACACATGCATTCAATCCAAGTTAATGAGACAGTTCTATACAATAGTTACATCATCAACCACACAAATAAAAAAATAAAGTACATAGCTTCAGAAATACCAGGTATTCACATATTGTAAAATTATTGAAAAATACAGTTAAGGTGTCACTGTACATTAAATGGAAACTAGTAATATAAAAAAGTCACATCTATTTTACAAAGTATACTTAACACTGTTCAAGCTGAAGTGCAGATAAATATGGTAGCAGGAATCAGAGGCAGGTGAAAATATTTGATATTACTTTAAAAGTTTTTTTTAAATGAATGGCTATAATGTTGAAGAAATCCCTATCTACCACTATGCCAAGGATGTACAAAAGCTTTCACAAATGGTGCATGCTGAAGTGAGACACACAAGAACTTTGTTTAGCAGTTCAACTTTTCTAACGTGTAAAAAAAAAAGTGTAATCAAGTTCGAATCTTCTTTCTGTATGAATAATTTCAACTGATTTTATCGTATGATACTTGTTAAGTGATTAGTTTATGATGTTTTGATCAAAGAAAGCAAGACAAACATATAAACACATCTCTGGTATTAATCCTGGGATGTGACCACTATCCATACACAATTCCAACCCAGCCCGAAAAGAACATTTTCCAATTAAAAGGACTTCATGGCCTGTAAAATGTGTTCAGGAATATATAATCTATGTAAATTTATGTTAGTTTTAAAAGAAAGACACATCCTTTTGACATTAAAAACACAAGAAAAATCAAAATCCAAAAAGCTGACAGTCCTTAGATCAGATGATGATACACCTTCTTCTGAGACTAACTAAAGTATTGAAGCATAAGCTTTCGTACGCTAATACCCACTTCGTCGGCTGCATGCAGTGGACAGCATGCATCCGACAAAGTGGGTATTAGCCCACGAAAGCTTATGCTTCAATACTTTAGTTAGTCTTTAAGGTGCCACAGGAATCTTTGTAACTTCTGCAATTCCAGACTAACATGGCTAACTCTCTGATTCTCTTCTTCTGAGCTACATTTAAAACGTAGTCTTTTCTTCTCAAAGTTATGAGCACTCCCTCTACCCACAAAAAAGATTTATTTGCAGATTACATAAAAGTTATACTAAGTATAACTTGAGGTATTAGACAGAACTACCCCAATAATAACTTTGTTAAAGGGCTTCCTCGTGAAGCCTTCACAAAAACGATAAAGGATCAAATGCTCACCAATTTATCAGGTTTAGTATTCTAACACATCCGATTATATTTAACCTTTCAGTACAAAATATAACTGGATGTAGAGCCTTCTTCCTTTCTTATCGGTTCAGAATCTTCTCCAGTGAACATAGAATCTTATGGAAAATAGCATTTCATACTATTTTGATACTAACTCCTCCATAAAATATTCTGAACTATTTCTACAACCCATCTTTTCGTAAACTTAAACAAACTAAAACCAGAAGTTGGCTATGTTCAAATTAGTTTGCCTTCTCACAACCTCTCATGTAAACCTAAAAAAATCAATTTTTTTTAAGTCAGCAAAGTACAAGTAGACAAATTTAGTAACAATATTGAGTGCATCATTCAAAACTCTGAGCCAGATAAGTGAGAAAATCATTAACTAAAACTCAAGAATCTTCTTGCCAAGACGACAAAAATAAGCATATGCAGATGAATAGTTAAAAAGTTCTGTTTCGTTATAGTACGCCTTTATGAGACATTTTAGAAAAAATGTTTTAAGAACAAACCCTAAAACTGAGAAGTATGGAATTAAGTTTCTTGCTATTGGTTTTCCATTTTTACCATCATTATAGAAGTCATAAGTACGTACACTATTTGGTGTAGCAATAAAATTGAAGTCCCTAAGCTTTATTTTAGAGCAACATATTAGTCTTGCAAGTTTTATAATATTAACCTCTATGTTGAAAATCCAGGTTTATATTACTATCCACATCGCAGAGAAATAAGAAGTTTAAAGAACTTAAAATGAAAGTCTGAAATGATAGCAACTCTTTAATCAATCAGTATGTTCCCAAAACAGAATGAAAAATATTTACTTAAAAAAAAAAAAAACCCCACACAAATGCTTTAGTAAGTAGCAGCTAGTGTTTTAAAAATCTAAATGGTCAATTCTTGGGATCACACATTTTGTTTTTTAATAGTCTTCAAAATTTTAGTCTGAGACCCAAATAACGTAACAGTACATATACAGACACTTAGTTCCCTCTCCATACAGAAGAAATGTAGTACCTGTGATGCAATTCTGCTCACATTCTGAAGAGCAGTAAGTTTTTCTTGATGTTACTGTCAACTCACTCTAAACTCAAACCTCCTTCTGAAAATGAATACAATTTTCAATACTTAAGATAGTTTTAATGCTTGACTGAAGGTACTTCATAAATAGCAAATTCTACTTTTAATGATAAACAGAACTTAATTCTGATAGTATATAAGATTGTATTAAACTATTCACTTTTCAACACACATTCAAAGCCAAACATCTGTCCACTGCTGCTACTATACTACATCTGTTCAAAGGACTATGCAGCTCTAATGCTTTATGGTTTGACGTCTTTAGCCCTAATAGAGTTAGATTACATATCCCCGAACACTACATTTCTCAGAGTCCCATGTATTCAAAACAAATCTGTCAGCTGACCCCCCAAAAAACCACCTCTTCCCCTATTTTGTTTGTGAAATGTCCTCACACAGACAGGCATAAGTACATTAATGCACACCAGTTCTACCAGTATAAAATATCATTCAATGGAAAAATTAATGTTTTTAAAGAGATTAATTCTTAAATATGAATAGTTCTTATTTTATTAATTTTCTTATATGCAAACTGATTTTAGTCACAAACTGGAAACATATGCTTTGTTCACAGTCAGTACATATTTTGTATCTATTTACACAAAGACCCAGGCAATAGCAAATCAAAGCTAGACATCCACTAAAATTATATCTCCGATTCAAGTAGTTACCAATTGAAAAAGGCATCACTACATGCAGCACAGTAGGACAATTGTATTTTATATTTGAACTAAAATCAAACATCAAGATAAGAGGCACTATTCTGAACATAAGCAATGAAATCACTGTAAATGGAACAGGACACCTACGTAAGAGAAATGTCAATTCAGGCGGCACTAGAATGCTTTAATTGCAAATGAGCACCAGTGTTAATCTCTGCAATCACCATTTGCTAAATATAATGAACAATAATCTGCATGACATCATCATTAGGGATCAAATAGCTATTAAAACTCTTATTTTGAACTATATATGACACAACCTAAAACACAACTATAGAGCAGGTAACGTTCATGCCCAATCCTACATCAACCAACAGGAGGAAAGGCAACATTCAACCTGGGATATGCTTTTTCTATAGCAGACTGCCTTAATTTTTCAAAAAGTAATACAGTTGCTAAAAACTGACTTACTTGCAATCACAATAACTGCATAAACCCAGCCACACATCTGACTTTTAAATTTTGATTTTGCTCGAATTAGACCATAGCTACACAACACAGGCAGGCACACTAGGTAATTGCTACAAGGATCTGATGCAATAGCTGTAGGTGCAGCACTCGTTTTCATTTTAATCTCATCTCTATCCTGGGTGCAGGGCCTAGACCGAGGGCTCAGCATGCCCGACTGGGCTCTGGCTGCACTGGAGCACAGCAGATTCAGTCAGGAACATGGCAGCACTAGGGAAGGGGGAGGGGAGGAGAGCAGACACGCATCCCTGCTCAGCACGAACACGACAGGTCGCTGGGGAGATGATCGCGGCTCCCAGAGGAACGGCGAGCAAAGCGCTAGAGAGGGCCGGGCAAAAGGATACAGGTCAAATCTAAGTCGAAGCCATCCTCTTGGTATCTCCTTTTGTTCCTGCTGACGATCTCTTTGATGATGGCGGTCATGTCTGGGAGCCGGGGACTGCTCAGGAACAGCGAGGACAGGCAGGGCAGCGGCGACGGTTTCTGCAGGATGCAGATGGCCCTGGCCTTGGCGGAGGCTGGTTCCCCTCTCCCCGCTGCTGCAGCAGCAGCCGCTGGGCTCTGGACGGCGGCCGGGTAATGGCTGCTGCTACTGCTGGATGGCACCGTGGACAGGGCCTGCCTCTGCGGCTCAGCCCGAGGCCCACAGGCGGCGGGGGACAAGGGAAGCAGCGCACCCTCCTCCCCCTGCGGCCGCGGCGGCGGCTCCCGGCGGCGGCGGCGGCCTCCTCCTTCCCCCGCTGCCCCGAGCGGCGCTGGAGCCGCGGCGGCGGCGGCGGGGTTTAGAGTCGGCCCAGGCTCCTGAAGGTGCCGCCGCCGCCGCCGCCGTCTTTGAGGCGATGGAGGCGGAGAGGGGAACTCTCCAGCGCGCCGGACCCCAGAAATGGTGACAGCGGGTCGGGCCCCTCCGTCCCGCTTCGCTCCGCTCCGCTCCCCGCCCGGGGCGGCGGCGCAGCCCGCGCGATGGGGCCGCGCAGCCGGGCGGGCGGGCGCTCCCTGCCTGGCGGGAGGAGGAGGCGGCAGCGGCGGCGCGTCTGGCGGCGGCTCGCCCCGAGACGCGAGTCTGCGCGCGGGCTCAGGCGCTGCGGTGCGTGCGGGGCTGCAGGCCGCCCGCTCTCATCCGCCCCGGCCTCCTCCGCGCCCGAGCGACACTGAGCGCCTCAAATTTCCATCATGGCTGCAGCTTCCGAGGAGAGACGAGCCTGGCCCCGCCCCTCCGCCTCCTCCGCCGCGGCCGAGGAGAAATAGTCCCGCCACATCAGCGTCCCCGCTGCCGCTGCTACCGCCGTTCCTGCCTTCCGCGGCGCCGCCCGATCCGCAGCGCGCTCCTGTCCCCGGGGAAACGCTCCGAGCGTAGAGCGACCGGGAGATCCGTCCCGGGGAGCGAACGGCGAGGCGACCACAGGGAGGCGGAAGGATATGTTCACGCTGCAGCCGCGACGGAGCTACGTCCCTGTGGAGTGACGTGGGGTTGGCCGGGGCCCTTTTCTGCCTGCGGCTCTTCTCCCCGCCCCCCCCCCCCCATAACCCAGGAGGGGGGAGAGAGTGCGGCGCGCCCCCCCCCCCCCCCGCGCAGGAGCTGGGGCCGGGGCGAATGAGTTGCGGGGGCTGCAGCTGGGCAGCTCCGGGGCGTGCAGCTGTGCGGCCGGGGCAGAACTGGGCCTTGGACCCATGTGGCCTGGCTGCCCCACGGTGGGGTGGGTGTAGCAGGATGCGGGCACCTGTCCGCCACCCCGGGCCCGGGGAGCAAGACCAGGTACGGCCGATGCCGTGCTGTAGCTACAGGGAGCGATCAAGAAGGGGGCTTCACTGTGCTAGGCGCTGCTCAAACAGAGCAGATGGTCCCTGCCCCCACGGCTGTATGCTGCAGCCTGACTGGCCAGAGGAAGCGTTGGGGAAGGGACACGGTACCCCAGCCCCTGTGAACAATCCAATCGTAGCAAAAGGCCTGTGCCTTTTATTTTTGTAGACGTGTTTAGGGGGTTGAAGTGAGTGGGGATGAGCTAAAGACAAAGGAAGTGGGAGAGGATGCCTGAGTAGGTGAGGAGTGAGGCCAGTGCGAAGAGACTGGGTCAAACATGTAATCTGTGTGGAGGAGAGAATAGCTCTTCTGAACTAGAAAAAACGGATGATGTCATCTGTGGCCCTTGGTTCCTGCTTTGAATGCAGATGCTGCTCCTGGTTGCTGGGAACGCCACGTAGAGATTGGGAATGTGAGAACTGCTAACACGTACAGCATCTTCCCTGGTACTAGCTATAGGGGAGAGTTGTTTCCAAGGAAGAACAAGTGCTATACAAGAAAATTACAGGATAGCCGAGCGCAGGGAATAGAGCAATCCCCAAATGTGGTGGTCCTAGGGGCCTGCATCAGGTATGGGAGAAGCAGGAACCATGTGTGCTGGGTAGATAGTTTGTATTAAGCCCTATAATATTAGGAATAGCTGCAGTGAGTACAGTTGGTTGAAATGTTTTGGGAAAATATGCTGTTTTAGCAAAGATTAAATGTTCACAGAAGTGTATCTGTTTCCATGAAACTCATTTGGAAACTTTTGGGGTCCTGGGAAGAGGCTCTGTAGGTCAGTGGGTTAGGATACTTAGCTGAGGGAGACCTAGCTTCCTGTCGTTGCTCTGAATCAAGCAGAGTTGGACTTGAATTTTTGTCTCATATAGTCCAGGCCCGTACTCTTAAGCACCAGGCTAGAGCAAGATGCACACCTCTACCTCTTTCCTCTGATACAATTCTGATTTCATGAAAATGCAGAAGGAAAACATTTTTTTAAAGTTGGTTTGAAACAGGGTGAGTAAGGGCATGGCTACACTGGAAACTTCAAAGCGCTGTGACGGGAACGCTCCCGCAGCAGCTCTTTGGAGTGTGGTCATGTACAAGCGCTGGTAGAGAGGTCTCCCAGCACTCCTGGTAATCCACCTCCGTCAAAAGATTTTCACCCCCCTGAGCCAGCAAGTTAGAGCGCTATAAAATGTAAGTGTAGCCAGGCCCTAAGTCTGCAGTGTGGGTTATGTCACCACTTGTTCTCTATGAGCAGGGAACACCTATAAACCAGCCACAGTGCCTCCTCCAAAAAATTCAGGGTCTAGTTGTTGTCTATCACACCTTTCTTGCACAAGGCCTGCAACTACCGCTATGTCTACACCACCCTTTTGTTTGTCAGGAGTGTTAAAAAACAAAACAAAAAAAACATATGCCTGACTGGCAAAAGTTTTAAGGACAAAAAGCGCCAGACTGGACAGCGCTTTGTTGATGTGAGATGCTTTACCTCTGACAAAGCTAGCGCCCCTCACTGGGGATGGTTTTATTTTGCCAGCCGGAGAGCTCCAGCCAGCAAAGAGCAGCTACTCTGCATACCTTACAACGGCACAGGTGTAGCAGCACAGCTGTACTGCTGTAAAGTACACAGGGCCGGCGACAGAAATTTTGGGGGCCCCTACTCTGATCGTTGGGGGCCCCCCAGCCTTTCTCCTTCCCCCCTATGCCTGACCCGCCCAGCTCAACCTCCCCCCCACCAAACCTCCTTTCCTCCCGCACCCACGCCTTGCTGGCCCCCACGGAGCGGCGCGCCCGGCCAGTCCTCTGCAGCCGCCGGGGTGGGGGAGGTGATGGAGCCGGTATCCTGTGGTGCCGCCGGGGGGCTCCCCCCCCCCCCGCCAAGGGCTAGCCCGGATCTTGCTGCAGGTGGGCGGGGGAAGCGCTGCAGCCGGGGGTGCCTCGGGGCGGCTCCTGGGGCGCAGGACGAGCCACCAGCTGAAGGGCTCGGGAGGCAGCCGGCCACTGACACACGGACACAGCCCGGGAAAGAGCGGCCAGGGAGATGCGGTGCCCAGGGGGGACGACTACAGATACAGCTGTGTACCAGGCCCCGGACTTAAGGGGGGCCCCCTTAAGTCCGGGGCCCAGTACAGCTCTACCCGTAGTACCCCCCTGTCGCCGGCCCTGAAAGTACACAGTGTAGACATAGCCAGAAGAGGCCTGGTCTACACTGGGGGAGCAGGGAGGGAAGATCGATCTACGATATGCAACTTCAGCTGTGAGAATAATGTAGCTGAAGTCAATGTACTTAGATCCACTACCGCGACATTTTCACTGCAGGGAGTCATCTGCTACTGCTCCCGTGTCGCTTCTGCCTGCGCCTCTCGTGGTGGTGGAATACAAGAGTTGACGGGAGAGTGTTCGGAGGGTCAATCTATCACGTGTAGGTTAGACACAATAAATTGACCCCTATTGATTGATTGCTACCCGCAGATCCGGTGGGTATTATAGACATACTCAGAGTGATGCTAAAAACATTAGACCAAAATCTAAAAGCATGATGTATAAGACACTGGGAAGAAAGGTAAAAATAACCACAAGCGGGATCATCCCATAACCATAAGAGATACCTTACAATACAGATATGCGTAAAGATAAGGTATGCTGTCCACACGTACAACGATAACAAGAAGTTGGAATACTCAAACCCAGTGGGATGATTGTGTGATCAGCATAACAGAAACGATTGAAGCAGAGAGATTTTTTTACTCCATTGTCTAAAATAGGAGGGAAGATGGAGATACTTCATCAGTTATGAGAAATGATCAAAGACTTCTTTAAACAATAACAATGAAAAACCTGTGCACGAGGATAATGGTGGATAGAGCATGAAATCTAGATAACCTGATACTTAAGAAATGTATATGAGATTAAACCACCAAAACAATGTGTTGTATCTACCTCTGATAAACAGATGAGGTCTCTTTTCCTTTACGTTTTGGCAACACTTGTATAACTTGTCATGCCAATGCATTAGTTTGAATTTTCTAAACTATAACCTCTAGCATAGAGGTGGCTTCTGAACTAGTATATGGCCACCTACTGCCCCCTGCAGCTTCGTAGGTCCCAGAGGAGTCAATCAAACCTGACAGTAGGAACAGAGAGCAGGAATGAGAGCTTTCTATAGAGAGCACAATAGCAGTACATTAACGACTGCAATTCACCAACTATCTGTTTCTTTCTCACTTCTTCCATACTCAACACAGTTGTACTTCTTGGTTTTGCACCATTCCCATCATACATATAGCTAAAGAGCACTGAAGACAGAGCATAGTGTGTGGATTATAAAAATCTCTCATATCTGCTGCTTCATTAACTTGTACTCCACTTCTGCTAGTTCTGAGGAATTGCCACTATGCAACCAATTGTGCCTCATCTAAATGCTTTGTGTGATGATTTGGGGGTTCTCTCTGTATCTCTTCCAAATTCTCGGTAATTTTATTAAACTGAATCATGAAATTACTGTGTCATTGAAAGCATATATATGTATGTGGATCCACCATGAGATAGCAGAGCTGTGTTTGTCTCTGGCCTGGCAGAGACAATCGTGAGTGATCAATTCTCAACTGATCATCTATTCCAAGTAAAACACCTTCAGACAATGGGTTTGCTCTCACTAGGAGAAAACACTTCTCCTTCTTGTCTGATGTGAGCAGTGGAAAGTTACCAAAAGACACAAGAAAATAAGCAGATACCTCAGAGTCTATAAAGGGGTGGGGATGGGAGGAAATAATTTTGCATCAGATTAAGATGAGAGAAGCTTCCATCATGAGGTTAGCTAGAATCCCCAAAGCCAACACGTTGCAGACAGATATTTTTCTCACAGCCACACATGCACCAGCAGATGGAACTTCTGCCTTTTGTCTTGGAAAGTAAATTGATACCATCAATTATCAGTTTCTTTTTTAACAGAAAGGTGAAGTATTGTCTAATATTAAAATACATTTTGTAACAGATCGCCTTCTCGCCCCTACTCCACAAACAGGCAGGAGACTCTTCCGTGGCTCACCGTGCTCTTTATTTACAGTCCAGCTTAGTGCAAACCCCACCACCTACTATATACAGCTCTACAGTTCAGCTCAGTACTTCCCAGCTCAGGGAGAACAGGCTATAGCTCAGGTAGGCAAGTCTCTTCCTCCTGGCTCACAGGGATCCCGAGTCTGTTTTTTACTCCTCCCTCCTGCTTCCCTAGCTTCTTTCTTTCTCTCTCTCTCTCTCTCTCTTTCTCTCTCTCTCTCTCTCTCTCTCTCTCTCTCTTTCTCTCTTTCTCTCTTTCTCTCTTTCTCTCTTTCTCTCTTTCTCTCTTTCTCCATCTCCTGCTCTCTACTCCACCACACTACCACCACCCTGGGCTTCCTTCCTGGCAGGCTTTTATACCCTCCAGAGAGGCTGCCAGGTGCAACCCATAAGGCTGAGCCTTCTGCAGCCCAGGTGGCTAATTAGCCTTCTCTGCAAGGGGAGGTTTGCAGGCTTCTACTCCCTCTTAAAGGGCCCGCAGGGCTGGCTCAGGCACTCCTGGCCAGCACCCTGCCCCAATTTGCTAACACTAGGGATGGTATACATATAACAAACTCTTGAGGATATTTTAATGCTGAGCACCAAGAATGGAAATACTATTTGAAAACAGCATCTTCCAAATTTACAGGAGCTAGGTGAGAGAATGAGAATTCTGAGATAATATCTTCAGAGAAGCAGAATTACAAGGTAAGTAATTTTCTCGTCTTTAAAGATACTCTCTAAGCATAAGTATCCTGTAAAGACAGTAAGTAGCTTGAAGAATAGTGCAAATAAAATGAAAATAGTCTATACAATAGTCCTCTCTTAACAAAGACCTATTGAAAAACCAATAGCTATGTTCTTTTGCTTTTTCTTAAATAAAAGGCTGCAGTAGATACCTACAACAATGAAGCATAAATACAAGAGTCCTTGAGGAACTCCATATGGACCTGAAAAAGAAAATACATCCAAATCAGCCAGAGTAGGGACTTCCTGAAAGAACTAAATCAATGGTGATAGGAGACCCTGGGTATCCCCCCAGTCTGAAAAACAGATAACATAGGCCTGAAAGATGGAAGCTTGATTTCTCCAAGATCTAGTGTATATGCCTGTAATGTTCCTGAGGCTGGCAATGAAAACCTCAAAGACCATAGACCTACACAAGACCTACAAGCAAGCTAGGACACAGGCAGTGAGGAATACAATCTGAAGCTCTTCAGCCATGTCCACTTACTGACTTCATTGATGAAGACATTGGTATCATACAGCTGAAGATGAGTTCTCTGAGGCCTCCAGTACATTCCAAGGAACATCTTAAGGACCCTCACACCTGAACATACATCATGGACAATATGCTGATAAAAGGAAGTCTGTCAACATTTACTAAAAAGGATTGTGGATGATTCCTAGTTATTTTCATAAAATTTGGTATAACATGTATCAATCAAACCTTAAACTCTGCTATCTTATCAGGTGAAATCACTGTCTTCTAGAAATGATCCATCATGAGCAAACTTGAATTCACAGGTAGTGAATGGTTCAAAAGCAGTTTTGTCAGGACTACATTTATATACCATGACAGCAGTGGCTTAATAATACAGGGGAGGGGGCAAAATCATTAAGCCCTACATAACTTGATGCAAACAGTTCCAAAACTTTGTTCTGCCTTCCTTTCACTACCAAATTAACATGGAGTCAGACTTTAAAGTAGATGTCAAATGGAATGGAGGTTGGAACATTGTTGATGTAAGGGGCATGCATGTAAGGCCTTGTGTGCACTACACTATAAAACTTACCATTTTAAAGGGTATATCCTTCTGATAAACTCCTTCCTTGAAAGCCAGGAGGACTCAGAACCCCTCTCTGTCAACACCTTTTGTATGGATTGTTGCTTGAAGAGAGGCACATTGTATCTGAGAGAATTCCCAAGGTGAGAAAGTGAGGTGTCTTGGTTCAGAGACATCGCTAGCCATGTCTGTAAAAGAACTTTTTTCTTCTTCTTCCTTTTTCCTTTCTCCCCCCAGCAAAGAAATATCTGATCCCCTACATTCTGATCCACTTGTCTAGAGGGAACTAGTAGTGATTGACTGAGACTGCCTTTAATTATTCTTTCCTTCCCTTTCTAAGGAATAGAAATCAGAAATTAATATGTCTTTAGAGACTCCAAGAGATGTGTTAAATTCTCCATCATTTAGAGTATTTACATAAAAATTAGATGACTTTCTAAAAGTCGTACTTCTAGTTCAATTACATGTTGGTTTATATTCAGGATTCACCAGATTAAATGTTATAGCCTGCATTATGTAGGGGGTCAGATTAATTGGTCATTGTTGTCTCTTTTAATCTGAAAATCTATACATTTTTATGAACAGAGTATACGCTTTTCATGACAAGAGTCCACATGCAGACTCACAGGCCCTTGACTCAGAAATCGTGAGACTGCCCCCTCACACACTTTTTTTGTGTATGTAACCATAGTAAACAAATCAAGACCATCTTTCAGAGTGAGATTGCTGTAGTTCCTTTAAGTATTCAGGACCATTCATATTTTTCAACAGCTGTTGTTCCAGGAAAGACCATGTGCCTTAGTGCAAAGTCCCTGTCCTGGACTTCTGACCCCAGGTAAGGGGGATATTGAAAACCAGTCTAAACTAAAGAATGCCTATGGATGGCTGTCATCTCAGCCTGACCCTGAGGCCATCTTATACCCAGAATTGTGGTGGTGAACTTCATGATGACCATAAACCTTAAGAAATCAAGATTCATCAACACTTGTGTGAATGCAGACATGCTACCAGCATGGTAGCAGCCATTTGACTACTAATCCTACTTAGCTAGCATGTTCCACACAGCAACCTGCTGATCCAGGAACATTTTTATTACCAGGCTCATAGTAACTGAGACATCAGATGAGTTTTTAATCCATTTTTCTTTCTTTAATGCTTCCACTGCTCTTCTCACCTCTGCCAGTTATTCTTTTGAACTGCTGATTTGTCTGTCTTCAGCTTCTTCTCCCCTTCTCACTAACAGTGTCTTGCTTTCTATTAATCTTCCTTCCCTATCTGTTCCCTCCCTCTGGGTCATTGCTGATTTCCTATTTCCAAATCCCGCTGAACCTTCTTTCAACATTTCATCCTCTTTCTACTGCTGGATCCAATTCTCTGCTCCTGTAGAAATCACTAGTAAAGCCCCAGTTCTCTTCTGTGGTTGCAGAACCATTTTCATCATCTGAGTCAGAAGCCACCAGCAGAAGGTTGAATTTCTTTTTTTGGTGTTTCGGGTTCTGTAGTTTCTGCATTGGACTGTACCTCTTTTAAGATTTCTGAAAGCATGTTTGTAAGGAGGGTCAGTAGGTCTACCAAGCCACACGGGCAGTGGGGAGCTACTGCCCCTTTGGGACAGGCTTGGTCACACCTCCCCGTTATGGGGGAATTAGGGTCAGGAGGTGTGCCATCCCGAGTCAGTGGCGCGCCCCTCAGGCAGGGGAGCGCCAGCAAAGAGTCAGTGGCGCGCCCCTCAGGCAGGGGAGCGCCAGCAAAGAGTCAGTGGCGCGCCTCACAGGTGAGGGGGCACCAGCAGGAATCTGGGTCATCCACTGTGGGCAGCCCCGGTTCCCCCTCAGCGTCCACCTCCATCAGCCAAGGCTGACGACTGTGCTCCGGTAGTCCCTCTGAGTACTCTGCGGCTGGCCAGTTCCCCCACAGCATCCGCCTCTGTCAGCCGTGGGTCACTGCTGAGTTCCGTGAGTCCCTCCGGGTACTCTGCAGCAGGCAGGTCTGGAAACCCCAGTCCTTCCTCTAGACCAGGGTTCCCAGGGTCCAGGGCCTCCCCTGGCTAAGCAGCAGGGTGTGGAGGGAGCAGCCCACAGTCTGCATCTGCCTCCCTCCCTGGTGCAGCCCTGACTGAGCTTGGGGCCCCACCCTTTATACATCCTGTTCTGCCCCGCCTCTTCCTGGGGTCGGGGACAACTTGGTCTGGGCCCGCCCACTCCGGCTGAGAGAGTGTTTCTTTACCCTCCAGCTCGGAGGGAGGCCACGCTGCCTCCCTACAATGTTCCACACCTCGTCCTGCTCAGATTTTGGAAGGCACTTTAGATTCTTAAACCTTGGGTGAAGTGCTGTAGCTCTTTAGAAATCTCACATTGGTACCTTCTTTGCATTTTGTCAAATCTGCAGCGAACATGTTCTTAACACGAACAATGTGCTGAGTCATCATCCAAGACTAATATAACATGAAATATATGGAAGAATGCGGGTAAAACAGAGCAGGAGACATACCATTTTCCCCCAAGAAGTTCAGTCGCAAATTTAAACTTTTTTTTTTTTTTTAACGAGCATAATCAGCATGGAAACATGTCCTCTGGAATAGTGGCTGAAGCACTTACCACTTTCTGCAGGAGAATTTTACTTGAAGATGTTAATTTAAATCTAAGGCCCTGATCATGCTGATCTGTGGGAGGACCTGCAGAGATTCACTGATTTTAAGGACCAGTCCTTATGCAGTCACTTGCAGGATCAGGGCCTAAAATTGTAAAGTCCTATGTTGAACCTCCAAGGATATAGAAAGCATTAAACTAATTTTGCTTCTGTAAGACAGAAAATATTTGTACAAAAACCAATGTTATGAATCATTTTTAGTTTGTGGCAGAAATCAACATACAACCCAGTTTTGTGTGGCATAAAACATTAGCATCAGCCTTAAATTTGAACTGACATTTGTTGGCTTGTGAAACAAGTCTTATCATTTTTCTTTGTGCACTTGTAAAATTTTTCTACATCTGTGAAGTTTAGTGCCAAGGTGGCCAAACAGTTTAGTGCCAAGATTTGGATTTTAGAGTTATTTTGTATTTTTTTTTAAATGTGCATTTTCTAATTTAATTTATTCTTAATTTCAACAAACAGATTTTTTAAATTATTATTTATTTATTTATTGGAGGGGAGAGGGAGAGAGGTGGAGCAGGGAAGAGTCCTAAACATTCTCCTGCAGTGTTGGTAACCCAAACACAACAGCCATTATGCTAGTGCACAAAACATAGAAAGTAAACTGATCAGTTTAGTTTCACTGTTCATAATGAGCAAGTACAAAAAGTAAATAGTATAAGTGGAGTAAATTAGTAACGCAAGCTGTTAGCATCACATTTTTTTAATTTATGCTGATTCTCGACACTGCTCTTTGAGGTTTTTAAAAAGAAACAGGAAAGAAAATATTGTCTAGATTATAAATTTATTTGCCCTTCCAGACTTCAGCAGCTCCGAAAAAGGATGGTCTTGTATAAACTGATATGCATATTTAGGCTGTCATGGTCTCTCCCTGTCAGGCTCAGAGGAGGGCCTCATTGTGTCAGACAGCAAACAGCCCATCAGTGGTCTAGGGCTCTGGCCTTCTGGTGGGGCCACACAACACGCTGTCTGTAGCCCAGAGCCTCCTGGAAGGGGCAGACAGCAATTCACTGTGACCTCCTGCTTGGGGCAGTGCAGCGCAAGGTCTTCCAGCCTAGGGTGAGTAAGCCACCACCCCTGGCGTGGGGGAACCTTGGCCCAGCCTACTTCACCGGGTCTGAGCCCAGGGCCCTAACAGTGGGAGGTGGTTTTGCCACTGGGTCAGCAGGGATCCCACTGAATCATGCTGACTCGCTTCCAGGCTGCACAATCAGACTGTCTGGTTCCTCTAGGCGACTTCCTACTACAGTTTATTGGCATGGCTCCACTGGCCACATGTCCTCAGCGGCTTCTGGGTAGGCGGTCAACAATAGTCCCAGTAACTCCTCTCCATTCTTGGTCTCCTGCGGTGGCCGGGCGTGGGGGTGGCTCAGGACTTGGTCCAGAGTCCTGGAGGGCTTGAGACATTGGCCACCAGCCCAACTGAGCTGTGGGACTTTCTTGTTAGATTTCCTGTTCAGCCGCTGCACTTCTAACAGGGTCAGGGCTGGTTTGGCTCCGCTCACCAGGGAGAGTGTAGTGGTTCCTCTCTGTCAGGCTCCGAGGGATACCACTCTGCCTCACTACAGGCATGATGTAATACTTCTTTTTCTAGTTAAATACATTTTTATTGTGTAGTGCTATAAAAGTATGCAACAAAATATAAAGTGATAAGCTGTAATAGCTCTGAAGGAATCAGTCTGTAGTTGTTTTGATAGAGACAACTATTACATAAACCACAAAGAATACTATTCCATCATTATGCAGGCCCTGGTTGCCCAAAAAGCAGGTTCATGGGCACCAATGTGTGATGTACGAGCAAAGTGCACATGATGCCAGGGTTTCCTGGAAATCATGGCTTTACCTTTATAGACAAGCTTCACACATTATTTCCTCCAAAGGACATTGTTATAAATGAAGTCACTGTTCCCACTGTTCTTCTAGTGGACACCAGGTATTTCCTTCTGCCGTGGCTTATGAAACTGTATCCTGATCTCAGAGGGCCTGGCCAATGAAGGTTTAACAACATGTTCAGTAGTTGTAGGATGGTGGTGGAATGTGTATTTGGCAGACTAATATTCACATGGCAGGGCCTTCAAAGCCATTTGGGTGTCAATGCTGTCAGTATCTTTTGCATTACGGTGGCCTGTGATGCACTGCACAACATCTGTGAGGCCAAAGGTGAGCTATTTCACCAGATGTGGGCTCAAGACACGGTTGAATTGCTGTAGTGGTGCGAGCAATCAGAAAGTGCACTTGTCATTACCGGGATAAGATCCACACGTATAAGGAAATCCGAGATACCTTGTGTGCCCACATAATATGTTTGCAGGGAGACATGGATGAAGGTGAATGACATAGTATAATTATCCTACATTTAAATTATGCCCATGCATCCCACAATTGCTGAGGATGCTGCAGGAAGATTTTTTTAATGGATTTTATTATGCATTTTATTAAAACTGTTTAAGTACCTCAACATACAGCTTATGGATTACTTTGATGAAGTTACATTTTAATGAATTTAATACAACCCGCTCATGTAGCCTTGTTTGCAAATTAGACACTTTATTTTAAACATGCATGTACATAAAAATTATAATTTTAAAACCTTTATAGGCAGACCAGCTGTCATCAAGATGTAAAAGACAGTAAACAGAAACAGTGCGTGTTAAGAAAGCAAAAACAAAATTGCAAAATAGTCCAACTACAAACATTGCCACAATAGCAGTTTCACTGTTGCTGGAATTGTGTCCCCCGTGTTCCCATTCTGCTTGGCCCTTCTGGTGTGTTTTGCACACGTGGGTTGTGGCTGAACAGGCAAGGAGGGATGAAGAAGGTACATTTCATTGTTTCATGTAGTGTTCATTGCTTGGACCATCGACTAGTCAATCCCTTGATTGTCCAAAAGCTGCATAGGCTGCAGAACTTGGTAGCATTAAGCAACTTCGTGTGAAGGGATTGGAGCTAGAGCTTGCAGCTTGGTGGACATGAGAGCAAGCAACCTCTCAAAAAACTTCTTCTGCTGTGCTCAGTCTTCCTCTGATCATGCTGCCAATTTCTCCTCATGCTGGGGCAGCCTCTCTTTCTCATCCTAGTCTTCTCTCCTTCTTTTCTCTGATAGCCAAGTTGTTCATTCACCTTGGCCCAGGGCCGGCGACAGAAATTTTGGGGCCCCCTACTCTGATCGTTGGGGGCCCCCTACTCTGATCGTTGGGGGCCCCCCCAACCCCCTAGCCTATTCTCCTTCCCCCCCCCCGCCTGACCCGGCCCACCCAACCTAATCTCCTCCCCCAGCCTAACCTCCTCCCCTCCCCACCCCCATTGGTTCCCCGCCGGCCCCTTGGCCGGCGCCGGCCGGGCTGCGCGCACCCGGGTCTCCCCAGCCCTGCTTGCTGGCCCCCACCCCCGCAGAGCGGCGCGCCCGGCCAGTCCTCTGCAGCCGCCGGGGCGGGGGAGGCGATGGAGCCGGCATCCTGTGGTGCCGGGGGGGCTCCCACCCCCACCCCCCGCCAAGGGCTGACCCGGCTCTTGCTGCAGGTGGGCGGGGGAAGCGCTGCAGCTGGGGGTGCCTCGGGGCGGCTCCTGGGGCGCGGGACAAGCCGCCGGCTGAAGGGCTTGGGAGGCAGCCGGCCACTGACAGGCGGCCACAGCCCGGGAAAGAGCGGCCAGGGAGATGCGGTGCCCAGGGGGGACGACTACAGATACAGCTGTGTACCGGGCCCCGGACTTAAGGGGGCCCCCCTTAAGTCCGGGGCCCGGTACAGCTCTACCCGTAGTACCCCCCTGTCGCCGGCCCTGCCTTGGCCAACACATCCAGCACCTTTTCATCCCCAGGAGAGAAGAGACTGAACCCCAGGGGATCAATAAGTCAATTAAATGCTGTGTTTGAAGGGAAGGCTGTTATGTTAATAAGCTGTAATTTACTGACTCTTTAAAAGAACAGCAAACTTAGTATCTTCTGTGAATGTAGAGTAGGGGTTCTCACAACAATTTTTTTGGTGGCCTCAATGTGTGGTCACCAGCTCTTGTCTTTTTTCTTATTGTTTCTTTTGCTTTTTTTGGTTGCTTTTTTTTTTTTTTTTTTTTTTTTTTTTTTTTAGTTTTGCTAGCTATTAAGTCTGCTGTGAAAAGTGATATTAACAAACACACAAATATCACTTTTCACAGCAGACTTACTCAGCCCTGGCAATCCTGGGGACAAATTGAGCCCTGGATCAGGAGGTGGGTACAGAGACAGTGGGAGCCAGGGACAATGAGCTTGGGGAACGGATCCCAAAGCCCCATGGCTGGAGCCTGCCATCTGCCACCCAGGGAGGAAATCAGACCCCATGGTCCCTGGGAAGGTGAGGAATTCACGGGCTGCCTGCTCCTCCTTGTGTCTCCAGAGAGGGGCCACTGCTTTGCACACACACACACACGGCCCCACCGATAACCACCTTGAAGGCTGTGGCCACAAGAAAAGGCTTTGGTGGCTGCATGCAACCACCGTGGCCACATTTGAGAAACACTGAGAGTGATATGTGCTGTGCATTGCAGAGAGACATCTCTGAAAAGCTTGGAGACTGGAGTTCATTGATTGTTACCTGCTAGGCAAGGTTAAGACTGACCGTGTCAAGGAGTTTGCGGGTGAGGAAGACAGATTGGGGTGGCAGGGAGCTGACGCAAAGTCTAATCTCCGTCTAAGATCACTCTTGCTGAGGCAGAGAGGTAACAAAGCGGCTCACAACTCTGCATATTCCCAGCAACATATTACAGGTGCTAGTGCTTCTTGTGCCAAAGAGGTCCTCTGAATATGGCCCCAGGATGTGCTGAAGCTGCTTAGTGGCATAGCCTGATCCAGGACAAGTACCATCAACAGAGTTATTTTGTGTGTGTGTGGGCGGGTGTCATCCAGAGGCTGCAGACTATCTACCAGTGGTGTCTCTGATTCTGGGGTTATAAACTTGCTCAGGAGATTGTCATGCAGCACTGTGGTCTCTGTGTGGGGAGCAGTTCCCAGCACTTGATAAAATTCCTCATAGAAGAGGTAGGTAGATACGGGCTTCCCTGAGGTGTGGTTATCATTCATGGTATGCCGGTAGGCAGTCTTGAGGTGCTTGACCTGCTCCTAGCACTGATTGGGAGTCTGGTAGATCCCCATCGCCACCAGCCTCTCCAATATTCTTGTGTACAGGTGGTCTTTTTTATGCTCTTGCTGAAGTCATGGCTTTTATTCTCTTCACATCACAGATTTACCAGGTTGTATTCCTTTGGCCAGCTAACAGCATGCTTAGCTTAGTGCTTCTTCTTAGTGCTGGCCATAGCTAATACACAATAGGGTTAACTATGTTTACAGTTGAGCAGTCCATGTGGAAAGGAAGGGTTAAAATGCTTAGCAGCTGTATTTGGACTAAAAGGTTATTTCAGGTTCTTGGGACTAGAGTGGGAAATATGGGTATAGAAGGGCCAGGAAACACAGGTCTAGGGGATCATGGAACAGCATTGGTGGACTCTCTGAACATGAGCTTGGTGACATGGGCTCCCACTAAGTCTGCACTGCAAAAGGAGGGGACTTTGAATCTGCTCCACAACAGGACTCTGGCTTGAACCCATACCCCTGCGCAAGTCTGCAGGCCTGAGTCTTGAGAGGTTTCTGGTGCATTTCAGAAAGCCTCGTATGTGGACAGTAGGTGGATTTGAGCTTAATCCTGAGTCTAACCCCAGGTTTTCTTTTTAGCGTAGACATACCCCTTAGATGATGATGATGATGATACCCCTTAGAGACGCCTAGGTACTCTGGTTGCTAGCCTATGCTGAAGCTCATGCCACCACATCTATCCTGCTATTGTTACCCGTGCTAGCTAGCTACAGTCACACCTTCACTTGCAGTGTAGATATACCCTTAGTAAAAGAGAGAGGTTGGATTAATCCTCCAGCTTTGGATATTGCTGTGTAGTGGATGATTTTTAATAATATCCAATAATAAAACTATTAATTTTGTAATAAACTACCTATCTTTTCATAGTCAAGGTGAAATGGAATTCCAGTTCAGACAGTGGCTGTTTTGACTGAGGTACTAACCCCATTTCCAGCACATGAGACATTTTAGATAAGGACAAAATGGAGCCACAAAGCCCTGTCTCAGAGAGAGGCTAGTTTTAAAACACAGAAGAAAACAAATTAAACTGATGCAAGGACAGACTCATTGAAGACAATAGCAGATAAGTGGTTCAAAACCTCAGATTTTGTATTCATTACAAAGATTCTCCTTTAACTTTAACTTTTTCTATTTTGTATTATTGTTGTTGACATTATAATATAAAATGAAATAAAATAGGAATCTGGGATTTGAAGACAATTGCCTCAATGTCTCAGAGGTTGCAACATTTTAATTCTTCAATTTATGTGACTTTCATCATGATATATCCCAATGGGATTTGCAAAGTTCCCTATTTTCATAAATTGCATTATTCATCTCTGAATTGCATTATTGACCACTTTGGAAATGTATTGGGCCAACTGTTCATCAGCACGTATAAAGGCTATATAGTAATTTAGGACAAGAAGTGAAAAATATCATTGCTGTTCTCAAACTGTGGTCCACAGAGCATTTCCTGGTCAAATGGCTTTTGGTTCTCCTGCTTGTTCCCAGCTGCTAAATTGCATGAAAAGACAGCTAAAATTACATTAAATATTTTCCTAATATTACATGTCTATGTAAGCAATTGCTGTAGTTGCCATGGGGATGTAATGTGATCTGGAGATGGAAAGGAAGTGGTCTTTATATGATCATGAAAGGGAGGTGGTTCGTGCAATTGTGACTGTGAGAAAAAGTGATACATGAGACAGTCTATAAGTGCTAAATGATATGAAAAAGTTTGAAAAGTTTTAGTAGTAAAGTATATGATTTTCCTTTAAAACAAGATTCTGAGCTGGGTGGCTGGGGCTTCTGGCAACATTCCATCAGGATGCACCATGGCAACTAGACATTTGTTGGGAAAAGTCTTTTGGAAAACAACATTTAGACCTGGGGGGTGAGGGGGTGGGGAAGGAGCTGGAGAAGAGTCATCTGGGAAGAGTGTGAAGATGAGAGATACAGTCAGGATCAGTGGACATAAAAAGGACACAAGGTAACTGCAAGTAAAGTAAAAGAATTAAGAGCTTATTGCAAAGTCAGGTCACATGAAGAAAAAATATAAGTAAGAAAGGAAATTTAATAATTAATTTAGAATCAACTGGGAAAATAATGCCCAAGAATAAGATACAAGAATAAATAGCAGGAGCTGGTGGATTATAGCTATAGCTTCTTGGTGGATTAATAATGTTTGCTATCTTAAAGACCTAGGAAACCAAGGGAAAAATCTGAATTTTGAACAGGTGTTTGACTGCAGATAACTGAGGAATAGTGATCCACATTTTCAGGATTGGCTGTCTGATGCCCAGTGTAGATAGGAGGGAGGAAGAGAAGAGGCTGCAAAGAAAGCTGTAAGAGACATTTTTATGGCTTCTTGGTCCTTGGGCCACTGAGTGGTGATTGAGTCCTGAGGAGCACCTTACAGCAGCTGCAGTTCTAAAGAAAGTTCCATATACTTCTCTGAGCAGAAGAATTATGCCAAAAGGCACTGAAAGTAAAAGGTCAGTGAAAAGCACAATAATAAATCAGAAAGGTCCTCAGGGCTCCATGAGAGACATGAGACATTAGAGGGTAAGTATTCTAATGGTTATTTCATTTTTTAAAAACTGAACTCCTAAAGGAAGTTCTCCCAATGTAGTTAATAAATATACTGTCCACTTATTTATATAGCACTTTCCATCTGAGGGTCTCAAAGTATTTACAAACATGAATGAGTTAAGCATCACAAGACCCCCTAAGTTAGATCTCCTCATCCCCACTTTGCAGATGAGGCTAAAGCTGAAAAGATACTTACTGACTTGCCTAAGGTCACACAAGACATCAGGTCAGAACCAGGAAAATAACCAAAATCTCCTGGCTCACTGTTCTGTGCTTTGGCTGCAAGACAATTTTTTCCTTTATTTAAATTACACTGAAAGGGTTCCAGTCTGCCTTCCAACTGAGTATATGTGAAATGGAAGAATGGAGATCCTGTAACTTGTAATGACAATTTCATTTGACAAGGTATTTTCCAAAAGTAATTTTTCCATAGATATTTGCACTGATCACTTTGTCAAGCTGCTTGCTTATTGGGGTTAGAAACCCAGCTTTTTTCAGATTTTTAGAAATGACGTTAAGTGTCAACCTACCATTCTCCAAACACATTCAAGGGCATTTTTCCATATTCAGGTAAATCTGAGACTGCAGGTGGCCTACTTACAGTAAAATTGCTCCAGGTTACAGAGATAGAGTAAAGTGAGCACAGATGAATAGTTTGGAAACTGTAACATCTGGAACCATTTTATGCCTCATCTATCAATCTGCGTTTATGGGAATTGAGAATTAACATTTCAAACCACACTTCCTTACTTCATGACTGATGAATCCCAGATCTGAGGTCATTATTCCACCCCCAAAAGCAATATGGAGAGAGATTTGTGAAGGTCACACTAAAGAATCTTTGCTATCTCTCACTTATGTTGTCTTTTCAATTAAAAGGTAATAATGAAATATATATTGTTAAGGTTGTAAGAAACATTCTATTGCAAGTCCCTGTTTGCACCTCTCAACTTCTATCAAAAATTTTTTTGAACTGATACTTCTCATAGTGTGCCTGAACAAAGGTGAATATTTTTTTCTGAAAAGTTTGAATAAAATCAAATAAGTAGGTTTTGAGATACATAGGCTATAACACAAGTTTGCTTGTTCATTATATTAAATATTATTTGTTCTCTGATAGGAAAATAGCTTTGTGTTACCAAAATAGAATTGTTTACATATTTGGTACTGAATATCCCACTTAGGGCTTGGAAATGTTTTTAGACTAATAAGGTGTTTGAAGTGTTAAACTGTTTTTGATATACATTCTGCTCACACAACTATTTTATTATGGCTCTGCTAGTCAGACACCTATTGTTTAATATGTGCCCTTTGTTGATTTTACACCTGCTGTATTTATGTGGCTGTTGGCTAGACATGCAATATGTAACAATTGTACAAAATTTAAGATTTGGACCAGAAGAAAAGGCTGGGATGGGGCAGGGTTATGAAGGAGAGTGAAGGAAGACAAATGATTTTCACTAGTTCATCTTTCAGACTTCATAAAGTATTACACAGCAACTGTATCTAAAAGGCATGGACAGTTTTTACTCAAGGCAAGACCTACTCAGACCTTTCTTTTTAGGCTTATTTAGCATATGTTACTAACATAGAAGGTAAGTGTAGTAAAATCTTAACTTTTTACTACTTTTTTTAAACTAGTGAATGGTCCTGCAGTAATCAGACAGCGGAGGCAGTAAATTGGGGGGAAAAAAAGTTTCTTGATATATAAAATTTAATGAAACTGCTTAATCAATAGCTATATAAAATCTTAGATTTGATGCTGTACCCCTTTTATAAAAAATGATGTCCCCTTTTTGTCAGAAAACTGCTGACATATTTTTCAAGTGTCTTCCCTTTATCGAAACCAGAGAAATGCAGATAATATTAACAACAACAAATGTGCCAGGCCTAGAATTAATTTATCAAAGATGTGAATTTAGGTTCTGAGCCAGCAGGAGAGAGAAATACTTTGGGAGCAGAATGCTTCTCCTCTGAGGATAATCTTGCTCTTGACAAGCAACCCCACCCCAACACACCTAATACTAAGAGTGCCACTGATGGATTTGGGAGTGAACCATATGACACATTCCTTTTTGGGTGAAAAGAGAATCAAAACAATATGATGTCTTTGAAAGATGGGAGAGTAATGTAAGAAAAATCTGACAGATGACTATCAAACTTTAGAAGGGATGTTGGTGACAAACTAAAATACAAATTTTCTGTACGTGGAATAACATTTTAACTTTTTATTTATTGTGTTATTATAGTTTATGTTTGTAATCATGCTTTGTGCTAACAGTATAATAATTGTATATCTTCACTTGGAATAATATTTCAGTCCATTTTAAATTAGAAGTTAAACAGGGAAAGATCCTCAGCTGGTGTAAATTGTCATAGCTCCATTGACCTCAATGGAGCTAAAACAAGATACATGAGCAAAGAATCTATTCCACATTATTTGGGAAGCCAGTAAGCTGAAGCATGCTCATAGAATCCATCTTTCTCCAGGTAAAAAGACACAACTCAAACATAATAGGTCCCAGTTTTAAAAAGATTTATGTATATGCTTAACATTATGATCATGAGGAGCACCAATGAAGTCAATGAGAGTACTTGTAGATAAGGTTAAGCATGTGTATAAGTGTTGCAGGATCAGAGACATAATCATTAATAATTTATATACCTCTAACTGCTTGTTCTCAGTAGATTAATTGATCTATACCAAGTAACTTGCATTTGGCTGTATGAAAACATCTGTATTGCATTAGGCAAGTAGTATGTTTGTATATAGATGATAGAACTGAGGACTAGGAAAGAATTGTTGGGAAAGAACATTCCCAGCCCTGTCACTTACTTCCTGTGTGACCTTCAACAACAAATTTTACCTCTCCCTGCCTACATTTTTCAATCTGTACAATGTGGATAGCAGTCAAGGCCGGGGGTGTTCTGCAGGAAGTCAGGGCTAAATTCTGCAGCAGTTCCAAGTACCATTTAAAATGCAGGTCTTTATTCAGTTACATATGAACAGGAATTATTCACGGATTACAGCTCCACTTGTACTATTTAAATTCGACCATAAGTTTTAGATTTAAGTGACTTTTCTATTGAAAAACGCATAACTGTTATTGCAGCAGGGAGCAGGCGACGCTGGGCTCCCCTGAAGGCACAGCAGGGAGGACGGATTTGGGGGCTCTCCCGGTGCCCCGCAGCGGAAGGGCGAGCCCGGTGTATCGAGCTGTACAGGATGAGTCTGTAGAACCCGCCGGGGCAGCCCGGTGGCGGAGCGGATTCATCCTCAGCGCGGGCTGCAGTGACTTGGCGGGGAGGCGACGGGCATCGTTTCTCAGTCCCAGGTTGTGGCGCCGAGCGACCAGCCGGGCGGTGCTGGGCCCCGCAGCGGGGTGGGGGCAGCCGGCCGTGGGTGCTGGCAGCGCCGTGCGCCGCTCAGCGGGCGGGATCCCTGAGGCCCCATGGACAGCAGCCAGGTCTGCTCAGGCTTCCAGCTGTCGGTAGTGGCGGGAGGAGTCCGCGCTGGCTGCTCGCCCCGCTGCCCCGTGCGCGGCCGGCCAAGGCGGAACCTTCGTGCGGGGCTTCGCGCTCCAGGGCTGGGGGGAGAGAGTTACCGGGGACTCGCCGCCGGGGCCGGCCGCTTCCTTCCTTCCGCCCGGCGCGCGCCGCCTGTGACCCGCCGCCTCACGCTGCTGCCCGGCTCGGGGTGAGTGTCCCGTGCGGAGCGGCCCCTCGGGCGGGCTGGGCCGGGGCAGCGAAGAGATCACAGGCGGGGCTTCCCGCACGGGCTCGCGGCTCTGAGCGGGGAGCAGCCAGTGCCTGGGGGGAGGGGGAAGAGAGACGGACGGTGCTTCCTGCCCGCCAGCCACCATTGCACCGCAGCGCCGGGTCCGCACCCCTCCCGCCTACTGCAGCGTTTCTCGCCCGCCATTGCCCCCGCCGGGCCTCCAGTGGCAATTCCGGGCCCGCTCCTGCCACTGCGGCGGCCCCGAGGGCGGGGGGGGGGGGTGTCCCTGCGGCTTCCCTAGTGAGCAGCCCCCCTGCTCCCGAGGTACCCGCGCTGTTGCCCTTCAGTGAGTGGCGATTCTCTGGTGCCCCCATAGTCTCCTCACTCTTCAGTTTTTAAAGCACTTGATGCTCTTGAATCGTCCCACTACCCTGTGTCGCTCCTGTTGTGCAGATCGGGGATTGAAGCCCGTAGAGGTTAAATGACTTGCACAGGAGGTCTGCAGCGGAGCTAGGAATAGACCTGACGTCTCCTGACTCTGCTACTTCTGTGTTTTCCTAACTTTCCCATTTTGGTGTGCATGGACAGCGTAGGCCTACCTTGGTGATCCGCCTATGGTGGTCACATTTGATCGGAAGCAGCGTGGATAAAAATCAATGATCTAAAAAAAATCATTGAAAGCAAAAAAAAATTATATTTAAATTGGATTGTTTTGATTAGATGGGTTTTTCCCTCAATTTTTTTTAGAGTTTTAATTAAGATAGATATCTTTGAGCTATAATGCATCTCATCATGGACTTGGGACTATAAATTCTAATTCTATAGTATGAGACAATCTATTCAGGTAATGTTTAAGAAAAGTTTTGTAAATGAGTTCCAGTAGTTCATGGATTAGAGACCCAATTTTATGGAGTTCCAGAGGCTTCTGAATAGATGATTAAGGTTAATCCTTCTATCTACCCACTGGCTCAGTCTAGAAGATATCAGATATGCTTGGTTTTGCAGTTCTCAAAGTGTGGATTTGTCTCCAGGGATAACATGCCTGTTAACAGCAAAAATGTATTTAAATAATATATAGAGGTTGGAAATAACAGCCCTCAACCCTGTTGTCCCTGTACAAATTTCTGTACATGTTTAGAGTCAATCTCTTACCTCTTTAAAAGTGAGAAGTTTCAAAAAAATTCAAGGACTAGAAGACGGTTGGGGGTGGAATAGATCTGGACAAGGAGAAGAAGTCTGGAGATAAATGTGAGAAGGGAGGGGCAGGCAGTAGAAACAAAAGTGAAACTGTTTGAGCTGCATATTCCCAGAAATGTTGAGGTCTTTCTGGGTGAGTGTAGCAGTCATTGATTTGAGATGTATCATACCATTCTCTCACTAGAAGGGAAAGTCTATAATGGCAGCAGGCCATAAGAGACCCAGTTTGGGTCTCAGTTATCTGAGTTGTGAAGAATATGTATTAAGATTATAACAGTCAACAAGAATGCACTTTTATGTAGAAATTCATAATTAAAATAGTCTTCCTGACAAGTGATTTAAATCAAATCCACTCTGATGGGAAGAGCATACATGCTGCTTGTGAGAATCCTTTAGCTCATCCAAGTACTAAAGAAAGGGGTTGATGTGAGCTCTTTATTTTATTTATTTATTTAGGGTTTCCCTCTGAACTTCTGGCAAATTTACATCATGGTTTTGGGATTAATCTGCAATAGGGACTAAATCATACGTAATTGATGCCATCTGCCCTCAAATAGAATTGAAGTCCAATACCCCAGTAACTATTTGACAGTGTGTTCTGTACTGTAGCTCAAATGTTAGGACATCTGTTTCCTGTTTATAACCTCCTGTTTAACACTGTAAAGCTTTCTTGTATTAGGTCAAAATATTGTAGGTTTAGAGTTTGGTTGAAGGTGAACTGGTGATCTCAGGCATGTGTAAAAACAACAACAACAACAAAAAGTAGTTTGACAGTTTCCAGGTGAGGGGGAAAAATAAATTTACCAATTATAAAAACAAACCTCTTTCTCTGGCTTGTTTTTAAAAAATGTGTGCCATTACAGCTGGGAGATAGAAAGCTGAAATTGGCAGGAAAATAGGTCTTAGTTAGAAATGTTTGTAAAGATTCAGATGTAAAATGTTTTGATTTGACTGAGTTACTAGGATTAAAATTCAACATGGTTTTATGTACTGTATTAGTTTTGGTGGACTACAACTTTTTAGCACTTTTTACTAGCAGTATAAGCAGAATTGGTACCGCTAATTTAAATGTTTAATGCACATGCATGCTTCCAAATGGGGCATGTTGAATGAAGCAGTTCTCCTGTGGAGCACATTTTTAACATGTATTGGGAGAATTTTCTATGACCTTAAACCCTTTCCTCACTGACTGAACTGCACATACACAAAGCAATGGTTCTTTGCATGGATTGTTAATTTGTACTACTGAACCTGCCCTCTAGTGTATATCCTATAGTCTTTATATGCATTTGACATTCCCCAAATAATCAGCCCAGAGTCCCATGAGACATACTGGATGTTTTAAAAGCGGAGAAGGCATGCTGCAACCTCTCCTCCAATCTTGTGACCTCTTGATGTGGTCTCTGACTCTTTTCAGACAGTATTATCACAATAAAAATACAGTGCTATTTATAGCAAATGAAAACAATCAGAAGGAGAAATGACTCACTTTCTTAGTTTATTACATATGTAAAGGTAAGAAAGGTACTATTATAAGTAAGCCTGTTTAGGGATTAGAATTTAGGATAGCCAGGGGTTGTATTGAGGTGATTGGTATTCCTGTGACAGATTCTGAAGACTTGATTACCAATGCTTTTCGCATTCATGCCTGCTCCTTAAAGAGGGAATGATGGAGTTTCAAGAGAAGGTTGTGAAGTACACAGATATTTGAGCCCCCTCATTTAAACCATGGTGTGCACTGGAGCCATCTTGGGAGGAGGAAATGCCTAAAAGGGTTTGAGGTGAGGTGAGTGCCAGTATGCTTTGTTTTGTTGTAGCAGTTCAGAGCCCAGATTTATGGATCAGGTCCCCATTGTATTAGGTACTGTACCAATACAACAAAAAGATAGTCCCTGCTCTAAAGTTTTCCATTTGCTATTTTTTTCCTTGTAAATTATGGAGAGGGAAGGTCCCTGAATAAAAGCACTCAGCTGTTATCTACGCTTACATATTGAAAAAAGTAGTATTTGCTTTTGCGCAGATGTCCTTGGAGAATTAAGAATTTTTTTTTATGATCAGATAACAAGCATATGTCTTGGGAGAGGAAGAGAAACCAGAGCAGCTGCCCAGTTTTGTATGCTTGTGGAGGGCTGATGTACAGGCAGGTAGAGGGGGCTCTGGGCTGAGCCTGGGGCAGGGGTTGGCATGCAGGAGTGGGTGAGGGGTGCAAACTCGGGGAGGAGGTCAGAGCTGGAGCAGGGAGTTGGGATGCAGGAGGGGGCTCAGGTGCAGGATGGGGGGTTTGGGTTGGGGTACAGCCTCTTGCTGGGCAGCACTTATCTCTGTCAGCGATGCAGCAAGGCTAAGGCAGGCTCCCTGTCTGCCGCAGCCCCTTGCCACTCCTGGAAGGGACCATCGGGCCTGTGCAGCCCCTGAGTGGGGACGTGAGGCAAGTGGGTCTGTGCGCTGCCCTTCTCTGCAGGAACTTCCCCCAAAACTCCCGTTGGCCACAGTTTGCCAATCCCGGCCAATGGGAGCTGTGGGGCAGTGCTTGCAGGCAGGAGCAATGGTCTCCTCCCCCCAAGGTCATGGGAGCATGCTGGCTGCTTCCAGGAGTGGCGTGAGGCTGTGGCAGGCAGGGAGCCCCGCTGTGCCACAGCAGATGGGGATCACAATTGACTGGGAGAGTCCCCAGGATTGATGGGTTGGTGACCACTTCCTGAGACCTAAAAGGGAAGGCAGTTAGTAGTTGAATGAGGCTGCTCAAATTTTTCAGACTTGAGACCCTCCTAGTTTAGTAGCAGGTAGTCCTGGTCTATATCTAAAAATTAGAGATTGACCAAACTGCTTTGCTCAGGGCTGTGAAAAATTTTGCAGCCTGTGTGATGCCATTAAGTTGAGGTTTCCTTCACTGGAGCAGCAGCTAGGTCAACAGAAAAATTATTTCACGGACAGAGCTATCACCACTCAGAAGAGAATTACCTAGAATCGATGGGAAAAGTCCTTCTGTTGATGTAGGAGTCCACACTACACCAGCATAGCCGCAGCACCAGACCTGTGCTACTGAAATGTAGACATACCCATAGATTGTATCCCTCCACTGACCCCCGGATTCCTAATCTGATTTTTTTACATTTTAGGGCCAGGAGAAATTATTATTATTATGGTGTCACATCTAGGGAGACTGCATGGCCTAAAAGGAACTTTATCAAGGAATAAGGGTTGGCTTATTTATTTGTGAATAAATAACAAATAAGAGAAGCCAACGATACAAAATGGTTAAGTCTGCTACAAAGCCAGCACTTATAGCCTTCTGGGGAACTCTACAGATCAAGACTATAGATGTCTTGTAATGGATCCAGACTACAATTCTCTACTTTCTAATACCCAAACATGGATTACAAGTCTTAAAAATGTGACAATGAGACACACACAAAAGTAGTAGAGGGAGAAGTTTGAAATACTGTGTTATATCTTTCTTTAATAGGGAGTTCTTTTCCTTGTCTTTTTGAGTCAACATTTTTGATATTGTTAAATCACAGCAATAAAACAGCAGGCCTGAATAGGAATGGGCTAAACTTGGAACTAAAATGTGGTATGTTCCTGTTAGTAAGGTATTGTATGGTTGAAGAAGGCAATTTTTTTTTAGTGAACAACTGTTCTGAAAGAGGACCTTGTTTTAATGTATTCAACAGGGGTGGGCAAATTACAGACCGCGGGCCACTTTCGGCCCACAGCACTATCCTGCTTGGTCCCTGAGCTCCCAGCCAGGGAGGCAGCCCCCCTCCCCCAGCTTCTCCCCTCCCCAGAGCCATGCCACTTCTTCCAGAGACACTGCTCTGAGCAGCATGGTAAGGGGGCAGGGAGTCCTGGTGGCAGTTAGGGGACAGGGGGCGGCTGGATGGGGTGGGGGTTCTGGGGGGGCAGTGAGGGGACAGGGAATGGGTGGGGGTGGATGGATAGGTGTGAGTCCCAGGGATCTGTCATGGGGTGAATGGGGGTTGGGGCAGTCGGGGGTCAAGGAGTAGGGGGGCTTAGATAGGGAGTGGGGTCCCAGGGGAGGTGGTTAGGGGAAACTGAGTGTGTGGGGCTTGGATGGGTCCTGGATTCTGAGGCGGACAATCGGGGTGGGAAGTGGGAGGGGGCTGGCTAGCGGGTGGGGCCAGGCTGTTTGGGGAGTCACAGCCTTCCCTATCCAGCCCTCCAACAATTTTGCAACCCCTATGTGGCCCTTGGGCCAAAAAGTTTGCCCACCCCTGCATTAAAATATAGAAACAAGGATTCAACTGGTTGCCTTTTGTACTCTAACAAAGATGAAAATGAAACCAGATGTTGACTAAGCTTTTAACCCTTTCCACTCTAATTTTTGTGCTTCTGTTTCCAGTTTGAAGATGATCATAAGTTCACATGTCCTTTAGTTGTTAAGTTCCAGATTCAGCTAGTTAATTAGTTGAGCAAGAAGTTACATATGAGCTTGTCACTACTGTAAAAATAGAAAATAATCTGCTACGTAAGTGGATAAATATTTCTAAAATGTTTTTTTTTTAAAAGAAAAACTTTTTTTTCCCTCTCCTGCTTCTGTTTAGTCTTTAATCAAAATGGTTCATGCTGAAGCTTTTTCTCGCCCCCTGAGTCGGAATGAAGTTGTTGGCTTAATTTTCCGTTTGACAGTATTTGGTGCGGTAACTTATTTTACCATTAAATGGATGGTAGATGCAATTGATCCAACGAGGAAGCAAAAAGTAGAAGCCCAGAAACAGGTAAGATCGAACTTTCCCTTTTTAAAAAACAAAAAACTTTCTAAGAACTTTTATACAAGCCACTCTGTATATGCACAGAAGCCAGGTTACCAATTGCTGAAGCTCATTTAGGACAGGGATTAAAAGAACCCACTTGATAGAAATGGGTGGGAACATTTCTCTGGCAGGTATCAGGGTCTAAACTGTTAATCTCTGCAAAAATTAAACTAATTTAAAGTCCAGTTTCTAGCTCAAATGGTTGTGAAAACCTTCCAGATGTAAAATGCAATTTTGTCTTCCTCAAGTCTGCAGACAGCTCCAGTACCTCTTATGCTGCTAATAGCTTAGCTTAGTTAGCAGCAGGGTGAAATTAATATTCATCAGTCTCATTGCTGCTTTTTAAAACTTTATGGGTAGCTGTAAAAACTAAAGAAAATTTAATTCTGTGCTACTGCTGCAGCTTTTGGGGAATTTGAGTTAATATAGGCAGATATAGGATAGATAAGAAGAAGAATAAGAGGCCAGTATGACTCCATTAGGAGCTCTTTAATTACATGAAAAATCAAAAAGGAATCCTACAAAAAAGTGGAGACATGGACAAATTGCTAAGGAGAGGTACAAAAAAATAGCACAAACATGTAGGAATGAAATCAAAGGCAAAGGCACAAAATGAGTTACACCTAACAAGTGACAGAAGTCAAT
Organism: Sternotherus odoratus; assembly: GCA_032164245.1. NCBI lineage: Eukaryota > Metazoa > Chordata > Testudines > Kinosternidae > Sternotherus > Sternotherus odoratus. The sequence continues at coordinate 78,004,375 of JAVMKO010000005.1, read as the reverse complement.
AAGAAGAGGTTCTTTAAATACATAGGAGCACAAAAAAGGAGGAGAAAAGTAAGTCCTCTACTTAGTGGGGAAAGAAGAGCTAATAACGGACGATATCAAGGAAGCTGAGGTGTTCAGTGCTGATTTTGCGTTAGTCTTCCCAAAAAAGGTTAATGGTGAGCAGATACTCAACTCAAGGAAAGCCTTCTCAGTGGGTAGTGTGGTTGGAGTTTCATTTCAGTCACCTACTAACCAGAGGCTGATAGTCTTCAAGCAGAATCTGGATAGCAGTCCCACATCCTCCCCATTCCCAGTACTTCTGGGAAGCAGTGGATTTTGATTTCTCACCAAGGTATTGTCCCGGGACCTGGCTATTTCATTCCGCCCCTCCTAAGTATCTTGCATCTATCTAAAGTTTAATCTTTTGACTATAAGTGGTATACATTTTTCAAGACCTGGCTTAAGTCAGGAAGTGAGCACTAGCATATCCAACTGAAACTTTGTATTTTGCATATTGCCTTGGTGCAAAAGACATCTCGCTAAATGGATATACTAACCCCCGCATTTTGGCCAAACTAATTAGCGTTAACTCCCTTCATGGATTCTGTGGTTGATAACAAGTGGTCAGGACCACTCTCCAGCATCATTTAACAGACTTCATCTTTAATGCAAAGTTCTTTATAGTCCTATGTTGGGGCAGTGCTTTTATACAGAGGGAGGAATACCCCCTACTTCAGAAGTCATCAACCTTCAGCATGTGGCCCAAGAGGGTAATCTGAAGGCGGGCCGCAAGACATTTTGTTTACGTTGACTCTGCAGGTACGGCCCCCTGCAGCTCCCAGTGGCAACAGTTCCCCATTTCCGGCCAATGGGAGATGCAGCCACCACCCATTAATGTGCCTGTTCTGAAGGACTGAGACAGCAGGATATTAGGCCTTCTCAGTTTTTGATGCATCTGTTGTGACTGGCACTCAGAGTATTGTCTATAATTTCTTGATGTAACATTTGTCAGAAACAGGCCATGAATTAGTTTCACATAGGCCACTGAGTAGATAGTAATGCCTTTTTATTGCAAAGGACTCAAGCCATATTCAACAAATGACTTGCTATCTCATTTCTAGCTCCTAACTTCCCCAACCCCCCAAATTGCAACTTTTTTAAAAACAGATTTTAAGCTGTTTAACCAATTTCTTTTTCTAATGTTCATGGCTTCTGTACTCTTTCTAGGCAGAAAAGCTAATGAAGCAGATTGGGGTGAAAAATGTCAAGCTTACTGAATATGAAATGAGCATTGCTGCACATCTGGTAGACCCTCTTAGCATGCATGTAAGACACTATATTCACCACTCATTTCCCCACCTTATTATTCCTGTAATAAATATGGCACTTTATAGGTATAAAACAAAGTGTAACATTTGATACATAGAAGCTCTTAAGTGTCATTAGTAGTCAAATCTATCCTTCTACAGTAACTCCTCACTCAACGTTATAGTTATGTTCCTGAAAAATGCAACTTTATGTAAAACGATGTTAAGTGAATCCAATTTCCCCATAAAAATTAATGTAAGTGGGGTTGGGGGGGAGGGGGAGAGAATAGGTTCTAGGGAATTCTTTTTTTACCAGACAAAAAACTAGATATTTTATAAATATACACACACAGAATATACATTTTTAAACCGTTTAGTACTATACACAGCAATGATGATTGTGAAGCTTGGTTGAGGTGGTGAAGTTACAGAGGGTGGGATATTTCCCAGGAAATGCCTTAATGCTAAATGATGAACTAGGTTTTGGTTGAGACCTCAAGGGTTAATGTCATTGTTAATGTACACTCTACAAGGCAGCAGGAATGGAGGGAGGGGAGATGGCATGGCAGACAGACACACACACCTTGTGTGTGTGGGCTAGAGAGAGAGGTGCATTGCCCCTTTAAGCTAACCCCGGCTCTCTGTCTCTCTCCATCTGTGTCCCCACCCTGCTCTATATGGAGAAGGGGTAAGCAGGGGGGAGGGGGGTACCCTGACATTAACCTCCCCTTGCCCCTGTGCAGCAAGCAGGAGGCTCCTGGGAGCAGCTCCAAGGCAGAGGGCAGGAGCAGCACATGGCAGTGAGGGACAGCTGACTGCTGGCAATTGATAACCGGTTGGGAAACTGCTGCACAGGGAACTTGAGACTGGGGAGCTGATAGGGGGCTGCTGGTCTACCTTGGTTCCAAGCCCTCACCAGCTAGCTACAAAAGGCTGCTCTTCCTGCAAGCAGTAGACAAAGCAGGCAGCTGCCAAACAACATTGAACGGGAACATAGCACAACTTTAAATGAGCATGTTCCCAAATTGATCAACGTAACAACCTTAACCGGGACCACTTAAAGTGAGGAATCAGAGAGGTAGCTGTGTTAGTCTGGAATAGCAGAGGTAACAAAGTCCTGTGGCACCTTAAAGACTAACTATAAAGTTTTGAAGCATAAGCTTTCGTGGGCTAATACCCACTTCGTCGGATGCAAGCAGTGGAAGTGTCCAGAGGCAGGTATAGAAAAGTAGGCAAGAACCAGGTGGGAGGTAACAAGGTTAGTCCAATTAGGCTGAACCAGCTTGTTATCTCCAATCAGGGAGGGTGGGTTATTCTTCTAGCAGTTGAATGGGGAGGGGGGGGTGTGAACATGGAGAGAGGAGAAGCTATTTTTGTAATTAGCAAGCCATTGTAGGTCTTTGTTCAGTCCTAGATTGTTTGTGTTAAATTTGCAAATGAATTGTAGCTCTGCAGTTTCCCTTTGCAGTCTGGACTTGAAGGTTTTTTGCTGCAGTATGGGGACTTAAATCTGTAAGTGTGTCCAGGCAGGTTGAAGTGTTCTCCTACAGGTTTTTGTATATTGCCATTCCTAATATCTGATGTGTGCATTTATCCTTTTTCGTAGCGACTGTCCAGTTTGGCCGATGTACATAGCAGAGGGACACTGGTGGCATATAATGAGTGAGGAGTTACTATACTAGGAATTATATTTTTCATAAATGTAGAACTTTGAAACTTTAAAAGCTCATCACTGTCTGAATGTATCCAAATGGAAAATAATTTTCTACCAGGAAATTTTAACTACATTGTAGAGAGAAACCTGTGTTTCTCTGCATTTTGTTAACTTATTTGTAAAAGTAATTAAATTTACATGGTCTTGAATCTGGAGATTTCCTACTTTTTTTTTGTTTGTTTGGTTGGTTGTTTTTTTTTTTAAGATTTCTTGGAGGCCATCTAGGAATCAGGGTTATGTTTGCTGGGTGTGGGTATGATACATTTATTAACTTTTTCCCCCCAATACTGTTTTTGTACATCAGGTAACCTGGAGTGATATTGCAGGTTTAGATGATGTCATTACAGATCTGAAGGACACAGTGATTTTACCTATCAGGAAGAAACATTTGTTTGAGAATTCCAGACTCTTGCAGCCACCAAAAGGCAAGGAAAAAGCATTTTAGATCATGGGTTCTCAAACTGCAGGTCAGGATCCCTCAGGGATTTTGTGAGGTTATTACATGGGGCGGGAGGAGTCACCACCCCAAACCCTGTTTTGCTGCCAGTATTTACAAATATATTAAATTAAAAACACTTTTTAATATATTTATAGGGAGGGTGAGGCTGTACTCTGAGGCTTGCTATTTGAGAGGTGTCACCAGTGCAAAAATTGGAGAACCACTGTTCTAGATATAATTGATCCATGGTTTCTTTTATTAACAAAAATTGCAATGACTATCTAGGATAGAAAAAAATTATTTAACTTTTATGCTTCCAAGATGACTGTTCCAGACAAGTTGAGTATTTGCAATGATGAGTCTTGTGTTAAGGAGAAGGATCAAATCACACCCTGATATTTAAAATGTAATTCCTCAAAATGGTATTTTTCTATCACTAATTATGAGGTTTGACATTCTAGAATCACCTCATTGTTTGTCTGAGGCTTTATTTCTTTTGTGAAATTATTTTTAGTTTAATGGTCAAGATCTTTGCACTACTTCAGTGTTCTCAGTTATTTATAATGCATGGATATGACTTCAATAAAAATAGACATCATATCCATGCATGATCTACCAATCCAAATACACATTTCCAAGAGACATCCAACTTGTGCATTAATTCTGGATTTCTGGTTGCTTTCCCCCTCCCCCCCCCCTTTATATTTAGTTTTGTTCTTTTTGCTGAGATCAAATGTAACTCTGTGGTTTATGGTAGGAAATGTTTCCACATTTTGATAAGGATGCCAGTGCACTGATAGACACAAAGGCCTTAAATGCAAGCTAATTTTGCAGGTTTTGAACCCAGATCTCCAGTTGTCCAGGCAATAAGGAAATGCAAATGTGCATCTCTCCTTCTCTAATGTTTAGTTAGATGTGTTTATTGCCAACTCAACACAACTGGAGAGAGAAAAGATCAAAAATCTACTCTGTGATTGTGGTGTCAAGTTGAACTATCTCCACTGAAGTTCTTAGTCACAGTTGCTTTCTACTCATGTACATGAAAGTAAAATCTGGACCCACGTAGTTAGATAGGAAAACAAGAGTATAAGGCTTATTTTCTATCAACAGGATCTCTAATCTTTTCTTTGTATTACATGAAAGCCTTCTTTGTAAAATTAATTACTGCATACATCTATCAACTGTCCCCTTAAAATGTTCAGTTATATTTTGTTTGGAAATAAATGTTTCTGTTTTACACAAAATATTGTCCACTTGCTAGGAATTAATCTTGTCTGGAAAACTGGTGTTCTGTCATGTGCTTTAATAAGATGAAGAAAGGATTATTTATGTTCCAAACAGACCATGCCCCTCATTTGTATCAGTCATTTAAATCATGAACATGGGAAATGCATCTCTTAAGTAATTGTCCTTATGTAGATGTAGAAAGCCTCAAAAACATTTACGTTAAGAAAAAAACTTGAGAATATAAAAAAAATTGAGATTATGTACTTCTAAATAATATGCATGGATTTTTTTTTAAATGCTTTTAAAATAACATGGATTTCGCTACCTCATTACAGATTTTTTTCATACGTCTTTTCAGGAAGGTAGAGTGACTATAAACAAAGCCCTAGCAAATGCCCAAAGTAAGCAAACTGAAAAAGATTGATCCCCTTCCCCCACCAGCTTGTTTGAATCATAGTAATGTAGAGTGTTACTTATAACAGGCATAAAACAAAGCTTTAGATGTTTCTTAAGTTTAAAATGAGCTGTTCTATATTAACACTTCACTAAGAAAAGAAGGTAAAGAATAATTTGAAATTGCTTTTTTATATTAAGGCAATAAAATAATTGCAGTACAAATGTATGCAGGGAGTTTGGTGGTAGTTACTAAAAGGTACTCGGGTGCCAGCCTTAGGGAAATCTAAATCGAATGCGAATTCACACATTGCTATGTTAGTCACACTGTGGTCTTTTCTTCCTTCCCGTGACCCTAAAACTTTATTACTGTCGTTTTTCAGGAGTACTTCTCTACGGCCCTCCAGGTTGTGGTAAAACTCTGATTGCCAAAGCTACAGCAAAGGAAGCAGGTTGTCGATTTATTAATCTCCAGCCTTCAACATTGACTGATAAATGGTATGGGGAATCTCAGAAACTGGCTGCTGCTGTCTTCTCCCTTGCTATAAAGCTCCAACCTTCTATCATTTTTATCGATGAAATAGGTAACGTACACACTTTTCTTAGTCATAGAAATGCAACATTAAAGTTTAAGTGCAAGTTGATGTGTCTAATGATATCAATAGATATCAGAAAACATTTGTATAAACAAAATGGTAATACAACAAGATTTAATAGTGTAAATAGTATTGAAGAATATCTGTGGCATGTCTCATTGCAGAAGTCCTATGAGAAGAGTTAAATGTTAAGTTGTTATCCATGTACAAGCTCTTTCTTAATGAGCCTTTCCTTAAAAGCTTTTACCGCATTAGTAGTTACTGTTTGTGAATTTACACCTGGGGTTAGTTATAGGAGAAATAACACAGTGAACTGAAGTTCAGCTTGAGTGTCAATTCTGGAAATATATGCTGGTGGGTTATAGCACCACTTTTCTTCCTTTCTCCAGGGGGTTAAATTGGACCTTTAAGAAGCTTGTGTTTAGAGAGGAAAGGCTTTGTGAAATACATAATTATCTCTGAAAGGCCTGGGCAGATTAAACTAGCCCTTCCAGTGGTAGACTGTTGAGGAAGCTAAGGTCTTTGAATTAGAAGACTGCAAAGAAATTGGTGGGTTAGAATGAACAGAGCAGTTGTATGGTACCCGTGAGAAAGACAGCTGCCTCATCTCCAGACCTTTGCACAGATGAGTTCATCTCTTATTCCCAATTTGCTAGGAAGGTAATTATAAGTTGGTCATAAATGTAAATTAATTTCGTGAATGAACTTCAGAATGTTTTGTGGTCCCTCTAAAGTAGTATGGGATGTAAAATCCCAAGTGATTCATTCAGGAGAAAGGTAGTATCAGCTTTCTTCAGAAGCTGTTCCAGACCATATTTAAATTGGCCCCATAATGGGATTCACTCACCGCTAGGCTGCTCTGGGGATTAGCTGCATGGCTTCTTGATGGCTCTGGGGATTAGGTCCATCCAGGTCTGTTGTCCCCCTCCTGATAGTTGCTCACACTGTTTCCCCTCTCATTCTGGCTCTGGAACTCAGGTGTTCCCTCTTTGTGATTCAGCCCTCTGGCCAGGTCATTTTGTAGTCCTCTTCCAGGCTATCAGAGCTCCACTGGATCAGCTGTCTCCATCTGCCCCAGATAGTCTTCCAATCCATGGCCAGGTTCCAATGTCACTTTCCCGATGGCTGGTAGAGGAAGGTGGACCAACCTGCTACTTTGGGTTCAAGTCCCAGGACTCTGTGTCCAGCAACTATGGTTTGCTTGCCATTTACCTGTTGCTTTTTCTCTGGACTCCTTCCTACTTATCTTGTGACTCCCCTGCTCTCTGGGTTTACAAGTTTAAACTCCCTCCTTTCAGGCAGCAACTGCAGACTGCCTAGCTCTGTAGCTTCAAACACACATCACTTCCCTTTCAGCCACCAATTTTCTGGCTTTATATCAGCTCTGCATGTTCCCTCTCAGTGGGTCTCCATCTTCAATCAGCCTTTCAAGCACTAGCTCTCCCTCAGGTGCAGCCTATCAGGTTAATTGACCTCACTTAATTTGATCTGCTTTGTGTGGGGTAGATATCACCATGGACTCCAGCTGCCACTGAAAGGGCCAATCAAATGCTTGGTGCTAGAAGGCAGGAGTCTGACAGGCCCAGAACCATCATCTTCAAGCTGCTAAAGTTCAAGGATAAAAGAATGTTAATGAATACTGCCAAAAAAGCTAGAGCCTTATATACAAGAGCCACAAAATTTCTCTTTTTTCTGACCTCCTCTGATCTTAGAAAAAGAGCCCTGCATTCAGTGGCACATAGCAAATCCTATGGGGGACCTTTGTCAGATACAGCACCTAGTACCCATTCACCTTCACTGTGGATTTTGCAAATGCCCCTCTGAAACTTGGCAGACACTGCAAAGGCTGAAACCAGATTTGGACCAAAAATAGATTTTTTGGCAGACCAAAAATAGCAGATGAGAAGCATAGGTCAACAAATTTAGAAATCAGTTTGTTTTCCTATGTAGCCTTGTGGGTATGGTAATATTCGCATACATAATCTTCCAACTTCGAGCAGATAACCAGCTAGGCTGAACTCTTCTGTTGACCACCTTTTGGAACTGAGCAGTAACACTCTCTGTTAACAGATTAATACTAAACTGGGTGATATATCACTATATACTGATTATAGTATCCTCTGCTCTGATCATCACAACTTGCATGTCTAGGCAGAACCTCTTCGTTAGAACCTCTGATGGATCATGTTATGGTAACCACAAATCCCTTGGAACAATCCATATTCCTGATATGTTACCTTAACTAGCACTTGTTATTCAATTTGCACAGAATCTGACATACAGTGAATATGAAACTTAAGATTACTTTTTTTTTGGCGGGGAGGGATAGCTCACTGGTTTGAGCATTGGCCCCCTGAACCCAGGGTTGTGAGTTCAGTTCTTGAGGGGGCTATTTAGGGATATGGGGGAAAAAACACTGTTGGGTGATTTAATTGGGGATTGGTCCTGCTTTGAGTGGGGAGTTGGATCTCCTGAGGTCCTTTCCAACCCTGATATTCTATAACACAAAGAAACAAGATTCACTGTCAAACACGTAGTGAAACTTCCACTTTCCTCCAGCTTCATATTTAAGGTGGACCATACTTACATAGTGCTTAGATCATGTAACAGAAGATCTAACTAAAATTTCAGTGATATTCAGCATCTCTCTCTTTGGTCCTACATTATTTTTCTTTTGTGATTACAATCTTATACATTTGCCCTTGAGAAATATAATAGTTGCTGTGGTTGAATGTGAAAGTAAATAATGCTCACTGAATCTCTTTCATTTAGATTCCTTTCTACGAAGCCGTTCAAGTTCTGATCATGAAGCTACAGCTATGATGAAAGCTCAGTTCATGAGTCTGTGGGATGGGCTGGACACGGACTATAGTTGCCAAGTAAGTTAAAAAAAATAAAGACGAAAAAACTATCATCATTCTCACGGAGAAACTTAATGTATTTTTTTTCTCCATTTAGGAACAAGTTAAAAATAGTCTATTAGACATAGTAGCAGCCAAAAATTCTCTATTTTGTTGCTGAATGGCAGAATATGTAAGAACAAGAACCCTACGCTAATAGTCACTTCATGTTACTGTAGACAATAGTAAATTATAGACACTTTAAAAAGGTGCTTTCTTCCCCCCCCTCACCCCAGTAATATAAGCACAAGATTTGAGATGATTTAAATTTGGAGCTTTATTATTTGAAACAAAATCACATGAACAGCTGTTTCAGGCTAAATGTAATGGCTAAGACAAATACAAACCACTCTTGGCCTGTCTAACTGGCAAGGAAATAAACCCACACTGTTCCTTCTGAAATTCACTTGCATGACTCCTAAATCTTAGACTCCAGGAGCCTTAATGAGAGATTTGAATATTAATCCCAATTATATCAATATTCATAGAAAAGCCTAGACATCCTCCCTCCACCAGCCCAGCTGCTTCTCCAACCGAAGCATAATCCCTATGCTTAGTGAGCTAAACTTAAAAGTTCAGGAAGCTGATATTACCAGAGCAGGAATTTTGACTCATTGCCTCATTTATCCAACTCTTCCTTTCTCTTCTAACTTTTGGTAACAATATCAAATTAGAAAATAATAATTGATGCTACTTGTAAAAAGTACTTGTGAGAGACTGAAACCCTGTAGCCAAGAACAGTTGGAGAGGCAGCCTGCCCCTATGCCCATCCTATCAGCATTTCTCAAATTTTACTCTGAGAAACCTCCTTGTAAAGCTAAAAGGGCAGTTCTCTCTCCATGTCTGTTAAACATGGGGGGGGGATAGCTCAGTGGTTTGAGCATTGGCCTGCTAAACCCAGGGTTGTGAGTTCAATCCTTGAGGGGGCCATTTAGGGATCTGGGGCAAAAAAATCTGTCAGGGGACGACAGTATTTGGTCCTGCTAGTGTAGGCAGGGGACTGGACTCGATGACCTGAAAGGTCTTTCCAGTTCTAGGAGATTGGTATATCTCCATTTATTTATTTAAACACTTGACTTCTGTACTCTGAGTGTCAAGATGCCATTTGAAGTGATAGTTTTACATGTAGAAATGAATCCACTAGGAACTGAACAGATGACAATACTTGTTTCACATAGCCCACCAAGCAGTCATTGGGTGGTAACCACAATCGCAATCAGACTACGCTTATTTTGACATTCTAGAACGGAAAGTGTTGGTATCCCATAAAGAGGACCCTGAACCATCCAATGCATCAGAGCTCTCTTTTCCCTGTTAGACAAGCTTTTTTTTCCTCTGTTGCTTTAACTATATCTTTTTATAGTTTATAACTTTGAAATCAGTCAGAATGGCAGTCAAATGAAAATCTGGTTTCTCGCGCATCTTGAATACAACCAGTAACTTTATAGGTTTCATACTATGATTCAAAGACATATAGGCTAAGTATAGCTGTTGACCAGCTGTTTTGCAAGGAACAGAACTATACAATATGTCAATAGGATGTTAGTGCTAATAACTATACCACACAGAACTTGAAGTTAAGGCTGAGTAACCTGATGTTCCCTTAGGCACAGACCCTTCCCAATGTTTTTAACATGATGCCTCTTTAAACATTGTGAAAGTGTCTTGGAAACAGTCAAATGAAGCATTCCTTTCTTTCAGTAAAACATATATTTGGTCTTCTGCTTCCACTACTGAGTCTGAAGAAGTCATTGTGGCCCCTCACTCATACTTCTTGGCACAGTGGGAGCCCCCTTAGAGTAAAATATAGCACAAAACACCTGGTTGGAGAGTTTTGTTAATCGATTATGAAAATATATCTAAAATATTTTTGAGAATTATTGGACATGTCTTTTTAGGACCATTTTCAATCTCTTCTCATATTGCACTTCATAGTGTTTAGAAAATTCTTTCTTTAAACAATTATTTTGAAATGTCCAAAGCACTTCTAAAGACTGCCCTATATTTTTTGAGAGCTGACCGTTACAATTACTTCAAAATATTTTATTAGTAAATGTTTAGTTGGGAATGTTATGCTGTGTATGGATCGAAACAAAATTACCTCTGATAGCAAGGATTCATTCCAACTTTTATTACTGCTGTAAAATTCTTCACATTCTAAGGAAAATGTACTAAAGTCTCAGTAACTTAAACAATTGGACATGATGGGCAACATGTAGACGGAGTTGCCTCCTGAGAATGAACAGTATTGTGCGCAATGTGCAGCCTGTTGTGTCTTACTGAAATTAAATGGTTTTTAAATTATTGATTTATTTCAAAACTTAGTCTCGAAATATGGAGTTTTGTGTGGCAAATTGTCTTTACATTTTTCCTTGCTGATGGAGATACAAGCAGTGATCTAAAATTCCCTTTAGGACAGGGGTCTCAAACACACAGAGTTATTTCCTCCGGTTCCCAAGTTCCTCTCACAACTGCCCCTTCCTCTCCCTCAGCGAACCACATCCCCACTCCTCTGCCTACCTCCAGGCAATTCCTGCTGCCAAACAGCTGTTTGGCAGCACTTAGCACTTTTCAAGAGGGAGGGGGGAGGAGCGGGGAGCTGCACACTCTGGGAGGAGGCGGAGAATGGACAGAGTGGGAATTTGGGGAAGGGGTTGGTATCGGGGCAGGGAGGAGGCGGAGTTGGGGTGGGGACTTTGGGGAACAGGTTGGACTGGGGGTGGGGAAGGGGTGAGAAGAGTTCTAGGGCACAGGGCACTGAGGAAGACAGGCTGTATTGGGATCCTTGTTCTGTACTGAACCACCTGATGTCAGGTCATTTGTCTGCTGCCAAAAAGACCCCTGGAGCCACCAGCAGAGAATTATTAGATCAAACTTCAAGCTCCTCTGACTTTTGCAAAGGTACTGGTCTGCCATCTGGCTGGTCCCAGAAACAAGGCATAAGTGTGATTTTTCACCTCCTAATGCGGTCATGTACAGACCAGAGAATCTGACCCCTTAGCTACTTCTATGTGTGGTTCTAAAAAAGATTGTTGGACCATTGAGTAACTGAACCCTTTGCTTACAATAGTTTGTTGAACATAAAATATTTTTTCAATGTCTGTTTATCATCTTGCTGTCCAGTAACTTGTGCCACAATTTTGTGCCTCTAGGTGGCAGCATCAACTTGTGAAAGCAAGATAGCTCTGATGCATAGCTCTCAGCTTGCCAAGGCCAGTTGTGGGGCAAAGATCCAAAACGAGAGAGCTAAAAACAATAGTCTTTCAGGAATCTAAAATGATATGGGATTAATTTCTTTTGACATTCATGTTTTTTTGTGAGTGAGCATTTGCAATGTACATAATCTACAATAACAAGTGAGAAAATGAGCTGTGTACACTGTAGGTAAATTTGTTCTTAAAATGACAGTCAAAGTGTAGTCCAATGGTGTAAATATTGTTCCTATATTAAATATGGATTTTAAAAATCAGATGCATTCATAGTACATTAAATTAAACCTTTGTAAAGCTTCCTGTAGCTTCACATCCAGTTAATAATACCAAAGCAGTTAGTTTATTTTGACTTTTCAGCTGCTTAGTTTTTTTTAAAATCAGACATTCTTTTTAATGAATTAGTGCTTGTGAAAAATGCTATATTGCTAGTCCTGGAATCCAATCTGCTTTTTATTTACATAGGAAAAAAGAGAGTGCTTCCTCATGCTACCCTACCAAAATACCTTCCCATTGTTAGTTCTGGAGAGAACTTGTTCACAGAGACCAAATGTTAGTGACCAAAAATTGTTTTATTCTGCCTGTTGACTTGGACTGAATTTGAATGTTCAAACTAGAGGTGAAAGACTCCAAATACTTTGAACTAACTATTCTGCTTCCAGCTGTTTAAAATAACCTCATGTTTGTTTAAATCCTGCTGCTAAAGACAGTGTCAGAAAGATTGACACAACTTCTCTGTAGGCCGATTTGCTTGATGGAATGTAGAACAGCTACCCAGTTTGGCTTGTGTGTTTTGTGACTCCCCCTCCCCCCATTATGATTCTTGAAATAATAATTTCTCTTTTTTTGTGTTGTTTTTTTGTATTAAGGTGATAGTGATGGGAGCTACCAATCGTCCTCAGGATCTTGACTCTGCCATTATGAGAAGAATGCCTACAAGGTTTCACATTAATCAACCAGTAAGTTAGAGCAAATTGTCTTAAATAATGTTGGGTTGTTTGCCTAGTGGATTAGCAATAGGTATGTAGTGTACCAAATGAGAGACCTATGTCTTCACTGCCTGGGCAAACAGCATGAGAGAGTATTGTTAAGGTTTGTTTTCAGTTTCTCACAAGTACAGATAGGTTTTGCTTTTTAGGGTGAAATTTCCCATGAGAAACTCGACACACACATTTTAGCTGGAACCAACTCATTGTGTCACAGGCAACTTTGAACCCCATTTCCTGCACTCATCCTGTACAATGGAGTTGGTGCGTACTTTCCATTCTGCCCATCCACACCAAGGGGAGAGCAACTTAAAGTATTGCTATGCAAATTTATGTACACTTCTGTTCAATTTTTTTGGAAGTTGGTGGTGGTTATCTTTGACCATAAGACAAAAGGTCAGCTCAGGGGTTGTCAAAATGGATCAGACTATGTAACATCATGGTTAGACTTGGCAGCAGTTCAGCCACCTAGAGATATCGGAGAACACCCAATTCTACAGGATGCCTACTCACTGTTCCTGTTACTGATATAAACAAGGCTCTTGTGTTCTCTGTACTTACATAATTTAAATCCTTCAACTTGGTTTCTTCATCTGATGCCCAGGTCAAGAGAATAGGGGAAGTGGATTTAAATGGCATAAACTTGTTCGTTGGCAGTTATGGACCAGTTTTTTTCAATACTTACATTTTGCAATCTTGGTCCCAGTAACACCATGCTCAGTTTTTACCCGTCTTCAGTCAATAACTTCATTGCAATGCATGACTAATATTGCTTAAGAACCTTTCTCAAGTGTGATTTTTGAAAACAGCATTTGCAGCAATGGTGGTGGTCCTGTTGCTTATGTGATTAACAAAGTATTTTAAATATATAATACGTATTTTAGATCCAGAGGGGACCAGTCCTACCCTCTGTTATGGACGATGGGTGCAGAAACCCCTAATATAATTACATGGGTTCAAGTCCCATTCAGGGAGGAGTAAGATTTAAAGTATTTGTCAACCAGTTTTTTCTTTTTCACTATAATTAATGTAGCTATTGTTCCTGGACTCAAGGGATTAAGAAGTAGACTTGATAGCTTGGTGTTGAATAACACCATTGCCATCAGTAACATACATGCTAGGAAACTGACCTCTCATTTCAAGGATCAACTTGTATTTCTGGCGTGCATGGGAGATGCAAAATAAATATGTACCAGTTGAATGATTTTGATAGGTAAAGAAATGTCACACACTATCAGTCTTTCTGTTCCACAATGGCTGAAATCTTGTTTTTATTTAAAGGCTCTGAAACAGAGAGAGGCGATTTTGAAACTGATTTTGAAAAATGAAAATGTAAGTAACTCATTTGTTTAAAAAAATATTTTTATGCTTTATCATGGCTATGGGTGGAAACCTTCAAGGCAGTTGAAAAACATGCTTTCAAACCAACTGTTTTTGACCGTTGTATGGATTATAATCATAAACATGCCGGTAGACAGTGTTTGAGTGCAGTTTATTTATGACTGGGAAGCTTCTGGATTTGGAGGTGACGTCCGATTTCAGAGGTAGAGTTGTTTAATAGATTAAGCATGAAACTGTCTTTAGAGAAATTGGATTTCTAATCTCAGTTTTGACAGTGTTTCACTGTGGTTTATATAAACTGTGGGGCAGTTTATATAATCTTTGTCAATGGAACATTCTCTCTAGAGTCTAGTTGATCTGGGAAGTAGCAATGTGTGATAGTGCTGCTTTTATCTCCTACTTGTTCATCAGGAAGGAAGTGTTGCCTCACATTTATCTTCAGTATTTTATATGTGGTTCATGTCATAGACTAGAGAAGCAACAAGCAGACCTGGAACATCTGTGTATTATTACACAATTGTATCACCATTGCCGTTGACAAATGCAAGGTCTGGTCCTGCCAGCCACCTGTGTGGAACTCCCTTTTAAAATAATAGTTCTGTGCATAGAGAGCTTGCAGGAATTAGACCCACCATATTAGTTTACAAAACATCCTAGATTGTCTGTACAATAAAACAAATACATTTCAGAAGTAAAACTAATTTTAAATCTCATTAATTTTAGTGGCATAATATGGGAGCTGATCCCTATGAATGGCTAAGTATTAAGAAGGAAACAATTCATAAACTGTCAGGATTGCTTGCAGGTGATAGCTGGAATGTAATGTCCTTCTGGCAAAATAAGTGAGCACTAGAGAGATGAAAACAGAATGGATATTTAAAAGAAAAGTGTCAACATAAATGAGTCCTAGACGAAGGCTCAAACTTATTGATGATGATTTAAGTTTGATGGATTTAGTACTGGAAAATGCACAGAATTATAGACCTTAGAGCTGAAAGGAATGTGATAGGTCATATCAAAGCCTCTACATTTAGAGCAGGCTAATCCTCTAGACATAGAATGTTCCTTTTTCAGAAAATATTTTTCCTTTTATTTGAACATATTCCTTAATGTAGACCTTTTTTTTGTTTACTTGAAGCACTGTAGTTTTAATTTGTCTATAAAGAAATTAAGAAAAAATTCCACTTGCTTTTCTGATGCATCTGTGTAAAAAGATTAGCTTCTAGATGCATCATTTTCTGATGGAAAATATTTGTCTGTAGTTGGGAAATCCTGGATCCTGATTAGAACTATCAAGAGGGAGTTGAGACTCCTGGGTCACTTTTGGATTCTGCTTGACTTGGTGCATGAACTTGGTTGAGTTATGTTGCCTCTCAATGGTTCAGCTCTCTGATTTGTAACATGGATATAATTCTTCCTCACCTCAAAATAGCACTATTAAAATTAATTGGTTTTAATGTGTTTTGATAGTCTGTGATAAAAGGTGCCAATTAACAATATTATGTCAATTGATTTTTTCAGACTTAGCATGTGAAGTGGCAAAAGTGTTTGTTAAAATAAAATGTCAATGCTAAACGTACACTTTCTAATAATGTCTGAGAAATAAGTTTGTGTGTTGATAGACAACATACAATAAAATAAAACAACACTAATAGGCCTATTTTTAGGTCTTGTTTTGCATTATTTATACATCTCTAAGGACCTGAGTGCACGAAGTACCTTATAGGATCAGCCCCTTCTAAAGAAAGGCTAATGTTGGAGTGTTTGTGTGTAGATTGGATCACCATTTCGGTGGTTCCATTGTATCAACTGGTAGTTACAGGATGTTGTCTATAGTGGATGTTTAACACCGAGCTGATATTCCTAACTCTTCACAGTTGTGTTCTAACATGACATAATTTGCTAGTAAAGACAAGCCCTAAAGAATGTCATAGAAGCTCTTCAAGATTTGTGCTAGGGGGATCCTGTCTTCTTCAGCTGTTAGCACTCTAAATTTGTACAGGAGAAATGAAGTAAAATAAGGTAATTACTGCCTTCTAGTGGCTGCCAGTTCTTTTTAACAGTGATAAAGTTTTGTTAGTGAAACTTTAGTTTTACTAATCACCTCGTTACTTCTCAGATAGTAAGTAATTGTCTTATGTTGTGATTATACTTTGCTAATATATTTTCCTTTTAGTTCCTCAAAGGCAAAACCCTAATAAAATCTAAAGCCAGTAAGTCTCTAACAGTGACTTTCTTCTATTTAGTAGAATATCTTACTGACTTTCAATTTCTCTTTCTTTATTTTCTGGTAGGTGGACAGGCACGTGGACCTCCTACACATTGCTAAAGAAACCGATGGATTTTCAGGAAGTGATTTGAAAGAAATGTGTCGTGATGCAGCACTCTTATGTGTCAGGGAATATGTTAATTCTACACATGAAGAAAGGTGCTTCTTGTTTGTTTTATGGTTGCCAAACTGAGACTGAGCCCCCTTTGTGCTAGACACTCTACAAATAATTGTCTTCAATTTTACTGTAAATAAGGAGCTTTAAAAACAAAACTAATGATAGACACCAGTGGTGATTTTTCTCTACGCTAATCCTCACTACACCCACGCACAACTTCAGTGAATAAATCATTTTGGTTATGGTTGAGTTGCTTATGGATCTTGTTGAAAATTGCTTCAGTACTATTGGGGAAATATCATGGTAAAAGATGAACACAGAATATGGGGCATAACTTTATGCACATGGACATTCTCATTGAAATCAATAAAGTTACACTGTTTATAATATTTGGAGGATCGGTCCCTGTGTGTAATTATACAAATATACACTGTAAATGTGACTACTTAAATTATACAGGTTCCAGTCATGCACCCCTTACAGACTTCTCAAAGCTCTAAACCATACGTTTTAATGTAAAGGCTCCATTGCCTCTGTTACAGGATCACTGCCCTCAAGCTTACTTTTGTGTGTTCTTAAATCCAAATCCAAGGTGAGCTACATTTCATGGTTTAGTATGGAAAAGTGAACAAAAAACATTTGGAGTGTTTAGCTGGAGAACTAATTCTCCATAAATATCAAAACCAGAAATTAGTGAACAGTAAGTAGTCCAGAGATTCCTTATCAAATGTTGTTGTTTAGCTGTAATTTTTTAAGAGCCAAATGGGTTTCTTTCATGTTGAATGAGTTCCTTATTATAGTGTCCACAACTTCAGAACTTTTTTTAACAATACAGTAAGGTACCTGAAGAGGAACCTACACACCCTTGTGTTGCATAGACCTTGATCCTGTTTTATGAATTATGTAATTCCAGAACATTGCAGCAAGTAATAGCTCTTATGAACACTTCTCTCAGTTAGGTCAGTTACATCCATTGATATAGCCAGATATTATCTATTGAGTGTTCTGTAGCTTCTGGCACTGTATGTATAGCTGAGGATTATTTTACAGCATGTAAATTAGATTAATTATTAACATTTGAATCACCGTTGTTTTTTGTTTGTTTGTTTTTTAAGCAATGATGAAGATGAAATTCGGCCAGTGCAACAGCAGGATCTGCACAGGGCAATTGAGAAGATGAGGAAGTCAAAAGATGCAACAGTTCAGAATGTTTTGATGCACGTTAGTTTAGACTAAGACTAAACAGTGTGTTTGCAGTTTCTGATGTGGCCTAGTTGTTGATTTGCACTGCAATCAGTTAGAGTGGGGAGGGAGGAAAGTTCTTTAAATAAGGGAGTTAAATGTTTCATTCCCAGAGGGTTTTTATACACTGAATTCTAAATGATTGAAATGTGGTAATCTTACAAAAATCGATGTGGTCTACAGCTCATGAAGTGGAACAATATAGTCCAGTCCAAGAGCGAATGCTTGTGTTTTGTCCAATTACCAATATGTTGTAGTGGCCTTAAAGTAGGTTCTGATGTGGTGCATGTTTTTTGGGGGGGAAAGAGAAAATAATTGAATACCAGTTCATGTATATATGTATGAACGTGTGTGTGTTTATATTAAATGTATATATCCACACATTTTTTTTATATATAGACATAATCTGTAGATAAGTTGAATATGGAAAATTTTTTTTACTTAATTACTGAATGAAATTAAATCAGAAGATGTATAGATTAAAAGACTCTGCTGTATTCAATGCACATTTACCTTTTTTCTTTTAGCAACATATACAAAAGGCAGAAATTCTGTTAGAATTGAGATTTTATTTTACAACGTTGAAGTATTGGGGACTTTCACATTGATATTTGAAGTCTACATTCAGTAGCTGTAGCAACTAATGCATAAATGTTTGAATATTTTTTTATGAAATCTTGCTCTTAGGCTTTTTTGTTTTTACATTTTTCCTCTCTTAGTTGAGTAAATAACTTTGCTAACTGGTCTTTCATTAAATCCTCCATGTTATAATTCCCTAAAAAATGTGGCTCTCTGATTTATGTTATGACTTTATTTTCATTAGAATATATATTGAAACATCTTTACGTGATGCTATGAATTACCACAAGTTTTATTTTAACTTGAAGGGGGAAGTATATTTTGTGGTGGTTTTCTTTGTTTCCTCATACACTAATTTGCAAAGCTGAGAAACTCTACCTTGGGCTCCCAGTCATCGTGAATTAGCAATGTTCTTCTGTTGGTAACAGTTTAACACATTATCAATCTCTTAACAATTACATAGGTTTAAAATTTCCAAGCTTAATATTGTTTTAAAAAAGTGTAATTTATTTTTTATAGCACACTATGAATTATGCACTAATGACGTGCATATATACTTACTACCTAAGAGCCAGGAATGTTCACATCTAAGTAGCTTGTGTACAACCAACATATGCTACTGATAAGAGGAAAATTAAATAAGATGAAGAAATTTGAACCAGCCATCCTAGGATATAAAGGGCTAAAAATGGAAATTCCATCAAAAGTTTAACCACTATATTTTATAATATGTAAAGTCCCTTTTCTCTGAGAACTTCTTCAGTTAACTCTGTTATATCAGCTGTTCAAAAGATGTTACTTTGACTCAGCAACTCATTTTCCCACCCGCGTCTCTCAAAGCTTGCCTTTCTATAAGCTCATGTTAGTTTCCTTTTTAACACTGGAAAGCTCTAGGGTAAATGCATATAGCTTTCAGTCATAGTGGGAAAGGGAAATGAGATTATGCCAAAGTAAAGAACAGTAATTGGGGGTATTTGGCATTTTAATCTCAAGTATTTCAACAATAGAAAAGTCTTAAACAATAGTTGAGGAGATACAATTCTGTATATTATTGGATCCTTTTTAAAATAATTCCTTCTATGGGAAGGGGAGCTCTTAGGCACAGAAAATTTTTAAATCTCTAGAGGAAAAGCAGCAGGGAATAAGGAACAAATGACAGGCAAACTTAGTTGTTCTTGAATTTTGATTAAATTTGTGGATGAGGAAAATGCAGCAGAAGTAATATACTTTTAGTAAAGCATTGTGTACTGTGATTCCCCCCCCCCCCTTCTTCCCTTACCTTACATACAGTAGCACTCAGCATATTAAAATTAACTTGTGGCTTTATAATCAGTTCAATTGCATGCATTATGACCACCTATTACTAAATGTAGATAGGAAAATTCAAATAAACTTACATTAATAATCCATTTTAGCAAAGCACTTAAGTAAATGCATGCTTAACCGTAAACCTCTGGGTTGTCTAATTGAAATCAATGGGACTGCTCACCTATTGAAAGTTAAGCACATTTATATGCTTTTGCTGAACCAGGCCCTTTTGGACACACCGTTTTTTTCCCCGTCCCTTTGAACATATTACCCTTTCTGTGTCATGTGTGTTTGATTTCATTTAGGTCTCTTCCTGCTCCACTCAGTAACCATCATAGCTGCAGTAGTCTCTGGCTAAAAGGCTGATTAAATGATCCAGTCTAGGATGAAATGCTGGTGTCACCTTTTCACAAGGTCCTTGTGTTCAGTGAAGGATTCAAATAGGTCAATGGTTTTCAATTTCTTTTCCCCCCACCATTTTCAGATCCCCAAAAAATTTCAGATGGAGGCATGGATCACTTTGGAAGTCATAGACAGTCTGTGGACTCCCAGGGCTCCATTGACCACCTACATGCTGCTGGGATCCACTTCCCTATAAAACAGGAATATAATGGAGCAGGAGAAATCTTCACTCCCCTCTGGTAGAAGTGGTTGGTGTAAAAAAAATATTCATTGTTACCACCAAGATGAAGGAATCAAGTAAATGGGATTCAAGTAACAGTCTTATACCAACCGCCTCACTGTTCCAAGCACCTTCCTGTAATACATTAAATAATGTAACCAATATCTGTCACGTGGTTTGTTCTTGTGCTCATCCTTTACTGAGTGAAAACCACTGATTTAGATCTCTGGAGAACACCACTTGAATTGCCCTTCTGTTATTTAAGATGCTCTTTCAGAGTAAGCTTGAACTTCAGCTTTTTCCTCCAGTGCATGGGAATAAGAGTAGGGACAACAATTCACCCAAACTAGATACATGAATAAGCAGGGGATCATGTTCCCTGAAGTCTATCAGATCATCCTTTGAGCAGCAAGTAGTTCACTCTCACGCTCTCCATTACCAGGACTTCTGAAAATTTAGTCTCTGTGGTTGGTGGCGAGTACTTCACCCTCTGGCGAAGCAACTTTCCCACACATTTGTGCTTCTCAATGACCTAGAGTAGGAGCCTTTCATGACTGGATGGGATTTTTCTTCACCCAGCTCTGAGGGCAAAATACCACTTGGGGGCCTGACTGGAGCAATTCTATGCCTTTCTGTGCCCATTTGGGAAGAAAGTAGAGTTCTGAGATTAGCTCTTTCTCTTGAGTGGCCGTGCCTGATGATACTCTTGCAGCCACCATTCAGCCTTCACAGGGCCGGCAACAGGAATTTTGGGGCCCCGTACGGCAGATCGTACGCCCCCCCCCCCCCCCCGCCAGTCTCCCGCCGCCCGCGGGGTTCCCCCTCCCCCGCCAGTCTCCCGCCGCCCGTGCCCCCCTCCCCGTCTCCTGCCTCCCGCGGGCCCCAACCCCCGCATGCGCTGCGGCCGCGTGGCCGGCCGGGAGAAGCAAAGGGGGGTGGAGGGGAGGCTGCTGGGGGGAGGGGGCTGGTGAGCGCTGCAGCGGCTGCCCAGAGCCGCGCCTCGCTCACAGGCCCGGCAACAACGGGGTACAGCTGAGTACCGGACCCGGACTTCAGGGCCTCCCCTGAAGTCCGGGGCCCGGTACAGCTGTACCCGTTATACCCCCCTGTCGCCGGCCCTGAGCCTTCATTAGGTGAAGGTACACACTTGCAACTGGTCAGTTTCAGTCCATAGGGTAGGGGCACTTTGGGATTCCTCACCACCTCTAAACTCACACCAGCGTCTGTGCATAATGCTTTCTACTATACTTGGTGGGCCAGAAGACTCAATCCTCTCTTGGCAGATAACCTGGCCTCAGTTACATGCACAGTCATCACTTCCTGCCTGGGTTATCGCAATACACTATAGCCGGCCATGAAGCTCTTAGGAAACTTCAACTAGCACATAATGCTAGGGTTATTCTAAGCCCATCAAACCTGGCCTCTGCTCTCTTCACTGGCTTTCCATAAAATATGAAGTTGAAGGTTTTTGTCCTTATCTTCAATATACTCACAGTGTCTTGGACCTGGATATCTAAAGGTGCCCAAAGCTCCAAGAGGACTATAATGTACAATTGTACCTTGACCATAATGGAAGTGTCCACCATAAGAGTAAAAAGTTCATGCATGCAGGAGACCAGACTTTCTCAGGGGCCAGTCCTAGACTGGAATGAACTTTCATAAATACTAATGACCATCACAAACCTCGCCATTTTCTCCTCTAAGTGCAAGGTGCACTACTTCAAGCTACCTTCTTTGACCTGCCTCCTCTAACATGCATATTAAAAGAGTAAAAAGTTAAAACAAACTGCCATAACACTACACTGCACGTACAATTTTGCCCAACAGCTCAGTAAAGGATGAGCACAAGAACAAACCACGTGACAGATATTGGTTACATTATTTAATGTATTACAGGAAGGTGCTTGGAACAGTGAGGCGGTTGGTATAAGACTGTTACTTGAATCCCATTTACTTGATTCCTTCATCTTGGTGGTAACAATGAATATTTTTTTTACACCAACCACTTCTACCAGAGGGGAGTGAAGATTTCTCCTGCTCCATTATATTCCTGTTTTATAGGGAAGTGGATCCCAGCAGCATGTAGGTGCTCACAGGTTAGAGTTTGAAAACTGGACAAACCAAATATCCCCAAATTGCTTTTTGTGTCTGATGTGGGGTTGATGTAGTTACTAAGGAGTTGGAAATAGTGTGGCCTATGGGTAGAGTACTTTTTAAATAAATTGCCTCCCTACTTATGTTAATCCTCGTGCTGGAACCATGCTATACAAAAGTAATAAGGAATGGATAGTTCAGGAAACTGGCTATAACAGGTTCTCTGCTCATATTGATCCAATACATTTTTAGCATTCTTTCAATGGCTACTCTCCCATGCTTGCCAAACCCCTGGAGATTAGAAGGCCTGGAAGTGGGAGAACTCATGACAATTTAATGCTGATCGTCTGCATCCCCTTACAGGTAAGTTTGGGTGTGAATACATTTCAGAAAGCAAAAAAATATTGTACAATAATCCACAAAATGACAAGCAAATGTTTAGTCATAGAAATATATATTTGTACTAAAAATGAATGTTTAATAACAGACTATCAAGATCAGAATATATTATGAATCATGAATAAATATACTATAAAAACACTAGCGAATGGACTCTATGTACTACACTATTTTAAAGGAATAATTTTTGTTTTGCTGTAACCATTTGGGTTTACTGCTTTTTCACAGACAACTTCTTTGTATTAAGGTTAAAAAAAATGCAACTCCACTATTTAAAATATCACGTTAATTATAAGTCACAGTATTACTTGTGTCTTGCAGGTCCCTGCCAGAGGGCCTGAACATAAAAGGCACTATTGTTTAATATATTTTAGCTTCTAGTGTTACATTTGTAGTACTTAATTTCTTGAGGTATAATGCAACGTTTGCTTCTTCAGATATTTAAAATCAATAAGAAGCTGGAAATATTTGAAAAGTAAAATGTTTTAAAATAACATTTTGAATTGCTTCTGTAATTATGTGCATTGCACAATGGACACAGCAAAACAATTTCACTTAAATATATATTTTGCTAAACTCAACTACAAGCAGAAGCATGATTGTTTTATTAGGTATAGATCTTTTTATAATTAAAACTGCAAAATGAGAGGAAGGCTATTCATTTCATTTTCAACACCTTTGAACCAGTTTTTGGACACCCATTAAAGTATTCTGATAAATACACATATATAAATCTCCAAGATCAGAGACTGAAATCACTTCTATTAATTCCTACAAGAACTGTGTAGATTTTCCCTAAAAAATGAATAATGTAATATGTGCATGGAGGTAATAAGCTCCTCCAAGTCTCCAGTAAATACCCACCATTAACTTCAGCAGCTCTCATGCTGTTTTATTCCTAGAAGTCCATGAAAGTAGAGAGGTTTTGGAGCATGTTCTAAATCAACATATTTAAGCCACTAGGGAAGTAGTGAATTACAAAGCCTGGGTAGTCCCCGTGTGGACAACCTGTGAACAGTTCCTTCTCTTCTAGACTGAGGGGTCTCCAGTGTGCACAATGCTTCTGCTGACTACAAATATGGTGCAGGGAAAGGAGGTAACTTCTCACATAGGGAGATTCCAAGCCAATCAGGACTTTCAAAATCAAAGCCAACAACCTCAACCTCACCCAGAAACATAATGGCAGCTAATGCAGATTGGAAGACTAGTATAGTGAGTGCGTGGTGAGCCTGCTTCCCCAGTGATCAGCCACATCCTGTACCAGTTTACGTTTCCAGATGGATTATATGGTGCAGCTCTCAGGAGAGTTCACTTTAGTAACCACAAGGTGGCAAACAAGAATTGATCACAGTAGCCCAGGGGTGGGAAACCTCCAGCCCGCGGGCCTTATACGGCCTGCCAAAGCCTTCCGTCCAGCCCGCGCACGGCATCCCAGGCGCTTCCCGGCCCTTTCGCTGAACACGGAGTTGCCCCCGGCTGGGTGGGGGTTAGCGGCCCGCAAATGACATTATAAATGTCCAAATGGCCCTTGGCACAAAAAAGGTTCCTCACCCCTGCAGTAGCCAGATGGGGAAAAAAACAACAACATCCCAGTCTAATGGCACCTAGAGATCCTAGCCCCCAGATTACCACCTGAAGCAACAACAGGCAATACACACACTCTCCATGAAAAAGGCATGTACAATTCACCATAGGTTGCCATCTGTCATTTTCATTACTGTTTTTTCTAGATAGAGCGTCAGCCAGCTGTTAATCACCCACACCCCAATCTCTGGGGGACAGTGATAAAATGAATGGGCCTTAATTTCTTTCCTCTTTAGAACAGCAGTAAGCTGCAACATGATGGGCATTAATAGGCGGTTGATCTATGACTTGTGTATGTTACAGGCATGAAACTGATGGGAGAATGTCTTCTACGCGCTGTTAATGCACATCCTGGAGGGGCTTACTGCAGTTATAGTAAATATGCCTAATTTGAAAAACAAATGGTTAAAGCTAACCTTTCTGAAGGGTGAAGTGGGGAGGGGGAGCTATTCTTCCTACATGGAAAGCATAAGCAAGGGCATATGCGTTAAACAGATCTCTAAAATTTTTACTGTATAGCAAAGTAATTTTTCTAACTTTCTCAGTGACACCTTTCCCAAACCTGCAGCCAAAATGGGCTTTAAGGGCTGGTCTCCACTAGGGGGGGAAATCGACTGTAGATACACAATTTCAGCTACGTTAATAATGTAGCTGAAATTGGCGTCTCTACAGCCGACTTACCTGCCGTCCTCACAGCGGCGGCGATCAGCGGTGCAGTCCCCTGTCGACTCCAGCTTGCGCCTCTTGATGAGCTGGACTTCTGGAGTCGAAGGGGGAGCCGCTGGCGATCGATTTATCGCGTCTTAACGAGACGTGATAAATCGATCACCAGTAGATCGATCCTTCCCACAAATAGTGAAGATGAGCCCCTGTGGCCAGCACCCATTCAGTTCTGGGTGGGGAGGGAAAGTGCCACTGGGAGCCCTCATTGCAGGACTCAAAAGTTAAAGCCCCGCTTCTCCCAGCCTCACCATGGTACTCAAGCTGGGCTGCTGTAAATCAGGGGTCTCAAACATGCGGCCCGGGGGCCACATGCGGCCCGCAAAGCCCTTCCCTGTGGCCCGCCAAGCTTCCTGGTGCCCCCCTCCCCCCCGGTCCCCCCATAGCAGTTTGCAGGACGGAGGGGCCAGAAGTGGAGGCTTCTCTGCTGCCTCGCTGGGCCACGTGTGTTTCTAGCTCTGGACTTCCTATATTGCTCTTGCTTTGTTTGCCAAACAGCTGTTGGTGGTGCCTAGCGCTTTCCAGGAGGGAATGGGGAGCTGCGTGCTCAGAGGAGGAGGTGGGGCAGGGGTGGGACCTCTTGGAAGGGGTGGAGTGGGGGCGGAGCCGGGGCAGCGAGGGCAGGGTGTGTGTCAGTGGTGCGGCCCTCGGGCCAGTGCACTAGTCCTCATGGAAGGGGTGGAGTGGGGGCAGAGCCGGGGCAGCGAGGGTATGTGTGTGTGTGTCAGTGGTGCGGCCCTCGGGCCAGTGCACTAGTCCTCATGCGGCCCTCATGGTCATTTGAGTTTGAGACCCCTGCTTTAAATTGTGTCTTATGTAGAAAGCTAAACTTGGAGCTGCAGTAAAGCTTAGTTCAGTTTCTTGATTGAAAAGTCAAAGCTTAAGTAGGAGGCATTAGAAAGAGAGGGGTGTGTGGTGGATAACAGAAACCCATATATGTGCTAAAAAAAATCCTTCTGCTCCATGCAGAAGATGGGCTTTTTAAGGAATATAGCGAATCATTTCTTTTCTATTTCCGGCTTGTAACTGTTTTAAAGAGCATAAGGAATACATAACTACATCACAGCTATAAAGTCAAATTGTGCAACTTTGGGACTTGGTGTACCACTGTGACATCATTAAAATGTCCAACTGGCCAGTCCTAATATGGCTTTGGATAACCATCATATAGAGCCATATTCTACTCTAAATAACAGACCGGCTGCTACTCCCTTTGAGGTTGAAAGGAAAATTCCCCATAATTTAGTGGGAGAAGGGCCAGGCCCAAAAATACATACATTCAAAAACAGTTTGACCCTATTAGAAAATGTTCTATCCTACCATTAAGATACTGAAAATGCAAACTAAGTGATCTGTAATACAGTAAATCAATCAATCAGAACTCACTCTTAGTACCCATACTTTTGAGGAAAAGTAGAATTAATATGTTTTTCCAGTGATTTGTAGTATTCAGTTAAGACTTTCCAAGCTTTGGGGGCCATGAACCCATCAGGTGGATTTTCGCCTTCCCGAGCAAGCTTTCTCATGCGTGTTCCAGAGATGAAGTCAAATTCATCATGCCTACCACAGAACAGACATATGGATGAAATCAGTAACTTTAATCTCCTTAAGTGCATCAAAGCCAAATCTTTCAAATGTATTATTTCTGCTGTCCTCAGAATTTAATCTGAAAATTGCTGGTACAATGTCTTCACTTACTCTGTAACCACTAATGGCACAAATCTTTATCTTCATGTGCGAATTTACCAGCAGCAACAAGAAGCAACGGGACCTCTATTAAAAGGATCTCTATTTTCACTATTACATTATATTAGTAAATATAAAATACTTTCCTGAAAATAAAGTATTTCTACTGTTGTTTCCTAAATGATGATGTTTCTTAACTTTTTGATGAAGATCAAGCATAGCGTTAGTGCATATGAAACTAACTCCTTTGTCTGGGTGTTGTGTCCTGTGCTGACAGACAAACAGACCCCTCCCATAGATCTTTTCATTCCTTAGTTCTTTTGTACTATTTTAGAGAACTTGGTTGTAAAACTTTTCCTTTCTTCTGCTAAACTGCGACCCTTAAGAAATCCTTTAAAATATTAAATATTATTTAAATATAATATGGGCTACTTGAAAGCAGATTATCATTCACTATTACCTTTCTGGATCGTAGAAAATCATGGCCTTTTTTACTTTATTGTATGCTGCAACTCTGAAGGGAATGATTTCCACAGAAGCCAAGCCTGGTGCCATGCTAAGGACTTTCCCTCCTTGGCTGGGCTCATACAAGTCTTTCTTGGTCTCTGGATGGGGCATGCCCGCAGGATCTCGGCCCACAATGTAGAAATTGGCTCCAGCAATCATTCGAGCCCTACAGTGCCACTGAACCTGTGAAAGTGTAACAAATAATTATTTAACTGCAGGCCAACACGACATAGCATTTTTGTCTTGCTTTAATAAAAAATGTTTAAAAGCTAGGCAATGTCTTTATTTGGACAAGCATGAAAAGACTGACACCCTTCAGCAGGCTATGTGTTGTTTCTGATGATAGATTTACCCACTTCACTTTCATCTACCACTGTTTTCACTTCCTCTGCTTAAATAAAATGAAACTTGGACTAAAATTAAATTTGTGCAAAGGATGCATCTAGTGGAAATTGTAGAGAGAGAAACTGATTTTGTTCTATTTTTTATGGCTGTAAGAGTACATGAGATCATTTGCTCTCTCTCTGATCACAGACTTGCTTAAGTGAAATGATGCCTGAAAACTGAGTGGCCATAACTAAAAAAGGCTGAGGAGAGAACACTTTACAAGTCTCTTTATTTACTAATAGTTGAATATATGCCATAACGTAAATATGGCTGGATGATAATTGGAACCTCTTCTGAAATGGGAAAGAATAGGGCATCCTTAATTACTTTAATATTAAATCCTCTATTGGGGCCACCAAGAACTGACTGCCATAGTCCTGATTACATGTGAGAGTTGCCCCAACAGATCACCCCAGCCAGGCCTAGAATCCCAGAGGTGCAAAGGTAAAGTAAAACCACCTTCGCACCTCAGTCCTCTCTTGGGTTGTCTCTCCTGAAAGGGGCAGCATAGATATATATACTCTCTGCACCTCACAGTCTGTACACTGTCTCTGGTCAACTGTATTCTCTTTTTTTTGTCACCCTCTCAATATTTAAATAGAAATTGAGAGAGTCCATTTTCAGTAAAAAATATATATATATATGTTCTGCACCCCAAGGTACTGTGTAAATAATGCTAGTATCACTGACATTACTGGTTAAAAAGGCTAAGTAATTCCCCAGGAATAAATTACTATTGCTTTCTCGCAGGATTTATATAATACTGTAGTTCTATTTACTAGTTATTTAATAGCCATGAGGCACAAACGTTTGTAAAAGCTCATGTGAAGGGAAGAGACTAAAGGTTCCTATACTGCAGCCAAGTTTACTGCCCAGCTGAGACAGGTATATGCTGCATGAGCAGATGAAACTGTGAGGGAAGTTCTGATTCCCTACTATTTTTATCCTAACCTCTACACTTGCCTACCTCCAGATATTTATTCCCTAACTTAGGGAAAGAATTACTGGGGGAAATGAAGCAATCAGTGTCCATGACCAGAAACTCCCAAAGGTGTGGAAATTAATAAGAAGTCAAAAGCCCAGTTACTCATCACATCTCCACCATGCCCTGTGTAGCCTTCACCTTCAGTACAGGCCAGTTCTATAAGCAGTCACTGTCAACATTGACCTTTCAGGAAATAGTGCCACAGTTTTAATCTATAGCAGCTCCACTGCCTCCAAATAAAGTGTCCAGCACAAAATGAGCAGAGGGGGAAGCAGTAAGGGAATGCAGATAGACTGAGTGGTGGACATTACAAAGTAAAGAGTTTATACCCTGCAAGTGGATAGGGATGAGAAGAGACCTGCCGGGGGAATTCAGATGGCTCAGGGTAGAAGGAGTGAAAACTCATCGGAGACTTAACAAGTTGTCAGTACTCATGGAGGCCCAGATGGCAGACCTTGGTATTTCTGTGAGGTCTAGCCTTTTTAAAACCGGAAACCCTGACTAACGTGATGATACAACAAAGGTGCATTCATGTGGTGAACACTGAAGGAAATAAGTAAACATATTGTATGACTATTAAAAAGTCCCTCATTCACTAATGCTATGGGGAATACCACAGGTTCTAAAAGAGGAGTGGAACAGTTTTATCATTTTAGGAAGTCTACTTTTATATTACTTTGGTAAAAAGTTGTATTTATATTTGTATCGAATGTAGACCGACACAAGCAGGGAAAAATGTAACTAACTAAATAAAAATGATTGCTTGAAACATAGCTCAATAAAAATGGCTCTTAGGTACTCCCTGTTTTTCAGTATGTGTTTAGGTTATGTCCAGAACCAAGATTACCAGGTTGTAGACCAAGTACGGCAAACTCTGATCCGATGATGTATGAAGCAAAATTTTCAGCTGGACTTTTCCAGATATTGGTCTCGTCTTTTAATCCTGTCAATTAGCAATTCTTATCAGACTTGTACTGTAAGCGGAGTTATATGGAAGCTACTGATGAAGAATGAATATGGAACCTCAGATGTCACTTACTATGTCACTTCTTTGAATAAAGCCATATTTATGGATTTAAAATTCTGTGAGTACTTCAAGGTGTTGGTTGTTACTTAAGAAATACGTTACCTCTGTTGGACCAGCATACAACATGGGAGAGGGGAAGATTGCAACAATAGTTGACTTTGGGTCTAGGACATGTTCCTCAAGCACAGCTGCATGCTGCTTCATTCGCCACTCTAGTGGTACATCATCCTCTTTGGTCCAGCCTCCCAGAGGGTGCAGCAGAAGCACAGGATGTTTGTAACCTCTATCCAGCAGATGGTTTTTGGTGTCTTGCATGAGCAGAGCATGACCATTGTGGACAGGATTGCGCAGTTGAAATGCAAATACAGCATCTAAGAAAGAAAGATTCATCTAAGCCAAATAAGATGATTAACAACTGCACTAACCTGAACACCTAACAGGAAGTACAGGGATACACTACGGCAGTCAGGAACATCAAATTATGACAACCTCTACTGTTTGCATTCCCTGATATTATTATTTGTATGGATTATCTGTATTACCATAGTGCCTAGGAGCCCTAGTTATGGACCAGGATCCCATTGTGCTGCACAAACACAGAACAAGAAAACAAAATAAGCAACCTTACTTCACACGGAATGGTTCCTACGATATTTAAATTACATATGTATTATTCCTCTTAAGTACTCTGTGAAATCTTTTCATTGTGCACATTTTCTCTGAGGTTGATCTCGCTTATATCATGCTACTGTGGCCAATGTATTTTTCACCTACGCATTAGAAAGTGTATTTCCAATCTACATCACATCGTCTGAACTTCACTTCTGAAAATATTTGTTTGTTCTCCAAGATCAATGAAATGCTTAGAAGGGTTGGAAAATCTACAATAAAGGCACCCTCTGCCCTCTAAAATAAGGTCAAATTTGTTTTGCAGAGTTGTAGCTGACTTATGGAACCTCTCTCCCCAGTATGGACATATTTTGGTGATTGCAGTGTTGTAGCTGTGCTGGTCACAGGATAAAAGCCCAGGATATGCACCTTAAGAAACTTAAACCTGCCTTCACCTGAGGACACACCACCAGAGAAGTAGATTGCATCATGAAACAGGCTACCCAAATACCACAAGAGAACCTGCTTCAATAAAGAGTGAAAAAAAGCTCCTCCAACCACAAACCCCAACTTGTCACTTGGTACCCCACACTGGAACCCATCAGGTATCATTAACGAATTACAACCCACATTTGATGGGGACTACGTCCTGAAAGAAATGTTTTCTGAACATCCTCTTTTAGCCTCCAAACAACCCACCAATCTCATCATGTATTTCATAAGATGCACATTCCTCACCAACCAGGACACAACCCAAAGCAGCACCACACCCTGCCAGGACAATAGATGCAAAACCTGCAGACATAGACTGCTATGATGATCAATCCCGCCCCTCAACACACCTTTCAAGTTCCTATATCCGCCTATCACAACACATGATGTACCTCATCCATTGCACTAAATGTCCTAATTATAACTATGTGGGTGAACCAAACACTACACTGTCAAATGAACTCACACAGAAAAATGTTAAAAGACAAAAACACTGTATCACTCCTGGGCGAACACTTTTCACAAAATGATCACTCAATCTCTCAGTCCTCGTTCTCAAAGGAAACATGCCCAACACTTTCAAAAGATGAGCCCGGGAGCCTAAATAACTTGGTACCAACACTAAAATCACAGACTGAAGAGAGACACCAGATTTATGGTTTATTACAACCCTGCGTAATCTACTAATCCCTATTTTTTGTCCTATGACTGCAGAGGTGTTAATCATGAATGGTCCCTTAGGTTAGGTGTTAACTTAGGCTAAACAATCTGTTCCATCTTGTATTTAGCTGTGACGCTCTGGGTATGTCAACACTGCAATTAAAAACCTGCAGCTGGCCCATGCCAGTTGACTCTGGGGTTTGGACAAAGGGGGTGGTTAATTGTGATGTGGGTATTTGGGTTTGGGCTGCAGCTCAGGCTCCAGGACCTTGCAAAGTGGGAGAGTTCCAGAGCTCAAGCTGCAGCCTGAGCCTGAACTTCTACACTGCAATTAAACAGCCCTGCGAGCCCGAGTCAGCAGGCCTGGATAACCATGGCTGCATAACTGCAGTGTAGACATACCCTCTGAGTACCTTTCCCAGACCTGATGAAGAGCTCTGTGTAGCTCAAAAGCTTGCCTCTTTCACCAACAGAAGTTGGTCCAATAAAGACATCACCTCACCTACCTAGTCTCTCTAATGTTGGTGAAGCTTTCCGGGCACTAACACGATGGAGTTTCAATACAGCAACACTCTTCATCTGCCAAGAAAGTTCTGTCTTTTGGGTACCACAGGTTCCATCCTCTTTTCCTTCTTATTTGGAGTGACAACAGATCCCAATGGCAGGAAGAAAGTGGGATCAACCGTTATGGTGCACTCTGTTTAACCAGAGAGGCATGTGTAGGGGAAAATCAGACTGAATTTGGCACAAATAGCATGCCTCTCCATCACAAACCTGTGATTTCTAGTGAAGCCTCAACTATATAGTACTAATATACTCAAATTATGATTCATATTAATAAGAATATTTTCTATCTACACTATGATGAGAAAACTGCAAAGCCTGTGAAGTTGTTTATTATTAGATGCAAAAATTTAGAAGAGAAGACTAAAGCAAGCCTTACATTTATATCGACAATATGATTTCGTTTTTGGGCTGATAATAAAGAGAACTGTTAACTATTCACATACTTTTTGACCAACCTCAGCAAAATAATTCAATGCAAGAAGTCTGTGAAATGTTTAATTTTCACATCATACATGTGCAACAGGAACAGATCTATTAGAATTTGTTAAGGTAGTTTGCATGCTGAAAATTACCTAGAAGGAAATTATCTAGCTTCAGCTTCACTTTATCGTAATTCAGGGGTGGGGAACCTTTTTTCCGCCAAGGGCCATTTTGACAGTTATAATGTAATCCGCGGGCCGCTTCCCCTCCCCCCCGCCCCCCCCGAAGCCCAGGCTGGCAATGAGAGCTGAGACCCCAGCTGGCAAGGGGCCAGCGGGGGAAACCCCAAAGCAGTGGCAGGCGGAGTGCTTAGCCCTGCACTGCTTTGGGGTTTCCCCCGCTGGTCCCTTGCCAACCCAGGTCCTGCCACCTACCTGACCCGCCCAGCCCAGCCTCCCCCCCACCAAACCTCCTTCCCTCCCCCCCCCCTGACCTGCCCAGCCCGGTCTCTCTTCTCCCTCCATCCCCCCCCCCCCCCCGTCGGATCCCCACGGCTCCTCATTTCGCCGCTGGGCTGAGGGTGGCTGCGCGGCGCTTCCCAGCCCCAGCGTGGAGCCGCCCCCGGCCGGCTGGAGCGCAGACCCGCCCCCGCGCGTCCCTGGCCGGCGGCTCCCCGAGGCGCTTCCGGCCTCTTTGCTGAGCATGGAGCCGCCCCGGGCCGCCAGGCGGGGGCGGCTCCGCGTTTGGCGAAGGGGCCGGGAAGCGCCTGGGGGAGCCGCCCCCGCCTGGCGGCCCGCGCACGTCCCTGGCCGGCGGCTCCCCCAGGCGCTTGCCGGCCCCAGCGCGAAGCCACCCCCGCCTGCCGGCCGGAGCGCAAAGCCACCCCCGCACGTCCCTGACCGGTGGCTCCCCGAGGCGCTTCCAGCCTCTTCGCCGAGCGCGGAGCCGCCCCGGGCCGCCAGGGCGGGGGGCAGCTCCGCATTCGGCGAAGGGGCCGGGAAGCGCCTGGGGGAGCCGCCGGCCAGGGATGCATGCAGGCTGGACGGAAGGCTTTGGCGGGCCGTATAAGGCCCGCGGGCCGGAGGTTCCCCACCCCTGTCCTAATTATTCTTGTAATAGTTGTCTCAAAGTGAGGATCTTTTAGATGGGAGATAAAAGGATAAGTAGGCACTAGCCCAGATTGTGAAGAGGGTATAATATCGCAAAGTCATATGCTCACCAGCATTCATTTCTTTAAACTTCTGTCTGAGCTCCAGTGGTGTCAAGCGGTATTGGTCCAGCCCATCATTCCATTTTATTTTCTCTAACACAAGAAGATCACCACCGACCAACCAATCCCCACTTTCCATCACCATCTACAAATCATACATATACACACACATATATATATTAGTCATGGGATATCTGTCAAATACTAAAACATGTATATTCATTTTATCTTTCATTAAATACATCCACAGTACAACTATCAGTGACTTGCTAAGTGTCTGCATCTAACCTAAGTGTTTCTCTCCTTGAAATGCTGGGCTAGAGGGGACCTTGCCTCCTCTTTGCAATCCTAATGTCCTTTGCAATCCTAATGCAATTTTTCCCAGTGAATGATTCCTTGCATTTTACTTTAAGAGAGTACAGCAAACACCATGTATATTCCTAATAGGAAATGTACTATTCCGTTCTCTACTTTCAAGGTTGCCTGAGTTTTTAATTCCTGAAGACTTATTACTGCAAACAAAGAAATGACTAACACACTTACTTTGACATGTGGATGCTTCACACAGGTTGTCCCCCACACACGTGCACAGCGCTCTTCCTTCCTATGTTCATAGAACTCTGGATTTCTGAGGATTGCTACCTTTTGGCCATTATACACAAGTGCAAATGCAGTACAGCCATCCAGCTGTTTCTTATCTTCCGTAGCAATGGGGAGCACAATGGGAACGCTCAGGTTAATAACGCCATCTGTGAGGAGAACACCACCATATTTTAATATTCTTAAAAGGGCTAAAGCATCACACACACAAATGGCTCTTGTGAAAATGTTCTGAAAAAGGAAGTCCTAACCAGGACTGAATTATATAGATGCTGGATCAATTGATTTGTTGGCCTCATTCAATTAACCAAATGACCATACAGATTTTACTCTGGGATTAGTTTTTTTCTCTGTTTTTGCTTGGAAATAAACCTATTGTTTCCTTTTAAGAATTAAAATTCATAAGAAAGAATCATTAAACAATTTAGCAGTTGTAACTGTGATAGTTATTACTTGGCCATCTAAGACAAATTATTTTGTTCTGGTTTGACATACAGGTAATACTCATGCCACTTTGAATCTTTCAGATCTTTTCAATATGCTGCTGATTTAGCATCCTGGAGATTTTTCATGTGAAGATTTTAATACTATGTAGATTTTGCCATTCTTTATTGCATTTTTTATAGAATGTTTATCATTCATCTATGTGTAGCAGTTTTAAATTAGCTTCATGCACAATCAGGTACTTAAAATGTAGTCATGTGTGATCCAACCAGGTAAATTTCCCTTTCTTTAAATCTTTCTGGATGAAACAGGCTTTCACAGATTATCCAGAAATATGTACAAAAAGTCAAAAGTGCAACTCATATCAGGTCTATTTATTTAAATAATACCAACCAATATCCAAAGATCAATTAGTAAAGCCAATGTGGCAACAAAACATGGAATAATGTCTTAAATAAATCATTTTGGGTTATGGTATTCCAGCTTTACTTACAATACACAGAACAACAGTCACTTATGATATATGCAAATACAACTTGCAAAGTTATATGATTAGTATTCTCAGGAACCCAGTTAATGGTGTATTGGATGTCTAGTACTATGTATAACTGGTTGGATCATAAACAACTTGGTGCCAGTTCTAGTAACCTAATTTAGATTTTATTTTTCTATGGCATTTTATATAATTTGTTAAATTCTCTAATTGTAATTATTTCCATAGGATCTGGAAAACAATTAAATACATACCAACTAGATCTATACCAACTCTACCCTTTCCTATGGGAATAAAAACAAAATTAATACCTATGCTTTTAATTTTCCCCAAAATAACTTTTACAGTAATAGATTCAGGAACCATATCAATCTGCAACTTCGGACAGCTATTACATAATTTTTAGTTTGGATATTTCCTTGTACTGTCAAGACTATACTTTTTCCTCTTTTGCTGCCAACATAAATGTTACTCTGTATGGTTCAGTGCTATTTATTTAATTTTCTACCTGTTTTCATAACACATATTTCACCCCAAAAATGTTGAATGTGTATAGTTTCTCCAGAATGAAATCTTCAGAAAATATATATATATATATATATATATATATATATATATATATATATATATATATATAAAAAACAGGTAAGGCAATCCAAGTGCTCTGTGCCAGAATTCATTAGTAGAACTAATTGAAAACTAACTAATTGAGAACTAATTGAAAAGTGAAGGGGGTTAGTTCTGCCTAAAAAGAAACATTTTCAGCTGAAAAGTTATTTTTTCAACAAAAACCTGTTTTCAACAGAAAGCAGACACTTGTCAAAAAAAATAAAATCATTCATTTAGCTGAAAATCCACTTTTCTGTCAAAGAAATTTTGACAGAAAGTTTTTAACCAGCCCTATTAGTCATGTTATTTTCTGACTCCATCCTAATAATTTTGGGGCACACTACTTCTCATCTCGAAAGGGGAGAACAGATTTAATTATTATACATTACTAGCATAAGTGCCCGGCGTTGCTCGGGTCAGTTGGAGGTGGGG
The DNA here is from genome assembly GCA_032164245.1 of Sternotherus odoratus. Classification (NCBI taxonomy): domain Eukaryota; kingdom Metazoa; phylum Chordata; order Testudines; family Kinosternidae; genus Sternotherus; species Sternotherus odoratus. The sequence continues at coordinate 77,968,221 of JAVMKO010000005.1, read as the reverse complement.
AGGGGGCAGACAGTTGACACCCCCTGACCAACCCCAACACCCACCCCTCACCCCCCACCCACCCTGACACCTTCCCAGCCCCCCTGACCAACCCCAACACCCCCCAGCTCACTTACCCCCCGACCAAACCCGACAACCCCACCTGACCCCCCCAAGCAAACCCGACACCCCCACCTGACCCCCCGACCAAACCCGACACCCCCACCTGACTCCCCGACCAAACCCAACACCCCCACCTCACCCCCTGAGCAAACCCGACACCCCCACCTCACCCCCCGACCGAACAGTGTATTTAATAATCTGTGTGCTACACAGTGCACCGTGAGCCGGGGGGGTGTCGGGTTTGGTCTGGGGGGGTGGGAAGTTGTCGGGGTGGGTGAGGGGTGAGGTGTGGGTGTTGGGGTTGGTCAGGGGGTTTTGCGGTTGGTGGGGGGGTGAGGTGGGGGTGTCGGGTTCGGTCAGGGGGTAAGTGAGCCAGGGGGTGTCGGGTTTGGTCTGGGGGAGTGGGAAGGTGTCGGGGTGGGTGAGGGGTGAGGTGTGGGTGTTGCGGTTGGTCAGGGGGTGTTGCGGTTGGTGGGGGGGTGAGGTGGGGGTGTCGGGTTTGCTTGGGGGGATGAGGTAGGGGTGTCGGGTTCGGTCGGGGGTAAGTGAGCCGGGGGGTGTCGGGTTTGGTCTGGGGGGGTGGGAAGGTGTCGGGATGGGTGAGGGGTGAGGTGTGGGTGTTGGGGTTGGTCAGGGGGTGTTGCGGTTGGTGGGGGGGTGAGGTGGGGGTGTCGGGTTTGCTTGGGGGGGTCAGGTGGGGGTGTCGGGTTTGGTCGGGGGGTAAGTGAGCCAGGGGGTGTCGGGTTTGGTCTGGGGGGGTGGGAAGGTGTCGGGATGGGTGAGGGGTGAGGTGTGGGTGTTGGGGTTGGTCAGGGGGTGTTGCGGTTGGTGGGGGGGTGAGGTGGCGGTGGCGGGTTTGGTCGGGGGGTAAGTGAGCCGGGGGGGTGTCGGGTTTGGTCTGGCCACCCACCCCGACACCTTCCCCCCCCAGACCAACCCCGACACCCCCAGCTCACTTACCCCCCAACCAAACCCAACACCCCCACCTGACCCCCCCAAGCAAACTCAACACCCCCACCTCACCCCCCGACCGAACCCGACACCCCCACCTCACTTACCGTCCCACCAAACCCAACTCGGATCCATCGCAGGCGGGGAGGGGGCCCAGAGCCGAGGGATTCCGGGGACCTTCGCAGGTGGGGGGGGGGCACAGGGCTGATGGATTCCGGGGTTCCATTGGGAGGGGGGAGGGGCAGAGAACTGAGGGATCTCCGGGGTTCCGTTGGAGGAGGGAGGGGTGAGCTGAGCGAGTGCGGTGTCTGTTGGAGGGGGTATTATGACATCATCACCACCTAACCGCCCAGCTGATGTGATTGGCCCTGAAAGACTTTCACCCCTGGGGGGCGTCAGAGGTGAGATCCGAAAATTTTTCAACCCTTACGACCATCTAGACCCCAAGACCCCTAACTGTACCAAATTTCAAGTCTCTGGCTCAAATGGTGCAGGAGGAGTTCGCAGTCATACATACATACATACATACATACATACACCACTTGACTTTTATATATAGAGATTAATATAGCCTATGAGCCATTTGAAAGTAAATAAAATGAAATTACATATTTATACATGTTTGGAATGTATGTCATATGCTACCACAGACATGACTTCTTGTTTCACAGGAAAGGTTAAATACTTTACAATGTACCTCAGTATGTCCTGCAGATACAGTGAAACATATTTAAGACAGGGGTTTTTGTACATAGCTAAATTACTAAAATGTATGTGTGACTTATTACTGAGAGGTTATGGGACTCAAAATGCAAAAACGGGTAACATGAACTTGGACAGGTAAGTGCCAATGCTTCTACTGCTCACTTTATTCTGATTGCGTCCTTTCAAGACATAACTACTTTTGGTCAGTCCTAGGTTGAGAGTTCAAACTCTATACTAATCAGGCCAGATGACTTGTCCGCCTTTTCTTGAAGGTCTAGTCCCAAACGTTTATTTAGGAACATATAATGGTGTCCACTGCCTCTGTGCCCAACCATTTTACATCACTAAATACAACCACTAGTAAAGAAATAAGGGCTTTGCAATGAAAGAAAATCAGAGAACTTCACTTCCTGCTCTCGAAATGTTAGTCAAAAGCCAGCCCAACAGATACACAGTGACCACCAAACTCCGACCACCAGGGACAGCAGATGCCAGTGGCATCGGACCTCAACTGAAAATAACTTCTCCAAAACAGGCAGCAACGGTAACACACATAATGAAAAAAACAAGTGCTGTGATATGTGGGTCCCAGGCCAGTTAGGGCTCTACACATAGTAAGCAACAGTATGAAAAACAACACAAAACAAAACAGACATCCAGTACAAGCAACAGAGCACTGGTGCTGTGAACTCACTATAGGGCATCTCACTCAAGTGATGAGCCACTGCAATCTGATCCAAATGGTGCTTATTGTGATATTCAAGTGTAGCAACAAAACAGTAGTTTAACCTGGAAGTTACAGAGGTGTGAATTACTGTGGTGAGCTCTGCATCAGAGTAACAGCCACCAGGCCAGCAGTTGTCAAAAGCCATTTGGGATCACCAGAGCAATCTGGAAATCCAAAAGCAGGGATTACAGCAACATGATCTTTAGACTGCAAATTGTATTTACAAAGCTACACTTGCCCTCTTCCCAGCTTCAACATTTTTGTCTCACGAGGCTGAACATAAACATTCATGAGACCAAATAAGCTTATCAGGCACTGGGCTCAGCAAAAAACCACAGTTGTAGATTTTGATGAACAGGAGACATCGTTTTGAGTTTCACCTGCATATTAGCGATGCTGAAAGTCAAAATGTTTGTGGTATATACAAGTTGAACAAGAGTGGTGACAATGCAGAACTCCACAGAGGGAAGCTTTTACAGTGGAAGAGTCAATATTAATTAGCCCCCTTTTTAGTCTGTCAGGGTCTGATTTTTCATTCCTTATCTACTTTGAGCAGTACCTTACTCTGTGAGTAGTCTCAGTCAGTGAAAGTGAGTTATAACTCTACAGGAGGGCTTGGGGTTTTCGAGAGGAGAGATAAACTTCACCCTTTCCAGCCATTCTTTCAAGCTTCCAAAAGCAAGTCAACAAAACCTTATGGTCAGTTATGTCAACAGCTGTTAAAAGATCTAACAAAAATCAACATGGACATTTTAACTGCATGCATCGCGAGGAAATGGCTCTACTAAACCTGTATCTAAAATCAGGGACAGGATTATCTACTGTTCTCAGGCCAAGAGGTAACTCTAGTTCTTTCACTACCATACCTTTGATTACCTTCTCAAAAACCACGGAAGTTTAGTCTTTCAGTATATTGCTAATGAGAGATGGAATTTCAGGTTTATGGTTATGTTTTTAAGCCTTAAGAAAGAAGACATAAAAATATCATCTGAAAACATGTACAGGCTTCTGTTTCCAATGTACAGGTCTTCTTTGCTACAGGGTCTACAAACTCAATCTGGCAATCTCTTTAGGCATTGGCCTTGATATTGCATTTATATTTAATTCAGTATAATTGAGCAGGAAAAGTTTACATAATGGTATTCAAATATTTGAACTGCCAGTTAATGGCATCAGTGCATGTGGCAGTGGGGGCCCTTCCATAATAAAATAAGACGAGGAAGACTTTGTAGCACCTTAGAGACTAACCAGTTTTTGTTGTTGTTGTTTTTTTCCTTTCTGTGTGTATAAATGCATCTTACTTCTGTTCCATTCTATGCATCCGATGAAGTGGGCTATAGCCCACGAAAGCTTATGCTGAAATAAACTGGTTAGTCTCTAAGGTGCTACAAAGTCTTCCTCATCTTATTTACGGATACAGAGTAACCCAGCTGCTAATCTTAAACCTGTTTTAATAAAATAGACTATGTCAGTTTTCATATTCTTCCACGCAGTTTAAATGCATCCACTTGCCATTCTCAAGGTTCTTTCTAAAGTTATTCGCTCAGGTCCCACATTCATCAAGAGAGAGAGAGAGGAATTAAACAAACATTAAGTGTAGATTAATCTTTGGTATATAATTGATAACTATCATTTCATTTAAACTTCTCAAACAATTTTTAAGGCAGTTTGGAAGTTTTAAAACAAAAAATGTCGGAAGGAGGAAATCATACCATCCCTCAGGGTGCCAAAATGGATAACTTGCAAATATTCTGTCTCACGCATAAATCCTTTCAGTGGCGTGGCCCAGCCTTCACTCAGGACTTGGACCCACTGTAGATCCAACTGAAAAAAAAAGAAATGAGATATTACTTGTATTTCCAGATAATGCTTCAAACATAGAACTTAAGGCAAAATAAATCTAAGAACAATCTTGTACACAAATGCTATCACCTTCTTTAATATCGTACATTTATAAACACTACTTTCATTCAGAAAGTGTTTTTTTTTCTTTTTAAGATTGTTAAGTAGAAATCTTCACCTCCCGTACATTCTTGCACCTTAATTTGCTTCAGTGATGCTGCTAACATTTGCACTTGTACTCCACTTGAAGTCACAAAATGGGTGCCATTTTACAGAGACAAAATGCATCCGACATAAGACAGTAGGCTGAGCCCAGATGAAAAATTTGACCACAGTGTTTACATGAAGTTAAGATGTCCATGTCCATAGGCCATAGCACAAACACAGCGAATTGTATGGTCTGATAAAGGCTATTCACAAACATTTGTTCATTGGGTAAATTCTTAAGATAATCTCTCAGTTATATTTCAATATGAAAATAAGTCTTAATAGAGAGGATTATTACAAACAACCAATTTTCAATTTTATTTGAAAGACTAAGAGTATTGGCTATAAATAATACTAATAGAGTGATTTTTAAACTTTTAGAGGATGAAATATATGCCATTCTTTGAAAGTCTTATTTTGTAAGTCTAATTAACTGTGCTTTACTGCAATTATGTGACAATATAAAATTATATTTCTATAAATTGTATTTCTAATACATGCCTCCCGGGACATTTTACAATCTTTAGAAGATAAAATTAAGACTGGAGTACAGTTACCATAAGAATCACTTATTTGATGCTAATCAGAATAAACAAACTAAATCTGGATTTCAAAGTCCTCAATTTCATTTGACAAGGAGTCCTACAGTCAGGAGCAAGGCATCTAAACACTAATGATGCAACATTAATGTACAGGATTAATTAATGTCAAAAAGAAAACATAACAAATGGAAAATGTTGTGTAGATAGCACTGTATAATTTACATGTTGCTGTTGTGTTGCTTTTAATTTGTTTCTAATTCGTAGTAACCCTTGAACCATTCAATTTGTGTAGTATTAGGGCTTACATTAATCATATGGTATGCAGTAATCAGAAAGCAACAGGGTTCCACACACTTTGGAGATGTCTGTATTGCAACTTGTGCAATATTTTGATAAAAGGGTTTATCAAAATACTACACAATGCCATTTTTAAAATTCTCCTACCTTGGTAATCTCGAGGATAGGCAGCATGTTAGCCTCATCTCGGGCCTGGTCAATCTTATTTTCAGGTACAAACAGTTCAAGAACATCCTTAATCACAGTTTTGGGAACAATGTTCTAAAAAGAAAAGAAATAAAGAACCTAGTTACCACACTAATTTGTAAACAAAATATACCAAAAGGCCAACATTTGAAAATATACTTTACAAACTCCAGATGTTTTTTGATACAAAACTACCTACTTGTGCTTGTAGCAGCTCCACAACCTGCTGGATACATTCATTCACTGTAGCAATGTTCGTTTTCAACACTAGTTCAGGAGATTCTGGTTTTTCATACTCTGAATCAATCCCAGTGAATCCTACACACAAGTAAACCCAAGCCAAATTTAGTGGATGAAATAGCCTAGAGATCAATAAAATAGTTAGGTACTGCACAAATAGCAAGAAAAAATTCTTAAATTCAGAGAACCCATGCTCAGAAATGGAATCGAGACTTCCTGTTTGGTCCATCAGTAATGGACTTGACAATAGGGTTATAGCAATATGATGCTCTATGCTACAGTGACCATCTTTATTTGCCCACCTATGGAGACGTGTTGATGGCACCACTGCAAATACCAGTTATATAGCCCTTAATACCACAGAGAGAAAAGGGATGTGTTTGCTATCAGAAAGCAAGGGGTAAAGAAGCCTAACAAGGAAAAGGGTAGTCTCTAAATAACAAGGGTCCACGAGCAACTGTTTAGTGGAGAAAGGGAATGTATTTGCCATTTCAAAAAAGGGAACATTATTATGCCAAATTTTATACAGACGCTTGTCAACGTTAGCTTTAGTTTTCAGGCCTTGCAGCAGTGTTGTTGCAGAGACGATTCAGCTTATTTGTGATAGATAGATGTAACTGGGTGGAAGACTAGCATGCTGCATAGAGATGCACAACTCCTGTTTTGAATAATCTTCATGTCATACACCAGAGTGCTGAATGATAGGGCAGTTCAAGTGTAACTGAATCATACTAGCAGATGGATCTTATTAGTTCAAATCAAGAAAGAAGAGACATTGGAGTATCCTTCTTTGGACAGAAATTTCCTGGAGGGAAAACTGTAGCAACAACCAAGCTTAGGGAAGAAGCAAGGCTGAGGTTTACATTTGGTTGTTATTTGAGATGGAATTAAAATCAAACTCCAGGAAGAGGTTAAGTTTGAACTATGTGCATATTCTCTTCAGCACAAGTTAGAAACTCCACCTGTTTTCAGTACTGGTCTCTTTCCCAATACGGATGTTCTACGTTTCACCCCCTGTTCACCTCTCTCACTCCTATGTTTGTTTCTCAGCATGTTTTTGTTGGTCAATTCAACAATAGTCTCTTTGCCATAAAAAAAAAAAAACTTCATTCTAAGAACAGATGTTTTGTAGGGTGTGATATTATATATTATGTGATTTCTTGTCCTGCTTTGGAAAACTCACACTTTAAGAGAATCTCTCCTTTTGGAGAGAGGTTTTTTTCATCTTTTCCCCTTTTTTACTCCATTCTGGAGCAGGATGCTGGAACAATCTGTATAGTGGGAGTGCTGAGAGCCATTGAACCAAACTGTGTATAATGGAAATCACTTCAAGCCAGGAGGTGCGGCAGCACCCCCAGCACCTCTAGTTCTAGCATCTATGCTCTGGAGCTTCTCTCTTACCTTACACAGAGGGATTGAGTTCAAAAAGAAAGTTAGAACTTTGAGACTTTAAAAATGTTCCAAATTAGTTTATCAGAATATCGCAGATTCCCAATCACACTAGCTATAATGTATCTTGTGTGACATCACCCCGCATTAAAAGAAGATAGGAATAAGTACATTGGTAAGAAAAGGATTTTAACATTGACTAGATTAATTAAGGTGAAAGGAACTCCAAGAAACATATTTCAGTGAAATATTTACCAGTTTCTTCATTAAAAATAAAAAGTACCTCTTCTAGCTCAATAGATTTCAATAGTTAAAGGATGTGGCCCTATTTTTCTTCCAGAGTGTCATTATCAAATGTAGCAGGTATGCTTGAATGGATTTAAATTTTTAAATGTTAAAATTTACAAAAAGCACCTAAGTGACTCAGGAACCCAAGTCCCATTTTCAAAAGTGACTTGGGCATTTAGAAGATTAAATCCCATTCAGTTTAAAGAGACATGCGTGTGTAAGTGCCTGGGTAACTTCTTCAAATGGGACTTAGATTCCTAAAGGCTAGATCCACAAAGGGATTTATGTGCCTAACTTCCACTTGAAGTACCCAAGTCCAGAATTTAGATCCCTCTAACCCCTGCTCTGCTGCTGCCAACCCTGTAAGCACCTACATTTCCGCTAGTGAAGTCCCTTTGGGGCCTGAGTTTCTGCCACTGGGTATGCACACAGCCACCTACATCCTGACACTCAGGTGGCTAGTTCACACCTCAACCTCAAAGAGAGCCTCAGACTAGGTGGTTCCCCACATATGTCACCTGATCTGATGGATCAGTTCTCACACAAGACAATATAGTGGTGGTATTATTGCCCTGTTATATTCAATAGCCCAGTTGTTAGAGCACTCATTCAAGATGTGGAAGACCCAGATTCAAATCCTCCCTGTGCCTGATGTAGAGCAGTGATATGAACTCAAGTCTCCCACCTCCAAAGTGAGAACCCTAAACACTGCACTACAAGATATTCTGAATTGGGTTTCCCCTCAATCTTTCCTAATGAAGCTGTTCCACTATGTATAAATAATTAGTCATTGGGTCAGAAGGAATGAGAATGACTCAATAGCCCAGTGGTTAATGCACACAGCTGGGATGTGAGAGACCCACCTTCAAGTCCCTGATCAAATAACTATTTAAATGTTTAAACAAAGCAGAATAGCTTCACAGGGGAGGCAGAGAAGCTTGAGTTCAAATCCCTGCTCCACATCAAGCAGTCAGGATTTGAACCTAGGTTGCCCCCATCCTAGATGAGTGCCTTAACCATTGGGCTATTTGGTATAACAGAGCAGACCAGGCAATACCCATCACCAACATCATTTCCACAGCTGTGAATCCAAAACTGGTAGGTGGTATTCCCTGCAGCCTGGATTTAGCTGTCTGTGGCCAAGTCTTCATTACTAGTGCTACAATGGCATAGTTATGATGCTGTAGCTGTGCTGCTGTAGCACCATAGTGTAGATGCTTCCTACAATGACAGAAGGATATTTTTCCATTGCCATAGACAATACACCATTCAAAGTGGTGATAGATAGGTTAAGGGAAGCATTCTCCATTGGGGATCAGGTCAGCATAATGTGGTGCTCAGAGGTATGAATTTTTCTCACTGCTGCGTGACACAACTATGTTGATCTAAATTTTAAGTGTAGACCGGGCCTAAGTCCCTTTGAAGTGTAGAACTTAGGCCTCCTGACTAATTTAGGCTGTTCATTATGATGGCTTTTGTGGATCCCTTTCTTAGTTGCCTAACTCTCCCCACGCATTTATAGGGAGCCTTGGTGATTAACTCAACACTCTGGTTGTGCCTAGGCAGCAGGGTGGCTAAACCTTAGGCACTGCAATGCTGAGTCTAAATCCCCTTTGTGGATCTAGCCCCTAAGTCACTTTGACAGTTTTGAAATTGTTACTTATAAGAAGAAGTTTCTGTGTAAGTGAATATTGCTAGCATTAATAATGTAAATGTACGCAAGGGGTTTGCACACTGCTCAAGAGTGCAGAAATTAGTCTGTTTCTATGGCTCTTGTTTCTACCACCTTCCAGTAGATGTCTGGGTCTTTTTCCTTTTATTTAAAGAGGTAGCAAGGCTGGTTCTCATTAGCACTGTTCACTGTTGATGAGAAGAGAAAAGAAAGGGAAATAAAAAGAAGATACTGAGATATCATTAAACAAACTGTTTACCACACCTTTGATTTCTCCAGCCCTTGCTTTTTTGTAAAGGCCTTTCACATCTCTACTTTCACAAATATTTAGAGGAGCATCTACAAAGATTTCAAAGAAAGGAAGACGAGTCATTTCATGAATTTCCCTTGCATTTTGACGATCCTGTAAGGAGCAAGGGGAGAAATCATAAATAATTCCACAATTATTCTCACAATTCTCAGTGGGGAGTTGCTAAATGTTTTATCATCAGCACCTGCCTAGAGTTGGATTTTTCCAACAAAAAGGGTACAGGCCATATTCATCCATTGTAAAATGTTATATATTTTAAATATATTCTTACTAAGAAAAAGAAGTTCCTTTTCACATAATGTTTAATAAAAATTATTAGTTTGATTGAGATTCAGCTTTTTAACGGCAGTTTACAACATCTATCTTCACTTAGCAGGATGGCAGAATCTCACACTTTGAATGACTATTAACTACCGTATTTTTCGCCATATAGGACGCTCCGGCGTATAAGACGCCCCCGAGTTTTTAGGTAAAAAAGCCGGGAAACCCCCCCCCCCCCAAAAAAAACCACCACACACAAAAAGCGCGCCGCTCTCCCGTCCCCGCCGCGCGGGCGGGCTGCTGGGGGAGCGCCGCTCTCCCGTCCCCGCCGCGCGGGCGGGCTGCTGGGGGAGCGCCGCTCTCCCGTCCCCGCAGCGCTGGCGGGCTGCTGGGGGAGCGCCGCTCTCCCGTCCCCGCCGCGCGGGCGGGCGCTCCCAAGGGGCCCCGGGGCCCGAGCTGCTCCCGTTCCCCGCCGGCCCCGAACACATGCGGGTGGGCTGGGAGGGAAGCACCGCCCCGCCCCGCCCGCCGGGCCACCTGCAGCCGCCCCAGCTCCAGCTGCCCGGTGAGTTCACATATTCGGCGTATAAGATGCCCCCCCTAATTTTGCGAATATTTTTTGGGGTTAAAAGGGCGTCTTATATGCCGAAAAATACGGTAATTAGACTAACAGATTTTAGGGATCATGAGCTTTCGTGGGTTAAGACCCACTTCATCAGAATCTGATGAATCAGAATCTGATGAAGTGGGTCTTAACCCACGAAAGCTCATGATCCCTAAAATCTGTTAGTCTATAAGGTGCTACAAGACTTGTTGCTTTTGCAGATCCAGACTTAGACAGCTACACCTCTGATATTAACTAATTCTTGCTTTAAAATAAAAAATATCGATAACCAATTGTATTGACCTGACATTAGCAGATTACTGTCATGATTATGAAGCAAACTAAAGCACAAGTATTAAAGCATATCAAAACTTCTTAGAACAGTGTATATTAGTGTAATTATACCACTGTATGCCTTCCTGCAGTTTTCTATTTTTCAGGGAACTAGTGATTATGACTCTCTTGAATGAAATTTTTACTTTTAACTTTTTACAATTATTTACTGAAATCTAGTTTTCTAAATATTTTGGAATATCAATGTGTCACTTTGTATCTGAGCAATAGAGACCAAGGGGACTTATTTTTTGTTTGTGATTTAAAAAAAAAATAGGAGAAAAAAATACAGTGTGTGATGGGGTGAAATCCACCACAGACTGGAAAGGGAATAATTAATTATGGAACAGATACAATAAATGTATCTAGTTAGCTGCTTCTCAGCCATAGGGGGCAGGTAGGGAGGCATCAAGTGATAATTTAAGGGACACTCAGGCCCCTTAATGAGGAGAAGAGTTTAAACTGAAGGAGGAAGCTAGAGGGAGCAGATAGGAAGGCAAGGACCTGTGAAGGGCCAGAGTCTATTGGGAGCTGGAGGTAAGACTTTGGTGGGATCAAGAGTGTTTGATACCAGAGCTGAGGAGAGGCAGTGGAACCCCAGGGAAAGGGGATGAGCACCAGACCTAGAAGAGAGGTTGATTTTGCGGGACTTTAGATTACACTGTGAAATCTGTTCCCCCAGAAAGGATCAACTAGCTACTTCTCAGCTGGAGGGCTATGTGGTATGCAAGGACAGATGGCTTGCAGGGAACACCAGAGATAAACATCCCAGGGGCATCAGACCCTGAAATATGGGTGCTAGTAAGTATACTACATAACCATTGTCTCTGAAACAAAAGATATAAATTACACTCTAATAATGAATTCCAGTAGTGAGAGAGCCAATGAACTCTCTGCAGAGACCCCATTATGTCGAGTAAATATCAGAATAATCTTAAATAGGTTTACCTTTGCAAAAGGGGAAATGAAACTAGTTATGCAAACAAGACCAGCATCGGCAAACAGTTTGGCAACCTCGGCAACACGGCGGATGTTTTCTTCTCGGTCATCAGTTGAGAAACCTAGGTTTTTGTTCAGGCCATGACGAATGTTATCCCCATCCAGAGAGTAGCAAGGCATGCCACGAGACAGCAGATATTCTTCCAGAGCAAAGCCTATTGTTGTTTTACCAGCACCAGAAAGACCTGTTAGAGAAGACAAGTAAGGCATACTGAGGTTCATCCAGAGTATTAAAAAAACAGAAAACTATACAGTAATCTAATTAATTACTGGCTACAAGTAATTAAACATCAGCTCTTAGATGAAAATATAGACTAGAGCAAACAGATTGGATATCTGAGGTAGATTAGAGGCATGATACAGATGACAATAGCCATAGCAGAGCTGTTGCATACCTAGGCCCTTATAATGTCTTCTACTGAAGCTGAAGAATGGGATATTTTGCAAGCAGTCTAATTCCATGTGGAAATCCTCATAGAGACTCTCTCATATCTTTCTCTTAGGGGAGAACACAGGGTTTGGCCCCCTCTTTTCCCCTGTGAAATAGATGCACTCAAACCTGGCAAATCCCAGGCAATATGTAGAAGGTCAAGCCATCAGGTGGAGATCCCTGTGCCCTTGCTGAGCTGTGATAGTTGGTGGGATACAAAGTCGGGGAGCCTGATTTCTTCTAAAAAATCAAAGGGCTGAGATCATACCCCCATTACTGGCCATACCTTGTGCCCAAAGTCCCCTGCACAGACCTTAGACTGCATAAAGAGCAGTCCATGAGCTCTGTGTTGGAGGAATGATAGTTCTGTGGAGGCAGCCAAACCCTTTTTCTTTGCAGGAGGGTTCAGATCCATGCACTGGAGACTGCTCCAGGGAATGGAGTCAGGACAGGCAGACTAGCTAGGAACAGGAGCACTTCAATTTATATAAGGCAACAGTCAGTCACTAACTGATAATCTAGGAAAGTTATCTAGAAATACTCAAATGTACTTCCATTATTGCCTAATCCTTTAAAAAGTAACATAATAGAAAGTTATAGTGAGATCCCTGAATATTTCAAAGAAGAAATATCACCAAATGAAATTAAAATGCTTCACATATAGTCCATATAAATTATATATGAAAGGGAATAAACATCACTGGATGACTTTCAGCTTCAGGAATAACCTTAAACTGACTTAGTTTTTCAACTAAATGATTGATATTCAGTAACTTTTTTAAATAGACTTGTCAGTATGCAAGCTGATATGAACACAAGATAAACTGGCTCCCCAAACATTATGGATTGTGTGTTTTCCCATATTCCAGCTGCCAAACAAAATATACCGAGAGTTACCAAGCAAACAAACATGCTAAACGGTCAAAAGTAGTAAAAGAATTGATTAAACATAACTGGAACAGTGCACAGAGTATAGCTGTAACTTACTGCAACCTGGGAGGGAAGTTTCCCCGAGGAGAGAAAAAAATGGAAAGGGGAGGGTGGATGGGAAGCAATCCCTTCCCCAAAGTTTCATGAAATGAATATAATGTGACTCACGTTCTAAGCATTATTTATGCTCTATATGTACAAAGCCAACCCTGTTATATCATAGAGCAGGATATTTTAAATCCCAGGAAACTGTTTTTATTTCATCTGTGTATCCAGGTCAGAGGAGTTTCCTAGGTCCCATTAGTATCAGTTTATGCAGGTCAAGTTGAAATAGTCCTCTTTATACCTTGCACTAAGCTCTGCTTGGATTATTGACATACATAAATGAATTTCAAGTTATACTCATCCAGCACCAGTGAGCAACATAGTTCATACATCCATTTGCAGTCTCAATAAGGCGTAAAGTACCTGTTAGCCACACTGTGCAGCCTCGAAATCCACCTCTTGTACCCACAACTTGGCCTCTTTTACTCCTGCTGACATGATGAGCTTGATATACAACATTAGTGGCTCTTTGGATATTCTAAACAAAAAACAAAAGAAAAGTTCATTATTTCATAATGCAGAATCGGAAAATCCAAGGGGAACTAGAAGAGGAGATCATTCAAATTCAGAATATTCAAAATAAAAAGGAGGTTATTTATAGTAAAGCACAAAAGAAGTATGTTTGCAATGCTACCTGTTTCTGAATAAACAATGGATAGCTTTACATGGAACTCAGGCAACTGTTCAAAAAGGGGGACAAATAACCAAATAAGATGGCTGTCTGGTTTCAGAAGGACTTAATTCAATACAATTGTTTTTTTAAGATCTGTAATTCAGTTCTTCAAGTTGCTTTTTATCTTTGATCCCTTCATTTCGAGGCTGTAATACTAGTGCATTTTTACATGTTGCCTCTGAGTACACCAGGAATTTCCTGTTAAAGCTGATATGAATTTTAATCGGCATATGGATTGTTGTAGATAGGCTGACTTGCCCTCAGACACATGCACTGCATAAAAAAGGAAATGTGTATGCAAACTACACACTCACCATGTTTTCTGTCTTATTTCTCTTAAATTCTGTGCATGTGTAAAGCACAATTGTAATTGTTTACGCAATGTAAACCAGCGGGTCTCAAACTGTGGGTCGCGACCCTGTTTTAATGGGGTCGCCAAGGATTGGCATTAGCTTTGCTGGGGCCTAGGGCTGAAGCCAGAGCCCCACTTCCCTGGGCCAAAGCCTAAAGGCTTCAGCCCGGGGGGGGGGGGGGAGGGGGGCTCAGGTTACAGCCCCCCCACGTGGGGCTGAAGTCCTTAGGATTTGGATTTGGACCCCCCTGCCAAGATCGGAGGGTCTCTGGCTTTGGCCCTGTTTCCCCTGCCCATGGCAGCAGGGTTCAGGTGGGCTCAGGCTTTGGTCCCCTCTCCTGGGGTTGTGTAGCAATTTTTTTTGTCAATGAAGTTTGAGAACCCCTGATGTGAACCATTTAAAGCTGTCAACTTACTTGATATGAGTGTTAACAATTTAAGCTGCCAGTTTAAACAGTCAATTTATTGGATATAAGTGTTAAACGGTTTATGTTATGTAAACAATTAAAATAATACTTCATTATATTAAGGTCAAAGGATAGACTCCTCCTTGTTCTGGCCCTAGAGCTCTAGGGGAGCCATTCTTTGGCCAGTGTCTGCATAATTCTAAAACCACTGGCCATGTTTTTACCCCCTTTTCCCACTCTCAAGAGTCAGGGTTCTCCTGCTCAGCCTCTCCGTAGCCTGCACACACTTCACCATGGAATATCAGTGGTTGGGTTGCATTTGGGATCTTCTATGCTCAGCAGGTAGGATGGGGTGGATTTTACTTTGAACAGCAATGTTCATTTTTGCATAAATCACATTTATACTTAAATTGTGGTTTGGAAATATTCATACATTCAAGTTGTGGTTAAATTACAACAGCATTTCACTTCACAACACCCATTTTCTCTGACTCTCTCTCTCAAACACACTCGCACAATAAACTGCCTTTTGCTGGCAGTGATTATAGGCTGGTACTACTGTCCATTATTAAAGTTGCTTGACATTTCCTCTTATAAGAACCTGTTTTCAGATACTTATAACTTTGCCAAACTGTAATCATTAAGGCTCACATTTTCCATGCATAGGAACCAGCAGAGTACGGGGGAAGAAGGTGTAGTGGAAGTATAGCAAGTGGAAATGAGGAATATGGGGGGTGGCACGGGTATGTGTGTTTGTGACATTGGCGCTCAGGAAAGGAGCCAGGAGGAAGGGACGGGGACACTGGAACTAGAACTAGAAAGTAACAGGACTGGGCACAAAGAGGCGGTGGGAGGGGGTGGGAAGAGTGGTAATTAAATGGGAACTGGGACTAAGGGAGAGAGACAGAGATTTGGATGGGGAATCCAGAGTGGGGAGACTAGGACTTGTTAGGCAGGCACACTGGGACTACAACAGCGTTTCTCAAATAGTGGGGCGCGCCCCCCAGGGGGGGCGCGAGGCTCCGTAAAGGGGGGCTCGCGCCATGCGCCGCTTGGAGCGGAACATGCTGCCCACGCGGGGCAGCGCGCGCTCGGGGCAGGCGCGGGCCAGCGAGCCGAGCGCGGCGCGGCGCAGCCTCGCCCCATAGCCCTGCGGCTTGCTGGGCTGCCGCGGCTCCGCCGCCATGGCAGCATCGCCCCGCCAGCCCGCCCGCGGGCCCCGCGCAGCGCACAGCCCGGTGCAGAGCCGCGCTCAGTCACCGGCCGGCCGGGCGCGCATCCCCCGGGTGAGGCGCCCCCGCCTCCCGCCTGCCATCCTGGCCGGGCGCGCCGGGCTGCTGCGCCCTAGATATAGGCTGGCGCCCGGCAGGGGCGGCGCCGGCGAGGGGCGGAGAGGAGCGGGGGGGGCGCGAAATGTTTTCTTCCCCCTAGGGGGGGCACGACGGAAAAAAATTGAGAAGCACTGGACTACAATGAGAAGCCCGAGGAGAAAAAATGGGATCTGACCATGTACTTATAGTCTGGATCACAATGCCTAGGTACAAGTGGGGGAGAAGGGAAATTAAAGTTGCACTGGCATCCTTCATTCTGGCATTTTCTAAAATTTGACTGCTTAATTTTGCAACCTTAATAACAGACTTGTGACATAGTTTTAGTGTGTGTAATATACATCTCTCCCACTGAAAGGGGCTCTGGATTCCAGCACATCCATGGGTGAAAGTAAGGTGGTACGGTGTACTGGTAAATAGTGACCGCTGGTACAGGCCCCTACCGCCTCACTTTAAAGCACAGCTGCGTCAGCACTTTAACATCACTGCCATTTTTTCCCCTCAGGGCTGCCGCCGGCGGAGCGCAAAAGGGGCACCGATGTTAAAGCACTGCCATGGCAGCATTTTCAGCAGGGTCCTTAAGCGCTGCCATAGCAAAGACCCTGCTGAAAGTGCAGCCACAGCAGTGCTTTAACCTCCTTTCCCATTTTGTCCCCCCTTTCCTCCCCGGCTGCCAAGGGAGAGGAAGAGCAGCTGTCCTGGGGCTGGCAATTTAGAAGGGCCCAGGGCTCCGGCCATTGCTGTAGTAGCAGCAGCAGGAGCTCCTGGCCCTTTAAATAGCTGCTGGAGGCCCGGGCGGCTCAGGCCAGACAGCCTAGAAGGACTGCCTGGGGGGAGCTGATACCCAGCCCCGCCCCTTCTGCCCAAGGCTCCACCTCTTTGGGGGGGCCCGCAGCCAGCTCCGAACCAGTAAGTTTTTAGTTTTACTTTCACCCCCGAGAGATTCTCTCCTCATTTAACAGTGCAGTACTTCCTGTCCATCCACTATCTTTCAACCAAAAGCCAGAGGCTATGTTGCAGCCATTACAGAAAGTAGACCTTTGTTTATCCTCCATATGAACTTGCTTTGATGATGTTCTATTAATTGGCTCATGGTAAACTAATAGATTTGAGACAATTGTCTGGATATCACAGAGCTTTTCCTTCTCACAACAGTTGATCCAGCTAGAGAAATGGCTTCAAGAGTCTGGTGGGAAAAAAAGTACAAATATTTTCTGCCCAAACAAATTCGTCACCAGAGCTGGGTTTATGAGATATACACATATGGTATATGAACTATCATGGGTTCTTAAACTTTGCCAGGACATTCCGCCCCATGCTATAAAAATATTTACTCTTCTCCTGAGGTTAGGGAAGGGAAGTAATAACATTTCACTTGCCCCAGAAAAGTTGTAAGAAAAGACGAAAAAACAAGGAATGGGAGAGAGAATAAAATGGGAAGAGTATTTTCAACATATTGGCAAGGCAGTCTGTATATTGTTCCTGCTTGTTGGGTCATTAACATTCTTAGGACTCACAAACAAAAGCAACTATTAAAAAAAATCAATATTTACTAAACTACGGAGGTTTTGGCTTCTGTAGAATTTTAAGTGCAAAATTATTCATGCTACCCTGTTCTTGCTATCACCTTCCACTGGAGAGGTCAGCCTTTCCAGAGAGATCACCCTCACAGAGAAACACTTATGTACTATATTCCAAGTTTCATGCTAATTTAAAAAGTATTGATTGATCTAATTTTTCAAAAACTGGACTCCATTTCTGTGTCTAAAAACTGTGGCTGCAAGTTTGCACTCCCAGTTACTTATGGGAACCTAGATCTCCAGGTATCTGATTTTCATGTACTTAAATATCCAAGCGACAATAATGGAGTGTATATGCAATTGTGACTCAAAAAATGCCTTAAGTTTATTTGCAGCCTCACATAGGGTGACCCAAGATAAGCAGAGTTGAAAATCAGGCCCAATTATCAAACAAATTCTCCAGATTTACAAGAAGTAATAAATTCCCATTCTTGTGTCCATATCACCATCTCACATCCTGATGGGAAATCCCAAAGCTAAAAAATTTTGAGGGCTTCTGTTTCAACCACAGCAGGTGATACACTCTATGCATTCTGGGAATCCACAACCTCAACTCCCACTTCCTATTTTAATTGCTGCTGTTGCTGGAAGAGTGGTTCCCAGGGATGGACTCCTCAATCAGTTTATTGGTTAGGATGGGTTCTTTTTCTTTGTTGCTACTACCCAGGCTCAGTACATTTGCAGCAACTTTGTCCCCATGGTAAGGACAAACGAGCAAGCACCACCGTTTGACAATAACCAACCTCTGGCCAATTAAATGCACTGGTTGCCCTTTGTAGCAGGCAGCTGACTCAGCAACCTGCTGAGCCAGCCCCTGCTCCCTCCTTACCCCTGCAGAAGCTACAAGCCTCTGCAAGCAGCCTGCTGAGTCAGGCTAATTGGCCAGCTGGCTGTAGCTCTGCACTGCAGAGGGCTTGATGGGCTCCACCTGGCAGCCTCCTCAGGTATATAAGCCCTGCTAGGGAGGAAGCCAGGGTGGGTTGTGGAGCTGGGAGATAGAGGTAGGAAGGAAGGAGGTAGGAAGAAAGAGTGAAGGAAAGAGAAGGTGCAGGGTGGTCAACTAGCAGAGGCAGCAAGCCTGAAGGGGCTAGTTAACCCTGAGGCCAGCCAGAGACAAAAGGCTGAGCCTCAACCTGCACTGGTCAGGAAGCTGTATATAGGTGGTGGGGTTTGTGCCCTGTGTAAATAGAAATAAAAGACACTGGTGAAGCCACAGAGCAGTCTCCGGCTGATATTTTGAAGAGGGCGGTCAGGGGCCCGCTTACACGTGGGGGCTTGTCCGGGACCTGACAACACCAGCGACGTGGTTGGTGGCCCGGCGATGGAGGGGACTCTGCAGTGGCTCGTGGACCAGAATAAGCAGGCACAGCAGGCCATGGAGGCCATGCAACAAACCCACCTGGCGATGCAGCAGGCCCAGGCTGAGCAGCAGAAACAAACCCAGCAGGCCCTGCAGGCCATGCAGCAGGCCCAGGCTGAACAGCAACGGACCTTGCAGGAGTTCATCAAAGAGCAGGCAAGTACCCAGGCAACCCTCCTGCAGGGGCTGATGAGTCGAGGGGCAGGAGAAGGCATCAGACCGCCGGGCTGGGGACTCTGTAAAATGAGCCCGGCGGATGACCCCGACGCCTTTCTGGGTACTTTTGAGAGGGTGGCCACAGCAACCGGGTGGGACCGGACCACCTGGGCCCTCCGCCTGGCTCCCTATCTTGGGGGCGAGGCCCAGGCAGCCTATATGGCCCTGGGGTCTGTAGAGGCCCAGGACTATGATGCTGTGAGGGCAGCTATTCTGGACCGGGTAGGCCTATCGGCAGAAAAATACCGCCAGAAGCTGCGGGCGGCGCGCTGGACACCGGTGGTGCGGCCCCGGGCGTTCAGCCAACGATTGAGGGACTGGGCAACCAGTTGGCTGAGGCCCGAGGCCCGGTCCAGGGAGGAGATAATGGACTCCATACTCCTAGAACAGTTTCTACAAAGCCTCCCAGAGACCGTTCGGACTTGGGTCCGGCGGCACCAGCCAGAAACTGTGGAGGCTGCGGTGCGCCGGACCGAAGAATATGTGGAGGCTGAGGGGCCCCGGGGAGAGGACCGGCCCCGAAGAGACCGGGACTTGGGGCGCAGGCCCCTGGACTCTTTCCAAACCCAGGGGAAGGAGAAAAAGGGGGAAGCCCGGGGGGCTCCGGAGAGAACGGCCCGGCTTTCCTGCTGGCAATGCGGGAAAGTGGGCCACATGAAGCGGGACTGCCCGGTCATGGAGTGTGGCTGGGCGGATATGTGTGGGTGGACCGAGGTGTGGGGGCAGGGACGGCAAAAAGGGGTGCCCACCCTGTCAGTAAGGGTGGGGGGAAAAACCCACCAGGGTTTCCTGGACACAGCCTCCCCCTGCACCTTAGTGAAACGGGCATTGGTCCGCCCCGAATGGTTGATCCCAGGGGCTACGATGGGCCTGGGGTGCGTTCATGGGGACAGGAAGCCCTGCAGGGTGGCCCAAGTGCCCCTGACGGTCAAGGGCCACTTCCGCTGGAAGAGGGTGGGGGTACCCGACCGGTTACCTTGCCCGGTGCTAGTTGGAAGGGACTGGGGCCCGGTGGGAGGGCCGAGGCCCCGGGGTACCCCAAGGCCAGGGGTGAGTGCTCGGGAGAGGGGCTCCCCCGAGCAGAGGGACGGGCTTCGGCCCGAGATGAAAAAAAAAGAAAGTACTCCTAGACAACAAAGAGAAGAGTGGGTGGACCCCCGGGGGGCCTATGTGGGGGAAGTCCGGGGTGAGGACCCCGTGACTGAAGGGACAGACCCCCCTGAGGACTCCGTGGGGACAGGACCCACGGAAGAGGTCCCAAACCCAAGAAAGGGTGTAGGGGAAACTGAGGCGTGGTGTGCTCCGCCTCCGGAGCAACCCCCGCCCAATCCTGGCCCTACGTGCCAGGGTGCCGGGGAAACTAAGGCAGGGAAAGTGACCCCTAAGGGGCAGGCCGTGGGGAGCCCTGGCCTTAAGGCACAGTCTGGGCAGGAGTTGGGGGCGCTGCCACAGTGTGACTGGTGTGATGACCTGAGGGCAGAGGAGAAGTTGTTTGGCCAGCCAATGCCACCGCAGTGCTCTGCCTGTGGGAGGGGAATGACCGGACCCTCTGTGGTGGAGGTTAAGGACCCAGTACCTGCCAAACCCCTCGTGATATGGCGACCCAAGGGGCGGGGGAAAAGGCCCCTAACCAGCCTGATGGGGCTGGGGCTTAAGGGGGGAGGTGTGTAGCAGGCAGCTGACTCAGCAACCTGCTGAGCCAGCCCCTGCTCCCTCCTTACCCCTGCAGAAGCTACAAGCCTCTGCAAGCAGCCTGCTGAGTCAGGCTAATTGGCCAGCTGGCTGTAGCTCTGCACTGCAGAGGGCTTGATGGGCTCCACCTGGCAGCCTCCTCAGGTATATAAGCCCTGCTAGGGAGGAAGCCAGGGTGGGTTGTGGAGCTGGGAGATAGAGGTAGGAAGGAAGGAGGTAGGAAGAAAGAGTGAAGGAAAGAGAAGGTGCAGGGTGGTCAACTAGCAGAGGCAGCAAGCCTGAAGGGGCTAGTTAACCCTGAGGCCAGCCAGAGACAAAAGGCTGAGCCTCAACCTGCACTGGTCAGGAAGCTGTATATAGGTGGTGGGGTTTGTGCACTGTGTAAATAGAAATAAAAGACACTGGTGAAGCCACAGAGCAGTCTCCGGCTGATATTTTGAAGAGGGCGGTCAGGGGCCCGCCTACACCCTTACATTGACACACATTAGTTGCTCCAAAATAAGGCCCTCAAATAGCATCATCTCCTGGAACACAGGTATCAGTTCAGCATAGCATCTTACGTTTTCTTTTTTCTAAACCACATTCTTAGCCCTCTCGGTTGAGGAGAAAAGCTTGAAAATGTGACCTGAGTGTAATTAAGGCTCAACATCCAGAAGGCAAATACAAGAACTCAATGTGTTTTTTAAAATCCTGGTTTTTAATCCAATTTCATGATTCTTTGGGGCCTTACCTGTGAATACATATATATAAAAACATTTGGCAGAACTGAGAATGCATCATACCAGTGCAACTTTGGACATCCCTTAGTTTCAGGCTGCCGCGTTTGAGAAAGTGCTAAATGGACATAGCAGTAAGGTATCCAAGAGAGAAGTCTGTCAGAATTATTAACGATTACCAAAGATATAAAGCGGTATTTATGATGCACTACGATTTAGCATCATTTAAAAATACAGAATCAAATCGCTAATGACTATATCTGCAGAGCATAGAGACCCTCAGTCAGTCTCCAAAGTAACCCCCTTTCCGGGGTTTGGCTTTACTGGTAACGCTAAAAAAAATCCAGAACACAAACCTCTGCTGATGCTTCCTCCTCAAGTCAGGCTGTTAGCATGGTTTCCTTTCAGAACCTCCTCCATTCTAAAACCCTAGTTTCCTCTTACTCAAAAAGAAATATTCCTATAACCTACACATCCTCCCTGCAGCTAACCGTACTTAGCAACGGAGTCTAGGGTGATTCAGCGGGAAAACCCTGCACTCCTCTACAGTGTCTTATAGGCTATATTTACACTTGGAGCTAGGTAGGATTCCCGGCTTGCCTAGACAGACTTGTGCTAGCACGCTAAAAAAAAGTAGTGTAGCCATGTCAGCCCAGGCAGCAGCACAGGTTAGGCACCCTAAGTACAATCCTCCAAAAACCTCTGTGGCAGCTAGCCCCTGGTGCCACTGCTCATGCTGCCGCTAGTGCACTATTGTTAGTATTCTCATTTAAGAGCTACCACAAGTATGTGCGGGAGCAGGGAATCACATACAGATGTAGTCCTAGTCTGCCAACTCATTACACACACCTAGACTTAAAACACTCTTACACCAAAACAAGAGTAAAGGACACGTGACAGATTGTTTGCCTGGGAAAGTTAAGGGAGGGAAAAATATGTTGAATATCTTTGCAAAATAGAATATGTTCTTCAGAATTTTGCACCACTCTCTTTAGTAGCAGCTTGTCTGTGACTGACAATTTTATAAAATAGTTTTTCAACATGTTAGTCTGCTGGAACTATCCTGCTCAAGATAAACCTTGTTGGTGACTATACTTCAGAGAGGCTCAAGAACTAAAGTAGATTCCTGGACATTTTACAGAAGTAACAGCAATTTTTCCTTTTTTGTTGTTTATTGGTGAGCTATTAATCGCTACTGCATACCCATCAAACAGCATTTTTTTCTCTTCACAAGATTTTCTAAGAACTGTGTGCTGAAAGCACCAGGAAATGTACTTGGAAAATCCTGCCGCTCATTTACAGCTCTATAACCTGCAGGAAATTCCAGCCTGAAACCAAAATCCTGTTTTACTTTGTCTTGCATATTTTTTGTTCATGTTTAGCTGACTCATTCTTAAAGAGAAAAAAAAACATTTAGAAAATGTATTATGTGCTGAGAGAATTCAAAACCTCCGTTTCCCCCTCCTCTCCCCTGATTTCCCTCATGGTAATCCCTCCCTCTGGAGTTTCAACACGCACAGGTTAAAATTCTTGCTGTCAAACATACAGAAGATAAATACAGCACAAGTACAGTAAAGCAATACAAAACTTTTCCTAGTTGGGTAGAGTGAGAGGAAATGACAAGACAGACTGTTCACCAGGAAATACAGATTTAATTCAGAATGATTCATCATCTTAAAACTGGCTTGGGAAGTCAGATCTGAAACATTAACAACCAGAGTGAAACCAAGAATGACATTGCCAGAAGTCAAACATTGACATCTTGAGAACAAATCTTTGAAAAGATTCTACACCCAAATTTTTAGCCACAAAACGTGGATACCATGACAAAAATAATTTTTCTTGACACTTATGTTGTGGTTAGTGGTGTGGCTTGGGGAAGGTGGAGGGGGGAGAGATTGTGTAATGAGAGTCTAAGCTTTTTAAAAAACACTTTCATTTCTAGCTCTTAAAATGGCCACGTAAACCTTTTAAATGTGACTTGGAGGTAACCTATGCAGTGCAGGCTGAGTCTGAGATAGAGAGCCCAAATCAATAATTGTAGGAGAGGCATGAATTTCCAACCATCACCTCTGAACTCTAACTACAGCAGAAGGACAATTTTATGTCAGTGTTGTTAAACATTTATTTCACAGTCTACATAGTGGAGGCAGGGGTGGTGACCTGAGCCTCTTACTTCAAATCCTAGGAGGCCTGAGTGCAAGGAGCCAATCTTGGGACCTGAAGACACAGCCTATTTGGGACTTGCCTATATTAAACAATTTTACCATGTTTGCATTATGTTGCAAACAACTCAGTTAGCTAACACAATGCTGCCTATGACTGAGTAGTCATTGTAGATCAGGACAAACTGTGTTCAACACTGGGTCAGTTATCTCTAATTCATCCTGTTACATTAACATCCAAATGCGTCAAAACTTATCTTGTGTAAACATGGACTAACTTGGATACATCTGAGGAAGCAATAAAAAAGTTGGCAAGTGGCACCTCCATCTTCACATGTCTCTGAATAGTACCCTTGCAGGCAGGACATGGAATGGAAACAACAATGTTCACACTGACAGATTAGATCCTCTTGGCCATGGATGGCTCTTCCCATGCAACCAGATCTGTCCAGGATGCTATTGATAATCCTATCTCAAAGATGCAACAGGGATTAATGGAAAAGAACAGATGGTTCCAATCCTTTTAAGAGAGACAAGCTGGGTGAGAACATGCCTTTTACTGAAAGTGTTGTGCAGGTTTCCTTGAGGATGAGGATAGGTCAAATATAGAGAGATCATTTTGTGAAAAACGTTCACCTACAGTGATGTGATATTTTTGTCTTTTATCATTTTCCTGTGTAAATTCATGCAAGAGTGTAGTGATTGTCTGGTTTCATTCACATAGTTGTCATTGGGGTAGTTAGTGCAGTGGATGAGGTAGATCACATGTTGTGATAGACATGTGTACGACCCAAGGATTGTGAAAGGTGTTTTGTAGAGGGTGTTCAGGTGTTCATCATTGTAGCAGTGCAGATACGTCTGCTGGTTTTGGATCTATTATTCTGGCAGGATCTAGTGCTGCTTTGAGTTGGTGTGTCCTGGTCTGTGGGGAGCGCTTGCTTCTGATGATGAGTTTGGAGAGGTTGGGGGGGGGGGGTGGAAGGCCAGAAGAGGGGGTTGAGGAAAGATTTCTTTTAGGATGGGGTCCCCATCAAGTATGGGCTGTAGCTATTTGATGATACCCTGTATAGGTTCCAGTGTGGGATGGTGACAAGTAAGGGTGTGTGGTCAGAAAAGATTTTATTTCTGTTTTGAAGCAGGGTCCCTCATGGGGTAGCCTGTTACATGATGTAATCTACTTCTCTGGTGGAGTGTCCCTGTTTGGCAAAGGCAGTTTTGAGTGTGTTACAGCGTATATCCTGGACTTTCTCCTCAGAGCATATTCTGTGGTACCTGAGTGCCTAGTTATAGATTACAGATTTCTTGATATATTTGAGGTGGTTACTATGAAGGTACGTGTGATGATCTGTGGATTTCTTGAATATAGTTCCATGCAGAGTTCCACTGCTGAACCTGATCATGGTGTTCAAGAAGTTGATGCTGGGTGTGAGTGTTCCAGATGGAGTTTAATGAATGGTTGGTGGTTGTTGAAGTTGTGGTGGAAATTTATGAGAGAGTATAAGTTGTTTGTCCAGAGGATGAAAATATCATTGATATATCTCAGGTGTATTGTTGGTTTCATGGTGCGTTTGTTAGGCTGCAGAGTGCCAAGAGGCAAATTCTCTTTTGCCACCAAACTGCTTACTGGGGGAGATCCATAAGGCTCCGTTTTCTCCCCCCATTCTATTTAACATTTACATGAAGCCACTGGCAGCAACCATATGATGTCAAAGTTTCAAATGTCTGTGGGCTTAGATTTTAAAAGGTAACTTGTTAGTTTGCCAGTTGAGAATTGGCTGGTTTCAGATTGATTATTTTGAGGTGTTTTTGTCTTAGCTCATGTCCCCAAAACAAACTGCCATCTCTTCTTAACAAAATGGTTAAAAGAGGTAAGATTAATGGGTCGCCCTCCCCAATATCTACATACTGCTAAAGATAATTTCTATTTGGCATATGAAGAGGAAAATAGAATAATTTTCTACTCCTCACTGACAAATGATTAATACACCTACAATATCTGAGGACCTTTGAAGAAGTCATTTGATATTTATTGAGAGTTGACTCAATGCATGAACAACTAAGAAAATGCACTGGCTGCTTTGCAAGGCAACCTGGACCTATCTCATAGAGCTGGAAGGACTTGAAAGGTCATTGAGTCCAGTCCCCTGCCTTCACTAGCAGGACAAAGTACTGTCCCCTGTCAGATTTTTTGCCCCAGATTGATCCCTAGATGTCCCCCTCAAGGACTGAACTTACAACCCTGGGTTTAGCAGGCCAATGCTCAAACCACTGAGTTATCCCTCCCCCCCAAGCTGGGAGCGTATCACTGGTCTAAAGCATTAGATGCACAATTCATCTTTAATACACTAATCTGCATAGGGCACACTTCTACCATCCTTAATCACCTTGAATAGTACCTTGCTTCATGAAAAGTCCCATCACAAAGAAAGATACTACTTAATGTAAGTCAGAGTGCCAGAAATAACCAGGCTCATAGGCCTGGTCTACACTGGAGGGAGGGGGAATCAATCTAAGTCAGGCAACTTCAGCTATGTGAATAATGTAGCTGAAGTTGACGTATTTAGATCTACTGTGGTGTCTTCACTGCAGTGAGTCAACTGCTGACGCTCCCCCGTCGACTCTGCCTGTGCCTCTTGCTCCGGAGGTGTACAGGAGTTGAGGGGAGAGCAGTTGGGGGTCGATTTATCGCGTCTAGACTAGACATGATAAATCGACCCCCACTGGATTGATCGCTGCTCACTGATCCAGCAGGTAGTATCCCATAGTGAGCCCATCTCTCTCTGTCCACCAATCCCATTGCAAAATCCTAGATCCAAATTAGGTTTAGTTACCTAAAAAGGACAACTGTTTCTGTGGAAAAAATACTTTTCATTTTCAGGGGAAAATATTTGTAATTAAAAAAACTTTTTTTCCCATTAGTTTAGAGAGATAAGTTGTTGTTTTTTTTAAAAAAGTATCAACAGTTATATAATTTCCCTCATTCCTGTCCCCACCCCTCTGCGTATCTCAGCGTATTATATCTGGCTCATGTGCAGGGCCTGGAAAGGAGCCAGACAATAGTGGCAGTCTAAGAAAATCTATTTCAAACAGTCTCTACCTCAAGAAAATATGTTACACAGCTGTCCCAGAACTAGGCCAGCAGAGAAATATTCTTTGCAGCATAATATTAACAGCACATTAGTTGAGCATCTATCTCAGGGAAGAAAAGAATTAACCTTGTAAGAATACATTTAACACACAATTGGTAACTGGTAAAGCACATAATTGTGAGCAAACAAAGGCAAATTTTCCAGTGCAAACATTGACTGCGTGGCCTTTTTATTGGACAAACAAAACTACATTTTAAGGTCCCTATCCTACAAAGATCTATATTCATGCTTTTTGCACAGTATGTAGCTCCACTGACTTCAATGGGACTTCTGACAATGCACACAGTCAAGTATGTGTGAGAACTATTGAGAATACATAAAGACATGCATATGTATTAGTCTTTGCAGGATCTGGGCCTAATTTTGCAATGTTATTCAAGAACAAACTGATAAAGCACAATGAATGGGATATTGCAGATAGATCCTGATCCAACTCCCATTGGAAACAAAAAGACAATATTTCCACTGACTTCAATGGGAGCTGGACGAAGCCCATAATGATTCATTTCATTTAATTTGTGGACATTTGAAATTGGCATGGTCTTAACAGAAATACAGAATACCTATAGAATCAGACACTCAGTGGATTTCCCCCATTGGAGAAAGAAGTATTTTTATTCTAATGTTCAGACATAAAAGCATCTTTCCTTTAAGGATTATTTAATAAGATGATGACTTTTTTTTTTTTTACATTTACCTCCCTTCCACATTTCAGCTTAAACTTAAAAGCTTTTTTTTTTTTAAAAAAAAAAAAACAGTTTGAGCAAATCAGTATTAATTGACAAATAATAAGAAAAACCAGTCCATTTAATTAGATAAGGCCCCGAGTTCAGCAAAAGTATTGGGTACAGT
This sequence comes from Sternotherus odoratus, assembly GCA_032164245.1. NCBI lineage: Eukaryota > Metazoa > Chordata > Testudines > Kinosternidae > Sternotherus > Sternotherus odoratus. The sequence continues at coordinate 77,940,611 of JAVMKO010000005.1, read as the reverse complement.
TCCAATTGTGATGATTTAACCCCAAATCCTGTAAAGATTTAAAATACACATATTTTTGCTTTCTGTGTGTATAAATGCATCTTACTTCTGTCCATTCTATGCATCCAACGAAGTGGGTATTAGCCCACGAAAGCTTATGCTTCAATATTTTAGTTAGTCTTTAAGGTGCCACAGGACTTTTTGTCGCTTCTGCTATTCCAGACTAACACGGCTACCTCTCTGATTCTTGAAATAAACTGGTTAGTCTCTAAAGTGCTACAAAGTCTTCCTCATCTTATTTAAAATACATACTTACTTTTAAGTATGAAAATTGCCCCACTAAAGCCAGTGAGACTGTTCTCATGCTTAAATTTAAGCATGTACTTAAAGCTTTGCAGAACTGGGGCCTAACTTTGCAAATACAGTAACATTTGTTGTATTTTTTCTCCAAGGTTTCTATTAGAAATACTCTTTTCAAAATAACACAGAATTTCACATTTTATCCTACAACTTATTTTTTAACATTGGAACGTTTTAAACATTTTAATACATGAAAGATCTTTTTAAAATAGATTTTGGCCTCAGTCCTGCTCCCATTGAAGTCAGCTAGTATATGTGCACCTCTCATTCCCTCCACTCCTAAACAAGGAGGGGATAACTTGGACATTTTACTTGTCAATCCCTTCTGGGCCAAAAGGCTGCCTTACAGTTAGCTTAGTCACACAGTGATATGCCACAGCACACCCTGCATAAGGACTAATTGATTCTAGGGGCTCAGTTAGCATTATTCATCAACAGCAAGGGAAACTGCTAAACGGGAATCCCATTTTTTTATTCAGTGCTCTGAACTGAGTGGAACCACACTTGTTCTTTGGCACAAATTAACTTTTTATACTTGTTAATTTTGGCACTACTACACCAATCTCTTTCCTCTACCAAGAACATAACACTAAGGCTTTTAAGGAGACCAACAAAGACATCCTGGTTACCTGAAATAAGAAGTCTTTCAGCTTAGAGACAGACAGTTTGAAATGCCAAAATTACTATACTAACACATGGGTTTTTCATATCAGTGTTCTCCAATATTTTAGTCTTCAAGAATTTCTGATCCTGTAGTACAGTGGTCTCCAACCTTTTTATCGGCGCGGACTGGTCAGCACGGGACAGTGATTGCTTGCGGCCCGGGGGGTCGTTTTAGGGGTTTTTTTCCTTCGGGGCGACGGACCTTTGTATGTCCGCCGAAAAGCCACCGAAGCTGATGGCGGCCAAAAACCTAACTCTGCGGATGGCGGACCGGTACAGAAGGCGGCGGGGTACTCTGTGCCCACCAAAAACCCGCCGGAAGTGAAGGCGGCCCGGAACAAAAGGCTGCCGAACGCGGACCGGAAGATAAGGCGGCGGCGGGCTCTTCTATGTCCGCCGAAAAGCCGCCAGAAGGGAAGGCGGCCACGGACCGGTACAAATTGCCGGGGGTTGGGGACCACTGCTGTAGTATGGAATGAATTTTGAATGCAACAAGAATTCTTATATCTTGTTCATGCATCCACCATTAATTTCTTTAAAATGAAAGAAAAAAGTACCTCCTCATGTTCCAGTCACCTTGCAAATCAAAAGCATATTGTGGTGTTTTCTGGAAATTGTTCCAGTAAAGGAGATTAAAATTAGCCTTGCTAAATCTCACCCTCTCAAGTCACACAACTTTTACTTATGAGACAGCAATAACATTACTTTTTTCATTAATGTGGTAAAATTGGAAGTAATTTTTGAGCGTTGGACTCTCATTTTCAGGATAATTTTAGAAGGCTAGATTAAATGGACAGATTTCATTTAATATATACACTCTGTTCTCGTCCCAAAAATATGACAGATGGCTGTGTGAAATAATATTATAGAAATATTTGTCCAGTGAATATTTTGCCAAACACAGAACCCTTGGATGTTTGACAAATTCCATTTTAAATTCTGATGGGGGTCACTTTTTTTCTTATTCATTGAAAGCAATGCTTTTAAATTCACTCTGCAAATAACCCTACTTTGATAGTTACCCTGTGTCCTTCATATAAATAATATGTTTTACCTCAGGAATTGAAACCTGCTGTGGTTTAAGGTCTGGAACTTGTTATATTCTGGATCAGTTTCAATACGTCCTTGCTTGAGGGACACGTGACAATGTTAAAGTTGGTGACCGCACAGTACAAGGGGACATGTTAGTCAAATTGCTTAATACACTAGTGAAAAGTGCTCAGATTGTATGGTGATGAGCTTGGTATAAGAACCTGTAGAAAATAGAACAAAATAGAGAAGGTTGGTCAAGCACTTCTATTTAACATTTCAGATAACACAGGAGTAAGGGGCCTTCCAATGAAAAGCAACACATTTAAAATGTAAAAGTGACACACCTAGCGTTGTCAATGAGCTGTTATAGTTTCTCTACAAGAAAAACATTTCCTTAAGAAAGCGGCAAACTGTGCATCAGTCTTTCACAATTTAAAAGGAAAAATAAATAAGATAGAAGTATAAATTTTAATTTAACTTGAGCTATTCATTAATTTTTGGTTTAACTTGAGCTATTCATTAATTTTTGGTTTTAAAAAAAATCTCAAGTGAGAACTTAAAAAAGAAGTGTCCTCTGCACTTGGAAGGTCTGTATTTCAGCTCCAGTAGGGGTAGTCTTGGGTCAGGGATCAGACAGAGAAAAAGATGATTCTAGTACCTTAAGGATTTTAAGACAATGAGGTTGATTTATGTGAATAGGCCTTTCCCTTAATATAAAGTTATAACCTTTGATTTATACAATCCCACTGTAAACAAACCACTGATATCTCTTATCATAGCTATGCACGCAATGCTTTGTTTAGAACAGACAGCATAGAATTTGGCCCATCAAATGTCACTTAAAGATAATTTAATTTACAATACATTGTGAGATTGAGATCAATGCCTTGCTGCTAAACAGGTTACACCTTGTTTAATTAGAAGATGTAGTTAACTCACTGTTTGTTATTCCCCTTTCTAAGCTTTAACTTCAGAGTTACCTTACAGGCCAAGTGGAGGAAAGGGGAAGCTGAATTTATATGCATAGTTAAACTGGAATTTCAAAATTGAACCTTTATATCCATCCAAAAATGACAGCTTCTAGTTTTTGGGGTTTCATATTATTTTCTATGCCTGATACCTATCTCCCATACTATAAGGTTACCCACCCAAATCTGGAGGAAATCTGAAGTCTTGAACTATTAAGAAATACACTAAAGGGTTTTGATTGCTATGTGTTGGTCTCCACTACGGGGGGGGGGGGGATATCGACTGCAGATATGCAACTTCAGCTACGTAAATCACGTAGCTGAAGTTTGCATATCTGCAGACGACTTACCGTCTGTCCTCATGGCGGCGGCGGGCGGCGGCGCACTGCCCCGTCGACTCCAGCTTGCACCTCCCGGCAAGTTACGCAGTCGACAGGGGAGCCGCGAGCGATCGATTTCTCGCGTCCTCATCAGATGCGAGAAATCGATTGCCAGAAGATCGATAGCTACCCGCCAATTCGGCGGGTAGTGAAGACATACCCTATGACATGATAGCAAGCTATATTGTTAGGACTGTTCATTTGTTCTTACCACAAAAACTGATGTTCCACTTCTGGTAGGATAGGCTCTATATTATCTCCACACATACCTGCTGTAGAACTCAGTGTAGTTATACCAGAACACTGACTCTTATTTATTTACAAAAAAAAAGTTTTTTGAAAGAGAACTCCATGAAGAACAATAAGACCAGAAATGTAAAACAAAGGTCAAGTATTAGGAAACTCAGAAAGCAGCAGGAGCAGGCACGCTGAATATGCTAAGTTTTAAACCACGTACTACTGTCATTTAACTTTTTTTTTTTAAATTGCTTTAACAATATTGTCAACACAAAAAACAAAGGGTTAAATTCAGCTTCAAGGTGACTCCATTAACCTTAGTGATTTTGCAGCAAAGCAAGCTGGGCCCTAGTTTAAAAACCTAACTGCAGTTGAGATACGAACTCCTCATAGTGCTAAATAGCAGGTCTAAATCTTTTTCAAAGGCTGAATTCAGACTTTCCTGGAAACAGATGCACCACCCTGTTAGTCAATACATAAAAGTAGCCTTGTCGCTGGTTCTGGATGACAGCCACTCATCCACTCTGTCTGGCATTCTGCTCTAATAAAGGATGGCTGGAGCGGGGATGGGGAGAGAAACAGAAAAAAGTTTAGAAAAGCAGAAAGGGGGATGAATGTCATTACAGGGGGGGCCAATAGCTATTTCTGTATTTAGGTTGCCTAACACTTTCCATTATAAAAAGATTCCTGCAACTTTTTCCCAATGTTTTCATTGTTTGCAGCAGATCTTTGAAATTTGTCAGGGAAAAAACTATGGGGCTAAAGATGTACCTATCGCTTGCCCCAAGAACAAGTGTTCAGATTTGTCCAGTTTGGGGTGAATTAAAAACTTTCAAAAATAACTATTTCCCTTCTCTTGTACGCATTCCTCAGATAAACGGTGACAGCCCGCCAGAATAACTGAACGGGAACATTCTAATAAGCCAAGCTCACACGGCCTTGGGAATCCTGGAAACCCACAGAGCCGCTGCTGCAGCAGCAGTTGAATGGGGAGAGCAAGACTTGGTTCTTCCTCCATACCCAGCACTTGTCACCCATCCAAGATCTGGCACATGGTCCCAGTGGCCCATTTCCCACCTCAGGAAGTGCAACATGGGGGCAGGATCCATGAAAAGACTCAGCACATGGAACAAAACCTTAAGAAATTAGATACAAAAAAAAGAGTTAGAAGAACGTTATTAGGCAAGTCAAGCACTCAGAAATTTTGGTTGCCTGGGCAAACTTAATTAAGCTCCCTGGAGCATATGCATCATGACAGTGTAACTACATAATCATGTTCTGGTTTTTTCCATAGAACTCCTGTCTCATTCAGTGATCAGAAGTTGCACAATAGGACAGAATTAAATTGCTCATGTGGTCTTAAATGTAGCATTTCCTAAATTCCAACTGCTCGACTTTACAACCTTAATGTTCTGGGGTGATTTTTTAATTATTAATTATTATTATTATTATTTTAAATGTAATTTCTGTTTAAAATGCTTAGGGTTTATACTTGCTCTTTGGCATTTTTTGGTTTATGGACAAGAGGCAGATTCTTTATTGATCTTCATATCGTCATCTCTGGGAACAGAGTTGAGAGATGAGCAATCCAAATAGATCAATTATTATCAGGGCAGTTATGATTTTTAGTTTTCTTTTTATTATTTGCAGCAGTTGTATCAAGCTGTTATCAAGGCTCTTTTTTCTCTAAAAACCAGAAGCAAGTAAATGAAGCCTACATATGTCAATGCAAAGAGGCACGGCCTGATCCTTCTAACTGCCCTTTACTCCTGTTGATTTCAGTGCTGAGTGAGGGAGGTTCATCATGCCAATAGATTGGTCCATCTTTAATCATAGCACTCTGTATTATTTTCAAACAAGCTATTATTCCAAGGCTATATCAATGTGGCAGCATGGTCGTGATTAGTTAATTAACTTTTTTATAACAACATTCAGGTAAGCAATCAAATCAAAACTATTACAAAGATCAGAAGAAAATGTGATATACAGTGAAACCTCGATATAACGGACTAATTCGGGCGAGGGGGTGTCCGTTAAAACCGAAAGTCCGTTATTTAATAATTTTTTTAAATTATTAAATAACGGACTTTCGGGTGATAACGGACACCCCCTCGCCCGAATTAGTCCGTTATATGGAGCCAGCCCACCTCACCCCCTCCCCCCCGCCCGGCTCCCCGCTGCGGGGAGAGGGGCGGGGGGGTTGACAGCTCCCGCCTGGCTTCCCGCTGCGGGGAGCCGAGCGGGGGCTCTCAAACCCCCCCCCCCCGTCTCCCCGCTGCGAGGAGCCGGGCGGGGGGGTTGACAGCTCCCGCTCGGCTCCCCCCAGCGGGAAGCCCGGCGGGAGCTGTCAAACCCCCCGCCCGGCTTCCCGCTGCGGGGAGCCGAGCGGAGGCTCTCAAACGCCCCCCCGCCCGGCTCCCCGTTGCGGGGAGCCGGGCGGGGGGGTTGACAGCTCCCGCTCGGCTCCCCCCAGCGGGGAGCCGGGCGGGAGCTCTCAAACCCCCCCCCCCACCCGGCTCCCCGTTGCGGGGAGCCGGGCGGGGGGGTTGACAGCTCCCGCCCGGCTCCCCGCAGCGGGAAGCCCGGCGGGAGCTGTCAAACCCCCCGCCCGGCTTCCCGCTGCGGGGAGCCGGGCGGGAGCTCTCAAACCCCCCCGCCCGGCTTCCCGCTGCGGGGAGCCGAGCGGGGGCTCTCAAACGCGCCCCCCCCCCCCCACCCGGCTCCCCGTTGCGGGGAGCCGGGGGGCGGGGGGGGGTTTGACAGCTCCCGCAAGGGTCCCCGCTGCGGGGAGCCGGGGGGGAGCTGTCAACCCAGCTGGCTCCCTGCGGCGGGAGCCGGCAGCCCCCAATAACGGATTTCGGATGCATCGGAAATTTTGTCCGTTGCATCCGAAGTCCGTTAAATCGGGGTCCGTTAAATCGAGGGTTTATTGTAATGGTTAACCAAACCATTAGTCAGAATGACAGAGCAGATTTCTAGAGAGACAAGATGGGTGAGATAATACCTTGTATTGAACCAATATCCTGGGATCAACTACACTGCACACCAGAGCAGATTTCTGTCAATCTACCATTTGTTTCCTCAATCATAATTCAATTGGAAATACAGGAATATTTGTGTTTAAAAATCGGAATTGTGCACCAAGCACAGCTGAAGCCCCATCTTTGTGCCATATCCTACCCTTATTTCACAGGCAGAATTTCCAATGAAGTCAATGGAAATTTTGCCCAAAACTCAAGTGCAGACAAGGGGCAAATCAGTATTCAAAGGAGTCAAATCCTTCTCCTCAAAACATAAAGCAAAACTGCAGAGGTGAGCAAGGAACATTCTTATTGCAAACCACTAAGATGCTTCAGATCAAGAAGAATAAACAAAAACAGACCCTTAACTTTGGATATATTTCAGATGTACTGACCATGAATGAAAGTACAGAATTTCCCTCCAGCTACACTCTCCCCTTCCCATCTTTAGGACAGTAAACATGCTGGTTGAGGAAGCAAGTTAGATTGTGAGTCTTGACTAGTTTAAACTCTGGGTATAGAAGATGGTTAAAAAAAAATCATCCAATACAGCATTTGAATCTGCTGAAATAATCAAATTAAACTTATTATTTTCCTCAAGGCAGATTGTTAAAAAGAAACTTGATCAAAAGGAATTATTATGATGCAGTTTTTAGTTACATGATTCAGAGATTCTAAAACCAGAAAGGACTATCGTGATCATCTAGTATGATCTCCTCTATAGCACAGGCTACAAAACTTCCCTAAAATAATTCCTAGAGCATTATTTTAGTAAAACATCCAATCTTAATTTAAAAATTGTCAGTGATAGAGAATCCACCACACCTTTTGGTAAATAGTTCCAATGGTTAATTACTCTCAATGTTAAAATGTACACCTTATTTCTAGTCTGAATTTGTCTATCTTCAACTTCCAGCCAATATCTAACTTTAGTAACATCTGTTTAACATCCTCCAGAGATACTAGTGGAATGGAAAGAGTCTTATCACTATATGATGAGATTGCATCATCTGGTTTTTACACAAATACAGAACAGAAATATTTGTTGAATACTTCCTCTTTTCTGCACTATTATTGATAATTCTACCATTTCCATGTAGTATTGAACCAATGTCATTTTCAGAATTCTTTCTGTCCCTAAAAACTCCTACTGATTGTCCTTAATTCTTCTACCCATGAATGTCTCCTTGTGTCGCTTGGCTTCCCTTATCACTTTTCTAGAATTCCTATCTTCTGACTTAACATCCACCTCAGTCTGGACCAGTCCACACAGGAAATCCACTTCCTAGACACCACAGTGCAAATTAATGACGGCCACATCGACACCACCCTATACCGAAAACCTACCGACAGCTATGCCTACCTTCATGCCACCAGCTTCCATCCCGGACATACCACACGATCCATTGTCTACAGCCAAGCACTGAGGTACAATCGGATTTGCTCCAACCCCTCAGACAGAGACCAACACCTACGAGATCTTCACCAGGCTTTCTCAAAACTACAATACCCACACAAGGAAATAAGGACACAGATCAACAGAGCCAGACGTGTACCCAGAAGCCTGCTGCTACAAGACAAGCCCAAGAAAAAAAACAACAGAACACCACTGGCCATCACCTACAGTCCTCAGTTAAAACCTTTGCAACGCATCATCAGTGACCTACAACCCATCCTGGACAATAATCCCTCACTTTCAAAAGCCTTGGGAGGAAGGCCAGTCCTGGCACACAGACAACCTGCCAACCTTAAACAAATTCTCACCAGCAACAGCACACTGCACCACAATAACTCCAACTCAGGAACCAATCCATGCAACAAACCTCGATGCCAACTCTGCCCACATATCTACACCAGCAACACCATCACAGGACCTAACCAGATCAACCATACCATCACTGGCTCATTCACCTGTACATCAACCAATGTCATATATGCCATTATATGCCACCAGTGTCCCTCTGCTATGTACATCGGCCAAACTGGACAGTCCCTACGAAAAAGGATAAATGCACACAAATCAGATATTAGGAATGGCAATATACAAAAACCTGTAGGGGAACACTTCAACCTGCCTGGACACACTATTTCAGATTTAAAGGTCACCATTCTGCAGAAAGGGAACTTCAGATCCAAACTGCAAAGAGAGACTGCAGAGCTTCAATTCATTTGCAAATTCAGCTCACACACTTTGGGATTGAACCGGGATCTACAATGGTTGGCTCATTACAGACATTGTTTCTCATCTCTCCATGTCCACACACCCCATTCAAATGCTAGACGAATAATCCACACTCCCTGATCGGAGATAACAAGCTGGCTCAGCTTAATTGGACTAACCTTTTCACCTCCCCCCTGGCTCTTACCTACTTTTCTATAACTGCCTGTTTGTGAACAATTGAACACTTCTACTGCCTGCATCCGACGAAGTGGGTATTAGCCCACGAAAGCTCATGCTTCAAAACTTTATAGTTAGTCTTTAAGGTGCCACAGGACTTTGTTAACTCTGCTATTCCAGACTAACACGGCTACCACCCTGATTCTAGTCACTATTATGAACTTCCCATTTTATTCCACATTACTTTTTTACTTTTACATCTGTCTTCACTTCACTTGCCCTCTAAACCAGGTTGATTCTTTTTAACCAGCCTTTATTCTCAATTTTAGGGCTGTGGCTTTTGAGGCATCTAGTAAGGTAGTCTTAGATAATTCCCAATTATCCTTCACATTTTTCATGATTAAATTAATTCCCTTAACTGATTTGGCTTATAATTGTTTTCAACTTCATGACATTGGCCCAATTAAGACACCAAGTATATGTAATTACTGGTCTGAACTTTATTTTACTTGCACATTATAAATGTGATCAAGTCAGGATTACTTGTACCTAAATTACCATTAACTTTTAGTGCTATGATCAGTTATTTTTTATCAATTAGAACAAGGTCTTATATAAAATTCCCCCATGTTGGTGCAATACTTTTTCAGCTATAAAATTGTCATAAGAACATAGGATACCTGACTAGAAGGCCATTCTTATCTTACAACAGTGGCCAGTGCCAGACACTTTAAAGAGTGAAAGAACAGAATAGGGCAGTGACCCACCTGCAGTCATCCAGTCCCAGTTTCTGACATTTACAGGTTTAGGGTACACTTAGAGCATAGGGCTGCATCCCTGACAATCTTGACTAATAGCCAAAGATTAACCTAATAGCCTAAGATGAAGTTATTCCATACCCCTAATTCTAATATATATTTTATTTTTTTAAATATGGCAATCAGAACTGCATGCAGTATTCAAGGTATGGTGTACTATGGATTTATATAGTGGTATTATGACATTTTCTGTCTTATCTATCACTTTGCTAATAGTTCCTAACTTTGTTTTGGGGTTGGAGCTGCACATTAAGCTGATCTTTTCAGAGAACTATCCATAATGACTCCAAGATCTCTTTCTTGAGTGGTAACAGCTAATTTAGACCACACTACATTGTATGTATAATTTGGGATAATGTTTTTCAATGTACATTACTTTGCATTTATCAACACTGAATTTCATCTGCCATTTTGTTGTCCAGTCACCCAGTTTAGTGAGATCCCTTTGTAACTCTTTGCAGTCTGCTTTGGATTTAAACTATCTTGAGCAATTCTGCCACCTGACTGTTCACCCCATGTCTAAATCACTTATGAATATGCTGAACAACACAGGTCCCAGTACAGATCCTTTGGGCCTCTGCTATTTACCTCTCTCCATTGTGAAAACTGACCATTTATTCTTACCTTTTGTTCCCATTTTTTAAATAGTTACTGATGCCGAAGAGGACCCTCTCTCTTATCCCCTGATTGCATATTGTACTTAAGAGTCATTGGTATGGGATCTTGTCAAAGGCTTTCTGAAAGTCCAACTGCACTATATCCACTAGATCACCCTCATCCACATGCTTGTTGACTCCCTCCAAGATTTCTAATAGATTAACAAAGAATGTTTTCCCTTTACAAAAACCATATTGACTCTTCCCCAACATATCATGTTCCCCGATGCATCAGATAATTCTAAAGTTTCAACCAGTTCACCTGCTACTTAATTATTGGCCAGCAATTGCCAGGGTCGACTCTGGAAACTTCTTTAAAAGTCTCCATCACATTAGCTCTACTCGAGTCAGGTGCTAATTTAAATGATAGGTTACAAACCACAGTTGGTAGTTCTGCATTTTCATATTTGACATGCTTTAGAACTCTTGGTTGAATATCACCTGGTCCTGATGACTTACTGTTTGCTATATCAATTTGTTCTAAAGCCTGCCCTATGGACACCTCAATCTTGGGCAGTTCCTGTGATTTTTCACCTAAAAGAATGGCTCAGGTTTGGGAATATCTCTGGAGTGAAGACTGATGCAAATAATTCATTTAGCTTCTCTGCAATGACTTAGTTTTCTTTGTGTGCTTCTTTAGCACCTCAATCATTAAGTGGCCCCACTGACTGTTTGGCAGGCTTCCTGCTTCTGATGTACTTTAAAAAAATTGCTGTTAGTTTTTTTTGTCTTTTGCATGTTGCTCTTCAAATTATTACTTTTTTTTGCCTAATTATAATTTTACTTTTTACACTTGCCTTGCCAGAGTTTATGTTCCTCTCTATTTTCCTCAGTAGGATTTGACTTCCAATTTTTAAAGGATGTCATTTTGTCTCTAACCACCTCTTTTATTCTGTCGTAGATTTTTTGGGGTCCTCTTACTTTTTTTTAAATTTGGGGGTATACATATTTTCTATGCAGCTTGCAGGCATTTATCTCATTACCCTTCTTTTTAATTTCTCTTTAACTAGCTTCTTCATTTTGGCATCATTCCCTTTTTTAAGTCAAATGCTACTTTGGTATTTTCCCCCCTACAAGGATGTGAAATTGAATTATTATTGTTGCTATTATTGGGCGGTTCAGCTATACTCAGCTCTTGGACCAGATCCTGTGAGCTGCTTAGGACTAAATCAAGAATTGCCTCTCTCCTTATGGGTTGCAGGGCTAGCTGCTCCATAATCAGTCATTAAGAGTGTGTAGACATTTTATCCTGAGGTGACATACCCAGTCACTATGGGGATTGCTGAAAAATTATGGTTATTACTGAGTTTTCTGTTTCTGTAGCCTCTCTAATCTTGATGAGCATTTCACAAGCACTGTTACCATCCTGATAAGGTGGTCAATAATATATTCCTATTGCTACACTAATTATTCAAGCATGGATTTTCAATCCATGAAGATGTTATGGTACTGTTTGATTCATTTAAGATTTTTACTATATTTGACTCAGCTTTCTTTTACATATAGTGCCATTTCCCCTCCATTGCCACCTACTGTCATTCCTATATATTTTTGTACCCTGTTATTACAGTGTACCATTCACTATCATCATTCCACCAAGTTTCTGTGACGCCTATTATATCAATATCCTCATTTATTACCAGGCACTCAATTTCACCAATCTTCAAATTTAGTCTTCTAGTATTTGTACATACGCACTTATAAATTTTGTCAGGATTTCGTGGTCTGCTTTCATATGGTGTAACTGAATGGAACTCTTTCACTTCACTGTTTCCTCTTCATTTCCTACCTGTACTTTATCAGTGTCTCACCTCTCTTCTCCTCTTTGAGGATACTGAGTATCCCCTTTAATAAAACCTCCCTTAAGACTCTCTCTCCCCAAACAGTGTGCTTCTTCACAACTCTCTGCTTTCACCCAGCCCTTAGTTTAAAAATACCTCCCTGATCTTTTTAATTTTATATGCCAGCAATTCGGTTACATTTTGGTTTAAGTCAGGACTCATCCTTCTTGTATAGGCTCCTTCTAATAAACCCAAATCCTTCCTCCTGCCACTATCACCTCATCTTCTCGTTGGAACCCTGCAGTTCTGCTAGCTGGCCCTGTACATGGAACTGGAAATATTTCAGACAATTTTACCATGAAAGGTCTTGAACTTTAATCTCTTACCTCACTAACTAAATTTGACCTTCAGGACTTCTCCCCTTATGCCTTTCCTTATGTCACTAGTACCTGCATGTACCATGATGATTGGCTCCTCTGCAGCACTGCACATAAAACTATCTAGATGTCTTGAGAGATCAGCAACCTTTGCCCCTCACAGGCAATTCACCATGCAATTCTCCCAGTCATCACAAACCCTACTATCTAGATTTCTAAGAATGAAATCCTCCATTACCGTTGCCAGTCTCTTGCTAATAACTGGGTTTCCCTCCCCTGGAGGGACATCCTCACTGTGAAAGGATACCATGGACATTCAGAGGGTCCCAATGATGGGATCATTTCCCTTCACTCCAGCTTGATGTTCTCCTGCCCTGAGACGTTCATCCTCCTCAACAGCACAGAGTCTATCAAACCCAGGGTGGGATCATTCTACTGTGTTTTTGAAGTCTCATCTATGTATCTCTTTGTCTTCCTTAGCTCCTCCAGTTCAGCCATTCTGGTATCAAGAGCCCATACTCAGTCTCTGAGGGCCATGAGTTGTTTGCACCGGATGCAGGCATATGCCACTTTCCCCCAGGGAAGGTAATCATACATGCTGCATTCAGTGCAATTAACTCTGCTGCTGGACTTCAGCCTGCATTTTTTTTTTTTACTCCTGCAGCGGGCTCTCTTTTTCGTTTGCTTGTTCTTTGTTGTTTGGGGGAGGACAGAAGGGGGGCATGGGGAGGTTATTGTCCCATGTTTAGAATATATTCATAGTATATTCATAGATTCGTCATCTATAATGTTTAAAAATGTCAAGGATGTTTTAATACTGGCAGCATGAGACTTCCAGCTTATGTCACTTAAACTGAAGTTCCCCATGATCTCACAGGTTTTTTCCTATACAGTATAGATAGCTGAGTAAGGAGGTAGTCATCCTTAGTGTGATTTGGTGCACTATAGCAGACAACAACTAATGTTCCATCCTGTGCTTAATCTGTTAGGATACTGATCCATAAGTGACCAAAACCACGTTCTTCTGAGTTATCAGTGACTCCAAATCAGGTAATGCCAATTTGGAATAGAGTACCACTCTCCCTCCCCCTTTCCCCACTCAATCCTTCCTAAGTAGGTTATAGCTCCTGATTTTAAAATTCCAGTAGTGTGAATCATCCCACCAGGTTTCAGTTGTATTTACTTCCAGAATCCTCACTCAGTGCACAGGATGGATGGTGCTCAGTTAATATATATCTAGTCAAAGAAAAAATCACTGGAATTTTTTTCTTAACATGGGCAAAACAATGCATTTCCCCTAGCCTCATTCTTAGAAACAGCTTAACCATTCTGGCTGAAATCTTCCAAAATAACTCAGACTGAGGTCCCCATCCACATGACACATTTCCTCCCACATGCTTAAAGGCTGGAAAAGTAGAAGCAAGTGAAAACACAGTTGTATAATGTCAGACAACTTTAATAATAGGTGGTGCTACCAGCCCTGTTTATAATATTATCGAATCATAGAAATGTAGGATTGGAAGGGATGTTGATAGGTCATCTAATCCCCTGCATAAGGCCAGAATAAGTATTATCTAGACTATCCCTCAGAGGTGTTTGTCTAACATGGGGTTTCTCAAAATGGGGGTCGCCAAGTGCTCCCAGGGGGCTCATGAGCTCCTGCCGCCGCCGAAAAGCCACCAAATTTATTACTTCCGCATTCGGCGGCTTTTCGGCGGACATACCAAACGCTCTTGGAAGCGCTTGGCATGTCCGCCAAAAATAGACGCCGAATGTGAAGTATTCAATTCGGCAGCTTTTCAGCGGACATACAAGAGTCCATCGCGCCGCCGAGCAAGAGGAAAAAGGGTCGCGGTTCTCAAAAGTCTCAAAAGTTTGAGAACCGCAGGTCTAACGTTCTTAAAAACCACCAGTTATGGAGAATCCACAACCTCCCTAGGTAATTTGTTCCAGTGCTTAACCACCCTGACAGTTAGGAACATAAATCTTCCTTGCTGAAATTTAAGCCCATTACTTCTAGTCCTATCCTCAGTAGTTAAGGAGAACAATTAATCACCCTCATCTTTATAACAAACTTTTTATGTACTTGTAGACTTATGTCCCCACTTAGTCTTCTCTTCTCCAGACTAAACAAATGCAATTTTTAAAATCTTTCCTTCTAGGTCATCTTTTCTACACCTTTAATCATTTTTGTACAATGTCCACATCTTTCCAGAAGTGATATTCCCATAACATGATACAATAATCCAGCCGAGGTCTTATTATTCCTGAGTGGAAGAATTACTTCTTGTGTCTTGCTTACAACACCCCTGTTAAATCAACCCAGAATCATGTTTGCTTTTTTGCAACAATATTACATTGACTCATATTCAGTTTCTGATCCATTATAACCCCTGGATAAGACTCTGCAGTATTCCTTCTTAGGCAGTCATTTCCCATTTTTTGTGTGTGTAGCTGATTATTCCTTTCTCAGTGTAGCACTTTCCATTTGTCCTTATTGAATTTCAGACCATTTCTCCAGTTTAAGATTATTTTGAATTCTAATCCTGTCCTCCAAAGCACTTGCAAAGCCTCCCAGTTTGGTATCACCCACAAACTTTTCTACTTTTCTGTTATCCTGACTAACAATACACGCTATCACTGAACTCTGAACATCTTTAGCTCTCCCTTTGTTAATATTATACTCTAAGAAAGTTTTAAAAGACAAAATATTTAACTACATGAGCTGTAGTGAACTACTCTTTTACTTTCTACAACTCTGACTTGGGGTTAACCCAGGATAAATTTGGCCCATCATGAACTTGGGAGTGATACATTAACAGATAACATCCTGAAATGAACCGAAGGTCAATACATACTGCCTCTATCAATATACTTTCAGTACTCTTGACTGTTATCAAAGTACTAACTCAAGGTAAACAACGTCATCCTACTCAGTAACACGCTCATGACACAGACAGTTAAGTGACATTATCTTCTGGTTGGATGCATAGATACAAACTTACCTAGAACACTGTATTTTAGATATGATCATTGTTTTCACTTAAACAGATATTTCAACAGTCAAAATCAGCCCTGTGATAAAAGTAAATATGCCTACACTCCAGTTTCTCAAAAACAATCACTGAGGGCTAGATTGTGAAATCACAACACTCATCCATTGCTGCTGTGCACATCTGCATGGTCAAGCGAGGAAGGTAGTCTTCAAACTGAGAGCCTTCTCTACATATTAAGAATCAGAGAGGTAGCCGTGTTAATCTGGAATAGCAGTGGTAACAGAGTCCTGTGGCACCTTAAAGACTAACTAAAGTATTGAAGCATAAGCTTTCATGGGCTAATACCCACTTCATCGTCTGCTTGCATCCGACGAAGTGGGTATTAGCCCACGAAAGCTTATGCTTCAATACTTTAGTTAGTCTTTAAGGTGCCACAGGACTCTTCTCTACTATTGTCTGCTGTAGATGCAACAGTGGCTGGTTATACTTTTGAGTTAGCTCAGAGGACAATTTAGGAATTGTCCCCCTACACTTCCAATGCATTGCAGAACAGTCACTCACATCAACTGCCTGGAGTGATTGCGGCATGGCTCCCCGACTGCCATTCCAAAAGGTCCACGCTATCAGTAGCAGAGGTGTCACCATGCCATCTATCAGCGGTGCTGGATGCTATGTGGCCTGGTAAGTACGGAGCAAGACATAAACCAAAGTCTGGAGCCAGGCCCACATTTTGCTGCACCCATGAAACTAGAAATCACTGGCAAGCAGCATATGCATGACATGCTCCCTTTGTGCCACAACATGCAACATTAGACCTTACAATTATAGTCTTCTAATTACCATCATGCCTTTCCTGTTATCTAACTTCAGGGGCTGCCATCTCAAGAACAACTCGAGGCAGAAACCTATGACTGAAATTAATGTGTTGATATAGATTTCTTATTGCCAACCAAACATTCTTAATAATGCCAGCAAACTTGAAGACTGTTTCTTCTGTGTGACTCTAGTGCTGGTGAAAGGTGCAGGATTGACAGTGTAGAAACTGAGGACAGGTCCACACTAAAAGCTTTTACAGGTATAGTAATGTCACTTAAGGATGTGATTTTTAATGGCATTTCCATACTGGGCAAAGTGCTAGTATAAATACAGTTATACTGCTAAAAAAAATGTTGCTGGTATAGCTTATTTTGTTTGGGGAATTCATATAAGCTACACTAGCAGAAACACTGTTGCCAGTATAAGGTGTGTTTCTGCTAGGCGAGTTTGCAAGTATAGCTATGCCAACAAATCTTTACCAGTGTAGTCTAGGCCTTATGCCTGCAGATATCTAGTACAACACAGGAAACAGCAACTGCTTCTCCACCTTAATATACTGCAACTCTGACCTGAGTCATCCCCTGTGGTTGAAAGTATAATTGTTCAGTCTACATGCCTGTTCAATCCCACCCTACTCTGCCAAGAATGCTAAAAAGGGTGATCATGATCACCAAGTGTGCAGGTTTTTGTGCACCAGTGATGTGAACATTAGTCCACTGGGAAATGAAGCAAGGCCACCCAACTGAGGTCACCAAACAGCTACTACACGAAAATGTCTAGTAACCAAACACTTAGGTTTGGTCTAAACTGGTAACACAGAAGTAAAAGACTAACTGTTTGGTTACCAATCCCCTGAACCATCCAATCTTGCAAAGCTCAAAAAACACCTTTAATTTTTATTTCACATTAGCCTCTGCTGTGGTCCATCTTCCAATAAAGTCTATAAAGCTGAGTTTCATAATCATGCACTGAAAAAGAAAATGTTTAAGAAAATGGAATCAACATGAAAACCACCCATTTTAACTCTGGGGTGCACAGAAAAATTTCTACCAGATCTTCATGTAAAATGCATATTAATGTGTGCATGTACATTTCCTTTCAGATGGCAAGAACCTATCCTTCAATAACTGACATTTAAGAATACTAAATACAATCAGTAAGCTATGTACTGCTAGCAGCCCCTTAAAACAGATAGGGTTAATAAGCTATAAAATGGGGAAACAAAACAACACTAAAGGTAATAGCAAAGATTTTGGGTGGGGCACGTGGAAAAAAAATCAAACTGAACAGCTACCTACATGACAAACACCAAGTATAATTTCAAATTCAAGTACATCCTTACAAGAGTTATCTTGACAAATTAACTACTCTTGTAAAGAAATAGTTAAAAAGAAATATGATACTCCCCTATAAAGATCCTTCCAACAAAAATGCCCACCATGTTCCAACACCCGTATTTGGATATATTTACTGAGGAAGAGCTGTAACAAGATTATTGACTGTGGAATTATGCAGATGTAAATTTCTTTATTTGAAAGAGCAAAAGTCCAACTTCTAGATAGCAAAACAGTCATATTTCATCATTATGAGGCAATAAGAGGACCACTCTGTTTCACAACTGTGAAATACTTGTATACTTGTAT
The DNA here is from genome assembly GCA_032164245.1 of Sternotherus odoratus. Classification (NCBI taxonomy): domain Eukaryota; kingdom Metazoa; phylum Chordata; order Testudines; family Kinosternidae; genus Sternotherus; species Sternotherus odoratus. The sequence goes on along the minus strand of JAVMKO010000005.1, from coordinate 77,922,547 downwards.
AGCTGTAAACTATAACTATTTAAAAAGATTGATAAAACTTCAGAAAAATGTTTGAGCAATTCAGTTGACATGATGGCAATATGCCAATGTACTACAATCAGTTTACCCCAATGTCAAAATTCCACTGCAGTGAGCTGCCAGTAGTTGTCCTGAAATAATACACCTATAAAGATTTTTCTTATTGTAATATAAGATTATCAAAAATGAACATGCAAAAGATTAAGTAGTATGCATTATATAGGATTTTTATAAACTTTTAACTTTATGTTGTCCTTCAGTTAATAAAAAAAACCTTTAAGGCTATTGATACACACTACAAGGTTCTGAGTGATATCACTATCAATGTAAGCTCTGTTTTTATAGTTGGGTGGCTATTCTAACATCAGAATACATGAAAGTTGTAATTATATATGAGTTAACCATATAATGTTCTTTCATGTATCGGTGTAATTTACAGATAAGGAAATTGAGCCTCTTTAGATGTTAGTAGTCAACTACTTTTTTGTGTTCTTTCAATATTTATACACGTGGAGAGGTTTTTAAAAATCCATCAGTAAATAGTGTCCCATATTAATTTCCTTTTTAAATAAAGGGGGAAAATGCAATCTTCAATGTGACCGAAAGAGAATAAGATACTGTTAATGAAGTCATTTAGTTTTGTTGAGATGTCATTTCAATCTCTGTGGATGAGAGTGACAGGCTCTTGGCATGCGATGATCATTATAAGCAGTCATGTCAATGAAGAGTCCTCATCTGAAGATCCTCCATATCTATATATTTATCTATTACCAAAAACTCTCTCTCAATAAAATATCGTACTATAAAAAAAGAACAGGAGTACTTGTGGCACCTTAGAGACTAACAAATTTAGTCTCTTCCTACTACATGTTCCATTCTATGCATCCGATGAAGTGGGCTATAGCCTACAAAAACTTATGCTTAAATAAATGTTAGTCTCTAAGGTGTCACAAGTACTCCTGTTCTTTTTGCAGATACAGACTAACATGGCTATTACTCTGAAACCTTTCATTACTGTCCTATATGTATTCTTATGTATGTTATGAAAAGGCCACTTGATTATGAAAGATAACTTTTGTATGGAGTTAAGGAAATGCCAATGAAGCCTCAGGTGCATAGAGAACAAGTCTGAAGCTTGTGGATGTTGTGAGGTCTATTTAGTCATGAATGCTGCACTGTGCAAAAAGTCACATAATATACAAGGTTAGGTCTACAGTTACACATTACTCACTGCAATTATTTTCAAGAATATTTATTCTCAGAAGTATTAGTTCACTCATAAGGATACAGAAGTTTTATGCAAGTAAAGTTAAACACCACTGTTCTAAAAAACTAGTTTAGCACCTCAAAGCTAATATTTATTGCTTTTAGAAAAGAACTCTGGAAATCAATGATGTCTTTTCAAATTCAGTAAAATAGAGCATGTGCTGAATGAGACATTTATCTGCATAACTGCCATTAGAAAGCCAGACCTCCTCAAGTATCATATACAGAACTAGAGAAAATAATTTTCATGCTAACTAGCAAAAGTCAGATTGCTGTATGTAAAATATTTTGGTTTTAATCTGAATTAAAAGAGATTATCTATTAATAAGAAGGACATCGTCCATACCCTGCTAACAGTCAAGAAGTCAAAGTGACGTTCTTCTAATTGCCTGATTGTTGCCTACACAGCTAAATGTCTATAAAGTGAACGTACTACTGAACTAGAATTTTATGAACACAAAAGTGACATCTTGGTTTTCTTAAATATTTGAATTCTAGAACTCTCTACCCATTTATCATAAAAGGCTCACCTAACCAAATAATTTTTTCACTGACCAAAAAGTAGTTAATACTCACTGCATTTCAAAAGATTTAAAATTGGTAGCTACTAATGATCATATATAAATTCCTTTTTCTGACAGATTCTCAAACGGTCAATATTCATAGTAATGTCTATTCTGGTACATGAGTATGTCTTCACAGAGCCCCACAGGATAAATATAGTCTGATGGAGACAGGTTAATGCATCATTTTTGCCAATAAGGAGCTTCTTTTTATGGAAGAGCAGGAAGAAATCAGGATTTCATTAATAACCAAAAAGCAGACAAATTAGGATTCACACTCTTGGAAAAGTAGAGAAAGAGATCAAGTGAGGAATAAAAGAAGGCGGAAAAGGCTCAATTACGACATTAAAAGGGCCCTTTTTAGGATTTGTAATTTTCTGAGGGCTCCCCCTTCAACTGAAGGAGCCCTGGCCAGCTACCCCAGTCACAAAAGACCTCCCCCCCCCACTCCGAGCGTGGGCCGAGCCACTTCCCCCCCACCCCTTGGTCAATTGACCTCCCTCCCAAGCGCTGGGCTGTTGGTCCAGAATGAGCCAAGCACCAGGCCAAGACAACAGCACCCCTCCCCCAAATGGCCCCCTCATCCCTGAAGCCCCAGCACTGGCTCGGCCAGGGCCGGCGACAGGGGGGTACTACGGGTACAGCTGTACCGGGTCCCGGACTTAAAGGGGGCCCCCTTAAGTCCGGGGGCCGGTACACAGTGGTACCCGTAGTCGTCCCCCCTTGTCGCCGGGCCTGTCGGAGGAGCGATCGGAGAGCGAGCGCCGCTCCGCGGGGACGGGGGCCAGCGAGTGGGGCTGGGGAGACCTGGGGCCGGCAGCCAATGGCAGCCCAGCGGGGGGAGGCGGGGCAGCCGCGGAGCGCCGAGCCTACCAGAGCCGGGAGCGACGCTGCGGCCGCCGCTGGCGTGGGCAACACACCTGCGGGCCGGCCATGGGCCCACACCACCATGCTGCCCCTGCCGACACGCGAGTGGCCGGAGCCCGGCAGGCAGCTCCGCTCCCGCAAGCTCCGCGCTGGGTCACAGCAGGGGCAGGGGTACAGCCCCCAATGCGCCACCCCCGTGAGCACATGCGCGGAGATGAGCCCAGGGCCCAGGGATTAAGGGAAGCTGCTGCCCTTCGCTCTCGGGCTCCACTTCCCCCAAGCCCTGCAGGAAAGGAACAGGGAGCGGAGCGGGGGGGTGGGGAAGATGTGGGGGGGGGGGAAGGGTGAATGAACAGATCTGGGGGTGGGGGGGGCGGAGCAGATTGCGGGGGGCGTAGGGGGAGATGGAGCAGATGAGAGGATCCGAGAGGTGCATGGGGGGACGGGGAAGGTGGAGCAGAAGGATGTATTGGGGCGCCGGGGAGCGCGTGGGGCGGGGGGCGCGGCGGGAGCCGGAGTCGGAGAGACTCATGGATAGGCAGCTCCGCGCCAGAACCAGTCGCACCCCCACCCCAGGTATGTCTGGTAGCCAGCAGGGAGGCCAGGCTGGGTGTGCGGGGAGGGGGGCAGGAGACTAGGCTGGATGGGGTGGGCGAGGCGTGGGTGCAGGAGGGAAGGAGGTTTGGGTGGGGGGGGAGGCTGAGCTGGGCGGGTCAGGCATGGGGGCAGGAGGCTGGGTTGGGAGTGGGGAGGAGGTTAGGTTCGGTGGGATGGGCCAGGCCAGGCAGGGGTGGGGGAGGGAAGGCGGTTAGATGGGCGGAGGCTGGGCGGGGGTAAAGGAAGATCACCCCCAACAGTGGTGGGCCAGGCAGGGATGGGTGGGGAGGGGAGGAGGTTAGGCTCGGGGAGGAGAATAGGTTGGGTGGGCCGGGTCAGGTGGGGAGGGGACGGGGGGCCCACAAACGATCAGAGTAGGGGGCCCCAAAATTTCTGTCGACGGCCCTGGGCTCGGCCCCACTGCACCCATCCAAGCCGTCTCACTCCCCCACCAGGTGACCCTGACCGCCTCTGGCTTGCTGCATCCCTCCTCACTTCTCCTCCCAGAGGAGACGCATGCAGCAAACAGTGAGAACTTCCAGAGGAGACAGAAAATTTGGGGCCCCATATGCTGATCGTTTGTGGGCCCCCTCCCCGGCCGGTCTCCCGCCGCCCGTGCCCCCCCCCCACACCCCGGCCGGTCTCCCACTGCCCGCGGGCACCCCCGGCCCTGTTCTGACCGCGCAAGGGGCACGGTGCCCCCCGCCAGCGTGACCGGCTTGCTCCCTGGCGCCCGCTAATGCCGCTGGGTGGGGAGGAGGGAGCCCGGCAGCCCCCACCCCAGGCTCTCCCCCTCTGGGGGCGCAGAGCCGCCCTGCACTGGGGCTCTGCGTGGCCCGGTCGGGAGAAGAAAAGGGGGGTGGGGGGAGGCTGCTGGGGGCCGGGGGAGGGGGCTGACGAGCGCTGCAGCGGCTGCCCGGAGCCGGTACAGCTGGTACAGCTGAACCCGTTGTACCCCCCTGTCGCCGGCCCTGCCACCGCAACCCAGGTGTCCGGGGCAGGGGCACTTGCACCAGGAAAGGCTTAGCCTTTCTTGGCCTATTATATCTGCTAGCCATGTTATGATGTTAGGTTTCTTTAATGCCCAGCTCAACTCTTTGAAACAAACAATTGTATGTAAATTGCATAGACTAACCAGATTCTATGACCTCTAGAATTACACTACTCCCATGTGTACCCCACTCCAAAGATTTATTTCCACTCAAAGGAGTTCCTCTGTGACTATCTACTTGCAAACAGTAGAGCAATGGATTACCTCACGTGGAAGAGTTTTAAAACAGAACACCACCACTTTTATTACAATATGAACAGAATGCTAATATCGCTATATAGTTGCTCTGGATGTGCATGGGTTTGATTTAATCAAGGTCTGAATGATCTCCCATCACATTTAAACTATGCTGAATACATTTATAAAATGACAAATAATGAGAAGATACTTGGAAATCATCCAGTGAAATTAACAGGATTAATTAATTAAAGACTTGTACAGTTCTGATTTAAACAAGGAAAAATATGGAAATTCAGTTTGTAATCAACCCTCAAATTCCAAGATGTAATGGAAAACAGTTGACAATTGAAAGGGGATTTTCATTTATGCAGATTATTGACACTTTACATTTTTACTGCGACTTCATTCATTATTTATTTAGTTCACAGTTTTTTTAAAAATACGTTTTATTACTATGCTGAAAGTTGCCAGATGTCAGTGAATACTTCATCAATTTACCTGGTAAATATGGTTCAATCCTATTCTGAAAAGGCCACCTCAAGTTTGAGACAGCAGTTCAGTCTCCTTGATAATTCAATCCTTGGCCTTTCCTCAGAAGTTGCCAACAAAGCTGTCAATTAGTGCTAGTTATGGTCGTGGGTCTTGTAACCTGGACAGTTATTCACTGCAGACTGAGATAATTAGCACATTTCAAGTAGTCAAAACATATATTGGCTTATTTATTTATATTTGGTCATTTATGCTCTTGGCATTCTACAGATGAATGAATGGCAAGGTCCCTGCTCCTAGAACATAAATCCAGGGGCCTGATCCTGCCTCAGTGATTCATAGATTCCAAGGCCAGAAGGGACCATTGTGATTATCCAGTTTGACTTCCTATATAGCACAGGCCACAGAAATTCCCCAAAATAATTCATGGAGGATATCTTTTACAAAAGCATATAATCTTGATTTTAAAATGATCAGTGATGGAGAATCCACCACAATCCTTACATTGTCCCACTGATTAACTACCCTCAACATCAAAATGTACAGCTTATTTCCCATCTACATTTGTCTAGCTTCAGTTCCAACCACTAGATTGCGATACATTTTGGATTGAAATATTTATTCCCCTGTAGATACTTAGAGACAGTGATCAAGTCAACCCTTAACCTAAGGCATATTTTCTAATCCTTTAATCATTCTCATGGCTCTTCTCCATTTCATCAACATCCTTCCTGAATTGTGGACACCAGAACTGGATGCAATATTCTAGAAGCAGTCAGACCAGTTCCAAATACAAGGTAACCTAATCTCTCTGCTCCTACTTACGCATTCCAGGACTCCATTAGCTCTTTTGGCCTGAGTGTCACATTGGGAGCTCATATTCAGTTGATTATCCATCATAACCCCCCCTTTCCCCCCCCAAAAAAATATTTTTCATAGAGTTCTTCATCCTGTAAGCATGGTCTGCAATCTTTGTGCCTAAATTTCTACATTTGCATTTGGTGAGTTCTGTGCTTGGAGTGCTTACACAATAGGGCTAGAAATTATGCTAACATCATTCCTTATCAATGATCTTGGAACAACTGAGAGCACCTATTTGACACTGTAGATCTAGTGCTTGTGTGTGAACTTCTTGGGATTCTTTAATCAGTCATTCTAAACTCTCTATGATCGACCATTGTTGCATTCTCAAGGTGTGTTGAGAATAACTGACTAGATGAGAGGTGGGCAAACTAGGCCCTTGGACCACATCCGGCCTGCGGGACAGTCCTGCCCGGCCCCTGAGCTCTCAGTCAGGGAGGCTAGCCCATGGCCCCTCCCCTGCTGTTCCTCATTGCGGGGGGGGGGGGGGGTTTGGATAGGGGGTGGAGTTCTGGGAGGGTTGGTTAGGGTTCTGGGGTCAGGGCAGGGGCAGTCATGGGACAAAGGGAGCTGAATGGGTCAGGGATTCTGAGGGGGGCAGTCGGGGGGCAGGAAATGGGAGGAGGTTCCATAGGGAAAGGGGGGCAGGCTGTTTGGGGAGGCACAGCCTTCCCTACCCCGCTCTCCATATAATTTTAAAACCCCATGTTTTAATTAAAATTAAAAAGTTTGCCCACCCCTGGACTAGATTATAGATAGCTATACACTACTCTACTTCTTTCCCCCAGGTACAGATTGTTCCAGCGCCCCCACCCCCACCACCAACCCCCTAGGCTCAGGTGTCTAACAGCAAACAGTAGGGCAGTAAATTGACTAGAGCCAGTTTGCCCGACCTCTGCTTGCTGGACTCAAGCCAGGAGCCACTAGCCAGCCCCACGTTAACCACACAGACGGGGCAGAGGGGAATCCCACAGCTCTTAACCCCCCCCAACCCCTCCTAGCTGCTCCCTTGGAACGCTTGGCTGTGGAGACCCGTCGCCCGCCAGTGTAGACGGGGAGCCGAGTGGCGGTGGTGAGTGCGAGCGGCAGGAGTTTCACAAGCCCCACGCGCAGAATAAGCCCCCTCACAGCAGGGTCCCGTCTGCTCGGGGAGGGTCCCCGTCGCCTGTCCCGCGTTCGCTGCGGATCGGGCTCCCCGGGCGCAGCCGGGAACGCCAAGTCCGGTGCCCGGCAGCGGTGCAGGGAGGGAGGGACCCAGCGCGGCGCCAGGGGAGGCTGCGAGCGACCGGGCGGCAGCAAAGGCTCCGCGTCCCCGGGGCTCACGCCGGCTCCCCGAGCGGGCAGGGGGCGGGCGCTAAGCGAGTCTCCTACCGTCGTCGGCTTCTTGCTCCCGGACATGTTGCGGGCGCTGCTCGCTGGCGGCGCGGGACGAGCCGGGCTGCGCTCCGAGGGCTGGCGCTGGGGGCAAGGCGGTATAAAGACTTGGGAGACACGTAGCACTTCCCGGGACCGGCCCCTCAAGTCTCACCCCTCCTCCGTCTCCACCTCCCGCCCGCTCCCCTCCGCCCCCAGCAGCGGCCGGCGAGCGGGGCTCTGTCCCGGCTCCCCCGGGGCAGCAGGGAGGGAGCGCTCCCAGCCGCGCGGCAGCGTAGGGACCAACCCGCTCCCCGCCCCCGCCCCATGAGGCGCAGGGCTGGGGGCTGCTCCCAGCGGGGGCGGCGCCCGGCCAGAGGTCAGGGCAGCGGGGACTTGTTCCAGGGCTCATGGAAACACTCCGAGAAGTCCCTGCCAGGCAAAGGGAACAAGAGGGCCCCCCGGGTTCCCCCCCCCCCTCCTCCCGTGCGCCCCGCTCACGGGGAAGCCAAGCAGCCGCCGCTACCCAACGCTGCGCTGGGGACCGCACTTCGCCCCTCTCAGGAAGGGCCCGATCCTGCGACCCTCTTTACTCACCCCTGTGCGGGTTGCAGAATCAGGCCCTTTGCCTCCCCCATCCCCGCCTGAAGGGGACAAATGAGTCGGACACAGGACCACTCATTCAGTGGCCAGGTAGACACAGGCACCAGCGCCTGCTCCAGCTCCTAGACCACACTGCCTCATTCATCTCTGCCTCTCCTGAAGGGTAGCAGGCTTGTCAAAGCGCTGGGAAAATGAGCCTTTACCTAGAACCTGGGGCTTGTTCTCTTTCTGCACAGGACAGCCAGATGCTTCTTTGGGGAAACCAGAGGAGGCCTCTTTTCACACGGATTCTTTGCACTCCCTTTGTGCTCTGCCATTTGTCTATGTTGGAGAAGAAAAGTTACATATCCATACTAGTGTTTTGCATTAAGCCGCAGGAGTGAAAGACACTGGCAAAGGTATTGCAGGTCAAGCCACCTCCTGCAAGTAGAAATCTGTGTAAAGTAAGTTAATATCAGAATTGTCTTTTGCAGGGAAATTACTACAGATTTGAAAGGGAATGATACTACAGAGAGCAGCAGTCCCCTTTCCTGGCTTTCTGCCCACCTATTCAAAACCACAGAGCCCCAGCTGCAGAGAGAGGTTTTTAAGGTCAGGCTTGACAAAGCCCTGGATGGGATGATTGAGTTGGAGTTAGTCCTGCTTTGAGCAGGGGGTTGGACTAGATGAGCTCCTGAGGTCCTTTCCAACCCTGATATTCTATGATTCTATGATCTGTCTAGAGGTTTCCCTGGTATTTGGCATATTTGGGGTCCTGTGTTGGCTGAAACCATTCCCTCTAACAAAGTGTTAGACCAAAGGACCAAGTTCTCTGCTTCTTTCATTTTCCCACTCTCACCCTTCAACTATGAGGAAAAAAATGAAGATTCACTAATTGATCAAATTAACTGGCTGTGACATGCCATCAAAATTGAAATCAGACAGCAGTATGCAATGGCTACCAACTAAGGATATTAACCTGATTAGTACAAAGGAATATGGATGACCTTTTAAATTCATGCCTGATGAATCCTAACTTTTCCACAATGCACAGTTGGCCTGTGCAACTCTTTTCCATTAGAAAACATTGAGGCCAAGAGCTTAGCTGGATTCTAAAATGGATTGGATGTTTCAATGGAAGAGGAGAACATTTAGAGTTAGGACATGTGGACTATAAATCTTTACACTTTATGATAAAAGCCAATCTCTAACTGATTAGAAAGAAATTTTCACAAATGGCAGATAATTCTATGAATGCCTGATCAGGACATCTTCCACTGAAGTGTCTGGTACCGGCCACCGTCAGAGACAAGACACTGGACTAAATTGGCCACTGCCTGATCCAGTTTAGCAATTTCTAAGTTATGTTTGTATTGGTACTATTTCCACCCATTTTCTGACCCAATCACAACCTTTCTCAAAGCTATAATTTAATTTGGCCCGTTGTTGGCTGAGCAAACCAAGGACCTATATTCAACGTGATGACATTTCTCTGGCTGGTTGGATGTAATGCCACATCTATTCCATTTCAGAATTTCAGGGAATGTTCTAGGTGTCAATGAAGAGAACCCTACTTTTGGTGAAAGTCAGAAAACTGGAAGGGGAAGTGGGGAAAGTGCAGAGCCCCTAGTATCTAGTTGTTAGACCTAGTGGCTTCAAATAGGTCTGTAACCGTCTATAGAGCAAAGAACCAGTTGATGGCAACCATTAAACAACTTTACCACCACCCCATGTCAGCTCCGCCCATCCTCTCAAAAGGGTGAATGACTTTTCTCCCAAGCAGAAAGGGAAGAAATAAGAATGATAGGGAAAGAAGTAGGAGGAACAGGGAGTCACACAGCCCCCGGCAGTGAGGGAGAATGGAGGACCCTGACATAGGGGGAAGTGAGCACACAGTGCAGAGCCCCTGGCACTGGTAAAATGTGAGTGTATGGGAGAGAAGAAGAAAGAGGTAGATGGGGGCTCTGTGTCCCACTTGGAATGATGGGGAAAGAAGGGGTGAACCTGGCATGGGGAGTGGAGGACTCAGGGGAGAGAATGTGCGGGAGAGGCTTGCAGGGAGTTTCTAAAACAGAGTAAAATGGGAGTATAGCACACAGGGAGCTTGTGAGGAAAAAGGAGAAATGCAAGGAGTCCTGCTGTGTGTAATGTGCTCAGATTATAGAAGTGACAAAGTGTGCAACCCTTTAGTGTGCATTACTGACTATGGGCTAACTTCATCCCAGATATAATTCCAGTGAAGTCCTTGCAGTTACATTCAGGATGAATTTGACCATAAGTTTTTCAGGAATCAGCACCCACTAATATATCATGCATTTTCCTTTAATTAATTTTCAGATTAATTGTCTGATTGTAAAATTCTGGTCTTGAAGTAAAAACATAACAAAAAAAAAAAACTCCATGGAAAAAAGTGTCATGATGTAATGAGGCTTTTAAAGAATTCCTCCTTCTCAACAGTTGTTGGCCCGAGGGAAGTTTGAGTTTGGGCCTCCTCTCCCTGTGCTAGAAGTTGGCAGAAGGCCACTGCCAGTGATTTCACAATATATTTGGTAGCACTCAACAAAATGCTGAGCTTTACAAAAGTTTCCCTTAGAAGCATCACAGCGTGGAAAAGAGATGACAAAGGGGATTATGACAGAGGTCTATGAAATCATGAATGTCATGGAGAAAGTGAGTAGGGAAGTGTTGTAAGAGCTGGGGGGTGTTGAAGGCTAGATAAATAAGACTATCTGTGGGGGACGGCTTATTGTGGAGTGCAGGACCCTGAGGCCAGTAGAGGTCCTCCACTATCTTCTGTCCCTGACAGTATTTGCGGTGCTGCTCTTTTGAAGCTCAAATCTAACAAATGAAGTAATGAGAAAGAGGCCACAGGATTGCTGCTCAGTAGGCTGTGAGACTGCAACTGCCATTCCTGCCTCACAGCCAAACGCGTAACATTCAGTATGGTCAGTGAATGGATGGGCATGCATGGCTCGGGTGCCATGTGTGAGACACGGGACAGTTCTGATTGTATCATGTAACCACACGGAATGATGCTGTAGTGATTCTACACCACTGAAAAGAGCGTTGAGCTGTTGCTTTAATTATTAGATATAGGCCCAATCTTGCAATCATGAGATTTCTACTGATGCCTGCGGGATTTTGCTAACAGGGTGCCCTAAGAGGTGGCTTGATTGTACATATAGATATTATAAATGTTGATAACTTATTCGGTTCACACCTGTGTACAGAGTCACTCACACCTTAACAGAAAAATATGGTCATTGCTGTTAGAAAAATATCTTCTATTGCTTTTTCCTCAGATGGCTTACTAAAGACATCTATATGAAATACTGACAGCTTATTTGTTCCTCTACATTAGCTACTCTATATAGCTACTCTATATTAACCCAAATCCCCCTCAGAGAAGCAGCTGGAGGGAGGGATTGCTTATGAAATCAACATTGTTTGCATTCATTGCATCATTCTGCACTTCAGTTGACTCAAGTTTACTTCACCTACCCTGTTTCCCCGAAAGTAAGACATCCCCCGAAAATAAGACATACTTCCAGTTTTGCCTCTCGCTGTAATATAATGTAATGTAATTTTGGGAGCAAAAATTAATATAAGACACTGTCTTATTTTCGGGGAAACACGGTAGGATTATTTGAATTCCTCCTTAAATTACCCCTTCCATGGTAATAGGCCAGGAATTAGATTAACCACTAACATGAGGTAAATGAGAGTTTGTGTGAGGACATAAGTGTTATCTTTCTTTAAAAAGTATTGTCCTCCATTTCCTAAATGCTACACAGAAAATAGCAAGTGCTTTGCCATTATTTATGTAAGCAGTGTCAGGGAATTGCAGGAATTGCAGTGACTTTGCAGTGTCAGTATGGGTGACATCCAGTGGTGAGTTGCAGAAATTGCAGTAGCTTTTGGAAAATAACACCTGATTTGCTTAGACACACCCACCGCACCTGGCCTGCACTCTAACAGCCAAAATGATCACTTTGCCTACTGTGGGACCCCCAGTTTCTGTAGTATTGGGGCAAGAATGATAGAGTGCTGATTAACATGTTTATGTGAATGAGGGGTTGGGACATTGATTTGGCCTTTGGCATGCTGGAGGGACTCGCCATCAGCTAGGTAGCACTCGGTAAACAAGGGACAGGGGTTCCAAAACTCACTGAATTGAAAGAGGCTGTGGACAGACTCCGAGACCTTGTGGTCAGGGCCTTGTCTGAGGACCTCACAGGCCTATTGCACCTGGCCTCTCTCCCCTGTGGAATGTTAGAGCTGACTTTTGCTTCCTTTAGGAGTCTAACTTCAGTCTACGGAGCTGAAGTTGCTTTGGGGCTGGTGGTGCCTCTGCACTAAGCCCCCCCCCCATGAGCTGAAATCACTTAAGAGCTGAAAATCACTGAGCTTTATCTTGAGTGGGGGGCCCTAAGCAGAGCAGTCCCGGTGCCGGCTGACCTGTTCCTGAGACAGCTGGCTGAACAGTGCTGGCTGACCCGTTCCTGAGACAGCTGACTGAGCAGTCCCGGTGCCGGCTGACCCGTTCCTGAGGCAGCTGGCCCGTTCCTGAGACAGCTGGCCGAGCAGTCCTGGTGCCGGCTGACCCGTTCCTGAGACAGCTGGCCGAGCAGTCCCGGTGCCGGCTGACCCGTTCCTGAGGCAGCTGGCCGAGCAGTCCCGGTGCCGGCTGACCCGTTCCTGAGACAGCTGGCCAAGCAGTCCCGGTGCCGGCTGACCCCTTCCTGAGACAGCTGGCAGAGCAGTTCCGGTGCCGGCTAGTGGACCAGTTCCTGAGCAGCTCCTGAGACAGCGGGCAGAGCAGATTCGAGCCGCGGACAGAGCAGTTCCTGTGTCGGCTAGCAGGGCGGCTAGCGGAGCCACCAGCACCCCACGGAGAGACTGGGCCGTCGGCCTCAGACCTTGTGAAGGTACCCTCCACTCTGCCCTCCACTTCCACCCAGCCTGGGAGGTAAGACTCGGCAGAGTAACTGTTGACCAGGGACTCCAGAGACTTTGGGGCTGTGAACTTTTGGGACTTTGGGTGTTTGTTGGGGTTACTGGACTCCAGGGACTTTGGGCTATTGGACTTCTGGGACTTTGGGTGACGTTTGGGTTGCTGGACTCCTGAACCTACAGGAGAGGACACAGCCCAAACTTGCTGGGGAGGGGCAATTTGCTCACGGGTTGGTGTATGAACCCTAGGTGTGGTGTTTTTCCCAGTTTAGTGATGTCATTTACCTCATGTTAATAAAGATCTTCTGTTACACCGATCTGTGCTTGCAAGAGGGGAAGTATTGCCTCATTGAGGCGCCCAGGGGTGTGTTAGGATTTTCCCAGGTCACTGGGTGGGGGCTCGAGCCAGTTTGCATTGTATTGTTGAGAGGGAACCCCTATTTACTGAACCCGGCCCTTGTTGCTGCCAATTCTGAAGGGCAGAAGGGTTACATTTAGAATAATTTAGACTTTTATTTTATAGAAAAAAATGGATGCCTGAAAAATAGATTGTTAGAGATATTGCAGCAAGATTTAAATTTTGTACAATCAAGCAAAAAAGGTGATTTTATGATTGGTACACTAGGATTAATACTTCCTAGAAAAAAGAAACTAGTTACATAGATCAGAGACTTTATTCAGCAATACTAAATCTATCTGTAATACAGAATTTCGCAGACTCTCTATTAGCAAGCCTTGACATAGCCACAGAGCAGCATGGGTATTGGAACATGTATTGAAATAGTGACACCACATGGGTGGATCAAAAATCCCCATAAGGGGATTCATGAATCCAGTGTTTGTTTAAAAAGTAGTTCTATATAAGATTTGGGAGGCGCCATAAGTTGAGTTTCAGACAAATATATTGAAGGATCTAAAAAAAAATAATGTTGGGTACATTTGTAGATTTCTCACACAGTCATTTTAAAAATTATTCTCAGCACCTCTTTTGTTGTGGCTGCAAGTAGTAAGCAAAGAAAGTTACTCATCTGATCTGTTGTCACGGTAAGATCTCTTTCTTGGAAAGAGTAATTCTTCATTTCCCTCTTGCAACCCTGAAGATGATCCATTTTTTTTCTGTTGTTTTAACACTCCACCTTTAAAGGCCAGTGTTACAGCTGTAGTTCTCTAGGAAAAGAACTCATTGAAGATCCTAGTATGCAACTGATTTATTGTTAAATGGACATCTAAAATAGGTAACATAGAATGCTGCCCAACTGTCAGCCAAGTGAACGCTCTCACAACATTCCAAGAAGAGTTCTTATCTCTACAGTCATGAGTGTAAGTATTGCTAGATGGAAGCTGGCCAGACACGTTTATTATTACTCACACGCACACTTGTTTGGTCTTGGCAAGTCCATTGCAACAGTCACTATTGCTGAGGTGCGCAAGGAATAGCTTTCTGCAGAGATGTGCAGAACACACAGAGAGCCCTGGGGAAAAACAAACAGTTTAATCTCTGCAGGGACCACTAGCACTGCAACCGGTAGAAGGTACATGCTCATTTTCTTTCCACCCACAGAAAAAGAGTACATCAACCGAAAAGGATACTATACACCATTTTGATGAAAGCTTTGGTGGTTTAGAGCAGTGTTCCTAAAAGTTTTTCCTTGGCGTCCCCTTTCTGCTGTGGCGCGGCCCAGGGGGTATGTCCGCCGAATGGAAAGTGGCATTTTGGTGTGACAAATATAGAATGTTTCCAATTCGGCAGTCTCCCAGGACCGATCCTGTGGCAGAGCTGGGACACTGTGGCCCCCCAGGGGGGGTCTCACACCCCCAGGAAGTGTGTGCACCCCACTTTGAAGACCACTGGTTTAGAGGACAGTTTCCAAAGTACATTAGACACCAATTGCCCTCTTTGGCTTGACACTGTTCTCCCCACATGACAGGCATGAAGCATTTCTATCTCCAGTTTGATTCTCTATGACCAACCTTATTTCTGTGGGTTACAAAACCTCACTCTGATCACATCCACAGGGAAAGGGTTTTGCCATAGGGCTTGATTACACATGCACTTTACAGCGCTATAAAGCCTTCAGGAGCACTATAACTCACCACCCGTCCAGACTGGCGAGGCACGTAGAGCGCTAAAAGATCACAGTTATACTGGTCCTGGTAATCCTTCCTTTCCCGAGGATTAACAGCTATAGCATATTCAGTGCTCCATATTATCTCCAGTGTGAATGGGTATTAACAATACAAATTTCCTTTGAGTGATCTCTGGAGACGCCTCTAAGCCATTTAAGGCAACTGACGTCTCTTTCCTTTGTTTTAAACTCGGCTGGAGGAATACGGAAATACGTTTTCAGAGTTTCTTTCTTAACTTGGCAAATAAGCAATGCAAATGTTTACGGAGTGAGCCTGTGTGAAAAAGACGACTAGCAGATTTTGTATTTCAAAGGAAATTTGCGGACACACTTTCAGCATGCCGAAAATCCACTTGCTCTCTCTGTCCGCATACACACAACACATTCCCCCTCACCCGTCTCGTTTGACAAGCATGTTGCACCCAGCTAAATGCTGGGATAGCTACCCATAATGCACCACTCCCCGTGCTGCTGCAAGTGCCGCAAATGTGGCCACGCTATACCGCTGGCGGGTCTCATAGGGATAGCGCTATAGCGCTGTCCCTATAGCTGTATACGAGGGCAGGTATAACCAAAACCGCTATAAAGCTGTAAGTGTAACCAAGCCCTTAATAATCATTTCAGCTTGGGAATGCACAAAGCCAAACAGCACTTGCAGTATTATTACTGACTACATCGCCAATGCTATTTTTGCTTGCTCTGTTTTGCACATCACTTGTGAAAGCAAAGGTGATGTTTTCTACAGGGGGTGGGTGAAATGGAGAAAACAGATAGACGCAGCAGCCTGAAACTGCTACATTGTAGGGGTCCACCACCACCACAAGTAGCAGGCAAGATAATACCATGAGGGGATGCTCTCTATTACTTGGACACTACCGTGACAATGACAGCTGTGATTCTCCCTCTACTCTTGATTTTACTTGTTTATCTAGCATCAGGTCCTCCATTGATCAAAGGCTTCACTATTTAAGTGGCTTGTATAGTCTGTCACTTTGAAGTGAGGAAGCGGTTATCTGGACACACTAGCACTGCTATTAAATGGTTCATCTCTGTTGAGTTTCTTTAATTTTGTGCTTCATAAAACACCCGCCACAGAGAGCCACATTCTGTGGTCCCATAGGGAAAACAATCACCATGCCATTCATAAAAGGCCACTCATGAATCAACCTATCTGCAGCAGTTTTGAGAGGTGCAGGCAGGGGATGGGAGTTAACTATGATCAAAGTAAAGTGTGAGTGGGGAGGGAGGCTAGGTCTTAGAGAGGCGTTCCGGGTGGTAAGGCACGGAAGTCATTGCTGATTGGGGTTTCAGGAAGGGGAAAGATCATGCAGGAGACAAACAGTATATAAAGGGCTACCAGGAGGAGGCAAAGGACATGGAGAAGGAATCACCAGAAAGAAACACTGGGTGAAGTAGGTAAAGTTGATGTTCTTCCAGGTTTCACAAGCTCTTGCTAGCAGAAAGGACCTAGAAGGGGGTCCCAAGGCACGCTGGTTATAGTAGCTCCCCACTTCTCCAGTCACTGAGAGGATGGCAGTGTATATAGTTCAAATACGGTACACATGAAATGTGTTCCTGTAATTATGCCATAATTGAATGAATGAAATAACTTTGACAGCAGCCTTATGCCTTCTCATGCCAATAAAGACATTAGAGCCTCATAATGAACTGCTCCAGCTTGCATTTCCTGCTTACCAACCCCACTTTCCATCCACTCTTTTTAAAAAATATACTGTACAAGCCATGCCTGAAATTGTGTGTGAAACCTTCACTCCCACTTCTGCAGAAATAGAAGATTTCCAGAATGATATGCTCAGAAGAGATTTTTAAATTAAGTATAACTTAAAAAATTAACAGAAACTAAGCAAAGGATATATATTTTATCAGAGATGCTGGTCATGCCAAACTTCACATTTTTGCTGGTCTGGTTCTAACCCCTTTCAAGAACAGTGCAATTAGAGTTTTTGAATGACAATAGGGGGGAAAATTCTCTCAGATACCCTGTAGCTGTGAAATGCCTTCAAAGGATTGTGGACAAATTTAAAAAAGCAACAAAGCTCAAAATTGTTGAGGTACAAACCACCCATGGAAACTTTGATCCAAAAAGATCAGTTCTTTTGATAGTTAAAAGCTAATGAAAAAAGTAATAAAGAAAGTAATTTTGTAACCTTAACACTACTAGTGATTGCTATGAAAAGAACAAACACACACTTTAGATACTCAAAATTAGTTTGCCAGGGCTCCACAGTACAGATTAATAAATAAAACAGAGCCATGAAATTAATAATAATAAATAATAATAATAATAATAATAAGCACTTATATAGTTCTTTGCATTTTCAAAGCATTGTATAATGCTCTAATCTGTGTGTTTACTGTCTGAAAGCATTATTTTCACTTTACAAATGGGGAAACAAATACCATGAGAGTAATGTCTTGCCCAGGGTCACAAAACAAAGATACGTACAAGACAAGATTAGAATTCATTAGCTTACATTTTTGCTAATTCCATTAGACCACAGTGCCATGCTCATGCAGTAAAACAAGTTACCCTTTAAAAGCAACTGACTCCTGTCTGTTTGTGGAAGGAAGGTCTATTCCACTCATTTATGAATTATTCCAATCGTAATGTTTTCAGGCCTTTTTTTTAAAAAAAAAATTCTTTGGAATTTCCATGGATGGGCACATCCTGTCCCATTTTCCTGCTTCCAAAAGTGATTCAGAAGCACACCATTTTTCAAAACCAATGCCCCCTCTCCCTGAAATCACAGAAGTCATGACTTGCTGCTGTCTTGTGATAAAACAGCTCTCTCTGATGATCACATACTGTTACCCTCTCATGCAGTTAAGGCTTTACCTTGACAACTCACAAGGTTCTCAGTTACACTTAGTTAACTAGTGCTGTTGCATTCACACACCCAAGCACATGCAGGAGCCTGCCCTCCTCAAAAGAGTTAATTAAAGTGCACTGATAATGATTCACATAGAATCCCATAACTGCCTCTTTCTCCCCCGCCCCCATACTTTTTTTTCTTAAACAGGAATTAGGTTTAAGCTTCCTGTCTTGCCTTCAAGGCTCCGCCGCAAAGCTCTGATTTCTGATGCTTTTCTTGCCAGAGTCCTTTCTCCCCTCCTTTACTTTCCTTCTCTGATCTCTTTATTCCTTTTTCTCAAGCCCATGTTTGTTCCCATTTCCAAGATGCTTTCTATGCAGGGAACCACCTCTCAAGTCTCAGAGTGCAAGGCCTCTGCTGTGTCCTCATCACTTCCCTCCCTGAGACTCACTTATTTTAAGGGGATGCCACTGCAGACACTAACCCTTTCCCCAAAAAGAAAAATTCAGTGCTGTAAGTCTTCACACCCTCTATCTCCCAGCTAATCCTGTCTGGTCTTCCTGCCTTTAGGGCAGGTAGTCTGCATCTTCGGGGCTGAGAATGGGCTTGATACTGAACCGAAAATAAATAGGAACAGATCCTAGACATTCCATAGCCTCTTTCCCCAGTTTTCATGGTATCTCCTTCCATCTCTGTCCTGCGTGCATCTACCTTCAATGCTGGCAATACATCACTCATTGTCATCTTCATCATTTTATATTCTCCCTCTCTCTGCACCATCTTCCAGGGTACTTTGTCAGACAGCTTACCAGTCCCTCTGTATTGTATGTTATCTCAGAGGCTAACACAACCATTTTAACTTTTATAACTTGCTTGTGATTTTCTAACACAAGTAAACATCCTGGGTAGTTTTAAATAATTGTATCTTAACATTTTTCATAAACCATAGATCTTTACACCGAAGCAGATACATCTTTTAAGTTTGCAATTTTTCAAGCACTCTAAGAAACATGATACAAACAAGTGATTGATTGGAGAGGCAAAGCCTTTCAGTGTCAAGAAATCAGGGCTTTTATCTCAGACCAGCTGTGAAAATATTTGTCTGGCTTGCCAGAAAAGGTGTGTTGCTCCTTTAACAGCTGCTACATGTAGGCAGTGCCACAGGAGGTTAGTTTGGGGACACTGACCTATCCCTGACCCCCAGGTGATAGGAAGAGAAGGGGAGTACTTGTGCCCAGGTCTGTGTAGGAGAGGTCCTGGACGTTCCTTTCTCAGGGGGCTGGGAGGAAATTTTTCCCTCACTACCAGATTGACGAAGGCAAGGTGGATTTTTTCGCCTTCCTCACAGCAGGTTTAATGTCAGGGGGAGGGTTGTCAAAAATGAAAGGAGGAATTAGGCTATGATGTTGCAACTCGTTATGTAAGCTCCGGGCAGGTATTCTATCAGGAATGAATACAATAAGCTAATAAGATGATTTGGTAAAGTATGTAAAGGAAGTATTCTTTAAAGGGGTGGAAATAGGGGGTGGTTCTGCACTCTTATTACATGTTTCAGAGTGGTAGCCGTGTTAGTCTGTATCAGCAAAAACGAGGAGTCCTTATGGCACCTTTGAGAGTAACAAATGTATTTGGTATAAGCTTCCGTGGGGCAGAACCCACTTCATCAGATGCATGGAGTGGAAGATACAGGAGCAGGTATAAATACATGAAAGGATGGGAGTTGCCTTACCAAGTGTGAGGTCAGTCTAACGAGACAATTCACTTAAGACCAGGATACCAACGGAGGAAAAATAACTTTTGAAGTTGAAATGGGCCACTCTCATTACGGACGGTTGACAAGAAGGTGTGAGTAACAGTAGGGGAAATTAGTATTGTGGCAATTAGATTTAGGTTTTGTAATGACCCAACCACTGCCAGTCTTTATTCAGGCCGAATCTGATGGTGTCCAGTTTGCAAATTAATTCCAGTTCTGCAGTTTCATATTGGAGTCTGTTATTGAAGTTGTTATGTTGAAGAATTGCCACTTTTAGGTTAATTTCTGAGTGACCAGAGAGATGGAAGTGTTCTACTGGTTACTGAATGTTGATTCCTGATGTCAGATTTGTGTCCATTTATTCTTTTGCATAGAGACTGTCCGGTTTGGCCAATGTACATGGCAGAAGGGCATTGCCGACCCATGATGGCATATATCACATAGGTAGATGTGCAGGTGTACAAGCCCCTGGTGATGTGGTTAAGTCCCATGATGGTATCCCTTGAATAGATGTGTGGACAGAATTGGCACTGGGGTTTATTGCAGGGTTTGGTTCCTGGGCTGGCATTTTTGTTGTGTGATGTGTAGTTGCTGGTGAGTATTTGCTTCAGTTTGGGGGGCTGTCTGTGACGACTGGCCTGTCTCCCAAGGTCTGTGAGAGTGAGGGATTGTCCTTCAGGATAGGTTATAGATCATTGCTGCACTGGAGAGGTTTTAGTTGGGAGCTGTAGGTGATTGCTAGTGGCGTTCTGTTACTTTCTTTGTTGGTCCTGTCTTGTAGCAGGTGACTTCAAGGTATCTCCCTAGTCACTCAATAACAGACCTAAAAGTGGCAATTCTTCAACAAAAAAACTTCTAAAACAGACTCCAATGTGAGTACAGCTGTAAATAAGTTACACCAAGAAACTGATTCGTTGTCAGGGCCTTCTGCTATAAATGGAAAACTGACCTTCAAGGTGTCAAATTCATCTTCCAATCGGCAAAAAGGGCAACAGTTTTTGGTCCCTTTAATCTAAAGGCTTGGCTACACTTGTGCTTTATAGCTCTAACTTGCTGGCTCAGGGGTGTGAAAAATCAAGCCCCTGAGCACAGCAAGTCTGAGTGCTTTAAACTGCTAGTGTGGACAGACTCCGACCACTGGGACCCACACTTGGAGCTAATCCCCTTGTGGAGGTGGATTACCAGAAGCCCTGGGAGAGCTGTCTTCCAGCGCTTGTACGGGACCACTCTCACACTTCAAAGCGCTGCCACAGGAGCGTTGCTGCGGCAGTGCTTTGAAATTTCAAGTGTAGCCAAACCCTAAAACTAAACCATCAAATGAATAGAGAAATGAAGAAGAGGGAATAAACAAGAGGAGAAAATGCATCTTTAAAGGAAGACTGCTCCTGAATGCAGCTGATTAGGCTTCCATATTTTTTAGCAATTGCAACCAAGTACAAAGAACTGTGTCAGAGTTCCTGTGAATGAGGAGGCATATGCTACTTTTTTGTGGTTGCCACTCCTCTTTATACTACATTACAAGTAGAAAGGTCACAGTCTGATCAAGGTACAGTATATCCTAGGCATGCAACTGTTGATTTGCTCAACCCTATTACTGCTAGGACTTTGATCAGAATAGCACAGGAAGCTAATTTGGTCACATTTCACTTGAGTTAAATCCACTGAGCTGAAGGTATTTTACAAAAATACCAGAATGGCAGGATGTTGAGGCGTTTAGAAATCTTGCCTAAAAGGTGGCTGTTCATGAGATACTTCAAATAAAGATTGCATTTTGCCCTACAAAGATCTGCCTTAGTTCTCTCTGTTGCTATAATGTATTTTCAGTTTATTTGTAAGAAAGTTTCCCTAGTAAAAACAAAAATGTATTGGAATTCAAACAAATGTGATGCCCATTCTGTCCACTGGAAAGCATCCAAAAAGGCTATAATTTTGTAAATTGTAGTTTTATTGCTTTTTAACATAAATGTTTATTTAGCATTAAGTAGAAAGTCTTGGTGCTGTCAAGAGGAATGTATTATTAAAGTAATTCTTTGTATTATATAGTCAGAATATAAGGGGGGAGAAGGGAAAGAAACAGGTTTTTTTTAAGGGGGTTTTGTTAAGTTTCACACCACCATTTTGTTGTTACATTTAATCAATCTAAAATACTGTCTAAAATATTTAATTGGATACTTTTTCTTAGTTTCTGGTAAAAAAAAAGACAACTTCCTAGTTCATAAAAATGGCCCAGACAAAAAGCCCCCAACTTTCCACAGTACATGTTAGGCTCAGATGAAATCATCCCCTTTCCCTGTCTGAACTCAAGACAACACAGAGGCTTACTAAACTTTCTGCCTTTTTTGGATGTCAGTTGAACCCTACTATACACCTGTAGCTTCTCCTAAGCCACTGCTTTTATACCTCCACACACCAGTCAGGGAAAACTAATTCTGAGCCTCATGGCTCCTGGGACCCAGACAGGTAACACAGTCTGTCATTGAGATATTTTCTTAAGGACGCAGGATTTAGCCAATTTCAGTAAAAATCCCTTTTAACCAGAACCCCCTTATCCTCAGTTATAGCATTGCTGTGCAGAGCATTCTCTAACTCAACTTTTACAATATTTACATCCAGGCTGCAGCAAACTATTAGCCCCATCCTATATAATAAAAGACCAGAAAAGTGTGTGTGAAGCCGTCATGCGCAGTAGAGACGGCCCAAACTAACGGCATGCTGGGAGGTGTAGTTCGGCAGTACAACTTGGCCGCCACGCGTGCACCGCCGAGAGGGAAGCAGGGTCTGGATCAGGGGCTCGGGCAGGAGGGTGGCTGGGCGCAGGAGGCGCGGGCAGGGGGCTCTGGCCGGGCGGGGCGCAGGAAGGGGGCGCTGGGCCGGCGGGGTGGAGGCGCCAGCTGTGCCCAGCCTAGCTGGGGCCGTTGGAGTGAGGGAGGGGAAGAGAGCTGAGCGGGGGGGTGGGGAGGCTGAACAAGCGGGGGAGCGGGGGGTGAACGAGCGGGGAGGCGAGGGGAGGCTGAACGAGCGGGGGGGCATTACTGTTGGCCCGTGTTCAGGGGCTTTTACACAAGAGCGGGGCTACAGAAGCAACCCTCCCCCAACAATTCACCATAGCTTTAGCAAATACTTTACCATAAACAAAGTGTTCTCTTTGATTAACCAGCTGGAGATGACCCAAAATTTCAAGTGCATACAACATCACAATTTTTCCTCACCTGCATAGGGCAAGGTGAAATAGGATTGTACACGGTCTCCCTGAATGGGTGACAGCATATGACCAGCTTCAGCAATAATAGAAACAATGATGCATCTCATGCAGATTTAAAGGAGACACTGCACCCATTTCGAGCATTAAAGAAACACAAAAAACTTATTGGGAGAGAATTAAGTCATCCTCCTGTTCTTTTCTCAAAGTGTCTGTAATATATATTTGTGAGAATGCAATCAAGTTTTCAGAGAAAATGTAGCTGGTTGTTTAAAGTTTGCTCCTTCCAACAGCATCTCCGCTAAGGGTCCAATATATTGGTCACAATGGGTCATTTTTGCCCAAGAGAGATGCAACATAACCTCCCTACGCCTACTCAAGATTCTGCTTTTTATATACAGAGTTGCCCGGTTCCTGGAACACAGTTCATATGTCCCTCCAGCTTGGGGGTGGCCATGGGATGCTGCATGCTGCCCCCCACCCCAAGTGCCAGCTCTGCAGCTCTCACAGGCTGGGAACTACGGTCAATAGGAGCTATGGGAGCTGGGGCAGTGTGCAGAGGCTCCTGGCCGTGCCTCCACCTAAGAGTTGGAGGGAGGTGATGCCGTTTCTCGGGAGCCACCTGAGGTAAGCGCTGCCTGGAGCCCACATCCAAACCCAGAGACCCCTCCCACAGTCCAAACCCCTTGGCACCAGTCCCCTCCTGTACCCCTAACCCCACCCCAGAGCCTGAACCCCCAGCCCAGAGCCCATATCCCCTCAAAAATTATAATAGATTAGTGAGGCATGATTTTACTTTATAAAAGCCATATTGACTCTTCCCCAGCATATTGTGGACACCGGTGTGTCTGGCAATTCTGTTCTTTACTATAGTTACAATCAACTTGCATGATACTGAAATTAGGTTTACTAGCCTGTAATTGTTAGAATTGCCTCTAGGGCCTTTTTTAAAATGGGTATCGCATTAGCAACCATCCAGTCTTCTGGTGCAGAGGTTGCTTTAAGTAATACATTACCTACTAGAGTTGTTAGTTCTGCAATTTCACAAATGATTTTCTTCAGAAGTCTTAGCTGAATACTAACTGGTCACGGTGACATCTTCTGGAAGGAGGATCCCAGTTATAGGACTGTTTCCCTCTGTTCCAGCTTGATATTCTCCTTTCCAGAGACTTTCATCCTCTTCAACAGCACAGAGCCTGTCAGATTTGGGGTAGGACTGCTCTATTGTGTCACTGCTCTATGTCCCTCTATGTCTCTCTTGGCTCCTCCAGTTCAGCCTATTCTGGTCTGAAAACCCCATACTCTGTCTTTGATGCCCTTGAGTGGCTTGCACCGAACGTACACACTTGCTATCTGCCCACAGGGCAGTTAATCATACATGTGGCGTTCAGTGCACATATGCTGCTGCACTTCCACCTGCAGGAGGTTTACTCTTTCTTGGTAAAGAGGTAGGGTTGTTGGTTCTTTGTGTTCCCCCCCCCCTTTTTTTTTTCTTGGGGGAGGGATGTTACTGGCCTAAATTTAGAGACTGTATATTAGGTGTATCTTGCTCTCATGCTCCCTCACAAAAGTCCTGTGTGGTGCTCCTGTTTGCTAACTCCTTTACTTGATATGGGGCTGGCTTTTTAAACCCCTGTTCTCCCTGAGTTAGCCCCACCCCCTCATCAAGAAAGCCTAAAGGTATTAGAGATACAAGAAATGGCAGGCTAGAGCCTCACTGGGAAGATCTCAGCCATGCCTAGCAGGCCGCTAAGCTCAGCGCATAGCCCACCAGTAGACCTCACTATGAACTTCAAGCAAGCAAGTACCTAAACATGAACAAAAACAAACTTATTCCCAAGGATCACTTTGTCACTCCTCTTATACCTGGATAACTCCTTGTAAAACTCCTCTGTTTGCTAGCTTCTCTGGTCACTTAGGAGCTGGCTTTTTAAACCCCTGTCTGCCCTGGATTGACTAACATGCTGCTGCTCCACCCAAGGATCACAAGCAGGTTTTGAAGGTGGAATGAAGTGACAAAATCACTCTCCCCTTCTTTATGGACAGATTGGAGGTAGGGATCCTGAAACACTTTTTTGTTCATAATATGAAGTTGAAAATACGAAAAATGTTGTGAAGCACTGAACTGCCACTTTCATCAGTAAATGTTTTCTACATTACTACAAATTCACAGCTACATAAAGTCAAATTATTTAAGAAGAGACCCCCAGATTTCTCTTCCCTGGGAATTTATCTTGTAGTAAATCTAGAAAAATGGTCAGTTCCCTACTACAATATGAAATTTATTATTTTTTATTTTATTCAATGCTTTGCTATTTTAGCATAATTTCAGTTTTATAAATAAAATAATCACAGAGATTATATTTCACTAATCCTTCACATTTACACTAAACAGTAGAATAACTGAATGGAGATAAACAAGTTTGCAGTACAAATTCAACCCAGAGAACTACATATTATATTTACAGAGTTAATTCTAAAAGGACAGTTTGCAAGCTAGTTAGCTCATTGCTCTAAGTTACTCTTGATCAAATACATTTTGTATGCTATATAATTTGAAGTGATGAAAGAAAGGAAGTTGTCAAAGGTGTGTTCTTATTTCATAAAATATTGTGCCAAAATGAGAACTTTGCAGAAGACCCAATCAGAAATAGTCTGGAGATATAAACTTACGGCATCACTACAAGACAGCTGCACAGGATGTGGAACTCCCACATGGACAGCTAATATTTACTTTTTTCAAAGTGTGCTAAGTACGTCAAATGCAGGAAACATACAGTGGGGAAAAAACAGCAGCAAAGGTTATTCTCAAAGCTTCAAGCAATTCTTGAAGAATCTCAAACCCATAAAGAAAAATAAAATAAAATTAACAGAGCTTAACACCAAGTGCAAGGGCCATAGACACTTGGGAATTTTTCTGCTATTTCCCAATCGGAAAGGTAGAATGGACTAGTTGCCTGAGCAACAGTCTAGACTCCAGAATTCCTAAGCTCTAAGGTAGGACTAAAGGTCTGCTTTGGGCAAGTCACTAAGCTTATGTCTTCATTTACCCCTCTTTAAAATTTACTTTGCAGGAATATAGCAAAAGTGAGTATTTATAGGGTGTTTTGGATAGGTAATTTATGTTATCAAAATTCCCTGTCAGCCCATAACAAGAGTGCTCTAGTCCCCTCCAAATTAACGAAAGTAGGAGACAAAGAGCACACACACAAAGCTTTCTGAAACATCAGGGGCCTTTAAAATAATTTTTCATCATGAGGAACATTGAGATTGGTTGCGATTGGTTTTGAACTGGTAGGCGGCACTCTCTTTCCATGGTACTTGCAGAGTACCATGAAAAACTTTCTGTAAAAGCATCTCAAGTTGGTCACTTTTGAAAGTTTAGTTTGCCGATTCTCATCTGTATTCATGATGAAATACAGGAATATTTATTTAAATCAGTGGCTGGAGTATGAGTTTTTCATTTACAGCTCAATTTTGTTATTTTATCCAGCATTTTCAATTCATATTTATGGATAAAGTTACAACTTTTAGGTCTTATACTGACAATACTGTAAAATGGAGATTATTAATTAGGACTTCACTTGCATTAACCACTAATTTCCTAAAATACACTATATAATTTCAAGACTCAGACAATGGCTAAAGATGTATTAGGAGAGTGTTTAAAGGGGAGTGTAGTGGGGTGGCTACCCCGCTCCTAATGGAGAAGGGTCAAAGCAGCTCAGTAGAGGGCTGCAAAAGTGAAAGCAGCTGATTGGACATAGCAGCCACAGCTGTGACTGGGTCAATTATAAGGGCCAGCTGGGCTCTAAGAGGGCTGAGAGATTGGTGCTCAGGAGGTCTCTCTCCAGTCTTGGAGGGAGGAGGGCCTGGCTGCTTGCCTGACAGGGTACTGGGAGTGAAGCAGGGCTGGAGAAAGCCCAGAGGAGCAAGGGAGCTTCAGGCTGGCAACTCCCCAGGCTGCAGGGCCTGGTCTGAGGCCCATAGCGGTACTTGGTGGCAGAGAAAGGCAGTTGGCCCAAACCTCCCGACTATGATGACTGGCTTACACAGACTGCAGTCGGCCCTAGTGAAAGGGGCTTGCTGGTGACTGGCAGTAGCTCATAGGTTGAGGCAACATGGGGATAAGTTTATCAAACTCTAAATTAGGCCCCTAAAGTTTATGGCTTCTACATTGGGTAAGTATTTTATTTAACATTATTAATAATCTGTCCTGTCTGGTGGGTTATCTAATACAGAACATTGAAGGGTCAGTGATCTGGGAACAATTCATAAAATTGGAGGACAGCAGAGAGCTGGTTAACTACAAATAATTGCTGCAGAAAAACACAAGAATACTACATATTTACCTTTAAAAAGGAGTTACTAACCTTTCTGTAGCTGTTGTTGTTCGAGATGGGTTGCTTGGGTCCATTCTACCGTAGTTGTGCGCTCACCGCCCAGTCACCAGATATTTTTCACTCGGTGGTATCCCTTGGGCTGGACCTAATGCCCTCTGGGGCTGCATGCTCATGCACTGGAATAAGGGGCTTGTCTGGCTCCCCTCCCCCTCAGTTCCCTCTTGCCAGCTAATTCTGACCATGGGGCAGGGCAGTGGGTTGTGGAATGGACATGAGCAATACATCTTGATTAACTGTTACAGAAACATTAGTAATTTTTTCTTCTTCGAGTGCTTGCTCATGTCCATTCCATGTTAGGTGACTCCCAAGTGGTACATTAGGAGATGACTTCGGAGGTTCATAGACATGTGGATTGCAACACTGCTCTACCAAATGCAGCAGCATCTCGCCTGCTGGGTGATGGTATAGTCGGGTGGAAAAGTATGTACCAATGACCAAGTCTCTACTCTACAAATATCCTGGATTGGGATATGCAGAAATGCTGCTGAGGAAACATGAACTCTTGTTGAGTGGTCAGTCAAGAAAGCAGGAAGTGGGGCACCCACCAGCTCATAGCACCTGTGAATACAGGAAGTGATCCAGGAGGAAAGTCTTTGGGCTGAAATTGTCAGGCCTTTTATCCTGTTCATTATTGCCATAAAGAGCTGCCTGGACTTATGAAATGGTTTAGTCCATTCTATATAGAAAGCTTGGGCACACCTAATGTCCAGTAAGTGAAGATGCTGCCCCTCCTTATTGTGTAGTTTCAGGAAGAACACTGGCAGAAAGATAGCCTGATTACTAGGAAACGGTGAAGCCACCTTCTGAAGGAATGTGGGGTGGGGGTGAAGTATCTCATCCTTAAAGGACACTGTATTTGTGGGTTTTGATGTAAGAGCCCTGATCTTCGAGACCCCCCCTGGCCGAGGTATTTGCTACCAGGAAGGTGACCTTCCAGGAGAAGTACGACAGAGGGCACAATGCCAGCACCTCAAATGGAGGGCCTGTCAGTCTTGAGAATACCAGGTCCCGCGGTGCAATGGATTCATGAATCTGCAGGTATAGTCTCTCTAAGCCCTTGAGGAAGCAAATGGACATGGGGGGGGGGGGGAGGGGGGAAGTAGGGCAGGGAAAACAACCTACCATCCACCGGAAAGCAGAAATGACTGCTAGGTGTACCTTAAAAATCAATGATATGGCTAGACCCAGCGGTTTCAGATGAAGCAGATACTCCAGCATAGACTGGTGAGGTGACTTAGTGTGTCAGAAGTCTTGCTGGGATGACCACACAGAAAAACGTTTCTTCTTGGCAAGATAAGTTGCTCTAGTTAGTAGACGGTTTCCTACTACCTAGCAATACCTGGTGGACTTTGTCCAAACAGGCCAGCTCTGCTTGGTTTAACCATGGAGCTTCCACGTGGTCAGGTGGAGGGCCGTGGGTGGAGCAATTGGCTGTGATCTTGTGAGATCAGGTCTAGGAGGGAAGGGAGCAGCATTGGGGTCGCAACTAACATGTCCAATGATGTGCCGAACCAGCGCTGGTGTGGTCATGCTGGGGCTAGAAGAATAACCTTCACTCTGTTCTGCTTGAATTTGAGTAAGACTTAGCGCACAAGAGGAATGGGAGGAAATGCATAGAACAGGTGCTTCATCCAAGGGAGCAGGAAGGCATCTGTGAAGAAACCCAGGCTGCGCCCATTTAGAGAGCAAAGCTACAGTAGGGTGACCAGATGTCCCTATAAAATCCAGACAGTCCTTATATAGGCTCCTATTACCCCCGACCCTGTCCTGATTTTTCACTTTGTCTGATCACTCTGTCTAAACTATGGGGACTTCCTCTTTTGCTTGGTTGCAAAAGGTCTATGAGAGGAGCCCCTCCTCCTCCACTGCTGGAAGACGGTCCTGACTATAATTGGGGCGAAGGGACCTGGGGAGGTGATCTGCCAGATTGTTCCAGGCACCCAGAAGGTGAGAAGCTTTGAGTTGGATCGCGTGCTTCATGCAGAATTCCCACAAGGGAATGGCCTCTTGATACAGGGGAGAGAGAAAATGCCCCCACCTGTCTGTTGATATAAAACATGGCTGCTGTGTGGTGTGTAAGGACTCGTATCACCTTGCCTGCATTCTGGGATAAACACACCTGGCATGCTAAGTGGACTATCCTGAGCTCTATCCGACATTTATATGCAAGGAGAACGCCTCCACCATTGTGCTGCCCATTCCCTCCGAGGCCCTGCCCTCATCCTGTCCTTTCTCCCAAGGCCCTGCCTCTGGGTTGCCTCTTCCCCTGAGGCCCTGCTGGCTCTCCTCAAGTCCTTCCCCCGTCGTTTGCCAGCTGACAAAGTTGACAATAATTGTCTTAGTCTCCCATTTCCCCCCCTTGACAGTAATTTAAATAAAAATATTTCTCAGCTCGATAAATACTGGATTGGACTGAAAAAGCTTTAGATGTAGTTTAAGCTGTACGCAATCAGCATTTCCCATCTGGCGATTTTTAAGTTACAGTGCTTTATGCAGATGAATGTTTGTAAAATCTCCCCTCCCCACTTGGGGAGCCAAATTTTTCCTTCTGTAGCTGCAAAATCAATAAGGTTCCCTGAAGAGTTGTTCATCACAACAGGAACTATAAAGCAAACTGAAGTGACATTCTCAGCAATTGTGGTTTAATACAGATGAAAAATCACCACATGAAGGCGAAAATAGAGCTCTTTAAACAGACAAAAATATGAACTTCTTGAATGTTGCTATGTAATCATTGTTGAGTTGATTCACAAGAGCTGCTATACTGATGACAACACAAGGAAATTAAACTTGGAAGAGAAATAGCATGTTTATTTACAGTGAGAAGAAGATACACATGTTTAGGGTTTAAGTCTACTGAAGAAAAATATTTTTCACATTATTTATATTTCCATAGTGCCTACAAGCCTTAGTCACAGAGCAGGACTCCACTGTGTTAGGAGCTATACAAACACAGATGTTTAAGATTTGCAGCCGTGTTAGTCTGTATCCATAAATAAGACGAGGAATACTTGTGGCACCTTGGAGACTAACCAGGTTTATTTCAGCATAAGCTTTCGTGGGCTATAGCCCACTTCATCCAATGCACAGAATGGTTTTTCTTCTCCTGCTGATAATGGCCCATCCAAATTAAACAGCCTCTTAGAACTGGTATGGTAATGTGCAACTTTTTTTTTTTTTTTGCTTTCTGTGTATATAAATACATCTTACTTTTGTTCCATTCTATGCATCCGATGAAGTGGGCTATAGCCCCCGAAAGCTTATGCTGAAATAAACTCGTTAGTCTCTAAGGTGCCACAAGTATTCCTTGCCTTATTTACAGATGTTTAAGTGTCAAATTTCTGGGGTTACAAAAGACAAAAGCAAGAAAACTACTCATTTTTCCTTAAGACATTATGGAATTATTTTAAGAGAGACTGGCTTCAGTCATGATTAGGGCCCTACCAAATCACAACCATGAAAAACATATCATGGTCTGTGAAATCAGACCTCCTCTGTGAAATCTAGTTATTCGGGGGGAGGGGAATGGATAAGGAACCTACCAGGCCTCTGGCTCCAGCTGCTAGTCTTGGCTAGGCTGGGGAGGAACAGGATTGCTCTTCCCCTGTACAGCCATTTGGGGGGGAAGTTGAGGTGGGGGGAAATCAGACCCACCTCCCGGTATCTACCCCAGCTACAGGAAGCTCCAGGAATGGGCAGCAGCCCCAGAGCTTCCTGCAGCTGTAGAAAGTTGTTGGAGGTGGGGCTGATCTCCCCGGTAATGCTGACAGCACTCCAGCCAGGGGCTCCTAGTTCTGTCTGGCTGGGACAGGACTTCCTCTTCCCCTACAGGGCCACACTCGGGGGAAGGGGGGGAGGAGAGGAGATAAGACCCACCTCCAGGTATCTACCCTGTGCTGCTGGAAGCACACTGCTGCCAGAGGAAGTACCCACCTCAACCTCCTGTGGCTACAGGGCTGCTGCCCAGTGCCAAAGCTTCCTGCAGCCGTAGAAGATACCTAGAAACAGTGGCTGTGTAGGAGAAGAGCAAGTCCTGTCCCTCCCCTACCTGGCCAGAACAAGCAGGTAGGAGCCTCCAGCTGGGGCACTCCCGGCAGTAGCTCTAGGTCAGATCCATCTCCACCTCTAGGAATCTCCTGCAGCTGCAGGAAGCTCTGGAGGTGCTGCCTTCAGAGCCCAGAAGTGAGGGTGGCGATCCCATGACCCCTCTACAACACCTTTGCAGCCCCTCCACAACCTTCCCTTTGGATCACAACTGCCACAGTTACAACACCATGAAATTTCAGCTGTAAACTTCTGAAAGCATGGAACTAACTAATTTTCAAATCCTATGACTGTGAAATTGCCCAGAATGGTCTGTGAATTTGGTATGGCCCTAGTCACGATAATTATTTATTCTAATTCTTTACATTGCATTTCACTCCTTTAAGTAGCGTATAAGAAATATTAATATATAGTCTGTTAGAAGTTTAATTTGGAATACTATTATCCTTTCAAATAAGACCCCCACAAAGATCAGTAAACACAATGAACTCCAAAACACAAACTGAAAAATAAAGTTACTGGTGAATATGTAGGTAATATACATGAACCCCTACTTCAAGGCTTACATGAACCAGAGAAAGAAATCAATGCAATTATGCTAATATAAAAATTCAAATAAAGTAGTTACTAACTATATTTGCAGGAAATTACAGTACTTGCCAGAGACCCTCATGTAGTTGCGTTGCTGACAGAGCTACTGAGATAGATATATATTTACCAAATAGGGTGAGACTTTTCATACTTCAGAGTACTAAAAGAATTGGCCAAAGTCAATTATTTTCATCCAAGCACCTACAGCACCACTGCAAATACATACTATGTATAGTAAAAAATATTAGATAACTTTATACTAGCCAGAGATTCACCGTTTATCATGAAAAATTAAAAGGTAGTCATCTAAAAGATGCCGCAAAGATTGCTCTAGCTTCAAATAATTCTTAGTAAAGACTATTCCAAGTATTTAATACTAGCATTAAATATAACATTGGATCTGTTATAGTCAGTGTTTTTGATTGCAGAATGATTGCAAAATGATTGCAAATTGAGGCTTCATCTGATAAGAAATAACATACCTGCCATGTTACTTTGCCAAGATTTTACTATATAAAAGTAACAAAATTAGTTTTGCTCATACCTCTAGAAACAAGGAGTATCTTTTCATCAGCACAAGGAAGGTGTCAAATGCATAACTTAAAAGCTTGCCAAAAGGATAAAAATTCCTTAAATCATAGTGAATACTGCGGGATTAAAGTTCTAATCATGCAATCGACCACAAGGCACAGAAATCTACCTGTGTACTGCTGATAGCAGGACTAGCACTCAACTCTGTAATGGAAAACACTTACTTCTTTCTTAGTTTTATTTTTCATTTAATATACAACAAGTTTATTTTAATTTACCAGGTTTCACTAAAATTGCCCAACCCAAGTTAAAATCTTAAGGAGCACTTAGAATGTTTATGTAGTACATTTTCAAAATATGCATTTGCATCTGTAACCTTTTATTAGAATTGTGCAAAATTAGTTCCAAAAATATGCATAAGAATTGTCAGTCTGAAATAATTAGCTCCAAAAACATGCATTTGATTATGCCAAATGAGTAAATGAAGCTTCAGTTTTCCAAAACACCTTACACATAATACCACGGTGTCAAAATAACACAATTTAAATTGTTCAAACTGATTTTCCACCCAGCACATTGACTGACTGGCAGACACTACTGAAATGTCCTCTGCTGAAAAACAGAAACCATCTCTGCTTCCCCTTACACATGTGCCAAAAAAAAACCCCAACATCCATGTCTCAGTAGTACTCCATGGGACTACTCAGTAGTACCTCTGTCTTGGAGAAAATTTAAGTGAATGAGAAAGGTGGCTGCTTTAGTTATAGGAGGTTTATGTCCAATGAGTTTGTCCATAGACTCCAGTTTTGTCATCTTAGCCCTTTTAATAAACTTCATAGGTGAAATCCTGGCTCCTAGAAGTGGAAAAAAGTTCCACCAACTTCAGTGGGGCCAACATTTCACCCCATGTTCAAACCAGAACATTTTCTCATTAAAACAAGAGGACTCATTCCTGGAAATGAAAGATTATTAGTGTCAGGGGGCTTTTCATTATTCTTTATGCTTACTTTACAAGTAAGCTAGGCGTGTTTAGAAAAAGTTTAATTCTTCATAGATTTTCTCCCCCTTGCTCCTGCACTAACACCCATAATAATTAGTTTTATTAAAATGATTATGACAATAAACGGAAGTAATAATACTATAGCTTCAATATAGGATCGAGAGAGAGAAAAAACAGACGAAGATGGACATAAAACAGACAATGATCATAAAATACTGACAGTTCATTTCTTTGCCACATTTGCTTCAATATGAATGCTGTTGCTTATCCATCCTATCAGTACTTGATTCACTTAAAAGATAAATGCAGTTATTCAGCTTTACTAAAATAGCAATATTTCATTAAGACTGTATTGAAGACTTTACCAAATATTTAGAAATACCCGTTTTTGTAATTCCATTCAGTGACAAACCATTATCCCTTCATTGAGATGGTCATATTTATAATACAACATTGTACTGCCCAGCGTAATGCTAAGCCTTGTAAAACAGATTAAAACTATAAAAACATAGGTATGGTTCCATCAGAAACATGTTAAAATCAAATGATTTCAAAGTTAGTTTGAGTTCAAATTTTATCATCTGATTTGACCCTACTCATTCAATTAACCAACATGGACTTGCGACCAATAGTCTTCAAGAACAAAAGTTTCAAGAGCACCTAAGCGAAACTCAGTAGGATTTAGGCACTTAGAATGTTACTCCTTATAACTTTGCAACTGCTCGAGTTTCATTGGTTTCTATGGGTCTTGATGTTTCTCAATCTGGTCTGCCTAATGAGACAATCATGATAATGGATTCTGACTGTTTTCATTATCTCTATTCTATTTCAGACACTTATTCTTTGTAATTATCTGCATTT
Source organism: Sternotherus odoratus (assembly GCA_032164245.1). Lineage (NCBI taxonomy): Eukaryota > Metazoa > Chordata > Testudines > Kinosternidae > Sternotherus > Sternotherus odoratus. Next base: position 77,888,425 of record JAVMKO010000005.1, on the reverse strand, counting down.
TTATATTATATTAACGTTTTCTTTACAGTGGTAAACAATCCTACTTTAATACTGGTACAATCTCCTTTAAAAATTAGCAATACTGTGCTCACAGAACAAGCAGTGCATTCTTGTAGAATAAAACAGTCCTGTTTCAAGGATTGGCTGGCACATAGACAGGGAGTACATCACCACTGCACTTGGGAGTGTACTTCCCAGCTTAGGCAGACAGACACGTTAGCTCTGCTTGAGCTGCACACAAAAAACATCAGTGTTGCTGGAGGAAGCACAAGTGGTAGCTTGGGCTAGCCAAATGTGTATGAACCCAGGTTGTTCAGTGGGCTAGTACTCAGGTAGTTAGCCCAAGCTGCCACCAATGCTACTCTTGGCTACACTGCTGTTCAGCACGCTAGCTCAAGCAGAAATAGTGTATGCCTGTCAACTCAAGCTGGGAAGGACACTCCCAATTGCAGAATAGATGTACCCAAAAAAGCCCAAGGTGGCTAATATAACAATAGCATTTGGTTCCAGAATAATAAAAATTTCTGCCTGATAGTTATTAGACTATAATATCACCACCACTTGTCAGAGGATGAGGAAATCCAGTCTGAACGGGGCCAAACATGCAATATCCCTATGCCTTAACCTGAACTGTTAAACAAGAACAGTATGAAACTGAACCCTGAAAGGGCAGACAACATTTAGCTGTAAAAATAAGCAAATGGGAGAGGGTTATTTTAAGCCTGAGAAATCAGAGAAACTAAGAAACAAAAGGATGGATAGAATGAGGGAATCAGATGAGAGGGAAATGCCATCAGTCCCACTAAGCGCCATTATGGTAAGCTAAAATGTCCTGGGTCCACTAAACCTATCTACTGTGCAAGCTTAGAAAACAGGAATAATATAAATAATGAAACATTAATGCATATAAATGTATAAATATACTTTAGTTTACATCTTCATATTTGTAATAACTGCTTATCCCAAAAGCCAGGACAATTAAAGAAGTTATTTTCAAAATTGTGCTCACGCAATAGAGACAATATATATTTAGACTTAAGAAAGCCCTGAATTAAGACATAGGAATAAACATTTATTATCAGTTTGGAGATGCAAGATAAGAATGTGAATATATGAGCAGGAAACAAAAAACCAACACTGATAAGAAACACTTGTTCACTACATATACCAAAGTGCATACCAGAAATCAATTTCCATGATATTTGCTCTATACTGCTCCCTCAAAGTTCATCAGTAGAAGTATCATTAGTTTTTGATAATGCACATTCTTCACTGAAGTGGCAGTTTTGAAGGATGTCCTTATAATGGTTCTTCAGATCTGTGTACAGAGAGACAGTTTCCTCTGAGTGAGGAAATGGCAACAGCTTTTCATTCAACAGTATCTGTACTTGGTACTCCTCCTCCGGGGTCTTAGCTTGGTCACAGTGATAAAGCACAAATATCAGGTTTGAGGCATATGGCACAATGTGACCACTACGAAACTTCCGATGCATTTGTTTTTTGTAATTGTTAGCAGCAAGGGGCTCCTCATCCTTGAAGAAACCCATTAGAGCAAGCAGTGGCTGAAGGGTCTCAGCATGTCCAAATTGCAGGATTACAGGTGAAGAAATGGGAAGAGAACTAGAAAACAAAAGTGAAAAATAAGTAAGATAGTCATCTGTGTTTAAAAGCAAACACTAGTGTACCATACAGTTGTTAGCAAAGGGTAGATTACTTTAAGCATTTGTTTTACATGGACATTTACTAAAAACCCATTTGGAAACAGGTGTCCAACTATCTGAAACCTATTTTTATTAAGAAAAACAAAAACAAACATTTTAAAATGTATTTTGTAACCATCAAAAATGTAATTATGCTTTAAAAAAAAATTAGCAGCTATATTTTACCTATTAAAGTACTATTACTATCATTGAATTGCTATATAGTAACCCAAAGTCTTAGTACACAAACAAAATGACAACTCATTTGGCTTTACTGAAATATTCAGATGACTGAAATATTAGTAGAGATGGTATAGCCTGTTCAGAAAGAATAGACAGAGAAAAGAGGGAGGAGGGTTGCATTACACACTTGCTTAAGTGCATTAAGACACTTGCTTTGATGTCTGGTGAAAAGCAAGCCTGTTGGAAGGCTCTTGGTGAAGATAAAAGGAAAAAAACCAGAGACAATGTCATGGTAGGGATCTACTATAGGGCGACCAAATCAGGAGGAAGAAGTGGATCAAGCATTTTTAGAACAAACAACAGATGTATCCAAAGCACAGGACCTAGTGATAATGGAGGACATTAGCTGCCCAAAATATTTGTTGAAAAAAAAAAATATATATATGGCAGGACACAGACTGTCCAACAAGTTTTTAGAATGTACTGCGGACAGCATTTGTTCCAGAAGGTAGAGGAAGTAAATAGGGGCTGCTTATTTTAGATTTGATTCTAACAAATAGGGGAAACTAGCTGAGAATCTGAAGGTGGAAGGCAACTTGTGTGAAAGTGACCGTACAAAAAAAAGAGTTAGTGATTCTGAGGGAAAAGAGCAACAGACAAAGTATCTGATGATGAAAATCAGGGAAATCGTAGGCATGGTCGCATAGGACAGAAATTTATGGAAAAAGGAGTCCAGGAGAGGTGGCAGTTTCTAAGAGAGACACAATAATAAATGCACAACAGCAAATTATCACAGGGTGGAAGACAGATAAGAAGAGCAGTAAGAACAATGACTACATCAGGTGCTTTTAAATAACTTGAAAGTCAAAACAATTGTACAAACTGGAAACAAGGACAAGAACATACAAGGGAAAGTACAAAATAATAGTACAAACGTGTAGGGACAAAATCAGAAAAGCAAAACTGTAACCGAGTTACAACTAGCCAGGAACATTAAGGATAAAATGTAAGTCCATCACCTAATGGGAAAGGAAAGCAAACAACAGATGACAGAGACTATGAAGTGTTTAATGCCTATTTCACTTCATTTTTCACTAAAAAGGTTAATTATGACCACGTGAAACACATTTAATATTGACAAATGGGAACAATCTTGGGTCAAAACAGGTTAAAGACTATTTGGATAAATAATATGTACTCAAGTTTGTAGGGTCCAATGAAATACACCCTACAGTACTTAAGGAACTAGTCAAAGTAACTGCTGAATCTTTAGTTTTTATGTTTGAAAACTCATGAAGGATGATCGAGGTCTTTGAGTACTAGTGAAGGGCAAACAGAACCCATCATTACAAAGGGGAACAGAGAGGACTTAGGGAATTATAGGCCAGTTAGTCTAACCTTAATAATTTGTATCCGTATCTTTCTGGGTATCAATTGATTTGTTGAAACCAGGTGATAAGTAGCAGCCAATATGGCTACATCAAGAATAAATCATATCAAAGCAACCTAGTTTCCTTCTTTGATAGGGTAACCAGCCTACTGGCTAAGGAGAAAGTAGTAGATGTGATTAATCTTGATTTTAGTAAGGCTTTTGACACAATCCCACATGACATTCTCAGAAGCAAACTATGGAAATATGGTCTAGATTAAACTATTATAAGGTGGGTTCATAAGTTGAAAGACAGTTATTTAAAGAGTACTGTAGTTATCAGTGGTTCAGTGACACACTAGGACAGCATTACTAGTGGGGCCTTAGAGTGGGCCCAGTACTATTCAATATTTTCATTAATGACTTGGATGAAAGAGTAGAGAGTATGCTTATAAAAACTGCAGATAACACCTAGCTAGGAGGGAATGCAAGCACTTTGGAAGACAGGATTAGAATTCAAAATGACCTTCACATATTGGAAAACTGGTTTAAAAAAAAAATCAACAAAATGAAATTCAATGAAGACAAGTGCAAAGTACTATACTTAGGAAGGAATAAGCCAATGCACAAATACAAAATAGAGAAAAACTGGCCAGGCAACTCAATTGCAGAAAAGGATCTGGGGTTATAGTGGATCACAAATAGAACATGACTGGGGGGGGGATATACAGGTCTTCAAATACATAAAAGGTTATTATAAAGAGTATGATGATCAACTGTCCTTCAAACAGCTCTGCTCCCTGCATCCTTGTACCATCCTCCTTCTTGAGTACAACCTGTCAGTCACCCACAGTAGAATACACATAGCGACCAGCACTCAAAGAAGAGGAGGTTACTTATGTTCTAGTAACTGGGGGTTCTTCAAGATGTGTGGTTGCTCTTTGTATTCTACTATCCACCCTCTTCTTTATCTGCTTTGAGCCATACTTGGATTCACAGTTCAGACGGGGTGGGCCAACTGGAGAGGCAGTTGACCCACCCCACCCTTTATCTATTCAGTTGGGAGGCACAAGGAGAGCAAGGACACATGTGTGCGTCAATGGACACTGCTTGCAAAGTTCTCCAACTCTGGATGCGTATCCCCACAGTGGAGTACACATAAAGATAAACACTCAAAGAAGTTATGACAACTTCCAGTAGTGAAAATCTCATTGTCTAATTTGCCTTGAAATGTCCAGAAAAATTCTTCTATGATATAAAAATCACAAGCAAAATTTCAGGTATACCAGTATATTTTCGGCAACGTTGTATGGGTGACATAGAGAAGGAAACAAATGTGACTTATGCTCAACTTCAACTAGCATTTTTCCCTAATTGCATATGAAACCTCCAAATGACATTTTAGAAATCAGAAAGCATAAGAGGCCTATAGTGTTGGCCACAGTACACCAATTGTTAATTGCAAAGTGCTTAGATTTTAAATCTTAAAATCCTTATTTTCTATATAAACCACCTATTGTTCTCTTACAGGACCAGGAGTCATCCGGTCATGAAAGTCATGAGGTCTCCTTAACAGTGACTTTCACTTAATAAACTGCCATTGAGAAATAAGCTTCTTGAGAATTGCAAACTAACACAAAAGTGTGAGCAATCAGAATGAAAAACTACTCAGCACAGGACTAACCCAACACCTGCCTCTTGTCTTCTCCTACTAAAGTGGACACTTTATGCTCTGTGAATGTTTAAAGATCATCTTATTGGACAGATCAATTTACCTTTGAGACACCTGTAGCGGTTTTCTTCCCTGAATATATCAGTAACTTAAGAAAACTCAAAAACAGATCTTTCCTTATAAACTATATATTCATTGTTTATATATAATGGACCAAATAAAAATCCTCTATTTATAAAACCTTAAGCCTTTGTATGAGAATGATCATATGACCATTTCCTTAAATAAAGCTCTTAATGTTATATAACACACTGATCAATTATCCTGTAATTTTCACAAGCTTGTTAAATCCAGTTATCAGCTGCTTCCATGACAAAGAAATAGTGCCTTTTCTTCAATGTACTGGCAACCATTAAATGAGTTATCGCCAGAATTCCTAAGAAAACAGGTGACATGGGATAGGAAGCCACAGATCAACTGAAGTGGTAAGATCTTGCACATCTAATTATATTCAATTTTGACCCTGTTCAGAAAATGGAGTACCAGACTGCTACTTCTTGTGTTCATTTATCATGGCATCCAAAAGATGCATGCCATTTAACATTAACACAGAAAGAAAAGAAAAAAACCAAACAGCTGAACATTATGGCCGTTTCTGCAATGCACAGAAGCACACGGAAATTATGTATCTTGCTCTTGGAGTAAGTTTTAAACTATCTTACAATTAACGCATAAAATCTCGGGGTTTTACTGTCCAAATACAGCAATGCAAAGAAATATTTCAACTGAGTTATGATTCCATACTTAATTATCTGCATAAAAAAGTTTAGTCAAAAATATTGAAGCAATTAAGAGATTACTATGCACACGAGATTGCTCATTTCTGATAGTAGAACAGTCTAACTATGCACTTGTACAATAGGGTAGTGGTCTAAACATCATTCTTGTTTCCTATGAAGAACCAACAGAACGTTAATATTCTAGGCTTACATCTTCAGTTATCTTCACTCCCTATTCATTGAAAACATACACCAAACCAGGTGTGGGTAAACTTTTCAGCCCTAGGGTCACATCGATGTTAAAAATTGTGTGGAGGGCTGGGTAAGGTAGGGAAGCCTGGTCCACGCCCTCCATGACCCCCTCCCACTTCCCATCCTCCTCAGAACCCTCAACCCATCCAACTCCCCCCCGCTCCCTGCCCCCCAACTGCGTTAACCCCTATCCACACTTCCGGCCTCACTCAGGGGCTCTGGCAGTTTGCTGTGGAGATCTCTTTCCCAGTTAAAAGTCCTATCCCAGGACTTCTCCTATGGGAGCCTAACCTGTTTCTTGTGGGTTTCTACTATCCACTGTTGGCTTTAATTCAGGGCTTCCCATACAGGAGTCTACTCTGCTCCATGTGGTTTCTTCCACCAGATCTCTCTCCTTCTTACCCCTCTCCCAGGAACCAGAGTCAACGTATAGGACTCTGGTCTGGAGGCCTACACCAGCTTTCTTCTCAGAGCTGCATGAGAGGAACTCTGTTAATGTCTCCCTTGCCAAGGGACCCTGACTATTCTCTTGGGTTCTCTTTCACTCTGACAGAAGCCTACTCTACCTCCTGTGGATTCCTTCCAGCATTTGCAGATCTTCTCTGGAGAACTCCCTTTTCCCCCTCCTCCTTCCTTTTAAGCATCTTTTCCTTTACAGTGTTCTAGCAGCCTCCTTCTAGCTCAGCTGCTCCATGAGTTGAAGGGACACCACCTAGAGCACCTGATTAATCCCAACTGTAGTGCAAAAAGTCATCACAGGCTAGTTAGCCCCAATGCTCCTGACGTGCCATTCACCCCATGACAGTCTTACTGATTTACTTTCAGAGAACGATTCAATTGATTCAACTTTGGCACAATGGATATGGGAGTTACACGAGCAAAGAGTTTTGAAATTGGTGTATCTCTGAGCAGCGCTAATGGTGTACAATGGCCCAGGACCAAATACTAACCAACTACTGAAGAAGAGAGCACTTCATACACTTAGTCTCACAATATTTTATCAAATTTAGTCCTGACATGTGGATGAACATCTCAAACAAGATACCACCTCAGACTAAAATATGAAAGGTTATTAAAAATACTAGAAGGAACATTTTTTCTAATGTAGACACAATAGCTGTGGCTTCAGCCGTTGAAGCAGTGGAATTCCACAAGATATTTCAAATTTGGTTGAAATTTACATTTAACAAAGGAGGAAGACAAGTCATTTTTAATTGTATGGGTATCACAAAAAGCTAATGCAGAAGTAGAAAAATGAGTGAGGTTTGATTTTCTAAAATGATTAGTGAAGCAAGGCAGTAACCAGAACTGCTTTACAGCCTTGAAAGCCTTTAATGGTCACTAGTCACTCAATAATGGAGGGCTGTGGCTCCAAACAGGATACACCTGATATTGTAACGGTTTTAAATATACAATTTACCTAAGAATAAGGGCCTCCTCCCTATTGACTTTAACAGGTTTTGGATCAGGCCGTAAGTCTCCCCATGTCATTGGACAAGGGAAAAGCCACATTATCCCAACTAGTAAATGACACAATCCATGGACTTTCAGACATACTATGAACCAGTTCATCAAGATTATTGGAGTAGTTGAGTCACCAAAACTAAATAGAAACACTGACAGAAACACCCCCCCCCCCTTGCTCTAGATCTTTTCTGAATGCATGGAACAAAGTTTTCTTCACCTTTTGGAACAGGAATACATGCTAAGTTCGGTTACTTCAGCTCGGGCAAATCTTTTGAAGCCACTAGATAAAAATCAAGCTGCTCAGAGAAAACTAAATAACTGGAATTCTGACTTATGTACATAGCAGTTAAAATAAGAATGCCCAACAACGAACATTATGTAGAAGTCTGATGTCATGTTTAAAAATATTATGTATGTATTGACTAGAGAACACAAGTTTTATCAGGAAGACTTTTCAAAGAATCTATTACATCTCATATTAAAAAGAAGCCCGCGAAAATACTTCACCTCAAAGTTGTGCTAAGATTTAAGAAAGGGAAAGAATTTTTAAAATAGACATTTTTGCTCATGCTATTTGAAAAGGGGAACAGCAAAATCCATTGTGATTGAAGTTGCATCCATTCTATCCTATTTGGTCATTTGCAGTTTAAGAAAAATGGTCCTACCATTTACAAAGTCAATGGTTCTCAAAGTGTGGGGCGTGACCCCATTTTGATGGGGTCATCAGGTCAGAAAGTCCCAGCCAACAGCTCCATGGGTGGTGGTAGATACTGTGGATTTTGTAGATATGGTACTCCTGGGAGAATTCTGGGCCACTGCACATGAACAGAATTCATACCCCTGTAGATTTCTTTGCTTCCCTGAAGAAAAAATACTTTCTGATAAGGAAGCAAAGGGTAAACTACAATAGAATTCACACACCACTCCCTAGCTGTGCGTGTACATCATTTCAGGCACCCGGAGCATCCAGCGGAGATGTAAATCACCCCAGGGCTGGGGACACCCCATCCAGTGACTCCTACTCACCCCAAAAAACGTCCCCCAGGTGCAGGAAGTTCAGCATCCTCCCTGCTTCCTCCCTCCATTGCTCCTCAGCAATGGGGTGAGTGGGGGGGGGGGATCACTGCTTGGGGAGATGCTCCCCCATTCACCCAACCCTTGTGCATTTTTAACTTCCATACCCAGACACCCCTGCCAAGCCTCACCCTCACACAGAACCCCCTTAGCCCTCCATACAAAACAAATTTAGCTCTTTACTACCAAGTTCTTAAATGGGCAACCAAGAAAGGCTGGTATTACATGCCAAACTTAGCTAAGTACTGAAAATTTTAGTGATGGCATACAGGAAATGAGACAGCTTACCAAAAGCACTGCTTTAGTCAGTATACATTTTGTAATGTGAGCAAGAAATTAGGAAAGGCTCCTGTCGCATCTTGTGAGGTGAGAGTATTTAAGGCAGTTTTGTTAGTTTCTGTTTGAGCTGGAGAGATTTAAAAAACCCATAAAACAGTCTTCATACTTAAAACCGATATGTAATAGATACTAGATCCTAGGCCCTACCCAGGTTGGATGTCATGTAACCAGGAAAATGAGAGTTCAATACAGTGAAATCAGAAATACCATTTGGTAAGTCTTTTGTTTTTCCAAAAGCATTGGGTTTTACCTGAGAAGAGTGGTTGCAAGAGATGTGCAAGGTTTGGAGATAAGCCACTGTTTGTGTAATGGAGATTTACTTACAAACACCTTTCCCCAGATGAGTGCCTTAGATCTACCGTAGTAAGGCAGGAATCACTGCATGTTGTTTTCATTCCTCTACTTGTTTTCATAATCTGTTCTATTTTTTATACAATCAGGTAAGTGTGCTTTCAGTTTAAGAAGTCTGCAAAGTAACCTGAAAAATCTAACAGAGATACTCCTGAAGTGACTGTTCTAATTTTCTTGGGGAATACCATGTAGAAAAATTGGGGTATCCTCAGACTACTGAACCCTAATTATTTTGGCCAAAATACAATATACTGACATTGGGTAAACAACAAACCTGCAATGAAGAATTTGTTTCCTTGTCTACAGGTTTACAGAAGCCAAAACAGAAAATCACTGCTGTCCCCTTCCAGTATCAAGGGGCAACTGCCACCATTAAATAGCAGTGTAAATACATCAAGGACTTTTGGATTGACAGCACCTGAAATCACTCTACCCAGTGACTAATGGTGTCCACTCAGACGCAAAGACCCAGTCACTCATATCTCACCTACGTAAAACAAACAAAAAAGAGCTGATTCTACTAAAGTAAACAGCATGGTGTTTACAGCCCCAGTTTCAACTTTCACATTATTTCATGTTGCACAAGCTATTTTTCTTATATAATTCCAAAGATCAAGCTGTGATTCAGCTGGCCTTTAAAACCGTCCAGATTTTTCCTCTTATGTAATCACCCAGGGCAGCACAGTACAACACTGAGGGGAATGTTCCTAGAACACAAATGCATATTCCAAAAATCCAATCCACTTAAAAAAATCCACAACTAATATATGCAGATACATCCTCAACTGCATCTGTTCCTAATAATGTAATATTCTGGGTAAAGTCAGAGGTCTCACCCTCTTCTTAACAAGGAATATGAGGACTGGATAGAGTCCAAACGTGCTCTCTTTACCATGCCAATACTTAAAACATTACACCCACATATTCAACTAAGGTTTATCCTTAAGCTTCTCCAGGACCTCCTCTGTTCCAATCCCTAGTTTCCTTTGCCATAATGGGACATTCCAAATTGTGATATCCTGGTTGGAACAAAAGATGCACCCAGGAAAAATTCTTCTGCAGACATATGCAAGAGTCAGACTTAACGATTCAAGAAAAGAGCCCTGTATACCTGTATGATGCATCCTAGAATCTGCCACCTTAATACACAAGTAGTAGTGCTCTAGTTAAATGTATATGAAGCCTTGAGAGCAGAGCAAGTGTCATGTCTGAATTTATAATAAAAAAATTACTAGTTGAGAGGGTGACAGTGATCCCATGCTTTCTAAAAAAAAAAGTAAAGTAAAAAATTAAAAATAATTTGGTCTCTCTTGCATGAGGTGCACATGCTGTCCTATGTCAATAAGAACCTTCAATAAAATGAGAAGGATGAGCTTAAGGGTCACATTTCACTGATATTTTAAAAATAGGCATTTACTATTTAAAAGTTTCATTAACAAATTATAATTCTTATGTTTTGGGAAAAAAACTTCCAAAAGTGAACTGTAGGTATTTAAATGTAGCCTAAGTCAAAGGCAAGTGTCACAATACAAGTGTAAAGCATTCTGTCATATCTATATATATAAAAAGTCAAATGGGGTGTGTGTGTGTGTGTGTGTGTGTGTGTGTGTGTGTGTGTGTGTGTGTGTGTGTGTGTGTGTGTGTGTGTGTGTGTGTGTGTGTGTGTTCCCTTACTACCGTATTTTTCGCCCTATAAGACGCACTTTTTCTTCCCCAAAACGGGGGGGGGGGAAGTTGGTGCGTCTTATAGGGCGAATGTGCGCCCCGGTTCCCCCCTCCCCGCCGCGGGCGGGCTGCCGGGAGCGTCCCGGTTCCCCCCTCCCCGCCGCGGGCGGGCTGCCGGGAGCGTCCCGGTTCCCCCCTCCCCGCCGCGGGCGGGCTGCCGAGGTTCCCCCCTCCCCGCCGTGGGCGGGCTGCCGGGAGCGACCCGGTTCCCCCCTCCCCGCCGCGGGCGGGCTGCCGGGAGCGCTCCCGGCAGCCCGCCCGCGGCGGGGAGGGGGGAACCGGGACGCTCCCGGCAGCCCGCCCGTGGCGGGGAGGGGGGAACCGGGACGCTCCCGGCAGCCCGCCCGCGGCGGGGAGGGGGAACCTCGGCAGCCCGCCCGCGCAGCGGGGACGGGAGAGCGAGGCGCTTTTTTTTTTTTTCCCGGCTTTTTTATTAAAAACCGAGGGGGCGTCTTGTAGGACGGAGCGTCCTATAAGACGAAAATACGGTACTTCCACACAGTTTCAGCTAGATACTTGAAATTTGGTACAGTTATAGGCTTTAGGGTCCTAATCAGGGTAAGAATCGAAAATTTTTAAAATCTCACCTCTTACACCCCCTAGGGGTGAAATTCTTTAAAGCTCATTAACATCAACTACAGTACACAGCTCACATAACATCACCTGGGCAGCAGGCTGACACATGATGTTGTCTGTGACATAGTTATGATGTAATAATACAGATAACCAGAGAGCTTAGTGTTGTGTAGCGCAAACATAATTAAATACACTGTTTTTTTCTTAAAAAGGACCCTATTCGTTATGCAGCGTAAAAAGCAAAAATGTATTGGAGAAACCACATCTAAATGCAAGAGAATGAAATTACTTAGACAAAATGAGACTTCTGAACAAAATTTGTATTAATAAAAAACATTACAATGGGGAATCTTTTTACATCCCAGTTTCCAATTACAAATACCTCGAGCAATGCCGGGTATTTTTGCTAGTTCAATATAATTCAACAACAGATTTTCTTTATAGTTGGAGCACAGGTGTGTCCCTGCCAACCTGTTCATTGGAGCCCTTGACTTCTGGACAGGCCTATTTACCCTCTCACAAAATAAAGGAGCACTTGATGTAAGGTGATATGACAACTTTTATTTCCAATGAGTTAGTCATCCTCTGGTTTGAGACTGTTCATAAGTCAATTACAAGACAGCTCTCAATTTGGTTGAAGCGAGGTATCATCCCACAATAGGGTACACAATAATTTGTTTATGAATGAATAACTATTGCCCCATATGACAGGTGCCATTTGCTCACCGTTTTAAAGTTGCTCTACCAAGAGTAGAGAGCATTGAATGCAGATATAATGTTTATATACATACTAACAGCGTGTTACTAGAATTATAGTGGAAAATTGGTCGGTTGGTTACAATTCTGGACTGGGGCTCAGAAGATATGGTTCTAGCCTCAGTTTTACCCTCCACTCCTTGTGAAACCTTGGGGAAGACACTTCTTTGTACCTCAGCTCCTCATCTGTAAAATGGGCATTATGAATACTTCCCTGACTCACAGGGGTAAGGATGATCAGTTAATATTTATGACATGCTCTGATGCAATAGTGGTTGGAGACAGATATCTATGTACTTTTAAACATTACTTAGTGAACAGATTAGCTAATTCAGATTATATTCAAGACTTCACTGTTTTAATTCTGCCATCTTCTGCTCTGTGCTGGAACTACATTCTGTTTTTATTCAAAATCCATTGTAATGTTTTATAATTTAATTACCTAAACAGAAAAGGTTCATGATTTGGGCATATGCATTTTGACCTATCTGCTATACAGATGGCACACTGTTCACCTAGTATTCATTGACAAAAGTACAGATAAAGACAGTGTCAAATAGTTCACAGCATTCTCAGTGTTTAAGTGTACCCTGCTGTGTCTGAAACTCAAATACAACTGTGTTTTTGCTAATGCATGAGAACCAGAATGAAACCAGAAAGTTTGTCCAAAGTGAGTAAAGTGTAAAAAGGATATAAATTAGATGAACATTATTCAAATTACAAATCTGAATAATCTAACGCATATTAACAAATGAAGAATTTTTGTATGCCTCAGAATGAATAAATATGTTTTAGGTCACTTTTAAATACATTGCTTGACTATTTCTCACCTATTTTTCCTCCCTCTTCTGTAGTCTCCACCTTCCTCTCCATTGAGCACAAAGTGCTTTTTTGAATTTCTGATGCAACACGATGCAGCTAGCCACTGAAGTAGACATCTTAGTTCATACTCCCTGGCTGCATGACGTATACAACCGTGGCCTTGTTCTACTGAACTACATGCTTCATTCTAAAACCTCAACTAAAGAGCTAACTTTACCACCCCATCTTCCAGATGGTTGGTGGAAAATTTCTCCCATGAACGACCACTGTCCATAGCCTTCCCCACAAAAGCTCCCTACTTGTATGGGCTGACATCCATGATTACGGTCATCCAAAGACATCCCCTTGAGCAACATCCCTTTGAGACATCCTCTTGAGACATCCCTTTGAGCAACTTTTGGGAATTCTAATTTGTGGTGGTATCCTCAAGAACTCAGTTCTGTGATTGCATTTTCCAATAGAACAGGTGTTGAAGAGGCCCAATGTGCCTAGGAAAATCAACATCCAGACTTGTGATTGGAGACTCAAGAGTCTGCAGTACCACCACATGGGAACCCAGAAGATGCACAAGCTGCAGAACCTGATTCAGAGTGTGTACACAGTAAGAAACTGGATTAAAATGACATTGCTTTTTTTCCTTTATTGGTCCTGTTACTTCAGAAGATGGTATGCTCACAATAATAGTACATTCGGACCCCGCAATACTGTGACAATCAGGAGCCCCCCCCCCCCAAAAAAAATTGCGATAAACGCAGGGTCACAGTATTGAGGGGTTCCACTGAATCAAAGCAGCGCCCACCACCAACGTCGGGATCCAGCCGCGCCACGCACTATAAACAGATTTGCACTATCGCGAGGTGCGGTATTCCGGGGTCCAACTGTACCTGGCCAGTCAAGATAAGGCTTGAAAAGTTTATGACATAGCCTTTCCTGAGTATGATAACCTAAATAAAGGTCTGGGATTTGAGGGTAAACCAAGTTGTAAGGCCTGGTATTAACATTTTTGTCCTAGACTGACAGAGCAATAGAAATAAGTGGTAGCAGAGTAAGAGTCCGCAGATATGCATCCTGAAGGTCCATAGGATAGATATTTTTTCCCTATATTGACCATATGAACCACTGACTTGGGATTCATGCAAAAGTTTGGTGCTCAGAGATCTATTTATATGTCAAATATTGGAAGAAAGCATGCCTTTTGAATATGCGAGTAAATGGCTTGGCCTCTCCATACCCTGTGGGACTGAGATGATAGCTGTGGCTTGCAAGAGAGGATTCAAGGCATCTAGTTGGCTTCACTCTAAAACTGCTTTTGTAGCCAGGTAGTCTTGTCTGTATTCTAACTGTTGGCAACAAACCTAGAAGTCTAAAATGATGCACCCTTTATATAAAAAACAGCAAGATTAAACCTCAAAAAGTTCCAATGCTCTGACTCCAGGGAAGGAGGAACTATATTCAAGTATCTGAATTGGTCTAGAACAGTGGTTTTCAAATTCTTTCATTTGGCAACTCCTAAAATATTTCAAATAGCGGTGTGGACCTCTTTGGAAATCTTAGACATAGTCTGCAGATCCTCAGGGGTCTGTGGATCACATGTTGAAAACCACTAGTCTAGAAAAATTAAAAAAAGGAGAGTCATCTCCCTCCAGTAGCAGGAGAATCAGAGTAAACACAACTAGAAAAATATACGCATACCTGAACAAACCTGCCTTTAGTATCTAATCTGATAGGCATTTAAAAAGCACATATTACTGGTAAGAAGCAAGTTAAATTCTACATTTTCAGTTTAACTTTTTAAAACACAAACGTCCTTGTAGTTAATGATTTTAACCTTACATCTCTTATAATTATGATGTTCTTAATGAGATGGAACAGATCATCAACACTACCCAAATCAAAATGATTAATTTCTTTCAGACTTGGCTGCTGAAGTCTTAAATGATTCAATAATGGGATCATCTTTAGACTAAACTCCTTGGGGCAAGGACAGTCTTTTTTCTCTGTATTTGTACATCATCTATCAAAATGGGTCTTGGTCCATGAGTGGGGCTCCTAGGGGCTATGGTAATTAAAATAAAATAATGTGAAGAAGTACAGGTGAGTCGCATCTTACACGCATTTAACATATGCAATTTCAGCTGTATGTAGTCGGCAAAGAAAAAAGAAAAATAATTTAAAAACTGTATCGATTCCGCCCGCCATTAAACTCAATGAGGTTTGACCATATGCAGTTTTCACTTTACGTGCTGACTGCGGAACGTAACCCCCGTGTAAGATGCAACTCGCCTGTACTTTTATCCTTTTCAATTAAATTACACCACCACCAAAAATAGTGTGCTAAACACCATAACTTCTTCAAAAGTTTTCCCTGTGGACCATAACTTATTTATTTTTTCTTAGCTAAGAGAAATCTTTATAAATTTAAAAAGTTTGAATTAAGGTCATTGAGCTATGTGTAGGAGAGAGCAGGTCATAAAACAAGTAGAAAAAACTCCTCTTCCATATTTTATGAATATTTTTGGATGAAACTCCAGTCAGAGATATTGATATGGCTAATCAGGATGCAGCATGAGGAATTAATATTGTCTTATTATGTATGTGAGAATCAGTCCCTTAAAAGGATCCTAAACCAAGCCCAAACATTATTTAATTCTTGAGACATTATCCAAGTTCTAAGCATTAATCTGCTTCAGATCTATCCCTTTAGGATTCTGTATGAGTCATGACCGAAGTGCAGAAAGTTGAAGCTAAAAGCAAGTTTAAACAAAATTATTTAAAAAAAAAAACCAACAACTTTTTTTTACCTTTTACTCTCTGCAATGGCTTTGTCCAAGTGTTTGAAGATATCTTGAAATAAAATACAGCTGGAACGACTGTTGATATCATGCCCATATCCTCTCTTCCAGTACTGCTTTAGGTCATTCAGGTATTCCAGTACCTAGAATAAGATTTTAAAATGTGTAACAAAAATGCAATATTTATTTTGTCTGACAGCTTTCTTAGGAAAACAGGCTGCATTCATGCCAGCTGTTCTAGCACCACAGCGGCCTGTGGTGGCCAAAAGATGGAACTGCAGCATATCTTAGCAAAATGTATTTTATGCAGGAAAATAAAAATTCTGTGCCCAGTGCTGTGGAATTCCCCCAGACTAGGACAGAGTGGGGCACACAGGGCTGCTGTGGTGTGTGTATCACAGACCGGGGTTCAAAATGGCTAGTGGAGGGGTTACAGACTGGAGCATGGGCTCAGGTACTAGTGAGGAGATAGCGTTGAGCCTGGCAATGCGGGAGGGCGGCTGCAGAGACCCACGTTGACCCATCTCCACCTTGATAAATTTCAATCCTCATTCTTATAGCTGAAGTACTATCTTCTCCAATCTCTAGCAGTTGATTTACTGTAGAGAGGTTTATGTTTGCCAGAAACATATTGACTATCAAACATAGGAGGCTTAAAGCTTATTCCAATGACAAAGAACATTGTCAAATGTTGGGTAGATTAAAACATGATTTATACAGTTCAATTTCTAAAAACAAAGGTGACTCTATAAATGGCCCTAGGTACTCCGACCTCAAATACAGTCCCCTTGTTTAATATGAAACATGAAACAGTTAATAAGACTAAACAAAAACAAACAAGGGGAAACCATTCAGCTGAAGCAAACGGCATGCTTTGATGGTCAACAAGTTCAGGCTATTTTGGGCTGGGAGAATGATCAAGTGAATACCAAAGTCCAGGTCCCCTTACAGAATATGTCCTAGCAGCAACTCCTTTTATATTTAAACCAAGGGACTCCAGATCAAGCACCTCTGCTGATCGGTGCTGCAGCAGTATCACACAAGGAGAGAGGCCATCTGTTTGTCAGGAAGGTCCCAAGCCATTTAGGTCTTTATAGGTCAAAACCAACATCCTGAATTTCCACCCAAAAATCAACATTGTAGATTCCACAGAGTACCGGTGAAACCTACAGATATCGCCAAACCTTATTTTGTATTGGCAGGGGGATACATTCTTGCTATAACTGCTCAAACTTCTTAGGAGTATCATAGTGATTTTTCACATTTGCTGTATGGTCACCCCAGGCCCATGTAGACAATAACCTACTGCTGCTATCAATTACGATCAATTACTCCATTAGCTCAAGTAGCAGATGTCTGTGCTGTGGACCTAGAGGTTCTCATGCTGATCAGTCATGTGGGAGTCAATATGGTTCAACATGATGGAATTTTCTTAATTTGCTTTTTTAACATGAATTAAATTAAACAAATTTTAAGGTTACAAAGTCAAGCACATAAAAGTAGGCAAATGCCAAAATTAGTGTTGCTCATGCAGACTTAGTTCTGCCCCCTTGTGTTTAGTCTCAGTAAGAGTCTAAAACTGCATCACAACACGTTTTTCCAAGGGACCCCTGCTTCACTGAGCGCACATGACTTTTTTTAAGAGGGCTGCTCTCAGTTGCTATCACTGATTTTCTGGGTTATTGTTTCACAGTTTCAAGAATAAATTATACATTTTCAAATTCAGTTTTCACCTTTTCATCCCTCTCTCCCCACAAGAAAAGACAAGACAAATATTTGAGTGTTTTTTGTTAGGCACAGTGAAGCCTGATAAACAAAGGCGAGAAGAAAAGCATTTCTCTTTTAGAAGTCTAAGTGATTTGTCACTGAACACAGAAAATGGGTATTTTTGTTACCTCATGTTTTAATCGATGCTCCGATTTGCTTCTCATAAAAGTGTGATAAATCAGGCTGTCTTTAATATTTCAGAATTACATCTGAATGAAATATTACACTAAAACCTCTTTTTTCCCTAAGAATAACTCTATAACAAACTGTTTACATAAATACGCAAAACTGAACAGAACAACTCTACACAAAGTTAATACCACCATACTATATACATGCAACACCTACCTTAGCATCATCTTCACTGAAGAGTGAGCACCAGGGAGAATTCACATTTTTAATAGCTAACTCGAAAGAACAGGTAAAAAAAGCAACCTGAACCAAATCTGTAATAAATCAAAATCAATAACAGATGAAAATAAAGTTTATTTGCTCTCTACCACCCACTCCCAGCATCACCCTCCTATTAGGAGGAAGAACAAACAAAAATATAAAACAACATCCAATCCAGAACCCAAAACACATAATGTATGCTAAGGCTCCAATTTTGCCCTATAGGTCTACTCAGATGTTTATATGATCAGGGTCTTAGATTGTAAGCCTTTCACAGGGCAGGGACTTGCGAGTGTAACCATCACCTGTTTAGTAATTTACATCTATTAGTGTGTATTATTATTATGCAGTAGACAATAGTTACAAGATATAGAAATAAGGCTATATTTACTCCATTATTTGGGCTATTAGATGGCAAGAACAAATGCAGTACTTTTTGATTTAAGATAGCAAGTCCAACTCAATTCCTTGCAAATTTCACGTAGAACATCAAGAAAATGTACAACTTACAAAATTATAGTAATCTCTTACATTCTCTATGAATGACCCCATAGGCTTTCACAAAATTTCCTATTGGGCACAACGCACTGCCAGCTACTCTAGTCATTCTTATTTTAGCAACTACTTGTCCACTTACAATTTAGCTGAAGGTATGAGGATTATGAATGCATCAGTTATTTCAATAGAAGCAAATGCAAATCTGCATTTTATTATGACATTTTAGATAATGCTTTCAGGGCTATAGTTTCTATAAAAATTTGTGTAGAAGATGGAATTTAATACCAAAGAGTTTCAATGTGGAAAACCAACACATTTACCACATTATAAGAGTTTTAATTTAGACTATGAGCTATGCCTTTTCTTCAAGAGAAGAATATTTTGAGAAGTATAGACATTCAACCTGTATCACGTTAATATGATCTGTGGGCTAAATGCAAAGGGTTTTTCTACAGTAAATTCTCTGACTGTTCACGAACAATGAATATTTAATATCACAATACTGTATTTAAGAAATTTAAGTTAACACAAGTAAAGTGGAATAAAACTAGAATTTGTATGTGATTTGGTAAAACTAAAATTATCTCACCAATTTTCTTAAAACTATACTTTTTTCCTTAAAAGTAATCTAGAATTTTGGGTTCCTTTGTATCTTTAATTGAGGAACCCTTCTGGGAAAGGGACCAAATTGTTAAAATTAGTTCTTTGTAGCGTCGTACTACAACATTTATGTCGGGGTACATTACCCACTTTGGCTAAAAATGAAGTAATTTTTAAAAGCTGTTCTTTCAAATAGTGATATGACATGCTGTCTTCACTAATCTTTCCAAAGGCTATAAAAGAGTATTTTTAAACTATTTGTTCTTTATAACTATGTGAAGATACTAGAAAACAACATTTATGCAAGTTAAAGAATCAAAAAACAGAGTAAGTACACTACCTGCGTTTAAATCACGCACTGGTATACACAAGGTAGCCGCAATTTTTTCCAGAACCCTTTTCATCTCAGGACCCTCTTTGAAGGCATCCACTTCGTACATAGCTGTAGCGTTATCTTCTACACAGGTTACAAACTTCTCACAATGATCAAAGAACCTCATTAATTTGTCATTAATCTCAATTGTATTATTCTCAATATCTGAAAGGAAAAACAATTCTTAATGGAAAGCCCCTACAAAACACAGAAAAAACAGACAATTTAAAGAATTCCCTAACATATTTTACAAAAGTTGGTCTAGGGCAGTGATGGTGGCGAACCCGTGGCACGCGTGCCACTGCCGGCACGCCGAGCCGTCTCTGTGGGCACGCCGCTCGCGAGCCAGATGTGGCTCTTTTGAGCCTGTCATCTGGCTCGCGCGGCGCTCTCTGTCCGCGAGGCTGGGGGGCGGGGGAGGCGGTGTGGCGCGGCGCTCTCTGACCGCGAGGCTGGGGGGCGGGGGAGGTGGTGTGGCGCGGCGCTCTCTGTCCGCGAGGCTGGGGGGCGGGGGAGGCGGTGTGGCGCGGCGCTCTCTGTCCGCGAGGCTGGGGGGCGGGGGAGGCGGTGTGGCGCGGCGCTCTCTGTCCGCGAGGCTGGGGGGCGGGGGAGGCGGTGTGGCGCGGCGCTCTCTGACCGCGAGGCTGGGGGGCGGGGGAGGCGGTGTGTCGCGGCGCTGCTGTGACCGCGAGGCTGGGGGGCGTGTCGCTCCTCTCCTTCCCTCGCTGGAGTCGGGTCACAGCAGCGTGACCCAGCGAACAAGTAAGCGCCGGGGGGGGGGGGGGGTAAAGCGGTGTGCAAGGGGGTGTTGGGGGAAGGCTGGGCTGGGAGCGGGGGTAAGCGGTGTGGGGGAGAGACCTGGCTGGGTGGGTCAGTTGGGGGGGGTTGGAGGAAAGGAGGTTTGGGGGGGAGAGACCTGGCTGGGTGAGTCAGTTGGGGGGGGTTGGAGGAAAGGAGGTTTGGGGGGAGAGACCTGGCTGGGTGGGTCAGTTGGGGGGGGGGGTTGGAGGAAAGGAGGTTTGGGGGGGAGAGACTGGGCTGGGTGGGTCATTTGGGGGGGGTTGGAGGAAAGGAGGTTTGGGGGGGGGGAGAGACCTGGCTGGGTGAGTCAGTTGGGGGGGGGTTGGAGGAAAGGAGGTTTGGGGGGGAGAGACTGGGCTGGGTGGGTCAGTTGGGGGGGTGGGGGGGAGGGAAGGAGGTTTTGGGGGGAGAGACCGGGCTGAGTGGGTCAGTTGGGGGGGGTGTACAGTTGTGTTTTTTTTGTTTTGTTTTTTGTTTTTTTGTTTTTTTCAATTAAAAAAAAATGTTTAATGGAAAGCTCTGTTACTGTGTTTTTCTTTTTAAACAAAAGCTGTTAATTAGTTTGAAAAACTGTATGAATTGTTTTTTCTAAACTAAAACCTCGTTATTTAGGTTTAATTGCAGTGTTGGCACTTTGAAAAAAACAAGTCGTTTTGGTTTGCAGTTTGGGCACTCGGGCTCAAAAAGGTTTGCCATCACTGGTCTAGGGATTGAATGGGGAGGCAACATCAGGTACCATAATTTAAAATAAAAAGCAAGATATTATAAAAATCAGAATTAAGAGGTTAATTATAATATATTAGACAAACACGGTTCACGATAAGAGAAATGGAAAACTACATTATCTTCAACTGTATGTATTTCAAGCAGGGTTCTAACACTGTTTTCCCTGATATGCATAGAGATTCTATTGAGAACCATGCTAACCAAACTATTCTTAAGATTATGTCTACCCTATAGTGGAAACATTTTACTCTCTACTACCTACAACAACAACATTTTAAAACCAATTTTATCACAGGTCTTTAGGGTTGGAAAAGGCACTGGAGACACAATGATAGATGACAGTCAGGGGCGGCTCCAGGCACCAAGCGCGTGCCTGGGGCTGCACGAGGCAGCCTGCTGGTCTGCTGTCAGGGCGTTAGTCAGGCGGGCTTCGGTGGCATATCTGCGGGAGGTTCGCTGGTCCCGTGGATTCGGCGGCATTTAGGCTGTGGGGACAACAAAGCCGAGGGACCGTTGGACCTCCTGCAGAAAATGATGACAGTGATCCTAAAGACTGTTTCAAGGACAGGTGGCTTCCTTTATGATGTGATGGATTTTACATCTCCTGGGGGGGGGGGGGGGGACACAACTTGGAAGGTCTGTTTCTGCATCCCACACACCACTTGTGTCTTGGGGCACTAAGGTAAGTTCCAGGCAGAGTGTCACCTTACCCCCACCCCCAGGCCAGTCCCCAGGCAGGGCTCCAGCTTACCTGCACCAATGGTGTATTCTGGGGACCCCCAGACCAGTCCCCCATCTTAGCCCTGCCAGTGTGTGCTGGGGGCCCACAGTCCAGTCTGTGGCACAGACCCCTGTGTGTGCTGCCCCCCCCCCCCCCCCCCAGTCCCTACCTTAGCCTTCTCCCTCATCATGTGTGTGCTGGGGTCCCCAGGCCAGACCCTCCCAGACAGGTCTCTTCTTCAGTCCCCTGTGTGTGTGCTGGGGACTCCTAGGCCTGTCCCGGGCAGGGCCCCATCTTAGCCCCCACCACCACAGTGTGTGCTGGGGGCATGTAAACTAGCCTGGGCAGAGCTCCACTTCACCTGTGCCAGGGGTACGTGCTGGGGCCCAAAGGCCTCCAGGCCAGGCCCAGGGTTGGGCCCCACTGTCTTCCCCCCACCAGGTTGGGCCCCACTGTCTTCCCCCCCACCACCCGCGCCGGGGCACCCAGGCCAGCCTTTCGCGCTCCAGTTACCTCTGACCGAGGGCTGCCGGTGCAGGGCCAGCTTC
The DNA here is from genome assembly GCA_032164245.1 of Sternotherus odoratus. Classification (NCBI taxonomy): domain Eukaryota; kingdom Metazoa; phylum Chordata; order Testudines; family Kinosternidae; genus Sternotherus; species Sternotherus odoratus. The sequence continues at coordinate 77,866,141 of JAVMKO010000005.1, read as the reverse complement.
AGCCCCTTGCGGAAGGCGGCGCTGCTCTCCACGCACCGGTGCTTGGAGCTGCTGGCGAAGGCGAAGGCGGCGCTGCGGCGCCAGCAGGCCCGGGGAAGCGGGCGGCCAGCCGCTGGGCCAGCTGCTCCATGTCGAGGCGGCCTTGGGCGCCAGCTTCCCGTCCATGTCGGGCTGGTACCACATGCCCCAGCAGGCCAGGCGCTGCGCGGCGGGGCAGGGCCGACTCCTGGCTGCGGAGCAGGCGGTGCAGCTGGTCCAGCTTGCGGATCTGCTTCTCGGTGGGGAAGCGTGTGCCATGGCGGATGAGGGCGCGGAGCTGAAGCGGGGGCGCAGGCGGTGGAGGGCAGCAGGTACCCCGGCTGCGGGGGGCCAGGGAGAGCGGGTCCCGCAGCAGGTGCGGATTGACCTCCTCGTACCGGGACTTGGTCCCGAAATAGCCGCTCAGCAGGGACGTGGCCGCCGCCCTCTCCTGCGCCAGGGAGACGCGGAGCAGCAGCAGGAAGAGCGGCAGCGAGCGGCGCCCTGGGAGGGGGTCGCGGAAGCAGCTCGCCATGGCGAGACCGGCGGCAGCGGCTCTGCACAGACACCCGGGCGGGGGAAACGGAGCCTCCAGTCCCTTTAGACGCGGACTCCGGACCGGCCTCTACGGCGGGGCGGGGCTTGCACCGTGACAGAGGGCGGCCCGGGAACCCGGGATTATGCTCCGCCCTGGGCCGGCCTCCTGGCCGCTGCCTTCCAGGGTTCAGCCAGGCCGCGGCGGGAGCTGTCGTCGGCAGGACCGTCGGCGGCTCCCCCATGGCCCTTGCAGCTGGAAGCCGGGGTCCGCTTGTAAAAATGGCTCCGCCCCCTGCTGCTGTCTGGAGCAGAGTTTAAATCAAACGGTCTATTTCTGGGGACCCAGTTGAAAAAAATTGTTGATGCCCGGAACTCAGTGGAACTGGGGCGGAGAGTTTGGGGTGTGGGAGGGGCTCAGGGCTAGGGCAGGAGGTTTGGGGGGCAGGAGGAGGGTTTAGGGGGGCTCAGTGCTGGGGCAGGGGATTGGGGCACGGGCTTACCTCCGGGGGCTCCCTGAAGCAACCAGTAGCAGGTCCAGCTCCTAGGCCAGGGTTCTCCAACTGTTCTCCTGGTGACCCCTATCACACAGCAATCCTCTGAGTGCAACCCCCCCTATGAATTAAAAACACTTGTTTATATATTTAACACCACTGGTGAATGCTGGAGGCAAAGCGGGGTTTGGGGTGGAGGCTGACATCTCGCAACCCCCTGTGTAAAACCTTGTGACCCCCTGAGGGCTCCCCACTCCCAGTTTGAGAACCCCTGGCCCGGGTGGAGGTGCACAAGCCAGCCAATGGGAGTGCAAAGCCAGTGCTTAGGATGGGGGCAGAGCGTGGAGCCCTCTGGCCCCCCAGAAGTGGCCAGAAGTCAGACCTGCTGCTGGCCACTTCTGGGATGCGGTGGTGGTGTCAGAACAGCTGGGCAGCACACTGAATGGAGACTTTTCATGGCCTGGTTAGTGGTGCTGACCAGAGTGGCCTAGTGCCTTACAGGCACTTTGCCTGTAAGAATCTGCACTTTGAAAAATGCTGGCCTAGAGAACAGAAGGCAGGCTACCCCAGGGTCATATGCAAATCCTGGGTTTGTTATGTACTGGGGAACGTGAAATGGAGAATGAAGGAAAGACCATAACTGTCTGCCCCTGCTCTTGATAACCATCAGTCAAACCCCACTCCAAGGCCCAGTCATGAGGCTAACTGAAAAATTAAAACATTATAAACAAAGCAACCTTCCAGCCAGGAGGGTGACTTATTCCACCTTCTGGTTTTTGAGACTTTAGGAGGAAAGACACTCATCCCCCCCACTTGTGTTAAATCCTGTCAGGTTCAAAAATTCAACCAGCCAAAAAGCTGGAGTCCTCACTGGCTGCTTGGAAAAGGGTACCCTCTCCATCTCCCTCCCTCCCCGCCTTGTCCTTCCTCCTTCCCAGCTTGTGCTACTCTTCATTCTCTTTCCATGTTCCTTACCTTCATTCTGTATAATCACAGCTCTTTAAATCTACACCTGAAAGGTCTCCCCAAGACTTCCCTGAGCTACCTGGCCTCTGTCTGGACTGGAAGCTAGTTTCATCAGCCAGATTCATAGCAAGCCCGTTGAAGGGGAGGCTCTCCTTGTAGAACTCCTGCTATTCAGCCCACACTTTCATGTGCAAGTGGTGGAGTCCCCCCTTGTGTACCAGTTGGCCTGACTTGTGTTACCAGATTCAGAGACTTTCTGGATTATGGTCTGACAGTGGGTGGCCTCCTTGGCACTTAGCGCAGAGGGGGACCGGCACTTAGCGCAGAGGGGACCACCCCATGCCTTGTCCTTTCATTTAGCATATTCTAGGAGACCAGGACAGCTGTACCCTTGCTTCTCTCCCTTTTTTCAAGCAGGGCCCTGTGGGAAAGTGATCTCTCCCCTCTCCCCCCCCCCCCCCCCCCCCGCCGCCACGGACCTCTGAAGCTCATTGTTGGCTCCCTGACCCATGAGCTAGGCCCAAGAACGCTACCTGAGTCAGCCGAACACCATCCAGCCAGTTCATCTACAAATGGCACACAGACAACATCTGTATACATTCATGCTGCATACCATCTACTTCCTTCCCCTCTATGTCCCGTGCTGATGTCAAGTGCTGGGACTTGCTGCATCTGTAAGGGCAGAGAACTCCAGAAGGGTAGTCTTTACTCCCTTCTGGTTCCATGGTCACTGGAGATATTAACTGGCAGTTCCTTCCTGGAGTCATATGTACCTGATGTTGTCAAGGAATCCCGACATCCATCCCTTCTGCGGCAAGAGGGAGACCCTGGTGAAAGTGCATCAGGCTGCATCCCTCTTTCAGCTCCTCCAGAACTTTTAAATGAGGTCTGGTTGCACTTTCCCCTCATCACTTCTTTATCCTCTCATATCGTATCCATGGTTTCATAAAATCACATGAGAGCCTCATCAGCCATTTTCTGGCACTTACCAAGTTGGCCATCCACTAAACCAGGAAGAAGAAGCTGAATGGGGGGAGGGGGAAAGGCTCTACGACCGTGGGTCCTAGTTCTGGTCTCCTATCCAATCGAATCTCCAGACGGAGTTTCTCTGGGCAGTGTCCACTAACTCTAGACACCTTTGAGGAGCAGTCCAGAGTTCTCTTCTCAATTTCTTCTTCTAGGTACCTATTTTTTAATATTTGACCCACACTCCTGTTCCTGTTTTCTCATTTGTTGTCCCAAGAAGTCATTTAGGTCTCAGTGGTTCTTGCCCTAGGGCTGAAGGGGTGGGCATTTAGCCTTGGGTGGGTCGAGGCCCACCAGTTCACAGATACCATAATAGGTACCTTCTTTCTACCCCATTTCCCTCTCCTTTCTTCTCACAGTCTTCAACCCAAACCACTGTTTCTTGGCCCCACCCTATTCTGGTGCATCAGCTCAGTCATGCACCTACCCTTCTTTAGTCACTTCCTGTTCTTCACATTCCCCTGCCACTCAGTATCCCTACTACCCTTACATTCTCCTGTCTAGGAGCCACAGGCCAAAGTGCTTCAAAGTTGAAGAAATTTCCCAGAATGCATGTGTGACAGACTATACTCTTGTATTGGCAGCCTACACCCTATTGTACTAATCTTTGTTCAAAATATATCTTTTAAGGTATCACTTCAAAACTCAGTTTGCCAGTCATTATTATCCTGATTCAATGTTGACATATTTTATGTGACATTATAAGAGTCCCCTGTATGGTGTTATTAACACATTCCAAACCCCACAGCCCTGCCGAAATGGAAGATGGCAAACAGGCCTGTCCTAGACAAAGGAATGTATGTTCTGCTTAGTTTGTATTTAAGCAGTAAACAAAGAACAAAGACAACAAAGAAAGCTCAAACAGGTGAGAAAAAGCCAGCAATAAACATCATTCCCCAAAGACCCTTTGCCTCCTAGTGCCCAGGTGGAAATGTTTTCCAGGAGGGGGACTGAAGCTATAAAAAGGAGGGGCAAACATCCCCCAAAGGATTCCCTTTCTCCGCCACCCTCTTCTCCCCCATTGCATTCACTACACCTGAAAAGAAAAGAGACACTTGTTGGACTGTGCAGGAAGGGTCTTGACCTACAGAGTTTGGTCAGTAAGACTGCTGAAAGCATGTGGTGAGAAACTGTTTCTTGAATCTATTATAGTTTGTTAAGTTAGACATTAGTAAATGTTATTGTTATTTTCCTTGTAATCATATCTGAGTTTCATGCCTCGTTACTTGTCGATACTTTAAATCCATCTATTTGTAGTTAATAAACTTGTTCTACTGTTTTATCTAATCCAGTGTGCTTAAATCAAAATTTTCTGAATAACTCTTTGAGATAATAAACTGGCATATTATTCTTGTTAAGGAATAATAGACTTGAACTATTTGTACTGTCTGGGAGAGGGCTAGGCAGGGCTTAAGTTCAGCCAAAGTTGTCCAGTACAGAGCTCTAGTAAATATTTTCAAACAGGCAGGGCAGATGTCCTGAGCACCAGCGCTTCTGCGTGGGGCAGAAGCCTCCATCCCCAGGGCTCTGGGAAATTCTGTATAAGAATTTAAGCCCTGGTACAGTCCATACATTTCTGGGGAAAATTTGAGATTGGGGGTGTGTTGGGTTACACTCTGGCTCTCATCAGCCTTAGTTATACTACAGTGTGACCCCAAACATGTCTGGCAGCCTCCAGTTACACACAAACATGCAGAGTGTGGCTTCCATGCTGGAAGGCTGTTTGTGAGCAGCCCAGGTTGCAGGTAAATCAGCTAGGCATTGTAAATCCCAGGGTTGTAGAACGGGTGCCATGACCTTCCACTGGTCTGGACTGTAGCCTGTTATACCTCAGTAGGCGCAATGGAGCATACCAAAATACAGCAAGAGGCATGGGCTAGTCTAAATTGTAGGTAAGCAGAACGTTGTTCTTGAATATGGGATGGGGCAAAATGTGTGTGGTGTGAGACTGCTCTACAGCAGTGGTTTTCAAACTGCGAGTTGTGACCCAGTACTGGGTCACAGAATGTAAGACACTGGGTCGCGGTGGCTCTGGTCCGCACCACTGACTGGGCTGTTAAAAGCCCCGTGAGGTAAGGCTGGCTAGTTCTTACCTGTTCTGCCCCTCCCACCCCACCCCCAAGCACCAGCTCTGCGCTCCCATTGGCCAGTGGGAGCTGTGGGGATCAGTGCCTGTGTCCAAAAGCCACACACAGCTGTTTGCATGCCTTCGCCTAGGAGCCATACCTGGTGCTGGTCTGAAGAGATAGTGACAAATAGTTAGCTTATCTCAGACCCCACTCAGTGTCATATCAGGTTTGATTTACTGCGAAGACAATGAGGCCTTTTGAACCAGACTGAACGTGGAATTTGTGCTTAAGCAGAATTTCAGTGGCATTTTAGACAGTCCATTATGTCAATATGGGCAGCCACAAACCTTCATCCACATTGTTCAGGACTGCAAAATTACTCAACTTCCTGGAGGTCTTTGTGCCTTGAACATGGTTGATGATAACTCTATAGCTTGGCTTGATCTGATTGCATACGCCAAATAAACTGCAAAATGCCTGAGCATGGGAACATTCCAGAAAAGAAGGCGTGAGGAGTGGCGCCCAAGAATGTCCCAGCACATTTGGGGCATGGGAACAATCCAGGAGGGATGTTATGGAATGCATGGAGTGTGGGAACGTTCCAGAATGTCTGAAGCATTATGGAATATGGGAATGTTTTGCCATGTCCTTTCTTTGACAACCAACGATTTCACCTACATTATTTTTGTGTGAACAGGCACAGAGATTTGGTTGTTATGTGGACTCAACTGTCATCAGTAAATTGGCATTCTTAGTACAGCACCAGGAGCTGAGTTTGTTTAGCTTGAGCTTCTCATTGCAGTTGCATGGCTTTCTTTCCAACAACAAAGCCAAAATATTGAAGAGTTGTTGTTGGAATTATTAATATTTTGGAATGATCAGTAATATAGGCATATTACCCCAAAACTACCCCAACCATAAATTCCTATATTAAATTAAAAAAACAAATAGTATTTCATACAATTGCTCCATAAGGCTAAAGCATACACAAATTCAATTGACTCCTTATAAAAATGTACCCCTCCTGTCCTATCAGCTACCCAATATCTTCTCTTTGAACAGATTTGGGAGTAGTGAATAAAAGCAACTTCTTATGTTTTAGGTGGGTAACACACACACCAGTGAGGATAGAAAAACAAGGAGACCTTAAGGGATAAGGAACATGGGCAAGAAAATCTGGATCTAGAGGCCAGGGTTCTCAGCCTTTTTTTATTGGTGACTCTTTTCACACAGCAAGCCTCTGACTGCAACCTCCCTTATATGTTTAAAATACTTTTAATATATTTAACACCATTATAAATGCTGGAAGCAAAGAGAGGTTTGGGGGTGGATGCTGACAGCTTGTGACCTCCCATGGAATAACCTCATGACCCCCTGAAGGGTGCCAACTCCCAGTTTGAGAACCCTAGCTAGGTAATGTCAATTGACTAATGCATATTGCATAGGAAAGCAACACCGAAAGTAGAAATCCTAAAAATATAAATGGAGTTACTTGCAATGTGCATAGCCCAATTTATTAATCATATATTAATCAGTTAAAAATTCCCAGCTATCAGTCTGAGGTTTGACAGGTTCTTGTCTAAGGCCCAGTATTATTAAAATTACTGTTTAGTTAGGAACCCCGATGTAAAGTAACACACATACTTTAGAAAGAGTTATGTATTTGTAATAATTTATTAATACATCTAGCAAAGTTACAAACCCTCAAACCCAGCAAGGTAAAGAGAGATGATTACAAACCGTACATCTGAACGTCCATATACACACACGAGCCTTTGCAGAACAACTTGAAATGTTAGCCATTATCTTCCTCATCACCTGTGGCCTGATTATCATCCTGGCACCTTCAAAGGACTACAGCTCTCTCTCCTCCTGTCCAGAGACAGGGATACAACTTTTATAATATGTTACACTGATGCCACTCTGTCTAATGCATATTCAGTAACGGTTTCTCCCCTCTTCCTTATTTGCATTTCTTCACCCTACTGATGTTGGGCTGCATTTCTCCTATATGTGAGTATATTAATGATCTCAACTTATTACCACATATGTCAATTTGCAGCCATTCTTGTGGTCAGAAACCTGCAGATGTTCCCATCCTAAAATTTCCAAAAGATGGTGTTAGTTCATGTTCCTGTGGTTGGCTGGTATCGTTAAGGACAAACTTCCCCGTTAAACACTCTATTCCAAGTTTCCCAAAATTTAGGAACGTTAGGTCCTTTACCTGTACTAAAGTTCATAGGCGTCAAGTCTTATGCTAACTGCTGAAGCCAATGTCTTCCAGGGTACAGGCCTGTAGGTTTCCTTGTGTTACTGTTAAAGAAAAGAATTGCTAAAGCTAGTTCTATAGGCTGCATGTGAGATGGTCACAAACATCTTCTCACGGAGTAATTAAAGTCTCTGGTTAGGAGAGGCATACAGGTCCCACATGACACATCCAAGCTAACATGGCATGAAGCCATATTTCAGAAAGCAGTGCTGCTGGATAGGCAATTCTGGAAATGGAAGAACAAAGGGAGATAGCCCAGGGCAAGCCCTTTTTACGGAACTGGTGTTGCTCATTGATTACAAGGCAGAAATAAAGCTGTCTGCAAAAAAAAGACAAAAACTACAACAAAAATCTGAACACTGAGTTAAGATGAACTGGGGTAATTCTCTCATCGCTAAAGAGAATGTCAGCACAGGGCTGATCTGTTACCCATTATGTCAATGCAGCAAAACCAAATCAGAGATATGGTCTATTTAATAAAATCATTTCTACATTTCAGGCCCCAATCCATCCATCCACTTAAGCACTTGATTAATTTTAATTACACAAGTACTCCCCATGAAGACCTGGATTTGCATGTGCATACTACCTACCACAATGGGACCTCTGTCCATGACTACAGTTCCTAGACATTACAATAATAATGGTTCTAAGGCACCAGTTCAGGTACAGTGCTCAAAGGGAACACAATAGACAAGCACCTGCAACACTAATCTGTTCATTTTGGCATTGAAGAGCACAACTGTTCAGGAGGTGAAGAGAGGGGTCTTCTAAGCAATATCCTGCAGTGGCATTATTATTTCAGAGCATGACAAGGAGAAAGGGAATGCTGTTCTCACTCCTCCTCTTCTTACATCTTTGGAGCTGTTCATATACATTTGGCAGTAGCAACCCCACTTATCACAAATGTATTGATTTGTTATATCTTGCACATTTAACACTTTTAATTTTAATTTCACTATACAATCCTATATCTACCTCAGAAGGGTATAATTTTTCAATTATAAACCATTTTCCCAGAGCTATAGATTTTGATCTCTTAGGTCTTTGTGTTCACTAAGATCCTTTTGTCATGCTCTAATCCTACTTTCATGAGGCATTTTGAATCTTTGACCTACATGTCAACCACTTAATTCCCAGTATTCTTCGTATATTGGTTTAGTGTTTTCATGTTCACTGTTTCCAATTACTTTAGCCCAAAAGGTTAAGTCTAAAAGCTTCAATCTTAAAGTACTAGGCTTTTCACCAGCACCTTTTTCCAGTACATACATCAGAAGACATCACATGCAATTCACAACAGCTGAGATTGGACTAAATCAAACTTTTTCAAATTTGTTTTCAATTCTGGACTGAAAGGTTGGCATCCACACTGAATAATTGGTTTTACTGGCATTCTGTATAGTATTTCCATGGCTTTCTTATCCGTACCCCAGGAACTGACTCACCTGGGCTTCCTGCCTTCCACAGATGGCAGCAGGTCCTGCCACTTGGTGTCAGGGTGAGACATAAGGGCAAGGAAGTGCTCACAGTATTGTTGTGTGGCCTTAATTAATGTTTGTAAAATGTGTCAGAGCCCCAAAGAGGAAATAGTGTAGTGCTGCAAAGTAGAATTATCCCACAGAAGAATTTGGCTAGACCGGAACTTTGATTCCACTGTAGACTGGAGAGGATGTGACGTTTAGCATAGTATGTCTCCCCACCAACCAGGATGGGGATATTTAACATACATAATAAGGATTATTGTCTATAATGACATGGCTTTAAGGGGTTTTGTTAGAGATTTACCTCCTAGGACAGGAGAGGGCAAACGTTTTGGCCCCAGGGCCACATTGGGGTTCAAAATTGTGTGGAGGGCTGGGTAGGGAAGGCTGTGCCTTCCCAAACAGCCTTTCCCCGCCCCGATCTGACCCCCACCCACTTCCTGCCCCCTGACTGCCCCCCTCAGAACTCCCAAACCATCCAACCCCCTCCGCTTCTTGTCCCTTGATCACCCAGGACCACACGCCCTATCTAGGCCCCCTGCACTTTGTTCCCTAACTTCCCACTCCCGAGATCCCCCCCCACCCTAACCACCACCCCTCGGAACCCCACCACCTAAGCCCCGCCCCCCCTTGCCTACCGTGCTCAGTCGGGTGCTCCAGGCCGAGCGCAGGGCCCTGTGGCTCCCTGCACTCGGCCCGGCCCGGGAGCGCGGGCTGCATGGCGCTCTGCCTTTGGCCTGGCGCCCTGGGTCGGGAGCGCAGGGCCACTGGCTCCACACACCCCGGCCCAAGATCACGGATTGGATAAAAATGGCCGGCAGGCTGCATATGGCCTGTGGGCTGTAGTTTGCCCACCCCGTCCTAGGAGATCAGATCTGTGACCCAGCTAAAGCGATTTTAAAATCAAAGGGACTGTCAAGTGATAATAAAGAGCTGCTCATTCAGACATCTAAAACTGTAAGGCTATGGAAATACCTTTTCCTACCCTGGCACAGCTGATGTTGACACCAAGTTAGGGAGGGAGAACTAATACATCTTGGGCCATTTCTGGAAAATTAGATGTGACTCATAAATCAAAGCGATTGATAACAAAAACACCTTGGATTAAAAAAAAAAGATTTAAAAAAATGGATGTGAATATGAGAGCTCAAGGATGTGTGAAATGGAGATCACTAATTACAGTGCAGCAGGGAAAGTGCAAGCAGCATGCTCTGCAGTCCCTCTACATACAGCTCTACTAACGAACCTCACTTGATAAATAAAACCCACCCTGGTCTTCTGGTCCTGACTCCCCATACAGCTCCATCATTTGCACCTGAGTCCTAAATTGACATACGCAATCCTGTCCCATTACTGCCCCCACCTAGCTTGACCTACACACCTCGGTCCTGATTTGCACTGGGGTCTGTCTTGAATGGCTAATTGTGGACAACTGTCTCTTAAGGACTAAGCTGAGAGATAGGCAAACTCATTCTATTTGTGATCTACGTTACATTTCAGCCTCCTCTTTAGAGGTTAGAAATAATCCAACTAATGATTGTAACAATTATCAGCTAAATCAGAGTCTCTTCTGGATTACAGATGATAAAGAGTTTGACACCAAAGATGTCCATTCTGGTAATTGTCAAAATCTAGGAAAGGTGTTCAGTTAACTGCTTTTTTATTTCTATTTTCACACTCAAAATATATTTTTAGGAACATGTCCATGCCCCCAAATGATTTCCCCTGTGTTCATCTGGGTTCTGCTACCTCGATGAATACCTAACAGAGAGCATCTGAAAGCATTCCAGCAGCAAAGTAAAAGAACTGAGGGAAAAGTGAGCAGACAGTTGCTGATGCAAAGAAACTGCTCCTAATAATGTGCAACACTGTTTGTGAATATTAGCAAGCTGCTTCATTTGAATGGGTTTTTAAGAGTATGCTAACTCTTAGAAATGAACAAAACCTTTAATTGTTGCACAGGTGTTTCATGACGGCAGTATGCTGCTGAGTTCCAGATCAAATATGGAAAATACAAGTTCTAGGTGGGAAGTGGAGGGGAAGTAAAAGTACTTGTACCTTAATAAACACACTTTCTCCACACACAACACAAAGGGATATAAAAGCAGCAAAACAAACTAACAGACATGGTGACAGACAGATTGTGATGGAGTGTATACTGACACTGAAAGAGTTAACTGAAGCTGGCATGCTCAATTAGGGAACCTGGTTGCACCTGTAGGGTAGGCCAGGCCCAATTAAAGATGAGTTCCAGCTGAAGAAGCAATTAGGTGGTTACTATACAGAAAAGAAGGTTGGTGTGCCCTCATTGTGAGGTGGTAAACTAATAATATTATTATAGTCTAGCTGCTGGTCATAGTGAGGCCAGAAGGATTGTAGCAGAAGCCCAGGGAAATAGTAGCTTTAGAATTCTTTCTGTGATAAAGAACCCTGGCAAAAGGTTAGGAAAGATACGGAGAAGTCCCTGGAATGATGCAAGCTCTCTAGTGATGAGCTTGGATGAAAGGGTAGAATCATGACTTCCAGGAAGGTGCTTGCTGAAAACCAGAAGAGAGAGGGATGAAAACGTTTGCCTGAGAAGGGTAGAAGTGGCTTGAATTTGTTTTTGATGGAGATTTATTAGGGGACTTTAATGGGGAGCCCTGGGACCCCCCTGCCCTGAGACAAGGGTAACATTTAACAGGCCTAAGAAAACAAGGGGTTGGGGGGTTGAAATAAATACAGCTACGTACGTGTGCTAGGAAGGTGAGGCCTGCAGACAGGCTGAAGAAGGTGGAAGTCCACAGAGTATATATAGAACTTGTCTGTCTACGGCAGGATACTGGTACCTGAGTTAAAACCAGGGGAAAGGTAGGATCTGGATTTCCCTACAGGAGCCCTGATAAAGGTAATGGAAAGACTCTGGAGAATAGGATTGGTATGACTAGTAAGTGTGGACCTGAGTTAAGGATTGGCTGTGAGGCTCTTGGATTTTTGTTTGTGGGACTCTGTTATCCTTGAAGGGGTGAGGCTCTGAAATATCTTCGCTGGGAGGCTGCGTAATGAGAAGATGCTGACCACCACAGGGCTGGAGTGACTTGGCAGGAGCCTGCTGTGCTATCACCAGCTCCGGGGGCCGGGGTGGGGGGGAGGAAGAGGCTGATTGGTGAGTGCTTTGACAGACAAATTTCAGTCACTGGTTTTGTCTAGCAAGCATTCTTCTGGCTCTGATTTATTGCCCTTTCCCCAGGGATGTGCAGTGTAATCCTTATTTTGACAAAATTATAGATCCTCAAAAATGATTTCCTGTATCTTCCCAGTTTAAAGGGACTGGAATAGATGCAGATGTACAAATATTGCAATAAGGTAATATGGGCATCAGTGTGGTGGGATGTCTAGAGGTGTATATAGATGCAAAATCTATAGAGTCTTCTTAGATTCTCCATATAATGTGTTCTGCAAACTGCACAAATTAACAAGTTACCCACAAGTTTAATCAATTTTATCCTCTGTAACAAAGCAGATTTGAAATGAATGTAGTTGAAGAAACTGTTGTCGCAAGCTATTGTAAACTGAACAAGAAAAACAAAACTAGCTGTGGATATCTTATAAAATGACAAACTAAATGTAAATGATATAGCTCTTACACCACCTATATCTTAGCATTTAACAGCTATAAATCTGTAATTAGTTCTAACTGCTAATTAAGAATGTGTATACACATATGCAGGAGACACAGTAAGAGCTTGTTTTTATAGCTTTCCCGTAGTGAAGCAAGTTTCCTTTTTGAAAATACCACCTATAGGGTGCAAATTTAAATGTTGATTAAGTTTAAAACTGATGTGTGATGACATATACATGTCTGATAGGAAATGCTATTTAAGAAGTTCCTGGTTATGGTAATTGTTCCCTACTACCACACCCTTAGTATCATGTTGTCTCACTCAGGGCTGGTCTATACTGGGCAAGGAGGAGGTCGACCTAAGATACGTAACTTCAGCTATGCGAATTGCGTACCTGAAGTTGAAGTATCTTAGGTCCACTTACCTGGCTGTTCACACGGCAGCGAGTCAATTGTTGCCACTCCCCCATCAACTCCGCTTCCTCCTCTTGTGGAGATGGAGTGCTGGAGTCAACCAGAAGTGCGATAAATCGATCCCCGATACATTGAACACTACCCGCCGATCCGGCATGTAGTATAGATATACCCTCAGAGTATCCATTCAGTATTTGGCCATGTAATCTGGATAGTTTTTTAAAATGTTTGTCTAGCATGAGGGAAAATTTTCATTGATGAATAGGCGTTCTTTCTGTGAAGATCTTTACAGCCATTTCTCCTTCTCAGAATCCCATAAAAGATATTAATGGAGAGGCCTGTTTTTATTACATATTCCACAGTTGAAGAGTTCCATGCTCTTAGGGCCTTTGTTCTTCTAACAATGGCTTAGGTGGGAAGAGTGGTGGCAGAGGTCTCTTGAAAATCTGGCCATAAAATAGGAGCTGCTCAGTGCGGAGCACTCTTGCATATCTGGCCCTTATTTAGATGCCTACATGGGAGAAGAGCTGTTTTAAAAATCTGGATGCAACTGTGGGTGCTGACTTGGCATTTGAATATCTGACCCTATGTCAGTTCCTATGGAGTGTTGAATTTTATGAGAACACCTCATTTGAACACCTTAATACAGTGATGTTCATGAACAAAGAAGCTTTACAAGGTACTTGTCATTTTCATCCAGTAGTCATAGCCAGCGAGTTATATGGGCCCATGCTGCCTGTGCTCCACCAATATTTAGAAGCATGGGCCCAGCTCCACCAATGTTTGGGCTCGCTGTGGTTTGAGGGGCTCTGTGCTTCAGGTGGGTGTGGGGTCCAGGGAGGCTTGGAGGGTTAGTGGGGGCCTGGTGCCGGCAGCAGTGAGCAAGCCTGCCCTGCTCCCAGCATCACTCAGGGGAGGAGGTGGAAGCCGGAAAGGGTCGGGAGCTTCGGAAAGGAGTGGAATGGGAGTGGGGAAGGGGAAGAGCAGGGTGGGCTGGGGCCAAGTTGCTCGCAGATGCCTGTGCCAGGCCCCCTGCTAACTCTCCAGGCCATCCTGGACCCCAGGTCCTCCTGAAGCATGAAGCCTAGGGTGGTTGTCCCGGTCTGTCCTATGGAGAGGATGGCTCTGCTTGGGCCTGTTTTGGGCATCACCAAAAATTATACAAATCTATTTGCCTTTTAAAAACAGCAAAAACACTTAGTTTGTTTTCTGGAAGAACCCTCCAAATTGCAATCTCAAAAGTTATTGGAGTATAAATTATAATCTCTCCCTTCCTGTACGTCTCCTATGGCCAAATCTAGTTGTTGAACATTTTTCTCTAACTTGCTGCCTGAGGTTTTTTATGTTAAATTACAGCCCACAGTACAATTTTATAGACTAGTTATAGGTCCATGACAATAGAGGTTACACAATGAAAATGTTGTCAGGCAGCCCTTTTATTCAAAAAGGGTAAGAGAAGCAGTTTTGAGTGACATGGAAAGATGAGCATCAAGAAGCGCTATTAAGAAGCTGAAGTGACTCTAACTGTCCGGCACTGCATTAAAAGTCAGATCTCATTAAAATTATACAGGAGGAAGTATTGGAGATGGGCATAACTTGTCAATTTACTTGGTAGACATGCTATCTGGGATGGCCCTCAACTTTCTAAAATTGAAGCTGTATAAAAATACCTACTTTCTTCATGATCAAACCACCTATTTGGCAGTAGTCCAGGCAATTAAATACTGTAGCTATATTGGACAAAATACTTTTGCTCTAGTCCTAAAATTCAGATGTGCCTACAATATTGTTTTTTAAGCTACCGGAAGATTGATGTGATTACTGTATTCTTTTGAGCGTCTATTAGTTGGCCTTTTCTGAAAGATCTTGAGTCTCCTCAAGGCCAGGTGTCCCCCCATTAAATTTCACCTATCCCGAGACAGAAAGGTGTGTTGCACCGAGCATGTCAAAGTGCCTGGGCCATGGTCCAAATTCACTGCACTGTTGCACTGCACTGTTCATCTTCATCTATTTGTGGAACTAGATTTTAATTATTTTTAGTTTGGCACCCATTTTGCAGAAATTGCAGTCTGTGGCCATAAAAAAACTTTGTTTTGTAAAATGGTTTAGTTTAAATGTCGTATTTCTACTTAATATATCAAAAGAAGTAAATCTCTATGGAAAGTACAGCTTATTACAATGGCTGTTCAGTAGCTTTAACTTGCCAATTGCATCCTTTTTTAGAACAGAAAATGTCTAGTCACGCAGTAAAGACCTTTTTATGATCACGTGGTATGTTAGGATTAATTGTCCTTTCTTGCTAGCTGGTGCCTGGAGCAGAAATAGCCTGATTCAGCTAATGATAAGTGTGACACTTCCCTATGAAACAGTCTTTCAAAGAGTGTCTATTATGGGGAAATCATGAGATTAGAACAAGATTGAAATAAAAGATAAGAGCCAGAGAACCTATAGTATAACTATAAAATATTGCCTCTCCATTGTTACAGTTCCAATTAGCACCAATTATAAAATTCTATTTTTAGCTTCCCTATAACTTTGGCCTGAGCCTTCCAGGATATGCTCTGAAGGCAAAGGAGAATATTTATGCAAAATATGAAGATAATTTGTCAAACACTTTGAGTTACAAGTTACACTAATGCTAGGGTAACTTGACACTTTGACATGTGCCTAACATTCATCATCCTCTAACTCAAAAATGACCTTCAAATTTTTCATATCATTAAATCCCATTGAAAGATCATGCATGGGTTATTTCAAAATAAATTGGCTGTATTTAAGCAAAGATATTGATTCTCCTGTTGTGGATAGTTTTGAAGCCAATGATGTCAATGGAGGATTTTTGCCATTGATTTTTAAGTGGAAGCAGGATTGCAGATTCAATACATGTGAGCATGGTCCCTTCGATTGGCTGGCTGCAATTTAGCAATAATATGAAGGTCTTTTTGAATTTGACAGCTATCATATCTACCAGGGACTAACGCACCAAGCTTCCCTCAACAAATATTTATTTCCTTATAGTATTATTATAAGGTAGACTGTGGTCCACTTTTATGGTTCTAAAAATGAAAAAAAAAATACCCCTTTTTTTTTTTTTTTTTTAATGGGCTCTGAAAGCTTTGAATACATTGAGCAGGATTTTAAAGTAATTTCCTCTTGGAAAATGTTGTCATGTGACCACTGTTTTCTGACCCTGTATTTTCCCTGATAAAATTACTCTACACTACAACATTTGAAACAATGTAGATATTGACTTTGGTTCATGCAAGATATGGTGTGCAGGCAGAAGCAAGATACCCACAAAGATATGGATGATTTCAGCCATGCCAAGTGCTTTATTAAAGCTAGTCATCACTACTTCCAGATTTAGTGAGGCCTACTGTTTGCTCTTTCAGTGCTTTACAGCACAACAGTCAGTTTTGGGCTAGTATGCTTAACCAACTTCAGAGTGGTTGGAGATTGACAGATGAAACATC
The DNA here is from genome assembly GCA_032164245.1 of Sternotherus odoratus. Lineage (NCBI taxonomy): Eukaryota > Metazoa > Chordata > Testudines > Kinosternidae > Sternotherus > Sternotherus odoratus. Next base: position 77,849,796 of record JAVMKO010000005.1, on the reverse strand, counting down.
GAGCCACGTTTTTCAGATGAACTACCCGCCGAATCGGCGGGTAGCCATCGATCTTCTGGCGATCAATTTCTCGCGTCTTATGAAAACACGAGTAATCGCTCGCTCGCAGTGCCCCCGTCAACTCCGGAACTCCAGCTTGCCGGGAGGCACAAGCTGGAGTCAACGGGGGAGCGCGCCGCCAACTGCCGCCGCCATGAGGATGGATGGTAAGTCGGCTGCAGATACGCAAACTTCAGCTATGTGATTCACGTAGCTGAAGTTGCATATCTGCAGTCGATCCCCCCCCCCCCCAAACACCAGGTAAGAGGTGCTGGGAAAGCAGGAAGATAAACCTCCTGTAAGGGAGGACAGGCTGTGCCCAGCTTGCAACTGGGGTGAAGATACTATAAGGTTTTTCCTTTTGAAAGGCTTAGTGCAGGACTTCATATGTTGGACCCCTGAATGGAAATGTTTTGAAATATTTCCACTGTGAAGGCAAGACTGAGGCAGGTTTCAGCAGAGTCACACTTGGTGAGAAAGGGGTATTACAGAGCAGGCATGCCCTTAGACTGGGTTTTTGTTTGTAAATAGCTTTTAAAGGCAACTATTTGCTGCTGTGAACTCTGAGAACAGTCACCCACAGCCCTGAACCATAGCCCCTTGCTGTTGAGCCATCATGACCAATGATGAAATGACTGAAATTTCAAGATAAGGAGGTGGTTTAAAGTTACACGGGGAAGTGACCTGTAATTTACAGGGAGAAAAGTTAAGGTTCTTAATTGCCATCTATGTAGCCACTTTGAGAAGTGGCCACATAGATGGCAATTCCAGCTTATTCCATTAGAATAACTGAGACAAGGGATTGGACTTTGCCTTAAAGTTTCCTGAAAGACTCAGTCTTCTGATATACAGGATTCAAATTAAATGTAATCAGAATCTTAAAAAAAGGTAAACTTTCTTGGCTCTTGCATAAAATCAATATGGATGTGAATAATTCATCTGAGCCCAGTGGATTTCTGCCACAGAGAACCTGGGAAAGATTGATGATACACTTTTTTTTTTTTGCACATCCTAAAATCAATTTTTTTTAAAAAAGGAAAATTATTGCATTAGGATCATGTTAACATGTTGCAAGTTTATAACTAATATATTTTGGTATGACAGGGTATGTTAATGAGAAGAGGAGGGCAAATTTGTTCCCCTCTCTTTAACAGCTATACAGAATGAATATCCTACAATAAGACCTCAATAAAGCTGATCCTATAAAGCTAGTATTAAAATGTTGAATAATATATCTTAGTTTTAACAACATGATATAGAATCATAAAACATTTTGAGGAAATGTATACAAATTGATATTTCCCCTACTATATTATCAAACTACTGGCATCCTTTTTGAGAAACTAAAAACTGCTAATTTGAAGTTTAAGGCATGAAGCTGATGACATCATTACCATAACTTTTCCTAATCCCAACTATCTGAAGTATGAGAGTACTGAGATTTCTTCTTGAAACAGCTCCTTTGTGGCATTTGGCTCGGTTTTTAACCCAGCATTGTGAAATTTTTAGTGGGAATGAGGTGTCCTTGAATTGCACATCATTGAAAAGTGTAATTATGTATGCAAAAAGTCTTTTAAAGTGGGGGAAAAAATAGAGCTAATAGATGCCTTTTCAATTGTAACTTCAATTGAAACTGTTTATTGGCCACAAATGCAGCAGTGTGACAACCATTATTAGATTTCCTCTTTTAATAGTCCAAAAAATGGAAGATGGGATAATATTTTTAAAAGGATTTCCCACCCGACTGCCCCCCTCAGAATCTCCCCCTTCCTTGTCCCCTAATTGCCCCCCTGGGGCCGGTGGGGTCGGCGCTTCAGCCGTGGCATCTGGGTCCTGGGTTGCCACGGCCCCCGGTGGGTGGTCTCGCACACCCCAGTTTGCCAACCTCTGAGCTAGAGCCCTGTAACTGATCTGTAAGGATAGACCCTTGCATCTCATTGGCATCAGTGGGGCACTGTGCGAGGGCAGTGGTTAGGCTCGCCTTCTCTCTCTCTCCATGCACGATCAGGATATAGTTTGTAAATTATAGGCTCAATTCTGCAAAGAACTAGAGCCCAGCTTCTCAAAAGTGTTTAGTGCCCTTTGATTTCAGGGGCAATTAGATGCTTAAACACCTTTTGAGGATCTGTGCCCAATCCTCTCTTTCGCCTATTGAGTTCAGTGGGAATTGAGAGGGTACATCAACTCACAGAACTGAGCCCTTATGCAGCTACATAAAGTAATTATGAGGTCTTGCATGGAAAAATGCTTTTCATCAGAGTTTCTGACTTTGTAATTAAAATTCTTATGCTAATACAGCCTTACTCATTTAAAAACCACACCTAGTTTACCTCTAGTGATGCTGAATCACTCATAGTATGAGATGTGTATTCCTAAGTGCTTTGTACATCCTATCATTTAGGTCTATATTTATGTACACTGTGGCGGGGTGTCCGCCCGCCCCCTACCGGAAGGGGCTTGGAAAAGCCCCAAAAGGGGTTTAAAACAGGCAGGGAAGGGGCTGTAGCCAGGGAAGCCTGCAAACTCCCAGGCTGATTGGGAGTTAGGTGCAGCTGTGTGGCCACGCCCCAAACACTCCCAGCCAGGATATAAGGGCTGGGAGGCAGAGAAGCAGGGGAGGAGTCTCCTCTCTGCATTTAGAGGGAGACGGGTCTGCTGCAAGGAAGCCTAAAGGAAGGTACTAGGCTGGGTGCAGGACTGGGGCTAGGTGGAAGGAGCTGGGCAAAGCTCTAGCCTGAGAGCCCCAGGCTGCAGGTGCAGGCAAGGGCCTAAAGCCAGTCTCCCCTATGACTAGTGGGAGACAGGGCCTGGCTGCACGGAGCCTGTACCAGGGTACCCAGACAGGGATAGGGCGTGGGTGAGGCAGCTGGGAGCCAGGGAGCTTAGGCTCTAGCGAGAAGGCCCCAGCTTGCTGAGCCTAGAGAAGGCCCGACCCACGGGGTACTGGAGGTTGCCAGGAGGTGGCCCAGGGCTGGTGATAGCAGTAGCAAGCCAACCCCTTCTTGCCGGGGATGAGAAGCCAAGATACTGCAGTCTGCCCCAGTGAGCGGGGGCAAGTAGTGACTGACAGTGGCATACTCTGAGGCGAGTTGGGGATAGTGGGTGGTGGGTTCCCCGGGGAGGGGAGACCCTAAAACCAGGGGGTACTGCAGGGTGCAGCACCCTCAGCAAGGGGCTCCGGGGTCCGGGAAGGGCACGGAGCCAGGTGTGGAGAAGCGGACGTCGGTCGGCAGAGGGCGCTCAGAGGTCAAAAGAGCTAATTCCTGTAACGACCAGACGGGGGCGCCGCAGGGGTGAGTGACCGACCCCGTTACAACACATTGAATACGCATGATTCCATTATCCCTGTGACAATTAGATGCACAGAGAGGTGTTGGTTATTTTTAAACTTATCTTTTAAACAAATCAATTTATATAATAGGGCAGAGCTACTTACAACCTTATATAAAGCAATTAAATGGCTAATAGGAAATGAGTACTACTGGAGGCCCTATGGAAGAGGGATATGGAAAATGTCCTTAGTACAGAAGAATAGAAAAGAAAAGATGGGCAGAACATTTTCAGGCTTTTTAAAAACAAACCATGCCCAAGTGAACTATTAGAAATACATGATGAAGACCAACCATCAGAGCTTGATATTGACTTAGGGCATGTTACTATGGAAGAAGATAGAAAAACCATCAGCAAACTTAAAAACTGGAAAGCAACGGGAGGGGATAACATAGCTCCCCTCCCCTGAAGTTCCTTAGAGTTTTGGATTGAATGTGGAATAAAGAAAAAACCCAACCCAGTGAAACAGAGGCCTTGCTAACTAATAACTGGGGAGGAATCACATTATCGCAATGCTGGGGAAAGTCAAATGTAATTTCAGCCTGGAACATATCAAGAAACCCAGCTTTTGTTCATAGAGGAACAAGCAGGTTTTAGGCCACTGAGATCACATACACACCATATTGTTTTGTCAGCCTACTATAAAACAAAGCATGAAAAGGCAAGAACCTCTTGAGATAAATTTCATAATTTCCAGAAAGCTTTTGACAGCATACACAATTTGGAAAATTATGGCATACTATGGTTGGGTCATTACACAAATGACTCTTATTCCCCTTGCTAACTATCCCCCCACTGTTACTCACACCTGTCTGAAATGGGCAATCTGGATTACCACTAAAAAGTTTTCTCCTGCTGACAATAGCTCATCTTAATTAATTAGCCTCTTAGGGCATGTCTTCACTACCACTTTAATTCGACCTTAACGACGTTAGGTCGAATTAAAGGTGTACCTGTCTTCACATACATGCCCTTAAAGTCGATTTAAAGGGCCCTCAAGATCGATTTCGGAACTCCTGCCTGACGAGAGAAGTAAGGCTAAATTCGACATTACAAGCTCGACTGTGGGCTAGTGAAGAGGCATCAGAAGTTAAGCCTCCGACCTTCGAGCAGCCCCGCGATGGGGGGGCTGTTCGGGGGGGGGCTGTTCGGGCAGGGGGGGGTCCGCGGGGCTGCTGAGGGGGGGGGAAGCCCGCGCGGGGCTGCTTGAGGGATCGGCTCAGCTGTCTGGTCAATTTCACCAGGCAGCTGAGCCGATAGCCCCGCGCCGGCTCCCCCCCCCTCGGGCGGGGGGGGTCCAGCGGGGGGGCTGTTTGGGCGGGGGGGCTGTTGGGGGGGCTGTTCGGGCGGGGGGGGGGTCCGCGGGGCTGCTGAGGGGGGGGGGGGAAGCCCGCGCTGGGCTGCTTGAGGGATCGGCTCAGCTGTCTGGTCAATTTCACCAGGCAGCTGAGCCGATAGCCCCGCGCCGGCTGCCCCCCCCCCTCGGGCGGGGGGGTGGTGGTCCAGCGGGGGGGCTGTTTGGGCGGGGGGGCTTTTGGGGGGGCTGTTCGGGGGGGGTCCGCGGGGCTGCTGAGGGGGGGGGGGAAGCCCGCGCGGGGCTGCTTGAGGGATCGGCTCAGCTGTCTGGTCAATTTCACCAGGCAGCTGAGCCGATAGCCCAAGCAGCCGCGCGCTGGCTCCCCCACCCCCCCTCGGGCGGGTGGGTACGGCGAGGGGGGGGCTGTTCGGGCGGGGGGGTCCGTGGGGCTGCTTGGGCAGGGGGGGGTCCAGCACGCATTGCACTGTGGGCTACCTACCCACAGTGCAATGCGGGCTATGTCGACCCCCTGCAAAAGTTCAAGGACAGACAGTGTCGACCACTGTCGACCTGCTGTCCTGGTGGGGACACACTGATTCGATTTTCTAAACTCGAGTTTAGAAAATCGAATTAAGGGAAATCGACCTAGACCTATAGTGAAGACATACCCTTAGAGTTGGTATGGCAACTTCCACCTTTTCATGGTCTTCCACCAACTTCCACCTTTTCATGGTCTCTGTAGATTTTATATATATATATAAACTTTTATATATATATATATAAACATTTTATATATATATAAACTTGAAAAGATATGGAAAAGTAGCATGGTTAGCACTGACACGCAAATATGAATTACAAGCACTGCCTTCATGTCTGTCCTCCTTCATGAGCAGCATAATGGAAATCTACAATGGAATTTGATAAAAGTAGTTCATTGGAATGTGTTTCTTGCAACATCCAAAATTCTAACTGGAGCAAGCCAATCTGAAGCATCAAACAGGTAAAAAGACAATAGGGGACATATTTAGGATATGCTTTGAGGATGCCAGCAATGTGACTTCCACATTGTGGTAATATGGATGCCACCTGGAAAGAGAGAGAGGGTAACTTAAAGGAAAATTATGCAGAATACAGAAAGAAGCCAGATCCACTAATATGAGACTCTGAAGCCTGAATAGACCAGCCCAAGACTGAAATAAATAGTGGACACTGGTGGATGCATTATGCATTTTAGGGTATGAGAAGATGATAAAAAAGGAGAAAGGTACTGGGCCATACTCCATAGTTGTATAGCTATGCTATATTTTTACTTAACCACTATGGGTTTCCCAGATCTGTATGAGAACAAGGACCCTGCTCCAAAAAGCTTTTAAAACTTGGACAGTGGATGTTTATAGCCTCTAGAAAAGTGGATCAAATTATTCAGTGTGAATAATATTCATTATGAATTTAGGCTGATCTTAATCTAATTGTTCACAAATTGATCTTAATTTATCCAAATGCATTTGTGTGTGTAAGTATCCACTGACTACTTTGGGTATGAAATTCAACAAGGCCTAGACACTTCTGAAGTCCCACATAAGCAATTTTGAGAGCTGTGCTGCCCAAAGGTTTTGCACGGGCCAAATTTCATCCTGATTAATCCTTTTTCCTTTACTGTTCACAAACTGATCTCAATGACTATTCACAATTTGTTATTGATGTTGTTATCTAAGTCACATGGTGCTGGATCTGGTTGCTGATGAAACGACTGAACTCTTTTAAACCAGAGACTAACAAATTACTGCTAATGAGTAATGGACTACTGATACAAAGTATTGGACAAACAATCATTTGTGCAAACTTCAGGATTTGTGAACACTTTCATGAATGCCCATTCTGAATAATAAAACAAATAGCAGGGGCTTGAACTCATACTGGGCTCAGATTCACAAGTAAAATTAATGAATCAGGGTTTTTTTTATCATTCTGTCAGCTCTGCTAGTGTATGCTATCTTGAATAAGGTAAATTGCTCAAATCCAAAACTAGTCTAATGTTTGGAGGCTACATCCCCAGACATCCAATAGAAAGGGAAATGATTTATTGAAAATGAAAGGTCTAGTCTGAGACAGATGCGAAAGAAGAATCTTAATCGGAATCTATATCTTAGCCCAATTCTGTAATCTTGGTTATGTATCTTTTCAGTGTTTCCGGCAGTACTGAGTTGGCTCAGTGAGAGAATGTCTAGTGTCACAACTCATTTAAAACCCCTTTTTCCAATCTGGCCTCCTATTCCTTTCAAACACACAAGGCTGAAATAAGGTTCAGTCCTTCCTTCCTGCCCTGTAGTTCAGCATCAGTGGTGGAACAAAAGATGGAATTTCCACCTGAGTACCTTGCTTGGTGGCTGTCATTTATATGCTGAGATGAAACAGATGATTCCTATGGAGGAAAAAACAAAACAAAAACCCAAGGTAATTTGTATGCTTAGATGAAACTTGTTGGGACCCTCTGGATCTTGGTTTGATAAGGGCCCCCACATAAAAAGGAGGATCTCTCATTTTTTATACAAACTGAATTTTCAGGCCATCACACAGTTTATTAGTCTCTAGAAACAGTCCTCAAAACTTACTTTGCACTCTTTTTAATTTTGTGCCTTGACAGTAGAAGTATAATTTTATAATGGTATTCATGTAGAATTACTATACCACTGATACAAAAACAATATGATTGGTACACCACTTGTAGTGACTCTGAAACTGAATTATAATTGCAAAGTAATTATGATACTCATGACTCAAACTAAGTTGAATCATGACTGTGAGGCAATAAAACTATGAAGTGAGTGGCATAAGATCTGATGGTAAAGAGACTGTAAATTAATATAAATTGTTACAGCTGTGTGATGGACTGCCAATTCAAATTTACTCCAAACTGAATATGATTGCAATGTCTGCAATATTATTTACAAAGCAAATAAGCTTCTCTGTGACTTTCTCGTGGCCGATGTTTCAGTCCATGTAACAGGATATGTTAAGTCACTGATGTTTATTTTAGGACTAGCCATTACCTGTGATCTTGAAATAATTGAGAACTTATATCAAACATCTCATCTTTTTCATTTTCTACAGTTTTTCTAAGCTGTGGCAAGATTCAGTTCAGCCGTATCTCATCAGCTGCATTTCCTAATGGACTATGGGGTAATTATATTGGCACTTTGATCACGTCAAGCTCTATTCAGGAACAAACATCATCCCTTTGGATGCAGACTATGTAAGCTTTATATAATTCATTGGTTGGTGCTTACAAAGACTAATTGGGAGTTAAGAGAAAATGCCTTCTTGGGCATCAGAATTTCTGATATCAGGATTTTAAAAAGAAGTTTACCAATTAATCTGAAAGTTTTCCTGTCTCTGGGTTACTGTAAAATTAAATTTTGACTACCCTGCCAGAGTCTAAGGAAATGTGACATGCAATATGGTAAAAGCAAGTAATAGGCTAACCATGGTATGTGTCATCTTTTATGGATGTCGCAATATTAGTCCAGTTATCAGAACCAATAATCTCAACTTTAGTCCCTGTGCCACTAACAAGAAAAGTGATATCAGGATGGACCCATACCTGATCTTGCTCCTGTTAAATCAAAAACAAAACTCCCATTCAGGAGAAGCTGGATTGGGTCTGTTGTATTTTAGATGGAATATATGGGCTCAAAGAATCAAAGGTGTAATTGTCCAACATTACACAGTTTTAAATAAGCTTTGGGGTTTGAGATACAGAGATCTCAGGCTGCATGGCAAAGACACTGTTAAAAAAATCTTTAAAACCTTTTATTAAAGAAAAGAAAGGGGAAACACTTAAAGCATTTGAAATGTAAAGTATTAAGAGTTTCATTTTAACCATATCCCCGGTTCTCTTTACATTTAGCTGGAGAGCTTTTAAAAAAACACTTTTGACAATCCTTTGGATGGCATTAATAATAGTAATGACTTTTTTCGCGGGGGTGAAAGGGGGAAGACAATGTTAGTTGAGATGGGCTTCAGCAGTTGTGACCATTATTGTTGAAGTCTTGCCCTATTTCCTAATGGAGAAACCCCCCCCCCCCACACACACACACATACACCATACACCATACACACACATGGAGAAAGGAAAGATCTGCTCCTTCCTGTTCTCCTGTTTTTCTGTTAGCTAGTATTTGCATCTGCTAATTTTTCCTCCAAACATCTTTTTTAATTTTTTTTAAATTTAATTTAAGTACTTCAAAAGACTGTGATGGGTAAAATAGCCTAGTCCTTCATTATTTTGTTCACCAATTAGTCTTGTGACATGCTGACTTTGTTCATTGATTTCTGGTCCCACACTTCCCTTGTTTACCAGACATGATCTTTACACAGACACAGTACTTGAGTTATATAAGGAGTCCTTTTTTGTTTAGACTAATTCTGTCTTTATCTCCCTCTTCCTTTCTTCCCATCAACATGTATCAGTATATGTGACTGGAACGTTTCATACACTTTTATCCACCATCCTATAGTTGAGCTTACAATTAGGGTAAATGTGTAGGGCCAATTACTTAAACAGATCCTAAATTCCTTCAATAAATTTTCCCCACTGTAGTAGTAGTAGTCCTTTGAAAGATGTTCAGAGGTCTGGATAGGGAAATTTCAAATGCAATAATATTTTAATGATTTAGGTTTCTTGCCAGCATTTTTATTTACTTGGGGGTACAAAACACCTATTAAGCATTGACTAATTTTGTGTACTTTTCAAAGGGGATTAAGTGGTAATACCATGCTTGGCAGTAGGTAGTGTGTTTTATGTGAATCAGGAAGATATTGTCCAGTTTTTGTTTTTGTCTCTAGGTCTGCTGTTCTGGCTTTCTTTTCTTTCACATTTTAAGGTGTTTTTTTGTCCAGATTCTGCAAGTTAGCCAAAATTTGTCATGAGAATCAGAACATGAGCTCTGGCTGATTCTCCCTTACATGATACTGTTCAGCAGTAGGTCATGGTACTTTGACGATGTTATAGTAAGAAAAAACCTGTACAATTAAAACTGTACTAATGACCCCCAAAGGGCAAGGGTGGACTGATGAGAGCCAGAACCTGTGCCAAGAGAACAGGGTCTCCACATGAATAGCCCTGGCCTCCTGTAGACTGCTTGGAATCAGTTAGGTTTGTGGGAGGATCCTATGGCCAGCTCTGCAAGTGTGTGTGTTTGCAGGAGGATGGGAGAGGATAAACCTTAGCTGACCCTAAGAGAGTGAAAAGAGAGTAACTTCATGAGTTTAAGATTAGCAGCCATGTTAGTCTGTTCCTTACAGAGAATGAAGTCTAAGGGAGCAAGGGACTTTCCATGGGAGAGGATGATTCAGCACATAGAATTTAAATCCTTAGATGTAGAAGACATTCACATGGTACTGAAAATTCTCAGTGTCATTTAAGTAGCTGTGGGTTTCTGCTGGGAAATAAAATAAGGGAAAAAAAACCAAAACAAATTCCATGCCACAGGATGGATCAATACAAACCTGATTTTCACAGTACATGGGCATTTTTCAATCATCATGATTTCTGCCTTCTGTCTGTATTCCCACAAAATAATCCTGAAATTGAAACCTGGGTCAAGCTGCACCTAAGATTTTTTTTTTTTTTTTTTTAAAGATTTTGGAAGTTCTGTATTCATACAATGACAGCTCTTGTGCTCCTGCTCATTTATTGTCTAGGTCTCTAATCCTGTTGGCTTTTTCTGGTTTTGCTCTTTATTCATTCTTCCATTTGCAGAATTTCTGGCACCTGCTTTCAGAATGTGCACAAGTCTGTAGAAACAGGGAAAGAAGAAATCCTGTAAATGTTTCAGAAGCAGGTGCCAGTTAATAGGGAAGCCAAACAGCACTATTTCATACAGACTGAATAACATATGCAATAAATTATCAGCAAATCTGAAATGGAGACACATTTATTAGTGGAGATTGAACTAGGGAATTGAGGGCCTTGTAGAGTGACCAGACAGCAAGTGTGAAAAATTAGGATGTGGGTGGGGTGGGGGTAATAGGCGTCTATATAAGACAAAGCCATGCCAAGGGTCATGTGCCTAGTACATTACACTGAGCATGTGTGGATAGAGGAGTTAGCAGTATTTTTAGACTTCAAAATTTTATACCAGCTGGATAGTTCAAGGAGAGCAGTGATCCTTTGAATCTGATCCACCCAGCAATGTCAATCTGAGTCCTACCTTGGGGGAAAAAGTTGGAAGATAGGTTGCAAAAATCTGTCACATTTTGGTTGGTTGGTTTTTTTTTCCGATGATGTAATTTGTGTTTTTTACAAAAATAAATAGATGAATCCTTGTGGTCAGGGAAGGGGCATTTCAATGGGTGGAAGAATATGGGTCAAAGCTGCCCCCCATACTGATAAGAGACAAATTTTAGTTTCACCCCTGTTTAGGTTAGAGTGGAAGGTGAGGAATTGTGGTGGGTTTTTTAGATCAGTGAATCAGTTCCAGCGCTAGAGGGCATAAAAAATAAACTACGGACTTATATGAGTGATGTAGGGCAAAGCAGACATGTTTTCATCAGCTCTGGATTTCTGACACGTCATAGAGGTACACATGCATAAGACAGATGCTAGCCACAATTATTTTGTTCTTTTCAATCAGTTAAAACAGTCACCTCTGTCTTCCTCTTTATTAACTATTGCAGTTCACTTTTTTCCAAGGTTTCTTTATTGCTTCCTTTTTTGTTACTATTTCTGTGAACTACCACGTTTCAGGTGCAATATCAACTATTTGCGTAGCCATCTCTATAGTTGTTTCCTTTTCTATTAGTATGCACATTGAACTCTTGTATACCATTTTCAGAACAAATCTTTTGGGAAAGTTATTACTATAAATGTCCTTAATGTGTCGTCCTTTTCTGCTGACAGCTGATAACTGATCAAAAGGAAATATTCCTTATGTACATCTTCACCACCTAGTGATTAGTTGCCAAAATGCAAATTGATTTTTTTCCCCTTGAACTTCTATTCATATTACTTGGTAGACTCTTTTTCTTAGCTAGTTTTTGCAAATTATAGTTTTTGCAAATGATAGGCTCTCTTCTGCTCTTTATCGTTTGTGTGTATAGATTATACACATCAAGTATTTTGTGGATAATCTATATGGTAACCTAGCACAACAGTGCTCTCTGAGCATATCTTCACTGCAGACGTAGCCCAGGTGAATGGTACCTGGGTCTGAGCACCTGGGTTAGCCTAGCCTGGTTTTGAACACCTCCACTCTATAGCCATATCTGCTTACTACATCCTCATTGTTTCTGCACTCACCCATGTGTGTCAGGGAAACATACCTTGAGGGGAACCTTAACAAGCTTAACTAGGAGCACTTGGGGCTTGGTTACACTGGCACTTTATAGCGCTATAAAGCCTCCAGGAGCGCTAGAACTCTCTACCCGTCCACACTGGCAAGGCATGTATTGCGCTATAAACCCACAGTTATACCGCTCCTGGTAATCCTCCCCTCCTTGAGGAATAACAGCTATTGCGTATTCCCTGTAGCGTGTTATGGCAAATATAAACAGTCATTATGCTATAAGTGATCTCTGGCATGCCTCTGAGCCATTTAAGGCAATTGATGTCTCTGTGTTGTTTTGAACTCGGCAGGAGGAATGCGGAAGTACCTTTTCAGAGTTTCTCTCTTAACTCAGCAGATAATCACTGCAAATGTTTACAAAGGGAGCTGTGTGGTGAGAAACTTATAAAGCAGGCTCTGATTTCAAAGGAAACCACTGATAAAACTGTCACCCGTAGAAATCCCCTCGCTCTCGCTCTCTGCATACATACTACATGTTACCTCTCGCCCCCCTCGTTTGAAAAGCACGTTGCACCCAGCTGAATGCTGGGATAGCTGCCCATAATGCCGCAAATGTGGCCACGCCAGGACATGTTATAGCGCTTTACCTATTGCTGTACATGGGTACAGCTATAACCCAAAGCGCTATAATCCTGTAAGTGTAACCATGGCCTTTGTTTCCAGAGGACCCAGGATGTAAACTGAGAGTTGAAAAGTTCACAAAAAGAGGAACCTACAAGGCAGCAGCCAGGAGGCCTTGCAGTCTAAAGGGCCACGAGAAAAGCCTTTTCTCAAAAACATGGGTGTAGGCTGAAAAAACCCTTCCTTTTTGTCTTGTGCAATTTTAGCCTGAAGGAAGTAGAATGTCTTGTGTTTTGGACATGAAGAGAACCTGTGCTGCCCCAGCCATTGACCTAAAACCCTGTAATTACTGGTTCTTGTCCGAGCAGTTAATTTGCCACAATGTTGGTATGCAATAATAGGAAAAATAATCTGAGAAGAGAGAATAATGACCTTTCACTTCAGTCTCTTCTTCTTTCCCTTATATTGAAGACTACTACTAAGGTTCCACCCAGGCCTATTATAATGCTAACAAATACATATTGAGTCACAGAAAACTGGAGAGGCATCAGAGCAAGATTCATGCACAGAAGTAAGCAATATATTAGCCAGTTAGCTCACATTCCTACTCTGTTGGCTACTCATTATGTGATGCAGATGGAAGGTATTGGCAAAGTAAAGTGGCCAATTAAATCAGCTATGCCTTTCTACACCCAAATGTCAATGTAGAAACAGTTTCTAGAAGCCTTCCTGGAAATACTTTTGTGTGAATGGTACAGATTGTAAGGCCATAAAGGATTTTATAGTTCTCCAAAGTGTGATTACTTCTGTGCATGTGAAAATGGGGGATTGGATCAGGCATAGCATACCTATGCACACCATTGCTTTCTGTGTGGAGTGCACTGGACACACATGCTTTGGAGGATGGACTTCTGACAAGTTTGGCTCAAGATTTACCACACTGGATTAGTTCATGTTCCATGTAGTTAATTAATCCATTAAGTCTCATAACTTGCCTCCACACTTAATACCTGATGCTTCAAAGGATGGCAATCCTCACTTCTACTGTGCCTAGCCACTTGTACAATGTGGTTCATGGGGTGAAAAATTCCTTTCTGTTTTCCTTTTGAAAGCTTGGAGCGGGCAATGCAGAAAATGTGAACATTGTATACCAGTCCAGAAATAAGGTCTAGATTGAACATAGAGATGAAGAAAATGAGCTGGGACAGAACAAAACGAAGGGACGGAGTAGTGATAGTAAGCACACCTTGGGTTAGAGCCATAACTTCTATAGCCGCATATTTTTCTTTTGTTTCTTCTGTCATTTATTTTATCAGATCGTCTCTGAGGGAAATAGTAGGGTACAGCTTTCTGGGAAGGAGTGTTTTCAGGATAAATTTCAAGGAAGAGATATTGAAGGCTTCATTGACACTCTGTATACTTTCTCTCTCATATGCGTATTATTTTTCCTTGTAATAAATCTCAAGCTAAACAGTCCCCTTTGGCCCAGAACTTCACATCCTTCTCATATTTCCTTGAGAAACTCCTCCCTACACTGTTGGCATTGTACAGAAGGCTAAATGGGTGGAGGGATGGAAAGGATTTGCTCAGCCTTAAGCACTGCTGCTGTCTGCTCCTCTAGGGGGCACCTGAGTCTAACAAATCAGCAGTGAGCCACAACTGAATTCTTGTCCTACCAGTAATATTCCACCCAATCATTCCCATCCAACCACCACGGTCTTTTAGGAACTGACAGAAATATTAAAAACGTAGTAAGTGCTGTGCCTTCTCGACCGGTGAAGCCAGCATTTATTTTATCATCAGCCAGGTTGAGCTCCACAGGAAAGGTTTTGCTTTAAAAGGTTAAGAAGCTTCATTTTGAGCTTGTTTGTTTATTTTTGGCACTGAAAATGCACAGAATGAGTCCAAGTCTAGATGGCCACAACAGGTCCCAGGGAGCAGCGTGACTTCTAATTTTCTGTGGAAATGACACACTTTCCAGTTGATAAATAATTACAAGTGTTTTGGGGCAGTTGCTGTGTCTTCCTATTATACATGTCAAATATATATTACCTGTGCTAAAACATTTGGGGATGTTACCAGAATACAAATAATATTAAATACATTACTTTAAAGCTTGTCATGTCATGTCTTAAGTTCTCCTTTGAATTTCTTCATTTCCTTCTCTAATTCTATTTCTTTCTATTTTCTTTTTCCTTCTTTTGTATTTTACATGGTTTATGCGTTGCTGTATTGCCACTGTCCTGTCTGGAATAAGTGTTTATTATATTTCATATTTAGCAAAGTTTCCCTAAGAAAACCTTTTTTTGCCAATATTTTAGAGTATATTCCAACAAATTGTAAAAAAATCAAACTCATTTACAGAAATACAATTTATAATTTTTCTAATTGGCTAAAGTATGGAGGAAATATGTCTAACCTATGGCAATCAGACTGCAATTTTTAAGAGAGGTTTAGTGAGCATTGTCCTAGATCAGTGAAAATAGCAGCACCTACAACATTAATCACTTAATACAAGAGCAGCAAAGTAACTGAGCTGGAAACAAATGGCACCTGTTGAAAATCCACATATTTTGCTGCGCCTCAGCATTGATCTAGCAGTAGGAGACCGTTATCCTATATCAATATTTTGTTCCATTGGCATTCTTTCTTAATCATGACATCTCAATGTGCCGTGTGACAAGCTTATTTATCATATGTTTAGTTCTCATTTGTTCTGAAACCGTTTCATACGTGCTCTGTATTATTATTTGTATTACCATAGCGCCTGGAAGCCCTAATCATGGACCAGGACGGCATTGTGCCATATCGAGAACAAAAAAGCAGTCCCTGCGCCTTAATTATTTAAGTCTTTGAAAATTGCTACAGTGCACAAAACAGTGCAGTACTGGGCTGTCTAACTTGAGGTTTAGGCTAGACAATTACTGTGGAAAGTTAGGTGAAGTACTCTGGAAATACTGGGAAATGTACAGCCAAAATTGTGAAAATTCCTGGGCTCTCGGTGAAGCCTAAGCTTAGCTTTTAATTAAGCAAGCAAAAGTCAACTGCCAATTTCCTTTGGTGCTTATATTATAGGGAGAAACTTGGAGAGAGAATGCCTAGAATAAACACAAACCAAATTTATGCTAATCTGATACTACAGAGGAGCAAACAGTCATATCTTCTTTTTAAAAAAACCCATTGACTCTATCCCCAGTGCTGTTTTTGCTGCCTTTTTCCTTCCCTCTTCAGCAGGCAACACCTTCATTCTGGATGGGATGGCAGTCAGCTGGCCTTATACGAAGTTGTGTGAACAGGAAAGCAGATTATAGCACTAGCACTAACACTATAAAAGCAGAGCAGTCACTCTTTTCTCAGGAGGCCTGATTCAAAGCCCATTGAAGCCAATAGGAGTCCCTGCATTGATTCTAAGGGGCTTTGGATTGTTCCCAGAGAAAGGGCATCCAGAGACTCTGCTGTTATTTTGGGATCTGTGTCAACTCCTGCATAATAGGCTTGAGCCTTTCAGTTGGTAGAAGAATATGCTTAGTGGAGAGACCTCAATGTTGCAGCAAAAACAATATTAATAAAATTATTATAATTTATCCTTATAACGGTAGGCCTTTACAAACCTGTCTGCACCTTTGAGGAATATTAAGATAGCTACAAGTATGTGTAGCAAGGATGCTTGAAAATATAACACTGCCTGTATATGTTTTAGTTAGTTATGTGATATAATATTCAAGCTAATCAAAAGAAATTGCAGGAGGCTTCTGCTTTCTGTCACTCCAAAGAGAAGCCAAATGTTGGGAAGATAACCTCCTCTTAGCCATAAAGCCATGTTTCTTACTCCTAAGAATGTTTATACAAACTCCAGCACACATTCTTTTTCATTCTTATTTTGCTTTAATTTTTACAGGAATGTCACTGTCATAAGTATGAAGTGTCTTAAAATTACTGTTTTACCTGTAAGGGGTTAACTGAACAGGAGAGGGGGGTGACGTCAGAGCTAGCCTACCTAGAGACAAACAAGGAAGTTAGCCTCACTTCTACCGGGGCTTTCGGTCTGCCTCCATCTTCCCCGGCTCTGGGGGTATGGATCTTCCTACCTTTCCTTTCATAAGTTTCTAATTTAGACTAACAGTAAGTAGAATTGTGATTGTATAAACTTGCAATTGATCTGTGGTGTCCTTAATCTCACCAGAGGGAGAAATCTCAAGGGAGGGTCTAAAGCTAGAGAATTGAGTAACTGTGAAGTCTGTATAAGTGTATGTTTTTTTTCTCTTTTCTTTAATAAACCCTTTTTTGTTATAAGAATTGTCTGATAATTCTAGTGAAGGGATCCTAGCTTTGGATCGGGCAGCTCATGGTTAGTGAGGGTCTGCGTGCTTGAATCTCTCCTAGGTAACAGGGGGGAGGGGCTGTGACTCGGAGTCTGTGTTCTTTTCTCTCTCAGGTGGCTTAAGGGAGAGAGGGGGGTTTCAATGTGCCCCACTCCATGGTTTTGGATTAATCACATTGATGGTGGCAGCGAGTCTCAAGCCCCAGCTGGAGTAGTTGGGTTTTGGGGGAAAAGATTTAACCTAGGCTGGAAAAGTAGCTTAGAGTTAAGTGGTCATGCACAAGAGACCCCCCTCTTTTACCCTAGAGTTTAGAGTGGGGGAAGGGTCTTCTCTTACAGTCACTTTGTTATGTTTTGAAAAGTGGATGTGTGATAGGTGCTTTGTATAGAATATTTAATAAGAGTTTTAACTGCAAATTGTATATTGTAACTGATAAATACCATTTAGCCTGAAAGGTAACTAAACCAGAATATCTTATGAAGAACAGAGCACCTCCCTTTGTAAAAAATATTTGTTGCTACAAATGTAGTCCTTGTCTCAAGAAAACAAACCGCGTAAAACATCTGTGTCTTAAGAAAAGACCTGATTGTGGGTTTTTTTTAAAAAGGGATGTGTTGCCAGAGCAATAAATCTCGCAAATAAAGTGGACTTTTACATGCGCTCAAGAAAAAATTGTAAGTAAGCCCACACAAAAAATTCCAAAAATGTGCTTGTTGAAATGAATTTTTTATAATCACTCTGAAAGTCATCAGAAAAGCCTCTTGGAAAAACATGCATTTGGAAATGTTTTAAATCTTTTGTTTATTCCTTAAAGTTGAAATGGCAAACACCTTTAAGAAATGATATAAGAATCCATTTGAGTATAGAATATTCATATTAATGGGGAATTGATTAATTAGCTATCTGGCAAACTCAAGCAATTCGCCCACCCACGTCAGGAAGAGAAAAATAATCATCTCTCCAAAACTTATCCAGAATTAACAACTTCTTTAATAACTACCGGTACTCAGGAATTTGTAAAAGGTTATTCTGAGAACTAAAAACTTTATATAAAAGCAGGAGTATTTGGACTCCATGAAAACAATTTCATTGCCTATTGCATTCTAATAAAACTGAAAGAGTATCTCAGAAACTGGGCTGAATACAAAGAGTTAAAATTCTAAATTTAAAGCTGTTCTGAGAATTTCCTGCCACAAAGATGACAAAGAAAATACAACTGTCAAGGAAGAATTACAACCCTAATGCATATATGTATTTACAAACGACATGTTCAGAAGACTAAAGACACTGAAGACTAAAAGGCTCCTAACAAAAACCCATGATGGTAATGAGCCAATGAAAGGATGACAGCAACTAATTTTAAATATAAACAAGTCTGAAAAGGGGCAAGCTAGGGCAAAAGCCTGAAATGGCTTGTAAGTGGCAGGAAGATACTTGAGGTGAACTGCTGGTGTCTCTGGGGAAGGGAGGCAGTGTGGGAAATCCTGCTGCGGAAGAGGCAATCTAGGAGGACTTCAGAATGACCTGAGATTCACAAAATAAATTCCTTATTTAGAGATGTATTTGGACTTAGAGTTGGACATTTTTGTTACTGTGAAAGGAGATTGAACTTTAAAGGGACCTGGCCAGAGGGCCAGGCCACAGAAGACCAAGACCAAGACCAGGGTGTTGTGGGGCTCCTAAAGTGGCCACACAGGAGTGTTAAAGATGAGGACCTCTGCAACACCATGACCAGTTGTCAGGGTAGGGGTAGCGAGTTATATGGGCCCATGGTGCCCATGCTCCAGCAATATTCAGGGCCTGGGGGTCTGGCTCCACCAATGTTCGGGGACGAGTCTCTTCCCCGGCCCTGCCTACTGGCCCTGTGTGCCTCCCCCGAAGCATCTCTGCCTGTGCCTTGGGCAGCAGGCAGCTGCCCTGTCGCTCCACGCTGTGCTCCCGCACTGGCCGCCGCTGCTACTGCTGGCTACAACGAAGGGTAGCTGTGCCTGTGGAGGGTGGGGGGGAGGAGGCGCACACGTAATGGCAGCCCTTACCCCCCGGCGCCCAGCAGGAGACAGATGACTCGGACTCAGAGAGGGCTTCCTGCAGTCTGGACCTGAGCAGTTGGGGTTTGGGTGACTGTTGGACTCATAACACCCTACCCACTTCCTCCCTGCCCGCAGTCACCACTCCTGCCTCATGATTGGCAAGGGGCAGCCCCATTCCCCCTCCCCTTCAAAGTGAGGCTACGGTGAGGGGCAGCCGCAGGGGAGGAGGTGCACATGATGGCAGCCCCTCGCCAGCATCCACCACAGGAGAGGTAAGGGGTCTTCCAGGGCCTGAGCAGCTGGAGCTTGGGTGAGTGTCATGACACCCCCACCTCCCTGCTCACAATCACCACTCCTGCCCCAGGCTGGGCAAGAAGCAGCCCAATCCCACACCGAACAATGATGAAAAGTGCTTCCTCCTGAAGAACATCACAAAAGAAGGAGCTCCATTTTGTTTTAATTTTAGAAAGTATTTGCTTTTGAAGGTCACTGATCCAAGAGTGCTTGGGTATTTCTGTATTCAAAAAAGTATTAAAGTTGATATTCTTAATTAAATATTTTTTCTTATGATAGTGATATTGTACAATATAGGGAAACTCTTAAATGGTTACTGTTTCCAGTCCACTTTTACATTATTAAAAATATATATATATTGACTTACAAGGCAGGTGTGGTGAGGGGTGGGACTTGGACCAGTCCTGGGTACCACCAAAAATTACACAAACCTGCTTTCGCTTTGTGAGGAGTGCCTAAGAGGTGAGGGTGCATGATAACAAGACCTTCATTGTAACCCAAGGAAGTGGCTTAGCAGGAGTTAAAGCTAGAGGTCTTCCCACATTAGTTGTTTCCTAATGTTTCAAATAGCACTCTGACTGTCCATGTCGACTAGCTCAGGCACCTAGGAAAGCCAAGCTGGCTATCCTCAAAGTTAATATTTTGTCTGCAACCTGTTAGCTTTTCCAACAGCAGTGGCCAATCCCAAACAGAATTGCTCACTGCAAACAATACTTTTCAGAGGGGAATAATTATTAGGATTTTGTTATTGGGCTGCATTAGTAGGGGCATTGCCAGCAGATCGAGGGAAGTGATTATTCTCCTCTCTTTGACACTGATGAGGCCACATCTGGAGTATTGCGTCCACTTTAGGCCCCCTACTACAGAAAGGATGTGGATAAATTGGGAAGAGTCCAGTGGAGGGCAACGAAAATGATTAGGGGGCTGGGATACATGCTTTATGTGGAGAGGCTGAGGAAACTGGACTTCTTTAGTCTGCAGAAGAGACGAGTGAGGGGGGATTTGATAGCAGTCTTCAATTACTTGAAGGGAGTTTCCAAAGAGGATGGAGCTAGGCTGTTCTCAGTGGTGGCAGATAACAGAAGAAAGAGCAATGGTCTCAAGTTGCCGTGGGGAGATCTAGGTTGGATATTAGGAATAACTATTTTACTAGGAGGGTGGTGAAGCACAAGAATGGGTTATCTAGGGAGTTGGTGGACGCTCCATCCTTAGAGGTTTTTAAGTCCTGTCTTAACTAAGCCTGGCTGGGATGATATAGTTGGGGTTGGTCCTGATTTGACCAGGGGATTGGACTTGATGACTTCTTGAGGTCTCTTCCAACTCTAATTTTCTATTATTCTATAATGGATGAGAATACTGCATCCAGTCATGGATATGATTCATATAGTTTTGAAGTTCTGCTAGTAGGGAACAAGACCCTGATTGAACAAAATAATAATTTTAAGCACATTGATGTAAATAGTCATATTGATATAACGTTATGTCCCATTAATGTAAAAACAGCTACTCGCATATTTAAATTTAGGTACATACTTAAGTACTTTAATAAATCAGGGCCTAAATTATTAATGAGATTATACCAACTCTTGGATTACCCTCCCAAATGGGTCCACGTAAAACAGCCTATGTCTTTTAAGAAAACCTTGGAAAAAAAGATAAAGAGAAATGGATCAGTGTGACAAGTGCTAATGCAGTATTGGAAATTAAATTTCCTTCTATCATGATGTCATGTGGAAAACTCCAGAACCGATGGGGAAAGGTATAGTTAATGAGAGCTAACATCTAACAGAGAATTTCCAGAATTAATCGTTCCACCACCATTTGAATTACAACAGGAGATATGGCAACCAGCCCAGAAAATGATCTAGCGTCGTCTCTGACAGATGCTGTGGAAACAATTCCCTGCAACTATCACACTTTTGCAAACTAACTGAGTCGAGTCTCAGTAAAATCAGACCATAATTCAGTCAATTTGGAAAACTACCAAAAGGATCAAACTGCATTTAAAGGTACTTAGGAAAAATCATTCCTCAGTGACAAGACTGTTTAATCATTTGAAGCAACAAAATTCATTGATAGACCTGGTAACTAAAACCAGGTTTGACGAAGCTACCCTTTTAAAAGTATAGGAATCAGTGCTTTGGAAGTTCAAATAGGATATAGAAAAAATGTTTGAATAGATGTATAGTGATTCAGTCAGGCACTTATATTGGCCAAAAATTATAAACATTTCTACGGCCAAAGCTCCATTGTACAAATGATATTGGGACAGACCAACTTTCATATGTCTGCCAATGTGTTAGTGAATGTAATACAAGCATACAAGACAACTGCCTTCACATTTTCTTTCTCCCTAAAAAATTACATAAGAGTTCCCACTTCACAGGTTTGGAGGATGGGGAAAAAAAAAGTCAGGTAGGCTTCAGGAAGGATTCTTCATCTGGTAGGATTAGGTGACTAGGGCAACTTTATGTTGGAGGTTCCAATAGGCTTTGACACTTGGCTGAATCATTTTGGGGACACATAGGCACTTGCTACAGATGTCTACTTGATGGACTCCATCTATTTAGGCCAGCCTTGTGAAGTAGCATTCTAAAAGTCTTGATTTGTTAGACATTCATATCTCATTGGATTGTATGTGCTATCGTATGTAAAGTTATGAACTTTGGCTATGTATATGATAATGAAACATGTTGGGAGGTTGAGAACACCCAAGCATCCTTTCAGGTACAGCAATAAAAAGACCAGACAATGTTAATGGCTTATTGAAGAAATATACACAAGCACAAGGATTACCCCAGGAACTCTGTACAATAGAAACATTTTCTAGATAGCACTACACAAAGGGGACTGTTTGACCCAGGTCACAGCAAAAGAACTTTACAGCAAATTGGAAGAAGATATAAAAGGGGGAAATGACAGCATCGCTGCACCTCACTCCCCATTCTGGAGAGTGCCTAAAAACATCTGAGGAACAAAGACTGAACTGGGGGAAGTACTGGTCCCAGGGTAAAGGAATTTCTAGCTTGTGTGTGGAAACTTGGTGGACTGCTTTTATCATCAGCCAGGGTGGGATATTGCTAATTCAGACCCTATCTAGTATTTTAGGCTTAGTTTGCATTTTTGTTTATTTGCTAAGTAATCTGCTTTGATTTGTTTGCTCTCACTTATAATCACTTACTATCTATCTTTCTGAAGATAATATACCTTTTTTATATTTTACCTAAAACACGGTGTGTTGTTTGAAGTACAAAGGGAAAAATCTCAGCTCAGGAACAAGAGTTGGTGCACATCCACTTTCCTTTATAAAAGTGGTGGACTGAATAATAAATTCATACTGGTCGGTACAGCTCTGTGGTCCTAGGCCAGGGAGCTGGTGGAGGGGTGCACTATTTTGACTGCAGCCTCCCTATTGTGGGTTCATGAGTGGCTGGCCAGAGTAGTCATGAACACAAAGAGAGGTGGTCCCTCTCAGTGGATGCTGGTGTGAAGCTGCAAAGCCCTCCAAGCTTGCATTGTCAGGATCACAGTGCAAGAGGAAACCCAGATCGATGAAACAGAGGGCTCAGCTGTACCTCAGTTCCAGGTGGCATCCAGGGGGGGGAGGGCACTACCCCTGACACTCATCTACTGCAGAGCAATAGTGACCCTGCAGTCCAAGAAAAGGGCACTTTGTGACTTACTGAACTGGAGATCTATTTCCCTTTCACTATTCTGATTATAAGAGCCTAATCACAGCCTTTGAGAATCAACTGAAAAAGTATTTGGACTCTTTGATACACCTTCATCAAACACATTTTGTCCCTAACCTCTGTATTTTTGATCACTAGTTTTTAATGCATGATGTATTGTGTCCTATTTTGGACACCACACTTTAGGAAAGATGTGGACAAACTGGATAGAGTCCAGAGGACAGCAACAAACAAGAGAAAAGGTTCAGAAAATCTGAGAAAAGGTTAAAAAAAAACCTGGGCGTATTTCGTCTTGAGAAAAATATGCTAAGGGATGTTAGAACATGGATGATGATTAATTGTTCTCCATCTCCACTGAAGGTAAGACAAAAAGTAATGGGCTTAATCTACAGTAAGGGAGATTTAGTTTAGATATTAGGAAAAACATCCTAATTATAAGGGTAGTTAAGCTCTGGGATAGGCTAACAAGGAAGGTTGTGGAATCCCCATAATTGGAGATTAAGAACAGGTTGGACCTGTCAAGGATGGTTTAGATTGACTTGTTCCTGCCTCAGCACAGTGGGCTGGACCTGAGGACTTCTTGCGGCCTCTTCCAGCCCCACATTTCTATGACTCTATATTTTTACTTTCACAATTTTTTAAATCTGATGCAGGATTTGTTTCAGTGGACCAGGAGAAAGCTTTAGATAGATTTGACCATGTCTATCTTTTAAAAACATTGGAAACATTTTGGATTGGGCTAGTTACTTCAAATATATTTTTATTGTACTATATTGTTTTTGTGTTTTAAAGATTAATGGGGGAGAGGGTCCTAGCTGCTTCTCCCCAGTACACAGAAGTGCTCATCAGGGGTGGGGTGCCTTCTGTCTGGCATGTTATCTGCCCTGAGCCTGAAGCCATTTTTGTACCTCATTAAGAAGCCCAGTGGGCCGGATGCTTTCCTAGTTTGTCTGTCAGCCTATATTGATGACATCTTAGTTTTTATCATGTCTGTAGGTGATTGTGCAGGAACTTTGCACCTGTCAGTAATATACGAACAGGCATCCTCTGCTTGAATCAATTGGGCAAAGAACAATTTGATCTTACTGGTATCTTGGCAGTGTAGTGGTCTCCAATTGCTGCCCTCTAATTGCAATAATCGGGGCACCTCTGGGATGAAAGTATTGGTTCTTTATTTCTGATCTGAACAATACAGTAGACTCTCGATTATCGAGGATGACAGGGGAAAAAATAATCCTGGTTAATAAAATCCAGATAATCACCATCGAAATATGGGGAGGAGTGGTTGGTTCACCAGCCACCCTGCGCCGAGGGGGAGGTGGTGTTGGTTCACTGGCTGCCCTGCGCCCTGATGGGGTTTTTTTTGGTGTGTGCTTGGGGTGGCAACAAAACCAGAACCGGCTCTGTGAGTTGCACATAATATTTGACATCCTGGTTAATCCACATCTTGGTTAACCCAATTCTGGATAATCGAGAGTCTACTCTATAGATGTGGGAGACGGCTGTGGGAGGGTGCAAGGCCACCTGAAGAAACGGTGCTGGCTCCTTACTGGACTTTCTTTTTGGGGATGAGCTTTGGTAGTCAACAACTTCATGACCTCAATGCTGTAGCACCTGTGCTGTATCTGGACCCTTTGTCAGAACTCCTGGACTGAATTCAGAGGTACATCACCATTTTTTGGAACAATTACACCTGGTTTCGCTCTGATTTTCTCTTCTTGCTGTTAGATGTGAGAGATGGGCTCATTGACCTGGTCAGTAGGGTGTCCGCTTTTCGCGTCTGGTCTGTTCAGTGGCTTTCTCTCCCCTCTGTCATTCTGGGGAGATGGGCTTTGACTCTCATTTGTTCTGCCAGGACATGGTTACTTAGCCTATATTTACCCACATTCTACAATGGCCTTACCAACTCCTGGTGACTCCTGCAAAGTGCTCAGCCAGACCAGGTATTTTACAGTCCATGGCTCTTGGACAATACACATTTTTAAACCACATTTTTCCCTCCAAGGCTGTCTCCTTGAGGAGCCGCCTTCTGCTTTTACCCAGTCTGGGTTGATCAAGCTTATCCTGCCTGATTGCTCCTGGTTGGTTGAGTTGGCATTGGCGGCAGCCATCACTATTCAGATTGGAGCCTGATCCGTGTTTCTTGGGTAAGAGCCTCTCTGATGTACACTTTCAACCAGCTGCTCAGTCTCTTCAGAGGGTTTTTGCAGTGACTGTTCTTGCAGAGGGCATTCCTGCATTCCCTTCACAGGTTATCTTCCCTTCTTTGACCAGGATTTGGTTACAGCTGTGTACGCTCTTGTCCTGAAAGCGTCAGACAGATGCTTCTTTTCCACTTACGTATACGGCTCTTCCAAATTCACGGTCATGAAAAATGCCTCACACACCATGAAATCTGATCTCCCTGTGAAATCTGGTGTCCAGCTGGAGCCTCCTACCCTGTGCAGGACTGCAGATGCTAGTCCTAGTAGGGCATGGGGAGGGACAAGATTTCCCCTTCCCTTGTAGGGGCCACTCCCAGGGTGGGTCAGACCTGCTTCCGGAACCTCCCTCTGCTGCAGAAAGCTGCACAGCACACACACACACACAGAGCGGCTACAACTATCAGTCCCTCATGCTGCTGGGAAAACTGGATGTATGGTAACTTACCCCCCCATTATCCTGTGACCCTCACTACTACACTGTTGCTGGTTGTGGCACTGGCTTTAAAGAGAGGCAGCTGACCAGCTTGGAAGGCAGCACCACTTCTAGGAGCAGGGTAGAAGTAAGGGTGGCAATCCCATGACCCACCTATAATAGCAATACGACCTCACACTTACCCTGTCCCCCCCTTCCCCCTGGTTACAAAACTGATTTTCAGATGTAAACATTTAAAAAGGTGAAACTGACTCATTAAAAAAAAACCCTGGCTGTGAAATTGACGAAAATGGATCTTGAAGTTGGTAGGGCCCTAGTATACTTAAGAACAAGCAGCAGCTCTATGGTTTTTGTGTCCAAATGCAGCATTATGCTTCCCTCTGATCTCTCTGCCACTTCCTGGAGGATATATTAGTCCCTGAGTGACCGCATGGCACTGGCCTGGAGGATGGTTTGCAAGTCTCATCTCCCTAAGCACTTGGGTGACTTGAGCAGGGGAGTTTTGCTTCTTGGCGCTTCTTAGTGATCACTTTTGTGAGCCACATCACCTGAGGAGTGTAGGCCGCACCCCTTCTGTTTGGCCTCCGCTATGGCCTTTCATTTCCCCCTCCACTGTCTCGGTTTGATTCCTCTTTTTGATTTTTTTGCAGCAGCTTTTCAACTGTTTTTGCAGGTCCCTGTTAAGTCTGGGTGTGAGACCCAGTGCTCACATGTGGCTTGTTCCCCGCCTGGGCAATATTTTTCACTAGGTCAGGCCAAAATGGCCTTTTTGATGGTGGTGGTAGCTGGGTGGCGGGGGGCGGAGGGGCTGTTCTGTGCCTAGCCTGCCCCCGGCCTACACCTTTTGTAACTTCGAGCCTGGCCGCCTTGTGGTCGATCGGTGCGCTGGGCGGGGGGCCGCCTGGGCTGTTTATCGTTAGTCACACAGCTCGCTCCGTTCACACGGCAATTCGTGATATCCGAGAACACTCTGGGGATGTTTCACATGCGTCCTTCTGGGGTTCACTCGTCGGGCCCATGGAGGCGCGGGCCCTCCCCCCGCAGCTCGCTCGCGTTCCAGTCTCCGCCCCGTCCAGGGCCCCGGTGTGTGCGGGGCCGGGCTCCCGGCGGCGTGGGCAGGTCTCCAGGGGCGGCCGTGGCGGTGGCGGGTCCCGCCGGGGGGGCGCGGAGCCCGCCGGATGATGGCAGCTGCGCAGGATGACACGGGCCCGTCACGTGGGTGAGCCCGCCCCTCGCCGTAGCGACCCACGGGCCGCTGTTGCTGCCGCCGCCGCCGCCCAGGGGACTCCGCCTGCAGCCGCACGGAGCCGCGGCGACCCGTCCCCAGCCGCCCCAGCCCCCCGCGCTGGCCTTCCGTTGCAGGAGGCGGCCCGGCCCGCAGCCCGGTGAGTGCCACGAGCAGCCGGCCTGATCCTGCCGAGTGCGCCGTGCCCGGCGGCAGCCCCCGTCCCTGGAACCCGGCTGCGCCCTCGAGAGCCCGGCACTGCGAGCGCGGGGGCGGCCGGGTCTGGCGTGGGGGAGAGGGGGGTTGAGCAGCGAGCTGAGTTGCGGGGGCTGGTGGTTAGGAGGCTGGGGAGAGGGTAGTTGGCGAGCCGGGACTGGGGGGGAGGGTTGTGGTGCTGGGGGATCCCGCTCCGGGGTTAGTGGCCAGGGGGCGGCTGGCTCGTTCGGATGGGGCGGGTGTTGGTCTTCCAGGACGGGGTGGAGACGTGTCCGTGGGTGCGGGGAGGGAATGGGGTTGCTGTCTGGATTACAGTGTTGTGATGTGGCAGTGTCTGGGCGGCTGGAGGTTTCAGTTGTACCAGATCAGAAGGTAGCTGATGAGAGGTGCTGGCAGAGGTTAGTGAACTAGGGAAGAGCTAGTTTGCCATGGGGATTGGGGGATAGTGGAGTGGAGCCAGAGTGGACCGGCAGCCGCTGAGGGCGAGGTTTAGTGTGCCAGGTTGGATGGGGGCACACGGGTGACGCATGAAGGGGCTTAGAGTGCCAAGGTGAGGGTTGCTGCTGGACTTGGGGTGTGTGTTTAGAGAGAGAGAATGATGAATGTGGCCCTATTGGTTTTAAATGCTGCCATGTTTGGACCCTCACTTTGCAACAAGGGGGCATATGAAAGGATGATCTCGTCACTAACCTTTCTACTGTCAAAAAGTAGTTTTAGGATTTTATGGACATTATGTTCAATGATGGAAGTGGCCCAGAGATGTGTTTTGAATTTACAACCTGGGGCAGACAAGCAGCTGCAGTCACAAGTTCTGAATTCTTGAGGAAGGGAGAGCGGGAGTGATGGAGAATGGCATCTCTTAAGGCCAAAGCTATTGCTTACACCTCTGTGTTCACCCGGGGGCACTGAAATGGGAATAGTCAACCCAGATGTTTGTAGGATGAAATTTCAGGCTGAGTTGGGAATTCAGCAATAGGCACAAAATTTTCTTTTGTGAGTGCTTACAGGCTTTCTGCTCCCCACAAGCCCAGAGCTATGAGATGCGAAGGAGGCAGCAGTAATGAACAGATTCCTCCCTGGCTCATGCACGCAGCTGCTTAGGTAGACTGATTTTGTTTCTTGGTGGTTGTTGGAGGCACAGTTCCAAGGAGGCTGCCCATTTGTGTAAGGGAGGCCTGGACTGAAGAATCTTGGTGTTGCTTCCTCTGACTCAGCAGTCCTAGCTCAGAGACTTGTGGATTGTAGCCCAACCAGCCAAGAACTCCACAGGAAGAGTGATATGTTCATAGTAACCCTTCTAAGGACTATACTGGAGTCAAATTATGAAGACTGTCTCTGAATTCCCATCTTTTATTCACAAAAAGGCTATTTTTTGTTTTCCTATGTGACTGGAGAGGCCTGTACAGATGAGCCCTGGTGTTCCTTCCACTGAGCCAGCAGCCCTAGTTCAAGACCCAGGGATTTGTTGGGTGTGGGGTTAGCTGGGGACGGTTAATGTGCTTTGTGGTGGTGTGCTGGGGTGGGTGTGGGCTTAGTGAGTCAGGGCAGGCGGTGAGGTTAGTACTAAGGGTGTGTTATTGGGTCACAGATATGAGTTAGTATTCCTGGAAACTTCAGGTTTCCAGTTTGTTAGGAGAAGTGTACGGAGACATAGATGTCCCAACCCCAATTTTTTTTTAACATTGACTTAAATATTCCATCTTATTGCATTTTAAAATTATAAATGGGAGTATGGCCCTGAAATTACAGGGCTTTCTCATGTGCACAGTGTATAAATAAGGAGAACTACTATATAACCATTGTAAAGGATGACAAGTGTATACTTCCCTTTTTTGTGGAAAAGGATAGTCTCAGCTCAAATTTTGTCTTTGGATGCGAGTTTTGGAAAACAATATTTCTCTGTTGCTCTTAGTGCTTTTGTCATGACTTCCTGGAATGTAGATTGAGAAATAGATTTTTCAAACAAATAATCAGTGCCTTTTAGGGTTCATAATCCCAGTGGTGAGCTGAGCTTGAAACCTGCCTTGACTGTAGTAGATGTTGGGAGCTCTCAGCACTTTGCAGGATCAGACCGAATTGTATTAGCAGCTGAAAGTGAAACTGACCTGTCTGTGTGGAAAGATATTAAAAAAGTATAAACATTTCTTGTAATTCTAAGGTGGTGTTGTAACAAATAAAGACATTTAAAAATAGACTGAAACTGACATTATGCCCGTTAAAGTACTTGGGTGTTGCTTATAAAACTATGATCTAAGAGAAGAAATACCACCCAGAAAGACCGAACCAGCCTTGTAAATTTATCATTGGGACCTGAGTATACCTCCCAATTAGCCCATAAAACTTTGCTTGCTGAATGAAGGGCCAAGTTTTGTTTATTTTTGTAAGTAGTGTCTGTATGACTTATTTATATTATAGTAGCGTCTAGAGGAACCAACCAAGATGGAAGTCTGCTCTTTGCTGTCGTTGTCGTCATCATCATCATGTTCCTATTACACCTCTGGCGTTTAGGGCAGTGACGAAGCTCCTTGTTTCTGACAAGTCTTTCAATAGTTCCCCAGCTGTGCCCCAGATTTTTCAGCTCAGCTTCCACAGCTCTTCACCATGTTGTTTTCGGGTGGCCTCATTTTAGCTTGCCTTCAGGTGTCCATCTTATTGCTACTCTGGTGGTGGAATCAGTTTCCATCTGAAACACATGACTGATGCATCTCCAATGCCTTCTGGCAATGATGGCGCTCAGATCTTCTTGCCTGCACTATGTCTTGTTATGAGATTGTTCTGGGCCAAAAGATCCATAGGATTTTTCTGAGGTAGGTGTCATGGAGTGCCCGGGGCAATGCTCTGGAACCGCTTCCTAGGAAGCCAGTTAGGACTTTGGGGAGAAGTGTCCTCTCCATAAACAGCCTGTTTTCAAGGCTAGGAGCTTTACAGGTTCCTGCTTTCATTTTTCTGGGTCTGACCTTGAAGCATTTAGCACCTTCTGCCCCTCCGTGCACTTCCCCCAGCGAGCCCGCCCAGGCGGAGGTCCTGGGGGAGCCTGTGGGTCTTGCACCCCAAATCCACAGTTAGACGTGACTCTTAGCCAGCCAGTAAAACAGAGGTTTATTAGATGACAGGTACCTGGTCTAACACAGATCATACAGCGAATGTGAGCCCTCAGCTGGATCCATTTTGGGGGTAGGGAGCCAGATAGCCCCTCTGCCCTTCCCTGCCCGATTTCAGCCAGCTTTAGACTGAAACATTCTCATCCGCCCCTTCCCTGCATTCCTTTTTCTATGTCTCCTTCCTGGCAGGAGGTCAGCTGACCTCTCTCCAACAAGTTCAGAGGTAGAGAGGTGGGGGGAAGGGACAGGGCGTTGCCTGCTTGCTTACACTGTCTCTCTGCTTTGCACCAACTACACATCCTTATCCCTCCACATAGACACTCAAGAAATGCATAGGGGAAACTGAGGCACACACACAGTATTCCTACTTCGTCACAGCAGGTTGTATGAAATAAAGGCAGTTTGGACATGTCATACTTTCTCATTTCCCAGCATTCTGTACTATAAAGTACTGTTGAAAGCAGGGTGGATTTCTTTTAAATCATTATTTAAATCACTAGTCAGGAAGACTCTATTTAATCATGGATTTCAACATAAAAGTGCATTTTTGTTGGTTGTTATAACCTTAATACGTATTTGTCACAACTCAGAGATAGATGTAGGTTTCATTTTTAGAAGTCACACGCTATACATTTTTAAAGTGATTTATTTTGAAAACTTATCAGATTAATTTTCCAGCTATATCAGAAATGAATGATCGGTTATTTCATAAATATCTGCTTCAAGTACCTTTGGTAAATGAAGTCATTTGGAAGTGAACTATCTCCAGTTCAACAGGATAATCATTAATATTTGGAGGATTTTCTTGCCAGGCTGTATTAGGAGGAGAACATCAAAACCAGCATATGAATTTTTGAATTTAGTTAAACATTTAGGTTTTTAAAAATCAGGTTTGTGTTTTGTTAAAATTGTTTTTAACTAAAATAATTAAGTGAAATATTTTTAAAAACAAAGCAAAAATTTAATCAACTGTGTCAGCCAGGTCAACATGAGAAACTTAAAATATTGGCTTCTGCAGCTAACTCAGTCATCTTCACCTTCATTTTCCTGTTCATTCATAATCTGGAAAAGAAAAACAAGCTTTCCTGCTTTTTCAGGCCCCAAATGATTTCTCAATTTGAAATGAATTAGTTCAAAGGAAGAAAACATTCTTTCTACAGTGGCAGAAGAAGCTACTACTATTAAAAGTGAGACTATCACTTCAGCAGTCTCTGAATCCAAGTGCTTAAGTGACTTCCAATTCATTGGTGTGCCTTTCTTTAAAACATTGCCAGCAAACATATATTTCTTGAATAGTTCACCCTTAGCTCTGAAGTTTATTTTAGTTGGCATTATGGAGGGATGATTTCTGGATCTCCATTACAAAGCCAACTCCTCCTCTTCAGCAGTTAAGGTTTGATCCTGGAACCGAGTATTGAGAATATTTACAAGAAAATGAGCTGGAGATAGTGTTTATCCCATTCGTCTTTTTTAATGCTTGTAATTTAACTCTGTCATTGCATATTTCTCTTTTGAAGAACTCACTCTGTTCCTTGCAGATTTCAACAGCGTCAGCAATAAAACAGCTATTTCACTGTATTTTGTTCAAGGCTACAGAAATATGCTTCAGGGTACTCAGCATGTGTTCAACATTTCTCTTAAGCCCAATGTTGAGTATTTTGGCCGTGACAGTGCCATCTATTTATTTTTTCACAATTTTGTTCACAAATTATCTTCAGCTTAGGCCAGTTCTTGATATAGTGGTCAAAACAGACCACTGCTAAGTTTCATCACTAATCTTGTGGGAGAGTTAGCTTGGTTCCTCCCACTTTTTTTCAGAGCACCTGCTGCAGAGTGGTTATTACAGAAAAGTATTTTGCAATTTCAATAACAATTAGGCTTTATTTCTGGAACACTGAAGTCTTTGGCTAGGAGGTGCATGAAATGAGCACTGCAACCACGTTACTAGTTTTGGACTCTCTAAATAAATTCTTCTCATCTTGGGTACATTTTTTCCCCCCATAGTTTATTATAGCTTGTACTGCTACTTTTTGTAAGTATTCTGCTGTGTGTGCATTTACTGATGTATCAGTTTCTGATATTCCCTTTTTCAGTTGTCACACAGGCATGTACAACAGGATCATTATGGACATTGCTCTAACCATCAAGACTCAGGTTAACAATTTCACCCTGTAGACCTTTTAGACACTGCTCAATTTCTCATTCATACACTTTATCCAGTAATTGCCTGCGATATCTACTGTGTTGGGTGAACTGTATGCTGGTCTTAATGACTGAACCATGTTAAGGAAGTGTGAGTTCTCAATCGTATGGAAAGGAGAGTTTGTTGCATAAACAAACCAGGCAAATTTGTAATCAGTTACCTCTTTTTGTAATCTTCTGGTTCTTATCACAAACTTATCTATGTTTTTTTTCTGGATGATGGAGATTTTTTGTTCTTTTTGCTACAGGTGATATACTGTGGCTATGCGACATACATGATGTGAATGAAACACTATCATTGGCAGATAACTCTGAAACTAAAGAAAATGATGGTGATCTCGAAAGTGGTTAGTCTTCAGAATCCTGTATGTTGAGGATGGAGTCTCCGAAACAAAATAAGTCAGTGCAGTTATTTAATTATTATTACCATACTGCTCATTTAGTATTACTCATTGCATTCACTGGCACTGCTTTAAAGATGAAATTGTGAAAGGAAGAGCTGCCTATTTCAGCTATCATTTTAGATGCGGTTGCAATAAAAAATAAATAGTACCTTAGAGTAAGAACTATGTTTTTTGCTTAAACACGAGAATTCAGGAATAGTCCAGAAGGAAGACAGGCAGTCCTTAAGAAGTATGAAATAAAAAACTTTACCAACATGAAGATCCTGCATGTTCAGTCATGTTCCTTTCATCATCTTCAACACAGCTTCCTCCTGAGAAGGAACACTTCTTAGGATGTTTCTTTTGGGCAACCAGGCCTTGCATGTCTCGGTTGCATTCTTTGGATTTTGCACGCATGCCTGTCTTACCCACAGATAGAGGAACTTCATTAAAATATTCCCAAACTGGGTCTCTTTTATGGCCTGCTGCCATTATAGGTTTTTCCTTCTAGTGAGAGAATGGTATGTTAGATCTCAAATCAATGAAGGCTACACTCAGAAAGATCTCAAGTCTTCTGGAATATGCTGCTCACAGTTTCACTTTTATTTTTACTGCCTGTCCCTCCCTTCTCACATTTAACTCCAGACTTCTTCTCCTTGTCCAGATCTATTCAAGCCCTCTTCTAGTCCTTGAACTTTTTGAAACTTTGCACTTTTAGAGAGAGGTAAGGGATTGACTCTATGGACACAAATTTGCAGAGGGACAGTAGAGCTGAAGTCTGTTATTTCTCACCTCTACATATTCTTTATTTATTTTAAAACATTTTTGCTGTTAACAAGCATGTTTTCTCTGGAGAACAAATCCACAGTTTGAGTACTGCAAAACTAAGCATCTCTGATGGTATCTTCTAGACTGAGCACTGAGTCCCAGTGGGTAGATAGAAAGATTAACCTAAATAATCTATACAGAAGCCACTGGAACCCCATAAGATTGGGTCCCTAATCCATGAACTATTGGAACTCATTTACAATTTTTTTTCCTAAACATTACATGAACATATTGTCTCATACTATAGAATTAAAATTTATAATCCCTATTCTATGATGAGATATCTTTGAGCTATAATGTATCTTAATTAAAACTATCTTTAGATGGGTTTTTCCTCAAAAAGCATTTTATAAAAAAAATCAAATTTAAATACAAAAAATCCGATTGATTTTTATTCACCCTTGTTGAAAGTATGCAGCTCTGATAGATCTTGTGTTTGGTTTTGGTGTAGTATTTTGTATGATTTCCAGACTGTATATAAGCTCCTGAAGGTGTTCCTGGCTATATTGATGTCCTGGCTTGTCCTTGCTTGATCCCCCTGACTGATGGTGTTGCCCAAATATGTGAATGTTTCTACATTGGTGAGAATGTAATCCTCTATCTGTACTGGTGAGGCAATATTTAAGGTCATATCATCTGTCTTATTGTGGTTGATTTTCAGTCCAGTTTGCTGGCTGAATGAACATGTTGTAATACATAGTAATAGACAATCCCTGCTTCACGAAGTTTAAAATCTAAATGAACAAGACAAGTAAGGAATGGGGGAGAAGAGGTGGTACTTTCACTGTTTTGTTTTGATGGAGAACTGCCATTCTGGTGAGTTACATAGGGAAATGGTCTTAACAGTGTAGGGGGGTGCACCCCAGGAGGTGCGTGAGACCACCCCCAAGGGTATGTGAGACCCTGCCGCCGAATCCTCTTGGGAGGCCGCCGAACTTGGTGGTATATTTTTGTACTGCCAAAATGCTGCTGTAGAAAGCGGAAGCTTTCTGTTTGGTGGCATTTCGGCGGACATACCGCAGGGGGACACGAGCGGATGCCGCACCGTGGAAAGGGGCTGTGGCAAAAAAACTTGGAGGACCGCTGACATAGGGATTATGATTTGCACTGGAACACTTGCGAGATCTGGAAATTTGACCTACATATTCTGAGCCCCAGTGCAGTGCCTTAACCCCAAGACCATCCTTTCTCTCAGATTTGACTTCTATCAATATATCATCCTGCATCAACAGAGATCATAGAGGTTGCATCAAATCAGTTGAGGCTTTTGAATCCTGAATAGGTGAAAATGATGATTGTTAGTTTTCTTTATAATAATTTTAAAGTTACAAAAAAAGGAATTGATCCTTCAAAATTAAAGTCAGTGAGAGTTTTGCCATTGATCTCCGTTGATACTGGTTACTTGGTCTCTTAAATGTATTTCAGAATGAACCAATGTGTGGTCAAGCAACTGGCCGTATGATTTAACAGAGGCTGCCTATGGAGACATCTGTGTGGTAGCAACTGGTGAATAAAGACTTTTCATGGGAATCACTGTATATTTTGTAAAATACCTATTAAAACAATCCAAAGGACTTTTCCCATCAGATTGCACTTTAGGGTAAGTTAAGGTTGTAAAATCTTGATAAATCCATTTGAAAAATGCTAGATTAGTTGCTTGCTATGGTGAATATTGATTATCCTCTAATAACTCTTAGCATGATACTTGTTTGGTTGAAAAGGTTTGTTTGGCTCAATAGGAGCCATATTATGTAGTCATGTTTTTGAGGCATCACTATGGAGTTGGCCTGAACTCTGTGGCTATCACAACTAATGCTGATCTGAATACAAAGCATTAGCATACACAGGCATTAGCCTTTGTCAGAAAAGTCTTTGCGTAAAGGCCAGTACATTAAGATGAGACTATTCAGTTCCGTTAAATCGGCTTATTTCTTCCTGTCCTCTGTCTGTTCCTTTTCATTTGTCCCCTGAAACACCAAGAGCTATTGCTAGAGGGATGTACGCTACTTAAGGAAAGAGGTAAGCAGTGCAGTGATTCCATTTCTGGTGAGAGCAGACCAAGAGCTGGAAATCTGGGCAAGACCTTGTTCTTGTTGCAGTCATCAACTTCTTTGATCCTTTATTACTACTAGGGTGGCATTATTAACAGAAGGGGGAAATCAGACATGTTTCATCCCTAGCTTATCTGAGTTGGAAGTAGATGAGGGAGAATTACCTGAAGTAATGGCAGCTTATAGGAAAGCTGATGTATATCTGTACTTCTTTGGATGGACATTTCTAGAACTTTCTGTTCCTGAGGCTTCTTAGGACTTCACTGTATTGTTAGCTCAAGTTACAACTTGAGTTTTGCTCCTTCTCCTTCCCCAGAAATCTCTAGCTTGAGTCGAGTGATGCTTTTGGCATGAGCTAGCTATGCAGTAGGGGTGGGTTGGAGCTAGAGTGCTGCTGAACTGGAGCTAGTAATACAATGAGAATGCAGCCACTCAGTGCATAAGTCTTAACTTCTAATCTTGTCACTCTGCTGCTACTCAAGTGTAGATGTTTCTCAGGATCTGCCTTCTCAGCACCGTTAGTTGGAACTCTGTCCATAAACAATTTTTTTTAGCTTAAGTTAAAAGTGATGTTTTAAGCTTGAGCTAGTTGGCTCATTGGTAGTTGGTCTGTAGACGTGTTCGTTCCTGCCCGGTGCGCCTCCTGCTGGGATCGTAGGGGAATCAGCGTTTCCCAGCAGCCCGGGGGCGCCCCCTACAGGGCGATCTCCACGTCTCTCTCAGGGGGTTTTGATCAGGGCCTCCTTCCTGTCACGGTAGCCCGTACACCCCCACACAGTCGTCCCGAGATTGGCCTTAGCTGAGGCTTGTCCCGTCCCAGCAGCCAGTAGATACAGTCTCTCTCTGGGTCTGGCTTTAGCTGAGGCTTGTCTTGTCCCAGCAGCCAGTATCCAGTCTCTCCCTTAGCCTGGCTTTAGCTGAGGCTTGTCTTGTCCCAGCAGCCAGGAGGTATAGTCTCTCTCTCTCGGGGGCTGGCTTTAGCTGAGGCTTGTCTTGTCCCAGCAGCCAGGATACAGTCTCTCCCTTAGCCTGGCTTTAGCTGAGGCTTGTCTTGTCCCAGCAGCCAGGAGGTATAGTCTCTCTCTCTCGGGGGCTGGCTTTAGCTGAGGCTTGTCTTGTCCCAGCAGCCAGGATACAGTCTCTCCCTTAGCCTGGCTTTAGCTGAGGCTGGTCTCGTCCCAGCAGCCAGGAGATACAGTCTCTCTCTGGGTCTGGCTTTAGCTGAGGCTTGTCTTGTCCCAGCAGCCAGTATCCAGTCTCTCCCTTAGCCTGGCTTTAGCTGAGGCTGGTCTCGTCCCAGCAGCCAGGAGATACAGTCTTTCTCTGAGTCTGGCTTTAGCTGAGGCTTGTCTTGTCCCAGCAGCCAGGATACAGTCTCTCTCTCGGGGGCTGGCTTTAGCTGAGGCTTGTCTCGCCCCAGCAGCCAGTGGATACAGTCTCTCTCGTACTACCGAGTCTTTAAGCTACTGGCTCTAGCGGGTGTCTCCACCGGCAGCCAGGGTACACGGTCGTGAAGCTACTTACAGGTCCCGGGTCCTCAGCAGGGTCCTGCGCCCTCAGGGGTCCAGTCCATGCTTTGCTCCTCCGGGTACGTGGCAGCCGGGACCCCCGGCCAGTCGTCCGGGTTTGCGGGGAGCCCTGCGGTCGCCCCGTCGGGTTCGTTGCTGGCTCCCGGGGGGTTGGTGGCCGCTGGGCTCTCGGGCCAATCACTCCCCGTGGTCGGGGACTCTGCTGCCGGGGTCTCGGGACCGTCCTCGTCGGCCACGGGGTATGTGGCCGCGGGGACGCCGGGCCAGTCTGCCTCGGCTGCGGGTTTGGGGCCGGGGCTCCTTTCAGCTGGCTCCCACTCGTCGGGCCGACCTCCTCTACCTCCTCTCCCTTCTGCCGGGTCGACCCCCTCTGGATGGCCGGCCCCGCCTTTTGTGCTTCCGGGGCAGCGGTTGCACTTCCGGGGTAGGGGGCGGGGCCGCCTCGGCTCCGTCGGCCATCTTGGTTCCCCGGCCGGAGCGTCCTCCCGATCGGAGGGGGCCCACCGGGGCCCACTACATGGTCCATTTGGCATATTACCAAATTTGGAGTCCAGTTCGATCAATTTTATGGCAGGAGGGTTTTTAAAATGGATCAATTTCACATTTTCAGATGTGTATGTCTGAAATTTTGCAGTATTGTAATGCTGGGGATTCACACCCAAAATCGGGTTGTGGGGTGTGTGTGTCAAAAAGCTAGTGTGGGGGGGGGGAGGGGAGGAGTCCACAGATTTGCTACCCTAATTTCTATGCAGCCATGGAGCTTCCTGAGCCTGGGGAGATTGCCACAGGTGGAGGTGGTTCTGATCTCCCTCATACTGCTGGGAGCTTCAGAGCTGGCAGCAGCTGCGGAGCTTCCTGCAGCTGGGGGAGGTACCTGGAGATCGGTCTGATCTCCCCCTGCCAGCAGCCGGGCTGGGGAAGAAATCGTCCTGTCCCTCTCCAGCTAGAGGTGCTTCCAGCCCTGCTCCTTTCTTGCCCATCCAATAGCTAGATTTCATGGGGGAGGTCTGACTTCATGGTCTGTGATGTGTTTTTCACAGCCTTGAATTTTGGTAGGACCCTACCCACTGAGGATGTGGATTGAAGCTGAAGTAATGCAGTGGGGAGGCATCTGTAGAGTGGTAGCACAACAGGGTCCTGACAGGAGTTTCTAGGTGCTGCAATAATACTAGCAAGATATTTCAAACTCATTTTGGATAGCTATATTAATAGATTCATAGATTCCAAGGCCAGAAGGGACTATTGTGCTAATCTAATATGACCTTTTGTGTAGCACAGACCATAAAACTTGCTCAAAATAATTCCTAGACAGATCTTTTAGAAAAATATCCAACCTTTATTTAAAAATAGTCAGTGATGGAGAATCCACTTAGAAATTGTTCCACTGGTTAGTAAAATTCTCACTGTTAAGATGTATGCCTTACGCTGGTTATGCCTCGCTGGTTACGCAATTGGCTGTTCCTCAGAGGGGCATGGAAAAGCTCCTCTAACTAAGGCTCCCAGATATGCTGCAGCTGCTCTTGTGGCAATGCCTGCTCTGGGACCAGTGTCAGCAGCAGAGTCACTTCACTGGCCTCATTAGATGCTGGCTCTCATCTGTTCCCATGCTGGATTCTGGGGACAGCAGGTCCTCATTCAGACTGACCAAGTCATCATGCACCACCTTTGGCTCTGTGGTCAGTGCAGTACCCAGCATCTAGTCAAACTCCTCATAAAATTAGCATGATGATGGTGAGTTGCCCAAGGTGTAGCTGTGGTTCCTGGTTTTTCAGTACTTGGTCTTGAGCAGCTTAATTTGTTCCCTATACTGGTCACTGGTCTGGTAAATTTGCAATGTTATCAGCTTCTTTATTCTTTGCTGGTATGCATGGTCATTCCTGGTGCCCTTACTAAAATCCACTGTTGTGCTGGTTTCACACCAGAGATTAACCAAAATCTGGATGTGTTCCTGTGACCGTGAAATTCTGTTTGAATTTGTTTAGCCTCAGGTTCCAGCCATTGGATAATCTGTATCTTTCTCCATTGGGCCTGGTCTAGACTCCAGAGTTAGGCAGCTAACTCTTTAAGCGTCTATGCTAAACTTTAGCCTTTATGAGTGTAATATATAGTAATGGCTATATAATTCAGCCCTATAAACATTTACACTAATGTTTAATTTCAAGAATGTGAGTAGTCCCTGGAATTTAAGCACGTGCATAAGTCTGTGTAGGACTGGAGCCTTAGTTTGCTGATAAAGTATTCATTTTCCATGCAGTAGCACCACAAGAGTTAAATTTGCTCCCAGATTTGTAACAGGGTGAAATGTTTTATTAAACCTGTTTTTGAGTCAGAGAATTAATTCCAAAATCTTTTTGTAGATTAGAAACTGCTTAGATTTTCTAGGACATTTGAAGGGGAAAAACCCCCATTGAGGTTGGTTCTAGCTATGTTTTGTATGTATTAGGTTTGTGTTTGGAATGTTGACATAGTGATGTGGACACAATGGTAGAGGGTTCTGAATCATACGATGTAGCACAAGTAGTGCTTACTACAAAACTCTAGGACTTCAGGAGATGCAATTCAAACCCACCATAACAGTTTGGCTCTTTATTCCCTTCTAGGGGTTAGGTCAGAAGAGCTATTGGATGTGGTCTTTCAGTTTTAGCACCTGGTTCATGCTTTTGTAACCAAAAATTGCAGGTGCAATCTTTGGAGATGTATATGGCAATATGAATTATTGTCAACCTCTGGTTCTGTAGGGGTAAACTTCCTGGGGGTGGCATTTTGTAATTTATACTAGCATAAAGTGTCTGTCAGCCCCCACACTCCGGTGTGACATACATACAATGTGACCATTGTTGGGTCATTTGTGGGGGAATAATCTCTGGGTTTATGGATTTAACAGCATGTGTTTCCACTGCATGAGCTGAAGAATTAGGGCCTCAATATATGTAGGGTTGCGAGGCTTTCGCTTCCACTGCCGACACTTTTCACAAGTCGGTAAGTACCCTGAGTTTATCCAACTCATTGTGACACAAAACTTTAATGGCCATCTCAGCAGTATTACATTAGAATAGCTTTACAACTGAATGGACTGTGACAATGAGAAGTGCTGATCTTTTTATATGAGAAGACTATGAAGTCACCATTGAAGTTTTACACGAGAGTGAGTAGGATTAAGATGGATTATGGATTGCTTTCCTCAATCTGTTGGAGATGGAAGTGAATACTTTCTGCAGCATAGCGTGTTATCAGCGGCATTGTAGGGAATGTGAAAGTGGCAAGGAATGCCGCACACTTGTCCCTTAATTTGTTTGAATGCCTTGAAGGAGTTGAATATAAGAGGTTGGGTCCTGATGCAATCTTAACTGTCACTAAACATAATTTTTGTTTCTTTATATGATGGATCACATTCTGCTCCCATTTACATTAGTGTGAGTCTAGAGCAACTCCATTGTCTTCCATAGAATTGGTCCAGAATTTATGGATTTAACTGGGAGCAGCCTTTGTATGCATGGCTTGAGTCAGTTTGCCATAGCCCTCTTTTATTATTTATTACCAGTTTTCAATACATGTTGCCTCCAATAACACCAACTGCCTAAGAAAAGGTAGAAGAAGGCCAATGAATGCCATAAGTGAAAACATGGATTTTTTTTTTTATAAACATGTATTAGTTTAGTTTATCCTTCAAAAAGGGATTGAGGTTTTCAAGTAAGGCCAGTCTTTTTTGAATGGTCTCCCTGTGATGAATATTTGTTCTCAGTTTATTTTTTTGAAGGACATGAAATAATAATTGCTGCTTGTTAAGACCGGAAGACATTGTGACGGGCAACCACTAGAAGGCGCAGTTATGCTTCTAAGTCAACTCCAGGAGAGTGCATAATGATGGTATTAGTCTGAGAATGACCTTCTTGTTATCTGTGTGTTTGGGAACCAGTTCCCAGCTGCATGAGTGTTTACCCTGTCTGTGTGAGAATGAATGGGTGGGAAACTAAATGGGGAAACTAAGGCAGGACTGCGTAACCAACAAGTGCTGACCAATCAGTTTGTTGCTTGCTATTAATGAGATGAGTATGTAAGAGATGCAAATGAGCATGAGTATATCTGTGCTGACACACCTTTTTGGGTTGGGCTTCCTCCTTGGGCTTCTCTGGACATCGCCCGGGTGTGTCAGTCATCTTGTATTGCGGCTGTGCTGGCAGATAAGCCCCCCAGCACGAAATGCCGCTCCCTCCAATAAACTCACCACTTTCCAGCTAGCCACCTGTCTGAAGCCTCGTTTCTCCCGGCAACGAGATAAGCCCCCTGCAACACTGCTCTTGAAGGCTTTTTTGTAAACTTTCTGAAGATTGGATTTGTGAATGAAAATGTAAGATTTGGTGGGTGTATATGCATTTTTATGGGTAGACGCATCACCACCAATAAAATGTTGATTCTTTCTTTACCACAGCAATCTTACTGGCTTCATTTTGTATAGAATCTTTATTTAGCTTTTATTAACCCCCCCCACCTAAAATTATTAGAGTTGTTGTCATGATAAAGCCCTGGCTGGGATGAGTTAGTTGGAGTTGTCCTGCTTTGAGCAGGGGGTTGGACTAGATGACCTCCTGAGGTCTCGTCCAATCCTAATATTCCATGATAAAATTAAATGGTAGGATAAAAATGAGCCAACATGTCCTACCATGACAGTTACTGGCATGCCTTCTGGTGAAGTTTAAAGAATGGTGTCTTTTGACATGCATTGTTACTAGCTTTTTTCTCCTTTAAACAAGAAATCATCAGATGCCAAGTAAGATTTTCACAAGGTGGATTATCTTATGTATACTGAACATTTTATTGATAAAGCAGCATTTTTAAAACAGCTGTTCTGGACTGCTGTGATTTAGTTGGCAGGGTGAGGGCAGCACTGTTCCTCCTTGGATGGCTGTCTCTTGAAATCTCTTTGGACACCTCTCAGTGTTAATTTTTCAATAAGGGAAAGGAGCAGAACTGTTCAAGAATCTGGGGTAATTCTTTCCTTCTTTCTAAGCTTGAATGTGACTGATGATTATGTTGTGTATAAACTGTATCTCAATGACCAGTTTTTAAATAGGACAGTAAATGTAAATGCTTTCAAAATCTTGTGTTGCAAATGTCCCCATGTTATACAAGGGTCAGATTCTGCTCTAATTAAAGTCAGTGAAGATTTGACATTGAATTCATTGTGAGAGGAATGGGTCCTGTACATTGAAGACTTCATACTCTGCAAAGAATTAGAAAATTCATAAATGATAAGCCTATAATCTTAGTTACCTTCTCAGGCAAGATGCTGAAAATGCTAAATCTGAGTTGAGATAAATTTTACAACTATCTTTCAGAGCAATATTCTGATAATCCTCATATAAAGGGGAAAGTGTGTATGTATTACATGCACACTGGTTGACAGTTAACTGATGATTGTTCGCAGATATTAATTTATCACCCACTCTAGATATAGGGATCCCTATGTGGTGACTTATGGCAAATGCTGACTTTTCAATGCAGTCTTTGTATATTAGAACTCCCTATTATTAGTTTCTAAGCCTAAAGTGCTCTTTTGGGTGGTTTAGGAACAGTTCTTGATAGTGCTCACACAAAGGAGGAGCATTAATAAGGTAACAAGGGGACTTAAGAATATGTTTAAGTATTGGAACAAAGGTATGTAATCTTTAAAACACATTTATTTATAGATAAGAAATGGTTGTAGTTCAATCGAGAAGTACTTGAATGGGATGTCTCAAAATCTGATTTGGGGTAGGTAGGTACTTTCGGGGGTTTTCTTTCTTACCTGTATGTGAACATTGTGCTTCACAGTCCAATATCTTTCTTAGGGATAAAGGTTTCCTTAAATGTTGTCCTTATTACTGGTGAGATGTTGCATACTTTTTTTTTATTGTTGTTCTAAAACAAACTTTGTTGCACAGTGACTTTAGTGAAGTCATTTGTTTTGCAATTAAGTTACAAATCATCTGGAATCTTCTGTGGATATCTACTCAACATGTTTATGGGCAGATTCATAGAGGCCACTGTCAAAAGACAATTGCCAATTAATAGCTAAGTAAATGAAGATAGTTTGTACTTAGTCTCTTTTTAAAATATGTATGTTTCTTTTTTTTCTTCATGCTTTTGCATGCTGCATGACATCTTAAATTGTGATTGAGGCACATGCTTACCTTCTTTGCTGAATGGAGAACCAAGCGTTGTGGGTATAGAAGACTTCTACTTGGTGAAAACATATTTGTGCCGTTTGGAAAGTGTGAGATCTATACTATCACAGTAACAGAGATGGTTGTAAATATTTGTATTTTTATAAAAAAGCACCCGTCACAAAATTACACTTCAGCAGTTTAGTTTAATGGGATGGAAAAGGGATAAAAATAAGCACATGCAGCAATAAATGTATACAGCTATTTTTGTATATTTTAAAATATATTTGTATCCGATGTTCTTTGATATACTATGAACATTGTCAGTTAATTTGATTTCTGAAGTTAACTTTTGGTGGTCTGTTTTCTGCTGCAGAGATTCTCCAAATGAAAATGCAGTCTCTTAGCTTCTCTGTGTTAAAGTTTTTGTCACTCCTACAGAGGAGGTAGGCAAACTATTTGTGCAATTCTGCATTTCTTACACTGAACAATTTTGGTAAATTAGTCAACTTGAGCAGGGATTGCAGAATCAGGCTCTCTATTAACATTTTTGCTAGTTTCACTATCCACTTCTATAGACATCACATCACTTCCAATTGAAATGTAATAGCCAATTACAGTTGCGGTGGAACTTTGAAGAAATGGTGTAATCTGTTGATGGAAAAATCAAAATCAGTATCTTTACAGATTATACCTCTCAGAAGTTGTTAACTGAACACAATTGACAAATGCTTACTTAACAAATGTTTTTTTATTTGTGCTTACACTGTAGTTATGATTATCATATTGTTTGCAGTTACCAATGCAGGCATCTGTGTCTTCTGTACAATTGATTGCTGTTTTATGGGGTTTATACAGTAACTGAACTATAAATAATTTGGTGTACATGGTCTGAAGCCAGAAGTAAACATTTTCATATTATTAAAACAAAGCGTTGTTAATATGTACTGACATTCTACAATTAAAGTCCTGAAAAGGATAGATTCGT
This sequence comes from Sternotherus odoratus, assembly GCA_032164245.1. Classification (NCBI taxonomy): domain Eukaryota; kingdom Metazoa; phylum Chordata; order Testudines; family Kinosternidae; genus Sternotherus; species Sternotherus odoratus. The sequence goes on along the minus strand of JAVMKO010000005.1, from coordinate 77,805,579 downwards.
TTGTTTCAGAAGTTTGTATCAGTAAGTCAAAAAACAGTTCTATCTTGGAGAAGTGTTTAAAATGGTGGAGACTACCGGTAGTACAATTGTGTACATAAGGGGATGAGAAGTTACCAAGTTACTTTGTTCAGAACCAGCATTACTCTTTCCAGAGCCTAGCTCTTCTTGCCTCATGGGGTTAATTGGTTACAGGTAGTTCATAAGGTGACTTACCTCCACATCAGTGTAGATTAGAATCTCCTCAGTGTTGGAGTTGAAATATTTCTCAGACAGCTCCTGGTTTGAGAACTAATCCTGCTAGTCTGAGTGAAAAATTCTTGCACTGCCACCTCCCCTTTCCTCCCCACACCACTTAATAGGGTCGTCTTCACTGCTACAAGTTGTTCTCTTCCTTCCAGTAGGCCTTGCCAGGTTTCTCTTCCCGGCACAGGGTAAAAGAGGGTGCTGTTCCTTGTCAGCTATATTGGGCTCTCTGCTTTAGTTCCACCATTAGGCAGTGAGCTGGACCCTGATGGAGAGAAGTTGTAAGGCAGAGACACCTCCTCCTGTGCATTTTTTGAGGAGGGGAATCTAGCTTTGCCAACTGTTTCCTTCCTGCCTGTGTATATAAGCAAACTGTATAAGGGGGAGGCAAGGTAACACATCAGAAACAGTTGAATAGTACAGATTGTCCAAGGGAGTCTGATTAAAAAAGATGGAGTAAAAATAAAAAAAGAAATTCTGTCCCCTAAGGTAATACACAACTATTAAACAGATTTCATTGGAAATATATAAACACATCTTCAAGCAGAATATTGGGTCCAAAAAACTTAATTCCCTTGAGTTGTTTCATTCAGACTTAGGAACATGTTGAATTATTTCATTGTCTTAGAGGGATAAGGTGGCTGCGGTAATATTTTTTATTGGACCCAACATCTACTCCTTCAGGAATTTTGTGCCACTGCACATGTACAGAAAGCAAAGGGAGGCCACAAGAAGGGTCATACGCCCCTCCACTTCAGCATTATTTTGGGAATCCAGAGCAGCTGGTAGAGAGAGAAATCACTGTGGGGCAGATGCAGGAGTAGGGACACCCCAGCTGGTGGCTGCTACCCTGCGCTGGGCTCATCTGCTAGTTGCAGCTGGGCTGGGGGCAGGGGAGGACAGACTTCCTCTTCCCACACAAGGAACAGCTGGGGTTGGGTCAGACCCGCCCCCAGAAATTGCCCCCAGCTGCAGGAAACTCCGGCACCTCCTACCCCTGCTTTTTGCCCTCATTGCTTCTCAGCCACGGGACGGGTCACTGTACGGGGGAGTTGATCTCCCGTCCACCCAATCCTCTTGCATCTGGACTCCCACAATCAACCCCTCCGTGCTGAGCCTTACTCCCCCCTGCATCTGAACCCCCACACCTCACCCTACCAAGCCTTATCCCCTGTACACGCACCCCCATACTGAGCCCCTTCCCTTGCATTTGGACTCCCACCAAACTGCCCCCACTGAGTGTCCCGCACTTAAACCCCCACCCTAATGAGCTCTAGCCCCTCTGCACTTGGACCACCCGAACAAGCCTCTCCCCCTTTGAATCTCGATCCTCCACCCTACTCAGCACTAACCAGCTGCACCTGGTCCCCCACCCTACCAAGACTCACTTACCCAGCACCTGGACCACCCTGCCGAGCCCCCAACCCGCCCAGACGCTCCCTGCTAAGCTCCAAGCACATTCAGCTGGACCCCTCTACACTGCACCCAGATTCCCCACCGAGCCACACGTACACAGATTGCCCCACACAGAACCCACTCAACCCCACCCTTGGATCCCCCCACACTAAGCCTTTTGACACTTGGATCCTGCTGGGTTGAGCCTGCCTGCCCATACCTAGTGGTCCTGGAGTAGAGCGGCAGTGCCCCAGGATATTTCTGGGGGCAGACCCAGCCCTTAACCCGTGTCAAGTCTGTATCCCAAAGGAGAGCTGCAGGCTGATCTTCCATCTCCGTGCAGCCAGTGGTCTGTGATCTCCACTGCCATGCTGGAACCTGTGGAATTTTAAAATATTGTGTGCAGAATTTTTATCTTTTTGGGCACGGAATTCTCCCAGGAGCAAACTTCTGTTGGTAAAAGAGAGAAGTTTTTGAGCAGCATAGATGTTGCTCTTCAGCTTTTCAGATGTTATCTTTTCTTCACTATGGCTTGGTCTACACTGGCAGGGGGAGAGGGGGTAAGCGGCGGAGTTCGACCCATGTTCCGGCGGGTAGTGATCCCTTAGTCAGTGTAGATAGCTTGTGTACATGTTCTGTTATAGAAAACAAGTTGCTGCAGTCTGTATTTTACGTGATTATGTAATTTAGCTCATTATAAAAAGTAAACCACGTGCTTTACTAGCAGAAGGAAAGCAAGGTGATTGTGCTCTGTCTTTGTGAGTCTAAAGTTCAAAAGTGAATGTGGACTGCTTAGTCTTAATGACTGAAGCGGATAGCAGTGTGCCATTTGAGCAAATGAGTGGTTCTATTTTCTGAATGCTGTATAAGCAATACATGAGATTCTCTCAAGAATATTCATCTCCAGAGTCTGAGTTTGGGTCAGCTGAGTATACAGTAAAACTCCGATTTAACGGACCCCGATTTAACGGACTTCGGATGCAACGGACAAAATTTATGAGCAAGTCCCATATGCATCCCAAATCCGATGCATCCCAAATCCGTTTTTCGCGGGCTGGCTGCCGGCTCCCGGCTGCTGCCCGGGTCACAGCAGCGGGCGGGCTGGCTGACGGCTCCCGGCTGCCGCCCGGGTCACAGCAGCGGGCAGGCTGCGGAGCCGCTGCCCCCACCCTGTGGCGGTCGGGCTGCTGCTCCGACAGCTGTTTTTTTTTTTTTAATTATTAAATAACGGACTTTTTCATTTAACGGACACCCCCTCGCCCGAATTAGTCCGTTAAATGGAGGTTTCACTGTAATGAGATGTACTATAAAAGACCCTGACTTTAAAAATGAAGTATATTGTATTACATATTGTTCTAAAGGCTTTGTGGTTTTACTAAACAGTGTATTAATTTTCCCCCTCCATTTCATTTTTGTAGTGGGAGTTGAGAGGTAGGGGATTGGAAGTTGGATTGTTTAATTTCTAAAAATAATTAGCAGTTGGGTGATAAGGAATAGTCACAGGTGAGATGAGGTGGCCATCAGCTGATTGGATTACATTTACTCTAGGCTTTGAGGCAGAGCAGGAGTGTTAGACCTGATAAAATTGAGAACTCTGAGAGAGATTTTTTTTAACCCAAAATATTTGAGGTCTCTTTTAATCAAAAACCATAGTTTTGGAACATATTCTACACAGTTTTTATGCACACTTTCTGTTTTTTTTTAAAAAAATATGCTTTAATAGATCCCCTTTCTCTAATAAAATAGGTGCCTTTTTGTATGTGTTATTCTAGATGTCATCTTTCCAGTTAAAGAAACAGTCTATAATTACTATATTAGGAAACCTACTGGCAAACACCAATAACCATCTCCAACAGTACTTCTCTTCTCCATAATAAACAGTCCCTTTCAAGTCCTCCAACTTCAGACACCTGAATAAATAGAAAAATCTTTCATCATGTCTTGACTGTTCAAGGTTACTTCAGAAAGGAATAAATTCAAGGTTACTTCAGAAAGGAATAAATTCCAAATCTGAAGGCCCCTAATGAAGAAAGCGGTACCAGCATCTCCCCTCTTATTTTTAAGTGAAGGAGCTCATTGCTTAAGCTGATGTCGGGTGTGCAGCTTTGCATGGTGAGAGGCAGTTTCTCAAGTAGACAGGTGCTAAAAATGTTCGGGCTTTATAGGTCATAACAAACACCTTAAATTCTGCCTGGAAACCAATAGGTGCCTTTGTTAGCGACATTGGTCAGCTGAGTAGTTTCTTGCTGGATACTCTGCTGTGAAGTACATATGTGCTTGAGGAACACAAATAAAATCTCGTGCAAGTGAAAATCATTCAGAAAATTACTTACCCAATTTTATGTGTTATAATTATTTAAGACTGACTACAGTTCCTTGTTCTATCACTTGTTACAGTGTAAAGGAACGTAGACATGCTAAAATGTAAGTTCCTATGTGTGTTTAGGCATCTGTGTTTGTCCAACCAATTTTGGGCTTTCTGTATTACCATATTAATAGTTACTTATTAACATGGAAGAAAACGTGCGCTGTTCAGCTGATATCTCTCTAGGGGTAGATGTCCATGAAATTAACAGATATGTAGAAGTATTACAGAGGCCAATCTTGGACAAAGTGAAATAAGAGGAAAGCTGGAGCAACGTATTATAAATGCTGTATTATGGGAATGATTATTAACCACCCTACACACATCTGTCTATATGTTAGCTTTCAGACTATGAGATGCTGGAATCCACAATAGAGCAAAATAAGTAGGGATGCTGCAAGACATGTCTGACACAAATAGGAATTGAGATTTTGTATTTTTAAATCACCGTATCTTCTGCCAGGATATTACTTGCCTTTCTAAAATCATATTCCTTTATTCAAGAACCATACCAAAGCAAATGACAAACTACTGGACATACCAAACAAAAAAAGTTAAAATCTCATCTCTTTTGCCACGATAGAGTCCTCATTTTATTTGGATTATATGAATGAGCACATCTGTGCTTATGGAAGTGGAACATTAAACTTAAATCAACATAATAGGTAAATAAGTATAACAAAGTTCAAACACCCATATCTGCTGTATGATGCAAACCTCATCTAATCATCAAAAGAGAGAAGGGGGGAGGGAAATCCAACTGCCTTTCCCACCAAGGGGAAAGAATGGTATCACACTTATTCAATAGTTATTTAAAAACACAGTAAAAGTATTCCCTTAACAGACACAATTGAGGTTGTGAAATACAAAAAATAAGGAAGTGGGGAATAACAAGCAGGGCCAACCTAAAAAACATCCGTAGTATTTAAGTCAGAAGAATGATTAGAGAAGCGGGGAGAGAGTTTCGATCTTTAGGGCTTATTGCAGGAAGGGCAAGCTAATCAGGGACGTGATGCTGAAATTCCTAAAACGCAGGTGTTATCACAGTTCAGGTACGTCAGCTAGTCTCTAATATAGGTAAGGCTTACATAATTCAGGGCTTTAAAAACTATTTATGCCAATTTAGAATCAACTGGCCGTTTTAGAGGCTGTATGAATGTTATATGATTGCTCAAACCAGCTGTTGTATGCTGAGCAAGCTGCCAATGGCAGAGAAGGAATGGAACTGCAATAATCAAGCCTCCTGATCACGAGGGCATGTTTGCTAATTCATTACAAGTTAAATATCCTTGTGTATGCAACTGAAGAGACTTTCAAGCTGTGTCTGACGTGGTTGATCATTGACAGGGGATGGTCAAGGTTAAGCCAACATTTGTATTTTTCTTCATTACAGCTGAATGAGTCCCCTGGAGTCTGTCATTGGGGTCCAAGTGCAGCTGTAGCTGAATAGGTGCTCTTTCTCCATCACCCCAGTAGAACAGGAAAGTGGATTCTGACGTGTAAACTATTAAATTGCTGAGCTTTGTAGGCATCAGTATTAAATTGGCTAAAAACACACAGGGTTTAAATGCAATAGTGTGTGTGTGTGTGTATATATGTGTGTGTATATATGTATATATATATATATATATATATATAATATGTATATTCTGAAGTCATTTACATGGAAGAAGAAATTGAAGGGACACTCAATTAAATTTTTTTTTAAATTGACTAATTAAAAAAAAAATCCAATTTCTGTCAAGTACCTTTTAAATAGTATGCTTTGAAAGTATTTGCAAGCAGCTATTTAAGAGTACGTAAGGGTTTTTTGCTTCTTGGTTGATGTTTACAAAGTCTGTTGGCAGTGGAGGAGCTATTTACGTATGCAGAGGAAACATTGAAACTGTACACAAAATGTATGTCTACACTGCAATTGGACACCTGCAGCTGACGTGTGGCAGCTGACTCGGCTCGTGGAGCTTGGGCTGTTGAATTGGAGTAAAGATATTCAGGCTTGGACTGCAGCCCAAGCACTGGGACCTTTCCATTTCACAGTGTCCTAGAGCTTGGGCTGCAGCCCAAGTCTGAACGTCAACATTGCAATTAAATAGCCCCTTAGCCCAAGCGAACCCCATGAGCCCAAGTGATCTGGCATGGGTAAGCTATGAGTTTTTAATTGCAGTTTAGACATACCGAGAGAGACAAGGTGGATAAGGTAATACCTTCTATTGGACCAACTTTATTGGTGAGGGAGACAAGCTTTGGTGGTTACCCAGAGCTCTTCAGGTTTGACAAAGTATTGTCAAATAGGCAGAACAAACAAGATGGAGGAAAAAAAATCTTTGTTAATTTCTGAGTTATAGTAATCATAGGTCAAGTACAGAAGGTACAAAACTTTCAGACAAATGTGAGTTTTTTTCCCAAATAGATAGTGACTCTAAAGATAAAAGAAAGAAGATACTGAGAGTGCCCCAAAAGTTAATGTTACAAGCTAACTTGACGTGAGCCTCAAGTTAAAATGCTGCATAAGTTTCAGGTTCAGAAATTTATAACAAAATCAAATCTTTTAGTATTGCAATCATTCCTCCCTCTCCTATTTCTGACATAAGTCTCTGACTCATAGCTCCTCCCCAGAGTTCTCAAGTCCTTTCATGAATGTCTTGGGTCAGTGGTGCCTAGCCTTATTACAGGAGAGCCACATAAACCTAAGCACAACCTTGTGTGGGTCAAATAGATTCTACAAATTTTAGTAAGATTTAAAGTCACCTGTATTGATTTGTTGAGCTTGTTTCCTAAGTAGATTGTTTCTATGTACAGTATTGTATACACTTGTGTAAACTAAAGTGATGTAAACATGATGACAAAATGCAAATGAAGTGGCCGTTAGTATATTGTATTGAAGCAGGATGCAGGGCTTATGAAATGGTCTGGTGGACCCTGGTTTGGGCACCCTGTCTGAGGCCTCAGCACTCATAGCTACAAGAGTTTTATTTCATTTTCTTCTCGGCTTTCAAGCCCTATATTTCCCAGCTTCCCAAGCACTTCCAAGTCACAGTACTTCAGACAGGAGATTTTTATTTACCTGATCAGAGTATCCTATTTTTTTCTCCTCTCCCCTTCACAGCTTGTTTAATCACACTACAGTAAAACCCCGATTTAACGGACCCCGATTTAACGGACTTCGGATGCAACGGACAAAATTTCTGCTGCATCCGAAATCCGTTTTTCGCGGGTCCCACCTGCGGGCGGGCTGGCTGCCGGCTCCCGCCTGCGGGCGGGCGCCCTGCCGGCTCCCGGGTCCCGCCTGCGGGCGCGCGCCCTGCCGGCTCCCGGGTCCCGCCTGCGGGCGCGCGCCCTGCCGGCTCCCGGGTCCCGCCTGCGGGCGGGCGCCCTGCCGGCTCCCGGGTCCCGCCTGCGGGCGGGCGCGCTGCCGGCTCCCGGGTCCCGCCTGCGGGCGGGCTGGCTGCCGGCTTCCGCCCGGGTCCCGGCAGCGGGAGAGCTCGCTGACGGCGCCCGCCCACGGGCGGGCTGATGGCTCCCGCCCGGGTCCCAGCAGCCAGGACCCGGGCGGGAGGGTTGACGGCTCCCGGCCGTAAAACTCCATATAATGGACTAATTCGGGCGAGGGGGTGTCCATTGTCAGCCGAAAGTCCGTTATTTAATAATTTTGAAAAATTATTAAATAACGGACTTTCGGCTTTAACGGACACCCCCTCGCCCGAATTAGTCCGTTATATCGAGGTTTCACTGTACTTTCACACTGAACACAGGCAAAACCACAGGGACATTTTATAAACAGCGTGTGATTCTGAGGAAGAGCAACATGTGAAACTGACATCATTGTGGCAGCATAAATTCAGCTAGTATGAGTATAGAAGCTAAGTGACCTTTAAAGTATTAACAATATAACTTAAATTTGAAATTTCATTATTTAATTAGTCATCAAACTTCAGTCACTTTGGGAGAGAATTTGGGATGTAAATTGTTGGGTATGAATATCTCTCTCTCTTATTCCATGTCTATTCCTCTTTCTTTGCCCTTTTCCCATTGAAATATTTGTTATAACTAGAGCTGTCAATTAATCCAGTTAATGCCTGCAATTAACTGAAAACAAAATTAATGCATTAACAGCATACATCTCATTGGAGGGAGGCATGGGCTGAAGTGGGACCTGACAGTGTCTGGTCAGATGCAGTAACCCAGTCTGCTTCTGGAGGGTGGGAAGAGGGGAAGGGGAAGAAGGAGAGGAGAGAAGAGGAAGTGGCTTCCATTCTGGCACTGATGGAGAGGTAGTGATCTTGAATCCACCATTGCCTCCAGTCGGTCCTTCATCTGGGGACTGACCCCTGCTCCCTGTGCCATGCCCCAAGACTCCTCTAAAGGAGAAACAAGAAGTAGGACTTAGTGGACTTGTAGGTTCCAAAACTTTTACATTGTTTTATTTTTCAGTGCACTTGTGTAAAAAATAAAAATTCTACTTTTGTAAGTTCATGATAAAGAGATTGCACTACAGTATTTGTGTGAGGTGAATTGAAATAGATTTTCTTAGTACAAAAATTTTAATAAAAATAATACAAAGTGAGCACTGTACACTTTGTATTCTGTGTTGTAATTGAAATCAATATATTTGAAAATATAGAAAATATCCAAAATATTTAAATAAAAGGTATTTTGTTAAAACTTGTTTTGTTAAAACTGTGATTAATTGTGATTATTTAAAATCTCACAATTCATCATGATTAATTTTTTTAATTGCTTGACACATTATTCATAAGCAAAGGGAGACCAAATGCCTTAACAAACTAAATTGAACTTTGACCAGCAGCACTTCCACTAAGAGGCATAATAACTTTTGTTTCAGTAACCGAAAATTGTGCTTTCTTCTTTTAGCCTGGTCATATTGTGAGAAATAACTTGTACAGCTGTAGAAACAAACCTAACTGAAAACTCCTGTATCCACAAAACCTGACTTTGAATGTATTTGTTCTTTTGTACTAGGATCCACACTCAGAACAGTAGCTAGTTTATACTGGTGTGTAGTGGTTTTTTTTGCTTTTTGTTTTTTTTTCCATGCAAAGCTTCTATATTTATGCTTAGGGGAGGAGAGGTTGCTATGACGTTTCTGAGGATGTTATTTATATCTTCATTTAGTGTGATCCTTAGGGGGATGCAAGTTGAACATGAGCACAATAGATATTATGGAAGTAAATATGGTGTAAAAAACAGTTAGTGAAGGACTAGATTAAGGCAGTGGTAGTATACTGTGATACAGTACATCTCTTAAATTGCTAGCCTGAGATAAGATCAGTTTAGTGATGATAACGTATCTAATATACAATGCCTTTTGGTCTGTGTGAACTGAGCTGGGGATTTCTGTCAAACTTGAGGGCATTCATTTCACAGCTACTCTTTCAATTCTCAGCAGAAGGGAACTGAGTGGACATGGAAATTGAGCTACTCTTCAGTTTTCTGAGGTGGAGTATCCAGCTCAAAGTTGGAAATGGTGTAGGGAAATTTGTCCTGCTATTCATGCTGTATTGATTTTCAGATAGAACTACACACTGTATGGTTGTCAGTTTGGCACACTTTGAGGCCTAAACTCACTAAAATAGAAGTAGATTTCATAGATGTGATTAATTTTCTGTCAGTTCTGTACATTATGTACTGACCTATTTGCTAACCATTTTTTGATATACGAAGGAGGGGAGATTTTATTTCAGGTGTGGGCTATGTGATTTTATTTTAGGAACATTTGCAGAGGGTGGAGATAGAATGTGGCTTTTTAAAATGAAGACCAAGCCTCCCTGGAGTTCAGAAGACTAACTGTGTTCAATCTCTTTTTTCATTGCACACTGAAGCCCACAACTTAAAATACAAACATTAGGGTTTTTACTGGAAGTGTTTCAGGAAACACGGCAGGTATTTTGATATGTTGGTTTTCTGCAGTCTCTGTGTTACACTGGATTGCTGTTTTGTGTAACCTTTTCACTTGTGTAATGAAAAATGGAAAGCCAAGCTGTAGTTTTTAGTGTCGTGATGGAGTTTTGGTTGGAATAGTACTGAAATATTTGCAATGGAATATATTTCCATTTTTGTATGCTGTATAAAGCAATTGTTCTTTTTAAAGAACAAGTGAAACTGTAAATACTATATTAGCAGTCTGATTCAGAACCTGCCTTTTCATAGGAAAGGTATACATGACTGTCCGTGTCAGAAGTAAAGTGATGTTTAACAAGTTTGTAAACACTGTGGGGTTCAAATCCTTGAGAACCTTGTTTTTTTCTGTTAAACGTACCTCAGCTACATGGTACAAGAACTGTAAATAGCTTCAGGTTCTTGTACAGTTTGAGTCAAGGGTGTTACTCTATGGAATTAGTTTGCTTTCCCCCTAGGAAGGCTAAGCACTTCTTAAAGAATCTGTTTCATAGTAAAGATTCTAACTGCTTTTTTTTTTTTGGCATGTTACAAAATGTCTTCTGTCAAAGAGCCTGCTTGCTTATTTAGTCTCCTTAACTTCCCCAGATCTACTTCAGTTGAATTCAGATGCAGAAAAGTAGGCAAATTTCGGAGACAGCACAAACTAAAGCTTCATTGTGTATATCTGAATGTTCTACAGAGATATAGCTTGTGTCATGTCTTAGCAAGCTTTTACAGTAGTGAAAGAAATATGGTGAAAGGTATTTCATTATTCCAATGCTCACCATCCAGTGAAAATGTTTTGGCATTTTTCTTTAATTTTAAAAGTGTATCATTTAGTAGTATTTTGCTGCAAATATATATGATGGAACTACTGCAATAGCAGACAATTATTTCCACATCACTGCTTTAGAAGAGGACAAGTTTTTTATCCCCTTGTTTATTTTGCTAATATGTTTTAAAAATGATAGTGTTGAGAATGGAGGGTAATGGCTAATTTGACTGCTCATGGAAGAGTGTGACTGGTGTGCCTAGCTGTGGTTGGGCATTTTTTAAATTCATTGGCAGAGTTACAGGAAATTAACCCCCAGGAAGGTCTGTAGTCAAAAAAAGAGCCATTTCTCCTTTGTTTCTTACCAAACTGAAGTGAAGAAGATCTGAATAATTGAGGGGCTACTCAATCTTATGTTTAATTATCATACTGCAGTAGCAGCGTATTCAGAGGAGAGACTCGAGGGTGTTGGTTTTGTATAAATGGGTGCCCTGCTATTTGTTAAGAAAGTGCACCCATGTTGTTTCCTTCAGTCCTCCTCATTCCTGGTTTCTCTGTTTCATGCCTCTGTAATTTCACTTGAATCAGGGTAAATAGCTTGATCAGGGTTCAAGGGATTGTGCTTTGTGCAAACTAAAAAGTATAGTTGGTGGTAGGTCAGGGAAGGAGACATCACTAAGTGGGAAAGGTTTGAACTCTAGAAACAGAACTTCTCTTGATGCTCCTGTAACTTTAACATCCTTAAGATTCCTGCCATCTGACTTTATAGGACCAGGATGGCTAATTTAAATTGTACCAAATTATAGGTCTCTTATGTTGGAAAATGTCCAGTGCATAATACTAAGCTCCTTGTCACTGATGAGGTCTTAGTGTTTAAAACTCTGGTGTTCAGGGAACATTTTTCTGTAATAGTTTCACATGATATATGTGTTACTTAGTTGCTTTTGGGATGGATATGAATGTTTAAGGTATGTGTTTGTGTATACGAAGATTAAATTTCATTACCTGGAGTGAAATTAAGTTCAGGAATGTGGTTAACTTTCTTGCTCCATATGTGTACAGAAACCACTTTTGTGGTAAATTCTCACATAGAAGGATTGTACCTGTGCTGCTTCAGCACACTATCCTTCCCCTACACCACCAGAGTGACAAAAACAGTTTCATACTAGTCTTTCTGTCAGCACCTCTGACCAGTCCTGGAACATTTCACCCTTTATTGGGAGCGGACAGAAAAGACAAATTGAATAGAAGAGACCAAGTGACCCCATTCTTCTTGTTTGCTAATTTATCTCTCTCTCTCTCTCTCTCTCTCTCTCTCTCTCCCTCCCCTGCTGAGCTCTAACCATCTCTTTCTTCTTCTCAGCCCATCACTCTCACCTGGTTTCTTTCCTTTCCAGTACAGATGTGCTTTGGTCTTTTCTAGTTTAAAACAACCCTCCCTCGATCCTTTCTTTCAAATAATCACCCAATCCCATTCATCTTCAGATTTATTGAACATGCTGTTAATTCTCAGGCAAGCTGTACGTCCGAACCCTCCTGGTCTTTCTATGTACATGCCCTCTTGATCTCAGGCCTCAGACTGTCACCTTCCTCTTGGGATGGAATCATTCAATTTTCCCACCCTCAGATGAGGTGGTGGGCAGGTTGTAGTGTTCTGTGTATCAGCTGTGATCACCTCAGCAAGTCTGACTTATGTTGAGTTCTGTGTTAAATTGTGCTGTGTTAAATGGCCCTTTGTGATACTCTGAGATAACTGAGTTATTTTTTTCCTAGACCTGTTTTCTTTTTTTTAACACTTTAAATAGCAAACAAAAACCAAACAAAAAAACAAACAAACCAAATAAAAAATAAAAAATCACACATCATACAGATAAAGAACTTACAGTAGTAAAGGTCAAAGTTGTTTTGATTCCCTTGGTATGTTTAAATCTAATCTACATAGGATACAAATCAAGGTGAAGAGTCTTCATGTGAATTGAAACAGTTCTTTTTACGGATACAGATGGCTGTTACTCTGTTCATGTGAATTGGTAGCTCTGTAATGTCTGGCTTACAGGGAAAATTAAAGTTTAGTTTTCATTTAATGTTCCACAATGGAATTTATAAGATTTGAAGAAATAAGATGTTTCCTTCTCCTAAATAGGGGAATAAAGCCAGTAGTTTAAGTTTTTTTCATCCTGCAGGTTGTAACCACACTCCTTTTTCTCTCTTTTTTTCTCTCTCATCTGTGTAACATAATTCTAGGAAAGTCTTTCTGTATGTGGCTCTGAAACCTTTTATATCTGTAGAATCATTGTGAAGCTATAGAAGCAGCTACAAGTGTGATTGAGAATTCTCTTTGTTCAGAATATCATCAGGCTGAATCATCACTGGCTTTCATGGTCTGTTACTTTCCAATTTTTAACTTTTTAGCCATTTTGACTTTACAGATTACACCAGTGCCGTGTACAGTGGCAGTAGGGCATGTATCTAGGCTGTGCCAAGAGTCCTAGATTATTGTGATAGAGGTATCTTAACCAAGCACCACCCTTACTCTGTAGCTAATTTTCATGTGGCAGTTTCATTGGTTGTATGAAGGAGACTGCACAGATGGTGGATTACGTGGCCCAGCTGCCTTAGTTCTTCAGAACCACCCACACAGCAATACAACCAGAACATACAATTTATCTCTAACGTACACACAGCCCCTCACCGCAACTTACACCTCACAATCATTACCAACTGTAAGGAGCACAGATGTTATAGGATTGTCACTCTGTATCACTGTGAAGCCTAGAATATCTGAGTCAATATGAAGCGATAGAAACAGCTACAAGGATGGCTTACATTTGTTTGTTTAGAATATCACCTGGTTCAGTCATCACTAGGCCATCTGAGAACCAGATGGAATGTTGGAGTCCAAAGGTTCTGTGGTAGTTGGAATGTGACAGTTAATCAGAGAAGGGAGTAATAGCTACAAGGGGTAATAAAGAGGTAGATCTACTTCCAGTGGGGGGTTAGCTCTGTGCACAAATTTAGGGGAATATGTACAAACAGCAGTATTGCTCACTACAGCACATGGGAACCAAGAGCCCCCATTTTTGGCTTTTTTATACATGACTTTACAAATTACACCTGTGTGACAGCATGGACTTTCTGCTACTCATTTAAAAATAAGTTTCTAACCTTTATGGTTGTGGAGAGAACCTAAAAAATATGGAAATCACACAGACCACTATGATATCTGCCAAAATCTCAGCCTGAAATATGATGCCTGCCAAAATCTCAGCTCTAAAACAACGGATCTCAACTCATTTCAGTCCACGGACCACTAGGTCAATCAAAACTTTTTCGTGGACGACTTCCTTTTTATTTATTTATTTTTCTTGACCCTTTTTTGTTTGAAATTTATTTCTTACTAGATGTTTGGATTCTCACTGACTAACTTTTCAATGTTTGGAGTGGTACTTGATAATGAACAACGAATATCGCTTTCTACTGTGAGCCGATTCCTCTGTTTGGACTTAATGTGCAACAAACACGAAAATCCCGTCTCTCACATATAAATTGATGCAAATGGCAAAAGAAATCTGACTGTGGGTTCTGACATATTTGGTAATTCCCGGTCATGCTGGCCCCCAATTTCTCTATGATAGACTGCTGGTACACATCTTGGGATGCAAAATCATTTTTCAGATCCAAGAATTTCTCCTGCAGATCTTCTGGACACTATTAACGTTGGTTGAGAATGGATTCCTGATGAAAGATAATCCATCCTTTGTCTGTCCACCCTCAGAAAGTATCATTGGAATTCTTCTCATAGCTTCCTTAAATGATCGAGAATTTTGTGTCCGAATGGCTTTGTTTTTCTCGAGGATGGCATCCACATATGGAAATTGAACCAAATTATTGCCTTCAACTCCTACGATCTAGAGTTCCAATTTGTCAAGAAAAGCCTTGATGATGCTTTGGCGAGAGAACAGATTTGCACCTTTCCCTTCCAGCTGAAGGTTCAGTTTGTTCAAGATTCCAAAAATATCGACAAGATACGCAAATTCTAAATTTGAGTGCATCAGCATTTTTTGGAATTCCTCTTTCCCTTGAGCCTGCAGAAACAAATCCAATTTATCTCTCAACTGGAAACTCAATTGGAAAAGTATGTTTCCTCCTGACAACTACCATATGGACTTGTAGAACAGCAACACATCAAAGTCAGAACCCATGTCCTGGCAAAATCTTTTGAACAGCCTCATGTTCAGAGTCGATTTGATGTAATTCAACACTTTCACTAACCCTTTGAAAACAGCGTTGAGTTGATCAGGCAGTGTTTTTGACGCCAAAGCTTCCCTATGAAAGAAACCATAAACTCTGGTTACCATTGGAGCATGCTGTTTCACTAACGTTTGGAAGCCTGATCTTGAGCCCAGCTTGGTAAGTGCACCATCATTGGTGACACCCACAAGATTTGCCCAGTCCAGACCATGCACTTCAAAGAAATTGTTAAAATTTCCGTCACATCCTGAGCCTTTGTGGTGGCATTAAGAGTCGTACAGAAAAGAAACTCATCTTTGGCAAACAGTGGAGACTTCTTTATTTCACACACAACTTGTTCATTGATGTTTTGTGATATCTCATTTATCTGTCTTGATATTGTGGCATTAGAGATAAATATCTTTCAGCTTCCTTGCTGCTTCCTTGCCAAGAACTAGCCGCACCATCTCTTTTAAACAGGGGAGAACAAGTTGCTCTACAATGACATGAGGCTTTTTGGCCTGTTCATCTTTGTATGCAGCAATGTAGGAAGCGGTTCCTGCATTGATTGTATTTTTGTAGAATGCACCTGTTGAGGCACAGTCGTTTCAGACCTGATAACCGCTGCTCAAAATAATCTTCATCCTTTTGCCACAAGTTTGGATGACACTTTTCGAGATGGAGTTTCAGCTTAGCTGGCTTCATTGAGTCATTCCCCAAGACTTTGAAACAATAACACATTGTGTTAAATCCACGCTTTTTTTTCTTGATAAGTGAAGCCGAATTTGATGTAGCCTTTTGAATACTTGTGCTTGACATTCCTTCCTGTCATTGCCATTATCTCAGATCTGTAGGGTTAAAACAAAATTTAGATTTTTCGAATGGATGATTTATTTTGAGAAATATATAGTAATTATAAATCAGTCATATAGATGTCTGAAAATAAGTTGTCCGGTGGCAAAAATTGGAACTACAATATAATATCTATCTAACTCGCACTGCACACATTACATGGGCTACAAAAAAACCCCATGGCAGTTAGTTTTTATCTCTTATATTTTGGTTATTTTTTAACAGATAATATTTTATTAATCTGCGATATCCGTGTTAACATATTTATTTTGGGAGTAGACCGTTTAACTTAGTACTGTCAAAACTTAAATTACTTTCATGCCAACCTGATGAATTCAACAGATGTAAATATAAGAGTTTGTGTCTTACTCTCTGCATTAAAATCCCCATACAAAAAAGCCACAAACGAAATAAAAAGTGGTCTAATAAACTAACGAACATAAAAGTTGAAAATTGTGTGCAAATTTACATTTTACAACAGAAATTTATAAACAAACTAAAACAGCACATTTAGCACAGAACGAACGAGAAATAACCACTGCGTGCTACGCTGATGCTCAGAGCCTTAGACGGAAGTTACTGGCAACACAATACGGTCACATCCTAGATGACACACTGCATGCTAACAGCAGTGCCTGCTCACACTATCTGACTTTGGACAATATTGGTCTGGACCATTGAAAAAGTCACCATGGACCACCAGTTGAGAACCACTGCTCTAAAATGAGTTTTCAACAATAGGCTGCAAATCACTGTTGGAGTCATGGTCACTCTGCCTCTCCTTTATTGGTAAATGGGAGGAGGCACTAGCTAGATTCTGGCTACCTAGGTGCAGGGGTTGAGAGCCACCATTTTGATTCGGTTAATAGGTATCCCTTTCCAGTTGCTGCTGCTTGTATAATTCTAGGAATAGTTAATTCAGTGGTTACTAGAAGGGGGAGGGGGGAATGAGATAACTGAAGATCTAAATCATTCTGTGTTTAGAATGGGCACAAGACAGTGTGAACAACAGTGATTCTACGCTGAAAATAACGCTAAATTGGCATTGTGGGGGTACGTTTGTGCATATTTTACTTGCTTACAAACAAAATGGCTATTAATTATTACTCTTGTGAACTCAACCTGGGATTTGAAAGTCAAGCTGTATTTGTTCTCAACATCAGAGTTCAATAATGGTGATTTGCTAGCCAGAGAAGTCCTGCTCACTCTCCCATAGCTGTATTGATTCTGCAGTGTTATCAGACAAACTGTTAGGGTTTTTTTTAGCCAGTAATGGAAGTGGACATGATACAATATACACAATGAGCTTCTTGATTAAGAAAATGCTATTTTTACATATTCACAATTCTTTCTGACCATAACAACCTTGAATCAGTGGACCATTTCCCCTTGAAATCTGAGAGAGAGAAATTAGTTGTAACCTGGGATTTGGGAGATGCAGGGTCAGATCCTATTCCACCACAGACTTCTTGTGTGAGCCTGAGCAAACCACTTTATTCTCTCTTAATTCCCCGTCTGTTTGCCATTACTCTGACATCAATACAACTGTATTTTGTAAATTTCCGCAGTATAGAAGAAACCTATTGATTAGGTTTATTCTCATGCTTTTGGAGAGCATGGACGCCACTAAATGCATGATGTGCTTCCATGATATTCTGTCTCAAGACAAATCTGGTATATTATGGGATTAGAGGCCTGTGAGGGATATGTGACTAGCTCCACCCAGCCTTTGTGTTGTGTGTTTTCTGGATTTTTTCCCCCCCATCCTGCTTTTATTGGGTCAAAGTAAAAGGTGATTTTTTCAGGGAAGTTGGGAGGTGTTTGGTGCATCTGACTATGCCACCTTAGAGAGCGCAGGGCAAGCATTTGAAAGCACAGGACCTGTTAAATTGGAAAACAGATCTATTCATTTGACTCAAATTCATACTGTTTGATATTTTTGTTCATTTGGCAAGGCGTCATCAGAATGGTGTTCAACATTTTTTCAATCTTGACGGTGAGTGGCCATGTCCCATAGATCAGAATACTGACCACTATTGTATATCCATAGTTTGTGTCTCTACTTATCAGACTAGACTGTTCAGTTTGCAAAAGACATTCTTGATGAGGAGCCCCATTACTGATGATGGTTTTGCACTGCGGGCTTCAAGTTCTTTCTTGATGCTGTTGATGTTATCAACAACAGGGCTGAAGCAGGTGAAATCACCATCAGTCTTGACTGGGTGGTTGCCTGCTAAGATGCTAGAGCCCTCTGTGTGCTTGAAATCACTGACTGGAACAGTTTTGGTTTTACCCCAATTAATTTTTAGGCTGACTTTTAATGGTGAGCTTCCAGGGCTTTAAGTACCGCAACTGGTTTGTTGGTTGATTTGACAACTACTGCTGCGTCATTGACAAAATAGATGTTGGTGAGATTCTTATCAAGGCACATACCTAAAACGCAAAATGTTTCATCATATTTAAAAGCTGAAGTTCATTATAAAGGAAGCTGGATTTTTTTTTTCTTATGTGGGTTTTATGTGCAGGGGCAGACCATTCCCATATAGGTTGGAGATTTCTTGTGCATCTAAGCTGGATTCCTTAAAAGCATACGTTTCGAAGCCATGGTAGTATGAACAGGACTTAAACTTTGAGCCTTCATGATTGGTTGTCAGATTGAAATGACTTCCTGTCTCTAATCTTTTTAAAGAGTCACTTATCTGACATCCCAGTAGAGGCCCTTTCTGTAGCTGTCAATGTCCTGGAGTTGAATATCTTCAACTGTTTTTGATGAAATAGAAAACATTAATTCTCTTGTTGGAGAAGTTTGGCAGCAGCCTGCTTTCCAGATCTTTCAAGGAAAGCCACATGAAGTGACACTTTCTGTCACTGTTCCTCACAGGGACCTTCTCTTGTACACAGAGAAGAAATTATATAACTTCTGCATCTGTTTTTTTAAAAAGATGCTTAGAATTTTGATCTGTATATTAGACAAAAATCAGAGAATCGATTCTTACCCTGCTTAGGACCCTAAATCCTATAACTGTACCAAATTTCAAGTCTCTAGCTCAAACGGTGTGGAAGAAGTAAGGCAGCATACATACACGCACACATACACGCATACACACACGCATACACCATTTGACTTTTATATATATAGATGAATAATTTACAACTTGTTAGGGCAGAGTTTCTATATGTTTCTAGTCCTTATAGTCATAACACACCTTGAAAATGAGAGAGCCCAATTTAAACTACAGTAAACCCTCGATTTAACGGACCTCGATTTAACGGACTTTGGATGCAACGGACAAACGGACAAAATTTCTAAGCAAGTCTGATGCATCCAAAATCCATTTGTCGAGGGCTGGCTGCCGGCTCCCGGCTGCCGCCCGGATCCAGACAGCAGGTGGGCTGGCTGCTGGCTCCCGGCTGCTGCCCGGGTCCAGGCAGCGGGCTGGCTGGCTGCTGGTTCCCGCCTGCGGGCTGGCTGGCTGCTGGTTCCCGCCTGCGGGCGGGCGGGCTGCCGGCTCCCGGCCGGCTCCCGCCTGTGGGGGGGCGGGCTGCCGGCTCCCGGCTCCCGCCCGGGTCTCACCTGCGGGTGTGCTGGCTGGCTGCCGGGTCCCGCCCGAGTCCCGCCAGCGGGCGGGCTGGCTGACTGGTCCCGGCTGCCGCCCGGATCCCAGCAGCCGGGACCCGGGCGGGCTGGCTGCCGGCTCCTGGCTGCCACCCGGGTCCCGGCAGCAGGCGGGCTGCAGAGCTGCCGCCCCAGCCCTGTGGCGGGCAGGCTGCTGCTCCAACAGCTCATTT
This sequence comes from Sternotherus odoratus, assembly GCA_032164245.1. Taxonomy (NCBI): domain Eukaryota; kingdom Metazoa; phylum Chordata; order Testudines; family Kinosternidae; genus Sternotherus; species Sternotherus odoratus. The sequence goes on along the minus strand of JAVMKO010000005.1, from coordinate 77,786,035 downwards.
TTTTTATTATTATTAAATAACGGACTTTCTGATTTAACGGACACCCCCTCGCCCGAATTAGTCCGTTAAATCGAGGTTTTACTGTAATGTGATATCTTCATGAGTCTCTAGACAGCTTGAAACAAACTGATGTGTGAACTTCTCCAGTCATATAAATGGGGTATTAAATCTGAACTTTAACAATGACAGTTTACATAGCAACATTGTTAACCATTTCACTGCCAATAGCCTGGGTTTTTCTCCTACAACTACATTCTTATCTCACAGTCCCAAACTGCCTCCCACATCTCTCCAGGTGATAGGGCACAAGATGGTTATGGTTCAACTGAAAATGAAGAAATAAAGCAATACAAATAATAAGATTCCTAATCCCAAAGTTGGATTGGTTAAATAATCACTGTTTCTTTGGAAAATTCTGTAGGTGTGCTTTCTCAGCATGTAATTGCTGTGGTAAAGGTGGACCTCGTATTGTAAATTAATAGTTATTTGGTGCAAAATTCAGTAGTACTTTGGAAGTATTGTAGTATCTTGTGAAAAGGTGTATAGCAAAAATATTACATAAGATAATGATGAAATCAGACCTTGATCCTAGCCAGTATTTCACTAAGTCTTACATCCCCTCTCACTATTAAGGGTGCTCTTTTGCTCTGAGGATCAAATTGAATGTTCTGTAGTTGTGAATGTTTAACTAGTTTTTCAGTTCATGGAGTCATTTGCAGTTTTCACCTTTTAAAATGTTGCCTTATATAGCATGATCTGTGAGGCAAGACTTGCGAGTTCATTAATTATTCAGTTGAAGCAGTTCTGTGTTATAAACAAAGCAATATTTGACTGGCCTATGCAAGTGGCTTAGTGTGAAGCAAGTTTACTTTAGTGTGCTCCATGTTTTGTAACTCTCATAACTGAAAATAGTCACATGGACAATACAGGTGTGTCGCGTCTTACGCAAGGGTTCTGTTCCAGTGACCCTGCATATAGCCAAAATTGTGTATAATCAAACAGTCATTGTTTGACTATACATGATCCCGCCACAGGCTGGCTGCCGGCTGTGGCCCCAGCCCCAGTGGCGGGCGGGCTGCTGGCCCCAGCCCCTGCGGCAGCGGGCGGGCTGCGGAGCTGCTGATCCTGGCCCCCTGCCGCAGGCTGCCGGCCCCGAGCCCTGCGGCGGGCGGGCTGCCAGCCCCGACAGCTCGTGGTTTTTTTTGGTTTTTTTTGGCCAGCCGCGTAAAGTTAAATTTGCGTATGTTAAATACGCGTAAAATGTGACTGACCTGTAGTCTCAATTGTAAGTAGGCATTACATTTTAATCAGCAGGATCTCTTTATTGAGAATTCAGTATATTAATTTTGTGTGTAGAATGGCATGTTTTGAGCTCAAACTCATTTTCTCTCAGGCAGTTTCACATGTAGTTAATTGATCACGAAACATGACACCATTAAAAGTCAAAAGTGGGGGAGGGATAGCTCAGTGGTTGAGCATTGGCCTGCTAAACCCAGGGTTGTGAGTTCAATCCTTGAGGGGGCCATTTGGGAATATGGGGCAAAAATAGGGATTGTTCCTGCTTTGAGCAGGGGGTTGGACTAGGTGATCTCCTGAGGTCCCTTCCAACTCTCAGATATTATGACTATGAAACTAAGATATTTTAGTGGTTAAATCTTGTTTGAATCACCTTATTATATTGCAGTAATTCATAATAATAGTGAAGCTTTCTGAGGGCTTCAGAATGTTATGACTAACTTTCCAGTGCTCAGAGTCCTGTCGGAGCAGAATATAACGTGCTTTGACAGCTGTTTTCCCTATTAGAAAAACGGAGACAACTAGCTCTTGTCATATACATTTCCTATGCTGCCTGCTGTATTGAGTATTAATTTAAAATAAGGTGAAGAAATAATCAGAAATATAGGAAGACTAGTGTTAGTCTACAATAGAAATGAGACCTAACAAAACCTTTTTTGAGAAGCCTTCACTAACATTTTATCTTTAACTTCTAATTAAAATAGAAATTAAGAAGGTTAAGATGGAATTTAAATAGCAATAAGATAAAGACATAAACAAATAACAGTAAAATTAAATGAATCAAAAGCAGGAAGCCTGCAGTCAGATTAGTGGATCTGCTTGACTCTGGGGGACATAGGGGGGTAATTGAGAAGGATAAGGACATTGACAGAAACGCTAAACGATTTCTTTGCATTAGTCATCATTATAGAAGTTATGGTAATAATCTATCCTCTTCAGATGGTAATAGATGTTGTTGTCAAAAGAGGAGGTACTTGAACAAATAAAAAAATAATAGCGTGAAATAACCAGGATTGGATGATATATATCAGAGTTGGAAGGGATTTAGGAATGAAGTATCTGAGCAATCGGTAATATGAAATGTCATTAAAACTGTCTACTGTACTACAGGACACTATGGTAGCAAGTACTTTTTATCACTCTCCAAAGGTAGTAGGGCATGGCAAATTAGTGAGTCTGTGCACCAGGAAAAGTGACTGACATTAAAAAGTTGAATAGTAAAACTCCTTGATTAAACATGATGATGGGGTAAACCAACACAGCTTCTGCAAAAGAAAATTATGTCACTGATTAGAATTTTTTGAGCATATCCAGAAAATAGTGGACAAAGGAGAATGTGATGACATTTACTTGCATTTTCATAAGCTTTTGTTAGCTCAGATGGTAACAAGAAAATTAGGTAGCTATTGTGTGAGAGGTAATGTCATGGATTAGAAACTGAATACGGGTTTATTTAAACACACAAATGTTACCTCTTTAACTATGTCAGTAAAGTTAAACTTTACTAATGGTGCAGCCTCTAGTCTAGTGTGGATGCAGTTACAATCAGTATAACTTACTCCCATATGACCACGAGAATGAGCCATACTGTCTGTTACAAGGCATATACATACCAGCATAACTATCTCCACAATAGGGATTGTACTGGTACAACTAAATTTTAAAAAAAAATCGCACTCAACTTTAACCAAAACAGCAATACCAGCTCAAAAACAGTGTAGACCAGGCCTCAGAAAACAAAAAGCTGGAGTATATAGTCAATTTTAATTATGGCAAAAGATGGGTCAGGGGTTCTGAGGGAGGCAGGGCCGGCGACAGGAATTTTGGGGCCCCGTACGGCAGATCGTACGGGGCCCCCCCCTGGTCTCCCGCTGCCTGCGGGCCCCCCCCCCCCGCCAGTCTCCCGCCGCCTGCGGGCCCCCCCCCCCGCCAGTCTCCCGCCGCCTGCGGGCCCCCCCCCCCGCCAGTCTCCCGCCGCCTGCGGGCCCCCCCCCCCCGCCAGTCTCCCGCCGCCTGCGGGCCCCCCCCCCCCGCCAGTCTCCCGCCGCCTGCGGGGCCCCCCCCCCCGCCAGTCTCCCGCCGCCTGCGGGGCCCCCCCCCCCGCCGGTCTCCCGCCGCCTGCGGGGGCCCCCCCCCGCCGGTCTCCCGCCGCCTGCGGGGGCCCCCCCCCGCCGGTCTCCCGCCGCCTGCGGGGGCCCCCCCCGCCGGTCTCCCGCCGCCTGCGGGGCCCCCCCCCCGCCGGTCTCCCGCCGCCTGCGGGCCGCCCCCCGCCGGTCTCCCGCCGCCCGCGGGTCCGTCCCCCCCGCCGGTCTCCCGCCGGTCCGTCCCCCCGCCGGTCTCCCGCTGCCCGTGCCCCCCCCCGCCGGTCTCCTACCTCCCGTGGGCCCCAACCCCCGCATGCGCTGTGGCCACGTGGCCGGCCGGGAGAAGCAAAGGGGGGCGGGGGAGGGGGCTGGTGAGCGCTGCAGCGGCTGCCCGGAGCCGCGCCTTGCTCACAGCCCCGGCGACAAGGGGGTACAGCTGAGTACCCGCCCCGGACTTCAGGGGCCCCCCCTGAAGTCCGGGCCCTGGTACAGCTGTACCCGTTGTACCCCCTGTCGCCGGCCCTGGAGGGAGGCAGTCAAGAGGTGGGAGGGGCTTGGATAGGGGGCGGGCCAGGCTGTGTGGGAAGCCTCCATATAATTTTGCAATCCCTATGTGGCATATACATGGGGATTGGCCCTCGGGCCAAAACGCTTGCCTACTCCTGGGTTAAAGCCATTAGTTGAATATTAAGAACGGCCAGTACAAAGTTAAACAGTCCTGTGATTTAAGGAACCAGCTTGTCAAGTAACAACAGAATCCATAATCTTTATGAGCCACCATCAAAATTACAACTCTGAGACCTGTACAACCCTGTTTTGTGAACATTAAAGCCAGTGTTTGGAAACCATCAGTGCCTAAGGGTAGACTACTAAATCTTAGAGTGCTAAAATAGAAGTGGCTTAATCTTCAGACATGCTGTGTGCACACAGCACCCACTGATGTCATTATGACTTATGACACACTTCTGAAACTCAGGCCACATTTATCTTAGTGTCTAAATATGGATCTAGGAATAAGTTTAGGCATCCAGATTTGAAATATTGGCGTAAGACTTTTGTTGCAGGGTACTTGGAGTCCCGTAGAAACGAGGCACACGCACAGCTGCTGAATAAAAGTAGTGAGTTTATTGAAGGCAGAAAGTGACACACCCGCAACGGGGGCTCCCTTTGTTGCTGCCACTGCGAGACGGGGGACAAGCCCGACGCACCGGAGCAATGCTCAGGGTGAAGCCCATTAGGCAGGGGCATTCTGACACAGAAATACCCATTCACATCTCATGCATACCTCATGAATAGCTAATAACTTGTTTTGCTTCATTAGTATCACACAATCCTTGCAAGCAGTTAGCAGCTGGAGGACTCTGGTATACAACAGATAACGCTGGTATGCAATGTTACCTTGACCGGGAGTAACCTTTCCCTGGTGTCTTGCGTGAGACCATGTTCCCTATATGCATACCGTTACAAAATCTTCTCGCACCCTACAACTTTCTAAATCCAAAATGTTTAATAATTGTTATGATGGAGAAAAGGAATGGCATAATAAGAGAAATGGCAAAGCAACTTGATATAGAAAGGAAGCTGTAATACCATGGACAGCTGAGTGCTGGCAGGGACCAGGGGAGCAAAAGAGAGCTCCTGGCTGGCTGCTGAAACTGAGTGCAAGACTTCAGCCCTATGTTAAGGGTGAAGCATTCATGAAGGTGAAGGGGCCATGGAGAAGTAGTCCAGGGAATCATAGCAGCATTGTGAGACATTGAAAGGAGACACAGCAGCATGTGGCTGCTAGTCATAGATTCCTGGGCTGGAACCTGGAGTAGTGGGCATGCCTGGGTCCCCTCTTCACCAGCCACAGATGGAGTGACATATTCCCTGAGGAGAGAGTTAAACCTAATTCCAGAGAGGGGAGTGAAGGCCCTGGGGAGGATCAGCAATTTACTAAACTTTGAACTGTATTGGACTTGAATACACCCCGGAAGGGTAACTGAGATATTTAGTGGCCCAGCTGGGGCCAAAAGGGCCCAGAAAGGGCAAAACCATTGCCTCCAGGAGGTATGGCTCAATACCAGGGCTGGGCGGGACTGTTTAAAGACTACAGACTGAGACTTTATCATTGAACTGTTTATCCTGGAAATGGTTTGGTTTTGTTGAAAGCCCACAGTCTGTGTATTGACTTTGGTCAAGTCACTGAGATTGCCTGAGAAAGCACTGTCAGGAATCGCCACAGACTGAGAGAGGTGCAGGCACACAACCGAACCAGGGGGGTGCTCAAATGAAGTGAGTGCCACCCCATTACAGATGTCTTGCCTGTAATTTTGATCTCAATTTGCCTTTCAAGAGGTATTTTTTTAATTTAGTTGCATAATTGTCATCGCTTTGGGTAATATTTTATCTATTACTATAAATCAGTGTTAAAATTATCCAAAGTTGGGAGGATTACTTTTTGACTTTTTAGTTAATTGTCATTCATTCAGCCTTTGATGCTGCAGTTTGTACAATACATGTCTAGAAGCAGTTTGAACCTTATTTACCTCTACTTACACCCATATATAGAAGCATTGTACTAATTAATTCAGTATCACTATTTGTTCTAGAATCTGTACTGGATGGTTTCTTCAAGAAAAGCTTTGATTCAAAAGTATTGGCTTAATAGAGAATATGATAGAAAATCAAGGAAATATGCTTAGACATTTCCTGTGTCACCTTGCTTTTTGCATTATGCACACTTTTTGCTTGTAAGGAGAAACTACAGCATTTAATGCAGCATATTCTTTGTTCTAAGGCAGGTTAGATATGAAAATATTCTTAATATTAAACATCTTGATGAAATATAAGACCAAAAACCAGATGTAAATAAAGTGTAATTGTTCTAATTAGATTCTTTATAAGCAAAGCAAGCCTTTGCTGTCCTTGCTGCTGGCACCAGTGTGGTCCATTGGAAAGGGTCCCAAACTGTGAGCCAGATAGTGCCTGGCTTCTGTTACCAGCTCTGCCTTTCTTGCTGTGTGACTTTGGCAGGTGAGATGCTCTACAAAAGGAAAATAAATTGGGGATTTTGACCTTTTCTGATGCTTTTTGGTATACAGTACATGTTTTTGTTTCTTTGTGATCCTTTAAGTTGTGTATAAAAAGTTCCTGCAAGGTGTCTTGTTGTTTTTACAACTTCTTGTTTTTCCATTGAGATTTCAATTCTTACCTAGGCACGTTGACTCTTAGTGGAGTACTAGAGAGAGTGTGATATCATGAGCCAAGGGAATGAAAATAGAGCTGCTAAGAGAAGGGATTTTGAGAGGGAATGGTCAAAACTCTGATGTTTAAGAAACATTTTACTTCAGAGACTAAGATTTCAAATAAGGAAGCCCTTTTATTAAAGGTTCACCCTGACTCCTTCATTTGAAGATTCACATCACTTTCATCACAAGCCTTCCAGAAAATCAGTAAAAACTAAACTGGACACGCCTGATATTTCTAAGGTTTTTTTTTTTTTTGTTAAGGATAGAAAAATAACTTCAGCCCTTCATCTAGCATAAAAATGCACAAACCTAGCTTTAAAAAAAATCATTTGTAGGTCACCTTTACCTTTCTCTAATTGATTTTCCCCATCTCTAAAAAGCAGATGATGCTTTACCATATATAAGGAAATGGCACTTTGCATCTCTAGATTCTAAGCACCTTACAATGATGAGCAGGAAGCATTGTTGGTGATGGCTGTTCAGTACCAGAACTCCTCACTTAACATTGTAGTTATGTTCCTGGAAAATGCGACTTTAAACGAAACGATGTTAAACGGATCCTATTTCCCCATAAGAATTAATGTAAATAGGGATGGTTAGGTTCCTGGGGAAAAAATTTCACCAGACAAAAGACTAAGTGCATCCGACGAAGCAGGTATTAGCCCACGAAAGCTTATTCTTCAATACTTTTGTTAGTCTTTAAGGTGCCACAGGACTCTTTGTCGCTTCTGCACATCCAGACTCACATGGCTACCTCTCTGCTTTTAAACGAGGAGTTGCTGTACCTGTATATATTAGTGACTCAGTTAATATTACAGTGCATGTGGTCAATGTACAGCAATATTGATTACAAAGATACAAAACCTATAAATAGAACAACACTTAAATTTGCTTGCTCAACATGTTGCTAACATTAAAGGAATTTTGATGGTTTTCTTTCCATCCCTCACATTTAAGTAGATTACTAGTGGCAGGGCCTAATTATTTTAAGTTACTGTTTTCTGAAGAATAGTTGCAATGAGACTGTTCTGGACAAACCTCCATAAAACTTTGATCTTGTCTTCATCAAAGACTCATTAAAAATCCTTGCCAACATTTTCAGTTACATAAATATTAATGATGGAACACATTCTCTTCTCCAGGCAACGGCAGCCACTAGCACCCTGTTAATTTAACGTCTCTGTTCCCCTTTCATAGACAGATGCTATGAATAATTTAGTCATCTGCTAATTAAAGATGAATATAAGTTCAGCATGAGGAACATATAAGCAGAGATGCTGTAAAAGAGACACATTTCCTTCCCTGGTAAATAGCAGGGTTTGATACTAGATATGGCTGTATATCTGGCAATACGTTCTGTTTTGAGTTCTTGTTGTTAAATGATTTGTACTCACTTTGAAGACTGCCAGCTAATGGTTGTACAATTTTCCCCCAATTTTCAAAAATAATGGTAGATGGAAAAACATATGGACAATATTTATCTTTGTTTTTGGTGAAAATTTAATCCAAAGATTTAGAATAGTGGTGTAACAGGTTGCAGTCCTTAGAACAGGGGTGGGGAACCTTTTTTCAGCGAAGGGCCATTTGGACATTTATAATGTCATTCGTGGGCCGGTCCCCCCCACCCCCCCCCGGAGAAGCCCAGGCTGGCAATGGGAGCTGAGACCCCAGCTGGCAAGGGGCCAGCGGGGGAAACCCCAAAGCAGTGGCAGGCGGAGTGCTTAGCCCTGCACTGCTTTGGGGTTTCCCCCGCTGGCCCCTTGCCAGCCAGGGTCCTGCTGCCTGCCCCAGTCAGCTCCCGCTATCAGCCTGGGTGTAGGGGGTGACCTTCCTTTACCCCCACCCAGCCTCCCCCCCATCTAACCACCTTTCCTCCCCCCACCCCTGCCTGGCACTTCCCATCCCACCGAACCTAACCTCCTCCCCCCTCCCACTCCCAACCCAGCTTCCTGCCCCCCATGCCTGACCCGCCCAGCCCACCCCAGCCTCCCCCCCACCAAACCTCCTTCCCTCCCGCACCCACCCCATCCAGCCTAGTCCAAACAGAAGGATCTTTCCCTGAATCCATCCTTATAGCTTCTTGTCACAAAACCAGTTGACAGGGTGACTACCCATGTGGGCTTTTCCTTTGAAGACGGAGAGTGAGGAATGCATTTTGAGTCTTTGACCTCTAATCATCCACAATGACCACTTTTTAAAAATTAGCTCTCTTGTTTTATTTGGGTCTGGTCTACATTGCGGGGGGAGGGAATCGATCTATGTTATGCAGCTTCAATTACATGAATAACATAGCTGAAGTTGACGTACTTAGATATACACATTGTGGTGTCTTCACTGTGGTTAGTCAACACTTGACAGTCCCCTGTGAACTCTTCCTGTGCCTCTCGCTCCGGTGGAGTACCGGAGTCGACAGGAGAGCGCTCGTTGGTCAATTTATCGCATTCTACAAGGCTTCTTTCTCTTTTGATGGGTTATTTGGTTACAGGGGTATACACAATGTAAATGTTTGCTTCTACAGATAAGTGAAAACAATGCAAGTAACATCCCATTAGTTTTTAGGGAGTTTTAAACACAAAATACACTCTTATACATTTAACAATAATTTTGATCTCTATTAATATACAAGTGAATTGGCCTGGCTTCGGCATGATCTGTCAGTGTCAGTGACGTATTCCTGTTATGTTGGCAAATACTCATTTCCTCTGTGGTTCATTTATTACTGATATAATAAATGTCTGTATCTTCTGATAATTTATTATTGGAGGATTTTTTTGCAGACTATTATTTTCAGACTTGTGTGTGTAAAGACTTGTTCATGTAATAGTTTGCAAGCATTTCAGTTTTTGGTATATTTTGAATAAACTGCATATTTGACAATGAAATAGGCAACACTTGCATAGACTACAAAAGTTATACATTTTTCTTGCACATCAATATATTGTAAAATACATGAAACTGCAGTAAAAGAGGCTTTATTTGGTTTTGAGTGAGACTCCATTTTGTACATACAGTAGACTCTCGATTATCCAGGATTGGATTAACCAGAATGTGGATTAACCAGGATGTCAAAAAAAAATATGCGCAACTCGTAGGGTTGGCTCTGGCTTTGCTGCCGCCCCAAGCACACACAAAAAATCCCTCACCAGGGCACAGGGCAGCCAGTGAACCAACACCCCCTCCCCTTGGTGCAGGGTGGCTGGTGAACCAACCCCCTCTCCACATATTTCCTATGGATGGTGATTATCTGGGATTTTATTAACCAGAATTAATTTTTTCCCTATCATCCTGGATAATCGAGAGTCTACTGTATGTAAAAATATCAAAATGAGTTAACTAGTGCACACAAGGATAGAATTGCTAAGTCTTGTTTCGGTCTCCTCTTTAGGGATACTGTTACATAGTAAAAGTGGTTTTAAGTGGTCATCTGGGGACTAGAATGTATTGGTTTCCTTGTAAATCTGGTCTGTAATAAAAGCTCAAATAAAATTGTAAAATAAGCCTTAAGCACTCTGAAGAAGTTAACTGACAGGGAAATTCCTATTAGAAGGCAGTCCTTTGTGTAGGCTTCACTAGATCATGTTTGAAAAACATAAGAGGAGTAGGACATATGCAAGCAAATGTATGGATCATATTCCATAAATGTCTTGTATGGACTTTCCTGTGAACCATATGGTACTGGCAGTATCTGTAGGACCTGCCATTTGCCTCTTTACTCAGTTTGGGGATAATGTGGCAAAGCAAGTTTACAGATATAAACTCTGTATTTTGCTGTTTTTGTCCAGCCTGGTTTTCCCTTCTCAGGGATGCAGAAATAATTTTCATAACCTTAACTATTAGACCATTCATTGCAGCAACACTCTGCCAGTTTAGTGTTTGGTGTTTCAGAGTAGCCTGATGATGTTTCACATCTTTAATTTGTTTAATAATCTTGCAGATCTGTTAGAAAAAGATGCTGCCTCACATTTGCCAGCCATGTGATGTCATATGAAAAACTTAAAGTTAAATGAGCTATCTGGGGCTTTTCATTTGCCCCAACTGGCCTTGATTTGACCATGTATAACAATGACACTATAACAGTCGTACTATACCTGTTAGATTTTGGCTTTCTAAAATGACCTTTGCTTGTTCAGCCTTCTCTCATCAGTGCTGCTTGTTTTAGAGGTACTGCCTTTCTCACTAATGAACATTTGCAGTCAAATATAAGTATATGCTTTTATGGTTTTCATTGACAGGTAGCAACCATATTGGCTTCAGAAATCTGTTCAATATGTTAAATATAGCTATAATTATAGGCCTCAATGTTCTTTTTTAAATGTTATGTTTTCATTTTACTCGTCATGGACCTGATTCAAAGTAGTAAAGATATATTACTGCAATATTTTACCTATTACTGTCTAAACCAGGATAAAATTATTAGAAGAGCAGTTCCCAAACTTTTTGTCAGCAAGACCCCATTTTATTGAATTGTTTCCTGCTGGGACCCTGTCACAGGGTCCCCTCCTGTGCCTTGGGTCCTCCTGTTTCTCATGGCCTGGTGCCCCCAACAAAGTTGCTGTCCACACCTTTTCTGGTGGTTTTCCAGTGTCCTTTATTTACAGTGCAGCTTTACCACATCCAGAAAGTGCTCCCCAAAACCCCCACCTTGGTTACCTTCACCCCCCTGGCTCACAGCCTTTAGCCCTTGAGGCTCTCTGGCCCTCTGTTTGGAGACAAAGCACCTCCCTGCCTCCTTCCTAGCCTGCCTCCTCGCTAACTGGAGCTTGAGGCTTTTCAAGCCCTCACAGCTCCCAGCCCCAGCTGTAGCCACTTGCTCCAGCTAGGTACTGCCGGGTAGGCCTTGTTAGGGCTCCCAGCTGGGCTGTACTAGCCTCTGCCCTTAGCCTTGCCTCTTACAAGCAGGCTTTAGCCCTGCAGTGGCAGGGCAATCCTGGTGTTTTTACCCCAGCCCTGCCACATGGAGGATGCCATTATGAAGAGAAAAAAATGCATCCTTCACACAACATGACCTCACACACGCCATATGAGTGAGCTCTCATGAAGAGCAAAATGGCGTCCTCCGCAGTGTGACCTGTCATCACTGTGTGTGAGGTCATGTTGCAGGAAAAACTGTGCATAGCGTGACCTTACTTGTATGGTGTGTATGTGAGGTCTTGTTGTATACAGGATTGTACATGCAAGTTCACACTGCATGGAGCAGAATGATGTGCTCTGCACAGCAATGATCGCTGCAACCCCATTTGAGGTTGCGACCCACAGTTTGGGAATTGCTGTTCTAATAATGTCATCCTGAATTAGACATGTGATGGGTTGGAAAACTCCTTGGGAACTGCCAGTTGTTGTACTTAGACTACCTGCCAGCTTGGGACTTCAGAACCCTGCCTGGTTTGAGCCAGACAAGCTTGCCTGATACAAACCCTGACCCAGGTCTGAACAATTTCCAAAAGCCACAGGCTAAACTGAAAACAGCTTAAGTGGTGTTCCTGTCTCCAACACTCAGATGCCCAGCTCCCAATGGAGTCCAAACCCCAAATAAATATGTTTTACCCTATATAAAGCTTATATAGGGTAAACTCATAAACGTTAGTTCCAGCTCAGGTGGTAACTAGGGGATTTCTCATGACTGGCAACCCCTTTTGTTCTGTTCCATCTCCTTTTATGTCTTTGCCACAAGGTGGGAATCCTTTGTCTCTCTCTCTCTGGGTTCCCACCCTTCCTTCCAAATGGAAAAGCACCAGGTTTAAGATGGATTCCAGTATCATGTGACATGTTCCCATGTCCTGTCGGACTTCATTTCTCACTGGTTGGCACCCCATGAGTATGCAGGAAGGTTTACAAGTAAACAGAGTCGTTTACAACAAATTGCCCTAGTTAATGGGAGCCCTCAAGATTCCAGGCCACCATTAATGGCCCACACTTTGCATAGTTACAATAGGACTTCAGAGTAATCTATATATATATAAGTCAAATGGTGTGTGCGCGTATGTATGTTCTCTTACTCCTTCCACACCGTTTGAGCTAAAGACTTGAAATTTGGTACAGTTATAGGCTTTAGGGTCCCAAGCAGGGTAAGAATCGAAAATTTTTCAAATCTCACCTCCTACACCCCCTAGGGGTGAAATTCTTTAAAGCCCATTAACATCAGCTGGGCAGCAGATTAACACCTGCTGTTCTCTATGATATAGTTATGATGTAATAATACCCCCCTCCAACGGCCCCCGCACTCGCTCAGCTCTCTCCCCTCTTCCCCCCTCCAACGGACCCGAGCAACTCTGGATATTTGTGCTAGTACTTCATATTTCTAACTTCAGATACCATAATGATGCATTTATACAAATAGTATGATCGCACTCAGTAGATTGTAAGCTTTGTAATACCACCTATGTAAGAGAGAATATCCCCTCTCTCTAAACACTGGGGTAAAGAGGGGGGTCTCTTATACGCAAGAACAAGTAACTGTCAGCTGCTTTCCCAGCCTAAGTTAAATCTTGTCTCCCCAAAACCCACACTCCACCAGTTGGGAATTGGGGTCCTGCTGCCACCACTCAGTGATTACCCCAAGACTATGGGGTAGGGGCACCTTGACTCCCCCCCTGAGAGTAACCCTCCCGACCCCTCCCTTTCTGTCTGGGAGATGAAAAAAACACAGAGACTTAACTCCAGTTTCCCCTTTCAACCTAGGAGACACTCCCCCCCTCCCTTTCTGGTTACGAAGGGAAGAGAGATTCAGACACCCAGACCCCCCCGCCCCCCTTACCCGGGAACTGGGTCAAATCCAAAGCTAGGACAACTTTAAAGGAATAACCAAACACTTTTTATAACAAAAAAGGTTTAATAAAGAAAAGATAACAACTTACAGCTAATACAACTTCACAGATACAAAGCTTTCTAACCCCTCCCTGAGAAGGTTAGTGACACTCTAAATCCGGTACAAAACTTATGATTTAATATGCTACTTACAGTTAGTTTAATCTTAGAAATAGAAGGGTGCTCCATCTCTCCCAAAGCTAGGATAGGGGAGAAGAGCTTCTATAGCTGGAAAAGAGGTCGAGCTAGCCCAAAAGCTCTGGGACGAACTGAACTGACTTCCTGGTTTTTCCTCCAGGTGGGCTACTCTGACGTCACTCCCCCTTTCCTCAGTTAACCCCATATAGGTAAAACAACAACCCTCAAGCACTTCACACTTATGACACATTACAAGAGACCTTTTGCATAAAGCATATTCCAGTTACATTATATTCACGTTCCAAGCATATTTTCATAAAGCATATGAAGTACAGTGTCTCAGGGGGTCATTAAGAAGCAACGATTCTGCAGATAGCAATTCTATTGTTCCACTAGTGTGGAGCTGTTGTTTTATTTGTAGGCTTGGCCTACGTTACCAAGTTTTACCAGCAAAACTTGCCTTCTGTTCACGCAGTCTTGCGAGTCCACACTCAATTTTGAGTCCTGATTCATACCTGCCTTTCACTTTGCTCCTGACCATCAGCTACCAAACAGTCTGTTGGTCAATTTAAACTACTTCTGGCACTCGGCACTCTTCCACTGGTACAATGCCTGTGTTGATGCTGTATATTCTGTACCAGCAGCAATCCCACAATTCCACTATCCTTGTGGCAGTGATGGTTCTAGATGGTTTGAACTCTTCTGCTCTCGGGTCACAGTTACTGGAAGCTCACCTTCCCTCTTTCCTGTAAAATCCCCAGCATATTTTGGAAATACTTCTCTTTCTGCATGCTTACCAGTATGGCCTTATGTGAAGCTGCATGTTGCTCACTGGTTCAGGAAAGAAACTCTTGATTTCCTCAGCTTCTAGTCCAGGGGTGAGCAAACTTTTTGGCCCGAGGGCCACATTGGGGTTCAAAATTGTGTGGAGGGCCAGGTAGGGAAGGCTGTGCCTCGCCAAATAGCCTGCCCCCCCATCTGACTCCCACTCACCTCCCACCCCCTGACTGCCCCCTCAGAGCTCCCAAGACATCCAGCCCCCCCGCTCCTTGTCCGATTGCCCCCTCCAGAGATCCCCCCCCTCCCTAACTTCCCCCCGCAGGACCCTACCCCGTACCTAAGCCCTCCTGCTCCTTGTCCCCTGATTGCCCCCTTCCAGCAACCCCCCACTCTAACTGCCCCCCAGAATCCCCAATCTAAGCCCCCTGCACTTAGTTCCCTGACTGCCCTCTCCCGAGACCCCCCCACCCTAACCACCACCCAAGCCCCCCTGAGCGCCCCTCACCCCCGTTCTTGCTTACTTTGCTCAACCGGGCATGGCCCCACGGCTTGCTGCTCTCATCTGGCTCCTCGCCTGGCCCCGGCAGCTCAGCCCGGCACCCCCGGGCGGGAGCGCGGCGCCCCTCACCGCGCTGCTCGGCCCCTGGGCACGGAGGAGGGGGCCACTGGCACCACTCCCCTGCCGAGAGCTCGCAGGCCGGATAAAATTAAAGTGAAATAAAGAGAAATACGCGCCACTCCAACAACGGTCAATGTGTTTTGAGTGCGCCATCTATTGGGGAAACGTGGGCATTGCAGGGAAAGGGGAAAAAAAGGAGGTTTTTACTATAATTTGGACAAGTTCGGCGGGCCGGATTAAAAAGCCTAACGGGCCGTATGTGGCCCGCGGGCCGTAGTTTGCCCATGTCTGTTCTAGTCTGTGGGGATGTGGCAGTGCTATCCCAGCTGCAGAATTCCTGCAGGAATAATAGATGTTAATTTAGACATTGCAAAGGAGATGAAGAATGTGGCTGGGGAGCGAAACTTATAAAGAAAAAACATCCCTGTTTGGAACTTCAAAACAAAACTGTATTTCTAAGAATGTAAGCGTCATGTTCTTTTCCATCCCACCCAATCTTAATGTCAGTGCAATGTCCCCAGTCTTTTATTGTCATCTGTTTAAGATCTTTCATTGTTCACATAGCTCATTCAGACTACAGTGAAACCTCGATTTAACGGACTAATTCGGGCGAGGGGGTGTCCGTTAAAGCCGAAAGTCCGTTATTTAATAATTTTTTAAAATTATTAAATAACAGGACTTTCGGATTTAACGGACACCCCCTCGCCCGAATTAGTCCGTCAACCCGCCCGCCGGGGTCCCCGGCTGCTGGGACCCGGGCGGGAGCTGTCAGCCCGCCCGCCCCCGGCTCAAACTGCGGAGGCTGCTGCGAGCGGGCAGAGAGCCCGCAGGGTCCCGGCTCCCGGGACCCTCCAAGGAGCCTGCATGGTGCTGGGGGCCAGGCGGCAGCCCGCCCCCGGATCGATCCACGGCGGCTGCCGCGCGCGGGCTCAGAGCCCCGCAGGGTCCCGGCTCCCGGGACCCTGCAGGGAGGGTGACTGCTGCCGGGGGCCAGGCGGCAGCCCGCCCCCGGCTCGATCCACGGCGGCTGCCGCGCGCGGGCTCAGAGCCCCGCAGGGTCCCGGCTGCCGGGGGCCAGGCGGCAGCCCGCCCCCGGCTCAATCCGCGGCTGCTGCTGCCGCGCGCGGGCTCAGAGCCCCCCAGGGTCCCGGCTCCCGGGACCCTGCAGGGAGGGTGACTGCTGCCGGGGGCCAGGCGGCAGCCCGCCCCCGGCTCGATCCACGGTGGCTGCCGCGCGTGGGCTCAGAGCCCCGCAGGGTCCCGGCTCCAGCCTCGGGCAGCAGCAGGGAGCCCACAGCCAGCCCTCCAGAAACGGACTTCGGATGCATCAGACTCTGAAAAATTTTGTCCGTTGCATCCGAAGTCCGTTAAATGGAGGTCCGTTAAATCGAGGTTTCACTGTACTTAGGAACATTTGTCATCTGTAGATAATCTAAGGATTTTTCTACATAATGGCATAATGTGATCTTTGTGTGTGTGGGGTGATTTCTAAGCCCATTAAAGTGTTGTGCATTAATTGGTCCGTGTAGACCAAAGGTGGGCAAACTATGGTCTGTGGGCCACATCCAGCCTGCAGGACCATCATGCCCAGCTCCTGAGCTCCCAGCGCCTCCCTACTGTTCTCCCACCCCCCCATATAGGGAGTGGAGTCCTATGGCGGTTATGGTCAGGGGTTCTTGGGAGGTGGATGGTCAGAGGACAAGGAACAAGGAGTGGGGGGGAGGAGTGGATGGATCAGGGATTCTGAGGGGGGTAGTCTGGGGCAGGAAGTGGGAGGGGGTGGATAGGAGGTGGGGACCAGACTGTTTGGGGAGGCACAGCCTTTCCTACCAGGCCCTCCATACAATTTTGGAACCCCATTGTGGCCCTTGGGCCAAAAAGTTCGCTCACCTCTGGTATAGACCCTGCTTGTATGCACTAGTACACTTTAATGTAGATACTGCACTTTGTTAAAATGTACCAGCAGGGTCTACATGGACCAAATAATGTGCAACACATTAGTGCTCTTTAGAAATCACACCCCACTAGAGCACGTTACCCCAGCCTGTAGACAATTCCTACATTTAAGAATCTGTTCTTATTTTCAGATTTTCTTAAACCTTGGTTAATGCATGATCAAAGACTATTTTCCCAAAGCGACAAGCAGACAAGTAGTTGTATTGCCAGAGCTGCAGAACTTCTCAGGATGACTTTTTCTATACTCTAGCAATCATGGTCTCAAGATTTTTAGTGGCAGTTCCATTGAAGTGAATGGTATCAATGATGTGAGTAAGCTGTAATGTCAGATGCTTACCTTGTAGCCACCTACCTCTTGTATTTTCAAACAATTATAAACTTCACACACAACTGGTCAATTGCATTTAGCAGTAGGCAGTTGAGTTTGATGATGAGTCATAACTCCGTGACTATTTTGGTAGCACAAGTCTAACACTCATAAAACAAATTGCCATAGTGCAGAGTTGTGAAGTAATTTGAAGTGTCGGGCAGGAAAGGGCTGTTTGTAATAATACAGAATCACCTTACTTATAATTAAATTGGAGCTTACTTCTAATTCCACATTAAGGTCTTGAAATGAAATACTCAAGTCAGGAAATGTGATAAGTTAAGGCTTCTACTGTGATGATGAGTTGGCTTAATTACACGTCCTTTGTGTTTTATAATAGGCGCTAGTAATGAACAATACCCAAATCTTTACATTTTTCAAGAGATGAAGTAGAAAATGCTATATGAGTGAAATTTGGCATAGTTAACTTGTGGGAGGAAAAAAATATTTGAATGCTTCACTAATAGTTACTTTTTTTGTAAAGATGGATCCAAAATGCAAAATTCAGCTCTGAATTTTGAAAAGAACCCTCTCTCTGTCCACATCTACTCTAATAACTCTGGACCGGTGGTGGGAAGATGAGAAGAGCATGTGGTATGTGGGAGAGTTGTGTTGTATCAGACCATTATGGAGATACAACTCAGGAGATTTGGATCTCACTTTAGATTCTGACACTACCCTGAAAACAACTTTCACCCCCAACAGTTTATAAACTCAGGAATATTTGAATCTGGAGTTTGGTTTGAAACCACTCTTGATTCTTGCATTTAATTTCTGGGGCCATTTTTAGAATAAAACAAAAAATTCTGAGGAATTCACTTGCCAAGATACAAGATCCATGGGTTTAGCCACTGGAGCTAGTAAATTTATTGCCCTGGGATTAATTATTAGGCTTGTAAAGGTGTAATAATTCTGGAATCCTTAGTTCATTCAGAGCTCAGCAACAGTCCTTGCTCCAAAGTTATTCTACTACCTCTCAGGCTTACAGTTTCCCCCTCATAAAATAAGTTCTACATTCCTATACCAAAAAACCCATACTGTTCACTGTGTGCACCTTGGTCTTGTTTTACTTCAGTTGTGACTTGTGTGAGTTGTACATTAAGGCATTTCATAGGAGACACTTGTTCTAAAATTGCATTTCACATGAGGCTGAAGGCATTTGTGCTTCATCATCTTTGATGTTTCACAGCATGCTCAAGGAACCATACCGGCTGTCTGAACCATGTCATTTTTAAAGAGAATCTTCTCAAGATGCTCATATAGAGCTCAGCTGCACTATTTCTGGCAAAAGGAAAGAGAGAGAGAGACAGAGCTTTTCTCCCTTTCTTGCTCCTTGTCCTTTGGCTGAGGGATCGGAGGTGCAGTTTTCACTCTTTTTAATGGCTTGTGAAATGAGGGCTCTCCCGACCCTGGAGTCTGAAACAGCAGTGTCAGGAGGAGCTGGTGTCAGTTCTGAAGTTTCTGGAGTTCTCAGCCTTCCCACTAGTCTGTGGAGTAGCATCAGTGCCTGAATAGAGAAACTTCTGCTTATTCTGTACAAGATTTTCCTCTTTTAGTTTTCCTTCTCTCTGGGGGGCGGGGCGGGGGGGGGGGGGGGGAGGGGGAAAGGAACTCTGACCCACAGAAGACCAGGATAGAAAGACACAAAGTCTCGCATCAATTTCCCAATTGCCTCCAGAAAAAGATCCTAGGTGCAATAATCGGCTCTGTCACCACCTTCTCCTCTTGCGTCTCTCTCTAGTGAAGTAGATGGGTGGACCACTGAATTTAGGAGAAATGAAGAAAATGCGGGGTCAAATAAATGAGATGGGAAGGCAGGAACGAGGAAAGCAGATGATGACAGAAAGTGGAGGGAGGTATTTGAGAGAGAAGGGGAAAGATAATCCCGACAAAATTTGAAAACTAGATGGGGAAATAGGAAAAAAAAATTGTGATTTAAAAGGATATTTGAGATATAAATTGAATGAGATTAACGATTGCTCATCAGTGGTGTCGGAAATACTGCAACATTGTGGGTAGACAGGTTTGCAATGCCACTCAAATTTAGCTTCCATGTGAATAGAATAACCAGAGGTGTAGCTTCCCATCTGATGAGGGAAACTTAAGTCAGCCCTGTTTGTGTTCTGTTCAGTAATATCTACAGTGCTCAGAATCCCATACCTTCCTTTGCCTCTGGCTCAGACATCAGACCCTGTGTGAAAGTACAGAGGCGTTTTACTGATTTCACGGCAGGCAGCCATATCCGATGAGGTTTTAACTTCACGGGTTTAGAAACAAAAATAATTTTGATTTAGTATTCTGGCTTATTATTTTCTTCAGTGCCTGCACAACATGCTCTACCAGTGCAGAACTACGTGTGCAATATATGGAGTTTTTTATTCTATCACAAATAGATTTTTAAAAGTATGTTTCTGCATCGGAGCATTTTGTCAGCATGAAAACTCCAAAAGGTCACTGAGAAACAAGAATGAATAGGTAAATATTCCTCAGGTGTGTACTCTCAGACTTGCACATGGTAAAATGGACATTTTAAAAACAAACTGTATTGAAGTCCTTCATTGATAGGAATTTGCTGTTTGAAGCATAGAAAACTAAGAAATATGCACACCAGTGATGCATCTGTTAGAACAAAACCCCTCTCCTTGCATGTGTTGTGGTTACCAGTCATTTAAGACAAACAGATTGTTTCAACAGCTCTTTTTACTTTTTAATTTCCTTATTTAAAAAGAAACAAAAATCTGGCATATAGACCCTTTGGGAGATATGAGGGAAAAAGCAGGTTTGTGATATTAGATATTAATGAAGACTTAGTTTGGAAATGGGTTACCATCTTATACAAAGCTATTCCTGTAGCTCTTAGTAAAGCTTAGCTTACTAGTTTGCCGCTTTGCATTGTGACAGATAAGAAGTTAATTTATTTTCCTGTTTGCTGGTAGTCCCTATTCTGTTTTCATACACTTAAAGCTCATCAGGCTGATATTTGATGAAATGTGAAGAGGCAGAATATTAGAATATTGAATTGGATATTGTTTGCGGGGATAACCCTAAAATTTAATGTACAACAAATTCAGTATGGCGTTTCGTCAGCCCCTAGCAGTATTACACATTTTAGTTTAAGATATGTGAAGAATAGTCTCCTGTACTTCCTGTACAGGCCTTGTCTACATTTGTGGCAGTGGGTAGGGCATGCTTCAGTGAAAGGTTGGCAGTGTCCATGCTGCATTGTGTAGCTACACACAGCAGTGAAAGGCTCTTACAGGGGAAATGCAAGGGGAAGGGTGTGCCAGCAGCTTCCCCCTGCCAGTCTTTCACTGCACCAGGAGAAGGCTCCAGCAGGGGGAGGCAGCATGACACTGTAATAACAGCAAGTTAGAAGATGTTGGAGGCATGACTTGGGCATGTAGACAACTGTGTGGGCTATGTGTCCTAGAACACTGATTCTCAACCCAGGGTCCGTGGTCCTCTTGGGGGCTGTGAGCAGGTTTCAGGGGGTCCACCAAGCAGGGCCGACATTAGACTTGCTGGGATCCAGGGCAGAAAGCTGGAATCCCGAGCCCATGCCCTGTGGGGCTGAAGCCCAAGCAACTTAGCTTTGCGGGGCCCCATGTAGTGTGGGGCCCTGGTCATTTGCCCTGTTTGCTACCCCCTAGTGTGGCTCTGGCTTTTATATGCAGAAAAACAGTTGTGGCACAGATGGGCCATGCAGTTTTTATAATGTTGGTGCGGGGAGAGGTGCGGAGGCCCATAAAGAAAAAGATTGAAAACACTGCCCTAGAATTCTGGTGAGTATGTACTCTACTCACCTGAGCAGTGCCTTACTGTCTACACCGGCGTGGGCAAACTTTTTGTCCTGAAGGCCACATCGGGGTTGAAAACTTGCATTGAGGGCTGGGTCAGGAAAGTCTGTGCCTCCTGGAACACCCTGGCCCTGCCACCATCTGACCCCCTCCCACTTCCCCCCTCAGAATCCCAGACCATCCAACTCCCCCGCTCCTTGTGCCCTGATTGTCCTCTCCCGAGATCCCCCACCCTAACCACAACTCCCAGGACCCCACCCCCTCTGCTCCTTGTTACCTGACTGCCCCCTCCAGAGACCCCACACAGGGGAGAGGCTGAGAGTAGCCTCCTGTGCTGGAAGCTCAGGCGTGCTGAGGCTCCAGCAGAGCGGGGAAGGGTCAAGAGCAGCCTCCCCTGTCGAGAGCTCAGGCGTGCTGAGGCTCCGGGAGAGCGGGAAAGGGCTGGGAAAGTCGGGGAAGGATTGCTCCATGGTTTGAGCATTGGCCTGCTAAACCCAGGGTTGTGAGTTTAGTCCTTGAGGGGGCCATTTAGAGATATGGGGCAAAAATCTGTAGGATGATTTAGTTGGGGGTTGGTCCTGCTTTGAGCAGGGGGTTGGACTAGGTGACCTCCTGAGGTCCTTCCAACCTCGATATTCTGTGAATAACCACCACTGCCACATAATAGTAAATGTCTTAAAACATCAGGTTTGAATTGTAGGATTTACAAACTCGGTTTTACCTTTGAGAATGTAATATCTTTTGGTTGGAATAAAATAGCCATTTTAGGAAGATGGTCTTGTGACTGCAGGTCAAGATTCAGTGACTGGAGACTCGGAGTGAAATCCTGTCACCAGTGACAAAACCCCATTGACTTGGATGGGACCAGGATTTCACATGTTGTGTATACATGCTGTGTAGCAGACATTCTGTGTGATATTAAGTCAGTCATTTTGAGCTGAATCATACAGCCCTTACTTACGTGAGTAATCCTGTTTAGTTCAGTTGGGTTATACAGGATAGAGTCCTATTTCTCTGTGTCTGATGGGTTGAATGGGGATAATATCACCTACCGTAGAGGATTGCTGTAAAATTAAATTCATGAATCGTTCTGAAATCTTTTGATCTCTGTTGGGAAGTGCATAATACCAAGATTTTATGCATTGTGAAATGTTGGGTGCTTGTGAAAAGAAACTTACTCTGTGCAGATGCTCTATCAAAAGAGTACACATGCAAATTAAATGGCACTGTATTATTAAAGATATCATATAATCATGTTGGTTGTTTACATTAAAGGTGTTTAGTGAATATGAGAGTCAACATGAGAGAGAATTACTTAAATGGGGTGCCTGGTGTTGAAAGAGCTTGCTCTTGGGAACTTGTTACATGACACTTGTTCCATCAGCTGTTTTCAGTCTATTAATTTATGTATGTAGCTACTGAGCAACTTATAATTAGAAATATATGTAGCCTGCTAAAGTCTCTCTGGAGAAGTTAATTGTTTTACTATGGTTAGACTAATATAAGCTGCTATTTTTAATAGATGATATTTTTCCATTCTGTGCCTTAAAATCTCATTTAAAAGTGAAATTATAAATATAGTACATTAATTAACTGCAGGGTAGGTGTTTGACCTAAAACCTCATAGATTACAAATCTAGTGAGTTGCACATCATGAAAGCCTTGTAGCTTGGTGAAAACACATTATTTTTTTGGACAGTGATTAACGTCAAATTCTTCTGTATTTCTTTTGTCAGTCACCTCTCTTTTAAAATATTATCTGTAGTACAAATCCTGATGTAATGACACCAGTGTCATTAATTCAGCGAACAGACACCTACCTGCCCTGCAAATAAGATTTTGGATGAACTGAAAGAAGAGAGTAAATTTTGGAACAGAATATCAAACATTTTCTCCTCTATTTCTGATTTTCTAGAAAGCAGTCTGCAGGCTTTAGTAGCAGGTGTAATTGTATAAATGTGGTTTTTTATCGCTATTTCATGCTCCTCTCCTTATCAAGATGCCATCTAAAATGTGATTCACAGAGTGTCTGCACCTTTTTCAGGGCTGTAGTTTTCATTAAAACTATCAATGGCTGCAACAAATATTTGACAAAAAAAGGGACTCTTGGGAATCAGATACCTGGGTTCCTTAGTGTGGTTGCTCTTAGATATGGCACATTGATTCTGTAGTGCAGGGTGATTAAGTGGATTAGATTTGGGTTTGCCTATAGCTATGTGGGTTCTATTCTCGGCCAGAAATGACCTTGTGCAATTTCTCAGTTATCTCATTTGTAAAATGGGGGAAATACTTGCTTGCCTTCTAAGGTTTAGGTATAAGCCTTGCACAATATTGACTCTTATCGGTTACTGTGGCTGATTATTTTTGATTTACCTTGGATAGGGACATTGTGTTTGAGTGGTTTGACATGTTTATGTGCGAAGGTGATTGTGTAATTTTATGGTGTACCTTTGGTTTTCTGGATTTTGGGAGTCTTTGCCCTTAGTAACCTCAACTGTTTACAGTTTTTATTAGTCTGTTATATGCACTGTTTGAAAATGTTAGAACATTTATGTGTGATGGTATCTATATTCTTTTTGTAGCTGCACAGAAAGTAGAAAATTACCTTTTGTTTTTCTCTCAGAACAAGCTTTCAATCCAAAGCACTGCCATTAATATAATGGAACAGAATTACCTTCTCTTTGATTTTTATTTATACACTGTCTGGCATGATAATATGAGCTTAGTGTTCTTGTGTTTACATCAGAAGTACTACATGGTTAAACAGAAACAATAGACTACATTGTGACAATGGAAGATGATGAAAATGTTCCTTTATATTGGTCCAGGAAAAAGACAAGTCTATTGCCAACAGAAGGCAATGATAAGTTTTTGTCATAGTTAAGTTTTCCTGCATTTTAGTTCAACGGGATTGTGATGTTTTCACAATATATTGGAAGTATATAGCCAAGTAGAAAAATGAATTGAATAGTGCAGCTTGGACTTCAGTTCCAATTCTATGTGACCTACTGCCCAAAAACCGGTATTAAGATGGTTCTTTTCTGGAAAGGAAAGAAGAGACAGGTGAAACCTTAACTTTTTGTCTTAATTAAGGAAATATAAGTGCAAGAATTATTTTCTCTCTCTTTCTTTCTCTCTCTCTCTGGGTATGTCTTCACTACAGCAGTAGGTCGATTTCCTTTAATTCGATTTTGTGAAGCAGACTGTATACAGTCGATTTTGTGTGTCTTCACTAAGCACAGCAAGTCGACAGTGTCTGTCCGCACAACTTTTGCAAGCGTCGACATAACTAGCGTTGCACAGTGGGTACCTATCCCACAGTTCCCGGATCCCCCAGCAGGCACCATTTCGAGTGCTGCACTATGGGTAGGCATTTCCAAATTTCGCGCCCTTTTTCCACGCCGCCGACCGCCATTACGAGCGGTGCACTGTGGGTAGGCATCCCATAATTCGCGCCCTTTCTCCGCGCCGCGCTAACGCCATAGCACTGCAAGCATGGAGCCCGTTGACACCACAGAAACAGTAATGGCCGTTGTGAGGACCTCGATCACGGTTGTGGATTTCATGCTGAACCGTCTGCAGAGGAATGCGATCCGGGGACAACTGCGCTTTCTGGAACCCGACGACCGTGAGGAGGAGATGGACCAGGACGTGTACAGCAGGGACAGGGACACTGCCGTTTTTGGAAGTAGGGCGACTGACAATCTGTCAAATTTGGTGGCAATGGGGCAGACTCATGCCATCGAACGCCGATTCTGGGCCAGGGAAACAAGCACGGACTGGTGGGATCGCATAGTGCTGCGGGTCTGGGATGACTCCCAATGGCTCAGAAACTTCCGCATGCGAAAGGGCACGTTCATGGAACTTTGTGACTTGCTGCCCCCGGCCCTCCGGCGCGAGAATACCAAAATGAGAGCGGCCCTTACAGTTGAGAAGCGAGTGGCGATAGCCCTCTGGAAGCTTGCAACGCCCTCTGGAAGACAGACAGCTACCGGTCAGTCGCGAATCAGTTTGGGGTGGGTAGGTCTACAGTGGGCTTCGCTGTGATGCAAGTAAGCAGGGAAATCGTCGATCAGCTGCTACACTGGGTTATAAACCTCGGAAACCTGCAAGCTACAATAGATGGCTTTGCCGCCATGGGATTCCCTAACTGTGGTGGGGCTATAGATGGGACTCATATCCCTATCCTGGCACCGGACTACGAGGCCGCCGAGTACAGAAACCGGAAGGGATATTATTCAATGGTCATGCAAGCAGTGGTTGACCACAAGGGACGTTTCACCGACCTGTATGTGGGGTAGCCGGGAAAGCTTCATGACGCTCGTGTTTTCAGGAACTCTAGGATTTTTAGACAGCTGCAGCAAGGCACTTTCTTCCCCGACCAGAAAATTTCCGTGGGGGGAGGGTGTGGAAATGCCGATCGTTATCATTGGGGACCCAGCCTACTCCCTAATGCTTTGGCTTATGAAGCCCTACACAGGAGCCCTGGACAGGGGTCAGGAGCTGTTCAATTACAGGCTGAGTAAGTGCAGAATGGCCGTAGAGTGTGCATTTGGCCGTCTGAAGGGGAGATGGCGTTCGTTACTGATTCGCTCAGACATCAGCGAGAGAAATATCCCCATTGTTATTGCTGCTTGCTCTGTGCTCCACAATATCTGTGAGAGCAAGGGGGAAACGTTTATGGCGGGCTGGGAGGCAGAGGCAAATTTACTGTCTGCAACTTACTGTATATGGTCACATGTCACTCACTGTAAGACCTCATTCTTCATTACCTGGGTCAAGCACACAGGAAGGCTTGCGGGTAAATAAACCCATTAACAGCCAATTGTCCCAGTCAGTGGGAGCTATCAATATCCTAAGCTACCATTAATGGCCCACACTTTGCATAATTACAATAGGACCTCAGAGTGAAACTAGAAATATGAAGTATTAGATACAAGAATGATACATAAATAGGATGAATATATTTAGCAGCTTATAACCTTTGTTATGATACCTTACAAATAGACCTTTTGCATAAAGCATATTCCAGTTGTATCATATTCATAAAGCATATGGAGTGCAACGTCACAATATATTATGTTGACTTTTTACCGTGTTGAAGATTTTTGCTTGTAACTTAGCCAGAATTTTTGTATCTGAAGCCAATCCCATAAAATTTGTCAAAGTAGTCTATTTGCCTGTAATCTTTCCAGTCGTAGTAGAAGCTGTGCTTAAAAACAAAAACAACCCCCCCTCTCTTCACTTTGTTCAGTCCAGAAGTGAAGACATTTCTTACCATAAATAAAAGTTGAAATATACATCTGGTATTATTGAAAAAGTTGAAATATACATCTAATTATTATTAACAACTGACATTTCTGAGCTTTTAAGCAGGTGGCAGCTATTTTGCTGAGAAAGTGACATGTTAGTTTAAAACAAACAAATGAATGCTCCAAAAAACTCCAGGCAACTTTATTTCTTTCCCTCAATGTGTTCCAAGCAAAAGCCTGTTCAAGTTGCAAGTGATACAAAACTGCATGTGACAGCTGTTGTAATAGTGAATGTGGCTGGCTCAAACAAGAGAACCAGTTATCTTTAGCAAGTACATAAAACCATGGTTTATACCTAACAATTGAATCATAAAGCCAATGAAAAGCTGCAGGTGGCAGTAGAAATTTTAGACAAGGGATGAAGAAAATTACACTGCAAAGATAGTTCTGAAGAAAGTAAAGCTGTAGGCAACTGCCCAGTGTGTTAACATTTTTCAGTTTTTATTTTCAGACAACAAAGAGAACAGGAATATGAATTTAACAGCACAAAATATTCATAGATAAATATTCCTGAGGATTATACAATGAGTAATTCCTTAACACCCCTTCTCCCCAAATGAAGCATCAGAAGCCCAATCTATCTGAAGTCCGTGTGTAATGCTGCTTTCCTGAAGGACCAGATCAGGTGTCTTCATAGTTGGATTTGGTGCCCCTATATGTTGTCAGTTTTTCCATGAGGTTAGTTTAGTGTCTGTTAACTCAGTCAGTCAAAGAATGTGGGGGTGGAGTAGCAGATTTCCATTTTTGGAAAACGACACTTTTGGCCACTATAAATGCTGCAGCGATGTCATTCCTGGCATTACTCAAACTGGGTGGATCAATGTCCGAAACACAAAGGCTTGACATAGGGGTGAGCCCTACCCTGGTTGCTTTAGGATTTTATAACATCTTACCAAAATAGTTTAGTGCAGTTGATGATGATGGAATCAGAGAGACGATTTTTGAGTATGAGAAGAATATCATCTGTCTATAGCAGGCTGGCACAACATGTGGCCCGGGGGCCAAATGCAGCCCACCTGGGCTCACTGTGTGGCCCGTGGGAGGTGAGTAGGGGTGGGGCAAGCCAATGGAGTCGGGCAGGCAGGAGCAGCGAGCTGGCAAGCCAACACGTTGGGGAAGGGTGAGCTGGTGGGGGGCTGAGGAGCTGGGCGGGGGTGTGTGTAGCCGAGCCGGGGGTGGGGGGTGTTATGTGCAGGTGGGCAGGCAGCAGGGAAAGATGCCATGTTTATTGTGAACACAAAAAGAATCAGAATAAGCAATCAGTTATAGCTATAACATTTCATTCTTTCACACATTCATTCATTCACACAAAGTTCTGCAAGGTAGTTATAGTTACCAGCCTGGAGGTTGCTTGTGCCAAGTCACTGTCCAGTAGCCTTGACATGAGGACGGAGTTGAGTCTTGTCAGGTGCACACCCGATGCTCCTGGAGGGTGGTTGTAGAACCAGAGTCAGCTCTGTCCTTATGACCAGGCTACCTGGCCAGTGACTTGGCACGAGCAACCAACTGATTGCTTATTCTGATTCTTTTTGTATTCCCAAAAAATGAGGCATCTTTGTCTTGTCCCCTTTTAATAAGATCCTGCTGGTTTTTATTCTGTTGGTATAACATTTTGGTGGAGAGTTGTGAAAGGAGGAATATTGGCATATGCCCTGGTTATTGTGAAAACTTGTGTGCGCACCGCCAGCTCTAGTGAGCTCGGCTTTTCTATTTGGTTAACCAGCCTTCTGTCCTCCTGGAGGCAGAGGTATAAAGCGCATACTGGAGGCAGAGGTATAAAGACATACTGGCTAAGTCACTCGCTGAACTGTCAGGTGTGACAAGGGGTTCAGAAGCCAAGCCGTGTCACTTGCTGAGCTGTCAGGTGTGACAAAATTACAAAACCTAGGGTAAGTGATGGACTGAACTGACAAATGTGACGAGAAAATTTGAACAAGCAAATGTTCAAGAAAAGGCAAGGTAAGCTCTCACCTGAAGGAGGAATAAAAGCGGTGGTGGCACTGACCTCACCTTTTGTCGAGGAAATTATTCCTTTTAAATAAATCCTTCAAAAATGTGGGCACAGTCCTTGGCCTGAACAAGCCCTAGCTGATGTCTGCACTATTTTGGACCTAGAGGATAGATTGACTAGATACATCCTCATATACAAACAGTTTCCAGGGAAGGCAAACCAGGATCCAAAACCAGTACCTCAAAGAATGTATTCTGGGGAAAGTTAATCATGTTTTTTCCTTCCACCCCTTCTGGGATGCCCCCAGGAACTGCAATTTATTCCTGTGTCATCTGTTTTCAGGATCTTCCTGTTTTTCTTCAAGCCTGGTTAATCTTTGCCTTAAGGAAGCATTCTCTGTTTTAACCTCCTTCAGTTGTGTGGCAGGTTTTTGTAGTTTATCTAGATAGGTCAAAGGAGCTTTGACTTTCCCCACATTTTTAGAGAGCTCATGTATATCTTAAGATAAAATATCAAATCTGGTAGTTAGAAAATCCTTCATAGCTGCTAAGTCCTGTGTGAAAGACTGTTGGATTTCCTTGGCCTTATCTTTCTTTGGATACTCATGCTTGGTTCCTTAGGCATTTCTGTTTTCTCAGCAGGATCCATAACAACACAACGAGACAGGATCTCACTCCTCTAATTAGTAAATTTCTGACTAAATTATGGCTTAGATACGTGGGAGCCACATGGGGGTTGAGGAAACTATGGGTCAGACAGCCATCTTCTTGGTAATATGACCCTCTGTGTGTTAACATTTTGAGAGCCCTAGAATGTTGCTTCTAACCATTTTCCAGTTATAGCAGTTATAATATTATATCTCTGGGCCACATGTACATAAAAATTTGGAATGATAGTTGAACTGTTTCTTTTCCTGTTTGTTCATTTTGCTTCCCCAGTGCTACCCAGGCACAACTCTTAGACATATTGGCTCAAGTTGCAAGAGCATAGCATGGACTGGAAATAAAGCTTTGTTATTCTTCATGGCAGTTCAGAGCAATCCTAGTAAGCTAATATGGGAGTGTGGTTTCTGTATTTTTCAATGGGTTTGTGGGTTTTGGAAAGTGATGTCACACTTTACGGATCTGAAACTTCAATGAAAAATGGGAAATATTTTGCTGATCTCTTTTTCTCATCCTCCATTTTTCAGTTAGCTCTAGAATGGAACAAAATGTCACAACAGTGCTTAGCTCCTGTAAATGATATAAACTTGTTTGGAAAATCCATTTTAAGACTGCTGCACTGGAGATGGCTAGTTCTGGAGAGATCTGGGCAGAAGAGGCCTTATGGAGCATTTTCAGCAGTACCTCAAAGTATTAGACTCAGAATATAGATTTATCTTTTTATTCTACTGAAGTGATGTTACAGAATACAGTAATAAGATTTTAAAATGTACATATGTATGCTTTCTTTGGCTATGCCTCAAGGAGAATTAAGATCTGAAGTGAATGAATATATTCTATTTGTTCCCAAGGTTGCTCCTGCAATCTGGCACTTTGAATTGCTGGAAATGGAACTGAATGTGCCCGGTGAAGAATAATTGTTGCTGAGTTATGGTAGTATGATCTTTGATTATACAAAAATAAAGGTGAAATTCACCCATGTGGAAATCCCTATGCACCACTGAGTCCCTTTAAGGAGTGAAGTGAACTGATGGGATTGCTATATAGGGGTTTTTGCACACTCTGTTTTGACCCCAGAATTTAATATTGAGTTATACCTTATAGTTCTAATACATTTGTACAAGTGGCATGAGCTTTGGCAAGTCTCTGAAGTGAGAGGTGTTATATTTTCTTATGCAGCTTTAGACTTCAACTTGCCTCCGGTTTTATCAGCGTTCGTTTATGAAATGCTGGGAAAATCTCATTTATGCATGGGCTTTTATCTATATGGAGACATTTATAGTCCAAGACATTTTAAAATGGATGGGCTTATTTTAAAACCATGATCCAAACACTGTCTAAAGTTGGGGAAGTATGGTACCATTTCCTAACTTTGATATTTGGTCCCTTCTTTAAGAATCGGGTTTTAAAATATTTCTATCATTATACATAAAAGATTCTGTCTTAGAATAAACCATTTGCTTTTAATTAACAACTCCCAGCATGTACATGATGCAAAGTAAATATGAAGTTCCTAGATTAGTGTTGCAAAACCTACATATCCCTTAGAGCAGCGGTCGCCAACCGGTGGTCCGCGGACCACTGGTGGTCCGTGGGAAAATTCTGGTGGTCCGCGGCGCCGGGCTCCCTCATGGCCGCCCCTCTGGGCAGGCAAGAGGCTGCGGGCGCCTGTCCCACCCCGTCCCCGGCGGCCAGCAAGCGCTGGCTCGCTATTGCCTCCCGTCTTCTGCCGCGCGAGCCAGGGGGCCCGAGCCGCGCCGCTGAAGCTGGGGGGCTGCGCTGCACTGCTGAGGCCGAGCCGCGCCGCTGAGGCCGGGGGGAGGGGGGTCCGAGCCGCTGAGGCCAGGGGTCCGAGCCGCGCTGCTGAAGCCGGGGGGAGGGGGTCCGAGCCGCGCTGCTGAAGCCGGGGGGAGGGGGTCCGAGCCGCGCCGCTGAGGCCGGGGGGAGGGGGGTCTGAGTCGCGCCGCGCCGCTGAGGCCGGGGGGAGGGGGGTCTGAGTCGCGCCGCGCTGCTGAGGCCGGGGGGAGGGGGGTCTGAGTCGCGCCGCGCTGCTGAGGCCGGGGGGAGGGGGGTCTGAGTCGCGCCGCGCTGCTGAGGCCGGGGGGAGGGGGGTCTGAGTCGCGCCGCGCCGCTGAGGCCGGGGGGAGGGGGGTCTGAGTTGCGCTGCGCCGCTGCTGAGGCCGGGGCGAGGGGGTCCGAGTCGCGCCGCTGAGGCCGGGGGGAGAGGGGTCCGAGCCGCGCCGCGCCCCTGAGGCCGGGGGGGGGGGGAGGGGGGGGTCCAAGCCGCTGAGGCCGGGGGGAGGGGGGTCCAAGCCGCTGAGGCCGGGGGGAGGGGGGGCGCGCCGCGCTGCGCTGCTGAGGCGGGGGGAGCCCGCGCCGGTTGAGGGGGGGGGGGTGGAGCCGCGCCAGTCGAGCGGGGGGCGGGGGGGGGGGCTGCGGTGTTAGTGGTCCGCGGGATTCAAAATTTTGACTTTACTGGTCCGTGGGGACCAAAAGGTTGGCGACCACTGCCTTAGAGTTAAGGTATGGATGGCTTCAGGTATAACTAAGGTTACTGGCTTTCAGTTTTTGCCTAGTAAAAATAAATTAATGGCATTTGTTACAATGAACAGTTTAGTGACTTTTTTTTTTTTTTTGAGTCTTCGGTTTTACACTCAGGCTCATGTTTCAAATGATGTTATCTGGTCTATCAGTTTCTTAGTGGGACAATGTCTATGTTATACAAACTTAACAGCACATTTGGCATTAAATGGCTGGCTGACTGAATAGAGGAACTGAGAATTGAGTGGTCATGGCAACGAAACTAGCCTCATTTCTCTAGGTCAGAATTGGATTCACTGGATGGATACCAAAGGGGAAGCCCACACTGTTGCTGTCTATGCTATTCTGGTACAAGAACTGAGAATCTCTTTCATTTTCAAATCCTTGCAGTCTGACACCGTTCATGAGCAATAAAGTTATCTTTTTAACAAAATGCTAATGTTAATGCATTTTATAAAGAAGCACTTTGGTACTGATGTTCTTTGTGGCATTTCTGAATAAATTGTCTTGACCATAATTATGATCTTGATTTGCATTTCAAGCCTAGGAAGCAAGTGTGTGCTGTTGCTATTTTTTGTGTTCAGTTGATTCTACTTTCTGTTTTAATTTTTGTATGATATAGTATTTTATACTTCTATTGCTGCCAAGAGAAAATGGGCTTGCTGTTGGGTGTTTGTTGTGTGGGTTCAAAGTGGGAGGAATCCAAAATCCTGAAGTTCCAGTTGTATCATTCATCCGCTTGGCATGTTCCAAGACTCTGAAAGGGTTTATTGTAATGGTTTCACATTGACAGCTCCCTGCATTAGGGAATAGTTGGCATTTGCATGCGAGTTTTTGGGCTGTTGTTATGCCTCTTTTTGTTGGCCTGTTATAGCAAGCAACAGAAATTGAATTTGTTGTGGAGGACACAGCCCCTTTCACGGATAAACCAGGTTTTTCTGCTGATAGGCAAGGCTTTCTAAAGATAAAACTTAATTTGGCGTACTTCTGTCAGTAAACAAGAGCCCATTTGGGGAAAGCAAGATCATCCATGTGGGGAAGTTGAGAAAAGTGACTTCAAGAGGGCAGATGTAAAGTTCACCTCCATCAGGCTCCCATCCCATGCTTATGCACTCCATTAAAATCCAGCTCTACAGATATTCAATGACCTTCCTTAAAAGCATGAAACAGTATTTAGGCAAGAAAAGCAGAGCCTGTAATAGGGGCAAAAGGAGGAGGATGTAATAGGAGGAGGATGACTTTTATTTGAAGGACTAGTAGAGTATATAACAAAAAAGGCTGCTAATGCCAAAAAGGAAAAGTGTGTTATGAATAAAAATCCCCAGTTGCTAATGGGGCTTAAGGACTAATGAACCGACATACTCACTAATGATGAAAAATGTACCAGAAAAGGAAAAAGTGAGATCTTTGCTCACAGATGCTGATAGTTGTGTTTAGCAAATAAAATCAAGTATGGGTGGGGACGGGAGATAAGGTATGGTAAGAAAATTGAGACTCATGAAAGATGCAATGATAAAAGGGTGGGTCAGGAAACCTCAAGAGAAGGAGTTCACTGTGTAGAGTGTAGAAAAAGATCTCTTGAATCTGCATTTCAAGAGAGAGGTCTCCATAATAAGGCACACTTTCTATTTTCGTCAGCTAATGTTAGCAGTCCCTAGGAATTTTATTGCCAGATTACACCAATAAAAAATAAATAAAGATTCAGTGATGAGGAAAGAAAAGAAATAAAAGGATATGTTCGTATACAAATTTATTAGGACCTATGTTCTCTGGCGTTATGGCTAAGGCAGGATCTGAGTGAGTAAATTAGTAAAGAGTTTAGAAAGAGACGTAAGGATTTTTGACCTTCTGCAATAGTTTTATTTTCAGTGAAGAAAGTAAAAAGATCCTCAACTCTTGCATTGAGAAAAGAAATTCCAAGAACACAGTCTGAAGATGAGATGGAGTTGAATTTCTGGAAAACAGTAATGCCTCCTATTATACAAAGCACTGTATAAAAAGAGAACAAACAATATTAAGGAAATACAGTCCCAGTAGGTTCTGAAGAGTAGCTCAAAGAGAACTGATGGAGGAGGGGCTTCGCACTCAGAGGCTTGCTGTGTGATCGGAGTCCACATACAAAAGTTTGAGAGCCACTGGTTTATATTACCAGAGTGCTGAGGAGCCCTAGTCATGGACTAGTATCCCATTGTGTTAGGTAATAAGTAGTCAAAGTCATTTCTAGTCTGTCAGAATACACCATCTCACATTTGCATCTAAAATGTGAACCAGAAATTAGTTTTTCCTAACTGGGTAGTGTTTTCTCCAACTGCAAAAGCAGAGAGCTTGCTTCTCACCATTTTATACACTTCAGTGTATAATTATGATTGTGCTGAAAAGGGGATGATGGGTTTTTAGTTGAAATTAGCTTCAGTTTTTTGGATGGCTCTAAACAAGGAATACAGTCGTAGGGAAGTTCATTTCACTGCTTGAAAGATTGTTTAAGGTGATCTGTATAAGGGATAGTAACATTAAATAGATTCTAAGGAAGGGGTGGGCAAACTTTTTGGCCTGAGGGCCACACTGGGCTTCAAAATTGTGCAGAGGGCCGGGTAGGGAAGGCCCCGCCCCCTATCTGACCCCCACCCACTTCCCACCCCCAGACTACCCCCCCCTTCCTTGTTCCCTGATCGCCCCCTCCAGAGACCCCCCCACACTCTAATTACCCCCCAGGGTCCTACCCCCTATTTAGCCCCCCTGCTATCTGTTCCCTGACTGCCCTCTCCCGAGACCCCCCACACCCACCCTAATGACCACCCCCACCACCTAAACCCCCACCCTCCCAACTGGCTTACCTGCTCAGCTGGGCCCCGTGGCTGCAGCGCTCTACCTGGCAGCATGCCTTGCCGCCCTCAGCCCCACACCCTGGGCCTGGAGCGCAGAGCCGCGCAGCTTGTCGCGGTCGGCCAGGCATCCCGGCCCGGGGCGCGGGGCCCCGCGGCAAGATGCACTTGGCCCGGCCCCCCGGCTGGGAGCACAGGGCCACGCGGCTTGCTTTGCTCGGCCCTTCTGGCGGGCGGGCGAGGCCCACGGCTTGCCACGCTTGGCCCGGCCTGGCCTTTCATCCAGGAGTGTGGGGCCGCGCGGCTTGCCGCGCTTGGCCCTGCCACCCGACCCAAGCTGGCGGGCTGGATAAAAATGTCTGGTGGGACACGTGGCCTGTGGGCCGTAGTTTGCCCACGTCTGTTCTACGGCCAAGATTTGCAAAAAAAAATGTTTAAATTTTAAATTTAAAAGTCCATGTTTA
This sequence comes from Sternotherus odoratus, assembly GCA_032164245.1. Classification (NCBI taxonomy): domain Eukaryota; kingdom Metazoa; phylum Chordata; order Testudines; family Kinosternidae; genus Sternotherus; species Sternotherus odoratus. The sequence continues at coordinate 77,751,209 of JAVMKO010000005.1, read as the reverse complement.
GGCACTAAAATTATTGGCCTGGTTTTCAAAAGTTCTCACCTATCATCTCAGTTGCCTCCCAAACTTGCCTGAGGGTTCTGAGGAGTGTATAATCTAAGCATGCAACAAAAGATGGCAGATGGATACAGACAGACTAACAGGTTACAAGGAAAGAGTGAAATAATACTGGTCACCATGATAGGCTGTGGTCTCAGCACCAGCAGCCTAACTTGTTGGGGTTTTTTGTTTTCTTGGGTTTTTTTTTTTGGTAAGCCCTCATAGTGGAGGAGAGTTATAAGGAGAGATCTGAGGTACGATAATGGGGTATTGTAAGAAGGGGTTTCCCTGTCCCTATGCTCCGAGTACAGAGATCAGGGCTCTTATATGCCAGATCAACAAGTCCTTTCCCCCCCACACCCCCACTTTACCAGTTGGGGTTTTTGGGGTTACCAAGCGCTGCCACCATTCGGGTATACTTCCAAAACCTTGGGGGGCCCCCGAACTTCCCCACCCTAACTTTGTCTTCCTCCCTGGAAGCCAAAGTCAGACACCTGGGGGCTATGCACCTCCCCCCCTCCTCTCCTCTCGTTGAAGAGACAGGCACCTGGAGGCTGCTTCCTCCTTCCCCCGTCTAACCTGACGGTAAGGAGAGACAGTCTCCACACTCCAGCTATACACTTGCTGCCCTGGTCCCTATTTCCCTTCCCTTCTCCCTTCCCAGACTGGAAGCAGAGAAAACCCTAAGGGAAATAAACCAGACGGTTTTATAACTAGAAGATTTAATAAAGAAAAGGGGATGAAACAAAAATACAATATACTTTACAATTTGGGGTTCTCTAACTCCCTTCTGAAACAGAAAGACCCACCCCAAAAGGCACAGGCTTAATAGAAAAATCAAAATCACTTACATCAGCTAAGTAGAAGTATAAAAGAAAAAAAGCTGAGCGATCTCCGTAGCTAGTGATGCTAGTTGACCCTGGTTCCTGCCTCCGGCCTCATGGCCAGCCAAGATGGAACTGACTTTACTCCTCCCTTCCTCCTGGACTTGAGGCTCTGACGACATTGCTGTCTCAGATGACATTAACCCTCTCCAGCCCTCCACATCCATGACAGGTATCTATGTGGATGTTTACAGGAGCTTCTTCCATGGGGGGAGGATGGGAGAAAGCCCTTAAGAGAGCCCGTTTATACGGCAATTAAAAACCCGCAGCTGGCCTATGCCCGCTAGCTTGGGTTCACAGGGCTCAGGGTAGAGGGCTGTTTAATTCTGGTTAGATCTGCAGCCTGGGCTCTAGAACCTTACAAGGTGGGACCCCGAAAGTCTACAGTGCAGTTAAATCGCACCTTAGAGCCGAGCCCTGGGAACCCAAGGCAGTTGGCCTGGACCAGTCATGTGTGTCTAACTGTAGTGTTGGTAATACCATAAAGTGCTTGTTTGAAAATTTAATAAGTGGGCAATAGAAGAAGGCTGATAGGAGTAGACTGTTTGATGCTGAATGAGAGATGATAGGTTGAGTGGAGAGAAATCATCGTGAAGAGCCTTTAAACGAAGAAACATAATTTGATAGGTTAGAAAACGGAGCCAGTGAACAGGATGCAAAGATAGAATGAGATGGTTGAAGCAGTGGGCTAGAAAATGATCTTTGCGACAACATTCTGAATTGTTATGTGCAGGGAAAAAATATGTTTGTCTACACCAGAGAAAAGGGTATTGCAGGAATTGAGATGCAAGCCGAGAGCCTGGACAAGAGTTTTATCTGTGTGGATGGATAGGAAAGGCCTTAGAGACGTTATGCAGAAAGATTTGGCAAAACTTAGATGTATATGGTCTTGGAGTGCTGAAAGGAATAATGAGAATAGCTTTAGGACTATGTAGAGAGTATGACGATATTCTCACAGACATTAAAGTAATCCATCATATAAATATGAAGCAAGTCAAAATGAAATCTGTCAGCTGAAGAATTACCAGTTGCACTAATAGGTACCTGCAGCAAAAATGTAACCATCTAAAATCCTAAATTCCAACTTCAAAAATAGTTAACTTCCTGAAATGTAGAAAATTACTTAAATCCTCAAGCCTGAGTTGTGGGGATGGCTGTTAATTTTTGTATAAAATTCAAGATGTAGTTTGAAAGCCTATAGGCATTCTGTTTCTATTCGAGATCCATAATATCTTTTCCATGAGCAAAATCACCATTACTTGTCAACATCAGCTCTATGCCATGCTACTCTGTGAAAAGATATTTGACATTAAACAGAGAATCTACATTAAGTGTAAATGTCTGTGATTCCCTTGAAATTGAACCTGTTGTAGTAATCTGCTTTTGTAGCATTTGTGTCTCTATAATACAATATTAACGTATCTGCCCAAAGATATATGGGACTGTATCTGTAACATAACGAGAGTCCAGCACAGTGTGGGTTAGAATTAAACTGACATTTGAATAATGCAAATACCTAACTACTTAAGTTACATGAGAAGCATTAAATGAGTCATGTCACTTTGAAATATTTTTGTGCATCTTGTTTAGTGAACATAGGTATGAGTCACCTAAATCTTGGCAGTGCTTCTATTTCATGGTGTCTGGGAACTTTTAATAAAACTATTTGATTTGTTACTGTCTGATAATGAGATATGGCACTTCTGCTACTTAATAACATGTAACTTGGTGAGATTCTTATCTTGGGTCAAGAAAAACTGTTCTAAAAAATGATACTATACTGTAATCCTAGAAACTCAAGTGAACTATATAACTTTGAGCCTGATCCTGTATGTGTTGAACTTAGTTGTTGGCTATGCCCTTGACTTGAATGGGAGCAGCAGCAGGGTTTTTATTTATTAATGTTCTGGTTGGACAAGGTACTAAACATTGAAGTCAGTGGGACTACTCAGGTGTTTAAAGCTAGGTGTGTGCTTAAGAGGCTTGCTGACTTTGGGACTAAGAAAATGTTTAACCACTTCATGGTATGATGTTTCTGTAACACAATACTCCTGAGTTTTGATGCTTGGTTATGTTTCTCTAGTTGACTTTGGCATAGAAGGGACAAATAGTAATTTTTAATATTTACAGAAATTATAGAGGGTTATGTTTGTATTGGGTTAACCCAGGATGGAAGAGACTGACTAAAACAAGTGTATAAAACTGTAATTGGAAAACTGAATTTAATAATCAGCTTCCTATTCTCTCACTTCAGAAAGGGTTACAATGGAAGTTTTCTCAGATTAGTAGTTTAATTGATTAGGTAATTAGGTTTGGCTTGTGAATCAAGGCAAGTATACTATTTGTATTTTAGAGTGGTTACTGTGTAGTTTTAAAACATGTTTTTAGCCACAGAATTGCAAGCAGTGTTGTTATAAATTTGAGGCAAATGAAACATTATTTCCCCATTTGTAACAATATGAAAAGCTGTTTCATTGTCCAAGTCCTTGGCTTTCCTAGCAGGTGATATCCTTGCCTGCAGATGTTGACCCATGTGAAGCACACACTGGCTTTCTTCACATTCCAAAGCCAGCAAGAATTTAGGCTCTAGAGCAGGTCAGCTGCAAACAGAAAGTCCTTTGATCTTTATCTCTAATCTGCACCAGATGAGTAAAGTTTATTTTTAAAAAAACAACAACCCTGAACTACAAGACCAGTGAGCAGCAAGGAACTTTAGTTTTGTTCTTGGCTTTGCCCCATAAATATTGTGACCATGTGCAAGTCACTCCGTTTTTGTGTTCCCCATCTGTAAAAATTTGAGTAATATAATATATATAGGTGTACATCAGAGGGTTATTGTAGGTTAATCATTTAACTTTTTATACAGCTTTAAAAATAGAAAACCCTTAGTCCTGTTTATTACTTCATGCTTTCTCAGTCCTATTTTGCCATAGGGGGTTGGAAAGGTGGGTAGTTTTAGCCTTTTTTATTGCTGCAACATAAACCAGCAATATTTATATAAAGTAGGTCTTTTGAATAGAGAAATGTGGCTGACTGGATGCCGTTTAACCTCTGACTGTTGAATGTAACTGCACAATTGTTTACCAAATATTTTGAGTTGTGTTAAATAACAGAGAAAGACAGTATAAGTATAGTATTTACTATACAGTGTAACTGGCACTTATCTCTGCCTTACAGTCCTTCCCTGTGCACATGTTAAGGGACATACTCTTCCCTTGGTTGAGTCAGTGTGGCTCCCTATTATTTCCACAAGAAGTACATGTGTGATTCTGAGTGTGTGCATGTGTCATTTCTAGGGATATGAAATATTGTATCCATCATATGTTCTGAAAATGAAATGACAATAAGCACTATTACTTATTTTGATCAGCAATAATCATGTGCTGTATAGTGGTTGTATTTATTATTTTTATTACCCTGTTCACATTTATTGTAAATATTCCACCTCTTAGTCTTGTTTTTTACTTTGCCTTTTAGACTGTAAGTTCTCAGGGCAGGGTCTGTCTTTTTGACATGTCTGAACAGCATCTCATTCCTTTCCTTAGAATTTTGAATTCTATCATTTTATCATCACTTTCACTCAAGTTGCCTTTCACCTTCAGATTTGCTACCAGTTCCTCTGTTGGTTAGAGTCAAGTCTATAGTGGCTGTCCCTTGGTTCCTTCCTCCTCTTTCTGGAGCAAAGAGTTGTCCCCCACACATTCCAAGAACTTACTAGAAATTTTCTGTTCTGCAATACTACTTTTCCAACAGGTGGCTGAGTAGTTAAAGTCCGCAATAACTAACCAGCTCTTGTCCTCTGGGTATTTCTATTGTTTGTTCTAAAAATGCATCTTCCACTTCCCCTATCACAGGTTGTTGGACTATGGTAGACCTCTGCCATGATGTTGCCTCTATTTTTTACCTTTCATCTTTGCCCATAGACTCTGTTGATCTGCCTCCCACTTCCTTCTGAACCTGAGAAAAAGTCCATATGTTCTTGATGTATAATGGAAACAAAAAATGTGCTTGTGTATAGCAGACAGGGTATCTGATAATTTTCCTCTAAAAGTAAATTATAAAATCCCCTCTAAAAATAAATAAATACAAAGTCATCACAGGAGCAGACGATCAAGGTCCCAATCTTGCAAACGTTTAACTTCAATGGCAAACTTACAATCTTAAATTTGTGAATATTAACTAGTTTCTTACTATAGACACCGTTCCATTTTAAATCAGAGGAATTACTTGGCTAGAGGCTTCTTGTGCAGGATGAGTAATACAGTAGTTGCAGAATCTGGCCTAAACTGTGTGTTCTCTCTATAAAAGGGAGCTCCTCTTTGTGCTGGGATTTATTCCCTGTGAGAGAGAATTGTAACAAAATAGACCTTGTACATTGTAACCTCTGTATGTTGTGGACTATGACTCCTCTGCCTTTGCTTTCAAGAAGAAGTAAAGGTACCAAGTGCAACCACTCCTTTCTTTCCAATGCTGCGAATGCCATCTTCCAATCGAGAAGCTTTGTGTGCCACAGGTCATCATACAAAGTCCCTGCTATGTGGAAATGTTTTTTCCAAACGTGATGCTGAACTGAAATGGAGATTTTTCATATAGTTAATTTATTGTAAGCTTCTTTATTCTTGGTTAAAACACATCCAAAATATACCATATTAGTACTGAATACCTGTTTTATTTGAACTGCATAATACCTTGTATGTTCTGAAAATTTTTCAAACTGAATGAAAGCAAAAAAGTAACTTTAGTATGTTATCCAATACGACTTTATTAATTATCTCTGGTAAAGAATCTATGAACGTTATTCTTAAAGTTTCATAATGTAAATTGTGGTGTTTGTAATCAGGCTTGTCACAGTTCATCCACCACAGAGGAAAATCTTGAAGTTATGAAGGATATTCCAATGAAAAAGCCATGCCTAACTAGCAACAGCAGAAGAAAGTAGATAGTGAAAGGCTTCTGGTGTGTGTGTGTGTGTGTGTGTGTGTGTGTGTGTGTGTGTGTATTACTTACACACACACACACACACACACACACACACACACACACACACACACACACACAGCAGGAGGACAGTCTTAGACCAGTATTAGCGAAAAAAGTTCCTAACTATTACATTTAATTTGAGATTTGGGGGAAAATTATTTTCTTCACTCACATATCACAAAGCGAGAAGAAACTAACCGTATCCTCCTAGATGAGTATTTATGAGAAGCGGGGCACCCAGTGCATGTAGTAGAGACCATGTAGACAGCTCTTGCACCAGATGAGGATAAAAGAGTGCATGGTTTCATGGTCCCAGCTGGTGCATTTTAGAGTTAACCCCCATGCTGCTCTAACTTGCATGGAGGGCCACACACACAATCAGGGAGCTGAAACTGGCTCTTTGAATCTGGCCTTCCAATTTTGACTGGAATGCGCCCTGTGAACTAGGTGTCTGTGATTCAAATGAATTCTATCATCCAGAGATAGAATAGGGGGTTGTTAACACATCTGATTGATTCTTTCTGCATGAAACAGCCCAGAAGAGAGATCTCCAACCAAAGTAGTGAGAAATTAGTCTTCAAATATACCCAATGCACCACTGAGTGTAAGAGGGACATATAAAAAGGTAATGCAAAAGGCATGAAGTTAGTGCACAGATGCTTAGCTAACAGACCACATATGTACACGTCTCAAAACAAGATTTTGATAATTCTGTATATATAATACACACACACACACACATTTGTTTTGTTAGTGTGTGTGTGTGTATGTGTATGTGTATATGTATGTATGTATATATGTAGGGAACTTTTAAATCCACTTCTGTGTTGGGGGGTGTAAGAGTGTCTATTCCCTCTCTCTGAACACTGGGGTACAGAGGAGGGATTCTTCTGTGGTCCCTTAACTATAAACTGTTTCCCCAGCCTAAGTTAAGTCTTTTCACCCCCAAAACCCACACTTTACCAGTTGGGAAATTGGGGTACCCAAGCTGCCACCATCCGTGTGAATCTCCAAGATTCTGGAGGGGGGCACACGGACTCCCCCAAACTCCCTCTCTCTCTTTTGAGAGCCCGAGACACTCAGATGCTGCTTCACTTCCCCCTCACCCCCCTCCTTTTTGTTACTGAGAGAAACAGCCGTCCGGCTCACACACTGTGAGCCTGCCTCTCAGACACACAGAATTCCCTTTACCTGGGAACTGGGTCAAATTTAAAGCTAGGATTCCTTTATGAGAATAACCAGACACTTTTTATAACTAAAAAGGTTTAATAAAGAAAAGAGAACAACTTACAGCTAATACACTTTACAGATATAAGGCTTCCTACCCCTCCCTCCAGATTTCTCCCCCTGAGAGGGTAGTGACACCCTAGACCAGGCACAAGCTTATGAAAAATTAATATGTGACTTACAATTCAGCTTCTTATGAATATATGAAGGAAAAAATAGAAGAGTTGCTCCCCATAGCTGGAGAGCGAAGAAATGGGTCTGGCCCCAAGCTGGGATGGAGGGAAACTGAAACTAAACATCCCTCCCCCCCCCCCCCCCCCCTCGTGGCATGGGAGCTCTTACATCACCCCCTCTCAGGTAAAGTTAACCCCATACAGGCAAAACAACACTCCACACCTATGACAGGGGGGACATTTTTTTAAAATGAATTAACTTTTTTGTTTTGTTTTGAATGATATCAAGTTAATCAGCATATAGGAAGGCTAAAAGCTACCTTAAATTCCAGGCTGAGTCTTCTAATGTTGGAGCAGGCCTTTGCCAAAGTTCAGCTCCCAAGCTTCACAAAATCTTTCAGGCTGGAATTTCTGAACAAGCATTTAACCAGGCTCCCAGCCAGAATCAATTAACCGTCTCAGTGAGAGCCTATTCTGTGACAAGCCCCAGTGCGTCAAATACTCCTTCCACACTGCTCATCCCATAAACAGTACTCTGCTTATGCACTGCTTTTCCATGCTGTTTTCTCCCTGTTGTTCCTGTTTGACCATCTGCTCCTTCCAATACCATGTTATTGTTCATAAAGATGCAGGAATGGTGTCTGTCACTTCCAGAAGCAACTTTTGATGTAATCAAATCACACATTGTAGATCGGGGTGGCCAAACGGAGTCTGAGAAGGAGCCAAAATTTACCAATGTACATTGTTGCCAAGAAAGTTAATGGCATTTTGGGTTATATAATAGGGGGCAGTGCCAGCAAATCGGGACGTGATCATTCCCCTCCATTTGGCATTGGTGAGTACTGGGTCCAGTTTGGGGCCCCACACTACAAGAATGTGGAAAAATTGGAAAGAGTCCAGCAAAAGGCAACAAAAATGATTAGGGGGCTGGAGCACAAGACTTATGAGAAGTGGTTGAGGGAACTGGGCTTATTTAGTCTGCAGAAGAGAAGAGTTGAAGGAGATTTGATAGCTGCCAACTAACTGAAGTGGGGTTCCAAAGAGGATGGATCTAGACTGTTCTGAGTGGTACCAGATGACAGAATAAGGAGTAATGGTCTCAAGTTGAAGTGGGGGAGGTTTAGGTTGGATATTAGGAAAAACTTTTTCACTAGGAGGGTGATGAAGCACTGGAATGGGTTACCTAGGGAGGTGATGGAGTCTCGTATCTTAGATTTTTTTAAGGTCAGGCTTGACAAAGCCCTGGCTGGGATGACTTAGTTGGGGATTGGTCCTGCTTTGGGGGCTGGAGTAGATGACCTCCTGAGGGCCCTATGATTCTATGATTACCAAAGAGTCACAGTAATATGTTAGCAGCTCCGCATCAGCTCTCCCTGGCACCTAGCACCTCCCACCCACTGGCAACCCAGCCAATCAGTTCCTCCTGCTCCCTCCCTATACCTCCTGATGAGCTGTTTTGTGGTGTGTAGGAGGTTTGGGGGAGGAGAGGGGAGGAGTGAGGACATGGCAGGCTCAGGGGAGGGGGCAGGAAAGGTTGGAGTGAGGACAGGGCCTGTGACAGAGACAGAGGGTGAGCAGTGAGCACCCCCTGTCACAGTGGAAAGTTGGCGCCTGTAGTTCTAGCCCCAGAATTGGTGACTATACAAGGAGCCGCATATGGCTCCGGAGCCACGGGTTGGCCACTCCTGCTGGAGATGATCCTTTGGTAAAGCCACTGAATTTTGTTTCTCTCTCTCTATACTCCTCCTCCCCCAAAACAACCTGAACCCACTATGGGAGCTGGAGATCTCAGACTTAAGACATTGGAGTCAAATCTGTGCTTTGGTGCAAGACATGCTGGAGACTTTCATGTGTTTCCTAAGTCTTTGAATGTTATTGACTCTAAAGACAAGTCTCTAGACCACGGGTTCTCAACCTGTGGGTCGCAACCCCTCGGGGGGTCGCCGACCCGGTTCCCGAGGGGTCGCGAGCTGTTTTTTTCTGCTGAAAAGCCGCCGCCGTGATCACGATCGCTTCCGCTTTCGGCGGCTTTTCGGCGGACATGCCGAGCTATTTTGGGAACGCTCGGCATGTCCGCCAAAAATAGCCACCGAATGCGGAAGTAATTCATTCAGCGGCTTTTCGGCGGACACTCAAGGGGTTGCGGCGCCGTGCCGCTCAGAAAAAAGGGGTTGCGCTAAAGGTAAGTTTGAGAACCACTGCTCTAGACTAGTGTTTTCATGTCATATAATAGGAAAGGAGAGTTTCAGAGGCTTTTGCTGCTGATATTTGTGTATCTTTGGGTAGAATTACAGCAATTAGTGGCCAGCTCTTCAGAGGTTCTCAGCTCCTGTAGCTCCCTTTAAGTCGAAGGGAGCTGCAAGGACTCAGCATCTCTGCAAAGCACGTCATTAGTAATTAGTCCTCAATTTATTTTTAGCCCGTACTTGAACGTTTATAGAATTACAGAAAAATGTGTGTGGGATTTTGTGTTTCTACCATTTTCCCTCAAAACTGTATCTGTTTTTCTTTGATGCTAGTCACATTCCCCCTATACAAGGACTTCTGGTCAAAGCTTTAAGGTCTTGTTCGGATTCTTTGTAGCCCCCATCTTTTGGTGGATCAGAGAATATATTTGTTTCTATTGTCACTGTTTACAAGTCAATCAAGGGACTTGCGCAAAGCCACCAGAATATTTTAAAGAGAGAATTTTGTGTCTTCCTTCCTTCCTTCTTTCAACTCTTTTATAACACCATATTTACTGATATTGTTTTTGGTTGTGATAGGGAGTAATTAAAACAAAACTAACTTAATATATCCATGCTGGATAATTAGGCTGGTGCAATAAATGGGTAAAATCATGGAAAGCTCTTATATGTGGCACATTCAGACATGTTTTTGTTCAATATAAATAAGGAAGTATTAGGAGAATTTGATATTATATCCATGACAAAAATGTTTGTGAGAACTGAACTCTCTTTGCTTTCTGGTAGGTGGAGATACAATAGCAGAACACTAACAATTGGGAGGATGGAGGGAAGATGTGATGTGTACAACAAAGAAGATTACAGGTAATCAGTGTTCTCTTTATGTAGGTGATTGAACTGAGCTTGGATATGTGGTACCTCATTTTTTAAAAAAAGCAGGGGGACAAAATCATTTAGACTGCATCAAGAATAATCATCAAGGAAAAGTGCAATAAATGTACATACACGTTAAAAGTAGTGGCTATTTAAATCATTTCATATTTATCTGTCAGATTGTAATTCTGTAATTAGGTTTTATCTGCTCATTGGGTAGATCAAAAGTATTTTATTTTAAATAATTCCTTTCAAAGAGTATTTGTTGTTCAGTGTTATAAATATGTCCAGTGTTCACTAAGAGCTAAAATTGAGAGTGATGCATGCTTGGAAACTGCTAATTTATTTAATTTCCATTACTCTCCAAAAAACCAGTTCCTTGTTTCAAAAGATTTTGCAATGTGTTAGCTGTTATCAGTGAATGATACAAGTGGCTTGGAATTTCATACCACTACTGTCTATGAAGAATATTCCGAAGCCTGAGATTCCTTTCTAGTGCTCTTTTATTTAAATGTGTTCTGGTTCATAAAACAAGTCAGTGGCTTTGAGCAAGTATTTGGTAATGCAACCAACACATCTCCACACAATATTAAGAGCATGTGGTAAAAGGACATTGTCTAGGGTGATGTAAACAATTTATCCCTGTCCCCAATTTCCCATTTCTTTTATAATACCTCTCTTAGTTTCAGCAGTAATTTCAGGCTATTTAAATATACTGCAGGTTGTGAACTGGGTGACCCAGTAAATTGAGGATGCTGGATTTGTTACAATGTCTATTTTTGTCATACATTTCAAAGGATCCTTGGCAATACTTTGCCCAGAAAAAAATGGATGATTTAAAAAGGCCTTCATAATTCCCATTTAAATCTTTTAAAATATCAGTGCTGGAAAACATTCAAAAGAATTGTTGTTTAATTTGGTGGTGGTCCAAAAAATGGCACGTGAACCACATTCCTTCTAAATCATTAATGGTTTCTCAGTTTAAGGAAGATCTCCAGAAAAAAATCCTGAAATGGTGTATTTAACTCTTGCAGAAAAATCTATGGAGCGTGACTTTATACACTGTTAAAACTCTAAAATCATTTGACCCTGTTTGTTGATGTGTAGGAGAATGTGCTAAGTGTTGGCCTAAGTCTGCTCCCTTTGAAGTCAATAGTGAAAAATCCCTCTGCTGAGCCCGCCGCCGCTTTGGGCTCTCTCCCCAGGCTCCTGCCACCTGCCCCAGTCAGCTCCCGCTGCCAGCCTGGGTGTGGGAAGCCCAGGCTGGCTGCGGGAGCTCAGACCCCGGCTAACAGGAGCCTGCGGCGAAACTCTAAAGCGGCAGCCGGCTGAGCACTCAGCCTGCCGCTGCTTTGGGCTTTCCCCCCAGGCTCCTGCCAGCCGGGGTCTCAGCCCGCTTCCAGCCTGGGCTTCCTACACCCAGGCTGGCAGCAAGTTGAGACCCCGGCTGGCAAGGATCCACCGGGGGAAACCGTAAAGCGGCGGCAGGCTGACTGCTCAACCCGCCGCCGCTTTGGACTCTCTCCCCAGTCTTCTGCCAGCCCGGGTCCTGCTGCCTGCCCCAGTCAGCTCCGGCTGCCAGCCTGAGTGTAGGAAGCCCAGGCTGGCAGCGGGAGCTGAGACCCCCACTGACAGGAGCCTGTGGGGAAAGTCTAAAGTGGCAGAGAGCTGAGAAGCGGCAGCGGCCGAGCTCTCAGCCCGCTGCTGCTTTAGAGTTTCCCCGCAGGCTCCTGCTAGCTGGGGTCTCAGCTCCCGCTGCCAGCCTGGGCTTCCTACACCCAGGCTTGGCTGCAGGCTGAGACCCCAGCTGGCAAGGGGCCAGCGGGGGAAACCCCAAAGCAGCGGCAGGCTGAGCGCTCAACCCGCCGCCACTTTGGGGTTTCCCCCCACTGGGCCCTTGCCAGCCGGGGTCCTGCCTCCTGCCCCAGTCTGCTCCCGCTTTCAGCCTGGGTTCCCTGCACCCAGGCTGTCAGCGGGAGCTGAGTGGGGCAGGTGGCAGGAGCCTGGGGAGAGAGCCCAAAGCAGCGGTGGGCTCAGCACTCAGCCTGCTGCCGCTTTGGGCTTTCCCCCCAGGCTCCTGCCAGCCCGGGTCTCAGCCCACTGCCAGCCTGGGTTTCCTACACCCAGGCTGGAAGCAGGCTGAGACCCCAGCTCGTAAGGGGCCAGTGGAAGAAGCCCCAAAGCAGCGGTAGGCTAAGGCTGAGCCTGCCGCCGCTTTGGGGCTTCCCCTACCGACCCGTTTAGACATCCCGGTTAATCCGCAGCTCGGTTAACCCGCGCCCGGATAATCAGGAGTCTACTGTAACAGTGAATTAATAACAAAAAAAACCCTGTTAATTTAATTATAAGCAAATCTTGATTAAAAGCATTTTAAAATTAACAGGGTGTTAATTTTCACATATGACATGTGGACCGGAAATTTTGTCCCTTAAATCCGAAGTCCCTTAAATCGAGGTCCGGAAAATCAAGGGTTTACTTGTACTTAGAGAAGTCGTAACCAAGTTTACTATTTTTTATTTATTTGTTTAGAGCTAAATAAAGATCTATTGGCAGCTTGCTGGGCACTTTCAATTCTTAAAATTCACTCAATATTCAAACATTAAAAGGCATTCCTAAAAAGATTACCTAAGTTTCAGAATCACGCCTTTATCTACCCCATATTACCAGCCAAACCCAGTCAAATTGGGTAACCAGGAGCGTCTTGCGTTATGCTCTGAGGTTATGGTAGATCAGGGTGGAAGTGAGTTGCAAAGCCTAGAACCACTGGATCAGAATGTACTACTGTTCAAATTAAGGATTTTTAAAAAAGCTCTTGTGTACTTCAGATGATCCCCAGTGCTATGGCAACAACCAAAACCGTAAGCGTGACCTGGAAATTATTTAGTAGATAGTACAGATTACTGAGCATTCATGCAAAGCAGTCCCTTAAAAAAACAAACAAACAAACAAACAAAAAAAAAAACCACTTTGAAAGTGGCCAGACATGATCTATCCTAGCTATGAGTTTCTGAATGGGTTTAAGATCAAAGCTTTCTATTTTAAAGTATATTTTAAGATTAACATTATCTGTGTAGTGCTCACTGCAGGTAATGAACTGTGATAAGATCTGCCTTTGAAATAAAAAAAATCACAAAATTCTTGACCATTGCTGAAAAAAAAAAGAAAAAAAAAAAGCATTTTTGGCAAATGCTGTTATCCGGTTCTCCAGAAACAACAATGTGTTCTTATGAGCCACTAAAACTGCAGTCTAATAGGGACTTGATCCATGCCTGAACCTGTTGGAACCCTGAATAAGTGAGCTCTTGAGGCAGATGAACAATTGCCCAGTATTATCCTGAGATCTGTCAGAGAAAGGAGGGCACCAGCTTGACACCTCAAAGGCATCTGACCTATAAAAGAAACATGGATACTGCCAGAATAGCTTCTGTTCTATTCTATTTGTTTGTGTGTTTAAAATAGTATTGTGTGCTTTTGTTTTATATTAGCAAATCAGATATTGTCTGCCTTGTTTTTCTTAAGTCAGACAAGTCAGACCTGATTAACTGAGAAGAGAAAGTGATTTTGTTTATTTTGTGTAAAACTGTTTTCTTTAACTAATTAAATTCAACTGCCCAGGAAATGATTAGCAGCAAATGTGCCTTCATTAAAACTTAAGCACTCCACTCTTTTTAACTAAAGCCTGAGAGAAACACCTCTGGGACCTTAGACTACTTCCTCAAAAATAGGGAAGACTAGATTTGACATTTCTGATAGTTCCATAGGGAAAAAACAAGCAGGAATAAAAAGTAGAAAAAGTAAAATAAAATTTTAAAAAAACCTAAGGTTGCCTTTTCTTATCATACTGTAAAGTGTGTGAGGGGAGACCCAACTAAACAAACAAAAAGGCATAAACTTAGTTCCCAAATTTGATTTTTACTTTGCGCTTTTGCCTTAATCAGGCTTGGCAGGATTATATTTGTATTGGTAAACATTGATTTCCATGTACACATGCACATGAAAAAATATTTTTATCAATAATAATCAAATTTTACGGATAGGGCAAGTAAGAAAAATGTTGCTTGAGAACTTTTTAGAGTTTGATCTAAGGCAGAGGTCTCAAACATGCGGCCCGGGGGCCACATGCGGCCCGCAAAGCCCTTCCCTGCGGCCCGCCAAGCTTCCTGGCGCCCCCCCCTCCCCCCCCATAGCAGTTTGCAGGACGGAGGGGCCAGAAGTGGAGGCTTCTCTGCTGCCTGGCTGGGCCGCGTGTGTTTCTAGCTCTGGACTTCCTATATTGCTCTTGCTTTGTTTGCCAAACAGCTGTTGGTGGTGCCTAGTGCTTTCCAGGAGGGAATGGGGAGCTGCGTGCTCAGAGGAGGAGGTGGGGCAGGGGTGGGACCTCTTGGAAGGGGTGGAGTGGGGGCGGAGCCGGGGCAGCGAGGGTATGTGTGTGTGTCAGTGGTGCGGCCCTCGGGCCAGTGCACTAGTCCTCATGCGGCCCTCGTGGTCATTTGAGTTTGAGACCCCTGATCTAAGGCTATTTATTTAGATGAAAATTTGTATTTTAATGGTTCAAAGCTTTAACTTTTTTGCATCTCAGTGTCGTCTGTCATAAGTAAATTGCCTGACCCCCATAATTTCCCACAACTGTGAACACTTAAAATTGATAAATATAGAAAAAAAATCTTAATAAACATTGATATTATCCATCAAAATTATATTTAAAAAAATCAAATTCAAGCCTGTATATAATCAGCTCCAGTAAATGACCCCCGCACCCTTTTCCACTGCTTTTCAGCTGAACTTTCTCCTCCCCAAGTTTTTGCAAATGTTCCTGCTTACATCAGCCATTTTAAGGTGCACACCCCAAGATTACTTTTGACAGTTACTGTATGATTGTTTATCTTCCCTGGTGTAACAGGGTGCTTTTTAATTTTTTCAAATCTCATTTATGTTTTAACTATCTGAAATTTTCAAAGATCAATGACAAACCAAGTTGTTTAATGTAAATCCCTATGTCTCCTCAGCAGCAGTGCTGAGAAGGATCTGAGTGTTGTGGAGGATGACACCTTCAACACAAATCAACAATGCAATGCTGTTGCAAAAAAAGCAAATGTAATTTTAGGTCACATTAACTAGGGTTGCCAGGCATCAGGTTTTTGACCAGAATGCCTGGTTGAAAAGGGATCCTGGCGGCTCCGGTCAGCACCTCTGACCAGTCCATTCAAAGTCTGGTCAGTGGCACAGCAGGGCTAAGGCAGGCTCCCTGCCTTCCCTGGCTCTGCATAGCTCCCAGAAGCAGCTGGTATTTGCCTATGGCTCCTAGGCAGAGGCACAGCCACAGGGGCTCCATGCACTGCTCCCACCCCAAGTGCCAGCTCAGCAGCTCCCATTGGCTAGGAACTGCAGCCAATGGGACCTGCAGAGTTGGTGCCTGTGGCCGGGGGCAGCGCAAGGAGCCACCTGGCTGCACCTCCTCCTAGGAGCCAGAGACAAAGACCGGATGCTTTGGAGAGGTGCCCAGAGCCTGCACACCAACTCCTTACCCCAGTCCTGAGCTTTCTCCCAAACCCCTCCCAGAGCCTGTACCCCCTCCTACACTCTGAACCCCTCAGCCCACACCCCCAGCTAGAACCCTCACCCCAGCCCAGAGACCCCTGAACCCCTTATTTCTGGCCTCACCCCAGAGCTCTCACCCGCTCCCACACCCCAACCTCCTGTCCAGCCTGGTGAAAATGAGCAAGGGGGAAGGGATGAGTGAGTGGTGGTGGGGCCTTGGGGAAGGGGCAGGGTCTCGGAACAAGGCAGGGGTGTTTGATCTTCTGCAGTTGGAAGGTTGGCAACCAAGCTATTTTGGGGCCCTACTCAGCTGCCCCCTTGCAGGGTGTGTGTGTGTGGGGCCCCAGGACTTTACGGGGGAGGGGGAGAAAGGGAGGTTGGCTTGGGGGGCAGGAGGAACCACCCCCAGCACTCACCACCGGCGCAACTGGGGTCGGGTCACTGCACTTCCCGCTGCCACTGAGTGCAAGCTTGGCACTGCTGCAGAACTTAGGGGAGTGGAGCGGGGCTGGGCTGGAAAGAGACAGGGCGGGGAAGAGGCAGGGGCTGGAGCAAGCAGCATGCAGCTGCGCAGGGCACCAGGAAATTTGGTGCACCAAATTTCCTGGTTCCCTACACAGCTGCGTACTTTGTGTATGGGTAAGGACGGCCTTCGGCATAACATGCAAGTCATGGGAGGTGATAGTACCACTCTACTGGGCACTGGTTAGGCCTCAGATGGAGTACTGTGTCCAATTTTGGATGCCATTGTGTAGATAAGATGTAGAGCAATTAGAAAGGATCTAGACACAAGTGATAAGGAGGATCAAAGGGATGGAATGTGGCCATATGAGCAAAAGTTGAAGGACCTGAGTATATTTAGTTTGGAAAAGAGGAGATTAAGGGCGACATGATAGCAGTCTTCAAATACTTAAAATACTGCCATAAAAAAGATGGGAAAAACTCTGCCACACAGGGCAGGATAAGAGGCAGTGTTTCAAATTACAGCATAGCAGATTTAGGGAGGTCATGGAAGCTCCTTCACTGGAGGTTTTCAAAAGGAGGGTGGGTAGCCATCTGTTTTGGCTCATTTAGCCTCAACAAATCCTACATCTTTGCAGGGCATTAGATGATCCCTTCTAATCCTATGATTCTGTGTCCCCATACTATGTAAAAATGTATGGAGGGGTATATGCAGCTTGAAGGGTTGCTTTGTCACCAGGATCTTCAGGAATGAGGACAGACTAAGTGAGGCTGACAGGCCTAATTGATGCAAGAAATACTACCCTCAAACACATGTATCCATTTGCTCTGTGTGCAGAGGGAATTTCTCTGTACTATTTCAGAGCTGCACGTCTTCCTCCAAACAGATGGTTCCCAGCCAGGCTTCCACTGATTGCTGGGACATAGTATGTACTCTGTTTTTTCTCTGGGTATATTTACCCAGCAGCTTAACAGCCACGGCTGGCCTGTGTCAGCTGCCTCAGACTGCAATGCTGTAAAGTTGTGATGTTTATATTCAGGCTCTGGATGGATATGTAGGACCCCCCGAGGGGTGAGCCTGAATGTCTACCCCACAATTTTATAGCCCCACAGCCTGAGTCCTGTGAGGATGGGCCAGCCACAGGTGTTTAATTGCTGTGTAGATGCCCTTTGAGGTTCACAGAGAACAGAAGATGAGTTTTTGTTGCTTGTAGAAGCATTATCTAATCCATTTTCTTACATGGAATTTTCTTGCATGGAATTTTGTGTGTTCATCAGGGAAGATGATCTTAGTTGTTACTATTCCTTCACTCCTACTCTGAACACATCCCATTTATGTATTCAGTCAATGGATCATATAGATTTCCATCTGATAGGAGAATAGTTTCAATGCAGACAGGTGAGAAACATCCTACATGAACTGCCTTTTCCATCTCTGCAAAGTCTGGCTTTTCTTGCAAGTTGGCTTTGCTGTGCACTGTGCTGTTTGCCTAAATGTTGGAGACAATAAATTCAGCAAGAACATTTCTTTAGGGGGAATTTTACCAAAGTAAGATTTGTTCAGAGTTAATTTTTCATTTTAAAATCTGTTTAACCCAATATCATACTACATAAATGCTGAAAGCCCTAAATTTGTGACAAACACTGTTAGTCTAGTTTTTGCTAATGTGTCGTAACCACTAGTATTACGGTGGTGTAGTGGTGATATTTGAGAGGTTCTAATGGAGAAAATCCATCTAGTAATTTTCTTGTTTTCCTTTCCACATAACAAATGCTTAACAACTTTATGTTGATCTTACCCCAGCTTGAACTGCCAGGTGGGTATCCTGCTATGTCCCCTTGCACTATGGCCCTATGCAGTTGCTGTCACCTCCTTTTCATCCGTTCACTTCTCTGGTTCTGATTTTCCTTGTTGACAAGGAGCCACCACACGCAACACAGCACATTTATTTGTACTCAGTAGGCGTCTCTCCACTCAGGCTGACCCAGCCACTTCTTTTTCCTGCCCCTCCTCCCTGAAACTATTCTCTGGTGTGAGGTGGGGAGGAGGGTTAGGAAATACTGCTTCACAGAATAACAATGTTGCCCGCCTTATAAAAACCCACAGCAAGTTTCTAGCAGTTTGACATATATGGCATCTAGTATTATGTAATTTGGAAGGAAGTCAGAGAATTAAGTTAAGTTTTGCACCAACTTTAGATTCAGATGTCTGTGTGTTGGAGAATGATCCTTTATCTCCATCCTGGTCTGAGCTTTGTGATATAACACTTTATCCCTGCTTTCTGTTTTTTTATTCATTTATTTTCCCTGTACAATTCCATGCTGAATTTTAGCTTTGATCAAATTAATTTAGAGATTTCAATACAATGACTGGAATTGAGAGGGCTGTACTAAAGTTTGTAAACTGATTATATATATATATCAAGTGATTGTTTTGCCAGTAAGAGTTGGAACACATTTAAAGTGAAATGTAAACTGCCACATGAAACTGTGGTAAACTTCAGAAGCAATTTAAAACTCCGGATTGTATTAACTCATCTGAAAAAAATCCTAAAAAGAATGCATTTCTTTAGCAGTCAATGTAAACGTTTGATTTTAAAAGCCCCGTAGGTTGACTCATTCTTTTAAAGCTTTAATGGTTAAACCAGCTAAGCAGTAAGTACCACACCCAGCATACCATGAAAGCTGCTTTCTATAGACACGTCATCTCCACTCCTCTAAGCTCTGCAAATTGTAGTGAAATGGATCAGCTCTATCTGTTGAACAGCTATGTGCTTTAAGCTGTCTATAACGGGAAAGAGTTCCACCCATCCACAGAAGTCATACGCTTTCTCCAGCTGTACTGGATTTCTCAGTATGCTTTTTTCTCCGCCTCTCTTCTTAAGTGCTGCTGACGTCACTTGTACACAGTATGCTGAGAAAATACAGCTGGAGAAGAAGCAATCTTTGAGCCGGGAGTGTTTGGTGAGAATGTGCTTTATTTAAATGGTTTATCTGTACATGTGGAATTAAACTGATGTGTGGTGTTTGTAGCTGCTTTTAGGGAGGATTTTGCTATGATTTCTTTTTAGTTGAAAAAAGTACAGAGGAAATAGTTTGAACTGTGTGCGTTCGGTAGAGAGGAAGTGTAACATGAACTTTGTAGTTTAGAGGGGAGAGAGCTTAGTATGTAAAAAACATACTGAAACACTCAATTGGAATTCTGAAGTTTGATCTTATATGTGTCCTTGCTGAATGGACAAACTCATGAGTTTACACTTAAAGTAAGAAAAAAGGGCATCTCCCAGACCATTAGCAACACCGTCAAAGGGAGAAAAATTCTGTCATGTGAATTGGATAGCAAAATGTCAATAAGTCAGTAGATCTTAAATTTGGAATGATCCTGTTTTAATCATAAGACGTGTCTGAAGCATAGCAAAAGGCTTGAGACTGCATAATAAAGTAAGGGTAGAGAAGAAAATACTACTGCATCTTAAAATGACAAGAGTACATGTTTGTTTTTTTGAAAAATGGAATGGTATTAGAACTGCATTAAGACCTCTTTTGGTCAAGTAATGGCCAAAATGTTAAGTGCCTTTCATATCATTACCTCAAGAGTAAATATCTCCAAAAGGGGAGGGAGTTTTTACATGCACTTTCAGTTTTATGTATGTTTTTAATTTGTTCCCAAGATTCCTTAGTGAATATTTGATTTCAGTTCAGGCTAACAATGGTGGTAAAAATACTGGGTGTTTGGTTATGGATTGTGGCTTTTTATTTTTAAATAATTTGGTAGGTGTCTTTCTATCAGGTATTCTAGAACATTTTCATAGCCCAGATATCACTTCAAGAGTCTTATGGACAGCTTCCTTTCCTTCTCACAGGAAGGTATGTGGGCCTTCTCCCATCCAATTAATAGTTGCATAACAATTGCTTATGTGGAAAAGTAATAGGCAGGTCTCCAGAGACCATTAGTGGTATGTGGACCCCAGTTCGTGAACTTCCCAGCATATAACTAGTTGACACAGGTGTTCTAGAAAACCTGGTGACTCATGGGGCTATTCTTCCCTCTTTGGAGCCAGGGAAAACCTAACTGAGCTGAACAGGTTTCAAGGAGAGAATAACCTTAGCTCTAGACTTTGTTTTTTAACTATTTCCCTAATACGTGATGTGGTTTGTTTGTTTTTGTGACAAATACCGTTTTTCTTCTTCCCCAAACTCCTCCCCTTATTGGAATATTAATTAAAACATCTATATTGGACTTCTTAATAGGTTTATATTTCTTGATGAAATTTAAATATAACTTAATATACTGTAGGCAAGTACGTATATTTTGGATGATATAAATATGCAGGTTTTATATTGGTTACTCTTTTACCAGGAGGAGGGCAAGTTGCTTTAAAGATCAACTACTATAGGAGAATTAACACAAAGTAAAAAGCCCATTGGTTTATTTCTTATAGATACTATGTTTTAGTACCTGATTTGTAAAAAGAATGGAACCAAGTGGAATTAAGAAGAAAAAAAAATATTTTTAAGTAAAACTTGGACTAATGGTCTAACTGGTTTGAGTGCTGTGCTCTTTCCTCAGGAGAACAGAGGGCCACTCTGCAAATGTTTATTATAGAGTGACCTTGCGCTGATTGGTTTCAGAAAGAGCCAGTGAAGTGTCATGTGTGTTTTCAGCCCCTCTTCTGGATCTCATTAAAGTGAAGCTGTCGATTCTGTCAGGACGTGAGTTGTGTGACTATAGAGTTAGCTATCAGTAAGGAGGGCTTTAAAATAGTAACATGTCTAATAATCATAAGTAGGCCTCAGACACAAGTGGGGATGAAATGGAGACCTTAGTATTGAGGCCAAACTACAATATTCTAGTAAGAATGCAGCTTCCCCTCATACCTCTCTCCACCCCTAATCTGCTGGGAGGGAGGAGGGGATTCCTATCTGGTTGATCTTCTGGGAGACTTGATCTTTAATATTACCGTAGCTTTAGGCTATGTAGCTGATATATTTGTAGCTCTATCTTCTCAAGCTTCTGGAAGTGAGAAGACTCTCACCATTACACCTCACTCCCACCTTTTACCATTACTCCTACCACTGAATCTGACATTTTGCCTGTGATCAGAAGTAGGAAGGGAAGAGGCCTTCAGTCACCTGTTGTTCCCCAGCATCTGTTCTCCTTCCCTCTGGATAACTCCAGTGCTTGCTTCTGTTGCTTGCTCAGCTTTCCCAAGCCTCAGTGAGAAAGTGATAGTGACTGTTGCAAGTTTCTCTGCTGTTCGCAAAGTTGTGAAAAGCCACAGTCAGACTGTGACTACAGTCTTGTTAATGCGTCTGCTTGCAGCTGCTGCTGGGGAAATTATATGTTCAGTTCACATCAGAAACGTTACCTTTCCATTATTACCTTACATGATTACCAACATTACCTTTGTTAACAGCAGTCAGGAAGCCTTTTGCAGAGTAACATTTTTACTCTACAAAGTTTTCAACAATGCCACGTATGCATATATACCAGGGGTGGGCAAACTTTTTGGCCCGAGGGCCACATGGGGTGGTAAAATGGTATAGACTAGAGGCAAGGTAGGAAAGGCTGTGCCTCCCCAAATAGCATGGTCCCCGCCCCGAACCACCCCTCCCACTTCCCGCCCCCTGACTCCCCACCTCAGAATCCCTGACCCATCCAACCCCCACCTCTTCTTGTCCTCTGACCGTCCCCTCCAAAGACCCTCCACCCCTAACCACCCCCTCAGGACCTCATCCCCCTATCTAAGCGCCCCTACTCCTTTTCCCCTGGCTACCCCCTCTAATGACCCCACCCCCAACCGCCCCTGGGTGAATAGGCGGTACAAGGTGACCAGATAGCAGCTGTGAAAAAATGGGACATGGGGTGAGGCAACTGTGTAAGAAGTCTCCAAAAACGGGACTGTCCCTTTAAAAATGGGACATCTGTTTACCCTCCATTAGCAACACTCCATCCCAGATGAGAGCGGCGCTCTAGGGCAGCTACCACAAAGTGCTGCTCTCTGCAGTTTGAGGATGGATCTTGTGAGAAGAGGTGGGGAGTGATTGTGGAGCATGCTGGGTCCCTGCACAGCCTCCTTTCCCCAAACACTGATCAGTGACCGTAACTCTGCATTGCTCCAAGCAGGGGATCCTTGGCTCCCTCCCTGGAGCAGGCATTGTCACCTGGTCAGAAAAGTGAGAACTTGCTAAGAACAGGAAGGGGAGTTTCAAAGTTCTAGGGTCTTCTAGGCAACCAAGCAGCAGAGCTGCTTGCTAGAGTGGTCACCTAGGCATTGTGGGATATCCTGCAGAGGCTAAAAGCTCTGTAAACAGGAAGAATGTATCTTCACTTTCACATCACTGCAAAAGCATCACTGATGAGAGCTGTACCCCTCTCGTGAAGGACACGTTTGAGATTCTCAGCAAGAAGTCATTTGTAAGTGTAGATGCTCCCATGGGTTTTGCAGAAAAAAAGGGACTTTTTTCGCTTTAAATGGCAAGTGTAGACATGCCCTAAAGCTGATCTTTAGAAGAGTGTCAAGTGATATGTGTAAATGTATTTTAAAACAGCTTCTCTAAAAACTTAGCAGGATTTAATCAGCTTAAAAAAAAAGATTTTCTTTTGCCATGTAAATAATTGCCTCAGCTTTTTTACTTTGAGCAATATTGAATCAGTGGTGTGAGAGTTGTTGGTATTGTATATGATGGACAGGTAAGCTGTCCAGCTAGGAGTTGTCTAAGTGAAGAAAGCTCCTAGTTTTAAAATGGCTGATGTGGTTATTATAGAGACAAGGTGGGAGGTGGGTAGGATGCCGGAGGGAGTGAGGGCTTCAGCTGGAGTTGTGGGCTCTGGGGTGGGGCTGGGGATGAGGGGTTTGGGATGCAGGAGGGTGCTCTGGACTGGGACTGAGGGGTTTGGAGGGCAAAGGGGGATCGGGGCTGGGGAAGGGGCGCAGACTCCGAGCGGCGCTTAGCAGCTCCCAGTGTATTGGAAATTGCTCTACAGGGGTCTTAAAGGACAGGAAAAAAAGGTGATGTGATGCACTGTGCTGCAGCTCTGAGATGTTCAATTTTATGAAGTCCTCTATCCGCAATTAGTTCCTATAATTGGGGTTCTATTCTAATAATCTGTGTGCTGACTTGACTAAAGGACAAAAAGGGAGGACAGTTACTTTTATGTATGTTCTTTTTGTAAACTGTATGTTTACAGTGCTAGCAATTTAATGAGTTGTCATAATGATTTTATCTGCTAGCACTGTGAACATCTACAAATTTTCTCAGAAAGAAGTCTTAGAGTTGAACATTGTCACTGCAGAATAAATAATGAAGTTGTTTGAAATCCTGCTCCTAAATTTCAAATACAGGTTTCATAATCCAGCAAGGCATTGTGCGCCAGTGGGTAGAGTGTGGGAATGGAAGGTGGGTTTCCTGGGTTATATGGCCTCTGCCTTGTGTGACCTTGAGCAAGTCGCTACCCACCAATGGTCTTCTGACTTAATCAACAACTGTGCTTTTAAACTCATATAATAGCAAAATAATAGTAATAATAATACTTAGCGTCATTGCTGCTCAGCATATCTAACAAGAATAAGTACCTTACAATTTTATATGCTGTTAGCACCCTGATTGGGGCCTCCAGTTTGTCAGGCACTGAACAAATACATAGGAAGAGTGTTCCTGCTTCATAGAACCTTGTGTCTATAAAAAAAAAAAATAGCTCTGAATAAATCTTAAGTACTAAGAAAATATTTCAAGTGTCCAAGCGACTTTGGCTCCTAAGTCCCAATTTTTCAAAAGTGATTTAGGCACCGAGAAGACGTGGGCTTCACATCCAAAATTTACAGGTAAAATCTAAAATTTCAAATGAAATTGGTTGGTAAAAATTACTAATAAAACATCACTTCGGTAGTCCTGATTAGGGATGGGTGCATAGGCTATAATATATATGAGCATTTTTAGACTTATTTATGCATAGGGAAACATTTGTATCTGAAATACTTTCCCACAGTATTTCAGTTCCTGTATAATGAAATATCATGAGATGCCTATATCTTGATTTATTTCATCCATATAAATTGTCCCCAAGATAAAAAGCTCATGAAAAACACTAACAATCACACACACTTGAGAATTATTCAGGTTTCTGCATAACTTTAAACTTGCCATTGTGGAGAGAGAGGAGTAATACAAATGCTGTTCTAGGCTGTTGACTTTGTGTATGTAAGAGATCTTTTTTCTGGGCCTGATTTTTAAATCTAGCTGCCTAAAGTATCCATTCAAAATGTCTGGGGGCAAGAATAGTAATCTAGTTTACAAAACCTTGTGCAATGACTATCAGTAGTTACTGTAATTCATCATAAAATTGCATTTTAAATATATTGTACATTGGGAACTTCAGTTTGGTTCTTAACAGTTTATCTTAAAATTCATTTGGGCTGTGGTTCTGTCTTATTAAGATTAGCATTAAGGATCTGTTCATGCTTTTTAAAATTGTAGTTACTGTGCTTAACTTTAAAATGCTGGGTTCTTTATTCAGAGTATTTATTTTGCCTATGAAGTTTAAGAAACAATTACTTCTGTGATATTCATATGTTACATGGATGAATTTGCAGTTTTGCAGTTATGATTACTCTAACAGATGTCCTGTTCAAACAAAAACACTTCAAGGATCTTACACTGATTTGGCAGGCTGTTCCCATAAATTATGATCAAAGATAGGAATGATCAGGTAATGGGAAATGTATTTTCATATCCATATTGCAAAGATTTTGGTGAATAAAAATAATTACTGAACATAACTTTAAGTTACAATAACTTTTAGTAAAAGCTTTTGGGTGTATTTATTGATTTCAGAATGTCTGTAGTTTTATTTCTCATGAGAAAATCAACATAAGCCGGCCAACCTACAGCTTGCAAAAAGCTTTTATCCCTAGAAAAAAGGATCTTTTTGACCTGAAAGACCTTGTATGTTGTAATAGATTCTTTGGACAGATAAGAAATCATGCTGCTTACTGTTTTTGCATCAGAAAACCAAACTTTAATAAATGTAATCAATTAAGTTCAAAATCAGCACTTGTTTGTTCATTCATATAACTGGGTGGTACTATTAGTGTATTTAATTAACACCAATATAAATATGTATGCCAATTAGGATCCAGTTTTCATTTGCTTGACTGTAGTGTTTTGAGATTGCACAATCCAAAATAGCTAAATTCGAGGCAGCTGAATGAGATTTGAGATGGGACAGGGAACATGCCATGAGAACTTTAGCTATTGTCATGTTGTGAGCTACATAAATAAAGCTATAGAACCCGATGTCATAGCTGCTAGATTGTGTGTTCTAAACAAAGTAACTTACCGTTCTGGGCTTCCTGGACAATTAATATAAAGATTTGGCTGCTCAGGAGTGCACTTCTGGTGTAGCTAGCAGACCTCCTCTGTCAGACAAAAGAACAGGCTGTTAGCCAACTTTACAGGAAATTATGGCCAGTGAGGAGCTGGGTCGTCCCCTCCTCCCCACCTTTAAAAGGCAAGATGGATAAAGGGTAGGGTTTTTCCCTACCAGGGTGATTGACAAGAATTATCTGGGAGGAAGGAAGAGGGATATGGAGGCTTTAAATGCAGGACCTCCTCCTTGAGCAGAGAAGGAGGCCAGCTCTAAATGGACCCATTTACCTCCCAACAGGCATATGGTAGCAATTAGTTTGCTTTGGATTAAGGAAATGCATTAGGGTGGTAACATACCGAGTTTCTTCATTGTTAAACAGGTAAGATGCTAATAAATCAGACACTTTTGTGGGTTTTCCAGAATAGATCTTTTGTTAAGTATTTTAGGTCTCCCTAGTACTGCAGTGCAAATATATTAGGAGGCTTATTTTAAATGCTGGTTTTCTGTTCTAAAAAAGTAATTTAGTAAAGTCTTTTAATGTACATGTTTGCCTCAGTAATTACACTACACGGTGAGTTAGGAAAGAAACAATCTTGTTGTTTGTAAACAGCCAGTCCTGCAAACTGCACCTAGAATCTGAAAGTCAAGATGAGTTTCCCTCTCCTCCACACTACTGATAATAAAAGCTATGTATGCCAAGCTCTTACACACATGAGATCCCGTTGTCTTCACATATATGTCCTCAAACGAGAGCTGTGCAACAGGTCTGCTCAGGTGTAAATGGCTAAAACTGAACAATTCTGTTGATGCCATGAGAAGAATCATAATCCATCTCACTCACTCATGTTAACTGGAGTAATGCTTAGGGCATGTCTACACTTGCAGAGTTACAGCGCCAGCAGTTATAGCGCTGCTCAGAGCGTGCCGAAAGAAAGCTGCTGTCATGTGTTCACACTGACAGCTGCCTGTGCAGTAGTGTGTTCACACTTGCGGCCGTATTTAGAGGAGTACACTCTAGGCAGCTGTTCCACAGAGCACCGTTTTCTTTGTGTATGTCCAGGGATCATACCCAACCTTCTCCTTTGGAGTATAATGCAGTGAGTACTGTACTCCAGTAAGGCCAAACTACAGACAGATGGGTGTTGAGTGCAGTGGATACTGGGAGTCCACAGTGCTGGACTGTGAGGAGGGAGGAGTGAAATACTGCAGGTAGAGAGTGGAGCCAGGAGGTTGATAAGAGTGTATTGGCGGTGTGTGGGGGTGTGAGAGAGAGACGGGGAGGAGTGCATGGGAAAGTGTTTTTGTGACAGCGGCTGCAGAGGAGGGCAGGCTCAGAGCTGCTTGGTGTGAAGAGGTAGTATTGCCTGGAACATGTCCACTTGGGCTCCATATCTGCTAAGAGCCACTCCATGGCTTCTTTCTTGTGTGCTGCGTTCTCCTTTCGGTCCCTCTTCTCACTTTCTCACCACTCCTTCAATTCCTGTTTCTTGGTGGCGGAATGCATCATAACCTCATGAAGAAAGTCCTCCTTAGTTCTTCTCCTTGAATGCTTTCTAATTCTGCGCAACCATTCAGCTATCAATAACAAAGAGGGAGGCTGGGCTCCCAAGGTCATCTCTGTGAAGTTTAAATACAAAATTTTACAGAAGCAATATTGTTTGCAACACACAGAACACCGATTCCGTGATTTAAAACACAGCCAGTACTTTCACACCGGTCACTAACTGGCTGACCCCAGGCAAGCACACATAAGCCACAGGACACCCAAAATGGTGAGTTGCCACAGGTACAGGTACAATCACTCTTCCCGGACTCTGCTTTACCCTGCGTACCTGGCTCTTGGGGAGAGCAGCACTGAAAGGGCCTGATAATCATTCCTGTCCTTTCCATAGGATGTGTTCATTATGGAAGATATCTCGCTGCTGAGGGTGAGCAGGGAATCAAGGGAGGGTCTTCTCCAAGACTGCAGCTTCCACCCTGGCCTCTGTGTGGCTCACCTGTATGCAGCAATGGTCCATCCCTCTCAGCACAGTGGCATGGAAAGTTACTGTTAATGGGGCAAGAAATAAAGGGGTGGGACAGAACAAAGGGAGTTCCAGTCATGAAAAATCCCCTTGTTACCACCTGAGCTGGAGCTAACAAGGTCTGTAGCAGAGAAAAGGATTGTGCCCAGACTAGGAAGGAGTCCAGTCTGTGAAAGAAGTTGGACATCGGGGAAAAACTTCCTAACTCTCAGGGTGGATAAGCACTATGAATAAATTGCCTCCTGAGGTTGTAGAATCTCCCATCATTGGAGAATTTTAAGAGCAGGTTAGCTAAACACCTGTCAGGAATGGTCTAGATAATACTTAGTCCTGCCATGAGAGCAGGGGACTCTTGAGGTCCCTCCCAGTCCTATGATTGTATCTGAAAGGGTTTGACCCATTGTCGCAATAAAGTTGCTTATTCCTATAAGTAACTGTATTTTTCTGTTGCAGTTTATAAATCTTTATCAGAACACTTCTAGTGCTACATGTTTCTTTAATTT
This sequence comes from Sternotherus odoratus, assembly GCA_032164245.1. Classification (NCBI taxonomy): domain Eukaryota; kingdom Metazoa; phylum Chordata; order Testudines; family Kinosternidae; genus Sternotherus; species Sternotherus odoratus. The sequence goes on along the minus strand of JAVMKO010000005.1, from coordinate 77,722,953 downwards.
CTACCTATGAATTTCTCTGTTTTTCCCTCAGTGTTCTCATCTGTATCTGATAATAACAGAGCTTTACCCAAATAGACTGGATGTATACCATTTTCAGCAGTCTTGCAGATATGGAAAAGGGTTTAGGAAAAAGCATCTGTTAGCCTTGAGGTTGCTTTGCTACTTGGTCAGATTTTATTGGCTCTTTGTGGCTTTTTCTTTTCTTTCTTTCTTTTTTTTTAAGAGGCAGTTGAAACCAACAGGAATCCAGTTTTGTAAAATGTAATTTCTTTAATATAAAATGAAAATACAGGCATATCGCGTCTTATGCGAGGGTTAGGTTCCGCGATTACCGTGTAAAGTGGAAATCGCATATAGCCAAAACCCATTGAGTTTAATGGCGGGGTTTGTTTCCCTCAAACCCCCCCCCCCCTTTCTTTTGCCAATCGCGTAAAGCTGAAATCGCGCATCTTAAATGTGTGTAAGATGCAACCTGCCTGTACTGTGTATGAATGGAAGTGAAATAGAGCCCCTTAATATATTAAAATCTTCCAAATAGGGGCCCACTTCTCAGGAAATGTTAATTGTAACAGAATTTCTGTAGAAAAACATCTATACAAGGGGTTTGTCCCTATTTCATTGCAAGTAATAGCACACTTCCCGTCCATTGTCCCCTCATAACTTAGCCTCCTTCAACAAGGAGAGAAAAGCATGATTTGGTAATTGGATAAAGATGGACTTCTGGGTCCCATTAGGAGTCATTGTGGAACTACACCATGCTGTGATCTAGGTCAAAGCATTTTGCTGACCTCTCTATGCTTCAGCTGGCATATTTTTATATGGTTAATTTAACTTATGGGAGATGATATGAGGCACAGTGTTTAAAGTGCATTGAAAACTTCAAATGATAGGCACGCTTAATTTTATCCTTTCCTTTCCTCTTTGCCACCCACTTCCCTTATCTGAGCATTTAATTAACACTTTTCTGTAAACCGTTTAACTTCCAGTCTGTATTTTGTAAGATTTTTTTATAAAGATGCTGTTTCTTCACAAATAAGAATCTTAATATTCCTGAGATGAAGATGAACTTAAGAGTGAGTTGTGAAATTTTGGTCATCAGTCTCCCAAAATCATCACGATCAGCAGTGTCCAATATGTTTGCCATTAGCCACATGTGGCGAAAAGACTATTGAATTGTGGCTAATGCATGAGTATAATGTGTGGATGCATAATGCATGGATGTGTGAACCAGATTTCAGGGTTATGGTACAAGAAAAAGAAAGTAAAGTGTCACACTGAAGTAATTTTGTGTTAGTCGTACCTATTAATTTTTTTTTATATACCTACTTATTTTTGATATACGGCTAAACCACCCTGAACACGCCCGATCCCGTCTGATCTCGGAAGCTAAGCAGGGTCGGGCCTGGCTAGTACTTGGATGGGAGACCTCCTGGGAATACCAGGTGCTGTAGGCTTAACACCTGGCAGTAGGTATAAAATGCCTCCAACGACAGATGGAACGACGCATCGGTTGGAGTATACCCCAGTTGTGTCACTGGTTGTGTCCAGTCTAAGCGGACCCTGCCATAGTGCGGGAATAATGCTAGGAAAAACACACACCTACTTATTTTTGATATTAATAAAAATAATTTGAAATGTTGTTTGTAGTATGTTTTTAAGCCTTTTTTGTAATGTGGTGAATAAGAAAAATTCAAGACCACAAGTGTGCTTAGCTTCAAATTTCTATTGGATACCACTAGCAATGATAAACGTGTAGATGCATAAAGTTACTGAACAAAAAATAAACCCCACAAATATCACTATAATAGAATCATTATCTGTCTTGAAATACACTGTAAACCTCTTTTCTGCTCATGACCAGAAGATTTCACTAAAGGGCGGGCTGGCTGGCTGGCTAGGGTGTGTGTGTGTGTGTGTCTATCCACATGCAGAGGTAACAAAGTCCTGTGGCACCTTAAAGACTAACTATAAATTTTTGAAGCATAAGCTTTTGTGGGCTAATACCCACTTCGTCGGATGCAATGAAGTGGGTATTAGCCCACGAAAGCTTATGCTTCAAAACTTTATAGTTAGTCTTTAAGGTGCCACAGGACTTTGTTACCTCTGCTATTCCAGACTAACATGGCTACCTCTGATTCTATCCACATGCAATAATTTGTGAGGTTGGGGCATATAATTGTAACAGCATCCCTGCCAGTGGTTTTTGGCCTTTCAGGCAACAAGCAATATTTGGATTTAGGCTTAGTGGCAAATAAATATGGCCACTACAGAGCAATCTATTCTCAGGGCTGAAGGGCAAATCTTGATATTTTATACCCATTTTCCATGGCTTAAGAATGAATATGTTTCTCAGACTACTTCATGGTTTCAGGAAAACATGTGCTAGAGAAAATATCAAACCACATTTTAAGTATACATGAAGTATTTCATTTAATATCAAACTAATAATTAAGTAAAAAATTGAATAGGGGGCTCAAGACTTTGAGGCTGAAAAGTTTTCCCCAAAATGTGCATTTGTTCTTCTTTACATTAATTTACAGAACTTCGGCAATCTACCAAGATAAATAATCCTCCTTCATTGTCTCTCTAAAGGCATGTCTACTTGGTGAGGTAACTTGCCTTATAGCAGTGTGACTGCTAAAGCACTGTAATGTATTGTTTATGTACAAGTGACTGGTATGCACTAAAAATTCTCTATGGAAGAATCCTTCTGTTGATGTAGCTGTACCTACTTTAGGGGTTAGGTAGACAGTTACTATAAGATGCAGTTGAGAACACTGAGGCGTGCACAGCGGTGGTTCAACTTTCTGCCCTGGACCCGAGAAAGTCTAACATTGGCCTTGCTTGGTGGACCCCCTGAAACCTGCTCACAGCCCTCCAGGGATTCCAGACCCCTGGTTGAGAACAGCTGGTCTACACTACAAAATTTAAGTCATCGAAATAATTCAGTACATTGTTGGTGTCCACATTACCCTCCTCCTGCTGGTGGAACGGAGTACTTGCACCCCTGCAGTGCGGCATTGTGGAGCACAAACAGCCATACAGGCTCACAGCTGGAGACCCCATCTGCTCAATTTCATAGCACAGAGTCTACCAGTAGTGAAATTGACGTTCTTGTCAACTTTATGCTGCTATTGTCTCTGCTCAGAGCAGCTGCACTGTGGGAGCTCTGTGGGGAGAGGGAAGCCCGGGTGGGGAGTCCAGGGGGCAGCAGGGCTCCCAGTGGGGAGAGAAGACCCCGGGGCAACAGGCTGCTTGGAGCAGGTAGGCCAGAGCCTTGGAGGCATCTGGGCTCTAGCTAGAGCCCCCCACCCATCCCAGGGTGAGAGCCTGAGGTGTGAGCCAGGTGTGGGGTTCACTGCAGGGAAGCTACCAGCCTTTCTTGTCAATTTCAGGACTTCAGGGCGCCTTGAAATTGACAAGAATTTTAGCCAACAGCCAGCATAATTAACTCAGTGTCCGTCACCTTACCTATACCGACATAAGCCCTACACCTCTCATGCAGATGCAGTTATTATCTGTGTAGTAAGGCACTTAAATTGGTCGGAGTAAGGCTGTAGTGTAGCCCATGACGTAGGTTGAAATAAGGCAGCTAATATCGATCTAACTATCTTCATTAAGTTGAGCTAATATCACTTTCATATTCCTTGCCTATGTGGTTTCTGGTAGCTTTTTTGTAATATTTTAAATGATCCTGGCTGTTTGTCTTTTCAAAGTAGAGTGGTTGTGGTTTGTGGAACTTTTACACTGGTGAAACATCCTGCTTTTTGTAGCCTCAGTCAAAGTTTTCAGAGCATCTTTTAGCAGCCTACACAGATCTGTATACACTTTCTAATATAAATAAACCACAATCAGTGATTAGAGAAGTTGGAGTTTCTGCAGGCAATGAAGAGATTTTTGTTCCATTAAATCTTACATCCTGGAAGATAATTGCAATAAAGTAAGTTTATATTTATCTTCATATTATTCTAAGGACTTCTAAACAGTATAATTGCTGGAGAGGATGTGGATTCATTGTTAGGCAGGAGTCTGTTCCAAGTGGTCCACTGTAGAAGAATAGGAGCTGGTAGGATGAGCATTCTTCTGGCAGTTTTTGAACAAATCAGAATCCTGTAAAACACAAACTTCTTAGTAAACACTCTGTGCTGCCAGTGTACCTGTTTGGGATTTTAAAGTGATCACACACTATTTCCCTGAGAAGTGCACTAAAGGTTTGACATTGTAGCAAACAAAATATAATTTTGGCACATTTATTGAGTCAAGTGAATAGTACATTGTGCCAAAATATGTCATAGCTTAGTTCTATTTCAGTCACTAGAGAAGAAGGTAAGTGGAGGGGAAATGATCCAGTAATTTGAGATTAATTAAACCAGAATCATACAGTATTGAATTAGATTTATTTTGGAGAAAGGTAATGTAGGCTTAGACTTTTGTTAATGTTTAATGTTCTGTAGCATTCTTCACAGAAATAATTGAACATCAGCACATTAGTGATCCGGTCAGTGTAGTTTGGTTTGAGTGATTATAGAGCTTACTGCAGCATTCATTTGAATGCAGTCTGATGAGCTAATTGGTGAATGATGCCATAATTTATTTATAATGATAAAACTTATTTCAGATGAACAGTTCCGGACATTCTTAAAAATGCTAGTTAAAAGAAGAAGAAAAAGGGCTTGTATGGTTCATAGAAAATATCAGTACTACTAGACGGTTGTTCTGTCAGAAAGCTGTCTAAAATATTCTGTTGCTTCTTTTGCGTGATAATTTTGCACTGCTTTCATCCATCTTGGTTTTAGCAGACTTTCCATATAAGGTGTTTTTAAAAATGTCAATTGACCTTTTAGCTTATAATGTTTCAGCTTGTGGGCCTGAGTCAAGGGAAGAAAGTCTGACATAGGTTTTAAGCTAGAGCTGAAGTCAAAAACAAAAAATGACATGTATGTAAGGTGGAAAAATAATTTCTGAAATAACTAATAATACCATATTCTGAATGCTAGCTAATTTTTACAGCACAGTTCCTTTTCTGCTTAGGTCTGTTAGGTAGCTTATGTAAGACTCAATGAGAAATGAACCAAAGCTTGAACAGTTTAATGATTCATTCCTCAGTGAATCTTAACTCTATACCAGTGAACCTGGCTTTAATACCATCAGCAATATGTTTTTGAAACAGGGAGGGACTGTTACCCACAAACTGTTTTTTAGAACAAGTAGGTAGGTGGAACTGAATATTTTTCATTCCATTCAAGGTTTTTGCAGTAGAAAGTATCTGAGTCATTTCAGATTACATCATTTTTGCCGAAATCCCATGGAGACCTTAAAACAATGATCAGAAAACAGAACACCCTGTTAGGAATGTAAGTTTTAAGGTTATTTGCTGGAGATAAAGGTTCCTTAAATATTTAAGGAGGATAAAAAAAATTAGAAGCTGCTCAACAATTTTTCTACTCAAGCCAAGTGAGGTAGACTGTTCTATGTGATAAAGTAAAGAGAAAAATCAAGACGGAAGTAGAGCCTTTGAAAGGCTAAGTTGTTACTATAAGAAAAATCTCCCTTTGTGTTGTGGTGATGTTGTTTTTTTAAGGACTTGACATAGCTTGTTTTACTAAGTATGACATACAGACATCATCCTTAAAATAAAGCAGAGGGTGAAAGCTCAACAATGAAGCAAAAGACATTTTTTTGTTTGATGTCACAAGAATAAGTAAAACTACCCACACCTGGGTGAAGGACATTGTGTAGCCTAAAGCAGACAACATGGCAATGGGCTACTCATGATGCAGCAGAAGGAGATTTTGAAGAATTTAAAATAGCACCTAACCTTAGCATAATGGGAAAGCTATGGAAGAAGCTAGTATCTTTTCTTTGGACCTACATAATCAAATTTAGCCTGGAATGCTTGGTAGCACCCTGGTAAGGCCTTTATCTTCAGGAAATAGAAAACAAATGTGGTGGTTTTCTTATATATATATATTTTTTATAACTTTTAGACCTATTGCATATGAGGTTGTCAGTCATTTTATGCAGGTTTTAAGCGGGTGTCCCAGTATTACAATGAGTTGAAATAGAAATGGAGTATAATAGAAATTAACTACACAGAATTCTTATAGTAAATTTGATGATGCTGTAAACTTTAAACTTCAGTTTGCATTCAGAATATATAAGACTTTTATAGAAAACTTGCTAAATTCATAAGAGGCAAAGGTGATTTTTCATTGCTAAATAAATGTGTTGGTTAATACTTCTGGCTTCTAGGGATATAAAATTTTGTGTGACAAGAGTGTTTCATTGGCCAGTATAAAATAATTACCTTTGCAGTAGTTTAAAATATAGGGAACTTGCATACATTCTGAATGAAAAAGTCTGTAGGAAATTAAAAACTTCGTAGCTCTTCCTTTTTTATTTCTCTATTTGCTAAGCCTTTTTCACGAGCTCTGATCTCTCCCTCTTCGGTAATTTCTTTCTTCCCTGCAGGAGTATAGTCATTTTAATCGATGATCTATACCTATTCTGGGGTAGATTGCAGGCTAAGGCATAAAGCCACATAGATAAAGGGTTAAGATTAGCAGCAGTGTTAGTCCGTATTTATAGATAAAGGGGTAAGTGTTTGTGTAAGGGTTTCATGCTGGCAATAGAAACTCTTGGTGGCATTTTCCCTCAGTCCCTCTGAGCTAGAGTGACCAGATGTCCCAATTTTTTAGGAACAGTCCAGATTTTTGGGGTCTTTTTCTTATATAGGTGGTAGAATCTCTTTTCTTAGAGGTTTTTAAAGTCGGGCGTGAGATGATTTAGTTGGGGATTGGTCCTAGACTAGAATACCTGAGGTCTCTTCCGACCCTGATATTCTAGGATTCTATGAATAACACGAGGAAGACTTTGTAGCACCTTAGAGACTAACCAGTTTATTTCATCATAAGCTTTCGTGGGCTATAGCCCACTTCATCGGGTGCATCTGATTAAATGGGCTATAGCCCACCAACGCTTATGCTGAAATAAACTGGTTAGTCTCTAAGGTGCTACAAAGTCTTCCATGTTTTATTTATGGATACAGACTAACACGGCTGCTAATCTTAAACCTGTAGGATTCTATGATTACCCTCCACCACCGTCCCGATTTTTCACACTTGCTGTCTGGTCAGTCTACTCTAAGCAGGCAGTGGTTGTATCTGTTGTACCTTTACATAAAGTACTGTGCACTCCTTCATCTCTTCTCCTCAGAAACATCTACATTGTGTGCCCTTTCCACAAACCTCCAGGATTGCTATTACTACTGTTAGTAGAGTTGGATGGAAATTCTTTTACAATGGCCTTTTTCATTCTAAATGCTTTAAAAAAAAAGTATCAGTTTTGGCAACAGTGCCTGTGGACAGGAAAAATATTTTGAAAACAACTTTTTTTCATTTTGGAAACTTTTCATTTCAGAACTTCTATTGACGTGTCATGAAATAATGTAAAAATGAAGAAGAAGAATAAAATTACAAAACAAAAATTGAGACTACAGGAAGTGAATTTTGGGGGGGGATTTTCTGCTTGAAAATTTCAAAAATATTTGGGTTTGTCTCAAAGCAGAATGAAAACAAATTTCAAAACTTAGAAATTTCCTGCAAAATGGCAGTTCCAAGATTTTACCAGTCCTGGTCCTTGCTTATCGTCTTGTTCCCTTCCCAGGAGTGTGAAGAGGAAAGATCTTTGTGTCCTCCATCTTCTCTTGGTCACCCATTCATGCAGATAGGCACAGTCTAACCTAAACTCATTTTGGTGTTGTTTATTGGAGTAGAGTGAACATCACAAGTATAATTAGAAGTTAGTTTACCAACTCAGGTGAGAGAATGTTTTAGAACACCTACTAATTGTGAAGACCAGTTGGAATATTATTCCTACAGTGTATTTATTCAAGTGGGTTTGCAGTGAGTATTCAGAATTTACTTCCCAGTTACATGGTCGAATTGGATTTTTGTGGAACCACTGCTATTTTTTGAAGTTGCCCTCTTATGTCCCAGAATTTAGGGTTGTCTACACAAGGATGCATTTGAAAATTAATCTGAATTAACTGACGGTGTGAATTTAAAAGTGAATTAGTTAAACTGCACTAAATCCCAGTGTGGCTGTTCTCATTCAGAATTAAAATGACGTCAATTAAATTGAGTTTACTTCACTTTGGAAGAGAATTAAGCAAAACCGAGTCAAGACCACATCAGTTCTGAATGAGGCTTCGTCTACATTAGATACTTACATCAGCATTCCTATCTGTCTCAGGGGTGTGAAAAATCCACACCCCCTGGGAGACAAAGCTATGCCACCCTAAACTCTGGTGTAGACTGTTCTAGATTGCTGGAAAAATTATATTGGCGTAGCTACCACCTCTTGGGGAGGTGGATTACCTATGCCAAAGGCTGAATTTTTCCCATCATCATAGGTATAGGTAGTGTCTACACTGAAGCGCTACAGCAGCACAGTTGCAGTGGTATAGCTGTGCAGCTGTAGCATTTTAACTGTAGACATACCTTGTGTGTCCACACAAGGTTTAATGCAGCTTAACTAATGCACTTTTAATTCATACCTTTAGGGCTTGTCTACACTTACCGGAGGATCAATGCTGCAGCGATTGATGCTGCAGCAGTCGATGCATTGGCGGTTAATTTAGCAGGTCTAGTGAAGACCTGCTTAATCAACCACCGATCGCTTTCCCATCGACTCCTGTACTCCACCTGATTGAGAAGAGTATGGGGAGTCGACGGAAGAGCATCTCCCGTTGATGTCGCATAGTGTGGATGCTGTGGTAAGTATATCTTAGCAACGTAGATTTGAGTTACACTGTTCATGTAACTCAAATTGCATAGCTTAGATCGACTTTTCCCTTTAGGGTAGACAATACCTTAGTTAATTGGGATTCTTTTTCCTGTAAGTCCCTATGTAGGCAAGCCCTGAGGTTTTCTATAGGGAAAAAAATTGTCTATCCTGAAGGCTGTGAAAATAACCTTTAAAAATGTGAAGAGTGTAAAATGGATGCAGTATGGTATGCCTGATTCTGTGCAACCTGGAATAATAGCTCAGAGAAGCCCCTGATTTGAGGGTCATATATTATCACTATTTTACTGTGCAACTTTGCTAAGGAGTTTAGCAGTGTTTGCTGAGCTGCTACATTCAGTAGTTATCAGTAGTAACCACTGACCCATGAGATTGCAAACACACACTGTTCCATTTTGTGCACATGTCTAAGTATTTCACCTATTTTCAAGCAATCCATTTCAAAAAGGCACCTGAAAATGCTCTTGTCTTTCCACATTGCTTTTGGGGAGATTTCAAAAGAAACTTTCTCTGTCACTGTGATTTAATTATTAAACTAATGGGTGTTCTTTCTGCCATGTAAGAGGTTTAATAATTGGTAAAGAGACATGGAGAATCACCTAAAGTGACTTAATATTCAACAGGGAGAGAGGGCGTGTGCGGTAATATCTTTAATCGGACCAACTTCTGTTGGTGAAAGAGAGCCTTTGAGCTGCACAGAGCTTGTCTTGTACACTGTGAACAACAATTAATGTTCAACAGTCTTTTACCACTTTGGCTTTCTTGAATAATTCATAGGAGGGAGAAATGTTTGCTATATTGGATTACATGAAACAAGTATATTTTTTAAATCTGCATTATTTAAAAACAAATATTGCATTTTCAACAGTTGCTTTTAGCTAAACTCTCCTGCCAGTTAATTGACCTTGAGGCTCGTGAGTCCTCACCTTGAGACTCTCAACTCCCATTAAAGTAAATTATTTGATTGTGAGTCCACAATACCAGTCTCTTGGCTACATATTTGTCCATATTTAATATTTTGTACTTTTATCTGGAATGCATATTTTAATAAGGCAAGTAACCAACATGATCTTAAAATTTGGCGTTTAGTAGGCAGGAAAAGATAGAAGCTGCTAGTTCGTAACAGCAATTGGTTTTCATAGGATAAACAAGCAAAAAACTACAATAAAAAACTGTTGAGCAATATTCCTGTGTACTCCAGGCAGAAATGACATTTTAATGAATGTTACTGTGTTAGAGTAAGAGCGGAATGGGAGAGGAAATAAAAAGGAAGGCAAGAGATTTATCAAGATTGGTAAACCTAAAGTTAGGCTTACCAGAGTTGACTGGTTTGAGTGTTTGCCTATTGCACCATGGTCCCTCTACCTTGCCTGCTTTGTATTTGATGCCAAATGTAGGGTATCCTAATTTACAAGTTTCTTATACGTTCTTTTAAAAGAGAGTCATTTACTTGATTTTCCCAAACTACAATTTTTGTCATCTCAGTAGGACATCAAGATTTTAATCACACAGCAGTTGTCATTTTGGACCCGTAAGACCACAGATTTAATCACCCAGTGGACTCTTCTCTAAAATAAAAGCTGAAACATTGTTAAAATCCTAGTAAGCTGACCCATTAAGAATCACGGCCTGGGGGAGGTTGAACAAAACTGCCATCTGAATCATGAAAGGTATGAAATGAAGCCTTCTTATTTACTCTCTCATAATGTGTGAACAAGAGGGCATTTGGAGGCTGAAAATTCAACAAATTTAAATATGAGGAAAGAAAATACTATGGTACTATAAACTTGCTCCGAGAGGTTATGTAGACTAAGTGTTTGGTGAAATTCAAAAAAGTTTTGATAGTTTGGTGGATAATGAGAATTTCAACAACTTTATGATCACAGTTCCCTAATTTTAAAATCAGGGAGGTAGCCGTGTTAGTCTGGAATAGCAGAGGTAACAAAGTCCTGTGGCACCTTAAAGACTAACTATAAAGTTTTGAAGCATGAGCTTTCGTGGGCTAATACCCACTTCGTCGGATGCAGGCAGTGGAAGTGTTCAGAGGCAGGTATAGAAAAGTAGCCAAGAACCAGGTGGGAGGTGAAAAGGTTAGTCCAATTAAGCTGAACCAACTTGTTATCTCCGATCAGGGAGTGTGGATTATTCTTCTAGCATTTGAATGGGGTGTGTGAACATGGAGAGAGGAGAAACAATGTCTGTAATGAGCCAGCCATTGTAGATCTTTGTTCAATCCGAGATTGTGTGTGTTCAATTTGCAAATGAATTGAAGTTCTGCAGTTTCCCTTTGCAATCTGGACTTGAAGTTTTTTTGCTGCAGTATGGTGACTTTTAAATCTGTAATTGTGTGTCCAGGCAGGTTGAAGTGTTCCCCTACAGGTTTTTGTATATTGCCATTCCTAATATCTGATTTGTGTGCATTTATCCTTTTTCGTAGGGACTGTCCAGTTTGGCCGATGTACATAGCAGAGGGACACTGGTGGCATATAATGGCATATATGACATTGGTTGATGTGCAGGTGAATGAACCAGTGATGGTATGGTTGATCTGGTTAGGTCCTGTGATGGTGTTGCTGGTGTAGATATGTGGGCAGAGTTGGCATCGAGGTTTGTTGCATGGATTGGTTCCTGAGTTGGAGTTATTGTGGTGCAGTGTGCTGTTGCTGGTGAGAATTTGTTTAAGGTTGGCAGGTTGTCTGTGTGCCAGGACTGGCCTTCCTCCCAAGGCCTGTGAAAGTGAGGGATTATTGTCCAGGATGGGTTGTAGGTCACTGATAATGCGTTGCAGAGGTTTTAACTGAGGACTGTAGGTGATGGCCAGTGGTGTTCTGTTGTTTTCTTTCTTGGGCTTGTCTTGCAGCAGCAGGCTTCTGGGTACACGTCTGGCTCTGTTGATCTGTATCCTTATTTCCTTGTGTGGGTATTGTAGTTTTGAGAAAGCTTGGTGAAGATCTCGTAGGTGTTGGTCTCTGTCTGAGGGGTTGGAGCAAATCCGATTGTACCTCAGTGCTTTGCTGTAGACAGTGGATCGTGTGGTATGTCCGGGATGGAAGCTGGTGGCATGAAGGTAGGCATAGCTGTCGGTAGGTTTTCGGTATAGGGTGGTGTCGATGTGGCCGTCATTAATTTGCACTGTGGTGTCTAGGAAGTGGATTTCCTGTGTGGACTGGTCCAGACTGAGGTGGATGTTGGGGTGGAAGCTGTTGAAGTCATGGTGGAATTCTTCCAGAGTTTCTTTCCCATGGGTCCAGATGATGAAGATGTCATCAATGTAGCGTAGATAGAGAAGGGGTGTGAGTGGACGAGAGTTGAGGAAGCGTTGTTCCAGGTCTGCCATAAAGATGTTGGCATACTGTGGGGCCATGCGGGTGCCCATAGCAGCCCCGCTGGTCTGGAGGTATATATTGTCACCAAATTTGAAATAGTTGTGTGTGAGGATAAAGTCACAGAGCTCAGCAACCACCTGTGCTGTGGCGTCATCAGGGATACTATTCCGGACAGCTTGTATTCCATCTTTGTGTGGGATGTTTGTGTAGAGAGCCTCTACATCCATGGGGGCTAGGATGGTGTTTTCTGGAAGGTCACCAATGCATTGTAGTTTCCTCAGGAAGTCAGTGGTATCACGGAGATAGCTGGGAGTGCTGGTGGCATAGGGTCTGAGTAGAGAGTCTACATATCCAGACAGTCCTTCAGTGAGAGTGCCAATGCCCGAGATGATGGGGCGTCCAGGGTTCCCAGGTTTGTGGATCTTGGGTAGTAGATAGAATAACCCCGGTTGGGGCTCTAAGGGTATATTAATTTGTTCCTGTGTTAGTGCAGGGAGAGTCCTGAGTAGATGGTGCAGTTTCTACAACCCATCCTGGACAATAATCCCTCACTTTCGCAGGCCTTGGGAGGAAGGCCAGTCCTGGCACACAGACAACCTGCCAACCTTAAACAAATTCTCACCAGCAACAGCACACTGCACCACAATAACTCCAACTCAGGAACCAATCCATGCAACAAACCTCGATGCCAACTCTGCCCACATATCTACACCAGCAACACCATCACAGGACCTAACCAGATCAACCATACCATCACTGGTTCATTCACCTGCACATCAACCAATGTCATATATGCCATTATATGCCACCAGTGTCCCTCTGCTATGTACATCGGCCAAACTGGACAGTCCCTACGAAAAAGGATAAATGCACACAAATCAGATATTAGGAATGGCAATATACAAAAACCTGTAGGGGAACACTTCAACCTGCCTGGACACAAAATTACAGATTTAAAAGTCACCATACTGCAGCAAAAAAACTTCAAGTCCAGACTGCAAAGGGAAACTGCAGAACTTCAATTCATTTGCAAATTCAACTCACACAATCTCGCATTGAACAAAGATCTACAATGGCTGGCTCATTACAGACATTGTTTCTCCTCTCTCCATGTTCACACACCCCATTCAAATGCTAGAAGAATAATCCACACTCCCTGATCGGAGATAACAAGTTGGTTCAGCTTAATTGGACTAACCTTTTCACCTCCCACCTGGTTCTTGGCTACTTTTCTATACCTGCCTCTGAACACTTCTACTGCCTGCATCCGACGAAGTGGGTATTAGCCCACGAAAGCTCATGCTTCAAAACTTTATAGTTAGTCTTTAAGGTGCCACAGGACTTTGTTACCTAATTTTAAAATGTTTCCTTTTCTTCCTGGGTACAAATCTTATGCAAACAGGAAATGGAATCCACCAAGTGCTGTGAAATGTACTAAAAGCAAGTACTCAAATGTATTTGAAAGCAAGAAATGCTTTCTCTGTCCAGTTCTTTTTCTACCAGTTATAGTAATTTTAGGTGTTACTTGTAACCATAGCACTTCAAAGATATCAGTAATTTTTTGTTTGTTTATTTTAAGATGAAAATACTTAATGCCTGTTGCCTGTGAAGCACTCCCTGGTCTTAATGGAGTAGGCAAGAAGAGACTGCAATTTGTAATCAAACTTGTCTCTCTCAAATGGAACTGCCATTAGGCAAACAGCGTGGTTTTTATTAGTGCTGTTACCGTCATTCGGCCACAGTCTCCAAGCTTTCTCAGATTAGAATGTTTCATGAAATCTCCTTGGACTTGGGCTGATACTGTACATACCCCCTCCCTTCTTACGTCTGCCATCCTCTGGTGGCGAGAGAAGGGTGGGTTGGTCTGACAGTGGTCCCCATTCCCAGAATCTTGTAATGGTTCCAAACTGTTTCACTGCCCCATTTTATTAATTTGAATGGAAGGGGAAGCTGGGTATCATTACAGCTCATGTTGCATCTCTTAAAAAGTCCATCATGACTACTAGAAGGTAAGAAGGCCACATGATCCCACACGTCATAAGTAGAGGGCAGTGAGATGTGCTGTTTGTTCATTTGCAGACACTGATAACGGTATGCTGATGGGTTGGTAGTGTCCATCAAGGCTTACCTCCGACATTGTCACTTGACAGCATACATTGCATTAGGTCTATAAATGCAGTAACTGGTCTAGTGTAGTTCACACACTGTAATCATCACTTTTTATTCATTTACACTTGACTCATCCTGAACCAAAAAAAGAAACTGAAGGTGTGGTATTTTTTTTTAAGCTTGGTACAGTAAAAGTGCTAATTCTTTATGCATGTGATAATTTCAAAATATAATAGTTGTGTCTCAGAAATGCTTTTCTCTGGCAACTAAAGTACAGTAGAACCTCCGAGTTCCGAACTGACCTGTCAACCAAACACCTCATTTGGAACCAGAAGTATGCAATCAGGCAGCAGCAGGGGAAAAAAGAAAAAACTGATACAGTCCAGAATCGTGTTTAGTCTACTAAAGAAAATAAAGGGAAAGTTTAAAAAAAAAAAAAAAAAAAAAAAAAGATTTGACAAGGTAAGGAAACTGTTTCTAGGCTTGTTTCATTTAAATTAAGATGCTTAAAAGCAACATTTTTCTTCACAGTAAAGTTTTCAAAGCTTTATTAACTAATGTTAATTTATAAACTTTTGAAAGAACCATAACGTTTTGCTGTTACCAACATTTTAAAGTTACAAACAAACTCCATTCCCAAGGTGTTCATAACACTTAGGTTCTACTGTATATACAGTGTTATCTGTTGCTCTGTATACATTAATCAGTCAGCATATCTGTTTAGGCCCCATATGGGTTTATAACTTAGTTTTTGAAGAATAATTCAGCCTGGAGCACTTAAAAAAATGTTTAAAGTTGCTTTATATTTGCCTTGATGCTATACAATAAATCCCTATCGCAAAGCACATTTTTGTGCTCTTATTGTACCACCTAAAATAAAATCCATGTTTAATCGGGATTTCTGATGGGCTATTGAGTATTCCCATAGTAAGAACTTGTGAATGTAGGTATTTGTAAAACTAAATTGAAGATTGAACTGCCATGTCATTTTAGGTCAGCTAATACTCCACATGCTTTTAAAAAATCATTCAAGTATTTGTGCTGGACAGAATATTATGTATATAACACTTTTTAACAATGTTGTACAAATTCAAAAAAAAAGCCAAAACAGTGTTTCTCTTAGTATTTTAAAATGTCAGTATTTTGTACAAGACAAGTTTTAATAGTTACAAGGGTCTTTCTGACCATTTATATAACCTTCCATGTGGATTTTTATCTTTCTAACAGATTATTTACGATTTAGAGTTTAAAAAAAAATATTTTTCTCACACTTTAGTTTCTGAAATTATAAATCATGCATAGCTTCAGTCAGTGTGTGCTGCCTTTTGAAAACTGCAGCCTCCTTCAGGAAAATGAAACCAGACACATGTCCCTTCATCCCTACCAAGTGGTATCGAAGGCCAAGGAAAAATTAACCGTCACTCAGAGTAGCTGAGACTATGGAGCACAGTGGAGTCCCAGTGACACCGCCTTTTGATAGTCTTTTGTGCTCCCCATACTTTGGAACACACTGGTTTAAATTGTCCTCCAGTTTGTCTAATTTATTTTCAATGCTTTTAATGTCCTAGAATGAATTATATAAAAATGCCTCCACTCTGAGTTCTGTACACTAAGGTATCCAGTACTGATGCCAGTCCTCTGAAAAAACAAACCCCCAAACAGGTTCCTGCATTGTATTGATGAATCTGAGGATTCTCTGCTTCTATATATGTGAAGTAAGGGTTATTTGGCATGTCTCATTCTCTTTTCAACATTTTTACCAGTCTTTATTGCTGAAGGTTGGTTTATGAATATCACTTTCTCAGGCTGGGTCTGCAGTAAAAACTTAAATCGGTTTCATTACATCGGTTAGGGGTGGGAAATATCCACACTATGAGCAGCATAGTTAAGCTAACCGAAGTCCCCATGTAGGCAGTGGTATGTAGACAAAAGAATTCTATTGCCAACTTAGTTACCGCCTCTCAGAGAGGTGGATTACCTACACCCATGGGAGAATCCCTCTCATCGCCATAGGTAGTAGCTAAACTGCAGTGTTTTAAGTGTAAACAGTCCCTCAGTTATACCCTATTACAACTGCTGCTTCATTAATTAAAAATCAAAACCACACATGCATGGTATATAAATTGCCAAGCTCTACATTGTTGTCTGTCATCGTACTATATTTGGTGTCATCTTTTTAACATGTTTCTTTCTCCCTGCCTTCCCGAAATGTGATGAAGCTGTGGCTTCAGAATCTTTCAGGTCTTCTTTCATCAGATACAAATGCCAGCAAGCTTCTACAGGCATCTTCACTAGGCCAGAGTGCAGCCAAAACTCACAGATTTTATCACCTTACTTTCATTAGCAATCGCACTAATTTGGATTTTATTCCAGCTAATATTCATGAACCTACAGCATTTACCAACCATAGATTTTTAGTTCCCTGTTCTATGTTGGAATTTATTTGGGGCTACATATGTGTTGAACAGATAAGAGGGGGATAATATAGCTTGGCATCTTCCTCTCTTCCAATTTCCTCAAGATTTACAGGGTTTTTAGCTGCTTTGATGTGTAAGCTTTGTCCACTTAGCAATATACTCTTTAGAATGACGTACCTCAATTAGATGATTAAATGATTATTCAAATGTCTGTGCATGTGTATCCAGTAAGTAAAGGATTTAAGCAGCTTTTCAGTTTCTAAACCAGCCTAGATAATTGATCTTCCAGTAAGTTTTTTTTTTTTTAATGTTGAGCGCAACATGGAGATGTATAATGTTACACAATTCAGAAAGGGCTGTATATCACAGGCTTTGGAGCAATTAGTAATTTGCAGTGGCAGAGTAAAATAAACTGGAGCTGTGTGCCACTGTACATGGCCAGCTGTGTTTTGATAGACTGAAATATTACCTGGACCAAAGGTCACATCTTTAATTTATAGGTAAGCCCCTTTGAGTTCACTTTAAACCAATTTTTACCCAAATAATTCCAAGTTTTACAAAAAGTTTTTTCCCCCTGATTTTCACTCTACTTTTGAATCATTCAAATATATACAAAATAACTTGTTTTGTTAGGAAACTACAATACATTGCATGATGTATATGTATTACGATCATACATTAGCCTGTGTGTTTACGCAAGGCTGTCTGTTGAAGTAAAGCTATGTATTAGTCTAGAATATACACATAATAAACAAGCGTGCACACAAGCTCTAAAGCGTGTGCACATGTGAATGTACTGATGAATCTCACACCCACTACGTACACATTTCAAGCTCTTAGCAGATAATGGTTTAAATATCTGACACACTAAAATGGGAAGAGAATGAAAATCTGTATCAGAATATGTTTCAGAACACAAAGAAGTGCAGTATTTGAAAGTTTGATAAACCAGAAACGGGAAAAAAGGATGAAGTTGAGTGTATGTGCTGCAAATGGTGCAGCTTAATTATTAAATGTAAATATTTATAGGCAATTAGTTCTCAGTTTACAACAGTAAACTGTTTATTCAATTGAAAAGTTCTAGTTGGGGATTAGAGAGAGATTGTTTTCTTAAACTCAGAGATGGCATTGTGTTTTGAGTTCTGTGGCAAACTACATTGATGATTGGAGTTCAAAGCATTAATCTACTGAATACTACTCCGCACCCCCATTTTTCCCTCCACCAAAATAAACCCTGATGTTTACCCAGAAAAACTAATAGTATTCTGCACTGATTTTTCACCTGTTTTTGTTCTTGTGGTAATGAACACTGATAAATTCCTGGGAAAAATAAAATAAAAATGAAACTAAAGGGCGCTATTTATAGGATAGTCTTACTTCTCTCCCTCCCCCCAACCTCTTTTGCTATATCAAAGTAATGTAGAGCTTGAGCATTACCTCAACAGAGCAGAAAGATAACTAACTTCATGCTGATGCAAAAAGATACAAGGCCGATGAACTGTGAAAAAGGTGGTTAATTACCTCCAATTAGTGAGTTACAAAGGGTTGAAAATAGAGTTGACAGTTGAATTCTCCATAATCAGTGCAAACATCTATTCTAACATAATACCCACAGATAGTTTGAATGAACTAAGACTATTTTGGGACAGGGCAGCTGTGGGGTAGCTGGGAGCTCCAGGACCCTCACCACTCATGGGGACTCAGAGCTCCAGGGTTTTGTGCCCTCAGTGGTGGAGGGGAGCTGCAAGGTACCGCGCTCCCTCCACAGTGGGATCTTGGGGGCCTGCTGCCTTCCAGTTGGGGGTACCTTACAGCTCCCCGCCACTGTGGAGGGAGGGGACGCGGGGGGGGGGGGGGGGGGAGGCGGACCCTGCAGCACCCAGTCACCAGAGCTAAAGTCTATGGCTCTGTGACCTCCATGACAAAATTGTAGCCCTGGTAATGGGAAATCAGAATGTTGAAGACAGATGAAATACTGTGGGGGGAAAAATGCTTTCTATAATGGAAATATTATTTAGGGTACTACAAACTTCAAATTTTAGACAGTCTATTTTAGAATAATTTAGGGAAAATATTACCATTGAACGTCTGTTAATTTTCTTTTGCAGATGGTGTAAACTTCCAAATTTTAAAATATAGGAAAGGAAAAAGCAAGCCCAGTTACTGTAAGTATGCAGAGTTCATGAACAATTTCTGAATTTTGTACTCTCTCTAACTTATCTTCAATAGGGTTGTCAATTTTGGTTGCATATATTCCTGGATTCTTCACATGGCATTTTTAATTCAAGATTAATCTTTAATTCTTGGAGACTCTGGGCGAATTCTGGAGGGTGTGAATCCTAAGCTTCAGAGAAGTTACTGCTGCCTCATCAGTGAAGAGAAAATCATACCTATTATGTACCAATGATCCCTAATTGTACAGTTGGTTTTAAATGGGCCTGAAGTCAGGTATATGGTAACTGGAGTTTAAATATTAAATATCCAGTTGAAATATTAAATCAGTAAAGATGATGGACAGAGCTGTGGATTCTGTGGCAGTTTATAGAGTACAGCGTTTTAAATCTTCAGAAGCATTGTATTTAAACTTACAAATGCACATAAGGGAAATTAGCTATTTTTCATTACTGAGAGTTGTAGAATATTTGAGACACCTGCTGATTGATATCTAATTAAATGCTCTGTGTTTTGAGTATGTTTATAACAATTTTATGCAAATAGGATAAGTATCATTCTTTTTTATGTTCCAAGAGTATTTTTCATTTTTTAAGTCTGGAATTATTTGAATGTAACCTACTTTCTGACCAGTTAGGGAGAGAAGTAAGTGAGATCTAGTAGTATTTTATACTGTACTTTAAATTGTAGTCTGAGACTATACACTGCAAATCTGGGGTTTAGTTGGCACTAGGGCTTTTGGGTTACTTTAATGTGAAGTATTCAGAATACAGCATTGTGATGCCACTGACTAAAAACTACTGCTGCAGAAAAAAGAAAGTCTTTAGTTCTTCAGATGGCAGATCATGAAGTAATTATTTGAAAGAGGGATGATGACGAAGAGCCCTACAAAACATATGCCATGGAATAAGTAACTGGAGTTGGCAGGTTGCTAATGTATACTTCTATAAATACTGTCGGAAGAAATTAATATTTCTTTCACAATTCTCTGTGACAACTCCAATACCTTCATGTAAAACAAAAGATAAAAGAAAAAGTATGGTCAGATGTTATAAACAAACGTATGAGGGATGGTCAGAAGAACTTTATTTTGAAACATTAATCTCTATATGGTTTCATTAAAATATTTTGAATTTCTAGAACAGTGCTATAGCTGAAATGAATAGCATGTCTGAAATCCTGTTTTCTGTATCTTTTTTTTTTTTTTTTACTTGTGTAAATCTCATACATATATACAGGCTCAGTAACTTTAAATGTTGATACAGGCAAGTCACATCTTACACGCATTTAACATGCGCGATTCCAGCTTTACACAGTCGGTGAAAAAAAAGGGAAAATTAAAAATGTAAAAACTATCTGTAGGGTGGGCAATTTTGCCCGACATTAAACTCAATTGGTTTTGGCTATATACAATTTCCACTTTACGTGGTAATCGCGGAATGTAACCCTCGCGTAAGATGCGACATGCCTGTACTAATATTTAAAACAAGAAATTCTTTCCAGATTTTGTGACTGCACAGTGAACAAGCTCTATTTCCTTCAGGCAACTTGGATTATGGCCTTGAAAATAATGTATCTGCTCTCATGGGGAAGAAGACATAGGGCCATTTATTTGCTTCATGGAAGTGTGATTGTCTAAAATTTTCTTCCAAATTTAAAAAACTTGATAACACATGACACGTAGAAATATTAGACACATTGAAAACACTAATTTATTCTGTGAATATTACACACTTTTGAGGCAAAGTGTTGTGTGTTTATATTGTTAAATGCTTAGCTGGCATAGGAAGTAAAAGACTGCAGTGATTTTGCATAATCAGAGGTGGATTGGGAGCTGTGAAATTTAACAGAAATGTTACTCGGCCTCAGGCCAGAAGACACTTAAATGAATGTGAATAGAAAATGCCACCTTAAAATCTAGCCTGCCTTTCTCTGTATTAGACTTTACATGGGGAAAGAAAATAAATAATGAATCTCTATAAGTCTTCAGATTGTTAGCATTGGCAGTGCATGTGTTTAATTTTATTGCATTTTAAATATCAAGATGTAAATATTGACATGAGTAGACTACATATGTTGAAAAACATATAACTAAGATAAAGCATTAGCGGTCTGTCATTCACCTCAAGTAAAAAACCAAGCTTTCTAGGTATTTAAGTACTTTTGCATAAGCAATTGCATTAATCACACATTCAAAATTAAATACCAGTAGCAGTTTCCTTGTTCTGTAAAGAGACATGAAAATAGAGACATAGAAGTAGAAGTAATTTAAAATTTGCAATGAAAATTTTTGTTGCTATATGTATGTGCTGACTATTTAAACTAACTTTAAATTAAAACACATGGTTAAGTCCCATCTACACTGTATTACTGAACTATGTTTTTAAACCATAACAGGGGACAACATTGTTGTAATAGGTACACCTACATAATTGGGTACCCTGCAGCTCTGGCACCATAGCGGACCCCCACAGCTCCCTGGCCTCTGCCTGCAGCAGGGGGGAACCCCGCAGTTCCCTGCCTCAGGTATGGGGGCTGGAACTCCCAGCCACCCAGCATCTGCCTAGCACCTTCCCATTTTAGTAAAGTCAGGGACAGGTCACAGGCTTCCTTGAATTTTTCTTTATTGCCCGTGACCTATCCGTGACTTTTACTAAAAATATCCGTGACAAAATCATAACCTTGACCATAATATTCCATTTTGCCACAGTAGCCAGATAGTGAGTTTCTGTAGATAGCCATTGAATTGCACGTTTTTGGTTTTATCTAAGATAGTTGAAGATTTACAGTACTGTACATAATTTGTAGCTAAGTAACAAGAAATGCTCCATCTTAAATATTGTCCTGGTTTATTTTTAAATCACCATAGTCCTAGTCTGAGTGATTTCTCTACATAGGTTGTTAGTTAAAGCTGAGTTCTATATGGGTTGTCTCTCTCTCTCAATGGCAAACTGCTGATCTGATTTGACGTATACAGGCAAGTCTCATCTTACGCGGGGTTCCGTTTCGCGGTTAGCGCGTAAAGCGAAAACCGCGTATAGTGAAACACTCACTGAGTTGAATGGCGGGCGGAATCGACCGCACTACAGATGCAGTTTTAAAATTATTTTTCTTTTCTTTTTTTCAGTTTTTGCCAACTGTGCAAAGCTGAATTTGTGCATGTTAAATGCGCCTAAGATGCGACTCGCCTGTAATTAAAAATCCTGCTTGCACTGATGACTAGCATGTCCCCCACCTGACGCTGAAAATGAAAACTGGCCTTAATTTTGGCACAGTTTCATGTAATCTTTACCAAAGAACTGCTGTACAGGATCCAGTGAGAAGGCACATACATAATAATTAATGTGAACTCTTCCCAAATTCCATGTGGAATTCAACTACTGCAGTATTGCCAAGCCCACTAGTTCAAAAATCAAATCAGACTTCTGCCCAAAATCATATATTTGTTATAATTGTGTGTGTTGGTCTGTCTCTTGATTTTCTTTTTCTTTTCTTTTTTGAATTCCCTCTGCCCAACTCCAATGTGTGTGACAGTAAGTGTTGCCAACTCTTGTAAATGTATTGAGTAAAGTAACTTTGGCCCCGACTGTTGGAGCTCTCACTGATTGCCTAATGGTGCAGAGCTTCCAGCTTCTCCCCAAAATTGTGATTAATTATGTCCCCTACCTCCCACATACCTCCAGGCCAGCAATTAATTCTGCCTCCCAGATCTGTTCATCCACAGCCCCCACATCAGTTCTGCTCATCCTGCAGCTCAGGGGTGGAATGGGGTCGGGGTCATCTCTTCCATAGGGGGCAGTTGAAGCAGGCTTCTCTTCTGCCCCCTTGCCAAGCATGTGGTTGCAGGGAGGACAGGAGTAGAAACGAGCTATCCCATTGTTCCCAAGAGGGAAGGCGGCAACACCATAAGTAGATGAAAAAAACTGCATGGTAGCAAACTCAGCAAGTTACCTATTTGTTTTGCAGGTTGGTAGTGTTCACTAGAAGGTGGAGGCAAAAGGCCAGCAGATCAAATTCTAGTCAGGCAATGCATCTAGGATGAAAAGGATTAACAGTTTATCTGGGAGAAATTAATTTTTCATCTCTAAACTGGATTTTTGGTTGTCCGAGACTTCTCCTGGAATAAGAGTCTTCCTACCCTGACCACAGCTTTACAATTGCCAATTGTTGCAGCAGAGAAGATAGTTGAAATTTTCAGTGTGATTCAATACATTATAGAGAAGATCTGTGTTCAAGTA
Source organism: Sternotherus odoratus (assembly GCA_032164245.1). Classification (NCBI taxonomy): domain Eukaryota; kingdom Metazoa; phylum Chordata; order Testudines; family Kinosternidae; genus Sternotherus; species Sternotherus odoratus. The sequence goes on along the minus strand of JAVMKO010000005.1, from coordinate 77,699,886 downwards.
TTGTTGTTTGTGATTTGTGCTGGAAATGAGGAATGAGCATTGTTTCCTGGCCTCTTTCTAGCTGTAGAATGGATCGATGGATGTTTACAAACTTCCCCACCAGTAACTACTTTTTAAAGTAGTATGTTACTGGTAATACAATAGTTATCACATAAAATATTAAACTGTATTCTTTGAACATCTGTTTTCATATGAAGCTTTATTAAGCAAAATACAGTCCAAAACACACTGAGGCAGATTTGCATTTAGAAGAACAGGTGTCACCTATTCTTCTAGTTGAAATTAAAAGAGAAAATAAATGTTGGCATTGTGAGGCTGGGGTGGTGAGTCATGTAAGTTGAGTTCTGTGAGGAAATTGTTTGCTTTTGCCTTAATCATAAGGAAAAAGTGGTTTGAATGAAGGTATTATTTTTTCTTTCTTACTGAAGTAGTTGTCTGAGGTGCCAGTTAATGAATTTGTAGCATAAAAAAAATAATTTTGTCATAAACACTAAATGCAATAAGGCTATTGTTCATATTTGTTCTGTAGGTTTTTTAGGTTTTTTTCTACTGACTTTTTATGGCTGGTTTTGTAAAATATTTTGAATTTATGTACATATTTCACAGATGTTTGATAGTTTTTATTCATAGTTTCCTTTACATTTTCTTTTGTAAGCTTAATAATCAGATTTGTTTCTTCAGCAAAATCTTTTATTTTTAATTTGGCAAGCATTTTTACGTTGCTGATAGTTAGACTCCTTGAAGCTCATCACAAATATTAGAGAGGTGACCGTGTTAGTCTGGAATAGCAGAAGTAAGAGAGTCCTGTGGCACCTTAAAGACTAACTAAAGTATTGAAGCATAAGCCTTCGTGGGCTAATACCCACTTTGTCCACTGCTTGCATCCGATGAAGTGGGTATTAGCCCATGAAAGCTTATGCTTCAATATTTTAGTGTTAGTCTTTAAGGTGCCACAGGACTCTTTTTGTTACATCACAGATATTGATGACCTTCCATGAGTAATGGGTTTTCGCTGTTCTAAATTAAAGATTTCTTGCCTTTTTACTTACATATTAATGTTTTTAAAACAAAATCTCTGAATGTGATATATTTTAAACATTCTTGACTGAATAAATTTAATCTCCTTCTTGCTGATTTTCTCTAGGTTTTGTTCACTTCCTTCTTTCCCCAGCCTCTTTCTATCTTAAAAAAAAAAAAAAAAAAAAAGCAGTTTCCTTCCTCCCTGTCTTTTATATCACTCCTATGTAGAAGCGAAAAAGAGTCCTGTGGCACCTTAAAGACTACCAAAGGTATTGTTCATGTTTGTTCTGTAGTTTTTTAGGTTTTTTTCTACTGACTTTTTATGGCTGGTTTTGAATTTGTTAGTCTTTAAGGTGCCACAGGACTCTCTGTCGCTTCTGCAAATTCAGACTAACACGGCTACCTCTCTGATTCTTGAGTCCTATGTAGGGTTGCCAACAGTCCCTTATTACAAGGACTCCCTTATTTTTTTAACCTCTGTGCAACAAGATTGGGAGTTGGTGAGTGCTGCAAAAAGCAGCAAATACAGGTAAGTACTGCTTATTATTATTACTCATTAATTATTATTATTATTTATTATTATTTCAGTAGGAAAGGTTGGGTGCTAAGAAAATAGTTTGTTTTTGAAGTAGTGTTGGCAAACGTACTCCCACTTTGTCTTGATGCATTCCTCCTGCTCGAGCAGGCATTTCTAGCAGGAAGTCCAGGGGATCAAGTTCAGAAGCCTCCAAAGCAATAAGAGGAAGTGAGATGTAGGTAGAGGGATGAGAAAAGACAGGTGAATGGAAAAACTACTCTCCTAGAGAGTCTAGGGAACATTTAAGTTGGTTACATTAAAAATAACCAACAGAAGTAAGTGGATTCTTTGCTTTTTAACTTTGTTTCTCATCTGGACATATCTGAAGTGGCATGATTTATCATATTTTGAAAAATTCCTTTTATTATTCCTTTTTCTAATAGTTGCAGGGTCTTTTGAGCCTGGAAAGCACATTAGGGCTTGACCTCTGCAGGAAAGTGATCACTTCTCAGGTGGCTGTCTTCTTCCTCATGTTAAACCACTCAAGATGTGTGCTTTACCACTTTCCTAGGGCTCGTCTTCACTCCCGCCGTGCGGGATAGATCTTTTGACGATCGATTTATCGTGTCTGGTTAAGACGCAATAAATCGATTGCCTGCGGCTCCCCCGTTGACTCCGGAACTCCAGCTTGCCGGGAGGTGCAAGCTAGAGTCGACGGGGGAGCACCGACTGCTGCCGCTGTGGGGATGGCAGGTAAGTTGGCGGCAGATACGCAACTTCAGCTACGTGAATCACGTAGCTAAAGTTGTGTATCTGCCGTCGACTCCCCCCCCCTCCCCCGCTAGTGAGGACAAGCCCCTAGTGTTAGCAAAGATATAAACACAGGCCAGGATACAGCCCTATACTTTTCAACAGAGGCTCCACACAAGCTCTTATTTACCTTGTTGTGAACCTGAGAGAAATTGTAATACAGTGAAACCTCGATTTAACGGACTAATTCGGGCGAGGGGGTGTCCGTTAAAGCCGAAAGTCCATTATTTAATAATTTTTAAAAATCATTAAATAACAGGACTTTTGGCTTTAACGGACACCCCCCTCACCCGAATTAGTCCGTTATATAGAGGTCAGCCCCCCCGCCCGGCTCCCCGCAGCGGGGAGCCAGGCGGGGGGGGAGGGGGGTTTGACAGCTCCCGTCCGGCTCTCCGCTGCGGGGAGCCAGGCGGGAGCTGTCAACCCCCCCGCCCGACTCCCCTCTGCGGATTTTGTCCGTTGCATCCGAAGTCCGTTAAATCGAGGGTTTACTGTATTCCAATATTTCTAGAAGACGATATGACAGCAGTGGAGTGGAATATTTTTTTAATTATTAAAATATCCTAACTTACTGGCTTTTGCTTCTAACTGCACAGCTCTTCCTTCCCTCCTCCAGGGAAAATCAAAGGCCCAGTTGTAATGTTTTATTTGCTTGTGTGGGTATAGTCAGCAGTTTACAACTAAGAAAATTAGATTGTTGGAGATGTGCTCAGTATCTAAAAAGAAGTAGCCCACAGCTGCCTAAATATTTCTTAAATGGCTAACTGCTTGAACAACTGATTAATCAGAACTAGCAAGAGAATCTCCAATTTGGTGACTCCCAGCAGTGTTACCACAGGGCCTTGATCACATCTTCCCACTTAGATGGGCTTCAAAGGGAGGCATGGCCAGTCCTTATTTGCTTGGGGGAAGGGAGTCTGTGATGTGGAAGGAAGGAGGAGGCTTGAAGTCAGTGTTCGTACCTTTTCCCAGATACTGCTGCTACATTATAATAATTATTATTATTCTATATTTGCTGGGTGTGGACAGTGTACGCAATCCCCTCTGTGGAACATAGAAACAGATATGGTCCCTACCACACTGTCTACATGCAAAAATAAATATTAAAAACACAGGGCCTCTGGATGATTAGCAGAAGAAGGTTAGACAGATGTTCCAATTTTTATATATATGTGTTACAGCGCGCGCGCACACAAAAAATATGCAGGAACTCAAAGAATTTATGCTTAGCTTTTAGCATATTTAACTAGATAAAGCTGAAACAATGGTCAGGTTTCCAGTGGTTTTTTTTCTTGAAGTTTTTACTTTGTATTTTTTAAAGCTGTAAAAATTAAAGCTTTTTAGTTGTCCTTTTATCCAGTCATTCACCATACAGTTTTCAGTTTTTCAGGTAACCAATGGCCTGTCTGTTTAATAGTCCTGGCTTCCTGTGAGTTTCTTGAACAGACTACACAGCATTGCAGTCCATCTTCACTTTTAAGACTCTGCCTAATTTACAAAATAAGCACAACTCCTCTTCAGGCACTAGCTAGTTCCCTTACATTAGGAAATTACTTTACTAAAAATACTGGTTCTGCAGCCTAGCTTGGCTGCTTTTGCTGTACACTGTGCTGCTGCTTAGAATTTCTTTTTCATATGTGATTGACAGAATAATGCTCTCCAAGAGAAAGGAAAGAGATTGCAAAGTTGCAGACAGTTATGGATTTGGGCAATGGTCTCACCTCTGGTTTGAGAAACTATACGTGCATTTTCTTCTATAGATACTTAAAGAAGTTTCATTTTCCGTGTTGGTAAGACAGCAATCATTCACTAGCAACTAAAGAAAAACCTTTTATTTTCAATTTACACATGAGTTTATTGATGGTGTGATAGTTTACAGGGCTGAGGTGCATATCAGACAGCTGGTATCAATAGTACGTGCTGGTATCAATAGTGCGTTACCTTCCATGTTAATTGGATACAATGCTTACATAAGTGCAGATAATCATTAGCCACAGTTTCAACAAACAAATAAAGCACAGAGAAACTTGGTAGTTTGGTTTCATTTTCATAATGCATATGAGTGTTTTATTACATAGTCATACTATTTCCTAAACAATACAGTAAAATAATATTTTAAATAAACCTCATGTGACATGGGTGCCTGGGCTGCCCTCACTGAAAATGCCAAGGTCAGGGCAGGCTGCAAAAAAGAGAGCAGATTCTACCAAAACTGGTGGATAACACTCAAGTCAGACTCACCAAACAGTCACAAACTGTGTTCCTGATCCCCCACACTGATTATCAAGAATCTAAAAAACGAAATCACACAGCCCCCATTATTGCATTCCAGTTCTCTAGCTCCTAATTGGCATGTAGATCCAGTGCAGTGGGAAGTTATTACAAAAACTCAGCTCACCAGAAAATGTTTTTCCGAACCCAAAAGGTCAATACTAGGTTGGATCTTACCCAAAATACCATTCTGCCAACCAATTCTTTAGTGTCTACAACCAAAGGTTTATTATAAAGAAAAAAGAACAAGAAGAGAGTTGTTAAATGGTAAAGCAATCGGATCCACACGGACTTCAAACTCCATATATCAGGTTCCTAGCAATATTGTGAGTTTGCTGGTTTGGAAGTCCTTCTGGAACACATCCACAGCTTGGATGGTTCATTTAGTCCTTTGTTCAGAGCTTCAGTTTGTTGAAAAGTAGTTCAGGGGTACGTAGCAGGAATGAAGACAAAATGGAGATGATGCAGCGGCCTTTTATATTCCTTTTGCCATATGGCTTGTACTTCCTGTGTCCCAAACACAAGCTACACAGCACATGGGCATGCAAAAGCCTAAAGAGTTTTCTGTCCATAGTCATATCCCTACAAGTCCTGCTGAGTCATAAGGCGTATACCCTGGCTCTTTTCAATGGGTTTATTGTACAGCTGATGACCCTTGATGGGCCATTGAACAGGCTAGGCAATGCTGATGCCAATCTGTGGGATGTCACCCAGAAACAAAGCACAGTTTTGGAAACATTTACAATACAAAGGTGATATAAACATATGAACAAAATAATCATACTCAGGAAAACAACATTTTCACAGATACCTTACACGGCATATCTTATCAGATTCCTTGAAGTTTTATAATATTGGTACCACTAATATTATAAATAGTCTCCAATATTCCATGCAGCCTCACACCTCAGATATGCTATTATAGGTGGAGCTGGTTGCTTAACATGTATTTAACACACATGTATTTAGGGTTGCTTAACATTTCCTACAATAAGCACTCCTGTTTTAGGTTACTTGTAATTTTGCCAAATTTTAACCATTTGGGTGTAAGCTTTCTCTCTGCTTTTGGCTGAGATTCTCAGGCCTTTTCCAAGAATGAGGTATATTTTTGGGAAGGGAGAGTTTTGGTAATGTTAATTTTTTCAGTTGCTTCTTTGAGCTCCAGCTTCTCCATGGCTTTGAATGAAAACTAAATTTTATGCTGGGGTCTGTCTTTTTCCCCATGAAAATTCAGCCAGATTTGGGTAAAGTATAAGCCTCAGAAATTGCCATTTGCACATAATTGGTAGAGGTTTTGAGAAGCTTTCTGCTAAAACCTCTGACTGTTGCTTTGCAATGAGCATATTCCAGCATCACTAACCCTCCTTCTGTACTGAGTATGTCTCCTGGCTCCACAGAACATGAGCTCTGGCCAGGACACAGCAGCAGATCCCTTTAGCCTATGGGAAATGATGCTGTGCTGGGCACCAGGAGAATACTTTGAGTTCTTGTCTTAGCTGTTGTATGTATAGGTACCTGTGTAATTCATATCGTTTTATTCAGCAAGACATCATATCTATAGACTTGGGAGGCAGGCAGGCAAGCAAATATTGCTTTCCACTTTCTACAGATAAATGAGCAGTTTCACAAGGTTACAAGTAAAGTTTGTCATCCTCCAGTGGCTTTGTCCACATATAGGGTATGGTTAGACTGAATATTATAGCGCGTTTATTTGTAGCGCTTCCCAATGTAGCGCAATAGGTATCGCGCTAGAGACTGTACAGATTGAAACCTTGTAGTGCAAAATAATGGATACATTTGTCACGCTTCTGGCGGCAGTAGCAGTTGCGGGATAGGGCAGGTATCCCAGCATTCAGCTGGGTACAACGTGCTTTGCAAAGTGGGGGGGGGGGCGAGGGGGAACTGGGAAGTTGTTCACAGGGAGACGAGATCTGGCTGTCAGTTAGTTTTCGTTAGCGAAAACTGACAGGCTGTCTATTTCAGACACACAGCTCCGTCCGCAAGCATTTTCACTGATTATTTGCTGTGTGAGTTGTTAGAAACTGCAAAACTACTTCCGCTTTTATAAAACAACACCTCACGTCATTTGCCTTACATGGCAAGTTGATTGTCTTTAATGGCTTGCTGATGGCCTTCAATGGCTTGCTGATGGCTTTATGTGGCTTGGAGGCATGCAAGAGATCCCATGGGTGTCCACATTCCCACCCTTGCGCTATAACGTTAGCGCAAAAAGGCTTATCACTCTGGGAAAGGAGGTTTAATACTTGTGCTTTGAACAGGGAGTCATTTAGCAAAATCTCCCTTTGAAGTGTGTTCGGTACGAAAATTATTGCGCTACTGGAGGGTTTTTGCGCCGCAAAGCGCCAGTCTAACCATACCCATAGGGAATAAAGTGTACTGCTGTTAGCAGTTGTGCCTTAGGTTTATGTAGTAACGAGCTGTGCTGAAGAGCTCAAGGTCCTAGGTTCAAATCCTGATTATTTGGGAATTTCATGTGTGTTTGTGTGTTGGTTTGCCTTTTAAAAAGCTAGAACTTTACATATAAGACTATATTTTAAGGAACATTCATGTTCCAAAATCAAGCACTCAGAAATTTGAAAATACCAATTTTGAAGCTGGCCACACAACCTTAAATTGCCTTCTTTGTGTAACAGTATTATGTTAGTCCTGTCTCAATCTCACTCCTCTTAAAATAAGCTTAAGTCTATTGTGTATATCTCTATTGATGTGGAAGATAGGTTGCATATAGCTTAAGTCTATTGTGCATATCTCTATTGATGTGGAAGATAGGTTGCATATTTCAACCGTTCAAAAATAGCCTAGATTCCAGCTCATTTTATCTCAGGATCATTTAAATAACATTTAATTTAGTGATGTAAACTTGAAAACATCAAGGTAGTTAATGTAAGTGAGTTACTTGCTGTCACTCAGCCTGTACCTGGTATTGTAGATGCTCCATTATTGAGATGGTTGGCACAGTATAAATGCTTTGGTTGTGTCACACAGTATGTAGGTCCAACAGAGTCAGGAAAAGACTGAGAGATAAATTAAATATGGATTTTCCTTGTTGTAGGGCAAAAGCCTCCCCATGTTCCATGGCTGTGCCTTGGGGATAAAAAGGCAGTAGCTAGGACTTCCGCTCTAGGATTCCCTCCACTCTACCCCCATAATGCTCACTACTTGGAGCAGGCTTTAACATCTCCTATCCCTAGCATTTGGGGAGCTGCCATTCTGTCCCCTTCTCTACCTGGACAGGATAAGCAGCTGTCCCACTTACTTTCCCCCCCCCCCCCATTATCTCTTGTCCCCCACCTGCTCCTACATGTGTTTGCCCTCCATGTTTCCCTTCCTTTTCCTTCCATCTCCTACTGTCTCTTCCATACTCCATTCCCATGTACCTTCTTTAGTTTGCCTATTGCTCCTTACGGGCCCGACTCCTCAGTGACGTGTTCTGGTTCCCAACACATTTATTATGCTAACTGTTGCCTCTGCAGTTTCATTCTCAGCACCTCCACATTTTCCTGTGCCCTCACATAGTACTTAAAGGATCTCCATCTTCCCAGAAAATAACCTGGTTTTAGCCCCACTGGAAACAATGGCAAGTGAACATCTTTGCTAAGGGGAGCCTCACTTGCACCTGCAAAGATTAAAGAGACATGGCAGCCATTTTATTGAAGGCAATCTGTGGCTTCAGTCTCGTTGATAGTAATGAGAGGTGATGGAAATCCTGAGCAAGAGAAAATAAAAATCAGAAATTCATTTATCTCACAAAATGTTGTGACCTGTGATAATGTGCAAGAATTGGCAATATGTTATTACAGAAGAAAGGTCGAATGTAGAAGCCATGGTTTCTGTGCAGGAGTGAGGGTGAGATCATGTAATTAAACACTATTTCATAATGCATACACACAAGGGGATTGACTCTGCAGGCCAACCCTCTCACCTGTGTCCTAGCTTTGAGCACTCTATTTTAAATCTTTAATATTCTTTCAATTCTTTTAATGTAATACAGAATATGTCTGAATATTGGTTATATTCTGTTGTGGGAAAACACAACTGATTTCTGTTGTACAGTGGGAAGAAAGTAATTTGTCAGGAAAACTCAACATTGTTGATAAATGGTGTAGTCAATTGCTTGATTACACATTAGTTTATTAAGAAATATGTTCAAGAAACCAAATAACTAATATCAGCCAGGTTTATTGTTATAAGCCAATAACAGAGAACAGGAAAAAGATGAACTATCATACCAGACTCTGGGAAGTTGCCCCGTGCAGCACATAGCAGGTCTGATCCCAAAGTTATGCCCCTAAAGCCATCTTTTTATACCCTACTGGTTTACAAGTAAAAATACTGTGTACGTCATCTGAAGCTAGATTTAACCAGCCTTTCTAACTTTTATGTGGTACCACGATGTATCCTTTATCTCTTTGTTCTGAACACATGTATTCCAGATACCAAAGGACATGAAGACACCTCTTAGGTATGTACTAAGGTATTAAAATAATATATTTTGTCTTCTTCCTTTTAGACATTCCAGTAGAGGCCTACAAGAGTAAGTCCCTTTTCTTTTGCTCTAGTACAGCGGTTCTCAAACTTACCTGAACCGCGACCCTTTTTCCTTCAGCTGTCTGGCGGTGCGACCCTTGTATGTCCGCCAAAAAGCCGCCAAATTAATTACTTCCGCATTCAGCAGCTATTTTCTACAGACATGCCAAGCGCTCCCGAAATAGCTCGGCATGTCCGCCGAAAAGCCGCCAAATGCGGAAGTAATTCATTTGGCGGCTTTTAAGCAGCGCCGGGAGCTCGTGACCCCCCTGGAAGCGCTCGGCGACCCCCGGGGGGGGGTGTCACGACCCCCAGTTTGAGAAACCCTGCTCTAGGAAAACATTCATTTGTCCTGATCTTGATACTAATTTGCTCAAGCTATAACTTACAGAGAATGCAAGGTGTTATGGGATACTTAGCGTAAGTGAACGAGGTGATATAAAAAGCATAGGCCAATTTAGGCTCTGTAACTGCTGCTCTATTACTATTATGTGCACAGTACATACTGAAATATGTATTGTGCTGATAATGTGTACTGGCAATGAACAATATATTTTTTTGTTAGCCCCGCATATATCAGTCAATGTGAATCAGATAAAGTATATTTCCATAGTAACATAACAAAGGTCTGCTTAGCAACTCTTTAGTTAATAAAATTGTGGGTCCGGTTAAAGCCTCACACAATAATGTTTGTTGATGTCTCCATAACTACTTCAGAGAAGCAGGCAGGGGAGGAAAAAAAGTTACATAGCTAAACTAGTTTTATGGGTATGAATGGAGAAACTGAATGGAAGGAAATGAGACATATGAAGTTTGAGTAAAAGAGATCTTCATCTTTGGGTTTGTCATCAATAATTCAAAGAATTAATGTTATTTATAACAGTATTTATTAGATAAACATTTATTATCATATGTCCCAAATGTCACCTGAAGATAATTGTTTTAGCTACTATAAATCTGACATAACTAAAGTATCAGTGTAACCGTAACTCAGTTCTTCTCACCTGTGTCATTTCACTCTGTGTGACTCTGTTTGTGTTACCTTTTAGCTGCATAGCTTTTAACTGAATTCTTTAGCAGTAAGTGGATTTATATTAGTACTTATTAGAAAACATTTTTGTTTCTCCTTGGAATGTTAAACATGTGCTGATCAGTTAAGGTGATATTAGAGAGACTTTTTATTTCCAAAGGTGAACATGTAAGTTGTTTCCACTGTGTTGGGAGTATCTTTTTATCTTCATTGCAGTCTTCCATTCTGAATGTGAACTTTGTCACTGTAATTCAGGTATTTATTACCTCTAATCTGATTATTACAATGTGTTCCACCTGGGAGCAACCCTTTGAATCAATGGCATTGGAACAATTTTTATAGTAGAAGTGATGAAAGCCTTAGAATAAAACTCCAAGCCCTGTGTATGATGGAAACCACTTGAAGCCAGGGAGTGCTGCTGCACCCCTAGTTCCAGCACCCCTGCTTTGAATCTACTCAGTTGCAACTATCTCAAAATACAACAGCATAATTGTTGAAGAGTCTCGTGCTCAACATTTGGTGATGCCAGCAGTCCTTTAAGCCAGCTTAAACATTTACTGTAATGTTTTAAAGCCTTACGTTATGTCATCAGTCTGCTGTAGAGGTCATTCCACATCCCTCTAGAAATCAGCTGCTAAACATCCAGGGTAGTCTCAAGATGATGGGAGGCAAGGCTGCCTGGGAGGAGTGCAGCAATTTTGAAATATGCCGTGTAGATATAGATTTCTCTCATTGAGGGTATGGTTAGACTGGCGCTTTGCAACGCAAAAACCCTCCTCTAGCGCCAGAATTTTCATAGCGAACACACTTCAAAGGGAGATTTTGCGAAATGACTCCCTGTTTAAAGCGCAAGTGTTAAACCTCCTTTTCCAGAGTGATAAGCCTTTTTGCGCAAACGTTGTAGCGCAAGGGTGGGAATGTGGACACTCATGGGATCTCTTGCATGCCTCCAAGCCATGTAAAGCCATCAGCAACCCATTGAAGGCCATCAGCAAGCCATTAAAGACAATCAACTTGCCATGTAAGGCAAATGACGTGAGGTGTTGTTTTTATAAAGGCGAAAGTAGCTTTGCAGTTTCTCTCTAACAACTCACACAGCAAATAACCAGTGAAAATGCTTGCCGATGGAGCTGTGTGTCTGAAATAGACAGCCTGTCAGTTTTCGCTAATGAAAACTAACTGACAGCCAGATCTCATCTCCCTGTGAACAACTTCCCAGTTCCCCTTCCCCCACACACTTTGCAAACCACGCTGCACCCAGCTGAATGCTGGGATACCTGCCCTATCCCGCAACTACTACTGCCGGCAGAAGCACCACAAATGTAGCCATTATTTTGCGCTACAAGGTTTCAATTTGTACAGTCTCTAGCGTGATACCAATTGCGCTACATTGGGAAGCGCTACAAATAAACTGGCTACAATCTTCAGTCTAGCCATACCCTGATAGGAAATACACACACTAGAGTTATATGCGCTTGCTATAAACTTAATTTCTTTTTAAGCTTAGGTTGGTTTGTAGGACTGTTGGTATATTATGGTTGAGGTAGTGGAATGGTACTTGTGTTATTGCTGTTAATATTTGTATTACTGCAGCATCTAGCAAAGGGGTCTCAAATCCAATCTACTTTAGGGCCAGTGCTGGTCCTCAAATCCTCCCAGTTAGCCAATAATATCACTTATGCCACTCAGAGCCCACACTCCCAAAACTCAGCCCCCTACCTGCCTAAGGCTCTGGGAGGGTGTTTGTGGGGGGGAAGGAGGTCTAGGATTGCGGTGCAGGCTCTGGGAGGGAGTTTGGGAGCAGTGCGGCACTTACCAGGGGCTCCAATGGGAGGGCCGGGGGGCCACAGTGTGCCGTTGCCCCCTAGGCACCACCCTCACAGCTTCCCGTTGACCACAGGGGTGCTTGGGTCAGGGGCATACGCAGAGGCACAGGCCCACTCCATCCCGGGGCCGCAGGGAGGGGCTGGCACATATGTGGAATGAGCAGGCAGATGCTGCTCATCTGCCATGTGGGGACATCAGGCCTTTTAAAATCACCTGGGGGCAGCAGATGAGGCCAAGGGAGAGACCCAGCCTCAAAACTTCGGGAGCCCCGTGGGCCACATTGGGAGGTTCATTGGCTGCAGATGGCCCACGAGCCATGAGTTTGAGACCCATAGTCTAGGGGCTCTAGTCATGGACAGGATACCACTGTGATAGTTGCACAAATACAGAGCAAAAGAGTTGGTCCTTGCCCCAAAGAGTTTACAATCTAAGTACTAAGGGAAAGTGAACACTAAGGGAAAGTGTTTCATGCCAACTATCACTAATTAATATTCAGATTGTTACAGTAACTTGTTTGACTTCTTTTTGTTTAATATTTATTATATAGACACGGTCGACTTGACTAGTTTTCAAAAACAGTGTTTGCTAAAGAAAGATAAAGTCAATTTCTGGAAGCCTTTTTGTTTGTTTTTGATTGCTTGCTGTTGAATCTTAACAATAAAAGTAATGTCACTAAAACCACAACCCAATGTGTATTTAGAATGTATATAATGTAATGTGACATACAGAGCTTTGTTTTAAGAAATACTTTGTTACTGCCTGTGCAGTAAAATATAAGTGAAAGCTCAAAGCTTCATAGCTATTGGTGAATAGCTAGTCAGAGCTTTGAATTGGCAGTTAGTTAGTTTACTAATTTCTGTAGTGATTGTTGCCTTGATAGGAAACGGCTTCACTTAGGGTATGGCTAGACTACAAGATTATAGTGCGTTTGTTTGTAGCACGTCCCATTTAGCACAATAGGTTTTGCGCTAGAGCGTGTGCACATTTAAACCCTGCAGCGCTAAAGAATAGACACATTTGCAGCGCTTCTGGCGGTAGTGAGAGTAGCGCGATAGGGCAGGTATCCCAGCATTCAGCAGGGAGACAAGTTCAGGCTGTCAGTGACTTTTCAAACTGACAGGCTCCACACAGCTCCCTCTGCAAGCATTCCCTGCAACCCCGAAAAGCAGCAGAATTTTTTTTAAAAAAAAGCGCGGACGCCCCAGTCCCCCCCCCCCCCACCGCGCCCCAGCCCCAAGTCGCCCCTCCCGTCGCTGCAAGTGGACTGCCGGGTCCGCCCGGGTCCCCGCCGCTGCGGGCAGGCTGTCGGGTCCGCCCGGGTCCCCGCCGCTGCGGGCGGGCTGCCGGGTCCGCCCGGGTCCCTGCCGCTGCGGGCGGGCTGCCGGGTCCGCCCCGTTCCCCCGACCCCGCCGTGGGCGGGCTGCCGGATTCACCCCGGACTCCCGTCCCCGCCGTGGGGACGGGGGAACGGGGCGAACCCGGCAGCCCGCCCGCAGCGGCGGGGACCCGGGTGAACCCGCCAGCCCGCCCGCAGCGGTGGGGACCCGGGTGAACCCGCCAGCCCGCCCGCAGCGGTGGGGACCCGGGCGGGCCCGGAAGCCCGCCCGCAGCCGGGACATGGGGATGGGGCGTCCGTGCTTTTTTTTTTTTTTTTTTTGGTGGCTCGGAGGGGTGCCAGAGATCCCTTATCATGTAATAAGTGAATACACTGGCCCTAACACGCTACAGGGAACACACAAAAAGCCTTCTGACTCTGGGAGAGGTGGTTTTATATTTGCGCTTTAAACGGTGACTTATTGCGCAAAATGTTACTTGCAAGTGTGTAGGGTAAGATAATTATAGTGCTACTAGAGGGTTTTAGCGCTACAAAGCGCCAGTCTAACCATACCCTTAGAGAATACAGTAAAACACAAACAACAATGAGGAACGGATACTTTTTTTACTTCAGACACAGGACTTGGAGTTAAGTGGTCTGGTTTCTGTTCTTAGATATTTCACTGTATTTCTTGGCAACCTTGATCAGTGTTGCCAACTCTCTCAGATTTATCCTGAGTCATGAGATTTGGACCCTGCTGCAAGAGCTCTTGCTGATGTGCCAAGTTCAGGTCATTGCATGATTTTGAGGAAGCAAAATAAGAGAGAGAAATTGACTCCCCCACAATGCCTGTAACCTACAGAATCGTGCTCTAGATTGCAAATCCAGGTACCTTGAGTTCTAGTCCCAGCTCTTCTACTGATTGCTGCATCTTTTGTGCACACCACAACCCTAACTATAAGCCAAGTACTTGTGGGAAAGCTGCTATTCATCTGCTTCCTGAATAGGATAACTGAGAGATTGCATCAGGTCACCTCATTCACCCACTTTGGGTAGAGCTGAGAATAGAATCAGAGTTTCTGCTATAACTGAGCCAAATCTCATTGCTTTTGCCACAAAAAAGTTCAGAAGGAACATGGCAAACTTGATGCTTGGCCGAGTGTGATTTTGTCACACTTTAGCAGCTGAACCCGTACAGAGGTTTATGACTCCACTTGTGCTTTCATGCAAAGAAATCTGGCCCTCTAGTTTAAGTGGAAGAAGCTTATGCATTTCCATCCAGAGATCCCAGATTCAACCCCTGCAGATGGCTCAAATGCAGGGGGTGGTACAATTAACTATGCTGTCTGTAAAATTTGCTCCCCTACCTAGGAAGTGAACCAAAAATCCTAATACCTAGACTTTCAGTGCCACGCCACCTCACAAGTATTTGTGTAACCCACTGGTTGTGTTTGGCTCACTGTATGGGCTGGGCCATACATAAGAGTTCAGCATGCTTTTTCTGTACAAATTACTCTTATTGCTGAAGTAGAAGAAATCTGTGCTATGGTTCTGAAGTTTGTGAGTTTGATCAAATCTTGATGATTTGTTGGGAGTGGGAAAAAACATGTGTGTGAAAGTTAGTATAAGGATCCTGGAGTTCTTGCTGTAATTTTACCTTGCAAAACATGGCATTTAATGTGATATGGATTTTGTGCTAATTTGAGCTGCATTTCTTAGTTACACTTGCTTAATGGGAGCTGTTCCTTGTAAGAATAGGGTATGGCAGATTGAAAGTGTAGTTTGACAATGAGAGCAAAGCCTGGGAGATTAAGTCTGTTTCCAGAGAGTGGAAGATGG
Organism: Sternotherus odoratus; assembly: GCA_032164245.1. Taxonomy (NCBI): domain Eukaryota; kingdom Metazoa; phylum Chordata; order Testudines; family Kinosternidae; genus Sternotherus; species Sternotherus odoratus. The sequence continues at coordinate 77,684,709 of JAVMKO010000005.1, read as the reverse complement.
AACCTAAGTAACACAACTTAGGTTCCACAAAAGTAAATAAATTAATTAATTATGCACCAAAGTAAATAAATAAATTAAAAAGGTAAATAAATAAATTAATTATGCACCAAAAAATTTATGCACACAATATTTTAAAATTCTGCATATTTTATTTGTCAATAAATGTGGCTCCATGTGGCAGTGGGGAGCACAGGCCACTGACTGCATTGAGGTGGGAGATCACTCTGAAGCCCCCATTTCCTCGGTACAGGAACTCAGCAGTGATCCTGCCTCAGACACAGTGCAAGGGCTTGGCCTGCCCCAGAAGCACCCCGGGGCCTTGCTCCTCTGCACCAGGCACAGCAGGTATGGATGGGCAGTGTGGAAGAACTTAATGTGTGGGGACCCAGATGTGGGGTGAGAGGTTTCTGTGTGGGGCAATATGGGTGCAGGTGGCCCAGTGGAAGATCTGGATGCACAGGGGCTTATTGAGGGATTCCAGGTGCAGGGGCAATGGGACTCTGTAGGGGATCCAGTTAAAGGTGGTTTGGCTCAGCAGGAGGTTATGGGGAGATGGGGCCCGGCAGGGAGGTCTGGGTGTGGGGGCTCAGTGGAGGGATCCAGGTGTTGGGGGAGTGGGGCTTGATGGGATTGGGGGTTCAGGAGCAATGGGTTGGACTCAGTGGGGTGGGGGTTTGAGTGTGGGAGGCTCGGCGGAAGGTCCAGGTGTAGGGAGGTAGGATTTGTCAGGGTGGATTCGATGGGCCTGCTCCCGCTTTTCTCGTTTCCCCAATCTCCTTTCCTTCCCCAGTTAACCTTTAGGTAGCCACCTGAGACAGTCAGTTACTCTCACGTGGACCTTCAGAATGCACACTGGGCCCTGATTCCCCTTAAAGGAGCCAGTCACCCTGTATATCTGGTTTTATCTAGTTAATTTTCATAACAGTAGAAAAATAGTGAATGTGCATTTCTTTCCCTCTTCGTCAGATTAGTCAGTTAATTCAAATGGTTGCCTGGATGTGCCGGTCCCATTTCCATTCCATTTCCAAATCTATCCCTCCCTGCCTGCTTTTCCCATGTTTCTTTCCTTACCCTTTGTGAAGCTTTTATGCAATGGAGGACTGTTTAGTCTGCTACTGTGAGTATCAAGAAACTGAAATTACCAAATTGGGCCTTGCTGTGTGGCAAACATAGACCATACATATGGGGAGTGCTTTCTTGTTCTGCATTTGGACAAGATGTTTGAGAGTTCTCATAAAATATAAGTGGCAATACCCAGACAGAATGCCATGAATTTCAGATGCAGTTTTTGCCGCAACTCAGAATCACCCAATGCCTATCTACTAGCAGCATGGATTATTTGTGGGTTTAATATTGGCACTGAGAAAAGAGGTCCCATGACAATTATGTAAACATTTATTTTTCCACAAACTGTTAATATAGTATGTCTTCAGATACTTGTAAAAGTGTACTGTTCACTCAGCAGATTGTAGTGGATTGTGCAACTTTTCTCTTTTTTGGAGAAGTTTGATTTCCAGCATATATTCTAGCAGGATGTTTGGCAAAATCCACTTCCCTAAAAATTGCCGTTACGCTGATCTATCGCATGTTTTTAGCCTATTTCATACTCCTTTATGTTGTTAAGAGTGGCAATAATCTTCTGTGACCCAAGAACCTCTTAATGCCACTTTGCAAAAGAATATATAGGGGGACAGGTATCTCCTGTTTCTGGTACAGGAACTCCTCACTTAACATTATAGTTATGTTCCTGAAAAATGTGACTTTAAGTGAAATGATGTTAAACGAATTCAATTTCCCCATAAGAACTAATGCAAATGGGGGAGGGTTAGGTTCCAGGGAAATCTTTTTCACCAGACAAATGACTGTTAGAGAGAGAGAGACACACACACTTGTGAAGCTTGGTTGAGATGGAGGAGTCAGATATGAGGTGGAGGAGTGGGATATTTCCCAGAGAATGCCTCACAGCTAAATCGGGGGTTCTCAAACTGGGATTCAGGACCCCTATGGGGATCATGAGGTTATTACATGGGGGGTTGCAAGCTATCAGCCTCCACCCCAAACCCTGCTTTGCATCCAGCATTTATAATGGTTTTAAATATATTTTAAAGTGTTTTTTAATTGATAAGGGGGGTCACGCTCAGAGGCTTGCTATTTGAAAGGGGTCACCAATACAAAAGTTTGAGAACCACTGTGCTAAATGAACTAGCAATTTGCTGAGCCCTCAAGGGTTAACTCTTACACTCTAGAATGCAACAGGAAAGGAGGGAGGTCAGAGACATACACCCCAAGAGATAGAGATGTGCGTTCCCCTTTAAGTATCAAGAGTACACTAAGAAGTACATTCTGCCTTGTTAATTAGATCAGCAAGACAGCATCTCCCTCCCTGGTGTGTCCCCTCTGCTTTATGGAAGATGAGTTAAGTGGGGTGCAGGAGCAGGGGGGAGGGAGACACCCTGATATTAGCCCCTCTCATCTTCTCCCTCCCTCCCTCCCCCTCCAAAGCAGGAGTCTCAGGGAGCAGCACATTGCAGGGGGGGAAGGGACATATGAACCACCCCAATTGTACTGCCAGCAATTGATAGCCTGCTGGGCAGCTGACAAGTTAGAAGGGAACATTGCTCAACTTTAAATGAGAATGTTCTGTAATTGATTAGCAACACAACAAGGTTAACTGGGACGACTCTAAATGAGGAGTTACTGTATATATTTTTTGGTCCACCAAATAATGTCATGTGAAGTTTCACATAAAAGCTGGAGTCATGCTGGCTATTAATATCATCATGAAATATATGTATAGATAGATGGTTTTGTATATATGCTGAAAATATATTCTTACCGTCTATATCAAGGTATCAGTCACCAGCAGAGATAAAAACGTGTTTCCTGTCACACAAGATATGTTAATTTACCTATTAGCTTGCAATTATTAGTTTACATAATAACACAATATAATCCTTTTATATACAGAGTCAAATGCTAACCAAGAGATGTGAAATCAACAGGAAATATCACACAGGAAAAAAAGCAAATGAAAGGGGGGTTATCCTGGCTAAGAGTAAAGACAATGAACTTTGGGGTTATATCTAAGGGACACCTCTTCATCCTGTACTTAGTAAGTAAACTGACATCACATTTACACTGCTGAAAACAGGGCTGTAGGTTGTTTGAAAAATCTGCAGAGGTGAGACTTTGAGTGAGATAAACTTCTTTGAACAGGAGGTTAACCTGTTAGTTAAATTTAGTTTCTAGAAAGTGTATTATGATTTTGTTTTATATGTAACCATTTGTTTCCAGTATTTTTAATCTGTCCCTTTAATCTTCAATCTTTGATAATAAATTTATTCTTGTTTTCACTGTAAATATTTATAAGAACTGAGATATTAAGCATAGTATTGATCCTGAGTTGAATCTTGCAAGCTGGTGTGCTCTTTTCCTGGTAGTTCTGTAAGTAGCGAGTGTCAGGCTGGATATCATAGGGAAGTGCTTCAAACGGACTTTGGGACAGGGGTGAACCTGTTGTTAAACTGCAATGCAAAGTAAGAGCTGGCATAGCCCAGAGGAGAGTTCTTAACCTCAAGGAACTAACACCCAGCTAAACACAAGAAAGACTCCCTGGCACTGGAGGGAGTGGAAACATCTTGACTCACAGGCCTGAGTACTCTATTAACATTTTGTTATACCAGTTTTCATGTCTATAGACTCTTCTGATTTTTTGTACTCTTTTAAGAATATTGAAGCATTTTTAAAATTTGTGGATAACACGAACCTGGGGGGCACTGCAAGCACTTTGGAGGACAGGAATAGAAGTCAGAAGGATTTAGATATATTGGAGAATTGGTCTGAAAGCAGCAAGATGAAATTCAGTAAAGACAAGTCAAAATTTCTCATTTAGGAAGGAAAAAAATCAAATGGGCAACTACAAAATGGGCAACAACTGGCCAGGGTCTGGGGATTATAGTGGATCACAAACTGAGTATGAGCCAACAATATGATGTAATTGGGAAAAAAAGGCTAATATTCTGGGATATACTAACAGGTGTGTCATATGTAAGATATGGGAGATAATTGTTCTACTCTACTCACTTTGGAACTGGCGCGTGGCATCTCATCTGGAGTATTTTGTTTCGTTTTGGGCACCACACTTTATGAAAGATGTGGACAAATTGGAGAGAGAGCTTAGAGGAGAGCAACAAAAATAAGGTATTTAGAAAACCTGACCTATGAGAAGAGGTTGAAAGAACTGGGCATACTTCATCTAAAGAAGAAAAGACTAAGGGAGGGGGGTGTATCTAATTTAAAATACAGTATGTAAAAGGTTGTTATAAACAGGATGATTGTCAATTGTTTTCCATGTTCACAAAAAAAAATCGGCTAAGTTTTCAGCAAGAAAAATTTAGGTTAGATATTAGGAATAATTTTCTAATTGTAAGGATAGCTAAGTACTTGAATAGGATGCCAAGGGAGGTTGTAGCGTACCTGTCACTGGAAGTTTTTAAGAACAGGTTGGACAAACACTTGTCGGGAATGGTGTAAGTGTACTTGGTTCTGCTTCAGCTCTGGGGGAATGGACTCAATAACTTCTTGAGAACCTTGCAGCCCTATATTTCTGTGACTTATAGTTTGCATTTTGCTGCGTATTATGCATGTTATTTTGTTGATTATTTAAAATTAAGTCCGTATGGAACTGTTAAAATTACAGATTATAATATACCATAACTTTTAAATCAGAACTATTGCAAAGTTTGTACAGTTAATATTTACATCATGGATCTGAAACCACTCCCTCTCCTTAGATTTCATGTTGCACCTAAAACTGGAAGGGTCTATTTTTCCAGTTCAGCTTTCAGTCTGACCAAAATCTTGTAATTTTCAATCTTCAAGATGGCTGAAATCTCACATCATCAGTCAGCTACCTATAATTGCAGCTAAAATCATGTGAAAACATCTTGAGATGAGCATGATTTGGATTAGACTTGTATGTTGCCTCTTTGATGCTTCTCGAGATAGAATGCTAAAATCATTCTTTTAAAGAAGCTGCCATAATACTCACTATAAAACTGATAACAGGTGACTTACAAAGCTTTTCTTTTTATAAATTAGTACATTATTACTCTAAGGGGAAAAACTCATATCTAGAAAAACCACACTAGCTACTTTTCAAGTGTTTGCTAATTTTAAACAATGCTTATTATTAGTTTAGACAGTGCCCAAAATTGTCTTGGGTGCTTAACACAACAAAGGCTAGGTACCTACCCTGAAGCATTTACAGTCTAATTTCTAGGTACGATACAAAGAGTGAACATAACATACAGTAATATGGAAGGGGTGTAAGAAGAGGACAGGAGCTATATTAGTAAGATCACACCATTGATGGATGAATATGTAATGATTTCACTACAGTAAAACCTCCATTTAAGGGACTAATTCGGGCGAGGGGGTGTCCGTTAAATCAAAAAGTCCGTTATTTAATAATTTTTAAAAAAATGAGCTGTCGGAGCAGCAGCCCGCCCGCCACAGGGTCGGGGCGGCAGCTCCGCAGCCCACCTGCTGCCGGGACCCGGGCGGCAGCCGGGAGCCGGCAGCCAGCCCGCCTGGGTCCTGGCTGCTGGGACCCGGGCGGCAGCCGGGAGCCGGCAGCCAGCCCGCCCGCTGGCGGGACTCCGGCGGGAGCCAGCAGGCGGGACCCGGCAGCCAGCCAGCCCGGCAGCCAGCAGGCGGGACCCGGCAGCCAGCCAGCCCGCCCGCCCGCAGGCAGGAGCCGGCAGCCAGCCTGCCTGCTGCCTGGACCCGGGCGGGAGCCGGCAGGCAGCCCGCCCGCTGTGTGGACCCGGGCGGCAGCTGGGAGCCGGCAGCCAGTCCGCCCGCTGCTGTGACCCGGGCGGCAGCCGGGAGCCGGCAGCCAGCCCGCCAGAAATGGATCAGGAATGCATTAGACTTGCTCAGAAATTTTGTCCGTTGCATCCGAAGTCCGTTAAATCGAGGTCCGTTAAATCGAGGGTTTACTGTATTTGTATTACCTAGCTCAAGAATCCCTAGTCATGGACCAGTACCCCATTATGCCAAGTCCTGTAGAAACATGGAACAAAAAGAGATTCCCTGCCCCAGACAACTTATATTAACTGTTAAAATAACCCATACAAAAGATCAAACTAGTACCCATCTTGAGTATTCAGAAACAAACTTATAAAGAAAAGTCATCTGTATTTGTCTGAATTTAAAAAGCTACTTCTTTCTTCATGCTGCTATCTAGGTATTGCTTCTTTGGGTTATTTTTTTCTTATGAACATAAAATGCAAACTTACTGGTAAACACTGTCTTAACACCTTTTATTTTTTTTTCTCACTAGAAAGAAGAGTATAAATGCAAAAAAGGCGAACCATTTCCTGGACTGGCCACAACGTATTGGTATTTGCACAAAGTATTTAGAAACTTGTACTTGTCAACTTGCCAAACTGGTTTTTGCTGCACATCTGACAGGATGAACAAGCCAAAGAGAAGCTTTTTGTTGTATTGGAACAATAGCAACTGCTGCGTGGTTTAAAGTAAACTTAACACTGCATGCATTTGCCTGACGAAATGAAAGAAGTGGCGTTCTGGTCACCCAAAGAGGTGACAAATTGGCTGATGGAAAATGCTGTGCCAGAATACTGTGAACCGTTGGAACTTTATACTGGGCAGGATTTGATCAATCTAACTAAGGAGGATTTTAAGAAGCCACCTTTGTCACGCGTGTCTTCTGACAATGGGCAGAGGTTGTTGTACATGATAGAAACTTTAAAAATGGAGCACCACATTGAGGCGCACAAAAATGGGCATGCCAATGGGCACCTCAGCATCAGTACAGACGTCACCACAAGTGAAAATGATTTCAGCACTAAACTCAAACTGAATGGAATGCCAAATGGATATAGGAAGGAAATGATAAAGATCCCCATGCCAGAGCCAGAGCGTTCCCAGTATCCTATGGAGTGGGGGAAGACTTTCCTGGCTTTTCTTTATGCACTTTTCTGTTTCATCTTTACCACAGTGACGATCTCAGTCGTCCATGAACGAGTGCCTCCCAAGGAGGTGCAGCCTCCCCTACCAGATGCATTTTTTGACCGTTTTAACCGAGTGCAATGGGCCTTTTCTATTTGTGAAATTAATGGCATGATCCTTGTAGGACTCTGGTTAATTCAGTGGCTGCTTTTAAAATACAAGTAAGTACAATTTTTTGCAATGGTGGTGTTTGATATGCTAATCGCTTTTGGGAGAAGCAGGTATTTAAGCTATAAAACTGACATTTTTGTAGTCCTTTTACGTGTTCCGTTTTCTTGGGGTGATGACTTTTTTAAGTCAATGTACTCTTGGCAGACTCAGAAAAATCTAAATATGAATCACATAGTCTATATAGATTTTTTTGTTCATAAAGGACCAATAGGAAGCTAATCCTAAATATTGTAGTTAGTATAAATATGTTGACTTGTCTTTACTTCAGAGTGAACTCAAGTATTGCTCCCAAATTCAAGTCCTGGCCACAAATAAAAACCATTCACTTTTGAATGTGGTGGTGCTTTTAACTCAAGCTAGGTCACAGCTCGAATTAACACAGCTCTATGGGTATGATTAGACTACAGATTGTAGCGGGTTTTTTTTATAGCGCTTCCCAATTTAGCGCAATAGGTTTTGCGCTAGAGGCTGTACACATTTAATCCCTGTAGCGCCAAAGAATGCACACATTTGCAGAGCTTCTGGTGGTAGTGAGAGTAGCGGGATAGAGCAGGTATCCCAGCATTCAACTGGGTGCAACCTGCTTTGCAAAGGAGTGGGGTGAGGGGGAACTGGGAACCTGTGCGTAGGGAGGGAACTTCCGGCTGTCAGTTACTTTTTCAAAACTGACAGGCTCTTCACACACACCTCCCTTCCGTAACCATTTATTTGGGGTTTCTCAAACTTGGGGTCGAGATGGGGGGGGGGTAGCGGAGTACTCCCCGGGGGGTTGTGAGCTCCTGCCACCGCAACTCGCGGCGGCGGGCGAGGGGCCCGCATGCAGCTGGCCGCCTGGCCGCGGCGGGGACCCGGGGCTGGGAGCGCAGCAGGGCTGCTGCCGGCAGCGGCGGGGAACCGGCAGCCCTGCCGCCACCAACGGGAACCAGGCAGCCCACCCGCAGCCCTGCCCGCAGCGGCGGGGACCGGGGCAGGGGCTGGGAGTGTGGTAGGGCTGCCGCTGGCAGCGGCGGGGAACCGGCATCCCTGCCACCCACAGCGGCAGGGGACCCGGCAGCCCTGCCGCCGGTAGCGGCAGGGGAGCTGGCAGCCCTGCCCGCAGCAGCGGGCCGGTTTTTCAAATTTCAAAGGGACTATGGGGGAGGGTCTGACGTGGGGTCACCTAAGGACGGACTGAAGAGTTTTAAATGGTGGCCAGAGAGGATGTAATTTGGAATTCTGGGCCAGGATGCTGGAGGCTGGAAGCTCATTATAACGCAAGGGGTGTGCACATTGCAACCCTTGCGCTAAAACGGTAGCACTAAAAGCTTTATTCCTCTCGTTTTGAGGTTTACAAGTAGCGCTATAAACTGTCAATAAAAGCGCAAAATGTGCCTTTTAAGTGTGTTTGGGCAGTGAAATTGTAGCGCTAAAGAAGGGTTTTAGCGCTACAAAGCCCCAGTCTAACCATACCCTATAGCACAGCTCCTCAGATGCTCTCACAATCACTCTACATACCTCAAGTATGCAGGGGGAGAGATAGCTCAGTGATTTGAATATTGACCTATTAAACCCAGAGTTGTGAGCTCAGTCTTTGAGGGGGCCATTTAGGGAGCTGGGGCAAAAATCTGTTGGATGATTTAGTTGGGGACTGGTCCTGCTTGAGCAGGGGGTTGGACTAGATGATCTCCTGAGGTCCCTTCCAACCCTGATATTCTATGATTCTAAGTGTTCACTTTGTCAGTGTTCCCACTCGCATGTGCAAACTCAGGTGTAGATAACGGGAGTTAGCTCCATATTGAAGATGTATGCTAAAATATTATATCACTCTTTTAAAAGTGCAAAAGAAGATAAACAAATATAGTGAAAAACACACAAAAGGCGCAAACTATATCATCTGAATTAAACCACATGAATAGTTCCGTGATTTCTGCATCTTAGCTAGCCATTTTAAGATGTATGTTTTTTGTCTTCCATGAGATGGGGCAGATAACGTCCACCTTAGACTACCAGTAGGTAAACTAGTTTGGTAACTGATTAACATCAGTTTATCTCCTGTTGAGCTCTGTCAATGAAGTATTCAAAGTATTGACTTTCACCAGTATCAGGATTTTCGTAACTTGTCATTTTTCTTTTCAAAGAGCAAGAATAGGCTTATTTGAGATCAAGAAACGAACCATTAAACCTCCAAAAAAGCAGTCTGTATAATCATCATTGGACAGAATTGAACACTAATGATATCAGTGGGTGCTCACAGAGTATGGCCACTAGCAAAGTGACGTGTTCAAGCGTGTCATTGAAAGGAATGGAATGCTACATAAACCTTCATAGTCCTTAACTACAGAGTATGTCAGGATTGTCTCCATAGGCTTGGCAGAAAAGCCTGATGGTGAAAATTGCATGAAACTTTCATATAATTTGCTTAATAAATCAAAGTGGGTTCCCACAATTTCCCCTTTTAAAAAAAAATAAATCCAAAAATTGCCCTATCACTGTATCAGTTTTACCTCTGGCACTCCATGCATCCTACCATCAGTTAATCAATATTCTCATCCACCCTGCTGACCGCACATTTCTTCACTTTCCTCTTTTCATACAGTGAAGCAATTCTCCTTTATCCCTCTGCATTCTGTTCTGAAAAGGTTTCATACTTTGCCCAACTCCATCATATCTGAGCCCTCATAATTAACCCCTCATTCCCTAGAGTCCATCTATACTCTCTGCCTTTCCCATCTCCCCAGCCGACATGTTCCCTCTACTCCTTCATCTTTTCTCCTGGAGTCTGGTGCCTGGCTTTTTTTCTCAGCAGTAATTTCCTGATGGCCATTTCTGTTTCTTTGTTCAGGCAAATTTAGCAGTATGGGGCTGAGGGAAATGGACCAGTGACTGAAACTCTCTCTTCCCCAGCCAGCTGCTCAGCACTCTTCTCTCCCTCTGTCCAAGCTCCTTTTGTGTACCTCATAGGAGGAAGACTGAGAGATGAAGGCCCAAATGCCCAAGCCCAAATGTCTACACTGCAGTAAAAATCCCAAAGCCAGAGCCCCACTAGCCCATGTCAAATGACCCAGGCTCTGCGACTCAGTGCTGCAGGTTTTTTGTCACCATGTAGGCATACACTGAAAGACTTACATGTGAGGCAAGTTGAAAATTAGGACTGTTCAGTTAAGGGGAGATGAGCAAATAGGCACACGATATGAATAGTTAATAGTGAACGGAGAGGTACATTATTCTCATAATACAGGAACAAGGAAACATCCAATGAAATTGAAAGGCAATCAATTTAAAACTGATTAAAATACATATTTTAATACATAATGAGTATTTGCATGTGGAACTCGTTGCCCCAACATATGATTGAGACCAAGATCTCGGCAAAGTTCAAAAATGCATTATACATTTCTATTTAAATGAGAACATCTGCAATTATGCCAGATAGGTTAAAAAAGAACAGATCTGAACTTATGACAGATATGAAATAACAGATATGAACCACTAATGTGGTGCAGAAGCAGCTTTATCTGTGGGCAGATTATTCCATAGTTGTCCATTGCAGAGTTTCTTGAAGCTTCCTCTGAAACATCTGGATACTGACCATTGGCAGAGACAGGAAAATGGACTCGATGGACAGTAACTCTGATTTTCTAGGGAATTTCCTGTGTTTCTGTTAGGAGTACAATTCCAGGAAAGTTTACACAGATTAATCAGAGCAACTCCAATTTAAAGAAACACTTTCAAATTTGAATTTTTATACTATTTTTTTAAAATCAAACTTCTGATAGAGTACCATTTAAATGGTAAGATCTTTTTTTAAAAATTGTTTAAATAATGGTATAGTTTTCCAGCTTCTGCAGACATAGATAAATGTATTTTCAACACTAGAGGGGGGGGGGCATGAGATTGATTTCCAGGTGTTCTCAAGCATTACACTGAACAAAATATGGGTGCTTGGAAGATTCAATGCAATAAAATTTTACTCAGCCCCAAGCATGGGAGGAATTTTCTCCACCTCTTCCTCTGTTTTGCTATTCTGCTCTTTGGTGTTGGTGGCATTTGTATGAATAATGAATTGTTTCCCTTGGAAACAAAACTATATTCAGACTTACAGCTCTTGAAGCAATGCACAATTTTAAAGGGTACTGTCATCCAAAACTTTCTTTTGCTATCTTCAAGAAAATGGATTTGAACTGTTAACTAGCAGGATAGACTTCAACTTCTTTTCAGGAGCATCTGCTATTTTTAACAATATTCTCCAAAATACTATGAATCCCTTCATCTAATACCGAATTTCCAAGATGCTCATGAAGGCTGTGCGCAAGTACCTGTTTCATATATGCAAACCACATTTATGTACACTATATGTTGAACAGAATAAAATTTGATCAGGAGTTGCCCTTCTAGTGAGAGAAGTGAACTATGGACTGTTTTTAGCTTGTTTATATATTTACAAGAGACATTGTCAAGAATAGGTTTCAATTCTGCTTTTGAGTGGCTCCATGGAGTCTCTCTTTTCATTGTTTTCTTTTTATAGGTCTTAGTGATTGTGGCAGTCTCATGTTTCCTTATTTTGAAAGGGTGGGGGAGAAGGAGGTATGGGTGCAAATCTGTAGGAGTATCATAAGAACATAAGAATGGCCATACTGGGTCAGATCAAAGGTCCCTCCAGCCCAGTATCCTATCTATGGACAATGGCCAATGCCAGGTGCCCTGGAGTGAGTGAAGCTAACCGACAATGATCAAGTGATCTCTCTCCTGCCATCCATCACCCACCTCTGACAAACACAGGGTGGGGACACCATATCTTACCCATCCTGGCCAATAGCCATTATTAGACTTAATCTCCATGAATTTATCTAGTTTTCTTTTAAACTCTGTTATAGTCCTAGCCTTCACAACCTCCTCAGGCAAGGAGTTCCACAGGCTGACTGTGCGCTGTGTGAAGAACTTCCTTTTGTTTGTTTTAAACCTGCTGCCCATTAATTTAATTTGGTGGCCCCTAGTTCTTATATTATGGGAAAAAGTAAATAACTTTTCCTTATTCACTTTCTCCACACCACTCATGAGTTTATATACTTCTATCATATCCCCTCTTATCATATCATCTGCCCCAAAGCCCCTATTAGCTAGCTAGCCTAAGGAGGAGAGACCTTCCAACTTCCCATATTCTCCCTGGTGTCCAGCGACAATTCAGATCAAACAATTCAGATCAAAAGTTTCTACAGTTCCAGAAAATGAAAGGATGAATTTTCCTTGTACAGTAAAACCTCCATTTAACGGACTAATTCGGGCGAGGGGGTGTCCGTTAAATCAAAAAGTCCGTTATTTAATAAAAAAAACAACGAGCTGTCGGAGTAGCAGCCCGCCCGTTGCTGGGACCCGGGCGGCAGCCGGGAACCGTCAGCCAGCCCGCCCGCTTGCGGGACTCGGGCGGGAGCCGGGAGCCGGCAGCCCACCTGCTGGCGGGACTCGGGCGAGAGACAGCAGCCCGCCAGGAGCCGGGCGGGAGCCGGCAGCCAGCCCGCCCGCTGCTGTGACCCGGGCGGCAGCCGGGAGCCGGCAGCCAGCCCATGAGAAATGGATTTCAGATGCATCAGACTTGCTCAGAAATTTTGTCCGTTGCATCAGAAGTCCGTTAAATCGAGGTCCGTTAAATCGAGGGTTTACTGTATTGCCTCCCTAGATGTTACTTACGTTCTTTCCATGCATATTTGTGATGACTCAGAAGTCAACCAGTGCCTTGCTCCCCTCTTCCCCCCTCTTCCCCCCTCCCCCCCCCCCCCCCCCCCCGTCATTGCCAGGGATGGTAATGTATCAAGTAATTATACTTGATCTGTTGTCATGTTGTTTGTTGTTTAAACCTACTCTTGCTGGGCAGCTACTATGCCTAGCATGGACATGACAAAAAGTTGAAAATGTGGGCGATGAGAGCAGTATAGATGCTATCATTTGATTATTATTAGGTACATCTGTGAAGGAAAATAAGGACACATGATTATAAGAAGCACATAGGATCTTTTCCAGGGAAAAAAGTAATACACCAGGTTTATTGAAAATACAAGTTAGCATATGCATTCAGTTACACCACACACACCCTCCAGGTGGTCTTTATAGTTACCAGTCTGTTGTAGCTCAAGTCAATCTAATTGCCAGTTAGATTGAGCACGAGTGAGGAGCTGGACTCTCTTGGTTGTGATCCGATGCACTGAGGCTTTGCAGAACTGAACCCAGAGTTCTATGGCAAAACACCCCAGCTTTATACTTTTACATTTCCATTTTAGTCTGTGGATTTTGAATTGTTGTTCTGTAATCATTAGTCCTTAAGTGGTGTTAATCTTGGGGTTTTCCACTTTTATCTCTTATTAGTTGTTTCACTTTCGGGAGTATTTGCCTCTACTCTGAGGTTGTCAATGCTGCTAACTCGTTTTAGCATCAGATACAATGGATATTTTCTGATTATTTCCTGCTCTCTCTCCAAGTCTCTCACGTCGTCTTGACCATCTGGAAATCTGTGATGGCTGTCGCACTCCTCCTTAACCACGCACATATCCTTTACTCACACCAAACAATTTAACAGAGAATTTCAGACAGGATTACATTTTAGAGAGGGTTATATGGTTACTAAAGTGATTACAAAGGAACCTCACACAACTTCGTTTGCAATGCAGATAAGAAAGAAGACCTTATAGCAAACACTGTAATGAAAACTTTTCCTAAAACAGAAGGTGACCGTAATCCTCCATAAGGACTGTTCTGCTCTGTTCCTGCCTTAGGCCATGGTTACATTTACAGGATTATAGCGCTTTTGGTTATAGCTGTCCCCATATACAGCAATAGGTATAGTGCTATAGCATGTCCTGGCGTGGCCACATTTGCGGCACTTGCAGCGGCACAGGGAGTGGTGCATTATGGGCAGATATCCCAGCATTCAGCTGGGTGCAACATGCTTTTCAAACAAGGGGGGTGAGGGGGAACGTGTAGTGTGTATGCAGAGGGAGAGAGAGAGAGGATTTTCTACAGGCTGAGAGTCTTGTCAGTGGGTATCCTTTGAAATTAGAGCCTGCTATAGTTTCTCCTTCACAGAGCTCCCTTTTTAAACATTTGCAATGCTTATCTGCCGAGTTAAGAGAGAAACTCTGAAAAAGGTACTTCCGCATTCCTCCTGCCGAGTTCAAAACAAAGCGAAGAGACATCAATTGCCTTAAATGGCTCGGAGACGTGCCAAAGATCACTTATAGCGTAATGCCCATTTACACTTGCCATAATACGCTACAGGGAATACGCAATAGCTGTTATTCCTCAAGGAAGGGAGGATTACCAGGAGCGGTATCACTGTGGGTTTATAGCGCAATACATGCCTTGCCAATGTGGACGGGTTGGGAGTTAGCGCTCCTGGAGGCTTTATAGCGCTATAAAGTGCCAGTGTAACCAAGGCCTTAGTTTAGACACAGGCAGCCTGTCTGATTCATTTCTACCAATGTCCCAGAGGGTCATTCCTTTCTGCTGTTCAAAAAGAGTGGCTGGTAGGATGAAATCAGATCATACATTAATACATTTAATACATACTACATTATTATAACCGTCAATCATTATAACCTCTAATACAAATATAAAATCCACACATCTTTGACCCTGACGGAAATGTGTTATACTGGATGGATGGACTTTTTTTCTTGAAGATCAGAGTGGGAAAATAGTTTAAAAGAAACAGGGTTTCCTATGTTTTTAGGCTACAATAAATAACTTGTGATTTTGGTACATGGTTTTGGGGTTTTTTTTTAAGTTATGCTGTTTTCTTAGGAAACTTTTGAAGCATTATGGTGTTTAAAACTCTGGTATACGTCCATCGGTCTCTGTGGCATTGGGCATATTATTATGCTTTCTGCTCTATTGCTGCTAGCAAAAAAAAAATACATTAATTTTGAAAAGTGTCCCCATAATGAATTAATTGAGCAGTCTTTACTTTTGACACTTTATCCATTTAATATACTATTTTATACTTGAAACTCCATTACATTTCCAGTGAATGCTGCGTTCCTAAAAGAAAAGCATATAATGCCCCATTTTATGTTGTAAATTGCCCAAGCCCCATTTTATTCTTACAATTGTTTCTGAAGCTAGTAAATTACCTAATCATTTCTACATACATACAAAGGAAGTTGGGGGAGACATTTAACACAGTCGTGTTTTCCAGCTTTGTTTGTGGGTATTTGTGACATACACGGGTATGATTTAGATCTATGGGGGGCTGTGTCACCACTGTCATGTAACCTAGGGTGCCTTGCAGTGCTTAGCAGTTGTAGCTTCCAAACTGGAGTGCACACAACCAGCCATGAGCAAGCAGGCGGTTCTCAGATGTGTTTGTATAACTTCAGCCTGCCAGTCACATCTTGATATATACTATAATATACGTTAGCCTCTTATCTTAAATAGTTACCCAGTCACTTCAATTTAAACACATTTAATTATATAAAACAACAAAACAAGTTTATTAACTACAAAGAGATTTTGAGTATTAATAATGAGGCATAACATTCAGAAATGGTTACAAGAAAAACAAAGATAAAACAATTTCTAGTTCCTAATTTAACAAACCATATTAGATTCAAGCAAAATTTCTCACCACATGCTTCCAGCAAGATTACTGACCAGACTCTTTCCGGTCAGAACTGCACCTCATCCCCTTGCCTCCTTGAGATTCCAATTGCTATTTCCTTAGTTCCTTTGCATAGGATGTGAGGGGTGGGGGGGTGCCTTGAGGGTTTTGTGCTTCCCTTATAGAGTTTCAGGCCCCCTTTTTGAAAAACATTTTCAGCTGTGAACTAGCAGATAGAGTCTGCATGGAAGGATATTCTTGGCAGGCTGTTTTTCCCCCACCTGTTTGAGCTTCCTATATTTCCCCTTGCAAATTAAGGCACACATACATTCTTTTGTTTAGGACAGACCTGTTTGTTGACTTCTGTCAGGGTGAGGCTGTTGGGTTTGGAATGTGTTAATAACACGATACAGGGAAACCTTATAACTCCACATATGATGTTGCCACCAGCAAATTATAAGTTTTCTAATAATACTGCACAGGGCACATCTTGTAAAAAGATTATTACAGTAGGATGCAGGGTGTGAATTCAGGGGTGCATTCTATCACAAGATATCTTACTATATACCTCTCCCACTGAACATCAAAGCCCAGTCCACCACAACTCAAACAACATCCTCTGCCTGCTTCTGAGATGTGACAGGCGGCAATGTGAAGTAACCCACTGATCTTTATCAAGCATTGTGCATTGAACCTAATGGCTAGATCAGATGTGAAATTCAGGAGAGCAGTACTACAATCACTGTTCAACTCTTACTGAGAGAGAGTCAGCTAAGGGTATGGCTAGACTAGAGATTATAGTGTGTTTTTTTGTAGCGCTTCCCAATGTAACGCAATAGGTATCGCGCTAGAGCCTGTGCAGATTGAAACCCTGTAGTGCTAAAGAATGGATACATTTGTAGCACTTCTGGCGGCAGTGACAGTAGCGGGATAGGGCAGGTATCCCAGCATTCAGCTGGGTGCAACGTGCTTTGCAAAGGAGGGGGGATGAGGGGGAACTGGGAAGTTGTTCGCAGGGAGAGAAGATCAGGCTGTCAGTGAGTTTTCCTTAGCGAAAGCTGACAGGCTTTGTATTTAAGACAAACAGCTCCGTCCGCAAGCATTTTCACTGGTTATTTGCTGTGTGAGTTGTTAGAGAGAAACTGCAAAACTACTTCCGCTTTTATAAAACAACACCTCACGTCATTTGCCTTACATGGCATGTTGATTGTCCTTAATGGCTTGCTGATGGCTTTACATGGCTCGGAGGCATGCAAGAGATCCCATGGGTGTCCACATTCCCAACCTTGCGCTACAGCGCTAGCGCTAAAAACCTTCTGCCTCTCGAAAAGGAGGTTTAATACTTGCGCTTTAAACAGTGAGTAAATGCGCAAAATCTCACTTTGAAGTGTGTACGGTATGAAAATTATAGTGCTACTGGAGGGTTTTAGCACTGCAAAGCGCCAGACTAACCATGCCCTTAGAGAGACATGGTGGATGAGGTAATATTTTTTTTTATTGGATCAACTTCTATTGGTAAGAGACAAACTTCAAGGAAGAGCTCTGTGTAGCTCTAAGGCTTGTCTCTCCCACCAACAGAAGTGGTCCAATCAAAGATATATCTTCCCAAGGAGAAACATGTGTGTAGTGGAGTATTTTATTTGGATTTTTTTCATATATGCATAAAATATTTTGACTATTTGCAAAAACAGTGGTGATGTTGCCCCCCTTATGCCCAATAGCCCAGTGCCCTGACTATTGGAGCTATGGAGTCACTCTCTCTATCACAATAAATGTTTAAGTATTTTGTATGAAGTGTGATAGCTTCAACAGCAGAGAGACCCTCCTAAGCACCAAGCTATTCTGAGAGGAGGGGGGAGGGATGGGGAGCCCTAGGTACACATCCCAGCTCCAGAGTGGAGATTGGAATCCCTTTCTCTCACATCCCAGCTGAATGCCCTAATCACTGAACGATTGCATATAAAGGGTTTTGTGAATCTAGTCTTCCTTTCTTTTGCTTTTATTAAACAAATTAAACATTTTGTTAAACCCTAAATTTCAGACTTCTTCAATTCATTGAAAATGCTAAAAAAAAAAATTGGCTTCTAATCAACCAGA
Source organism: Sternotherus odoratus (assembly GCA_032164245.1). NCBI lineage: Eukaryota > Metazoa > Chordata > Testudines > Kinosternidae > Sternotherus > Sternotherus odoratus. The sequence continues at coordinate 77,666,837 of JAVMKO010000005.1, read as the reverse complement.
GCCACATTTCTTTTATTTTTCCAGAACTACTGTATTAGCAAACCAAAAAATGAATTGGCCCAACTCTACTCAGTATGAGTAAGGGTTTCAGAATCCACTTGTAATTTAAACTATCTACATATAGTGCATGGAAACCATTACACTAGTGCAACTCCTCACATTGGGGTCTCAGAAGTATATTACAAGTTAGTAGCCATTTGTTAATTAGTGATCTTAAAAGTATTGTCTGAGTCTCTTTCCTTCGGTGTGCTACTTTATAAATAGTTACAGCAACCTTGTCAGTATTTGCAGCCTCAGAAAAACAGTGGAATTGAATTTTTACTTCACATTTGCCTTTTATAGTTTATTCTGTGTCTTTACCCAGAGTCTGCTAAACCAGTTAGTTTAAATAGAACTGAAATCAGAGAGCCATAAATAGTTTAATAAAATGGATTTGCTCCTGAGTGAAATTGCTCTCTAATGGAATAATACCCTTATCCCAGCTTGCAATAGTTACATCCATGAAGATATAGTCTGATAGTGTATAATCTTAAACCTTTTTTAGTGTTTTTCCTGTTTGCAAAAATATTTACTGTTTCAAGAGGAAGTAATCGTTCTTTGTCTGAAACACATATAAAACACATGATATATTGTTTGAAATCTTTCCGTCAAAGCAGTACATTTAAATCTCTTTTGTAATATTGATCTAGCATTGTTAAGTCATGCTGTAGTCAGATCAATAGTACTGCAACTAATTGACTCTGCCAAAAGCCATTAAAAATCAAATTGTCAGACATTTGTGAGCTTTCAAGAGAGCTCTGTTTGCTGCTGGGCTTTTTTGAAACTTTACTTGTTTAAAAAGTATTAGATGTGTTTCTGTCTGGATTAAGTCTTTTTTTAAAATGAAATTTGAAAGCAGTCATAAGTAAATGCTTTAGGAATCCTTGCCTAAATACGTCATTTTTACTTTAACAGAGACAGCTCTGGGGAAGGAGAGCAGCAAGAGGGATAACTTTTCAATATGTTTACTATATATCCTTCTTGCAGACAGCTTCTCTTAAAGTATTCTATGGAAAGTGCTGTAATTATAAAGTAACATACCTGGGACCTTGTATGGCAAGTAGAGACAGTATGGGAGAATGGATAATGTTTGATCTTACACAGTTTCTGGTTAAGAAACTGCAAGCCAAGTTTAACATGTAACTAACAAGGTTGTACCATTTCTTCACCAGATTCCTTCTCTTCTGCGGGGGGAGGGTGCTGTAATTCTATTAATATGCTGCTTTAAGTCACGTGTGTGTTCATATGGAGTTCTACTCCTTCCTTCTGCAAGTCCCCTCCCAGTGGAGCTATCCTGCAGGACCCAGGCTCTCCAGCCCTAGAACTAGATCAGGCCTGCACAACATGCGGCCCACACGGGTTCACTGTGTGGCCTACCGGGGGGGGGGGGGGAGGGAAGAGGGTGAGTGGGGTGGGGCAAGCCAAGCGGGGGTCGGGGGAGAAGTGGATGGGGGCGGGGTGAGGGCGGGGCTTTTCGGCCCGCAGCTGGGTTTTTTGCAGTAATATGGCCCTTGCTGCTTTCCGAGTTGTGCAGGCCTGAACTAGATGAACACACACACACACACACTCAGTGAGCTGGGTTAAACAGCACTTTCAAGCTGGTACCCTTATGCACGCCTGGTCTCAAAGGGCTGAATTGAGCAGCACTCTCAGCTGTCCCCACCTCCATGTGCCCCAAGTTTAACATGTCTCTATCCCACTTTCACAGTAACCTACTCAATGAGAAAACCCCACAGTATTTTTGGCACTACAGGGATTTTTTAGCTTAGGTAAAAGAAGCATTGCTGAAGAGTAAATGGGGCAAGCTAAAGACACAAATGAGTAAAATTCAGAGCATGAGAGAGAAGCAACCAACTTAACCAGAAAGGTTATTTATTGAATAATAATGATAACCATACAAAGAGAGCCTAAACAACATAACATCTCTTTATTAAAGATGTTAGTTCAGCAATTTTAACAGTCCGTGTTTGTTGGTCCACACATGCGCAGTTGGTCTCCTCATGCTTCTGAACAAGAGTAGAAGAGGCAGTACAGGTTGTCGCTCCCTCAGTTCCTTATCGCTAAATTCAGTGTCCTCTCTTTCTTCAGCTTTCAGAGATCCTGCAGATCTAATAGTTTATAATTATTCTTTTTATCTTAGTACAGCTATAGTTTTAGTGTAGTTTGTGTACTTTGCTTCCCAGGACTGGGGTCTACCTCTCTACGGTCAGGGCCTATAGCCACCTTCTCTATCGATGACCAACATGAATGCTGTCTCTACTGTCTGGGTGAGACACGCATTTCTTCTGTGTTTGTCAATCATTTCCACCAATAAATTGTGAAACCTGTGAACTTCACTTTAAGAAACCCTTAATGGAAAATGCCCGGAGGTCGCTCTCTGATCTGGGCCAGGGAGACCCTCCTGTACAGCAGCCTCAATAAATCAGTACATGCCTAGGAGCAGTGTCTTCTGTTTCAAAGCCCAAAGACTCTTCCTCCAGGGCTTCCTATAAGAATAAAGGGCATTCTCATGGGTGTATGGACAGATCCCTGTCAAGGACTGTCCGTAAGAGATGTGCTCCTTCCCTGAGCCCATCAAGGTTGGGTGAACCTTCTAAAGGAGGGCAAGTTGGTGGCAAAAAGAGCTCTTCTGGTTAAAGTTGATGCAACAGATAAAGCATCCAGAATCTTGACCACTGTTGTTTTCATGAGGAGGGATTCTTGGTTGTAATCCTTGGGCTTTCCCAGGGAAGTGAAGAATACTTTGCAGGACCTTCCCTTTAATGAGAAAATGATTGACTCTTCATGAAAAGACTTGAGGTCTACTCTCCATTCCCTATCTGTATTCCACTACCTGCCCTCCATCCCCTTTGCTTCTAGTCTGGTTGGATTCACTGTGAGAAGAGAAACTGAGGGGATGTCAACCAGCACTGTCTCTTATATTCTCACTTGGAAGCACAAGGAGACCTACTGCACATATGAGGGCCAGTGGACACTGCTCATTAAAATGTCCGGACTTGGATGCATGCTCATTTATATCTGTGTTGAATACAGGTATGGACCACATATCTCAAAGGACTTCCAATATTTGTAAATAGCCTCCATTTGTCACTGATTGGTCTAATTCAGCTTTGTAATAATTGTATTTCTGTATTTTGGACTGTTGATTCTCTTTTATGAGTAGCATTTTTAATGTATATGAGTAAATTTAATATGATTGCTCCTTTTGAAAGATAATTAACTGTTTGTAGATGCAGACATACTCTGCAGAAAATAAAGGAATTCAGCCTCTGGCTAGACACCTATGTTAGTTTTGGATTGGATTTGTTTGCTACCTTTAAACTATGAGTTATTTATATTTATAAGGAATGGTGGGAGGAAGGGATCTTAGGTTAGTGTTTAGAACACAGGACTAAGGCAGAAATTTTGGGTTTATTCTTAATTCTGACACTGAGATACTGTGTAAGCTTAATTGCATTCTGTGCCTGTTTTGCACCTGTAAAATGAGAGATCTTCTATTTACTACTGTTTGCAAAGTTCTTTAATATTCTTAGATGAAAGTTGATGTAGATGTATAAAGCAGTATTAAAATTACAGAGCTTGAATTGTCAATATGATATTCTAGACTGATGCCTTTCATGTTTTTAGACAAATCTTGGTAGAATTTGTTTCCTTAGAATGACACTTTTTTCCCTGTCTCCAGATCTATTATTAGCAGAAGATTTTTCTGTATAGTTGGCACGCTATACCTATATCGGTGTATTACGATGTATGTAACTACACTGCCAGTACCCGGTATGCATTTCAACTGTTCTCCAAAGGTAAGTTTTTCTTACTACAATTCCATTTTGTAGCTTCTATTCCTTTTCCTTCTTTCACACACCAGAGATCCTTAATAACTGTGACCAGCCCTCTTGATTGTAACTCTCATATAAGTTGGAATGGCAGTGACTTTCTTTCGCAGATCATCGATGTTGCGAAGTTGTCAACCCAAGTGCTAGCTGTTGAACAATGCAATGCACTCCCTTCTCAGGCTCAATTTACAGTGTTTGTATCGATTTTTAACTATTTTGATTAGAAGTGTGACTTTTTTTTTTTACTGAGCTAGTGAAATCTGTACGTCTTATGATGAGATGTAGTTACCGTAAGCTTGCTGAGGGTGCAATCCATCCGATCATCCAGATGATTATTAAAGATGTTGAACAAAACCAGCCCCAAGACTGACCCCTGGGGAACTCCACTTGATACCAGCTGCCAACTAGACATCGAGCCGTTAATCATTACCCATTAAGCCCGACGATCTAGCCAGATTTCTACCCACCTTTACTCCATTCATCCAATCCATACTTCTTTAACTTGCTTGCAAGAGAACTGTGGGAGACCGTATCAAAAGCTTCGCTAAAGTCAAGATATATCATGGCTACCACTTTCCCCAGTTACCTCAGAGACAGTTGTCCTACAAGACAATCAGGTTGTTAAGACATGACTTGCCCTTGGTGAATCCATATTAACTTTTCCTGATCACCTTCCTCTCCTCAAAGTGCTTTAAAATGGATTCCTTGAGGATTTGCTCTATGATTTTTCAGGGACTGAGGTGATACTGACCGGTGTGTAGTTCCCCAGATTCTCCTCCTTCTCTTTTTTAAAGATGTCATTATATTTGCCTTTTTCCAATAATCCAGGACCACCACCCCTGTTCATCATGAGTTTTCAAAGTTAATGGCCCAGGGCTCTGCAATCACATGAGCCAACTCCTTCAACACCCTCGGGGGCATTAGATCTGGCCCTATGGACTTGTGCATGTCCAGCTTTTTCAAATAGTCCTTAACCTGTTCTTTCACCACTGAGGTGAACATGAAAGTTGTATTTTGGGAGCCTGTTGGGCTCTGTTCTCCCCATGGATCAGGCTTCACAGCGGGACTGTATCTGCGATTCACGCAGTCACATGAGTCCTCATACAGTTTCATCAAAGGGGAGTCCAGATGGCATTGTGGGATTTGTAGTCCTCCAGAGAGCCTGATCTGTAGGTCCCATGAGGCAATGCACTAGTAGGGAAGTGCAATTTAATGTTTTGCTGAATTGATTTGAAACCAAGCATTTCAGCTTAGTTAAAGTGAAATACTCTGATTCTTATTGAACTGACCCAAAGAGAAATATCTTGTTTCCGCTTTTCTAATAGAAAATCAAAGGGTCTTGGAAAAACAGAAATTTTCCAATAAAAACATTTGATTTTGTGGACAATAAATTTTCCATCTTAATGATTTTCGTGTGGCAAATTCCTACCCAGCTCTATTTACTTTCCTAAATTTACAAGACTAAGCTATCCTAGTATAAGCACCGTTATATTGGTATAATCTCATCTGCACTAGGAGCGTTATACTGTACCAGTTGGAAACCAGTATAATTTAAGTGATACAAAAACTGCAGACAAGCTGTAGTCCTCGCTCACTCACTCCACAGCATTCCTGTCCCAAACCATCCTAGATGTGAATTATGGTAATTATTAAGCCTCAGAGAAATAAGCTAATCAGCCTATTTGAAACCTCCCCCTCTCTACGGCTTTGTCCAAATTTTTCTCTATTGGTGAAACTCCACTTGCAAAGCAGAATTAATTGATAGGGTATCTTAAAAATCCAACACCCCTTAAACTACTAATATTCCCACTGTTCTTTTTGTGGGTGGAACTGCACTGATGCAGAAAAATGCCAACATGTTCTTAAAGTAGACAAACCCAAAATGCTTTGTTTCCAAGAGAAAATGTTCCAAAGAGCATGCTGGCCAATGGTGGAAATTAGCACTGCTTATATGATGACAGTGTAGTCTTTGCCAAATTGTATGTGGCTGCTTAGGGGAATGGGTAGGGACGTGAGCAGGAGAAATCAGCAACGTGTAATCAGTCAGTTAAACAGTGAACCACTAGAAGTACAAAAATAAACTAGATAGTATAATTTCAAATTGAGTAAATCTGCCATTTCTGAAAAGGAACATTCTTTATTTCAACAGAAATTAGGCAGGTTTGCCAACGTTTTAAGTGACCTTTATTTTTATAACAAGGACTAACCTGCGTTGTACTGCATTACTGCAGAGTGTTGATTAGCTTCTCCTGATCTTTCTACAGGACTTCCTTGTAAAATATAGAATATTTTCAATCCCAAAAATCCCTTGTCATTTCCTTATCTGAGTCAGACATAATTTGAAAGAAACGATTCAGTGTTTGGGAGCATTCTAGGCTTTTATGTGTAATCCAGGAAGTGTTTATAATCACCATGAAAGATACTAAACAGATCCTTAAAATTAGAACTGTCTGAAAAGTACAGTTCATTCGCTTTCCCATTTATGTTTGCTATAAATACTAAGTTATAGTGTTGCTGAAAAAGGTTAAGCTTTTCATTACAGTGTGAGTTGAATGAATTTGGCGAGTCTCTTATGTGTCTGTAGTCTTGGGAGAGGGGTGGAGTATGCTTAATGTTGTGACTGGATGTTAAACTATTATAAACAAGTTTTCCAGAACTTGTAAGTTTTATGTATTTGTGTGGATATGTTTTGCCCTTAGCAGTTTTATCTGTTTTTGAATAAGCTTTTGTTTGTGGAAACAGTCTGAATCTGTCTAGTTTGTGGTAGTACTTCATCAATCATCTTTCTATTTAATGTTTTTGAAAACAATGCTCTGCCTTTTTTAAAGCTTCTTTCCTGTCTTTCACATCACGCTTTTCTTTCATATTGTAGTTATTAATGTTTGGCTTCTTCCATTGTTCATTTCTCATTACCTGTTTGTCCCTTCATAACACTTTTCTCCCCTTCCACCTGTTTCTCCCTTGCATTCTCTATATTGTCTTTTCCATTCCTTCAGTTATTATCTTTCCATTTCTTACTCTTTTTTACTCCAGTATTCTCACTTCTTCCCAATCACCCTCTTCCTTATTTTTTTTCTGACCAGTCTCCCCAACCTCTCCATATAGTCACCTTACACATACTTTTCATCCCAGTGCATCTAAACACTTGTGATAAGCAGAATTTTGCTTCAATCCTATACCACTGGGTAAATTGTTCTTTCCCTGTCCTTGCTGCAGAGGGGGTTACTGAAAAAAATGGGATTTTCAGTCACTGTTCAGAGGAGTACACGAACACAGGTTTTATCTTCCTTTTTTGGAGAGATAGAAAGGTGTAGATCAGGAGTAGGCAACCTATGGCATCGGTGCCAAAGGCGGCACACAAGCTGATTTTCAGTGGCACTCACATTGCACCGATCTGGAGGGCTCTGTATTTCATTTCATTATAAATGAAGCTCCTTAAACATTTTTAAAACCTTATTTACTTTACATACAACAATAGTTTATATATTAAAGACTTATAGAAAGAGATCTTCTAAAAATGTGTTTATAGCTATTCTGTTTATATTCCATTAGTGTTGGAAGTTCTATTGAGAGTTTTACTTTGCGTTAGTCCACTATTCATTGGAAGAAGTAAGCTAGCTGCATGATAGCTAATGGAGTAACATAAGCTATCAAGCTGTTTTTTTCCCCCTCCTCAAACGTCAGTTTACCAATAGAAACCAGTGTAGCTCCAAAAAATCCTGCATTCTAGGAATTGGATTTAGGCAAGACTATATACATTTGATTAATCTGTCAGTCTCAGTTCTATATTTCCTGACCTTACATTCTGGGTTCTGTCTAGTCTTAGAAAAAAAGCTAAATTTGGAAGATCTTTTACTATTGTTGTACAAATTATTTGCCTGGTTGACTTAATTCCTTTGCCATTTATCTGTGAGAGTGACCACTTCACTATTTTCTGAAGATGTAGCTGTAAAGGAGATAGAAATGCTGTTTTGCTAGGAGTATTTTTCCTGCTTTCCCAATTCCACAACGTATGTATGGGACTTCAAAGCATTCTCAGTTATAGCTATGTAGCTCCTACTGAGAAAGCTAAGCAATAACCTGAATGTAAAGCTCCTACTAGAATCATTTCTCCTTACAGTAATGAACAGTATTGAATGTTGCCAGCAAAACATCTGCAGAAGAGTGTCTTAAATGGCAGCACTAATAAATACCTGGATAGTACTACCAGAGAAAATGATTTCCTCTTACCTATGTTATATCTGTTACCATAACTGATAGCACTCTAAAATCATGGCATATTAATTGCTAGATGGAGTTATTGCTTTGATACAGTATAGCACCAAAAATATGTCATGTTGATTATTTTAATTGAAAGTGAATGAGTTAAGGGCTGGGAATTTGTCAGTTTCCTTTTCTCTCCAAACCACTAGCTATTTGCAGAGGAAGGGGAATTCCCTGACCATTTGTTTTCTTAGGGAAGTCTCCATTATTTTTAGTTTCCTATCTTAGAAAATATAAATCTGTTTCATTAAAGTAACACTACATGTATTTTTATCCCAGTAGTGTTTTGTGCATGTTGTAATACCAAAACAGTTCATTTATTTTTTCACCATTTTTATGTATTGTTGCCTTAAGGTCTCATTGTTATGGCCCCAAGATATTTGGCAGTAGCCTTTGGAACCAGTTGGGGTTTTTTTCTCTTTAATATATCATGTATAAAGTTAACAAGATAAAGGATCTGATCACATAAATTAGAAAGCATCCTCATTTGAGTCAATTGGAGTCAGGCTTGTTCAGCATTGTATTGGAGATGCTTGACACCTTGTAGGGTAATGCCCTCTCATAATCTGTGTTAACCTTTCATATCTTCAATGCAGTATGAAATAGCCTTGGTTAAATATGTTCTTCTCTTCTTCCGCCAGCTCTTTGGAGATTGGGAGTCTCACCTGAGGAGGATAATGAAATTGCTTGCTGGAGGGGGGTTATCTATCACAGGATCCCACAACATGTGTGGTGACTATCTGTACAGTGGCCACACAGTCATATTAACACTTACATATTTATTTATCAAAGAGTGTAAGTTCATTACAATGTTTATGGAATTTAATTTTGTGTATAATTTATGATTAAAGAATGTTCATGGTCTCGATCCATTAATAGAATTAGAAAATCCCAGCCTGTTCAAATCTATTCAGTAATGTATGACCATAATATATGCTTTATTGAATATGAAAACAGGTGAAAATCATAACAACACTACTCTATTATTTATACTTGGATTATTCATTCTTATTAAAGTATATTTTGACTAGAGCATGATACAAAACATACTTCATGCTCACTGAATATAGTACTTTTGATTTCAATAGTTTAAAAAAACAAGTCTCACAGTACCTCCGTTTAGTAGATAAATATTAGCATAGTTGGGAAATGTGACACAAAAAACCTAAGTGACTTTCCCAAAGATACTGGAAGTTTGTGTGTATACAACTGAATGGATGACCCAAAATAGGGGGAAAGGATTTACAGTAGTCATGTAGTATGTAGAATTACAATCTCAAAGTACTTTATAAGATTATAGATACTTCTGTTTTTATAGACTGAGATAACCTAGCCAAATAGTCAGTGTAATTTTTTGAGGATTCAGTTAACTTCCCCTTTTTTTCAGTATCTGACTGTTGTCAGGTGGCATGCATGTTACTCTCTCTGTATGCTATCCTAGCCCTCCAGAGAGTTGGTTCAGCAGACCTTGATAGTACTACCCAGAAAGACCACATGCACTGTTCAGAGACAAAGGTACTCGGCCAGGTTTATGCTGTCAAGGCACAGTATTAATGCCTTGGCTCTGTGGTTAGAAGTACACAAACACGAGTGCCCAGCGGGAAGGAGTGGTAGTCAGCAGCCAGAGTCTGCTGTCCCCTAGGCCACATAAAGTATTAAGGCAAAGTACCCTGACTTCTGTAGACGAACAGCTTATGTACCACCTTATGTGTTCCATGACATCTGCTTGTTATCTCCCCTTGTATCTTGCTCCAGGCATCTTGGCAAAACATCCCTATTTATCACTTTGTCAAACCCTCTTATCTGGTGTCAGGAAGTACCTAGGCTAATTTTTTAGAGTGTGTCTACACACATACCCAGTATCTGTTGCTTCTTAGGAGCCTCTGTTTTAGCAACACTAGCAATTTTTTATTTTTTTTTTGCCAATGTCATGTATCTGACAGTAAACTTGGAGCATCTGCTGTAATACATGGCTTGACTTTAGTTCATGGCATGTCTTAACTTTGATGACTGTGGTTCCAGCTTCAGATCTTGCACGAGGCCCAGTGCTCCAGGCTCTCACTCTCTCCCACTCCTATGAATACATTTAAAAACAAACAAACATTACTTTTCAAATTGAGAAGTAAACATTAATTATTTTGTTGTTTTGCAATCAGATCTTTCCTGTCCTAAATCTTAGGGCTAATGTAATGACAGCCATTACAATAAGTCTTATTGTGCAATTCACATGCTCAGTTGTTGTTGTCTAACAGTCTCCTGTTTCTAATTCTAAATTACTGACTTAGAGTAATACAGTAATGTTTTTAAGTAATGTTATCAATGCTCTTTACATGATTGAATAATGGTTATTTTTCTTGCTTTCAGATTCACCTCGGCGACTTTGGTGGTATCATTGGATTTGTTGGGCTCTTAGCATAGTTGGGATGTTCTGTATTCTCTTGGCACATGACCACTACACTGTGGATGTGGTGGTGGCTTACTACATCACTACAAGACTTTTCTGGTGGTATCACACAATGGCCAATCAACAAGTGAGTTTTCCCTCAAGTATTTGGTTGTCCTTGGCTCTTCATCTCCATCTTTAGAATGTCAGTGGATGAATTATGATACGTTGTTTTGAGATTTTTAACCAGGAAGTATGATTGGATTGTTCTCCCCTCACATTGTGCCTTACGGGAGAGAACAGAAGAGAAACCCCAAGAATTCCTAAAATCCAAACTTGTACAGAACACTTAAAATAAAAATCTATAGAACTTCCAGTGATGGCAGAGAAGCATAACAGATCTATTCTTGCATGCCAGTGGAGCTTCATTACTCTTGCCTTGATCACCAAAAGTGTGGGAAAGCCTACTCCCAAACAAGAAGTCCATCTTCATTTTTTACTTAATTTTCACTTTTGAAGGATGTGTGTTTTTGCATTTTGGGCAATGTGAAGAAAGGGGTGATGCCTTTCTTGATCTCCAGATGTTCTGTAGCCCGCTTGTGCACTTTTGCCATTTTAAAAGTCGGTCACCATTACTTTTGATGGGACCAAAGCGAGGCTGCTCTGAGTAAAAAGAGCCATTGTCCTGAAGCATCTGCAAGTGGAAGTGAAGTTGCACCTAGTAAAGATGGCTGCCCTTTTCCCATTGAAAATAATGAGACAAAAGCCAGGCTGCCTTCATTCTTCCTGAGTGGTCCAGTCAGGAGATAGTGGAACTTATGTGAGGGTGTCCTTACTTGGCATCCAGCTGCAGTGACTGTGATACTTCATTAGCCATTGCAGGGTGATTGAATAGCAGTGCTGTACAGTTTAGGAGTATAGAATTGACTTCAGAGGACTTGGGTCCTTCAATCCTCTTCGTGAAGAGAGGAGAACACTGAATAGAAAGAGGTCATCTTTATGGGATAGACAAGTTGTGTGATATTAGTTCTATAGTCTTGTCAGGAATCTTATCCCAGAGGCACAAGAAAAGGGGTCTACATTACAGTTTGTGCTGTATAACACGAGGTAAATTGTTAATGTGATTATTGCCATGATCATGGATTATACCTCTATGTTCACTGCATTACTGAGAGCTGGTTCAATTACAGTACATCATCATTATTTTCTTCTGCCTGGTATGTGGTTTAGCATTAGCGCATATGCAATTTGGAAATTGGCACAGCTGTGCTGGCTGCATCTCACAGTAGGTGAAGGAGGTCTCCCGTTTCTAACCTGGATTCACTGGAATGGGTCTATCTTGCCTCTGAGCCTCTAAAATATTTCATTTTCATTCTATGGGCCACTTGCTTATATTTCCTACTAGGGTTAATATGGTGCTTACCCAGTTTGGCACTGGAATCGCTATTTCATTGAACCCTCCAAACAGTGTCTGTCTAAAAGTTGACTTGGTTGAACTACAGCTGGCTTAAGTTGACCCAAGACAAGAGTCAAGAGGTGCTTGAGGATTAGGGAAAGCAAAAAGAGGTTATGGCAGGGTTCATTAGCCCCTTTAAGTGTATTGGGGTCGATCTTCCTTTTTTTACTGAAGACATGTCTACACTGCCCTACAGTTCAGACTAAGGAGTAATGTAAATAGTTTTGCACTGTTAACTCCCACATGTGGATGCTGAAGTCAAAAATGTAAAGGTCCTGAGTTCTCACTGATGCAACATTAGTGTCACCTCAGGAACTTTAGTTTTGCTCCCACTGCTTCTATCAGGGGAGCTCTACTATAACACCATCCATTAGTCCAAACTGTGGGACAGTGTAGACATGCCCTGAAGTTGAAAGCCCTAGAGTGTGTTGATTCCTTACCTGTTTCTGGATTCCCAGATGATTCCAGAAGCCAAGTGTGCTTTTTGCCAGTTTGTGACCTTTTTCCCTTTCAAGTATGAATCTCTCCAGAGTCATTCATGATTCAATAACCTTCAGACTGAGTTGCTGAAAAGCTAAGAGATAGCCACTCAGAAACTTTACCTACTGCATTGCTTGAACACCAGATTATTTACTGAGGTTTCACACAAGAAGCTTGCCTGTGCTCACTACAACTGGCTTGCTTTATATATGGTATGGGAAAGTTCTTTATAGTTTGTATTCTCCAACTGCCTATAAAGTTTCTCTCACCTAGGACGACAACTTGACAGTTGAGACTTGATGCTCCTGTGGAACTGACAACCCGCAGAGGACAGAGAGTTCTCATAGGGCTTCCAGATCCATAACTTGCTTACTCACTTGGCCCAGTGGAGCTGCAGTTTGACTGTTAGGACATGTTCTGTTTGTTCAGACTCTCGTGGGAGGGAGGAAGGAAAGTTTTTCAGGGGCAGTGTATAGGAAGCATATGAAAAAAGAATTAATTTTATCCAGCTGAAGTTTTGTCAATGTGCGTTGGTTTTGGTATGTGTTCATATTGTTAATGTAAATGTACGTAGAGCTAGGAGGCAGGTACTATGTAAATTGAAACAATACATTTGTGGAGAATCACAGAAGATGGTGGCAAACAGAGGGTGCATTAAAGTAATGAGATAAATTGCTGTGCTTGTTTGTAATTATTTCTCCTAATTATCTTTGTGCAGGTGCTAAAAGAAGCTTCCCAAACCAACCTCCTTGCCCGGGTGTGGTGGTACAGGCCCTTCCAGTACTTTGAAAAGAATGTTCAAGGAATTGTACCTCGCTCTTACCATTGGCCCTTCCCTTGGCCAATGCTGCATCTCGGGAGACAAGCTAAATACAGCAGATTGGTGAATGACACATAACAGCTGTAAAAAGTGGGGGGAAAGGAACTGTCCAAAGTGCTCAGAACTCCATGAGAGAAGATGCCATAAAAAAGTGAACTGCTCCCTAATCCTTTATCTTTTAACCATTACCTTGACTAAACCTATTCAGTTACCTGGAAAGCACTGTGATCTTTTTCTCTCTCCAAAGGATCTGCGTTGGACAACAATAAAGAAAATTTAACTTATCATGCACTGTATACATTTCTTGTTAATAGATTTGGGATTTACATTACCCATCACCATGTTCCTTTGTATATGAAGTGACAGCATAAATGAAAACTTTTATATCATATGTTCTGGTCTTTCCAGTCACACCTGGAAATAAAACGTATTATTTTCTTGGGAAAACATACTTTTCATATCTCTTGCCCCAAAGATTGGGCTGTAAGCCATTTTCTAACAAATGTCTATATGAAGGTTTCTAAATACCTGACTGGGGAAAAATAAAAACTCTTTTTACCTGTTACACCAATGTTACAAATAAAATAAGAGACAGAAAGGTTTAGTAACTTTTGATTTTGTAAAATCTGCAGTGACCGTGTCAAAAAGTGCAAAAAATAGTATTCTGTTGTAAAATGATTTTCTAAGTATTTCCTAACTTTATTTTTCAAAATATGTATGAAAACTAAATTTAAAAAGATTTTTACATGTCAGAGAAAAGAGAGTTAAAATAAAAAATGCTTCTTGGAAGAGAGAGATTTGTCTGTTTCTAGTGCCTTTCTTGTCTTGATTGTATGGTCAGTAGGCAGTCTTAGATGTTCTTATTTAAAATAAAATATTCCACAATTATATGTACTGTATACATTAATACATTTTACTTTTATAACTAAATTAAACTGGAAATTTACTTAAAATGTTGAAATTGCTATTAGTTGGGAAAAAGCAAATCAAAGTCTCAGATCTTGTTCACACATTGTGGGCAGGTTATAGTAAAATGTAAGATTTAAATTAATTTTATTATTTACTCAGTAGCTGGATTTTAACTGTCAAGACAACAGCCATGGATTCCCTTTTTCAGGAGTTTTACGGATGATCACTGACTTCAAATTGAATAGTTTCTCCATCCTATAATGAAAGTGTTGTTGAAAAACAACAAAAATAATCTATTTCTTTAAAATATATTTGTGCAGAAACTGCATGTACCTCTACGTTTCACTCCTACCATACATACTGTATGTTTGGGGAAGTATTCTATGATATCCTTGCCAATGTGCAGAACAAAATAGATTTTTAAGAACGAAGAAGATATCCATTCTGTATTTTATGTGAAGCAGAGTTATCTTCTATAGGGTTTTTGTGTATTCACAAGGTGATATTTGTATTGTAAAACAATAATGGTGAAGGAAAATAAAGAGACTTTTAAAAACTGTATTTTCTTTTATCTTTTCAGTGTGTCTTAAATTTAATGATAAGTTTACACTTCAGAGCTTTGTCTTTTTTTTCTATCTTTTATTGAATGGACTCAGAAGTAGACCTTATGGAAACAGCATTCATTTTTAGCCAGTGTTCACGTTTTACAAGTCAGTTCACTAATGCTATGGGATAGTAGTAATATTTAAAGGTCTGATGGTAGCTGATAGACCTCCATGTGTTGTTTAAGGATCCACAATGATCCACAATGAGGAATTGCTACAAGCTCCGAAGTGACATGACTGCCTGTACACACAGGACCCCTCATGCCGGGCTGCACATCCGGGGGGATTCAGGCATGACTCATTAAAACATAAGAATGGCCGTACTGGGTCAGACCAACGGTCCATCTAGCCCAGTATCCTGTCTACCGACAGTGGCCAATTCCAGGTGCCCTGGAGTGAGTGAACCTAACACGTAATGATCAAGTGATCTCTCTCCTGCCATCCATCACCCCCCTCTGACAAACAGAGGCTAGGGACACCATTTCTTACCCATCCTGGCTAACAGCCATTAATGGACTTAACCTCCATGAATTTATCCAGTTCTCTTTTAAACCCTGTTATAGTCCTAGCCTTCACAGCCTCCTCAGTCAAGGAGTTCCACAGGTTGATTGTGCACTGTGTGAAGGA
Source organism: Sternotherus odoratus (assembly GCA_032164245.1). Classification (NCBI taxonomy): domain Eukaryota; kingdom Metazoa; phylum Chordata; order Testudines; family Kinosternidae; genus Sternotherus; species Sternotherus odoratus. The sequence goes on along the minus strand of JAVMKO010000005.1, from coordinate 77,651,422 downwards.
GTTCCACAGGTTGATTGTGCACTGTGTGAAGAACTACTTCCTTTTATTTGTTTTAAACCTGCTGCTCACTAATTTCTTTGGTTGGCCCCTAGTTCTTATATTATGGGAACAAGTAAATAACTTTTCCTTATTCACTTTCTCCTTACCACTCATAATTTTATATATCTCTATCATATCCCCCCTTAGTCTTCTCTTTTCCAAGCTAAAAAGTCCAAGCCTCTTTAATCTCTCCTTATATGGGACCCATTCCAAACCCCTAATCATTTTTGTTGCCCTTCTCTGAACCTTTTCTAATGCCAGTATATCCTTTTTGATATGAGGAGACCACATTTTTACACAGTATTCAAGATGTGGGCGCACCATGGATTTGTATAAGGGCAATAAGATATTCTCTGTCTTATTCTCTATACCTTTTTTAATGATTCCTAACATCCTATTTGCTTTTTTTGACTGCTGCTGCACACTGCATGGACGTCTTTAGAGAACTCCACAATGATTCCAAGATCTTTTTCCTGATTAGTTGTAGCTAAATTAGCCCCTATCATATTGTGTGTATATATAGTTGGGGTTATTTTTGACTCAAGTCAATCTACCACTCTGAGGTTCACCATCTGGACAAGTTAGTATGCATCTGAGACAGGATATTTTCATCTCTGAATTGGTGCATGAATCTCAGACAGGGTATTGTTATCTATGAATGTGCCAGGACAACGTGTGGCTTCCCCTTATCAGGAATCCAGCTCTTCATTTATTGTCATCTCTTATGGGTCCCTCATTTGTGCCCTTACCCTCCTGCTGCGTTATTACACCTCTCAGCAAAAGTGGCTATTAGAGGCCATCACCTCTCTAGAGTAGTGGGGAACTGCACATGCTGGAAACAGATCCCCCAGATGCTATAATCTATGAGAAAAAAGTGCACCTTTTCAAAGTGGTATCTGATTTCTACCTAAATCAGGCTATATACTTGTCAGTCTCTTCCAAAGTCACATCCTCACAAGGATGAGTCTTTTACCTGGGCAGAACAAAACCCTTTTGGGTTTCTTACCAGCTCTTCATATCGTATGCAGACATCATCCTATTGCAGCATGACAACTCTAACTGGATTGCAAGCTGCATTGTCACACCTATGCTGCCAAAGATATCAAATTTCCTGAAAAGCTGTCTGCATTCATCCAGAGTGCACTTACCCATCCTCATTTCCTTTTGTGGGAAATGTTCCTTTTTTTGCCATCTGTACAGTGGTGACTATGGGCCTCAGTCCACAATTTGTTAGACAGTGTGCAATTACAGCTTCATCAAGAGAAGAGACAAATGTAAGGGGAAAAGAGTCCATCTTCTGATGAGACACCTAGCCCCATATCTATTGATAATGGCTTAGTCATTGTGACATTTTAGGGATGACCCACACCAGTAAGGAGTTCTGTCACCTCCTACCTTGTAACATAGTGTCTCTATAGTGTCATGGTTCAGAGCCCTGACACCAGTAACCAGCCTACAAGCATAAAAGTCTCACTCCAGCTTCCACCCACCTATTTACTCCTTGCAGGGTGACCCCAATAACCCTTCTGCTCCGAAGTCTCCCCTTCCCTTTTAACAGGGTTTGCGGTGTTTTATTTTGTTTTTTTCTCAGACTGTAGTAATTCATGGTTACAGAGAATGGGGGAAACACCTTCCTCCCATAAGCCATGTCTCTGCTTACAACCTTACAGAGGCACAGGTGTACCGATCCAACTGTGCAGATGTAAGCGCACTCATGTCATCGTGTTATGCTAATGGGAGAACAGCTCTCCTGTTGACATAATAAAACCTGTTTAATGAGCAGCAGTAGCTATGTCAGCAGAAGAGCATCTCCCACCGACCTAGCGTTTTGCACACAAGTGCTCATGCCAGCAAAATTTGCGTTGCTCGGGGTGGGGGAGAAGGTGTTTTTTCACACCCTGTGTGACAAAAGTTTTGCTGACATAAATGCAATTTTAGACATAACTCCAGTTTTGGAAAACCATGGGCTTGTCCGGTTCAATGTCTTTCCCTCGCTTTAATTGTCCGCAATTGTCTTTCCCTAGGTTGTAAAAGTGTTTGGAGTTAGTTTAATGTAAGCAACTAGTCTGGGAGGTGCCCCTCTCATTGTTTCATTGTATACGCCTGTGAGGTGATGCTGTAGTTGCACACCCTAGTTACAATTAGTTTTCTACTTGTGCATGTCATATATATATGCATAATTCATCTTCAAATGGCAATCAAATTAAAAACATGACTAGCTTTTATTAAAAATCTTATCTGATGCACATTTATACTCAATAACATTGTATACAACCAGTTGTTTCACTTGTTTTGAGGAGATTCACACCCTTGTTCTCTTCTGCCTGGCCCCTGATTGTCCTGGTAGTCCTATACAGTGTAATGGGATATGCAAGCACTAGAAGAAGAAATGGCTATTCTGCTTCTCGTAACAGTTTGTTCTTTGAGATGTGTTGCATATGTGCATTACATGACCCATCCTTCCTCAACATATTGAGTCTATCATTGGGGTGAAGGAACTGAAGGATGATCAGTGTGGCTTTGCTCTTTATGTCCTTCATTTGTAGCAGGAGGAAGTCAGGAAGTAAATGGGGCCACAGCTATGGGTAGCATTAAGGCAGCAGCAGGCAAACTTTTTGGCCTGAGGGCCACATCGAGTTTATGAAATTGTATGGAGGGCCGGTTAGGGGAGGCTGTGCCTCCCCAAACAACCAGACGTAGCCTGACCCCTGCCTCCTATCTGATTTCCCCCCCCCCCCCAGCTTCTTGTCCCCTGATACTCCCCGGACTCCTGCCCCATCCACCACCCCCTGTCCTCTGACCACCTGCAGACCTCCCACCCCTGACTTTTTCCCGCTGTCCTATCCAATCTCTCCTCTCCTTCCTGACTGTCCCCCTGGACCCTCTGCCCCCATTCAACCCCCCTGTTCCCTGCCTTCTGACTGCCCCAACCCCATCCACACCCCAGCCCCCTGACCACCACCCCGACTTCCCCTGCCCTCTATCCAGCCCCCTTTACTGTTCTTCCTGGAGCATCAGTGGCTGGCGGCGCTACAGCCGCGCTGCCCAAAGCACCAGGACAGGCAGCCACACTGCCCGTTGGAGCCAGCCATGCCACTGCGCAGCACAAAGTAGTGGGTCAGGCCGTGCCTCTGCAGCTGCGTTCACAGCCCCGCCGCCCAGAGCATGGCGCCAGTGGCGCAGTGAGCTGAGGCTGCAGAGGAGGAAGGACAGCAGTGGAGGGGCTGGGGGCAACTCCACAGACGGGAGTTCAGGGGCCGGGCAGGAGAGTCCTGTGGGCCGGATGTGGCCCACAAGCTGTAGTTTGCCAACCTCTGCACTAGGGGATTATCTCTGGCATCAGTGCATGAGATACACATACACCTATGTGTAATGGACATATGCAACTCATCTTGAACAGCAGTCATGAGATGGTGAATTATCAATTATGAAAGGAGACTCAAAGAGCTTGGCTTGTATAGCCTATCCAAAAGAAGGCTGAGGGGAGCTTTGATTACTCTCTATAAATATATCAGAGAAATACCAGGGAGGGAGAGGAATTATTTAAGCTCAGTACCAATGTGGCCATAAGAAGAAATGGTTATAAACTGGCCAACAGGAAGTTTATATTTAAAATTAGATGAAGGTTTCTAACCACCAGAGGAGTCAAGAATCAGAGAGGTAGCCGTGTTAGTCTGGAATAGAAGAGGTAACAAAGAGTCCTGTCGCACCTTAAAGACTAAAGTATTGAAGCATAAACTTTCGTGGGCTAATACCCACTTTGTCCACTGCTTGCATCCGACGAAGTGGGTATTAGCCCACGAAAGCTTATGCTTCAATACTTTAGTTAGTCTTTAAGGTGCCACAGGACTCTTTGTTACACCAGAGGAGTGAAATTCTGGAACAGCCTGCCAAGGGAAGCAGTGGGGGCAAAAGACCTATCTGGCTTCAAGATGAAGCGTGATAAGTTTATGGAGGAGATAGTGTGATGGGAAAACATAATTTTGGTAATTGATCTTTAATAGAGGGGCCTGGTGGCATATGATGGGAAGTTGGATGGGATGGGATCTAAGTTACTATAGCGAATTCATTCCTGAGTGTCTGGCTGGTGAGTCTTGCCCACATGCTCATGGTTTAGCTGATCGCCATATTTGGGGTCGGGAAAGAATTTTCCTCCAGGTCAGATTGGCAGAGGCCCTGGAGGTTTTTCACCTTCCTCTGCAGCATGGGGCATGGGGCACTTGCTGGAGGATTCTCTTCACCTTGAAGTCCTTAAACTAAGATTTGAGAACTTCAATCACTCAGATATAGGTGAGAGGTATATTGCAGGAATGGGTGGGTAAAATTCTGTGGCCTGCGTTGTGCAGGAAGTCAGACTAGGTGATCATTATGGTCCCTTCTGACCTTAAAGTCTGAGTCTATGAGTTATCAATTCTTAGAGGTGTTCATATGGTGCTAGTTTCTGAACAGTCCCCATTATGCCTTGTTTTAGATAGGGCCCTCCCCCTCCCCACCCAGTCTCTTGCAGCTATTTTAAATGAATGGTGTGTAACCCAGATTGTAACATCTAAAAAAAGTTGATCTAAAAAACAACAAAACTTAGAAGTTGATAACACTTGAGAGAGATTCCAGCTCTCGGGGTAGTTGACTAGATTATCTAGATTTTTCATGATCACACATGAAAGTTCATTGGCATTTTTATGAATATAAGGAGCAGAATGTAATGCTCATTCTGCATTATAGTATCTGATTTACTGCATTAATTTTGCGAAAGATGTTTGGATTGGCACAGTGAGTTTTCATTAAATTTAATAAACCACTCTTGATAATACTTTGTTTTAGTTGGCACGAATAACTGTTGGGTAACTGGAGTTACTCTTCTCCAGTGAATACCATGTGAAAATGAAATGGAGAGGATTTGGGAACATGGAAAATAAAATTCAAGGTCTGAGACAAAACTGGACTACCCAGGAGTAAAGGGGGCAATTAAGAAGGATAAAGAATGTATGTACCAATACACCATAAAGAGGAAAACCATCAGAAACTAATGCTTCAAAAGAGGAGATATTGAACAAATTGATAAATTAACCAGCAACAGGACACGACAACCAGAAGATGGTGTAGGAGTTCTGAGAGAGAGGGCAAGTTAAAATTTAACCTGCAGGGACCATAAACCAATGTGTGGTGGCTGAACATTTGGAGTTTGATTCAATAATTAGAGAATAACCTCCATAATCTATCACACAGTCCTCATAATCAAGGAGAACTTGTCCACGTGTCTCTGAAATTGTTCAGATCTGGTATATTTGCTTTGGTTCTGCCATTCTAATTTTCTAAAGAAGTTACAAAGAGCTGCTCATAATCATTTAGAAAAAAACATGCACGGGAGTCCCAGTTTCAGGTCTCCTATTCCGAGGGTGAGGGAGGGTGGAACTCTCTTAGCTCTTAAAGTTTTTAGTCTTTTTAGACACCAGTGGTAGCCGGACATGAGCCTGGCTCCTATGTTCTATTGGAACTGCCATGCACTCAGTCACCTGTAGGCCTCCTCAGACCCTTTATGACCACAGTTAGCACAGTTGCCTCCACACAGAAGCTTGGTCTGCTGCTGCTCCATCTCTTTTCTTGGAGACTGTATTTCTTTTGACAGTTCTGCTGGATCCTTTAGTGGTCTCTCATTAATCATTCCAGTTGGGCTGTTTTTCAACTGGCTTCAGATATCGGTTGTCCCCCCAGTCTCTCTTGGAACCGGGCTGTTTGCTTGCTAAGAGCAGTTGCTCTGTCGCCGGATGACTTTTTCCAGGCAAGATTGTGTAGGTGCAATTAATTTTTCTCTTCTCTTTTTCTTAGTAAAAGCGTAGATGACTGTCACAATCCCTTTGGTGTTTAGAGAGCCCCTGGCCTGCAGTTATTCAATAATGTAAATTAATTTCTCTAATGTTGAGGCATGTTCCCTGTCGGTAGTTGGAGGCGCTAAAGGCTGGATGCTATATTTCCTGCCTGCCAGGAAAGAACTTTGAGGTCAGAGTCCGAAAAGTATCTGAGGCAAGAGGATCAGAGCTCTAGAAGTGATGTGAGATTGATGCCATGGGCAGATGTGCAATGGTGCAAACTTGCTCTGGGCAATGGAAGCTGTTTGGTCCAGTGTCTCTGATCTCATATACCTAACAGAAGATACAGTCCAATGTTGTGTCCGATTCAGTGCATCACTGGAATCCTAGACACTTGCAGAGCAGCTCCTTAGTATTTCTGCCTCCTTATGTCACCACCAAGCACGAAGTGTGGCAGCAAGACAAAAAAACAGCCCTTAAAATATAGGCAGGTTTCTGAAGCAACAGATATTTATCTTCTGGGATTAAGTAATTTAGCACATAATGTCTGGGTGGAGGGGTCTGGCAGAAGTGCATCAATACATTGCATCCATACACTGGCACATGGACAGTGTGTGTAAAGCCAGGTGACTCTAAATCACTCCTAGCCTCTAAGCCTTGACACTTTGAGGTCAAATGCCCTGGGACATCGCCCTTCTATCTCAGAGCCCTGTGTAGGCAAATGGAAATCCTGTGTGCATGGTGTCTAAAGGGAAGAATTTAAAACAGTGGGGAGTGCTTAAGGGTTTTCAAATCCAGTAACTTCATTTAGGCAAAATTTGGAAGCTGGGCACTTTTGAAAATCTGGCCTTGGTCTGGGATTTAAACCCTTAAAAAATACATAAATAGGGTTAAAGTATTTTAAAAATACTTACAGAACGTGCAATGCCTGCTCACAATCTGAAAGATCTTTGAATCTCATAGAACCCCCATCCTGCAAATACTAGACACCAAGATCCTTTTGAGTAGTTAAACTGTGAGTTCTACAGCTCAGTTCTGCCACCCTTACAATGCATAGTATCTTTGTTTCACTACTGGCATTGATTGGACTACTCCCAGAGTAAGGCACTACTTAATGTGAATAAGGTGAGATAAGAACCAATCCTCCAAGCTCTTTCAGCAAATCATATTGCTTGTTGGCCAGAAGTCTTTGTAGGACTGGGCTCATAGCTTGGGAGTTTATGAAACATTTCTTTTGAATACATTGAAAAACATTGGTTTTGGTCTAAGGCGAATACTTGATTACTAGTAAAGAAAGAAAAAGCTGTCCTTAAATTCCAGTAGATAGAATTAATTTAGAAATTAAAAAATATACATTCAGTTAATTAAAAGTTGAAAATCAATGAATGCTCCTCACTGGTTTGAGAGAACTTTAATAATGCTTTGGGTATTGCAAAATGAGCTTCAGTGGACATCTCTGAAAGATGCAATATATTTAAATAGGATAATAGAGCAATCTGCAGAAATAAATATGACATACTAATTCAAATATATTATTAATGGAAATTAACTGGGTGTCTTCAAAGAGCATGATTTATAGTCAAGCTCTAGATGCAAAAGCAGCTGGAAATAGTAATAGTAAATTGTAAATACAAATACAATGCTACTTAACCTGACAGGCCCCAGAGAGGCCTGGTGCAGACGCAGGAGTTTGGACTGACTGGGAGCTCCAGTAAGGCTGATTTAAAAAACAAACAAACAAAAAACAATTTAAACAACATGAGGAGGAGTTATAAGGCTCTGTTCAGCAATGGACAAGTATAAAGGTAGTAATAAGTGGTTAGTGTACCTGCTATAGGAGCAGGGTTTAACAAGACCTACATTCCACACCAGTCTCCTTGAGGTCTGAGTTTAGAAGTGAGTGAGTCATAGGCCAGGCCATTTGATTGAGTAAGTTGGTGGGAGGGTCAAAGTCCTTGTGTTTTGTACTAGTCTGATATAAATACAGAGACAGCTGGTGAATGTGCTTCTTAGGATGAAAGGCAATTGACAGAGTACTGAGGAGTTTGGACTTCAGTGGAAATTCCAGTCAGTGAGTATCTTTTAAATTAATTAATTAAAAATCTTTTAATATTTTGTCTTGGGATATAAACCACAATCTTTATAAAGACGAGCAAAATAAGTGGCTAATTATAAAGGCAATAACTGCAGAGGAGCAGCTGAAATCTGTTAAGTTTGGTATTCGTTATTTTGAAGCTGCGTGGGAATCATGGACATGTAGGACTGGAAGGGACCCTGATAAATCATGTAATCCAGTCCCCTGCACTCATATCAGGTTTAAGTATTATCTAGACCATCGGTGTCCAATACATTCATCACTAGCCACATGTGGCTAATAGACTATTGAATTGTGGCTAATGCATGTGAATTTTTTGTGTGTCTTAATGTGGCTTTTTTTAGAACATGGCTAATAAGAAAAATTCAAAACCACAAGTGTGGCTAGCATCGAATGTCTATTGGACACCGCTGATCTAGCCCATCCCTGACCATCTAACTTGGTCTTAAAAACCTCCAATGATGGAGATTTCACAAGCACCCTAGACAATTTATTCCAGATTTTAACTAACCTTACCATAAGGATTGTTTTTGTAATGTTTAATCCAAGTCTGCCTTGCTGCAATTTAAGCCAATTACTTTTTGTCCTGTCCTCAGTACGTTAAAAAAGCAATGTATCACCCTTTATAACGACCTTTTACTGTTATCATGTTAGAATGAGCCTAAACATAATCGCAATTATGCTGACTGGAAAAGATGAAAAATCTAAGCAGCTGAATATTTGATTGAAAAAGTCTTCAAAGTGCTGGTATGGGCCAGAGACCAGCTTAGTATTTTCATACATTTGTAAAGCATGTATTTTGACTGTGACTAGCAGCACTTTGTATTGAATCTTACTACAGTAAACCCTCGATTTAACGGACCTCGATTTAATGGACTTCGGATGCAACGGACGAAATTTCTGAGCAAGTCTGATGCATCCGAAATCCATTTCTCGCGGGCTGGCTGCCGGCTGTTGACTGCCGCCCGGGTCCAAGCACCGGGCGGGCTGGCTGCCGGCTCCCGGCTGCCACCCCAGTCCCAGCAGTCCCAGTCCCAGTCCCAGCAACCGGGACCCGGGCGGGCGGGCTGGCTGACGGTCCCGGCTGCCGCCTGGGTCCCGGCAGCGGGTGGGCTGTGGAGCTGCTGCCCCAACCCTGTGGCGGGCGGGCTGCTGCTCAGACAGCTCATTATTTTTTTTAAATTAAATAACGGACTTTTTGATTTATAATAATAATAAATGGAGATATACCAATCTCCTAGAACTGGAAAGACCTTTAAGGTCATCGAGTCCAGTCCCCTACCTACACTAGCAGGATCGAGTACTGTCCCCTGACAGATTTTTCTGCCCCAGATCCCTAAATGGCCCCCTCAAGGATTGAACTCACAACCCTGGGTTTAGCAGGCCAATGCTCAAACCACTGAGCTATCCCTCCCCCCATTTAACGGACACCCCCTCGCCCGAATTAGTCCGTTAAATGGAGGTTTCACTGTAATGTATTTATTTCCAGTTATCTTTTATTTTGCAATGTTTTCTGCACTATGCCAATAAAATCTGCTTTTATTTCCCATAACTGGAATTGGACAGTGAAACTGTAAGTTCTGCCCAGTCAATGTTAGGACACTTCAAGGAGAATGAATTTGAAGTCAGAACATCTGGAATCAGATAGGGAGTAAGCTTGAGATCCACTCTGGAGCAAAAGGAAGATGTAATCGCTTTCTTGAAACTGTACCTAAAAAATCTGGGAAATAATTATATGAGTATGGAAATGGCCAACAACTTGGATGTACTAGGATTGTTACAGCAAGGTAGAGACCAATTTTTTCCAAGTGCTTTGCAATAAAAGTTTGGCTTGAAAGAGAGACATAAAAGATAAATATCAGATATAAATTCCTCTTAGCCATTTCAATCTCATGAGTTTTTAAAGGCACTACTCGACTATAGGAAAAGGATAAACTGAATATTCCAGTTACTCACTAGGCGCCCCATAGATATATTTAAAAAAATCAGAAAAGCAACTAACTATAACTTAATAACTACAAATAGTATAAACTTAAGCATTAGTGATTGTCAGAGGGTCCAGCATTTTTGATCACTGGGGCTTTTCTTCTTTCCATGTGTCATATAAATATCTGTGCAAGGTCTGTATATGAGGGTATGTCTTCATTACCTGCCGAATCGGCGGGTAGCCAGTGATCTTCTGGCGATCGATTTCTCGCATCTTATGAAGACGTGAGAAATCGATCGCTCGCGGCGACCCCGGCGACTCCGGAACTCCAGCTTGTCGGGAGGCGCAAGCTGGAGTTGACAGGGGAGTGCGCCGCCGACTGCCGCCGCCATGAGGATGGCAGGTAAGTCGGCTGCAGATACGCAAACTTCAGCTACGTGATTCATGTAGCTGAAGTTTGCGTATCTGCAGTCGATCCCCTCCCTGTAGTGGAGACAGATGCTAGCTTGCACTATTGCTCATGTTCAAGATGTATGAGGCAATAGAGTACATTGATCTTATTTCCTTTGTTGTACTCCTCGGAAAGTGGCGGCCATTATCCAGAATCATGAGGTCCCAGACTGAAAAGGGTCATGAGGATGAGAATGTTTCCATTTCCCTTCTACCTCATGAACCTGTTTTCCCTGCTTTGATCAAGTTTTCATTACCGTGGTATCTAAGGCCTTCCAAGAAAAATTAAACAGTTCTTAGGCACTGCTTTGGGAACTTGCACTCTTTCTCATTCAAAGAGTGTGTGTGTGTGTGTGTGTGTGTGTGGTGAGGGGGGCGGTAATAGTGGAGCAGTTTGTTAGTGTGGATACAGCATGTAACAATGGTTGATCTGGTGCTCTCCCAAGAGCATCCAGAGACATTCACCTTGAGCACAGCTACACTAGAGAGTTTACAGTGGCATAGCTGCACCAATGCTATAAGATCTCCCATGTAACTGCTCTATGCTGAGAGAGCTCTCCCGTCTATATCAGTAAATCACCCGCAATGAGTGGTGGCAGTAGCTATGTTGGCAGGAGAAGCTCTCCCACTGACATAGTACTGTCCACACTGATGCTTCTGTTGGTGTAACTTATATCACTCAGGGTGAGCAACATAGGTTATACTGTTAACAGATGTGCCTGTTACTTTGGGGTATGCTCATTTATTCGGGTTACTCTTCTGCGGGGGGAGGGTGCTGTAATTCTATTAATGTGCTGCTTATGTCACTTGTGTGTTCATATGGAGTTCTACTCCTTCCTCCTGAAAGTCTTCTCCCAGTGGAGCTATCCTGCAGGACCTAGGTTCCCCCGGGCTGGGTTCCTCCAGCCCTAGAACTAGATGAACAAACACAGACACACACACTAACAGAGCAAGTCTGAGCTGGGTCAGTCAGCACTCTCCAGCTGATCCCCTTATATGTCCTGTGCTCAGTGAGCTGGGTCAAACAGCACTTTCAAGCTGGTACCCTTATGCACGCCTGGTCTCAATGGGCTGAGTTGAGCAGCACTCTCAGCTACCCCCGCCCTCCTCATGTGTCCCAAGTTTAACACGTCTCTATTCCACTTTCACAGTAACTGACTCAATGAGCAAACCCCACAGTATTTTTGGGCACTACAGGGATCTTTTAGCTTAGGTGAAAGAAGCATTGCTGAAGAGTAAATGGGGGAAGCTACAGACACAAATGAGTAAAATTCAGAGAGCAAGAGAGAAGCAACCAACTTAAGCAGAAGGGTTATTTATTGCATAATGAGGGTAACTACAGAAGGAAGCTAAACATAACAGTTACATTTTAAAGGTTAATACCAGAGAGAGAGAGAGAGAGAAGGATCTCACCCACTCCATGAGGCTTGAACTGGTCAGGGTTCCGAGGTGATGGTGGTAGCTCAGGGTCCTGAGTGCTGGAGAGAGGCAGAGGCCCCAGCATGATCAGTTAGGTGATGATGGAGTCCCAGTGGAACGGATGCAGAGTTTGGGTCTAAGGGCTGGTCCTCACTAGGGGGGGGATCGACGGCAGATACGCAACTTCAGCTACGTGAATCACGTAGCTGAAGTTTGTGTATCTGCCGCCGACTTACCTCTCGTCCCCATGGCGGCGGCAGTTGGCGGCGCGCTCCCCCGTCGACTCCAGCTTGCACCTCCCAGCGAGCTAGAGTTCCGGAGTCGATGGGGGAACTCCGGGCGATCGATTTATCGCGTCTTAACAAGACGCGATAAATCGATCGCCAGAAGATTGATCCCACGCCGCGCGAGTGAAGACCAGCCCTAAGCATCAGAATATTGACTTGGGCACAGGTAGGGGGTTTTGTAGAGAAAATACAAAGGTTCAAGGGAGAACAATAGATTTGTTTATGGGTAAACTGATGATTCAAGGGTTTTCTTTAGGTTATTAGACAATAGGAGCTGATCACTCTTGCCTATGGGTGGTGTTTTCTTCAGGGAGCTCACAATGTAACCAGGTTGCTTCAGTATTTTGGGCTATCAATCAAAGATCTATTACTAGAATTGGTCTGATAATTGCTGAGCTGGGTATGTGCAGTCGTAGGTTCATTAGCATCTGGAGCTGGGATTCCCAGGATGCAGTGCGTCCCTGCTTTTTTATGTCCCAGAGTTCCGTGCAGTTCTCTAGTCCTCATTCTTCATGCTAATTTCTGTCCATCTTTCATGCAGATGTAGCTAGGGTTGTGGTCTCAAGTCTCCATTCCTTATGCTAATCGAGATGTCTTAATCTTGTTACCTTGTCAGGAGGGGTCGAGATGTACCTCCCACTGTCCTCCACTGTTCTCTGCAAGCCCTTTATCTGATCAGTTTTGGTTCATACAGAGACTGGGGGTGGGGGTGTCTTTCATGAGTCAGACAGGCTGGATACTGTGTCCTGGTTCCCCAAAACACAGAGCTGACTGGTACCAAATGATGCCCTAGTTCCCAACAACACAGAGCTGCCTGGTATCAATACTGACAAAAAGGCTAGTGTAGACACAGTCTTAGTTACTGTGTTACTTTACATTTGCCTCCAACAAGAGATCAGTTTATATTGAGTTCTCTAACGTACAGAGGGGACTGAACAGTTCCCCACCCTTCCCTCAGATCAGAGGAATGTAAAGACCCATTGGGTCCTCTTCCAAATGCAGCTCAGCCTCACCTGGTGATCAGTACCCTGGGTGTGGATGAAGGGATGGTCTTTGCGCTGGTCCCATAGTTGGTGGTATTTTGAGAAGTCTGGGTATGGCAGCATTCAGAATATAGAATATTTTTTTTTTAGGAAACTGCTTTTCTTGGTTCTGTATGTTAATACATCTTAGCCTATTATTTTCTTATATCACTGGTGGCTGTTTACACTCTTCTGTGGGTTTGGTCAAATTGACGCTGTCATGTGTTGTGGGAATGTTGTGCAGTTCTGTTACACCCCTGCATGCCATCTTGGATGTCACATATTCTAGTCTAGAAGTAGGTGGTTAATCACTGTAGCATCTGAGCACCTTCCTGTAGTGCAACGTGACTTTACTTCTGTCACCTGTTTGTTCTCTCATCTTCTGCCTTGAGGGAGAAGCTTGTGGAATGCAGTATCTTGTTTTGGTAGGTTTGTTTGATTCTTTGGGTGTTTTGGGGGGGCTTTTTACATACATGTTTGTGTTTATTCTGGAGAAGGCAAGTTCAAAGAAATGGACCTTTCATTTGAAGTGGAAAGTGGTGAGGTTTGGGATAGTACTTAGTGGCTAGAGGAGTTCATTGCACTGCCTCATACCATCCCACATAGACAGGCTTTACTCTTATTGTTGTTGACCACAGGCTTCCACTTGGAACTTTAAACCATCTTTTAGGTATCCTGGACCCAGACCATAGAGTGCTTTAAAGATAAAGACTGAGACCTTCCGCTTTATTCAAAATTCTATGGGAAACCTGTGTCGAGAGCACAGGTCAGATGTGATGTGCTCACAGTAGCCTGTGTTGCTGATGTGATGCAGTGTTTTGTACTAGGTGGATTTTCCTAAGTGTTGAAGGTACACTGCCCAGGTATATTGCATTTCTGTAGTCCAGCAGAGACAAAGGCATAAAGGACTGAGGCCAGGTCTGTATCCACCAGGATGGGACAAACTCCCCTAGCTAACCAGAGACAGTAGAAAGCATTACTTGCTTCTGTTGCAATGCGAGAGCTCCATGCAGTGAGAAATACAAGAGCACTCCTGGACTACTGACTGAATTGACCGATTATGGATGTGAACCTTCAATCACTGCACCGTGGCTGCAAATTCAAAATACTTTCTTCTGCCTAGCCTCATTGTCTCTTTTTGCTCAGCTTCAACTGGCTGTTCTTCATCCATGATCTGATCTTATCCAGCTTTTACTTTTTTAAAATCACATGGTGAATACAAATCTATAGGGCTGCGATGTACTTTTCTGGTTCAGAATGATTCCTCTGCATCCGCTCCAGACGTTCTGCATGGCAGTGGGAGGTGAAGTAATCCCTAAGGGCAGAGACTGGTAAACACTTTGGAATTCTTCTGAAGGGAAGATGTTTTTTAAGACATGGCAATGCATTCTAATTTGTTGTAGGTCTTTCATAAAAATCAAATTATATCACAACATATTTCAGAAAGTCAGTTGAAACCTAGCAAGAAAAGACAGCAAGGCTTGTAGAGGGAAAGTGGTTCAGGAAAGTTTTTTGGGGAAAGTGCCCACTGGACGAAACAACACACACAAAAGAACAACTTCCAGGTAGCCATTGAGAACTATGAGGAGACACAACTCCAATTACTGGGAAGGGATTGCTTAAAGCGCTGGCATTCCAACCGGGTGACATTTTGTGGTGCATGGCTGCATTACTGGGAAGGTCTCTCTCTCTGAGTGGAGGAATAGAAGCTATATAGTGTTACATGGTTTAACATTTTCATTTCTCTGCTTTTGAGGTTTTATGTCAGATGTATTATGTATGCGACAATCTGAACTAAAATAGAATGTAGTGTTGTCGTTTCTGAATTTAGTTTCTTTAGTTTTAGACAGGATCTCCAACAAAGCAACAAGTCATTTCATAAGGATTCTTCTTCTCATGGAACTACTGGGTCGGCAAAAGAGACTGTTATATCTCTCAGGTGAAGAGACATCAGCAACCAACCACACACTAAACATGAGCGTCTCCATTATTCTCCTCTTCCATCCCTCAACCCTTGAGTGGTGGCTGGGGAAGGCTATGCTCCTAGATTTCCTGAGCAGTGCATGAACAAAGACATAGCCATGCAGACACAATAGATTAAAATAAAGGGAAAAAGTTATCCTCTGTCTTTATTCCAATACCTCAACCAAATAACTGCCCCCAGAAGTGTTATAGCTTGCCAAGTGTCTGTTTTTGTGGAGTTTTCCATAAGCCATTCCTCCGCACTGACAGTCACAGATTTTCCCCTCAGGAAATCCAGAGCAGTGGGACGGGTGTGGTGTGAGGCAGAAATCTATCTTTTGCGCCCAACACAAGAAGCAGGAAGATGATGGGGGAAACTAATGGGGACCCAGGAATTTGAAGGAATATGGGACAACTTGAGATGGAGGGAGGGAGCATAGGGCTTGTTTGGAAGGAAGGAGAGAAGGCAGCTAAGGAGCAAAGTAGGGAGTCTGGAGTTGAGTCTTGAAGAGGGGGGCCTGGACCAGCCATTCTTATTCTTCTCCTACGTGTGACTGTCTCTCACTCTTTTTACCCATCCTCACCCTGCTTCTGCCTCATCCAATCTTACTCTATTCCCTCTTGAACTCTCCGCCCCTAAATTGGTGGCTAAATACGTCAAAAGTATGCCGAGGTGTTCTCCTGCTACCAGAAACAACTATGATCCTGGTAACAGATGCATCTATCAAAGTTTGGGGAGCCCATCTGGATCAACTTCAGCATGTTGTCAATCTGGGCTAACTTTCACCACCTGTCACCTAGCAGCAGAGAAATTAAACATATATTAGACTGCCTGCCATTGATGAAATCCTCCGGCCTCTCCATCATGGTTCTATAAGGTTCAATTTAGCATCCATTTCCACGAAATATCTGCCACTTTTCTGCCTTTTATATCTAGACTATCTTAAAGAGCTCCATTCACATGTATCCTCCTGTCTCTGACCTAGTACCTTCATAGAACGTGAATTTAATTTAATCCCTTCTGATGGATTCTCCCTTTGAACTGTTAGTACCGACTTCCTTGTCATTGCTGTCAATGAAAAGAGCATTTTGGTAGTAGTTACTTCTGTGAGAAGGGCATTGAAGCTCCAGGCACTACTAACTGACCTCCCTTTCACTGTGTTTCACAAAAACAAGGTCTCCCTGAGACTGCACTCTAAATTCATGCCAAAGGTTGTACCTGTCTGATTCTGCTTCAGTCAGACCATTCATCTTCTCGTATTTTTTCTGAAGCTTACATTCTTGCAAAGCCGAAGAGAAGTATCAGAGTTTGGATGTTTGGAGGGCCCTATCTTTTCACCTGGAATGTGCAACGTCTCTCAGGTCATCTCCTACCCTTTTTGTAGCCTTTACTGAAAGGATTAAAGGGCAGCTGATTACTGCACAGAATATGCCACACTGGTTTTCTGACCGTATCAATCTCTGCTATAATCTGTCAAAGGTTTCTTCTTATCTGAGAATATGAGCCTATTCCACTCAAACTCATTCCGCTTCATCAATCTTCATGAGCAATGTAATAGTTGGGATATTTGCAAAGTGGCAACATGGTTTCTGTACATAACCTTTCCAGAAGCTAAACTATCACTCAAGCATCCTAGGAGGATTCCAGTTTTGGCAAATCTGAAGGAATCTGAAGTCCCACCACCTTTAAGAGATACCTAGAGTGGACTGTGTATGTGCTCAGCACACCTTGAAGACCAGCAGTTACCGTATGAGTAAGAAACCATTTTTACTCTTCAGTGCTATACACATTTTCAGTCTTTTCTTGCAGTCCTAATTGATTCTGAAAAGTATGAGTTTTGAGCCATCACTCTTATTGCTTGAAGAGTTGCTAATGTTAATTAATTATCTGAGATGTATTTATTTCATCTGTGAACTCCATGAACTGCCCTAGGCAATTCAAGACTAATATCATTAGAACCAATCTTGAGCACTTCCTGGTGGCTGATTTCAGGCAGTGTGCTTGATGTGTGATCACTTTGGTTTTTTTTTCTTTTAATATCCAGGAAGATATTCCTTATTTTATTTCTTTTTATATCCACTTAACCTAATTCTAATTTTTTGACCATTTTAGACAATGTGCTTTTGATGAGCAATAAAATTGGACATTTTATAGAAAAATTCATTTAAATACCTTTTCCACACTGTGGTCAAAAGAGCGAATGCTATCTTTGAATACCTAAATGGGAATCTTTAGTAGGATTAGCGAGATTATTTTACCTCTACATTTGGCACTGGCGAGATTGCTACTGGAATACTGTGTCCAGTTCTGGTGCCCACAATTCAAGAAGGACATTGATAAACCAGAGAGGTTTCAGAGAAGAACTACAAGAATGATTAAAGGATTAGAAAACATGCCATTAGTGATAGACTCAAGTAGCTCAATCTGTTTGGCTTAACAAAGTTAAAGGGTGACCTGATCACATGATCTAATAACTGGAAGTTGAAGCTAGAAAAAAGCTGCTTCTTTTTTTAAACAGTGAGGGTAATAAACCACTGGACCAGTTTACCAGGGTTGTGGTGGATTCCTCAGCACTGGCAATTTTAAAATCAAGATCGGTTGTTTTTCTGAAAGAGATGTACTAGGAATTGTTTGGAGGTCAGCCTAGATCAGGTTCTCAAACTTTTTGTATTGGCGACCCCTTTTGAACACTGAACTTCTGACCGCGACCCCCCCTCTAGAAATTAAATACACATTTTTTGATATTTAATACTGTTAAATACTAAAACCCTATTGCTTAAAATGGATTTACCTTTTCTCACTGCTTTTTAAATTAAGACTAAAACACATTTTTACTGAATTAAAAATAAGTGGAAAAGTTATTTTATTTATCCCTGCATTTTGCATGGTTTCATTGATTCAGCAGACAAAACTTCATCAAAATGACACATTGCAGTTTTTCAATACCAGAGGTGATGATACTGGTAAAGCCAAGTTTAATGTAAGACTGGAGATACTTTCGTTTTTTAGCAGTTTTAGTAGTACAACTGGCCATTATTTTCAGCAGAAAGTTTGCACTTGTATGTATGACTGTTAATAAAACTACCTGTTCAGCTGCGAATGTTGTCTCCTTACCAGGGTCAGTCATAGGCAAAATGGTGCCTGGCCAAACTTGTTTGGCACCCTTTGTTTGGAGGTGGAGCAGTGCCTGGAGTGAAGTTGCGAGTGGAGCTGGGCTGGAGTAGCGTGGAGCCAGTAGCCCGCCATAGGGGCTGGATGGGGCCGGGACAGGGGCTCACCACTGGGGGTCGGAGGTGGGGTGAGCAGCCTGCTCCGGGGGAGCTGCAGCCTGCCACAGGGGTCAGGACGGAAGCCAGCAGCCCGCCACTGGCACGGGGGGCAGGATTGCGGCCAGAAACCCGCCGCGGGTGACGGGGGGGGGGGGGGTCAGGTCTGGAGCACGCCACCCGCTGGGGTTGGGGAGGGGGCTAGCAGCCCACCGGCAGGGCAGGGTAGGAGCTAGCAGCCCGCCCTGGGCTTCGGGGCTGGAGCACAGCCCGCACCTGCTGGGGTTGGGGAGGGGGCTAGTAGCCCACTGACAGGGCCCGCCGCTGGTGTTAGGGCTGAAGCCTGCTGGGGTTGGGGAGGGGACTGGCGGCTCCAGCCGTGATACCCAAGCAGCCCCCTGGCAGCCCCCTGCAGGAGCTGGGTCCCCGGCGGCCGGGGATCGCGGCTTGAGCGGCCGCTGGCCCTGGGGGTCGGGGCTGCAGCTGGGCTGCAGCTCGCGACCCCCAGAAAAGTGGCCTTTGAGAACCCCGGGCCTAGATAATCACAATGGTCCCTTCTGGCCTTGGGAATCTGTGAATGTGCAAAATGGGATAATACTACTTTTCCTCATCAGGGAGTTTTGAGGATAAAAAAAATTGTGAGGTGCTCTGATATTATGGTAATGGAGGGGAGGGGTTTGCATATTTAAGTACCTAAGTGAAGCAAATACCTTTCTAGAAACTTGAGCTCTATTCAGTCATTCCAATTCCAGAATTTTCTATCTGTTCGCCACTGTAGCTAGGAACTCCAGGCTCTTTTAAATTGCTTGGACAGGCTGCAAGCGCTCCTAGATGTGTACTGAGTGGTATCGAAGGCAGCTGGGTGGGTATAAGGAAGCCCTGGCCATGCTAGAAGAGTGCGCTTAGATCTTAGCTTTATAAACTCTGAATAAAGACTGGCAGTGGTTGGGTCATTACAAAACCGAAATCTAATTTTCCCAATACTAACTTCCCCTACTGTTACTCACACCTTCTTGTCAACTATCTGAAATGGGTCACTCTCATTACCACTTCGAAAGTTATGTTCCCTCCCTTGGTATCCAGGTATTAAGTGAATTGTCTCGTTAGACTGACCTCACACTTGGTAAGGCAACTCCCATCCTTTCATGTATTTATACCTGCTCCTGTATTTTCTACTCTATGCATCTAATGAAGTGGGTTCTAGTCCATGAAAGCTTATGCCCAAATAAATTTGTTAGTCTCTAAGGTGCCGCAAGTACTCCTCGTTGTTTTTGCTGATGCAGAATAACACGGCTACCACTCTGAAACCTGTCACCATGCAAAGAATGAAAATGTAACACATAGAGCATTAATAAGCAGGTGGTAGCCACTGTGGGAATGCAGCCAGACGTTCTAGTTCCACAGCAGAATGTACAAAATGTTCCAATCTAAAACAAATTGATTTAAAAATTCAGTGTTTCTTCAGGAAAGGAAATGTCAATGTATTATTCATCACACATAACCCCTGCACACCGTTAACATTCATTCACTGTGAAGCAAACAAAAATAAATACATCAAAATTATACCCTGGGTAGCTGAAAGATCACTTCAGAACATCATGAGCATGGAACATTGTGCCAGCTTGGTTTCCTGCAGATACCAATTCCCCAAACTGGCTATTATTTGTATAAGTATTTCATTAACTTACAATCAGTCACGGACTATGAATCTACAAATACACTAATAAGGAAGTCTTCAGGAATTTAAATAAACATGGCAAAAGACAAAACACCTTTGGCAATTAATTATAGAATAAAGGCCCACACTTTTAAAAGCATGCATGCATATGAGCTCCTGCACATCTGCATTGGGTGTTGCACG
Organism: Sternotherus odoratus; assembly: GCA_032164245.1. NCBI lineage: Eukaryota > Metazoa > Chordata > Testudines > Kinosternidae > Sternotherus > Sternotherus odoratus. The sequence continues at coordinate 77,631,286 of JAVMKO010000005.1, read as the reverse complement.
TGTACACCAGTTGCTGGTGTAAGTGGTGCATAAGCATTTAATGAGGCCCTGTCATCTTGAGGCCACACAAGTTATTAAAAGACAAGCTAAAACGTGAACAATGTTCATTTACATTTGCTTCGCGCACTACTCATCCTGAAATGATTTTGGCTGAGATCAGAGGTAAGAGGGGGGTTATTGATTTATTTGGCAAGAAAGCAAGTTGAGCGTTTTATTTTCAGATTATTGTTCTAACTCGTGTCTGGATAGTAATAAAATATCAGAAAGGCAACTACTTTACAAAAGAAAATTCTTATTCTACATAGCATGAAGAAAAGCACCCCCACTCGCTCTTCCCCCACACCCCAAAAACAATAAAACTAAATATTTTTTAGTTAGAATGGTCAGATCCTTAATGATCAAAAGCCATTACCCTCCAATGATTGTTCTTTGGCCAGTGTGAAATGCAGTGGTTTCAGTTCAGTTCCTAGAGGGAGAAATATCTGCATGATTTATATCCTTACTAGCTGTCATAGATAAATGTTCAAATACTGAATGGACACAGAAGTTGAACACTTCTATATGGTTCTTTCATAAATACAAAAATGTTATAACTCTGCTACCCACCTATGGTGTGGATTAACAGAGGAATTCACTCTTAAGGCTTCTAGCCTCATTTGTCTCATTAGTGCCACATTTATTAAAATAAATAAATCAAGTATTCGTGTCAACAACCAAATGCCTAAAGGCAAATGAAATGGTGTAGCATAAAGATAAGAAACACTGTTAGACGGTCTTCATTACATTTTTTGGGCAATGTTGATCTTTCAGATCTTTGACACAGTTGGTGAAACAAGAATCAATTCAATATACATTTTCCTCCATTAAAGCTAGGAATATTTTTTCTGTTTCTTTCTACGTTTCATTGGAACAAACAAAAAATGATACATTAAAGTAAAGCCACTGATCTATTTGACAGGAAAATTCAATAGTGTGATATCTAATCAATGTTGTGCAGTTGTTTTGCAAGCCGAATGTATCCTCGGGGACATGATGTAGTGTATACCCTGCTTTATTTTTTTCTGCTGGATCAAGATAAGTAGCAGCTATTTACCTACAATACAATGTAAGCTGGGTCAAAGACTCTTTTTAGTGGTTCATTGTGATTTAATTAATCATAGGAAAGATTTGTAGATGCCAAGCTGTTATTGAGTATTTGAGTGTCTCTTATGCGCTTGTGCCAATAAAACTCCAATCCAAACAAGATCTTCACAATTATGCACATTTACTAATACATGCTCCCTTAAATTGTGTATTAGTTTAAAATGGAGCTCAGCTACAATGCTTCGCTTTACATATCGGAGAGAAATAGTTGAAATACTCGTTTTAAATAACAAGTTTCAATATGCTGCTACTCTTTCACTTAAGATTTTTGCAGTGTAGTAACCATCAAGGTTAGACACACAGACCAGTATGGCAGTTGATGAAATGATCAGTGAATTGTTCCTTTTACTTTCAGTCTGTGAAACAATTTTTCACCAATAACTGCAGGATTAGAAAGAGAGGGGGGGGGGAACTGTATCCTATATCTGAAAAAAGGGGGTGGGGGGAGGCAAAGGAACAAAATGGGTGAAAAAGCATAACATTTTTCATCTGATCCTTTTTTGGCCTAGCTAAAATTTTTGTGTTTTATTTTTCCCATATGTCTTACACCTGGAATGTAGAGAAATTGTTTCTTGGCATATTTCACTCCAGCTGGATTTCTAGACTAGTAATCTATGATTCATGGTGCCCAAAGAGTTTGTGTATGGCCCAATGCAAGCTCTTTTATTATGACACTGGAGAAATATACATATTGGTGGCCATGTTGACTTTTTCTTGAATGCAATGACTATCAGGATTTGTTATGTAGTCTTTCTATACAGCCATAATGTGCTTGGTGCCGTACAGATCATTTAAATAGATTTATATCCCAAGAAATTTACTAACTAAGTTCGGTAAAGGATAGCAAGGGATGGACAGTGTGAGGTGTGAATGAAATTTACATGAACATGAGAGAGGGTTTTGTTGCTATATATCTAAGTTGTTGGGTTTTTTTTTTAAAAAAAACACACAACTGTGCTGTATACAGATTTTTTAATCTGTAACCAAACCTGCATGCCTACGTAGGAGGACAATCAAGACAGAAGGGCTCACCTTCATAGATAAGATATAGATAATGTGTGAAAGTATTAGGATGGAATCTAAGTGTCAAACTAGTTAATTTTTGACTAAGTTAGCTGTAATGCTGCTTAACACCCAAGTTAAGAGAGAGTGAGACTCAGGGAAACAGCATGTCTCAGTTCTCAAGTCTGGAAGGAAACATTTGCATATTGAAAAAAGGGGCAATGTAGTCTCAATTAATGGTTGCCTTTGTGAATTGTTTTTTTTTAAAAAATATACAGACAGGCATTGTATCTGATTAAGTTAATTCATTAAATGTGCAGTGTGGAGATGGAAATATAACACTCACCATTCATCATCTTCCTGAGAAGACAGTTTGTCTATAACATTGTCAATGTTTTTTTCCTTAGTTATCAGTTTAACCTTATTGGTTAACCAGACTAAACCCTAACCTGTTTTCTTTGAAGAGCAGAAGCATAGTAAATGGTGTGCTAGTGAATAGCATTGGCAACCAGGATTGCTATAGGCATTTCCCAACTTGGCCATAGATGTGCGGGGTGATCTAGAGAAAATTACTTCCCCTCAGTTTATACAATTGGTGTAATACCTCAAATTATGAACCTTGCATCATTTTTGTGAAGCACTTGGAGATCCTTGGTGCTAATTAAGTTCAAAGTATTACTAGTAATCAAAAGTGATTTCTGTTGTTCCTACCCTTATAAGGAATTTTGAAGCAGTTGATGCAGCAGGTTCTGGTGTGTAACAATTGCCTGGATAGTGTCCTACTTTCTCCTGGGAGAACAATGCAATGATTGTTCATGTTTGCAAACAAGATCCAAAGGACATTTAATGTGACCAGATGTTAATGGTTTTGCCATGCTGAAGAGTTAAGAGTGAGGAATGTAAAGATTCCTTCCACTCATCTTATATTTGCTTACATCTGCATATGAACTTTAAATCTTCCAGGTTGCTAATATATGCAGGTTATTTGATTGTCACATTCCTGATGATTTAGAAGTACAATCTTACTGCTCAAGGAAGTATACATTTATAAAGTACTAGCGAAAATACCCGGCGTTGCTCGGGTCTGTCGGAGGTGGGGAGGGGGCAGAGAGCTGAGCGAGTGCAGGGTCCGTTGGAGGGGGCAGAGAGCAAACCTGACACCCCCACCTCACCCCCCGACCAAACCTGACTCACATTTTCACCCCTCACCCAAACCCAACACCCCCATGTCACCCCCCCTACCAACACCCCCTGACCAACATCCACACCTCACCCCCCGTAGACCAAACCTGACACACCCACCTCACTTTCCCCCCCAACCAAACCCGACACCCCTACCTACCACCACAAACAAACCCGACACCCACACCTCACTTACCCCTCGACCAACCCCGACCCCCCCTCCTCACCCCTCCAAACAAACCCAACACCCCCACCTTACCCCCCCACCAAACCCAACACCCCCTGACCAACCCCAACACCCCCCCTCGCCCCCCCGACACCTTCCTACCCCCCCAGACCAAACCCAACACCCCCGGCTCACTTACCCCCTGACCAAACCCGACACCCCCACCTCACCCCCCGACCAAACCCGACATCCCTACCTCACTTACCCTCCGACCAAACCCAACTCGGGTCCGTTGGAGGTGGGGAGGGGGCAGAGAGCTGAGCGAGTGTGGGGTCCGTTGGAGGGGGGAGGGGGCAGAGAGCTGAGCGAATGCAGGGTCCATTGGAGGGGGTATTATGACATCATAACTATGTCACAAAGAACAGCAGCTGCCCAGCTGATGTGAATGGGCTTTAAAGAATTTCACCCATGGGGGGCATCAGAGGTGAGATTTGAATTTTTTTTTACTCTTACCCTGATTAGGACCCTAAGACCTCTAACTGTACCAAATTTCAAGTCTCTAGCTCAAACGGTGTGGAAGGAATAAGTGCACATACATACACGCATACATACATACATGCATACACCATTTGACTTTTATATATATAGATATTTTTATGTATATATTTTTTTACTTTTCCTCTAATATTTGTTGATTTCTTTAGTGGAATGCTAGAATCAAAGAGCTTCAGAGCTTTGTTATCTGTAATCAAGGGGGCATTGATTGGATCCTTTGAACTAAGAGAACAAACATCTTTAAATATATTGCATATTTCCAGTGCAGGAAAAATATTCTCAGCTATAGTCCATTTATCTTGGAACTGAAAGCTTCACTATCTGTCTTATCTCTTCAGCTGAAAGAACCTTCAAGTCTGATTGCTTTACAGCTAAAGATACTTCCTTTGGTCCTAGAGACTAAGCTAATATTTTACTGAGATTTAAATTCCAATCCCTAATCTTTGTAACACCAGGTAACTTTTGCTAAAATAAGTGCTGTCCTAATGCCACCAGAATGCCATCCTTCCACTGTGAAAAATCAACATAGCTCTTCTCTTAATAGCTCATTTTTTGCTGCCATCTATTGTGTATACAAACTGAATGGAACACTCCCCTCATGACCTAGTCTGGTGACGTAGATCCTAATAAAACACTCTAATTTTGTGTTATTAATTATATTGATGTGGCTTGTTCATGACCGTGCCATAGAAAAAAGGAAGTCCTAATAAGAGATTTAATATAGTCCCAGCATAAATACAAACTGATGTATAATATTTGAAACTACTTTGTAGTGTGAAGAAGCATATACATTTTCAGACACTTTCTCCGGTATTTCATGTATCCTGTAGGCACCTAATAATGATTCCAATCAGACACACTCAGGAAAGTGAGATGATACTGAGCTCTGTTTAGTTTTTGTAAGACAACTGTTTCACAGCCAATGGCACACAGTTCTCCCAGATCTAACTGCCTACACCAAGGGTTGGCAACCTTTCAGAAGTGGTGTGCTAAGTCTTCATTTATTCACTCTAATTTAAGGTTTGTGTGGTACTTATACATTTTAACATTTATAGAAGGTCTCTTTCTGTAAGTCTATAATACATACCTAAACAATTGTTGGATGTAAAGTAAATGCGGTTTTTAAAATGTTTAAGAAGCTTCATTTAAAATTAAATTAATATGCAGAGCCCCCCCGGACTGGTGGCCAGGACCCAGGCAGTGTGAGTGCCACTGAAAATCAGCTCGCGTACTGCAGGTTGCCTACCCTGGCCTACACAGTCAATTAAGCAGAATCTGTAAGACTGTACCAGTGCCATCTGGTGACATACAATAATACAGTACGGTTTCTTGCAGCACTAGAATTCCATTTTTTTCTAAAGCTTTCAGCTGTGGAATATTATTTGTCTTCCCTGCCCTAAAGCTGATCTAAGTTTTTGTGTATAGTTGTAATTGGTTAGTTTATATAATTTCTTTAACATCATCTTTGTTGTTACCACTTCATACCTATGAAGGATACAATGTCCACTTTGGATACTTCAGTGCTTCCTACTTACTAAAACCTAGGAAAGCTATAATTCTCTGTTGTTTCTCTCCTAGTGTAAAATTGTATCTTCCTAATGAATAGACTTTGCACATAGTGCAACTCCTATGCTGTAATTTATCATTTGGAAAGCAGTTGAAAGGAGGATTAACTATCCTGGTTATGATATATAGCTTTTAGAAGCTTGTTGTGTTCTACATGTGAACGTGTGTGTGTGTGTGTGTGTGTGTGTGTGTGTTGGGGGCCAGAAGGTGGCGAAGACTGTGCACGTGTGCAGTATGCTCCTGTTTATCCAAACGTCCTGGTGAACATCTGAAAATTTCAGATAACTGGATGTTGGGATAAATGGAAATGCTATTTTGATCTGCAGTTTCACTGAAATAGAAATTTGGGGAATAAAGGAGTAATGCTTAATACTTTCAACCTTATTAAAAAAAAACGTTGAATATATTGAATCGTCAGCGTATTAAAATCACAGTAGACGTAGTTTCATTCTCAATCTTTTTAAAAAAAAATCTGAGTGCCATTTGTGAGGATTTCTTTTTTTGTACAGCATTCTGACATAGCTGAAGCAAAAGTAGAGCCTGTAAGATTCTGTATTCATCCGGTTGCCTAGCCAGATGATAACTTTCTGCAGGTAATTGGTGGCCTCATTGTCACTTGGGATTCTCGCATCATCTGGCTCCACTTGAGTTTGTTCATTACTGATTTCACAAACTTTGCTTTGCTCCTGCAGATAGGTTGCAGAATGTCACTGTCAGACAAGTCACTGTATCCCTTATCATCTCCCTCAGTCTGGACCCAGTTTTCCACCTCTTGGGCATTAAAAGAAAATTGTTTGGCAAAGGAATAGAGGTTGCTGATTGCTGCTTGCTCCTGACTGGGGGTATGAGATTCAGCAGCATTTTGGGGAAACTGCAGCAGTGTCTACTCAGCCCAGCATTTTTTTGGTAACATTCGGATATCCTTCTGTGACTCGGCCACCATATGGACGGCATCCTTACTAGACATTCACTTGATAATGTAAGTCACAGTTAGCTTGTTGTTTTCATCATGAAGGACATAGCAGAACAATTCACCCCTGTACATTCTTTCATGTTCTCATCACCTCCTAGACCATTTGCTGAATTTTTGCTGGGGTGTTAGCTAGCAAAAAATCACATTATATGGCTCATCAGCAGTTTTTAAGCTCTCTGTCAGGCATAGTCCTTTTGAATGAAGAAAGGATCATGCAGCAGGGAGGAAGTTATCAAGAACGAGGCACAGAAGAGCTCAGTGCTCATCCATGAACTCCTTTGGGTTCTGTAAATCATGGGAAGGGAGGCAAGATTGATGTGCATAAAACATCAGGGATTGGCAGACTTTCCAATGACCAGGAGAGACAGGTTATGTTCTCCCGTGTTGTTATTACAGGCTAATATAGTCAGGCTCTCCTTGTTCTTTTTGAAGCCTGGGTCGAAACACTGGTCAGAAGAGGCCACTGTCTTTTCTATCCAAACACCACTGCCCACGGCTGCAGCAACAGTCCGCAGCTTGTCCCTCACTTTCCAGTTATTGCAGATGGTGGCGTTACCAACATTGTACTGCTGCACCACGTCAACAATTTTTTCTCCTCTTTCCAGGGCCCTGAAAATCTTTACTTTCGGCTTTAGATTCAGCTTAGACATTTTTCTTTTGAATATTCTCCTGCCAAGCTGCTCTTGCTGCTGCCGCCGAAGTATTCAGTCTCATGGTCTGTATCCACTTCAAACGCTACAGCAGCGCAGCTACGCTGATGCAGCTCCCACACTGTAGTGTTTCCGTGTAGACCAGTGCTTCCCAACCATCAGCCCATGGGATGATTGTGACCCAGTCAGCATACAGCTTGGCCCATGTGACATCCTCAGGGCCATACAGGTAGTATATGTATTGTGTGGATACAGCCCACATAATACATAGAGAACTGCAAATATGACCCACAATGGTAAATAGGTTGAGAACCACTGTTGTATACAATAGCTATGCCAATGGGCGGGCTTCTCCCAAAGATATGAGTAATTCATCTCCCTGAGAGGCACTAGCTAGCTCAATGGAAGAATTCTTCCATCAATCTAGTGCTGTCTACAGCAGGGATTAGGTCAGTATCCTCTCGGGGTGGTGGTGAAGTTTTCACACCCTTGAGAAACATAACTATACAGATGTAAATTTCTAGTATAGAATGGGCCTCAGTTGTTGCAGGTAACTGCTCATACAGAGCCACTGATTAACTCTAACTGCTATTTGACACATTATTAATAGGTGATTAATGTACAGGGTGTGTGTGTGTGTGTGTGTGTCAGAAACATACTGTGGATCCAGAAAATTATGCTTTTTGGACAAAGGGAATTCAGATAACTGGAATTATGCTGTATGTGTATATATTTGCTTAATTAAAAAACAAAAGTTTCAGATTAACAGTTTGGCACTAAATATAGGTTTTCTATCTTAGTCAAAAATATAAGATTTCCTAATATTTGGTTATTTTAATTAGCTAAAGCATACAGCAGTTATCAAGGAGCAGTACTTACAGAGGTTTAGAGAAAGAAGGGAGAACAAGTATACTTCTTTGGAAGTTGCTATTAGCACACATTAACTCTATGTAAGTCACTGATACAGTGAGCTATAAATATATTTGTTTTGTACCCTTGTGACCTTGCATGTGAATACAGGCCATTTTTGCTGATGGCAGATGCAATAAATGCTTTATCTGTATCATTGGAAAGAGATAATATATCAGAAACCACTTCATCTTGAAAAAGATTATTCTGAAAATTGCAGCGTCAAATAGTTATTTATCTGACCTTAGCATGTTGAATTTGATTAATTATTCCCAGGGGTAACTCGAATATTAACTATTTGAATCCTATTAGACAAAAGTATGCATCAATTTCAAGAGGCAGTTGTCAGAATTTCCTGGTTTTCAGACTGTGCACGAACCGAGCAATTAAGGAAAATTGGGATTTATACCTGCATTCTTTGGTTTCAGTGTGAATTCAGGGCATTCAATGGGAGTTTTGGGTCTTTCAAGAAGTGAAGGGCAAGTTTACTACTGTGTACTTTAAAAAAAATTTTTTTTTATTACAACCTTGGGCAACAAACTGGTTTCAGGCACAGGTTGGAACCTAAACATATAGAAAGGTTTGGTAAAATGGAAGTGCTCCAAGCAACCACCAACGGGTAAATGAAAACCAGAAAAGTGTTTGGCTAAAGCAATGGAGAAGTCTGGTTTTAGGAGACGGTGAATTCATGCATTATGAAAATTGAAGTCTAGATTTGGTAAATACAAAGAAAAGTGATTTTCAGAGATTTTGCTTTAAAATTTAAATCCGTTTGCATGTTTTAAACCCATGTTCTGTTAATGATTAGAAATCTTACACTGTTTTTTAAATTGTTTCCATAAAATCTCTGCAGTTCACCTTTTAATGTTTGCATTTCTTTGCAGATATGAAGTAAGTGTGTATTTGGGGAGGGCAATGGCTGCCACTCTCTAGAGTTATCCTGTCTGGCAATACCACATTAAGGGCATGTCTTCACTACCACTTTAATTCGACCTTAACGACGTTAGGTCGAATTAAAGGTGTACCTGTCTTCACATACATGCCCTTAAAGTCGATTTAAAGGGCCCTCAAGATCGATTTCGGAACTCCTGCCTAACGAGAGAAATAAGGCTAAATTCGACATTACAAGCTCGACTGTGGGCTAGTGAAGAGGCATCAGAAGTTAAGCCTCCGACCTCCGAGCAGCCCCGCGAGGGGGGGGCTGTTGGGGGGGGCTGTTCGGGCGGGGGGGGGGTCCGCGGGGCTGCTGAGGGGGGGGGGGAAGCCCGCGCGGGGCTGCTTGAGGGATCGGCTCAGCTGTCTGGTCAATTTCACCAGGCAGCTGAGCGGATAGCCCCGCGCCGGCTCCCCCCCCCCTCGGGCGGGGGGGGGTCCAGCGAGGGGGCTGTTTGGGCGGGGGGGCTGTTGGGGGGGCTGTTTGGGCGGGGGGGTGTCCGCGGGGCTGCTGAGGGGGGGGGGGGGGGAAGCCCGCGCGGGGCTGCTTGAGGGATCGGCTCAGCTGTCTGGTCAATTTCACCAGGCAGCTGAGCCGATAGCCCCGCGCCGGCTCCCCCCCCCCTCGGGCGGGGGGGGGTCCAGCGGGGGGGCTGTTGGGGGGGCTGTTCGGGCGGGGGGGGGGTCCGCGGGGCTGCTGAGGGGGGGGGAAGCCCGCGCGGGGCTGCTTGAGGGATCGGCTCAGCTGTCTGGTCAATTTCACCAGGCAGCTGAGCGGATAGCCCCGCGCCGGCTCCCCCCCCCCTCGGGCGGGGGGGGTCCAGCGGGGGGGCTGTTTGGGCGGGGGGGGCTGTTGGGGGGCTGTTCGGGCGGGGGGGGTCCGCGGGGCTGCTGGGGGGGGGGGGGGGGGGGGAAGCCCGCGCGAGGCTGCTTGAGGGATCGGCTCAGCTGTCTGGTCAATTTCACCAGGCAGCTGAGCCGATAGCCCAAGCAGCCGCGCGCTGGCTCCCCCACCCCCCCTCAGGCGGGTGGGTACGGCGAGGGGGGGGCTGTTCGGGCGGGGGGGTCCGTGGGGCTGCTTGGGCGGGGGGGGGGGGGGGTCCAGCACGCATTGCACTGTGGGCTACCTACCCACAGTGCAATGCGGGCTATGTCGACCCCCTGCAAAAGTTCAAGGACAGACAGTGTCGACCACTGTCGACCTGCTGTCCTGGTGGGGACACACTGATTCGATTTTCTAAACTCGAGTTTAGAAAATCGAATTAAGGGAAATCGACCTAGACCTATAGTGAAGACATACCCTAATACTCAGCAGTGGTTACTGCATCGACTATAACAATTGCCTGGACGGGACTATTGCATCAATAAATCAGAGTGACAACTCTGATATATTTAAGACCAGATTTCTATTTAAAGCACCACTGTTCTAAGTGGTCTAAAATTCATTTGGTTAATCAGATCACCTTGAAATTTGGTGTGCTTCTTGCAGGTATGGGGTGTTGTTGGAGCATGCACCAAGAACACACTGCTGACACTGGGGTGAAGAGCTAAGAATGGGCATTTGACGTATATCAGAAAATCTCCTGCACAGTGGTTGAGGGTGGGTGAGGGGTAAGGGAACACCCACTAACATGAACAAAGCAGTTCCCACATCTCCCTCCTAGCTATTGTTTCAGGCTGTATTAATCTGCAGCAGGTATTCTATTTCAGCTGGGAACAATTCATTGACTTGGCCACTTCATACCTCTCTGCACTTGCTAAGCTGCTGATGAATGTGGAGAGCCAATTCTCTCCATTCTCCTTCCAATGTCATAAAATATTATGGAGCATCAGCTCTGCTTTGGCCTTAACTCTACGGGCTTACTACATTTAAAATGCTACAATGGCACAGCTGCACCACTATATTGCTTCAGTGTAGACACTTCCTGTGCAGATGGGATCTGTTCTTCTGTCGGTGTAGTTGATCCACCTCCCCAAAAGGCAGTAGCTAGGTCAACAAAATAATTCTCTGTTGACTTAGTGCTATCTACATGAGTATTTAGGTCATTTAACTGTACTGCTTGGGGGGCTGGATTTTTCACTCCCCTGACAGACACAGCCTAATTTTCTAGTGTATGAGTTTTGCTGATCTTGATGTTCTGGAAGGGCACAAGCTATTAGCCAGCAAACTTAAGTCTGTGGCATTGAAGTGTGTTGCCATTTAATAAAGTACTAAGGTTGGATTACAAGGTAGGGTTTATAGCGCTTTTAGACTCTATTAGTTTACTGTTAATAACAGCTGTTAACATGATAAGATATGTGTTATTTCAAAATCAGCTTTTGTAGTGCCATGAAAGAATGAGCCCTGGATATTGCTGTGTATATTGTACAGAGAGATTCACTCTTAGAACTGAACTTGGCAGCTTTGGCCCTAATGCAGAGATTAAAAGACCAATGTTTTGACAAATCATAGACATACTGAGGTAGTTTCTATTTAGCAAATTAATTGAGTGGTGGTGGTTTTGTTTTGGCACTTTGCTTCTAGCCACCTTGAAAAATTATTAAAGCCCCTCCCCCCCAACCCCACACCTTTAATACAATTAGGCTGTGAAGCACTGAATCAATATAGTTTGCTAGGTTTGTAGTACCATGGAATTTAAATCTGTAAACGCAAAAAACAAAAACAGAAAAACCCTTTAAAAATTAGGACCCTTTCTGTTGATGCCAAAACTTTGTGAATCATTGGGATGAAATATGACTTCTTTATCTTACAAAAGGAGGATGAAACAAAAATCTTTTATGTAGCAAATTGACTTGACACACAGACTTTGGTAAATCTATACAGGATTTTCATAGGGATGTATTTTTTGCTGTCCCTGACACAAAGACCGTCCCCAGCTAAATTTCAAGACCATGCTCCAGATCATGTGAGTGTTAGAGCTGTTCAAAGAAAAGGTCACCAGAAATTTTTAGCATTGGGAAGACAGCATAAGAACATAGAATGGCCGTAGTGGCTCAGGCCAATAACCCACTAGCTCAGTATCCTGTCTTCCAACTGTGGTCAATGCCAGATGCTTTAGAGGGAATGAACAGAACAGGGCAATTACTGAGTAATCCTTCTCTTGTGCAGTCCAAGTTACTTTCAGTCAGAGGTTTAGAGGACATCCAGAGCATGAGGTTACAGGCCTGATTATCTTGGCTAATAGCTGTTGATGGACCTATCCTCCATACACTAATCTAATTCTTTTTTGAACCCAGTTATACTTTTGGCCTTCTCAACATCTCCTGCAATGAGTTCCACAGGTTGACTGTGTGTTGTACTTACTTTTGTTTGTTTTAAACCTGCTGCCTATTAATTTCATTGGGTGACCCTTGGTTCTTGTGTTCTGTGACTGGGTAAATAACACTTCCTAATTCACTTTTTCTACACCAGTCATGATTCCATAGACCTCTAACATATCCCCCGCCCCTCTAGTTGTCCCTTTTTGAAGATGTACAGTCCCAGTTTTTTTAACCTTTCCTCATATGGAAGGTGTTTCATTTTTTGTTGTCCTTCTCTATATTTTTCCAATTATAATGTATTTTTTGAGATGTGGCTGACCATAGCTCTATACAGTATTCAAGGAGTGGGTGTAACACATATTTATATAGTGGCATTATAATATTGTCTGCCTAATTATCTAATGGTTCCTAACATTTTTTGACTGCTGCTGCACATTGAGCAGACATTGTCAGAGAACTAGCCACAGTGACTTCAAGATCTTTCTTGAGAGGTAACAGCTAATTTAGAGCTATCATATTGCATGTTTAGTTGGGATTATGTTTACCAATGTACATTAAGAAAGTGAGGAATACTTGTAGCACCCTAGGGACTAACCAGTTTATTTCAGCATAAGCTTTTGTGGGCTATAGTCCACTTCATCTGATGCATATAATGGAACAAACAGAAGTAAGAACAGAGATGTTAAACAGAGATGTTGAGTGGCTATGTCATTATACTAATTGAATGCATTTTCCTAGTTAAGTCTCTTTTACAGTCACTGTTCGACAGATAGATCCACTAAATTTTCACTACAAAAGGTTTTTTGTCTCCTGCTGATAATGGCCCATCCAAATTAAATAGCCTCTTAGAATTGGTATGGTAATTTACAACTTTTTTTTGCTTTCTGTGTGTATAAATGCATCTTACTTCTGTTTGTTCCATTCTATGCATCGATGAAGTGGGCTATAGCCCACGAAAGCTTATGCTGGTTATACTGGTTAGTCTCTAAAGTGCTACAAGTATTCGTCACTTTCTTTACGGATATAGACTAACATGGCTACTATTCTTGAACCTGTCACAATGTACATTACTTTGCACTTATCAACATGGAATTTCATCTGCCATTTTTTGCTCAGTCAATAGTTTTGTGAGGCCCCTGTGTAATTTTACCCCCTTTGCAGTCACCTTTGGATTTAACTATATTTTAACTAGTTACTGATCCACGAGGGGGTATCCCCTTTTATCCTTTGACTGCCTACTTATTCTTTCCCTAGACTTGTTCTTGGAAACAGCTGACCTGTTTTGGCTTAAACTTTCCAAAACAATTCAACCTTAGGTGTGGAAAAGTTTCAGCCACAAATGGTTCTAGGTTGGCAGTTATAAGGAACTAAAAACAGAGGAAAGGGTCAGGCAACCATCATCATAGACAGTGTGACCAGTCCTGCTACAGTCTACTTGAAAAATTCACAGCACAATCTTTAGCATTGTGCATTGTGTGGTTTGATATGTTGACTGCATGCTAGTAAAATAGGCATAAGGATGCATACCAATGTTAAAGGTGCAGGGAAACATCAAAAGTTCCCATTAAGAAAAACATTAATGAAGGCACATGTGCAACCCCAGGAAAATGTATGGTTAAGAAAGGTGCATGATACATTTTTAAAGTCCATATTTAAAAAAGACAACAGCCATGTAGCTGACGTAACTGTTGGTTAAATCTATCCACTTCTTTCAGCCACTGCCAAGGAAAGAAGTCTACCCATTCACCTATCAGTTAGTAAATGAAAATCACCTCTACTTCATTTTTAATTTGTAAAAGATCATGGTGTGGCTGAAAGACTTGGTGAAGCAAATCTTTATATAGAATGTGAACTAAAAATATATTGTATTTTCACCTTAAGGAAATTTTATTTTTAATATTGATAATTTCAGCAGATAAACTTTAAAAAGTTATATAAATTATGTTGCAACAGCTAAAGTAGCAAAATATTTTCCATTATATAACCCCTTGTTTTTGAAACATTTTGCACAGTTGATCTCTTCACATTGATCTGGAGAGCTGTGTAAAATGTATTTAGGGCTTTGTAATGTCATCACAATCACTACGTTTTCCAAATGGAAAAAAATGTTCTGTATGTTTTCAGAGGTGCTCTGACATATACAATGTAGGAAATACTATCAGAGTATAAGCTGCTATATTAACCTCAGATCCTCTGTGAATGGAGGATGTTTCATCCACTGAAGGGCTTCCAATCACGGCCTATTTAAAAGTCAAGCACATAGGGCATGGTAAAAGAGATCCTCCTGCATCTGCTGTTCTCCCTATCCAAATGTGCCCTAGAGAGGGAGTGAGGAGGTCCCTAAAGGGAAGGAGTTTGATATGGTCAGAAGTTAGCCTAAACTTGCTTTGGATGCACTGAACTGGAATCAATGTGCTGACTTCTATTTGAATTTCTTACAACTTCTTCTTCTTCTCTTTTGTTGTTGTAGTTTTTGTTCCTGCCATGGGTGGAAAATGCAAATCCCGTTTCTCCTGCCTGGAAGTGGTACTCATTGTCCTCTTCACGCTGATGACAATAATTGCTTTGACTCTTCTAGTTCTTTTCTTTGCTCCTAAAAAAAGCAGGACTACAGACATTAATGGCAAGTTACTTAAAGGTATTTTGACACCATTATCAGATGCCATGCAACTGTTTTGATCTAGAGGGTTTATTGGGCCTTGGTGAAGCTTGGCGATAGCAGTGGTGGGGCTCTGGCAGCGATTTAAAGGTCTGGGGCAGTAGCAGTGGTAGGAGCCCCAGACCCTTTAAATTGCTGCCCGAGCCCTGCCACTGCTACTCTAGGGCTCCAGCAGTGGGGCTCTGTCGGCAATGTAAAGGTCCTGGGGCTCCAGCCGCTGCTACTGCCCCAGCCCTTTAAATCGCTGCTTGGGGAAGCTGGGCTGTCCTGGTATGGCACACTGGCTCCTGCTGGCGGAAGCTCTCTGTGCATGTAATGGTGAACTATGCTGACACGAACAGAAGACTGATGGAGTTGTATATAGGACTTGTTTCAAAGGTTGGTATACAATGACTATGAATTTTTTTAAGTCTGTAAGTAAGACCATGTAAGGTCTGCTCTGAATGCAGGGATCTGAAATCCCGTATATGTTATAGGAAGCTACTTTTTAACCTGATAATCCAGTTCCTACTTGCTCAGTTTTGTGAGAAAAATGTGTCTGTTCATTTCTGATATGTTCAATATGTTACTGTTTTCACTCATATTAACTCAAATCCTTTCAGCTGGTTCTAAAAACTACCTGCTTGGTGTTGGTCGAGCTGACTGCACTGGACCGGTTGCAGAAGTTCCTCTGGTGTGTATAGAAACTTAATAAAATGTCTGTGAAACATGTTATCTTAGTTTTCTTTCATGTACTAAATCCCATGGCTTCTATGACATAGGATGCTTTCTTTCTTTAATGAACAAATAAAACTTTACATTACATTTACATTGCATGGAGCACAATCACCTTCTGTTTTTCAGTCTGTCAATCTATATAGAATGAATGTCTCATTGAACTGTTCTTCAGAAATTCACTTTAGTTGATCTTATTTTTTCCTGTCCAGATATTTAAATACTGAATCACCAAGTATTAATATTAATCAATGTTTGCTAGACAGAAAAGGGGAAAATTAGATGGGAAATATTTTTATTTTAAAACTGGCATAATTACATTATGAAAACTGGTGAACATGTACACTTTGTAAATGTAATATTTAAGGGGTATGTGCATTCACAAATTTCTTACTCCCTGCTATTCTAACTTACCCCTCCAAAAAAAAAAATGTCAAGCAACTTAAGGTTGGCCTTGATTCTATGCACTAATTATAGGATACTTAATATTAGATCTATCAATTAATCACAGTTAACTCATATGATTAACTTAAAAATTAATCACGATTAATTGCACTGTTAACAGAATGCCAATTGAAATGTATTAAATATATTTGGATTTTTTCTACATTTTAAAATATATTGATTTCAATTACAAAACAGAATACAAAGTGTACAGGGCTCACTTTTTATTACAAATATTTGCTCTGTAAAAATAATAAAAGATACAGTATTTTTCAATTCACCTTCTACAAATACTGTAATGCAATCTCTTTATCTTGAAAGTGCAACTTTCAAATCTAGTTTTTGGTTACAGAACTGCACTCAAAAACAAAACAAGTTTACTCTGTCCTACTTCTTTGTTCACTCAGTTGCAAGAAAAACAAGTTTGTTTACATTTATGGGAGATAATGCTGCCCACTTCTTAATTACACCTGAAAGTGAGAACAGCACCTGTTGTAACTGCTGTTGCAAGATATTTACATGCCAGATGCATTAAAGATTCATATGCCTCTTCATGCTCCGATCATCATGCCAGACGACATGTGACAAGTCCTTGTGGGAGAATTGTATGTGTCCTGCTCTGTTTAACCTGCATTCTGCCATATATTTCATGTTATATTAGTCTCCTATGATGACCCAGCACATGTTGTTTTTTTTAAGAACACTTTTGCTGCAAATCTGACAAAAGGCAAAGAAGATAGATTGTGAAATTTTTAACAATAGCTACAGAAGTCAACCCAAGATTCAAGGATCTGAAGTGCTTTTCAAAAGCTGAGAAGGATGAGGTGTGGAGCATGCTTTCAGAAGTCTTAAAAGAGCAACACTCTGCAGAAACTACAGAACCCGAACCACCAAAAAAGAAAATCAATCTTCTACAGGCAACATCTGACTCAGATGATGGATATGAACAAATGATGGTCCATACTGCTTTGGATTGTTATCAAGCAGAACCCATCATAAGCATGGATGCATGTCCTCTGGAATGGTGGTTAAAGCATCAAGGGACATATGAATCTTTAGTGCATTTGGCATGTAAATATCTTGTGATCTCCGGTTACAACATTGCCATGCAAAATGCCTATTCTCACTTTCAGGTGACGTTGTAAACAAGAGGCAGGCATCATTATCCTCTGCAAATGTAAATAAACTTGTCTGAGGGATTGGCTAAACCAAAAGTAGGACTGATTGGACTTGTAGGCTCTAAAGTTTTACATTGTTTTGTTTTTGAGTACAGGTGTTTTGGTACAAAATTCTACACTTGTAAATTCGGCTTTCATGATTAAGAAATTGTACTACAGTACTTGTACTAGGTGAATTGAAAAATACTATATATTTTGTGTTTTACAGAGCAAATATTTGTAATAAAAATAGTGAGCACTGTACATGTTGTATTCTGTGTTGTAATTGAAATTAATGTTTGAAAATGTATAAAACATCCAAAATATTTAAATAAATGGTATTCTATTATTGTTTATCAGCACGATTAATCACAATGAATTTTTTTAATTGCTTGACAGCCCTACTTAATCTATAACCTTTATCATTCTGTTTTTAATGGTTAGCTATAATTTGGGTCCTGTGATGATTTTGCTTGGAGAAATATTGTTAGCCAGAATCGAAATAGTTAAATCAAAAAAGGGAAAACATAGTTATTGTGGCTTTGAAGAAGGGCTATACCTTCCTTGATTATTTTATTATGTTTTTACTTGTTTTCCTATCTTTATATTAATTGATTTAGTGGAAGTGTTAGGAGATGGATGTAAAGGGAGGATGATAATTAAGGGAAAAGTCGGAAGTAGATGTGAAAATAGAAGAGATAGAGACTGAGAGTGTTTGTGTGAATGTATGCATGGGAAAATAGAAGATAAAAGAGGTACAGTACCAGCATGAGCATTACAACTTCTCACATCATTGGGCTGAAGAATTTGCAAGGCGAAGGTGACCAAGCAACCCAGAAGGGCAAGCTGAACCCTCGGTTAGCTGGACAAGAGGGCCAAATGGCTGAAGAACAGAGATACCCAGGATAAACCCCCAGTCCACACCTCCCTGCCCCCCCCCCCCCCCCCGCATCATGGAGGTGTTGCATGCTCATCAAAGGTTACAGCCGTGTGACAAAGCATCCTCCATAGGCTTGCGTGGGAGAAAATCTCTATAAGAACTGAGTAAAAATAATAAGATGTTGAGTCAGGTTCTGCTACCACCCTACAGGAGCATCTGATGGCATCAGACAAAGGCTCGGCTCCACCTCATGTCCAAGTTATCTGGCCAGTAACTTGGCACGAGCAACTCTTAGGCTGGTAACTATAACAACTTTGCAGAACTCTATAGGAATGATTGCATGAATATGTGTGTGTGTCAGTCATGACTAGAGTGAGGATTTGTGATTTGTTCTCTTAACTGTATTCACAATAAATGCGACACACTTGTCTTGTCCGCCTTACAAGATTCTGCTAGTTTTTATTTAGGTTAGTACAATAATATATGCAAGTGGAAATATGTATCAATAACTTGGTCAGTGTGGGGTTGGCCTAATGCTGTGTTCTGCCGCAGATGGGCTATGCCAATCCAGACCAGCTGGCTGGTGGAATTCTCTCCCGTCTATATAGTCGAGCTTTCATTGCGGCAGAGCCTGATGATTCCAAAAGAGTGGTGTTTGTTAGTGCTGACATAGGCATGGTGTCTCAAAGACTTAGACTGGAGGTATGTGAATAAAAACAAATGCTCTTTACTTTTTGCGTTAGTTTTTTTAAATGATTAACAATAATAAAAATAAATATTGTCACACTTACCCTAATTAGGCTTGCAGCCCTATTGTTTTCGATGCTGTATAAACATGTAGGAAGAGGCGCTCCTTGTCCCAAAGACCTGACAATCCTCGGATGGACAAAAGAGGGCTTTTTTGATGTTTGTATTAGTGGAAAATTTAGCAACAGATCATGCTTGACAATCCCCTGTAATGTTTGATTTCCAATACTACTTAATGGTGCTAACAGGTGTACTGAAATTCTGAAAAAGTATTTAGAATAAAAATGTGTACATCCAAAATGTATTTAATTGTTTTCTGTTTAGAGAACAGAGTAGGTGGCTTCTTGATGATGTTTCAGTGCAGGTTATGCTACCTCAGGTAATTTAATTATGATGAGTCTAGTTTCAGCCTGAAGTTAAAATCAAGTATTTTAATCTCAGTCATGTCCCAGGCACCTTGCACCTGGAACGGTTATCCTTGCATGTGGTGCACACTTGGTGGCCAAAGCGCAATGACACATATGGTTTTCTTGCCTGTAGTGCCTTCTTGGCAGCTGGCGAGCCAGTGTGGGGTGAATATTATCAATTAAATGTTTCTGATTTACATTCTTAAAAGATCAAACTAGTGATAGTGTCAAGGAAGGGTGAATGGTGGGAAGAAATGGGACTCCTCTAGGCAATTTTCATATGTCTTGTAATAATGAATAAGACTGGCTATAAATAACTCATAGCAGCCTTTTACTAGATTTAACAACTTCAAGGGTTCTTTACTGAGTGGTCATATACACTTCCAAGTACTCAGTCATTAGTGGGTGGGGAGGGGGTAGGAGATTGGATGTGGGAAAGGAGGACTATGCTATTATCACAAAAATAAAAAAAGAAAGAAACCCAGGATTACATATATCTATTACTGCCCTGATGCAAGGACTGACCTTTCAGGCATGATAGAAAAAACACTGTAATTACTAATTAAGACAAGGAAGACTTGTGGAACCTTAGAGACTAACCAGTTTATATCAGCATAAACTTTTGTGGGCTATAGCCCACTTCATTGGATGCTTAGAATGGAACAGAAGTAAGATGTATTTATATACACAGAAAGCAAAAAAAAAGTTGTACATTACCATACCAATTCTAAGAGGCTGTTTAATTTGGATGGACCATTATCAGCAGGAGGAAAAAAAACCTTTTGAAGTGGATATCTGTCTGACAGGAGATAAGAACTATTGAAGGCAAATTAACTAGGGAAATGCAATCAATTAGTGTAATGAGAGAGCCATTCACAATCCCTTTTTAGGCCTTGGTTTAGAATGGTGGGAGAGGGGGTTCTCAAACCAGGGGGTCGCGACCCCCTTGGTGGTCTCAGAGTGCTTCCAGGGGGGTCACGAGCTCCCGGCGCCACTTAAAAGCCACCAAATGAATTACTTCCGCATTCGGCGGCTTTTCAGCGAACATACCGAGCTTTCACTTTGGCTGTGGTCAGGAGCACTCGGCACGTACGCCCAAAAGCTGCAGAATGCGGAAATAATTCATTCGGCGGACATACAAGGATCCACCACGGCAGCCGAGGAAGCAAAAATGAGTCGCGGTTCACAAAAGTTTGAGAACCGCTGGTTTAGTGTGTCCAATTTGAAAATTAATTCCAGTTTCTTGTTCTAGTCTGTTTTGGAAGTTTTTCTGTTTCAAAATTGACTCCATCAAGTTTTTTTTTTTGAAATGTTATGATTCCTGATGTCAGATTTGTGTCCATTTATTATTTTGCATAGATACTGTTCGGTTTGGCCAATGTACATGGCAGAGGGGCATTGCTGGCACATGATGACATATATCACATTGGTTGATGTGCAGGCTGTAATTACTGCCTCTTTCCTTTTAGGTAATCAAGCAATTGAAGAGTAAATATGGGGAGCTATACAGACAAGACAATGTTATACTGAGTGGCACTCACACCCATTCAGCACCTGCAGGCTATTTCCAAAATACTATCTTTTGGCTAACTAGCAAGGGACTTATCAAACCATCCCTCAATGCCCTTGTAAATGGGATTATAAAGGTAGGTGTTTTCAGTTAAATATTCTCCCTAAAATGTATGAACATGTGCAGCAGGAACAACCTTTGTGTTATATTTTTATTTATTAGTATAGGAGTAGCCGAGAACTGTCACAGGGAGATTAGTTTTAGTGTTTCATGGCATCTTCATCTTATTTGTTGAAATATTTTAGATTTATCATGACCAATTTGGTCAGATTAGCAAACAAAATGCTGCACTATTTCTTTATGAAGGGACTAGTGTAACAGCCCGTGTATACGGGCCAAAGTGCTTAATGCTGTTTGTCCGGGCCGTCTCTACAGCTCGCGGCGGCGCATGCACGGCTGCCATTTTGTGCCGTCGAACTACAACTCCCAGCAGGCTGTTTGTCCGGGCCATCTCTACTGCGCATGACGGCTTCGGACAAACATCCTCTGGCCTTTTATTATATAGGATGATTTAATATTACTTAAAATGTTAATTAAGTTTGATTGATATTTTTAATAGCTGTTTTAATTTCTAAAGGATAACACTACATCAAATGTAAAAGAAAAAAAGTGCAAAAAGTAATAGCTGCAGCTCATCTATTGTAGGTATAATGATTGATTCATGGACCTCTAGTAAGGTCCTTAGACACAAAAGACTCAAACTTGCTTTCCATGTAGCACCTTTTCACTGTTACTGCACTGATTTTCCTTCCCTTTCTGCTTTTCAGAGCATTGATATAGCACACCAGAATATGAAAAAAGGAAAAATTTTCATCAATAAAGGTTTGGTAGAACATAGCCAAATCAACAGAAGCCCTTACTCTTATCTTCAGAATCCAGAGTCTGAAAGAAACAGGTAAATAAGAAGGGTGAAGCTATAGCTCCTAAAAACAAGCGTGAACTGTTGTCAAAAAGTGTTCTGGGGACACAGTGTTGAAGAACTACATTTTTGTGTGTCATCAAAGGCAAATCAGATGTGGAAGTTGCCCTGACCTGGGAAATCTAGCTCCCAACTTTCCCCCTACCAGGAGATGATGGGGTCTGAGAGTTTTTAGCAACAATAAACTGCAGAAAACTGCAACTTTATACTGATGGTAGCCAACCCACCCAGGGTTGGCTACCATGCTTCACTTTCTTACCGTGCTCCTGAATACTTGTGCTGGTGTCTCTGGGATCTTTCTGTGCAGAGAATCTTTTACTCTAGCTGATCTCATGTTGGGTTTTTGAAATTAAATAAAGCATTCCAAGGTTAACATTGTGGTCAGATACACCCTCTTCCGAGTGGAAACACTACTAAGTTTAAAAGAAACATTTGGGGATAATTATTGACAGATGAGACACTAAACAGACTTACTGGGCCTGATTTTCAGTCACGTAGGTCTCCTTTATGCCTCGTCAGTGTAAAAAGGCCTTACATAGGGTAATATATAATACCTCTAGGGGAGCGCCTTTCTGACTGGGGAAGGGATTCTAAACCAACCCCACTCTCAGCCCATGGTGTTTTTAGGACATTGGGTCACACAACACTATAGCTGTTCTCTGCTACCCATGGTCCATAGGAAGCCTCAGAATGCAGAGCATAAGTTACAAAGGCTCAGGGATATTCTAAGATTGCACCGAGGGCTGTGCGCACACACACACACACACACACACACACACACCCCACAGAATATGGGATGCCCAAAGGGACCTACAAGTCATTTTTGTCACTCCCCATTCCATTCCTGCCCTGGGCACAGAAAAGCAGTAATTGAGAAACTGGCCTCTGTGTTTCATTTAGAAAACATGTTGGTGACAAAAATGGAACGCAATATCTACAGTCTGTGTAGAAAATAAATAGTTTTATATCACAACAAAATGAGTTTGGTTTTCTTCTGGCAAGCTGCATAGAATATGAAATGTGACTTTTGTCACTGAATTCAGCAGCTTTTTACAGTAGCGCCTTGTAAATATAGCAGTTGGAAACTGATGACCTAGTTCATTTTCTTGTTTGGCATATAACAGAGTCATTTACAGCTCATTGCTGATGTTGTCTGTAGCACTAAAGTGATTTCTCTGTTTTGTTGTCCAGGTATTCATCAAACACAGACAAAGAAATGGTGGTACTGAAGATGGTAGATGTAAATGGACAGGAGCTAGGCCTTCTCAGGTACTGAATCCGAAAATAAAATTCACTCCTAAACACTAAAATATAAGCTGTGCCCCCAAATAAGTCCTGTCTATCCATTGCATTCTTGTAGTCATAAAAAATGTCCACGTTAACCTTTGTTCTTGAGGTCATTCGTTCAGATCCCTCTCATAGACCATGGGGGTGGGGGAGGCTAAAGTAGCTTTAAGCTGCCTTTCCACTCTGCCTGTTTAAGTTACGGCCACCTCCCCAGGATGCCTTATGGGCTGCACCACTGCCCAGGAACTCCACAGTGTGCTGTGTCCCTGGCTTTGATGCACTCCCTACACCAGGGCTTGTGAAGAGTCCTTGGAAAGCCGCTTTACAGCTATTCTCCACATAGGATGACCAGATAGCAAGTGTAAAAAATCGGGATGGGGATGGGGATGGGGAGTTATAGGTGCCTATATAAGAAAAAGCCCCCAAAATTGGGACAGTCCCTTTAAAATCGGGACATCTGGTCACCTACTTCCATAGCAACTGCACCAAGGGAATCCTCCCCGAGCTGGTTACAGGGCTTTTAGGGTCACTTTATGCTACTCTGGCCCTTTTATCCAATGCAAAGGGGCTGGAGCTGGGGGTGAGGATCTTTCTTCTGGTGTCTAGTTCTATAAAATGCCCCATATACTGTGTAAAATATGCCATTGTCTCACTAGGGCCCTGACTTCATACGCTGCGATATCATGTAAAATGGTGCATGTTAGTAACTCATTTTCTATTAAGAGATTTGAAGCTGAGCGTTTGGCTGTACAAAGTTCAGAAGTCAAGGCTAGGCAAACAAATAACAAAACTTGCAATTCTTCCCCAACTTTTGAACTTTCCCATTTAGCTCAGGGCATGAACAGCTGAGTGGGGTCCAGCTCTGTGAAAAGGGACCTGAAGCTTTATTGTGCAGGGGATTTTTGTACGTCTTTTTTCACCCTGCTGCACACAGTTGTATACTCTATAGGTGAGGGGGAAAGGTTTGTTACTTAGGCCGTTTGTAACATGGAAGAAGCCTTCTTATTTTGCAAGATTTTATCTGCATTCATATCACATGTCTCAAGGTGACATGAAACACCTCCTTGCATTAACCATCACAGCGCAGACATATTAATAAACATTGCTGATTTATAATGTATATCTCTTTATTACGTGAGACTGGTGGCAATTGCTGAGCCTAAAGCTGAAAAGCAATTTGCATTACAAACTCCTGTTTTATAATTCTCATAACTTTTCAAACCTTTCACCTTTTGAGTTGAACATTTCCATGCTTGCTCCCTGCTTTTTCTTTTTGTGTGAGCAAAATTGCTTCAGCCACTTTTAAGTGACAAATGGAGACAAGGTGTACTTTCCCACTGTCACCACCTTTTTTTTTCTGGGGAATAACTCCAAGAGTTGGCATGTAAAAAGAGCTTGATAACCAGTATGTGCTTTTAAGTTTGGGGGGGAAATGAAGCTAACAAAATTATGAATATTTGAAAATGTAGAATTAAGCATGTGCAGTCAGACGTTCAAAGATGCAGTGAGTGTATGACCACAGGTAGTGAAATACACAAGTAGGTACTAGGGGACTATTAGCTTTTAAGCAAGAGCAAGCTGATTTGCTCTGGGGAAAGAGGATGGCAAACTGGGTCAATGAATGGCACATGGTGCTGATGTAGTTTAAGCTTCCAGGGGAAAACAATGGAAGTTGTTTTGTGTACAGTCAGAATAGTGCAATATAAACATGTTAACTCTGCACTTAGTGTTTGATCCAGAGTCCATTGGGATCAGTGAAAAGACAACCATGGACTTCAATGGGCTTTGGATGAGGCGTTTAGTCTGTCATTCTACTCTTTGCTGAGCTGACATCTGTTAGGGATGTTAGGGAACAGGGAGCCTTTATTTTTTACACCTCTATTTTTTCCGATAAAAAAAGAGACAGAAATCAAATGGAAAAACCCAACTAAATGAATGATGTACTTCTCATTTCACCAAAGTCGGGAACGACAGAAGTTCAGGGTGAAGCAACAAATGTAATTTTGTCTCCTTGTTGGTACGTTTTAGGCTAGTTGTATTACTGTGTGTGAGTGTAGCCCACAAACCTGGGACCTCAGAACCTGAGTCTCTACTGCATGAGCTAAAAGCCATATGGCTCTGAGCTAAGGCTGCAGCAGACTCATTAATTTCCAAGTCGCCTTGGTGCCACTAGAAGGGACAGAGCACTGCATCCAGAAGGTGTGTGAGTTACATGTGTCCCTGCCAGCAGGTATATGGGATCTTGGGGAGCAATTACCACACAGGTGGGGTGCAAAATAAACTTTATTAAGAAAATGCAAAAAACAGGGAAAATTCAATAGTGAGGGGTATGGGGTTTGTTAAAGTAGACAATTGGGGAGGGGTTTCTTTTAGTAAATGGGATAGGGGGTTTCAATAGTGGGGTACAATACAGTGGGGTATAATACAGTAGGCAACCAATTAACACTGGAGTATAAATGTAACAGGTAGCTAACAATTCCTATGTAAAGAGTGTGTCACAGCAGCATATAACCAACTAACAGCATGGATGAAGTGTGTTAAATAATCAACAATTTTAGGTAAAAATGTAAATGTAAAATGTGAGGTGTATTAGAGAGAAAAGGGGGTAACCAATGGGGTTTTATGCTAGAAGGAGAGAGAGAGGACAGGCTGTAAGTAGAAACAGCAGAGAGACAATTATACAAAACACAGCAAAATCTTATCTATGATTTAACTTAACCAAAACTACACAAATTAGCAAATATCAAAACACAATGCAACAATTCTTTAAGGCTAACTTACAGGGTACAATGCAAGCAATTTCCTAAACCTAACTTAACTACAGCTATGCAAAATGAAATTACAACTTATCTAGACTAAAAGACAAAATCTAACCTAATGGGTGCACCTTATACTAGGGGTAGTTTCAGAGGGCAGGGTGGTGTGTGCCCAGGTACAGTCCAGGAAGGCACAGGCTTATTTCTAGCAGCAAAGGTGCTGCAAAGCAAGGAACAGATTACAGATACAGAGTTTCAGAGGGCAGGGTGGTGTGTGTCCAGGTACAGTCCAGGAAGGCACAGGCTTATTTCTAGCAGCAAAGGTGCTGCAAAGCAAGAAACAGATTACAGATACAGACCAAGGTTTAGTTTGAGTCTAAGAGAGGTTTTAAGACACAGAGTTTGAGAGGGTTTAAGACACAGACCAAGGAGTTTAAGAGAGGGTTTAAGACACAGAGTTTAAGAGAGGGTTTAAGACACAGACCAAGGAGTTTAAGTCTGTGTGTTGGGGAAACAGAGCCAGCAGCTACAGTAATTAAGTATAGAAAGTTTCACAGAAGAGAGGTTCTCACCAGTCCCCAGGCAGCAGCAAAAGCAGAAGCAGCAATCAACATCAGAAGAAGCCTGTATGGTCCTGGTAATCAAGAGGTCTCTCAGGCAACAATTCGTTCTTCGTGGGGTGGGGGGTTAAAAACGGGGGTATGCTCAAAAATAAAACGAGAGCGGGGAGGGGGTTAAAACGGGAGTACGCTCAAAAATAAAATGAGAGCGGGGAGGGGGTTAAAACGGGGGTACGCTCAAAAATAAAACGAGAGCGGGGAGGGGATTAAAACGGGGGTACGCTCAAAAATAAAATGAGAGCGGGGTGTGTGTTAAAACGGGGGTACGCTCAAAAATAAAATGAGAGCGGGGGGGGGTTTAAAACGGGGGTATGCGCAAAAATAAAATGAGAGCGGGGGGGGTTTAAAACGGGAGTACGCTCAAAAATAAAATGAGAGCGGAGAAAGGACCCCCCAGAACCCCTGGCTGATCAGACCAGGTAGCAGTGCAGGAACCTTTCTGATGCTTGTTTCAAAAATGCCTGTTCTTAAAGGCAAACTCAGGCAGTTTCCCTGCCAGTAATGCTGATAGGCTCCCTCTGTCACAGGGGAGGAGATTCAGAGAAAAACTACAGGTGAGCATAGAGACATGCCTGGCAGAGTCCTGGACCATAGGTGTGAGTTCCACCTCATGACTCAAAAGCACATGAGGCCTATGACTCGTGCCCAGGATCTTCAAAACACATAGATCTTACAGCTTTGGACATTGTCTACCCTACACCGAGCCCAGGTTTAACAAGGTGATAACAGGACCAACCCTTTGAACAGGGCAGTTATCCCACTTAGCACAAGTGGCCATCCCTTTGTGAAGGGTAATGGCTCTCGGTAAACAACTTAAGGGGCCCTCCCTTTGAGAAGGGCAGTGGCCCTGGTAAACAATTTAACAGCCAGGGAGGGGCGGCCACAGGAGAACAAAAACAAAATGGAGTAAGGGGACAGCTGTA
The DNA here is from genome assembly GCA_032164245.1 of Sternotherus odoratus. Lineage (NCBI taxonomy): Eukaryota > Metazoa > Chordata > Testudines > Kinosternidae > Sternotherus > Sternotherus odoratus. The sequence goes on along the minus strand of JAVMKO010000005.1, from coordinate 77,603,863 downwards.
AGAAACAAAATGGAGTAGGGGGAAAGCTGTAACAGACAACATGATCTCAGGTTATTTTAGTTACTAGTATATCAACCTCATAAGAAATTATATTGGGCTATATCAAGGGTCACAAACACATGGTCTGTGGACCGCAGATAGTCCACAGGAAATAACCTTGCAGGCTACCAAGCTCCCCACTCCTTCCGGAGTTATTTCCTGCAGCCTGCCAAGCTCCTCTCCCTCTGGTCCCCCCTCACCCTATCGCGCCAAGTCACCACTCCTCTGCTTATCTCCAGGCATTTCCTGCCACCAAACAGCCGTTTGGCAGTGCTTTCCAGGAGGGAGGAGGAGAGGAGTGGGGAGCCGCATGCTCAGGGGAGGAGGCAGAGAAGAGGCAGAGCAGAGGGATTTGGGGAAGGGGGTGAGAAGAGGCAGGGATTCATGGAAGTGGTGAAGTGGGAGCAGGGCCAGGGCAGCAGGGTGTGTGTGTGTCAGTGATGTAGTACTCTTTGATGGGGGTGTGTGTCAGTGATGTAGTACTCTTTGACAGTAGGGAAAGAAGGGACTTTTCCAAGTGTAGTGAGGTACTTTGGATTTTGCGAGACAAGGCACACACACGTGGTTAAGTAAAGTAGATGAGTTTATTGGAAGGCCTCGGTCCCTCAAATAGGCGCTGAGGGGCCCGATTCTGATCAGCGCGACCGCAGAAAGGGTTACCTAGCACTTCGGAGCCGTTGCAAGGTCGGAAGAGCCCACGAGCAAATACGGGAGTGGGCTTAAGTACACTCACACATTTGCATCTCATACATACTCATGTCTCATTTGCAAGCAACAAGCTGATTGGTTACATGCTGTCCTGCCTCAGTTTCCCCCTTTGGTTTCCCACGCATTCATTCTCACACAGACGGGGTAAACACTCACACAGCTGGGAACAGTCTGGGAACTGTTCCCAAACACACAGATAACAGCAAGGTCAATCTCATAGCATCACTATGCACTCTCCTGGAGTTGACTTAGAAGCGTAACTTCACCTTCTAGTGGTTGCCCGTCACAATGTCTTCCGGTCCTAACATCCCTCCCCACACTTCTGATGAGACTCCAGGGAACAAGAGGGCAACACAAGCAACGGGGGCACTGAGTACCAAGGTGCCCCCTCCCTCCTCTGCTCACACACACAAGGAAAGGGAGAGTGAAGGAGACAAGCATCAGAGGCACCTGAGGCCTCCCCTGACCTCTGGCCCCCTACCCAGACACACACAAAACAACACAAATACTCAAAGCCAACACTAGCTCCTCCCTCCCTCCATCACTTCTTAGATGACTACAGCTCCTGCTTCCGTCTTGGAGCAGCCCATCAGACACTGGCCAGGTACGGGGGGAGAGCGGCCTCCGCGATCGCTGTTGTCTCGCTTTGCACCTGTGAAAGGAGGTGAACAAGCACAGATTACAAAGCGGTCTCTGCCTCCCAGTGGGGGAAGGCAGCCGTCTGGTTCCCATAGGCCACAGCATCCAGCATCTCATCTCTGCTGTACCCGTCCAGGGAGTCAAGGGTTAACTCTGCAAACAAGAAGACAAACAAAAAACAAGGTGGGCCACCAGCAGCATACCCTGGCGTTGGCCAGCCAGAGGTGTGCGGTCGTGCCCACATCCAGAGAGCCTGGCCCGGACTCAACAATTGGACCAGGTCCTCCTCCATCTCGTCTGGCAGCTGGCAGGCAAACACTTTTAACTCTTTTCTGCCGCTTCCTCCCTGCCCCTCCCCAGCCGGGGGGAAGGGGAGGGGCCACTGTCCAGGTCAGCTGCAAACTCGGGGCTGACTGCCAGCTCTGGGCCGTCTGCCAGCTAAACTGATCCGATAACGCCATTTCCATAACAAACTTTTAAAGATTTTAAAAGCAACTACAAACTGCGACACTACCATTACCCCCCCCCCCACACACACCCTCCCATACACACACACTCACACTTATACATGCTATCTACTTCAGATCCCCGGGTCCCAACCGGCTACGGTAGCCACCCTGACCTGGGCATGTAGAACGGGCTTTCGCCCCTGCCTTCCCGGCATCTGCTGACAACATGCTACCAGTATCTCACCGCGGCCTGCGAGGGCCCCTACCCTCTCCGCCTGCAAGATAAACACCTCCTGCACTCCAGTCTGCACCTCTGACTGTGCCTCTGTAACGGGCTTTCGCCTCTGCCTTCCCGGCGTCTGCTGACAACATGCTACCAGTATCTCACAGCGGCCTGCAAGGGCCCCTACCCTCTCCGCCTGCGAGATAACCACCTCCTGCGCTACAGCCCGCGCCTCTGCCTGCACCAAACATTCCTGCATTATCTCCTCTAAGAGCTCCTGCACTCTCAGTAGCTCTCTGCCCTGGACACGGAACAGGATTAAACACAGCCACGCCAACTCACCCATAGCGCGCCGCTCCGTCCCAGATTGCCGGCTCACTCAGTGCAACCCCGCTACAAGCTGCTCCGGGATACCCGCCACCATGGGGCCCCCATCACTCCGCAGAGGGCCATCCAGGCATGTGCTGCGGGGCCAGCGGTTGCTGCCCTGCGACCCTAACCTTCGACCACAGGGGCATTGTGTCAGCAAAATCCTGTTCGTGACACCAAATGTAGTGAGATACTTTGGATTTTGCGAGACAAGGCATACACACGTGGTTAAGTAAAGTAGATGAGTTTATTGGAAGGCCTCGGTCCCTCAAATAGGCGCTGAGGGGCCCGATTCTGATCAGCGCGACCGCAAAAAGGGTTACCTAGCACTTCGGAGCTGTTGCCAGGTCGGAAGAGCCCACGAGCAAATACGGGAGTGGGCTTAAGTACACTCACACATTTGCATCTCATACATACTCATGTCTCATTTGCAAGCAACAAGCTGATTGGTTACATGCTGTCCTGCCTCAGTTTCCCCCTTTGGTTTCCCACGCATTCATTCTCACACAGACGGGGTAAACACTCACACAGCTGGGAACAGTCTGGGAACTGTTCCCAAACACACAGATAACAGCAAGGTCAATCTCATAGCATCACTATGCACTCTCCTGGAGTTGACTTAGAAGCATAACTACACCTTCTAGTGGTTGCCCGTCACAATGTCTTCCGGTCCTAACACCAAGGCTTTGAACACGATGGTTGGCTGTAGCTAAAGGAAGATTTTGATCAGATGTCTATATTCAGATGGAGGTTGAGAGATGGTGGAGGGAAGAGGGGGCAGCAACTCAACATTTGCTAATATAGATCCAAATGGTTAACTGGCTCTTTTCCCCAAGAGGAAAGATACCAGTAGGTCAGATATAACTAATATTCGTGAATGAATTTCCTTTAATATTTGTTTTCTGATTGTTTATTAGCTGGTTTGCAATTCATCCTGTCAGCATGAACAACACAAACCTTCTCGTAAATAGTGACAACATGGGCTATGCATCTTACCTCTTTGAACAAGAGAAGAATAAAGGACTGCTTCCTGGAGAGGTTGGACTATGTTATGATTATCCTGAGGGAAGGGGGATAGAACATAAATTAAAAAAGGCCAATAAAATGTCTTTTATGGATAGATGCAGTCTCATTCAAACTGTGATCCTAGACTGCAGGACAAATACTGCAGATGCACAGTAAAGACATACAGTAAAACCTCCATTTAACGGACTAATTTGGGCGAGGGGGTGTCCGTTAAATCAAAAAGTCCGTTATTTAATAATTAAAAAAAAAAAGAGCTGTCGAAGCAGCAGCCCGCCCGCCACAGGGTCGGGGCGGCAGCTCCGCAGCCCACCTGCTGCCGGGACCCGGGCGGCAGCCGGGAGCCGGCAGCCAGCCCGCCCACTGGCGGGACTCCGGCGGGAGCCGGCAGCCAGCAGGCGGGAACCGGCAGCCAGCCAGCCCGCCCACCCGCAGGCAGGAGCCGGCAGCCAGCCTGCCCGCTGCCTGGATCCGGGCGGAAGCCGGGAGCCGGCAGGCAGCCCGCCCGCTGTGTGGACCCGGGCGGCAGCTGGGAGCCGGCAGCCAGTCCGCCCGCTGCTGTGACCCGGGCGGCAGCCAGGAGCCAGCAGCCAGCCCGCCAGAAATGGATCAGGAATGCATTAGACTTGCTCAGAAATTTTGTCCGTTGCATCCGAAGTCCGTTAAATCGAGGTCTGTTAAATCGAGGGTTTACTGTATTATACATTTTACCATTTACTTTTTCCAATTCTAGAAAAGAGAAATTATGCTATTTATTGCTTCCCAAAATAGTAATTGACAACATTTCTTTAGATTTCAAGGGACATTGCTGATCTGTTAAAATCCAAAATTTGATCTAGATTAAAAAAAACAACAACAATTTTCAAATGACATTTGGTTCAATAGGAAATATTCACATGCATAAAGTTGAGCACGTGGGTAAGTGGGATTGGGACTTTGGTCAATTTCACTTTATCATCAGTTTTTGTGCAGTTCCACTTTCTGGTTTTCAGAGTGCCTTGGAATTCTGCAATTCAAACACTGGAGGACCATATTACTTCTTTGAAAATACAAGGTTTTAACTGAAATGTAAATGAATATTTAAAATAGAAATAGGTGCTCAGAGCCCTTTGGAACTATTTTAAAACTTTTTTCTATTAGATGAACAACCTTCAAAAGCACACCTGACAGAAGTGGTGCCCTAGTTATATCCAGTGTAGAATATGAATTCGCTTATTTTCCCTTAGAATTTTTCCATTCTAGTACATTTCCCCCTCGCACAATTGGAAAGCAAGCCTGATACCCATTAATAGAGTCCAACTTTCAAACCAAAGATGTTTGAATGAGTTGGAAATTAGACAAAACAAAGTTGCTCCTACCTACATGAAAGCATTTCTTTTGGAGGTTAGATTATATAAACATGTTTATTAAACCCAAGACCCCAATCTTGCTGCCAAGGTTTCAATGCTATTCTTACTCTAACTAGCTAGACCAAAGCAATCTTGGATATGTCTACATGTGCTGCAGTAATACCTCTGATGTCTAGGGCATGTCTATGCTCCAATGTTATGGATGGTGAGATATGGCATCTGTAAGGGCTTATCAGAAAAATTAAGATGAATCAACTAAAGCTGCAAAGTTAATGCACATTAAAAAGCTGTGTGGATGCTGTCATTCTAAAGTAAAGTGATCTTGAATGAAAGCGTCCACACAAAGTTTTAATGCACTTTAACTTATGCACGTTAACATCACAACTTTAGTTAATTCCTCTTAACTTCCATAACTGCGAGGTGAATACTGCACATGATGAATTAGTGTTACATTGTATAAGTGTGAAATCTGTCCTTGATCACCCATTCAGTTTGCTGCCTTTCATGCTAACTTCTGCTGTTAGTTTCCTGTGCTTGGTGGCTCACACAAATCATCTGAATAGAGAATGTTCTCAGCAGTGTCCAATAGAAATTGGATGGTAGCCGCACTGCCAGCCACACTTGTGGTTTTAAATTTTTCTTATTAGCCACATTATAAAAAAGCCACATGCGTTAGCCATGATTCAATAGCCTAGTAGCCACCTGTGGCTAGTGGCAAACGTATTGGACACTGCCGTGTAAGCTAATCGTCAACTAAATCTGTCAGTAGAAATCATAGTGAGAAACAAGAGGTAGAATGGGAAAGTTAAGCAAAAGTGACAGCAAGGATTGCTAGAATTTAATATCTATAATTAAGAATTAGAAACTGGGGGAAAGGGAGGTTATTAAATTTAGAGAAGATGAAAGAAGTGTAGTTTATTTTATACAATGAAAAGAGAGAAAACAAGAGCAATGGGTGGGGTGTCTTTATTCCTTGCCCAGCCACAGATTCACTACATGACATTGGACTAAGTCTGGTAACCACTTTGTGCCTCAGTTTACCAATTTGTAAAATGGGAATATCAATAAGTTAATTACCTCTAAATTGTTGTGAGGCATGAAGGATTAATGTAAAGTGCTTTGAGATGCTCAGGCCAAAGAAATATAGAAATTCAAGATAATAATGTTAAATTTCTATTTGAAATATTTTAAAAATCCTTACTGCAAAAAATGTATGGCTTACATTTTCAAAAGTAATGGTTTTTAGGTGCTGAAGGTTTTGAATGCACAACTTGAGCCACTGAGTTAGGGGGCCCAGGTGCTCAGCATATCCTGAGAATCAGGTCCCTTTAATGTAAGTCAAGTTGGGCGCCCAAAAATTCAATCATCCAGAACTACTAGTCACTTTTGAAGACTTCACCCATGTCCTGTCACTACTAACTGTAGTAATGATGTGATTTTGCAGATGTTGTCTGCAGTCCTAGGGGAATTTATACAAGCAGTTTGTTATATAGGCAGTTCATGTTTATTTCACATCCTTGTATTACAGGAGAGGGGATTTTTTTTTTAATTGAAACACCAGTATATATCTGATGTCCACAGGCTGATGTCAATCAGTGCAAGAGACAGAAAAAGCCATAACACTTAATTTTCTTTTGGCAGGGATCTTTTGTAGCAGCTTTTGCATCATCCAACCTGGGAGATGTATCACCCAATATCAAAGGCCCACACTGCATAAACACAGGAGAGTCGTGTGATAACCTCAACAGTTACTGTCCAATAGGTGGGGTAGGTATATATCATTTTAATTACATTTCAGGTTTTAAGGTAGATTTTAAGTATGGAATTGCAAATATAGGGCCAGATTGTTGTCCATCCTGCTGTAAAAAAGTGCTGATTTCAGGGAAACCGGGAGGCAGATTATGACTTTCAGTATGCGGATGGACTATAATACAAAATCTCTGGAAAGTTTGGGTATAGCACAATATAATATTACAGTAAATAGCAGAGGATACTGTACTGAGGCAAAATCTTTCATTTTGAACTTACTGCAAGTTGACACAGAAATTCCAATCTTCCATGAAAGTCAGCGCTGGTGTACTCAGAAACCACAGATCTTAAACAGTAGCCAGTGCATGGATTAGTTTGTGTATTAAAAGCAAAGATTTTTTCATGAAAGTGATGACAATGATTTGTGCTTTCATTCACAGTACAATAAAAGCTTTATATTGCTAGAAGGATGCCTTATCCATTTGCATTTGTTTAATTATTTGCTTTAAAAAATCCTTAACAGGCTAAAATGTGCATGGCTGCAGGTCCTGGCAATGATATGATTGACAGTACAAAAATTATAGGAAACAATCTCTATTTGAAAGCAAAGGTAAGTTAAACTGGACTCTTTTTACTTGTATATTCAAATGCAATTATAGGAAAAGCCAGTAAACATTTTCTTTTTGCTAGAGATAGTCTCAAAACACGTGAGTCAAGATTGTAGGTCTAAAGCTGTGCACTTAGATTCATATTTATGTACATAAGTAAAAGTTGTCTGAATTTCAAAGCAGTCACAATTTTATTTAGGTTTCAGAGTAGTAGCCATGTTAGTTTGTATCTGCAAAAAAGAGCAAGGAGTACAAGGCCACAACCTTTGAAAATGTTACCTTTTTATCCTAGCCTCTCTGTTCCTCACTGTACATTTCTGTAAAATGTGGATGATACCTACCTACCCACCCCATAGGGTGTGACAGTTAAGAATCCGAGAGGTAGCCATGTTAGTCTGGAATAGCAGAGGTAACAAAGAGTCCTGTGGCACCTTAAAGACTAACTAAAGTATTGAAGCATAAGCTTTCATGGGCTAATACCCACTTCGTGCATCCGTGCATCCGATGAAGTGGGTATTAGCCCACGAAAGCTTATGCTTCAATACTTTAGTTAGTCTTTAAGGTGCCACAGGACTCTTTGTTATCTGTGACAGTTAAGTAGCTAAAGAGCTATCTAGGTCCCAAACTCACAAGTACACATGACCCTTTCGTGTAGCCCTTCAGTGTCTCGGGTTCCCCAGAACCCAGCTTATCTGGAATATCAGTTCTGGCAAAACTCTTTCAAAATCTGATAACTGGGCACATATGTCATCATAAGTAACTGGGATGTACTTCTGCCACAGCAGGCTAAGGAACAGAACCGAAAGGTTCACCTCATCCCACACTTTATGTACATTCTTATTATTGTAATACCAACTAGTAGAGGCAAACCTTTTCCTACAGGAATTGCATTATTTAATTTTTTGTTTGTTAATTGCACTGTGATAGTTGTGATCTAGTTGCAGAGGGCACAGGGCTTTGTCAGAAATCCCGAGTCAGAAATCTGCATAATAAATTCACTAAAGAGTAGCAAGAGGTGGTAGCCCACTAGTCATCGTAATCACTGCAAAAGGTAGGCATGCATAATATGCAAGAACGTATGTGTCCATACTGAAAATTCTGTTCTTGAGGCTGGTAACCAAGAGTAATAGACCTCAGGGATGTTCTTTTCAGGCAGATGGTAACAGATGTTTTTCTTCCTGACTGGTAATTGTGCAGTGGGTATTGTCCGCCTCATACTGAGCCTGAGGCTAATTAGGAGATTATGAAATTGACAAGGGAGGAAAGCCACAGGAAAAAACAACCACCAGGAGAGCATCCTACTTATGAATAAAGACAGTGGATTCATTTGATATATCTAAGGGTACCAAGAGACACCCTGAATCCCTCACCTAGGAGACAAGTTGACGGTGCGTCTTGTCTCATAAAGAAGGAATTACAGCCCGATTGGCTGGAAAGCACTGGGGGGTAATTTTATTAGACATGAGAGTAACTTGTTAATTAAGCCTAGGCTTTAGAATACATGTTATGGTTGTATTTTATATGTAACCATTTCTTTCCAATACTTATCACTTGAATCGCTATAGTTGTTAAATAAACCTTTATGTGATTTCACTATAAACTTATCTAAGTGCTGTATAGTGTATGGGAACAGAGATCTGAGGTGTAATTAGTAACCTGGGGCATACCAGCTGATCTGTGAATACTGTGAGTGCCCAGTGGAACAGGGACTTAGACGTTCCAGCGAGATAGTCTGAGGGCTCAGGAGTTGGAGAATGCCTATTCATAACCTGTAGTGAGTGAGTGAGTGGGGGCCTGTGTAGGCTTAAGAGAGGAGTGCTTGGGTTGTCTCTAGCCAGTGGAGTCTGGGCCCTCACTTCTAGCTGGCACAGACATAGTTTCCTCAAGTGAAGGACAGGTGGTAGCAAGGTGCCTCACAGCCCAGAGTGCTCGAGGGGAGCATCACAGTAATGTTCAAAGGCCCAGACAGAGACCTCACTATGATATTAGATGGTGGGAGTGGCATAAGAACCAATATACAACAGAATATGTAGACTAGAAATATGTTGTGCGCTGTAATATATCAGAACACAATAAATATAGGCCTTTTCCACATCATAGCTAGACATGCCTCAAATGTTTTTCTTCCCTGAAAGAGCTACCCAAGAAAGCCACAGATTTCGTTTGTCTTCTAACCTGAAATGGATTCTCCTTCATCCATACTATCTATTTTAATGTTTGTCAATGGCAGCAGAGAAGGAAGTGCAATACCATTGCACTTGGAGATTTCAGTGTCAGCAGCTTGCAGGAGCTGGAACAGATTCAGTAAATTAATGACAACAACAGACTTGATTATAGCAGTTTTCTTTTTAATTGCCATTTTGAGTATTTGCAATAGAATTGCTCTAAAATGACAGTGATTTGTACGGTAGTGGATATTCTAGTCTAATTGTACATTAGGGACTTGCATGTGTATCTAATTTAGAGGGAAATGATTTTTGCCACATATGACCATTGTGGGTGTTTGTACTGTTGGATTTCAATATATACATCCCGCAGTAAAATGATACTTCACATAATTACATGAAATGTTACCAAATCTGCATAACTTCTATTAAAACTTGGTATGTCCTAGTTCTATGAACTATGAAAATCACTCATCGTGGAAGATACCTTTCAATGAACAATTATAAATGAATTGTGAATTTATATAAAGGAAATTATATCTTTGAATTATGAATATCTAATGATCAAACTGGAATTGAAGAATTGGGAAGGGTGTTTTCAAGCAGGTACATTTTCCCAAGGAGAGGGTCATCTGAATTGGTGTTAAGATGAGAGAGAGAGAAAAAAAACCTTCTACTATAAAATTTGATGAGGCAACTGCTGTTCCTTAAGTTCAGACATTCCTTTTTGTTACTAACTTTATAGAGTATCTTCAAAAGAGCTTTTCCTGAGCTGTGCAACCTCTTTCATTTTGTATAATCTTTCTCTACTCCCTCTTTGATGTTTGAAGCCTAATTTAATTTTGAAACTGAAATTCAGAGGTTCTGGGTTGGTGGACTGCTGAAGGTCCACAGAAAACGTTCTGCACACATGGAGCTAATTTTTCTCCTTATTTCCATACAAATATATTCAATAATTTCTCAATATTATCCTGTAAGCCAGGGGTCATCAACCTTTCAGAAGTTGTGTGCCGAGTCTTCATTTATTCACTCTAATTTAAGGTTTCATGTGCCAGTAATACATGTTAACGTTTTTAGAAGGTCTCTTTCTAGAAGTCTGTAATACATAACTGAACAATTGTTGTATGTAAAGTAAATAAGGGTTTTAAAATGTTTAAGAAGCTTCATTTAAAATTAAATTCAAATACAGATCTCCCCCTTCCCCCCCCCCCCCCCCGACCAGTGGCCAGGATCTGGGCAGTGTGAGTGCCACTGAAAATCAGCTCGCGTGACACCTTTGGCACATGTGCCATAGGTTGCCTACCCCTGTGTAAGCAATAGTTGTAGTTGCCACAGAGATGTTATGTGCTCTGGAATGGGAAAGGAAATGGTCTCTGCAACTGGGAAAAAGAAGGGGAGGTGGTCCTGAGGAGACTCTCTCTATTGAAATATGGCCCACATTGCAGAAAAGTTCAAGAACTCCAGCTCTAGTTAACTTATTTTCGGACCACTTGCTGGTGGACATCCTGTTGAGTTACTCATTCATGGAGAAGGAAAGTGAGGTTGGTGTGAGTGACCATCTGCCATATAGGCAAAGACAGTGATGGAATCCTCTGCTCATGGGTCACAGAAAGCCCACAGATGCTGAGAGATGATGAAAGCTCCTTTGAATACTATTCAGAGAGGTAAAACTTAACAGAGAAGGTGTGCAAAGAGTGGCCCCAGATAGATAGCAATGGTGAGGCATTGTTCATTGTTCATGCCCTAAGCAATGTCTGACAGCTTGGGAAGGATTTGTCTACCCTCTCCACCTCCACACACAGCACAGGGACATGTTCTCAAAGGCACATCATTTCTTCTACCTCCGGGGTTCTCAAAGGGGGGGTCGCGACCCCTCGAGGGGTCGCGGGCCACTTTTGTGGGGGTTGTGAGCCCCTACCCCAGCTACGGGCTGCTGGCGCTGTGGGATCCGCAACCGCCGGCGGCTCCAGCCGCGTTCCCCGAATGCCAGCGGCTCCAGCTGCGTTCCCCGACTGCCGGCGGCTCCAGCCGCGTTCCTCGACCGCCGGCGGCTCCAGCCGCGATCCCCGGGGCCGGTGGCGGCTCGAGCCACGATCTCTATTTAAAATTATTTAAACTATTTAAATTATTTAAACTATTTAAAAATAACTTCTCCACTTATTTTTAATGAAATAAAAATGTTTTAGTCTTAAATTTAAAAAGCAGTGAGAAAAGGTAAATTCATTTTAAGCAATGGGGTTTATATTTAGTATTAACAGTATTAAATATCAAAAATGTGTATTTAATTTCTAGAGGGGGTTGCGGCCAGAAGCTCAGTGTTCAAAAGGGATCGCCAATGCAAAATGTTTGAGAACCACTGTTCTACCTGAAGGACTAATGGCTTCCACTGCTCCCAAGGAAGCTGAGATTGTATTAAACTAGTTCATATTTGTCTTGCATCTGTGGTTCTATTTCAATAATATATATATTTTAGTTTTTGCACCCAGTATTAATCAATATAATATGTGTCTGTGTTTTAGGAACTGTATACTCTAGCTTCCCAGGAGGTAACAGGACCTCTCCATTCAGCTCACCAGTGGGTGAACATGAGTAATGTCACTGTTCAGCTCAATGCCACCCACACAGTAAGTACTGGGAATGTCCTGCCTGCAGGTAGGGAATCCTCTTTAGAATGTTCCGGGTAGAATTGTTGTGGTTTTACATCTGGAGTTGATATTCTAATTTTAAAATACTTTTATTAAGGGTAAAACATGTAAACCAGCCTTGGGCTACAGCTTTGCAGCAGGTACTACTGATGGAGTGGGAGTCATGAATTTCACACAAGGTAAGCAGAAGAACAGAGTTTGCAGACCTTGTTCACTGAAGTTTATTGTTTATGTTGCAATAAGGCCCTCAGTCTTATTCGTGGAACTGTGCAAGGACAGGAAGACACAGTCCCTGCCTCAAATAGCTTACAGTCTTAAAACTACAGACAGAGTGGATGATAGGGATACAGTGTATAAGGAAAGTGGTGAAGGTGAGAATTGGAACATATCTTTTTACTTCCTCATTCATTCTTTATTTATAAATCTATCCCAATTGCCCCTCTACCTAACTATTGTTAGAGCTTTTATTTGATATTTTTAAAATCTCCCTTTATTTGTTCCCTCTTGCCATTAGTTCCTGATCTAGCGAGGAGGATGGTCATTTCTATTTCTGTAATTCATGGTCACTACCCTCATACATATGGTCACAGCTATGTTCGAAATACTGATTGGTTAGAGCTGGAATTTTTAAAAACAACCTATGGGAGTTAGGTATCCAAAATCTCATTTTAAGATGAATCCCTTAAACTCTGCTGAAAATCCCAGCCTAGATACATAGATACTTTTAGGAAATAAAGTTGATGAATGAGACTTTGTCAAATATATACTGAGAAAAACTGAAGAATTTGTATTAAAAGAGGTTTCTACTTGCAGGTGCACTAGAAGGACATCCAATCTGGGAAACTATTACTAACCAGCTGCTTGGAGAGCCGTCCAATGAAACAAAAGAATGCCACAAACCTAAGCCAATCCTTTTAAATACTGGAGAGGTAGAGTGTGTTGGTGTATATCACTGTGAGCATACTTAGTGCTTAACTATGTTGGATTTTCCTGCCAAGAGAAAGGATATACATTTTAGTTTCAGCCATAGTTAAATGAATGATACAGAAGTAAAGGCAGTGAATGCTCATATGACACTAATATTTGAAAGGGAATCTTACTTTATAAGACATGAAAAGGAAAATAAATATATGCTTATCAATACTCTGAAAAATCAGTAAAAGATACAGGGTTTTTATTACAAAAGAAGTGTGTTTTTCCATACATTCTTATTGTTGAACTTATAAACAGGGGGGGGGGGAAAGACATGATGCTTCATAATGAAGGAAAAATGTCTTTGTAATAAAACACAATGCAGAAAATGTTCGAGAATGTCCTTATATAAAGATTACTACTGTGATGCTAGAAAGGGCAGTCAGATCTTTGGTTACCTGCCAAAATATAAAATTTCATGATAGAAAAGTTTTTGATTTGTGGAACTATCTGATGAGAAATTTTGGGCTAAAAGGACAATGACATTAGAATTTCAAACTTTGTGGCTTGGTTGGCATGTCAAAGTCTGGAATACTTAATTATATAAATGTATTTATATATTTGTAGCTCTAGTTACAAAAAATGGATAGAAAATAACAAACTGGGATTTGTTCTGGAAAAATGTAATCTGGAAAATTCAATCTAAAAAGAGTCATTCTATACTGTAATGACAAGGAGGTAGTTTTAGAGATGGAATGAGAGTGAACATCAAATTAAAGAAAGGGAAAGATTTCAAAGGTGCCTGAGTGAATTATAATCTTTAATCCCATGTTTAATCCCATTTTACTGAAGTCATACTGAAAGCCAGTGGGATTTAGGTTCCTAAATCACTTGGGGGTCTTTGGAAATTTTATTCATGAGCTTGAAATATGATTTGGTATTTAACAAAAGAAAATTATCTTTTTGAGCTGCCAGTTCCTAGCCATCATGTTGTTTTCACCAGAGTGCTCATAGCTCCTTTCTATACGGTGGTGTTAGACTGCACCAAGAATGTTTCATTCTGTTCTGGGCACCTCATTGCCAGAAAGACATTAACAAAGTGTTTAAATCCAGGAAGGTATTGACCCAGGGAGCAAAACATAAAGAACTAACTATAGACTAGCCAAATGCCAACTGAGAAGTGATATGATCACTGCCTACAGGCATGTGAAAGAGAGAGAAATAATTTAAAGTAGGTCAAGTAGGTAAATCAGAAGTAATGGGATGAAGTTAAACAGAGGAAAATTTGAAATCAAAGCATTCTTAGTGGTGATATCTGTGAGACTGGAATAATGTCCCAAGAGAAGGGAATGAAAACCCATTGCTTCAGTCTTTTAGAACTGAACGAGACAAAGCATTTAAGAACATAGGATAAGGAAGTGTTGCATGGGCATTTAGACAGACTAGATAATACAATAGGTTTCTTTCATACCTAATTAATATGGTTCTGGTTGAATGATTTAATGCATGGGTAGGTAGTACAGAAGATAAAGTGAGACAAAGTGAGGGATAGCTCAGTGGTTTGAGCATTGGCCTGCTAAACCCAGGGTTGTGAGTTCAATCCTGGAGGGGGGCCATTTAGGGATTTGGGGCAAGAAAATCTGTCAGGGGACAGTACTCGATCCTGCTAGTGTAGGCAGGGGACTGGACTCGATGACCTTCAAGGTCTTTCCAGTTCTAGGAGATTGGTATATCTCCATTTATATTTAGGGGTGGGGGGATAGCTCAGTGGTTTGAGCATTGGCCTGCTAAACCCAGGGTTGTGAGTTCAATCCTTGAGGGGGCCATTTAGGGATCTGGGGCAAAAAATCTGTCAGGGGACAGTACTCAATCCTGCTAGTGTAGGCAGGCGGATCCTGCTAGTGTAGGCAGGGGACTGGACTCGATGACCTTCAAGGTCTTTCCAGTTCTAGGAGATTGGTATATCTCCATTTATATTATATTATATATTAATTTTCTATAGCCAATGTAAATTTCTTACAAAAATAAGGGTTTGCTTCACTATTCTTATGAATACGGAAAGAACAAAACCAGATAGTATCTCATTTGCCTTATTAAAATAATGTAACACTATATTCTTTTTTTTTTCTTCCAAGATTTCATTACCTCACGCATGGCACCCTCAAATAGTTGATGTTCAGCTTTTTAAAATTGGGTCCTTGGCAATAGTTGCTTTTCCAGGAGAGCTGACGTATGTACTGTTTTTATTCTTATTTTGTATAACAAAGCAGGCAGTTTTTATATCTACCCATAGTGCTAGGATGTGCATATTTTTTATGGTACAATGCGATACGCAACCACTGTATGTCAATGTCCATTCTAATGTTCTAACGCAGGTGCGTTTTTGTGTGTGTGTGAGAGTGTGTGCGTGCTGTCTTTAATTGGATACACAAGGATTCTGTCTTCCCTATTTTTAGACCAGCAGTTGCTGAGGTTCAAACTAGCTTCCCATTCTTATAGCTGATCAACGTTTTGGACAGAATCATTTTCCATTAGAAAATGCAGTTTCAATTCACTAGACAAAAAAGCTAGACCTCAGCCAGGGCCTGCATAATATCACATACAGCTGATAAATTATTTATAGTTTCTTTTCCACATAGTGATGGTGATTGCTAAATGCCAAACTATTGTAAAAGGGGAGGGCTCTTTTATTGGCTCTAAATGTATAGCTAATTCAGGTGAGATTCAGCTGAGCATCCAGGGAGCCTTGTGTGATCCAAACCTTTCCTCGTCCATCGGTGATTCCAGCTCACCTTGCACTTCAGTATATCACACTTTCGCTGCATTACTGGAGTTTAACATTACTATCTTAATACTTCACAGGACAATGTCTGGACGAAGACTACGAGAAGCTATTAAAAGTGTAAGTTACTGGCTTAAAACTTGAAGAGAACTTTTCTAGACAGCAGAGTTTATGGAACCTTTATTTTCTTGAGTCTCATCTTTCTCTTGCCTCCTACTGATATTGTTCCTTCAGGTGTAGCTGGAAGGTGTAATTTCCTGCTTGAGTAGACCAACCGTCTCAAGCTGTGATTGAGCTAGTGTACAAAATTTGAAATGTAGCTGCAGCAGCATGAGTGGCAGGATTGACTAACTGACTGAGTACATATCTGGTGTTCCAGATGAGATTGTACTCAGGGCGGCTGGTCCCTCCTGTCCTAGCAATGTGTTTTTAGCATGCAAGATCCCATTGAATTAATGTAGTGCAGTTTACATCTCCGGCTCCAGTGTAGACATACACTTGGTCTCACATATTATGAAGGTATTTTTTTAAAGGTAGTTGTGTATCTGATACCTATCTATCAATTAGCATACCCCACCTCCCAATAAATAAAGTCACCCAAACAAACATGGGTGAAATCCTGGTCCCACTGAAATTAATGGGAATTTTGCAATTGACTTCACTGTACCCACAATTTCACCCCTTAACTCTACCAGTGTGGTGCCACAATGATAATGATTAGAAACACTGTGACAATCATAACCTTATCCATCCAGCATACTGAATATTATTTATTATCTTATTCATCTTATTAATGACCAACATGTGATGGATATACTTGTATATTTAATATTTACTAAAGTAATTATGTATTTGTACCCATCTTTCTTAGGAATTTGAATCCCATGGGACCCAGGGAATGAATGTCGTAATTGCAGGCTTGTGCAATGTTTATACCCATTACATTACTACTTATGAGGAATACCAGGTAAACAAAATAGCTCTAATCTAGGACAAAGATGTTTACAGGGCATTTTTACCATGCATTTTTACTTTTCAGTGATAATTCATGGGAGTTTAGATACTTGTGGAATCATTTTTCTTTTTTACAAAGAAATGAAAATAGCAGCAACAACAAAATATGTGGAAGAAATGCAGAGATCTTTTAATCTCTCTTGTAGGTTCAGCGATACGAGGGAGCATCCACCATTTATGGACCACACACTCTCTCTGCTTATATTCAGTTGTTCAGAGGACTGGCCAGGGCTATTGCCACGGTAATAACAAATAATTTGAATCCAGTGTACACTTTCATATTTATATATTCTTTAGAAGTGAGGTTTACATAATTTTTCCATCCTATTATTTTAAATGCCATGGTCCTGATTCTCTGTTCTGATCAAATGGCCTGCATTGCTCTGGCACTGCAAAATCCCCAGAAACAACCTAATCAGCTCCCTGGGAATTTCCCTTCAGTAAACAGAATTTCCAGCTAGTACAGAAGCAGCATAGTAGCGCTATGTGTCCCAACTCTTGGTCCTGCCATGAAGGTGAGGTCAGTGTAGCTGGAAAGTCTCTGCACTCTGACAGATCCTAGCTGCTAAAGCAACTCTGTTGATCTGTGGACAGCTGCATGTACGTTAGATCAGCCCTTAAATTGCAGCTTTTTCTTGGGGCTGAACAGGATACTAGCTAGAGCAAGAACAGAGGAGCTTCAACTTGGTGTAAAGTCATATGGAGATAAGATCGAAGAATAAAGTGGTGCTGAAGGTAGTATATAAACAAGAACCCCCTCACTGTACTTTTTAAGGTCACTTATTCTTTGCATTACAGCCAATTATAGTCCTTGTAGTAAACTAAAAAGGCACATTTGGCTTATTGGATTTTGTGAAATACAACAGCATCTATATATGATGTTTTGGCACAATTGTTTCACAGTAGAATTGCCAAACAATATTTCCGCTTATTAAACAAATGTTCTTTTTTCTAGAATACAGTTCAGGATTTGCCAAATGGTCCAGAGCCACCGTTCTTCAACATAACTGAAATGACTTTGTTACCTGGTGTTCTTGCTGATGTTGCACCAATCAGTAAAACATTTGGGGATGTGTTACAGGAAGTACAGCCACAGTACAGAGTGGTAAGACTATCTGGGGCAATATCATTTATTAACTGAATACTTGTCAGGTTCTTAACCATGTTCTCAATTAGTGTGGGGTTTCTATAGAGACATAGGTCCAAATTCTGCTTTAGACTACACTGATGTTAATCAAAATTGACACCAGGATATATAAGAGCAGAATCTGACCCGTGATATCTAGACTAAGTAATCGAAGGTTGGTTGTGATAGCAACTCAGTTTACCTCTGCGTGAGTTGCAAGAAAAAGTGAAACAGAAATAAAATTATAATAAAAACAAATGAGAACAGAACAGGTATTCTGATGTTTATATAGCTGATATGCATTTCAAAATGCTCCTTTTCCTCCTTATTCTTTATAGCAATAAACCAAACATGCCCCTTGAATATGAAATTCACATATGAATGAATTACTGAGTAAAGAATGTGCTTCTGAGAAATGGATAACCACATCAGTGTTTTTATATTAAGGTTACTTGTCCTTATTTTAGAGCAACAACATAGATAAGATCTCCTATCTGCCAATGTTTGTACACTGAATGTAGTTAAAATCCGTGAATTAAAAAAAACAAGAGAGTCCTTGACATCTCTCCATGAAGGAGAGTCTTTTTATTTCTGTACATAAAATGAGGATTCACTCTGAAATCGCAATTGTTATCATAATGTTT
The DNA here is from genome assembly GCA_032164245.1 of Sternotherus odoratus. NCBI lineage: Eukaryota > Metazoa > Chordata > Testudines > Kinosternidae > Sternotherus > Sternotherus odoratus. The sequence continues at coordinate 77,585,419 of JAVMKO010000005.1, read as the reverse complement.
TGAAGCAGAAACCTGGTTATCCATTGAGATATTTGCTTTGGAAACTGAACGAGATAAAAATATCATAAGGATTAATTATTTTAAATACTTGGCAAAATTAGATTAGAAGGCCAGTGGGTGCTCTTGGGTGCAATAAAAGCAGGTGTATGATGGGAAGCAGCTACAATATAGTACTGTAACCTGAAAATCCCATCTCTCCTGCCCTTCTTTTTTTTAATACAGGAACTTAATGACAAATAATGGAATTCATCCAGCAGACAGGAGAGGTGGAATGTTAAGGCACTGTACATAGTGGAATTCACGATAAAAATGCTACAATCCAATAGCAGCTATTAAATAATACAGAAATGTTAATAAAGATGTCATAAATCATTGATTTTATTATATAACATATAGTGCACTCAAAATAAATTCTAACATTTCCTCAGGGAGAAGTTGCTGAAGTAACTTTTGTAGGTGGGAACCCCAGGAATTCTGCTCAGAACGTTGTAAGTATAATTAAATGATGTCAGATTTTTCTATTCTTTCGCCATGGCTAATGTTTAATTATTGTTCTGCTTGCTTAATGGAGGATGCACCTTTCTAAAGAAAGATAAGGAGAAGAGCAAGAGTAAAGCGAGAAAAAGAGGAAAATTAGAAAAAAAGAAAATGATATGGAGATAGAATAGGTCAGACACGAAAGAGAGAAAGAGGCAGAGATATTAGGCCTGATCTACACCAGAAAATTAGGTCATCATAACTATGTCCCTTAGGAATGTAGAAAGTCCACACTTTTGAGTGTGTCGTAAAGCCAGCCTAAGACCCTAGCTTGACAGAAGAATTCTTGTATCTTCTTTTCAGGAAGGTGGATTACCTAAAGTGAAGGGAGAGCCCCTCTCTTTGGGGTAGGTAATGTCTACACTGAAGTGCTACAGTGACGCAGCTATAGTAGCTCAGCTGTGCAGTTGTGGTGCTTTAGGTGTAAACATATCTTTACAAACACACACACAACTCTCAGAGAAGAAAATATTATTTGAGCTCTATTTTATTTTATTTTATTTTGGTGGCCAGTTGAATTAGTTGTAAACTTCACGGGAGAGTCACAGAAGTTTATTAGTTTATAAACAATGATTCTTGCATATTATACTAAAACAATTATACTATAACTATGCATATACACTAGGATGAATACTGCACATTTAAATATTATACATCCCAGATAAACCCTTCATTTTAGAGTGTTTATAAATCACAACTAACTGATGTAGGTAAAGTGTCCTAAATATAATTTTCTAAACTTCCTGTAACTAAACACTCATTGGAGATCCCCATTGGTTCATATAAAAACACATTCACACTGTTTGTACTTACGTAAGTTACTGATTTCAGCATGTTCTTTGGGGCCTTACATTGCCAGAAGCTCTTTGATTATAAAGTTCTAGCTTGGAAGTTTGTCCAGCTAAGGGGATTTTGAGCATTGAATAGGAAAACTGCACAAAGAATTCAGTCCTAGATAATTCATGACCTCTTCATACCTTGTGAGTCAAAAATGCACATATAAGCAATGCAGAAACCTTTACTCTACATTCTGGTACAATTTAATGCAAGTCCAGGCTTTCATTCTCAGATCAAAGTAAGTTCAAACTGTTTAATGTTTTTTAAAAAACATTTTTCAAACTAGAGAACAGACAAGTCATATTGGTTATTTTTATTGGAATTTGTTAAATACCATATATGTTGCCGTCTTATTGCAATGCACGTGCCATTTATTATACCCTACATTATATATACAGCTTAATCTTCTTATGTTTTGCCAATAAAAAGTTTAAAACAAAGAAAAAATCCTGTCCTTCAATTTTAAGTTAATTCAGTATCTGACTAATTATATTAATTTTGTTCCAGACTCACAAAACCTTCCTTACAGTAGAGAAATATGAGAACATTTCAGGAAATTGGCACATAATGTATAATGATGCCTCCTGGGATACCAGGTGAGTAACTCCCCCCAGGACTCTGTTTCACAAATTCCCCTGAGTATTAAGGATCAGTGAGCTGCTTAGAAACCCCCCCAGGGATCAGATTCTGGCACTCTTCTGGGCTGCCTGCGGTGTGCTGACATCTGCGGCCCTCAGACTCTCTCTCCCAGCACAGGCAAAGCCGCGCTGCTCAGGAGCAGTGCAGCTTTGCCTGTGCTTGGAGCAGGAGTCTGAGAGCCACAAATGGACCTTGGCCAACCTTATGGAGAATGCATGTATCAGGAATTAAAAATAGTGTGGCTTTTCCGAGCTATAATCAGTAGAGCTAATAATGTTAAGATACATACAAAGAGATCGTTTATTAGATCCTTGTTCACATAATCATTGTCTAATCTGATTGAGGCAAATAAGTCATTGTTTTTTAGTCTCCTAAATATCAGTAAAACAATTGATCCCCCAAAGGGCCAATTCAGGATCCTGTATGTTGGAGATATTCCAATAAAAACACCTTACTCTTCAAAAGGAGAGAGACAATGTTCCCAGTATAACAGACTTACATCAGTAGATTCTGTTTCTCTGAATTTATGATGGCTTCTTCCTGGTAGTGCATAATTTTCTCTGCCTGAGTGCAAGCAATTGCTTTCTGAATCTGGTACCCAAAGGACACTGATATAAATCCACTGTCTCCTGAGACCGCTTCTGACAGACTTTAGTAGCATACATAACAGCACTAAGATGGGAGTTTTAGGAGATGGAAATCATGCCCGTGTTTGTGGAATACAGATGGACATGCCCCTTTTCTATCAGAGGTTATTTTGGCCTTTTCCAGTGTATCTATTTATTTTGGGAGTTCGGGGGTTGTGTTGCTCTCATATGTTGTCACAGTATATTAGGATTCCCATTTCTGTAAATTTTCCTCCTAATATAATCTACTCAGATAAAGGTAGTGCTGTGTTTCGAAAGCATTATCTAAAAAGTTGTATCTATGCTTAGTACTTAATAATAATTCCAGAAAGTGAGTAATGCTACAAACAAGGAATTTCTCCTTTTTTGAGTAACATTTAATAAAATCTCTATGAAAATTACTGCAAACTTGAAAGAAACTTCAGTAACATACTCACTGTTACAATATTGAAAAGACTGGGTACCATCACACCCTTATTTTTGTGAGTACCCAAATAAACACAATAGGTTAAGAGGTAAGACACTAAACCTTTGTGAACTCCATGTATATTTAAGGGAAGCATTTTCCAGTTACAGTATTCCAGAATAATGGCTCTATTTAATCACACATGCTAACAGAGAACACACATCTCTGACATCCACACCATTTAGGACACCAGGTCACTGGGTAGATGTTTATTATTGTTCTTTATTAGTAGCACTCAGGATTCCATTGTGCTAGGTTCTGTACAGAACTGAAGAGAAACATGATTCCCACCCCTCAGAGATTATAATCTAAGTACAAAACAAAACACAACAGATGTCTCAATAGACAGGACAAGGAGGGAATGAATATGAAGATAAACTAATCTATTTTATAACCCTGAGAGGTGTTTCCAATTGGGGATAGCCGGGGGAAAAAAAATCCCAATTCTGTTTCACAATTTTTTTTAAAGGTTTTGAAGTTTGTTTTTATTTTGATGTAGAATGAAAATGAGACCTTCCTTCCAATACATTGATGAAAAAGTGTTGGGTTGTGTGTGTGTGTGTGTGTGTGAAATAGCTAATAGCCTGGTGGGTAAGGCCCTCACTTCGAATGTGGGAAACCTGCCTGATTTAGAGCAGGGCCTTAAACCTGGGTCTTCCACACCCACCAGTGTGTGTCCTCACCAGTGGGCTATTTTGGGGTCCCACTCTCACACCAAAAATTCCATCTTAGAAAACCTTCCCAACAATTTTTTTGGCAAAATAGATACATAAAACATTTTGACAGAAACAAGTACTGTCAGCATTTTTTGGACTAGATCTGTGCCCCATAGAACATGCATCCCTGCTGAGACACATTGGTGGGGGCAGTGGGAGGCGGTTTGTGCTGTTGTTTGATGTATACAGTATATGCTCTATGGTTAAAAAAGGCTCCAGTGATATATCGGTCTAAGGCAGTGATGGCGAACCCGTGGCACGCGTGCCGCTGCCGGCACGCCGAGCCGTCTCTGTGGGCACGCCGTCAAAACGCCGGAGCAGAGGGGCGGGGTCAGTAAGAGGCGAGCGGGCGGTGGAGGAGGAAGTGAAAGGACGGCCGGAGCCCGGAGCCCGGGAAGGAGAGCGGAGGCGGGGCCGAGGCAGGAGGCGAGGCAAGGCAAGAAGGAGAGCGGAGGCGGGGCCGAGGCGCGAGGCAGGAGGCGAGGTGCCGCGCGAGGCAAGGCAAGGCGAGGCGAGGCGAGGCGAGGCAAGGCAAGGGGGGGGGAGGCAAGGCAAGGGGGGGAGGCGAGGCGAGGGGAGGGAAGGCGAGGCGAGGGGAGGGGAGGGAAGGCGAGGGGAGGGGAGGGAAGGCGAGGCGAGGGGAGGCAAGGCAAGGCAAGGGGGGGAGGCAAGGCAAGGGGGGGAGGGAAGGCAAGGCAAGGGGGGGGAGGGAAGGCAAGGCAGGGGGGGGAGGCAAGGCAAGGCAAGGGGGGGAGGCAAGGGGAGGGAAGGCAAGGCAAGGGGGGGAGGGAAGGCAAGGCAAGGGGGGGGAGGGAAGGCAAGGCAAGGGGGGGAGGGAAGGCAAGGCAAGGGGGGGGAGGGAAGGCAAGGCAAGGGGGGGGGGAGGGAAGGCAAGGCAAGGGGGGGGGAGGGAAGGCAAGGCAAGGGGGGGGAGGGAAGGCAAGGCAAGGGGGGGGGAGGGAAGGCAAGGCAAGGGGGGGGAGGGAAGGCAAGGCAAGGGGGGGGAGGGAAGGCAAGGCAAGGGGGGGGAGGCAAGGCAAGGCAAGGGGGGGGAGGCAAGGCAAGGCAAGGCAAGGGGGGGGAGGCAAGGCAAGGCGAGGGGAGGGGAGGCAAGGCGAGGCAAGGGGGGGGAGGCAAGGGGAGGCAAGGCCGGGGGGGGCGAGCCGCGCTGCTGAGGCGGGGGGGGGGGGGGGGTGAGCCGCGCTGCTGAGGCCGGGGGGGGGGGTCCCGAGTCGAGCGGGGGTGTTGGCACTTTGAAAAAAAACACGTCGTTTTGATTTGCAGTTTGGGCACTTGGGCTCAAAAAGGTTTGCCATCACTGGTCTAAGGCGATTCAGTTTCCGGAGCCCATTTTTAGCAATAAATATGAGGAAGGGGATGTGTGATTCCAGCAAAAGTCTGGGACTCAGATTATTTAGGTTCTATTTCCAGCTCTTTCACAGATTTTGCCTGACCTTTCACGATTTTCTTGCTCTATCTGTGCCTCAGTTCCTCTTCTGTTAAATGGGAATAATATTTTCTTATCTCACAGAGGCGTTGGGTGGGTAAATTCATTAATATTTAATAACCATGATAATAATATCTTGAGGTGCTCATTTAATACATTATGGGAGCCACATAATTACCTAGACAGAAATATTTTTTGTCTACAGAAATAACCATTTATTTGTCATTTAGTGTTCCCTGGTGTATTTAATTGCTGTGAATTGTGTTATTAACAAAGCAACAAAAATAAAACAAAGAAATTAAAACATTGCAGAAATAAAATCCTCTTGGGGCAAATTGAGCTGGAGTGATTATTTTAGCATCTATGTCACTGAACTTGTGGTAAAAATCTTTCTGTTCCGTAATGATTTGGCACTCAGATTTGTTTAATTCAACCGATTAGAGATCTTGGCTGGACTATTGCAATACACATTAACGTGGATTATATTTTTTAACCTGTAGCTTATTATTTTTTCCATTAGATTTTACTGGACCAAAGGATTGCTTGGTCGCAGCACGGCCAAAGTAGAATGGCATATTCCAAATTCTACTGAACCAGGGATCTACAGAATACAATACTTTGGGCACTACAAGGTTCAGCCATTTCTGAAGCCAGCTCAGTTTTATCCATTCAATGGCACATCTTCAGCATTTGAAGTTATAAAATTGTAGCTACTTTCTCCTTGGAAAAAAAAAGTTGCTTCATAGGAATAGTGTGTATGTTACTGATTTTATATAAATATATAATTTGGAATTGTTGTTAGAGTACCAATAATTCAATCTAGTTCTGTGGAATGATTTGATCTATTTGATCTTCAGTCCTCCTTGGCCTTCTGATGCATTTCCATGCTGATGCTCATGTCAGCCCTGTTATATTGCAGTCAACTGCTGCTCTAATAAATGATTCACCATCTTTTTAAAGTCATCGACTGCACTTGAATTTTCATTCCTTATTTAATGCATAACACTCAGAAAGAGTTGTTTCCTAATGGGGTTATTTCAGACAATCAAGTCCATATAATACTGTTATGATCTGGATGAAACCTTGTTGTGATAATAGCTAGTCCCCCTCTTTGAATAGAATGGACGGAATCTTTCCCAGTCTCGGTATCCACAATTATATTTTCAGATTTGGAGGATGGTCATGCTGAAATCCTTTTCCCCAAGCTGTAAGCACGAACTATCTTGCGCTCTCTCTCTCTCGCTCTCTCTCTCTCTCTCTGTCTCTGTCTCTCTCTCTCTCTCTCATGTGAGTTTTCCCTTCCTCCCCCTACCCATCAAGTCATAATGCCCCCAGTGGAATCCCTTCCCATGTGGTGGTAGTTTCTGGGCATATTCTATTAGACCTTGTTTTAGGTGTTGTCCCTTGAGTGTTTATTACAACTATCCTAAGCAAAGAGTGTGTTCACACATCAGTTTGAATGAGGGTTTAACTTTGCTCACTACCACATTTATTAAGGAGAACTTCCAAAATGAACAGTGCATTGAAAAAAAAAGAAGGCTATGAACCTAGTCCACAATCACATGTTGCAAACAACTGGAAAATTTAATTTCCTGGGAGACACTGGAGGCAACATTGTTGAATACTTCCTCATCAAGGAATTGAACCAGACTGCTGGTAGTGGAGTAGAGGAAACTCTGTGGAATGAACAGGTGGCAACAAAATGGAGTGGAGCAATACCTGGTGCTGCTTGCCTCACTAGACCAAAAGAGATCAGTAGAGTGTCTCCCAGCACACACTTGACCACTGCAGATCTATCTGGATTCATGAGCAAGATTTTTAGGTGAATGGGGATTGAATTCCTGGCGCACAATCAGCAGACTAGCTAGCTAAGGTTGAGGTGGGCTTTACCCATATATGCTATATGGGTTTTACTAATTGTATTTTGTAGTTGACAGTAGGCTGACCAGATAGCAAGTGTCAAAAATCGGGATAGGAGGTGAGGAGTAATAGACGTCTATGTGAGAAAAAGACCCCCAAATCAGGACTGTCCCTATAAAATCAGGACATCTGGTCAACCTGATTGGCAGTTATGTTTTCCCCAAATAAAATATTTTAATGGTTTGATGTTCAAGGATTCCCATATGCTTGTGAGTAGGAGAAAAAACCTTTGTAAATGTGAATAAGGAGGTTTATATTTTAGTTGCCTACAGACAGGGCCGGCGACAGAAATTTTGGCCCCCCCCAGCCTAATCTCCTTCCCCCCCCTGCCTGACCCGGCCCACCCAACCTAATCTCCTCCCCCAGCCTAACCTCCTCCCCTCCCACCCCCATTGGTTCCCCGCCAGCCGGGCTGCGCGCACCCGGGTCTCCCCACCCCCGCGGAGCGGCACGCCCGGCCAGTCCTCTGCAGCCGCTGGGGCGGGGGAGGCGATGGAGCCGGCATCCTGTAGTGCCGGGGGGCTCCCCCCACCCCCGCCAAGGGCTGGCCCGGCTCTTGCTGCAGGTGGGCGGGGGAAGTGCTGCAGCCGTGGGTGCCTCGAGGCGGCTCCTGGGGTGCGGGATGAGCCGACGGCTGAAGGGCTCGGGAGGCAGCCGGCCACTGACAGCCCGGGAAAGAGCGGCCAGGGAGATGCGGTGCCCAGGTGAGATGACTACGGGTACAGCTGTGTAGGGGGCCCCCCTTAAGTCCGGGGCCCGGTACAGCTCTACCTGTAGTACCTCCCGTCGCCGGCCCTACCTACAGCTGAGCATGGAGTACGCATGTGGGTGGGGGCTTGATCACGTCTTATTTATTTTAGAAAGGGTCCCCAAAGCTTATGGAACCTGACCTGTGATGCTGCAATCCATACTGACAAAAGGGTCACACAGCCCCCTTTTTTGGTAATCTGAGCCAAAATACCACAAGAAGCAACTGTGCCTCAGTAATTGTTGTTAGAGAATTTAAGACAGGGCCCAGTCTCCTGATGCGTTCAAGCAGCAGTTTCCCCAACAACTGTCTCTCAAAACCATGGACAGTTTAGCATTTACAGGTAGTTTTCCAAGTTTCTTTGCATGCTCTCTTGCAACGAAACTTGGAAAACTATGTGTAACAGCACCATCTAGTGGCTCCCAGTTTAATAATAATAATAATCCTCATTCTTTGTGCCCCTTCTGCTTGCTGTCAATATTTCTTGTACAAAATGCTTGCATACAGTTTTCTTTCAAAAATACAGGAACATTTGGATTTAAATGATATTATTTGAAAGGAGTGTTAAAATGTTTTGTTTCAATAGCACTGCTTCAATTCATTAGGTCTTTGCTTTTTATATTATATTAAAATAATTTAAATATATATATACAATATTCTATTTAATATTTTAATACCATATAAAAGTTGAAATAAAATGAATTGAAATTGAAATATTGAAACAAAACCTCCTGATTTTTCATTTAGTAAATTTTGTCTATTCCTTTGGATTCAAATGGATATTCCCCCCCCCCCCCCAAAATGTTGGAATTTCTTATGGAATGGAAGTTCTGGTTCCTGATAATGTTTTATGTAAAAATGTTAAATATCAAGAGTACCAGTACTTGGGTGCATGCTATAAATAATGGGATACCTCCTGCCACCTTTGTAAAGCACTCTTGAGGTCTTTATACAAAAGATAATACTGTAAATAAGTGCAAAGTATTAATAATAGTAACTGGTTTAGAGTGAAAATAATTTGAATCTTACCTGAAATGCATTGGGCAGATGACTCAATGATTGGGATTCAAATAACTTTTTCTCTATTGTCTGCCATATAAATACTTCAGAAATAAAAAAAGGACAAGCTAATGGGACTTAACCCTAAGCAAGTGGTGTAACATAGACCAGAAAACAGACAAGTACAGCACACAAGGAATAGGTAACTCAAAGGCCCTGCTAAATATAAATCCACAAAGATAGAATTTAAATTCTATACATTCAAAGATGAAGCAGACCCAGGACACCCTCTTATTTCAAACCCGAGTCTTCTTTCACAAGGCATCTAAAAGCAATAGATGCATGTTAATTTCATAGACTTTTATACCAACAAAATATTGTTGTGTAGCCTTAACCTTACTTGGTTCTAAAATTCAGTTTAGCACAGTGACTTCAACAGAATATTGATTCTGATATATATCACAAGAAGTATTCAAAACACTGTACTGTCATTAATTTCACCAGCCAGTGGGTGACAGTGTTGATCTATACAAAAACAAGCCTGTCACTAAATAAATTGATTTATGTAAAATTCAATGAGAATGGTTAGCTAATGTGTCAGATCTCCAGATTTAGAACTACTAGTTTATAGATGCTTTTATCTTTCCCTAAAGTTGACCTGAAGAAGAATTCTGTATAAGCTCGAAAGCTTGTCTTCCTCACCAACAGAAGTTGGTCCAGAAAAAGATATTACCCCACTGACCCTATCTTTCTAATATCCTGGGACCAATACAGCTTCAACACTGCATCTAAAATTTCTGTCCTTTAAAAACATACATTTGTGTCAGCAGTCTAGAGTTCCACTTTTCATTATAGGCAAGAAATAATTAGGGCTGTCAAGTGATTAAAAAAACTAATTGTGATTAATCATGCTGTTAAACAATAATAGAATATCATTTATTTAAATATTTTTGGATGTTTTCTACATTTTCAAATATATTGATTTCAGTTGCAACATAGAATGCAAAGTGTACAGAGCTCACTTTGTATTTATTTCTATTACAAATATTTGCACTGTAAAAAAAACAAGAAATAGTATTTTTCAGTTTACTTAATACAAGTAGTGCAGTGCAATCTCTTTATCATGAAAGTTGAACTTACAAATGTAGAATTATGTACAAAAAATAACTGTATTCAAAAATAATCAATGTAAAACTTTAGAGCCTACAGGTCCACTCAGTCCTACTTCAGCCAATCGCTCAGACAAACAAGTTGAACCACAAAGGGTCATACGAATATTTAGCATATCTAGCACATAAATACCTTGCAATGCTGTCTACAAAAGTGCCATGTGACTGCCTGTTCTCACTGTTAGATGACATTGTAAATAAGAAACAGGCAGCCTTATGTTCTGTAAAGGTAAACAAACTTGTCTTAGCAATTGGGTGAACAAGAAGTAGGATCGAGTGGCCTTGTAGTCTCTAAAGTTTTACATTATTTTGTTTTTGAGTGCAGTTATGTAACACAAAAAAATCTATATTTGTAAATTGCACTTTCATGATAGAGATTGAGCTACAGTATTTGTATGAGGTGAATTGGAAAATGCTATTTCTTTTGTTTTTCTACTGTTCAAATATTAGTAATCAAAAATAATATAAAGAGAACACTGTATACTTTGTATTATGTGGTGTAATAAAAATTATAGTTGAAAATGTACAAAAATATTTAATACATTTCAATTGGTATTCTATTGTTTAACAGTGCATGTAGCGGGGTGATCACCCACTCCCAGCCAGAAGGGCTTAAAACAGCCCAGGAAGGGGTTGTAGCTGGGCTGCAGGGCCTAGGGGACGGCCCAACAAGGGGTACTGGGGTTACAGGGGACAGCCCATGGGTAGTTGTAGAGGCCAACCCCCCCCCTTGCTGGTGATGAGTGGCAATGATACTGCAGTCTGCCCCAGAGAACAGGGGCAAGTGGTGACTGGCAGTTGCCTAGACTGAGGCAAGGTGGTGATAGGTGGTGGGGGTTCCCCAGGAAGGGGAGACCCTGAGACTGTGGGGGTACTTCAGGGGTGCAGCACCATAGGAAAAAGGGCACCGGGGTCCAGGGAGGGACACGGGGCCAGTGCAAGCGGGACATCAGCCTGCAGAGGGCGCTCCGGAGGCTGGACAAGCTAATTCCCCAGACAGACCAGCAGGAGGTGCCATAGGGTGAGTCGCCACATGCTTACAGTGCAATTAATCACAATTAATTTTTTTAAATTAATCACTTGAGTTAACTGCGATTAATTGTCAGTCCTAGAAATAATGCAATATTTAAAAACTAAACTGTCAAAGAAATATTCTTGTAGCCTGATATGACCCCTATTATACTTGAGTCCTCTGAAAAGTGCTAGTTTGAGCTGATAGTGTGTTTTATATTCATAACTTTTAAGCAACCTTATCTTTCTAGGATTATCATTAATCTTTGTTAGTCATTATAAAGATATGCTATAAATTTGGGCCTGATCCAAAGCATATGAAAGTAAATGGAAAGTTTACTCATAGTTGCTAGCAAAGGTACAGATAAAGATCTGCCTAGTGATAGTCTGGTATATTGTGGAAATGTTTTCATGTCATATGTCAGAACCATGAAGGAACTTTGGTACTTAACATGTACAAAACACACCATTACTAGCCTGACCAATTCCTATGCTGTTTCTCTGCCTGATTAAGGACATATCTGTGATCCACTGCAATGTGCTCTGATCATAGGCGCTAATGTCTCCTGGCATTGGTGGGAGCTCACGCTCCTCCCCCCTCCCCTGCCCAGCCCTGACTCCACCCCTGTCTCGCCTCCATTCCAACCCCTTCCCCAAAGTCCCCGCCCCAACTCTTCCCCTTCCCTGCCCCTATTGGACGCCTTCCCCAAATCCCCACCCTGCCCCCGCCACTTCCTCCACCTCCTCCCCTGTGTGCGCCATTTACTGCTCCTCCCGCCTTGCCCCCACAGCTTGTCCCAGCAAGAGCTGGGAGGAGAAGCAGGGATGCTGGCATGCTCAGGGGTGGAGGCGGAGTGAGCTGGGGTGGGGGAGGAGAGCTGCCAGTGGGTGCAGAGCACCCATGGAGTCAGCGCCTATGGCTCAAATCCTCTGTGCAAGTGGCTGCTTCTCATTCATTTAAGCATTATAATTTCATGTCTGGCAGTTTACATGCATAATTTACAATTGAGTTAATGCAAGTTAAATGTGAACATGCCTGTTTGTGGAGCTAAGCATTTACTGCAGTCATGAGGGGCTAATGGTGTGAAGCCCCAACAAACACATTTCCTCTTTTGTTTTCTTAAACCACCCCCCCCTTTCCCCACATACCACACCAACTTTCGGCTAGATGCCTTCTTTCCCAGTGCTGTCCTTGCCAGGGGCAGAAGTGATGGAGAGGGAGTGGGAGAAGGGGCTGGTATGATGGGGGCTGTTTTAGCTCTTGGAGTGCGGTGTACAAAGGGATGAACTATCTAGAGATCTAAGTGCAGGTGTAGCCTCACATGGTGAAGTCCAGTAATAAAGGGAGAGGTGGTTTTCATCTATCTGGAAAGCATCCAGATTTGTTCCCTAAAGGCTCCTCCCTCCACTGGAAGAACCTATTACTCCTCTAGTTGAAATGGAAGAAATCTCTGCCGTGGATCCAAAGGTTGTTGTCTCAAACTGTAGGGATGAAAAAAAACAACCTGTATGTATGCGAGCCAGCGTGAGTATAAAAAAGCAACTGTTGGAGTGGATTTTCATTTTTTATGAAAATCAGACCCTTCATGAACATCATGTCCACGGTATCCTAGAGAGGCTCCTTCAACACCATCTTTATGGAAAACAAGAAAATGCAAATTTGACCAGGATGTTATTTAATTCCTTGGGTATTTTTATCTCCCCCCAGATGACTGACCATGGACAAGTGCAAGATCACTGTTATATCTGACTGGCCTGCACCCAAGGATGTCCATGGGGTAAAGCAATTCCTAGTTCATCAATTTTTACAGGAAATTTATTAAGGCATTTTCTAGCTTAATTACCCCTATGATTGTCCTTCTGTGCAATGGAATTCAGTTCATCTGGTTCCCAGGGGCACAAGCTGCTCTCAGTCAACTAAAAGAGACTTTCACCATGGTACCTGTCCTGATCCCTCTAGGTGCCACAAAACCATTTAAGGCAGAGGCTGACACATTCAGCTTCGTTCAAAGGCTGGTCTTGTACCAACCAGTAGGTCCTTGTGATCAGCTGTAACCCTGAGCTTTCCACTCCTGTAGACTAACTCAGGAAGAGGAAAAACTATGAAATATGGGTCAAAGAACTGCTAGCCCGTCAAAGCAGAATTTGAAAAATGGCGTCATTTACTGAAGGGAGATAGGTACTCCTCCTAGAGTCTGATAGATCACAAAAACCTGGAATACCTCTGGACAGCGAGATATCTTAAACAACATCAGATCCACTGGTCCCTCTTCTTTGCCTGGTTTGATATTTGTGGTCACCTGTTGCCTGGGGGCCAGAAATGGACAGGCCAATGCCCTGCTCTAAAAACTGAGCCTGGTAGGTAAAACTCCCTCCATGAGTGACAAGGTGTCCACTTTGTTTCTGAGATGGAAGGGAACAACCTGCTATCTTGCATCTATTCCCTGCTACCCCCTGTCTCCTTCGCCACTCGAACCTGCCAGATCATGGGTGACTGTTGCTGAGTTCAGGCTACATGATGGCATTCTATTACAAGGACTGTGTCTGTGTCCCAGACGGACAGTCCTGCCTTCAGATATGCTGGCTCTGCCATGATACCCCTCTTTCTGGCCACTTCAGTTATTTCAAGACTTGGACCTTGGTCTCAAGGACCTTCTTGTGTCCAGGCGTGCACACCTCTGTTAAATAATATATAAAAGCAGTGACCTCTGCACAATATGCCCATGCTCAAGGCCTCTGGGTCTTCTCTAGCCCCTGCCCACTCCACCTCAGCCATGGCCCACCATATTCCAGGTCTTTATTGTGGAGCTGCAGCTCTCTCAGGGGCATACAATGATTTTATTGATGGTGGACTTTTTTACCAAAACGGTACACTTTATCCCATGCCCCACCATCCTACCACTCCAGAGATGCCTGCCTTTTCCTGGGGAACATTTTTCATTACTTCTGATTGCCAACTGTCATCATGTCAGAAAGAGGCTGCTACTTGATCTCTCATTTTCTGGCAGGAGTTTTTAAGTCTTTTGAGCACATAATCCCAACTCTTGTCTGCTTATTACCCATACAATAATGGAAAAACAGAGGGGATTAACCAGGTCTTTGAGCAATATCTTCGCTGTTTCTTGGGTTACCACCATGTTGACTGGGTTTCCCTGCCGGCAATACTAAGAATGTGAAGTTAGGGGAGAGAATTTATATTACTGGGACCTTCTGGCCTGGTGGCCCTGTGGAAAGGGGAAGGAAAACAGACCCTGCCTTGTACAATTACTCCACTGAAACTAACTGTCTTTGCAAGTGCTACTGCTCTATAATATATAGTAAGCTATAGTTGAGGAGATTTTAGTAGGTTTTCTGACTTATTTTCAACATCTTCGTGAAATAGCAAATTTATACTCCCCGCCTAGTTCCAAATATGGAATCCCATGGGCAGGGTTTGTTTTTTGCTTCACTACCTCAAAGGTGTCACCGATACTCCCAGGAAAACTCTGAGAGCACCAGCGGGTGAGGATAGTCCCAGCATAATTCCAATCTTTTGTACCTTCTGTCCAATGAACTGATGTACATGTGGCCATCTTCAGGTTTTCCAGGTCTTCAATCTTCTCTCTGAAGGTTTCAATTCTCCATGTGTGTCCTATTCCAGAGAGCTAATATGATTTTCAGAAGCATCTTCGTGTCCAACATGAGCATATTGCTTTAATTTAGAGAAGTATTATTTCTTTGGCCTTCTTTCGGTTTTTGTATTTCAGTTACTGATATTCATAAAGAAAATCTGACTGTTTCGTGATGTATTATCTAGTCAGGTGAGAAAACAAAGTGCATGGCAGTTTGAGAGTTCTAAGGAAGCTTTTGAAGGAAGAAAAAAACGTTTGCCGTAATTTTAAAACAAAATGAAAGCAGGAAATAAGTGGAGTTAAATGAGGTAGAGCAGAAAATTAGTAAAGTAAATGAGGTAGAATTATAGAACTGGCAGAACAAATTCTTCTGGATGGAGTAAAGCTCAGAATACAGCTGACCTCCTTAAAATTCTTCATAAATTGCTTGTGGGTATTTAAGGCTATTCTTCAGTTCTTCCTAGGCTGCTGGGTTATTTTTCTGATTAAGTATCAGCCCAGCTTTGGAAACCTTCCTAGTGAACATTATGTAATATAAATAGTTAGCAGTGGAATGTTGAAACCTCTCTAATCATTAGGATTCAGTACTTCCATAAATAATGATACTGAAGAATGCAGGAACAAAGCAAATTGTAATGCTACCTATTGTAATACTGGGAGCTCTAGACACTACTGCCCAATTCAGAGGTACAGGTAGAATTCAGAATGAATGTAAAGCAAAAAAAAATGTAAATAGGAATAATTTTAAGGAATAATTTCCACATCTCTATTCTGAGACAAGGTCAATGGAAACTACATTATAACCTCTGCTCACACAAGTCCCAGATCTTGAAATTCTAGCAGATCTCTAATAATAGCATCATTTCTGACTGTCACCTCCTCTATGTACCTTTCTTCGCTGAACTCACTGACATGGTATGATGGCTAAAGGTCTTGGCCAAGATTTTGTTTTGAAAACCTGATTGAATTGAATTTATCTACTGCAAGAGTTAACTGGCTACCCACTCACCCTGTCCTTCCAGTCGACCAATTAAAATTTTGTCCATGAAGACAGGCCATATCCTCCCATGCAACTATGAGATCATCTCCTCCAAACTGTCTTTCATCTGGTCTTTCACCTTGTCTTTTCATCTTGAAAGGAATTGGGGCTTCCGAAGAGGAGTGGTGTCCCAACAAATACCCCAGCATCTAAACTAACTGGTGATGGGACCTTTTACTCCTGTCCCCTCACCACCTGCCTGAGGTCTTGTACCATCACCTTCTGGCTGACCTCGCTTACTTGTTACTTTGGATACCCTTACCTCACTCACATGTGCTCTATGCAGCCTCACACCTTTCAGGGACTTGTGTTTGAATGTATGTCAGGGACAAAACCATTTACCCTGTTAAACACTGAGCCGACCTTTTATTTTCATTTGTTAGCCTGTGGGCTTTGCAGATGAATGGGGAATTTAAACTGTGGACCAGAGTTGGGTCATATCTTAGACATAAATCAGAATCTTGTATCCTTATCCGCCCTGAGCTATACTTCCTTGTTGTTCAGGAATCCTGCCTGACCTCTTGTTGTTGTACATACCTCCATAGTACAGGATACCTGAACATAACAACACATCAATTAGGGTGTTTCTTCAATAGAAGGTTAGTGCATGGGAAAATGCTGCTGTGCAGTTGTCCAGTATAGTGGCATTTTTCTGACATTTGCTTTCTTCTTGTCCTTGTTGGTACTGAGACCACTGCTGTCTGATTGCACTTCTCAGAACAAGAAGGAAAAGATATCTATGTGATGCACTATCTGAATATTTTTGTAGTCTCCTTCAATGAGTATAACCTACAGAAGTCTCTTATCTAGCAAAAGGCTTCCTCTTGTCATGTCTGATCATTCCATTTCCTTCGCTGCTAGCACTTTTCATTTGTGCCTTAACCTCTGAAAGAGCCAGGTCTGGGCTAATAGTGAATGATCTGAGACCAGCCATGTGTATGTCTATCATGGCGGGACTAGACAACCCAACAAATACCCTGTTCCCTTGGGTGTCTGAGGGGAAACACACTGCACAGGCCTGACACTTTGAGAGTTGGTTGTTATACCCCTGTCACAGGGTTTACACAGGGGTGCGCTTGCTTCCCCTGTGTCCTGTGTTCTGGTTATTCTAATAATAAAGTTTTCCACACCCTCTTTTGGTGTTTTCTAAGTGTCCTTTATTTACAGTGCAGTTTCAGTGCCAGCAAAGTGCTCCCCTTGTCCCCCAACAGTTACCTTCCCTGTCCTGGATCTAGAGTCTCCAGGGCCCTGAGGCACTTTGCCCTTCATGAGGAGACAGAGCAGCCCCCTGTCCTCCTCCTGGCCTGCCTCCCTACTGACTAGGGCTTAGAGCTTTTCTAGCCCTCCCTTCTCCCAGCCCCAGCTGTACCTACTTAGCCCAGCCTAGTGCTGTGGGCTAGCCCTCCTTAGGGCTCACAGCTGGGCTCCCTGCTGGGTTGTTCTAGCCTCTGTCCCTGGCCTTGCTGCCAGAAAGAAGGGTTTAACCTGTAGTGGCAGGGAAATCATGGGGTTTTTACCCTAGCCCTGCCACAACCCCACAGAAATCACTGCCTGGCTGCATCAAAATGCATTTATAGCATGGTGATATCTTTAGATAGTGACACTGTTTTCATTTATAAGCACTTTAACTGGCATTTGGGATCATTTTACTTGAGATAGTCACAATATTAGCAGGAGAAATGAAAATTACACAAAAACCTGAACTTTTGTAAACATATATTTTCAATAAACAGCAGCTTTTCAGATGTTAGTGAACACTTTTGTGTTCTATGGGCCAAATTGTGCGCTGATATAAATGAATGCAGCTCCACTGACTTTAATGAGGACTCACCCATTTACACCAACAGGAATTTGGTCTGATAACTATTGCCAAAAATCCAATTTCAATTGACATCTGCTGTAGCAGGGAAGGTTGGACCTCCCCCCCCCCCTTTTTTTCCCCTTGACTGGCTAGTCAAAGTTTGGTGCCTTGGATGTTCCAGGTGGGAGAAGAAATTGCTGGAGTCTGACATTTTCTTTGATGCAATCTTATTTATTTACAAGGAATGTACAAAGTCCTGCTTCTCTGAAAGCAGGAGGCACCATGAACAAAAGGAGCAGTTTCTTAGCTTACAGATATGAGCGTTTTTAGCCAACAGACCTCAGGGCTTTCTCTCTAGCTTTTTTCCCACAGTGTTATTGTGCACACTGGATACAACTTGTCTTTCTTGCTTTTCTTCTTTGCCTCTCTCTGGTCTGTCTGTTCTCAGTTTCTGTGCATTCCCTCTCTTTCTTGCTCTTCTTTCTTTAGACAATGTCCAAAAAGTGCTGGCCTCTTTACTAATCAAATTCAATATATGATCCTTGTACTGAGGAGTTTATAATCTAATTAAATAAATGATTCAATCCTGGCTGAAGTAGGGTGAAAGGGAGGGCAAGAGACTGGTAATAAATTATGGGGTTACTTTCATTATGAGTACTGTCTTAGTAGTATTTCTATATGTTCCTTTAAATGTATTTATGTAATATATTGAGTTATCTTAATCCATTCCATGAATATTATTAAATCTAGGTCCAGTAATCTAACTGAGAACCAGAGTCAAATTCTGATATCCTGAAAGTACTAGAAATATCATGAAAAAATTTTTCTTGCAAGATTCCTTTTTCGGGGCTGGTCTCCACTAGGGGGGGGAATCGACTGTAGATATGCAATTTCAGCTATGTTAATAATGTAGCTGAAATTGGTGTCTCTACAGCCGATTTACCTGCTGTCCTCATGGCGGCGGCGGTTGGCAGCACGCTCCCCTGTCGACTCCAGCTTGCGCCTCTTGACAAGCTGGACTTCCAGAGTCAACGGGGGAGCCGCTGGTGATCGATTTTTCGCATCTTGACGAGATGCGATAAATCGATCGCTAAAAGATTGATGCATCCCTGCCGTAGTGAGGACAAGCCCTCAGTTTTACAGACCTAAGAAGCACAGGTAGTTTGGAAAGATTCGGATAACAATCCAGAATTTTAAATGCTTATATAACCAACGTCCCAAACCTATCCTTCCTATAGCTCCTATTCAGATTTTATATATACCATTCACAAGTTCTTAGATTCAATGGCATTTATAATATGTTTCTTGTATTTTATATAGGATTTTACATTTATCAAAGTACATGTATGTGCCAAACCAGATTTTTTTACATGCAGCTTGGAATTTGGATTGGTGAGATATTCCATGAAGAAGAAAAAGCAGTGAGCTTTTGAAAAATTGTTGTTTTTCTAATAGTTCAGGGCTGGCCGGCTTTCAAACAAATGCTGTTATCTAAAGTATTGGAATGACCTTGACTGTACAAAACAATTTAGTACTGTCTACCCTGATGGACTGCAGTTGTACAGAAGGAACAGATTGCTCTGTAAACTCTGAACTGCTTATGCTGTGTGTGCTCTAATGCAGCCTAAAGCAGGGGAGAGGAACCAAAGTAATATTGAGGCTTTTGCAAGTTGCAGTCTATATTTTGGCTTGCTTTTACAATACTATCTAGGCTCTTCTGCCTGTTTATACACAGAAACCCACCTTGGATTCCAAACCCCATCAAGTTCCAACTATTCAGTTTAGAAGATGCATGTTTTCCTTAAAATTAAATAAGCCATGTAGTTCCCATTCCAGGAGAATAAGAGGGCCTCTGGTTCTTGATTAGATTATATATCCTTTTCAGATACATTATATCCTTATGGAATGTCCTTCTGAAATCCTAGGGGCTCGTTTAAATTGAAGATGTCATATATCTAGTCCTGAGTGAGAGTCAGCAAAGGGCTCAATGCTTACAGTCGCAGAACCGCTCCCACAGAGATCACCAGTACTTCTTTGTGAGTCTGATGTGACTGATCTGCTGGGACACAGAATTGTTAAATAACGTATAGAACTATTCCTATTGTAACCATTTAAAAAAGCAAATTGTTTATTTTTTCCACTAGGTGGCAAAAGTTTAATTTCAGTGATCACTTATTATAAATGGGACAAAAATCAAAGATTAAGGGGGTGTTCATATTTAATTTGCAGTTTAATAATGATACATTTTTATTTTCATACTTATCATATGTGGCATCACTATGTTTACATCACTCCATACTGAGATGTTTTTACGTACTATACACAGAATGACCCTTAGATGAAATTACGGCCAATTTACCAAAAAAAACCAACAATCAAAACCCAGAAACTTTCATATTAGTTTAGAAGTTTAATGACATTTGAAAGTCCAGTTAATGCTCTTTGATGAGCCTAGAATTACAAAATTGCTTCACAGTATTTAATACAATTGACAATTTCCCTTGAATTCCTGATTCTTAGATGGCAATTTTATTTTATTTTTTTCAAAACAGATGATTTCCTTTCCAGTAAATGGATGGTATGATTTTTATTACATTTCACAGTGTTAGAACTCTATACAAATATTGTACTAAAAGTACAAAAATAAGTGCTTTATGCACATACTTCTTAATACTGTTCCTGTCTCTTTGCTTTGGCACTTGTTATAACTTACCTTATATAAATAGCTGGGAAAAAAGAAGTATATAGTTATTTAACAAATGAAAGCGAGAAACATTTTTTTTACTGACTAGCCTTTTTCATTAATAGTAGATATATGGATACATTAGTCCTTGGCAATTTTCACTAGTGTATCATTGCTAAAATGATTTAAAATGGATATGTATAAGGGAAAATTGAGCTAAATCACCAACAATACTATTAATTATTTAAACCTCTGGGCTTAAATGGCTGGGCTTAAATGGTTTCCCTGCAGTGCTGTCATTCTCTGAAAGCAAACAGTTCTGAAGCAATTGCAGAGGAGAATGCCATGTTTTTTTTTAATCACCTTAATGAGATAGTGTCTAAAGTGTATAAATAGAAATAAGCTCCATTAGCTCCAGCAGTTACAGAAGAACTGAACTTTCACAAAGGTGGCCAGATCTTACACTTTTTATTCAGGCAAAACATCCATCAAAGTTAATGAGAGTTTTACCTCACCTAAGAAGAGCAAGACTGGGGTCCATTTTGTTTAAGTTGCTATGACATATGACTAAGTTTTTGACAATACAACAATGAACTAAATTAATATGACACTCTAGAGACTAGGGGGCACCAAAGAATTAACAAACAATGTAATTTCCCTTTTGTTTTCCAGAAATCCTTAAAGGGATACTGCCAAGGTGGGTAAATCCCAAACGATTACGTGTACCCTTTTATATATGAGTACTTTGCACTTAGATACCACTCTCTGTCTGAAGACACTAATGTGCTTTGTGGACATTAATGTTTTTAATCTCTAAAGAAGGGGAAAGGACAGTATTAGGCAAGTTTTACAGATAATGAAAGTGAGCACAAAGGCATTAAGGTACTTGTCAAAAGCAGAGTATATACATACATCTTATGATTGCCAAACCAGAACATGAGTTTGATTTGTGGAGGGAAAATAGGCCTGATTCTGCTCCCATTGTAGTCAAGGGCAATGGATGTCTATGGCACTGTAGCAGGCCCAATGTTAAAAACATAGTTTACTCTCAAGCCTCCAGTGGGTTACAGAGAAAAATGAACTAAAAAGAAAAAGCAAGACTTTTAAAAATGATTACAAATATCTTGACAGTGTCCCTTTAAGTTTCCTATATAAATTCCGTAGAACATATACATTTAAAAGAGTGATTAGCGCTTAGAAGAGTGATCCATGTCTGTCTATAACAAAGTTACAAAACTCTGTAGGAATAGGTAGATAATAGCATTAGAGGCTATACAGCTTATACGTTTGTTCCATTACTACTACAAGTCAATAAAAATACGAGAAAAAAGTAAATACAAACATTTAACTGTTACTAGTCTAGTAAACACTATTTCATATACCAATGTGCTTTGAAGAGCTTTATATATATTAAAAACTCTACTTAGAAAAGGAAAATAAATTTCACAGTGTTGTTGTTTCACATATACGGGTTTGGGGCCTTATCCATTTCTCATTGAAATCAAAGCAACACTCTTAACTACAGTGGGTGCAGGCAGGATCAGGTAATTTTTTAGCATTGAGTGCCTCTCATGTGATCGGTGTGTTAAAGGGTGAAAGGTGGTGAAAGTACTTGTTTTGCTCTTTGATGGAGACGATGTGTAGCTGAAATAGTATTAAAAAAATGACTGGTGACTACAATATGAAAAATCAGATAGTGTAAAACCTCCCCGTTACTAGTGGAAAATGTTTGTAGATAACATTGAGATATAGACTGAGATATTGTAAGCTTCCTTTCTCTCTGTACTAAAACTATTATCTATGGGGACCTTAATATCCATTTATTAATTAGCATGCACAACATTTTGTCACTAAAAAGAGACTAGTACTGAATTATTTTGAATAATAACTTATTGCGCTCTCTCTCTGTCTCTGCATTTTGGACTCTACTAGTTTTGAACTTATTGCTTCGGACTCCTAATTGTGCAATAAAATATATGATTTTTTTAAAGGAAGAGAGATTTGGGTCAGAACTTATTTTTCTTGATTTCATATGCATAGAGTAACATTTACAATTCATCTAATAAGGAAAAACTAGAAACCCAGGACAGTAAATTAAGCTTTCTTATTCTGCTCTTATATGTGCCACTATAGCATTGTCTCAGATGGAACCTGTTAGAGTGAAGTCAGTTGTTACTACCTTACCAGGCAGTAATTTGTGTCTATAAAAGCAAGTTTGTGTTACACTGTATGATTGCTATTGTCTGCTGCTGCACAACTGTATTGTGCTGGTTTTTGCTTCCTCACTCTATGAATAATGTAGTGTTTTCTTGCTCATCATTTCATTTCAAGCATTGCAAATGGCTGATGTTAATTAGGTGCAACTTTTGTAATTTAGTGTAGTTTAGTCTTAGCTCAAGTTTTCTTAACTAAAAATGGATCCAAACCAAAATTTCATATATGAACACGCTTGAATTTTGGGAAAGTTGGGTTCAGATCGGGTGCCTCAGGTACATTTCTGTGTGATCTGTCTGGAACCATTTTCTATAATGTTTGCATATTTACAGTAGTAAAAAGATCAAGTCTCACATTCTGCAAACTCCTTTGGGCTTATCTTCTCAGAAATGTCACAGCTTTCTGAGTACACAATTTCATAACTAGTGTTAACTCAGTAGGCTTAAAGTGAAGTGAATACTATAGGGGTACAGTAGGATAAAAACTAGAAGGGTCTGTGTGGCTACAGTATGCACTATAGGGTCTACATCCCACAGAAAGTTCATGTGAAAGGAGAATGCAATCCTTCTGAGATGCTCAGAAAGACCAGTCTGCCAGGACAGTCTCCTCAGGAATTGGAATGCAGCATCTTACAGTTGGAAGCTCTCCACATTTTGGTGTGATTAAAAGATGTGTGCTATACCTAGTCTTTTCACTTGTTGGAGAGGAGATGGTTATTCCTGGTTAGATCTGAGTTGACTGATATTGCAAAGAAAGGATGATTCTCCCATGCTGTAAATCAAAGGGGAATTTTAATATCACTATAGCTTGCCTGTATGATAAAATGTCATTTTACAGTCTACAGATTCTGGCTCCTCAGGCTAATGGAGACATCGGGTCATTTCAACAGCTGTTTTTTTTTTAAAAGAAACTTGAAAGGTATATGTACAATGGCTTTTGGGAGGTTAAAAAGATCACTATCAACTTGCAACCTTAAGAAATTGTAATGAGACCACGCACTTGCCATACTTGTAACAAGACTAATAAATACAATGGGAAAACATATTGTTCAATTAATTAGTCAATTGCAAGGGCCGGCTATCGACTGCAACAGATGATATTTCAGTTACTAAACTGATACTTCATTGGATTTTGGCCAGAATGCCATAAAAAGATTCTATTAGTTTAAATTATAATGCAACTTTGACATAGCTCCCATGTCGTGCTAAACTGTTGATGAACACTGGCAGATTTCTCCAAAGTTCCATTTTCTTACATTTTATATGGCTTTACATTTCTCTTAGTATAATTTTTATAGTGGAGGACAGTGCTCTCAGGGACAATAAGCAATTAATTGCTAGTGTAAGAGGGCATAATTCTAAGAACTTGCTTACACCTGCAGTGAATTTGTCCCATTGAGATGACTTGTGCTAGAAGCACACTGACCTTCAGAGAGATTTACCAAGCAGGATGATTAAATCTTTCTTCTGACTTCTCATGGCCTACTTTAACTGAAAATCAGCCATGGTAAACAAGCCTTCTTTTGTATTTCACTGTTAGTAGTTATGAGATGCTTTTCTAAATATTTAGTCTCTTGGGCAAATGGATGGAAGCTGAAAATAATATATTATTTTGTTGAGATTTTGCCTTCTTCTGTACAGACCCAAGCACTAGAAGGGGATAGAGAAAACTCCAATGACTGAAACCTATCCACTACATTAAACATCAAATCAGCTCTGAAATGCATATAAACAAGCACATCAGATTTTACTGCTAAATGTGTGAAAACCAGCTTTTGCTGTCACTATAAACCAGGCCTTCAGTGTATTGGCCAGAGTTTTAAAAACATTTTAGATACCTAAATGAGGATTTAATGCCTCTAATCAGGTGTTTATATGAAAGCTAGGCTCGTATATGATTTTCAAAGAAGCAAAGCTGTGTGCAGGACCTCTGTGCACCAAAGGTTGCCTTAAATTTCACACACAGTTTGCTTAACCTGGAGCATTATAGGATTTTCTAGCTGGGTGGAGGTGCACATGGGCCAACATAGCCGCATGAAAGTTAGGCATGGTCAGAGCACATCTAACTCATTATGCTTATTACCTATGAGCAGGCAGAGTATCAACTCCCCCCATTGGCTTATGTGAATGAGGTACAAGTACAAAAGCGGCATCCAAGGACACAAAGACCTCCTCCTATCCAAACACACAGCTGAGAGAAAGAAAGGAAAACAGAGACTGAGATGTAATGTAGCGAGGTACTGGACTGGGGTGGTAGCCCGCACACACAGGCTTGGTTTGGGGTTGGCATGAGAGCTTTGCTATGCCGAGGAAGTGAATTGTTTTGTAGAAGGGTGTGAGAGGTTAGCTGTGTTTCTCAAGGGGAAGGGCAATGATCCCACTGACCATTCATGTCATGCAGTAATGGTTGAGGTGGAGCAATGGTTGAGGTGGAGCAACACTACCACTCAGCAGCCTGGAAAGGGGATTCTGTTCTCTCTAACTCCTTTTTGCCCACTTCTACGCCTGAGGAATTAGACTTAAAAATGGTGGGAATTGGGTCCCTAACTGCCCCCTTTATGCTTTTAAATCTTGCTATGCACCATGAATATGGGCATGATAATGTAGCTAGCTAATCTGAGAAATCTAACTGCTTTTCAAGCTCTAAAGTCGCTACATAATTGGGAATATTTCTATGTTCAGCATGGATTATTATTTGTAAAAAGACACAGTAATATATACCTGAGAACCTTTAAGAACTTTTTCCTGGGCCAAGGTAATTTGTTGTTTGTTTTTTTTCCAGTGTGAAAAAATGATTTTTAACTGATTTTTAAAATGTATTTTGGTATATGTTCTGTAGTAAAACTATCGATCTAGAAGTATAAAACTTTCACTAAATCTAATTTTGGACAATAGACTAGTTTAAAATCATGAGTTCACAATAATTATCAGACTGAGCTAGTCTCTTGCTGCACTTGATTAAAAGAAAACATTGATTTTAATAAAACAAAACAGTCTCTCAAAACGTTCCATAACCATCACTACGAGTAGCCACTGCAAAGGCAGGGTAGGCTTCATATGTTGCGTAAGGTGCTAAATCTTGTCCCAGCGTCACCGCTTGTTTTAGTTGTGTAGCTGGTACAGTAGCAGCTGGACTAGCAATGGTGTATCCTGCAGTGAAAAACAGACACAAAAATACAGTTTAATGCAAATGTACCTGCAGAGCATGACATAGCTGATAACCATCCTTTTGTCTACACAGTTACATAACTAGGTGGAGATTTCATTGTCAATGGTAACAGAATATTTCTTAGATTAAATATACTCACTTGTTCTGACATCTGTGTTTATCAGCTGTTGTTATAAATGATAATTTTCCTCTACTTTGCAGTCATAGCGGAGAGTGACAATGTTGGTATAGCTAATTAGAATTTTCATATATAATCCACATTTCCCAACTCTCCCCCCCCCATTATTCACTGAATAATTTTCCCCTAGTATTTGGGTATCTCTAAACTAAGGATATTACTATAGGCCTATATACTCTACTTCACACTTGGCATATGAAGGACAAGATAGATTTCTGTAACATAAGGATGTTCCTGGACAGGTTTCATGAGGAGAAATCTATATAAATGATGGAATTGCATACCATCATTCAGTTACGCTTAATCACTACCACAGTCTCCTCACAAAATGGTTGTGTGTATAAGTAACGTTATGTAGAGAAGAGATATTTCCAATATGTAATCTTGGGAAAATAGTGAAAATTATGCTTCATATATATATATGTATATATATGCATATCTCCCCAACATTTCAAGTGGCTCAAGTGGATGGTCCTGGGAGAGAGGGACGTGTTCCGGTACTCATCTTGGGGATGGGTGGGAGGCTGTGGAGAGGACTTGCATGTGGCCCCTGGGGCACAGTTCAAGAGCAGCAAGATTATTGGGAGGGCTGGGCCAAATGTGAGGAGTTTTGCAACACCATGCACCAGGGGTCAGGTTGAAAAGCCTGCAGCAGAGAGTGAAAGGATCAGGCAATCAGAACCACAATTCCCATGAGGCAATGCACCACAATAAGGAAATACAATTTAATCCTGAACTTGCTAAAAATGAAGTATTTCTGGTCAGTTCAACAAACCAAAAGGAAATATTTAAATTTGAGAGTGTTGAAATTTTTTGTTTTTGATCAAAATTGTGAAACCATTCATTTCTGAATTGAAACTTTTCTAACATTTTCTTTAATAAATCTGCTGATTTTTCAGCTTTTTGGTCTGATTGAGGACAGATAAAAAATGGGACAGAAAATCCAATTTTTTGCTCAGCTTTAATATATACGTGTTGTGACAAAGTTCTGTCCTTATCTTTGTGGATCCTGCATTTCCTGGAGGATTTCACTAGCCTCAGAGGCTCACTGTGACCCTCCTCGTAGCCCTTCTCTCTCTAGAGACAACGTCACAGCCTATTGAGCCATTTTCATCATAAGCCTGTGAGGAGAAGCTATCTTTCCAGGCACAGTCTCTGTTGTCTCCCAACCTCAGTGATTAATTAGGGGAGGCAGAAACGTGGGAGCCCAGGCCCTCCCTCTACTCCGGGCTCCAGCCCAGGGACCCTAATAGTATCAGCTAAGATGGCTGATCTTTTAGCCACACAGCACAATACAATTCCCCAGGCTTCTTCCCCACAGCAGTCCCTGCTTCTTCACACTCCACTTCACCCTTACCTCAGGGCCTCCTCCTTACATATCATCTGGTGTCTACTACTCAGTCTCACCAACAGCACAACTTCCTCCCACAGCTCCTGACATCCACACCCACCTGACTAACTGGGAGGTTTTTAATTGGTTTCAGCCAGTCCGTGATTAGCTTCAGGTGTTCCAATCAGCCTAGCTATTTCTACTGCTTTCTAGAAGGTTCCAATGGTACCTGGGATTTGTTTAGCCTGAGACTAACATATCTGTTCCTTAGCACTTTCCTATAGCCATCTGGCCTTGCCCCATCACAGTTATGTACTGATTACGTCAGTATCAACTCCCACTCCATTCATGGATGAGAAGAGAAGTCCATATCCATGCCTAAAGAGAAGCGAATAAATGCACGTGGATGGGATCTGCAGGCTTTCAGCCATCATTGACTAAGGATCTTTGGCCACTAGCGATACTTCATGCTTCTCTGAGGCATGCACATTTAAAGGCAAGATTTAGCCCCACATGACTAACTTAGTATTCAGAAAATTATGGAAATGGCAAGTCAAATGTGTTGCAGGCTGAAAAGTTAATGTACGTGTATTTGTCAAGCTTCCAAGCCAAATAAAAAGGGTGGGTGAAAGAAAGGGAGATATTATAATTAAGCAGTAAGTGGGGATTGGATTCAATAAAAAGTCCATTTGGCTTACATGCTGCGGAAGCCTTCACAAACCCAGACAAATTGATTTTTCTGTGGCTTTTTCAGACTTCTGTGGCAGGAGGCTGGAGATATATATATATATATATATAATATATAATATTATTGAATCCATCCTCAAGACACTGCAAAAAATTCAGTAGTATGATTAATGCATGTTTTGTGTATGCAATCTGGCTCGAGGCATTCTCTGGATCTCAGAAGCACATTCATAGTGGAGAACAGTGTAAATGCAGTGTCTATAAATTGGATTTGCGTTTCTGCCTGAGATTTTTCATAATTTTCTTAGCCATTTTGACTAGATATTAAGCTATTTATCAGAGATGGGCCCCCAGACGGGAACACTGAGTCCAAATGCTTTTAAATTTTGGAAATGTTTGGATCAGAATCTAAATTTAGTGATTGCCCTCATTTCTCTAGTGGGTAAAATCAAAACTGTAGTTCCAAACACTCCCAACTTTGAGGAAGTGCTGATGCAGATCCAAACTTTATAGCTCAGGCCCATCTTCAACACAATGAAGTCATAGTACTTCATTTGAAACATGCATTCTTATGCCATCAAATTAGCATAACCCAGAGTATTATATTATGTTCTCCACAAATAGGGAAGAGGAATGGATGCCTGGATATGTAGACAGATAGACAATATGTGCATTTCCATTCAGTAGATTTGAATCTGAACACTATATATAATCAAGTAGCTAACAAAAATATATCTTCAGAAGAGCATCTCAGTACAGACCTTCACATACCTGGAAAAGTAGCAGCTGTAGCAGGAGTCTCTGCTCCCTCTGTGGGAATGCCCAAGGTCTGGAGGGTATATTCTGCAGCATATGTCTTGGCTTCATCAACATATGCACTAAGCTTAGGAGGTGTGAAGGGATGTCTGTGAATCAGAAACAAAACATTACCTGTTTTTAACTATTTTAAGGATCTGACACAAACTCCTCACTGACCAGGATGCACCAACTCAGAGTGGCCCCAGCCCCTGCCAGAACAACAGATGCAAAACCTGCAGACATACCTCCTCTGCAACTAACCTCCCACAGCGCACCTTTCGAGCTCCACAGGCCCTACACCTGCCTACCACAAGATGTGATGTATCTTATCCAATGCACTAAATGTCCCCAAAACAACTATTTGGATGAAACCAGACAAGCACTCTGCTCTCAAATTAATTCAAAGACAAAA
This sequence comes from Sternotherus odoratus, assembly GCA_032164245.1. Taxonomy (NCBI): domain Eukaryota; kingdom Metazoa; phylum Chordata; order Testudines; family Kinosternidae; genus Sternotherus; species Sternotherus odoratus. Next base: position 77,556,383 of record JAVMKO010000005.1, on the reverse strand, counting down.
ACACTGCATCACCCATGGCGAACTTTTCATAAATAATCACTACACATCTGACCTCTCAGTCTTTATCGTCAAAGGAAACCTGCACAACACCTCCGAAAGATGAACCTGGGAGTCTAAATTCATAACTTTGCAAGACTAAAAATCATGGACTGAACAGAGACATTGAACAACCTGTTCTACCATGTATTTAGCTGTGACATTCTGGGTATGTCTTAACTAAAATTAGACTCCTGGGGCTGGTCCAGGCCAGCTGACCCAGGCTCATGGGGCTGTTTAGTTGTGATGTAGACATTTGGGTTCAGGCTGGAGTCAGCCCTTGTAGGGCTCTAGACCCCAGCTTCCAGCCTGAGCCTGACTGAACAGCTACATTGAAATTAAACAGCACCTTAGCTTGAGCCGGTGAGCCTGAGTCAGCTGGCCTGGGCCAGCTGCGGGTTTTTAATTGCAGTGTAGAAAAACCCTCGGAGTATAATTTCCAGCCCTGAAGAACAGCCCTGAGTAAGCTCAAAAGCTTGTCTAGCATACCAACAGAATCTAGTCCAATATAAGACCATCTTGTCTCTTGGATATCCTGGGACCAATAGGACTACAACAAAATGGCATCCTATTCAAAGAATGACAGCTTGACAATTCCTACTTCCTGTCAAGTATTTTGCTCAAATAGAAAAATGGTGTGTTATTGATATTCTGTGAGAGAATATGTATTTGAGAAAAACATTACTATAAAAGAAAAAAAAAAACTTAATATTAATGTATGCACTGTACACAAATGTTAGCAGCCTGAACTTCACTGTTCATGCAGGGAAAAAAAGACATGTTATCTTGAAAATCTGCATATTTCTGCAAACTGCTTCAAACTGGAGCTGTAACTTTTAAATATAGCGTGGATATTTGCTAAATATGACTGATTAACAATACTTTTTGATTACATGATATGGTGTGACTCGGTAAAATGTATCCAAAATATTGTTATAAGTTAGTAGTGGAAATATACCATATTTGATTCCTAGTTGGTATAATTACAGACAGGGTTAGTAGCATGGCCTATTATGAAGGTTACCCGACACTTCCCATTATACTTTGTTTATACTTGGCTAAATTTTAACTGTTTGGATTGAAATTTTTCAAGTTAGTTGTCTGCCTCAGACGGATTTTAATTTTTTTAATTTGGAAAATTTAAAAAAATGGTTCAGATATTTCCAACAGTTGAGTCTATGGAAAAATATATTGTTTTTGCTGACTATTAAAAAAAACCCAAGAGATCATTTCTTTCAAAAGCTGTAGTGCCATAATGTTTTGGAGCAGGGGCTTGAAATTTGGTAGAGGGTCATGGTGGCCTTTTCATCGGGGATCTAATTTTTGCCATCCCTGTGAAAAATCAGGGGGTGAGGGATACTGAGGGCATGTCTTCACTACCACTTTAATTCGACCTTAACGACGTTAGGTCGAATTAAACGTGTACCTGTCTTCACATACATGCCCTTAAAGTCGATTTAAAGGGCTCTCAAAATCGAATTTGTAACTCCTGCCTGAGGAGAGAAGTAAGGCTAAAATCGACTTCTCTATGTCTACTGTGAGTAGTGAAGAGGCATCTGAAGTTAAGCCTCCGACCTCCGAGCAGCCCCGCGGCAGGGGGGGGGGGCTGTTCAGGCGGGGGGGGGGTCCGTGGGGCTGCTGGGGGGGGGGAGCCGGCGGGGGGGATGCTTGGGCGATCGGCTCAGCTGCCTGGTCAATTTCAGGTGAAATTGACCAGGCAGCTGAGCCCATCGCCCAAGCAGCCCCGCGCTGGCTTCCCCCCCCTCGGGCGGGCGGGGGGGGGGGGGTCCAGCGGGGGGGGGGGCTGTTCAGGCAGGTGCGTGTGTGGGGGGTCCGCGGGGCTGCTTGGGCGGGGGGGGGGGGCCAGCATGCATTGCACTGTGGGCTACCTACCCACAGTGCAATACGGGCTATGTCGACCCCTGCAAAAGTTCTAGGACAGACAGTGTCGACCACTGTCGACCTGCTGTCCTGGTGGGGGGACACTGATTCAATTTTCTAAACTCGAGTTTAGAAAATCGAATGAAGGGAAATCGACCTAGTCCTGTAGTGAAGACATACCCTGAGAGTTGTGTAGAGAAAGGGACGGATCTGACGAGGAGTGAGAGTCGAGGGGAAAAACTGGCATTGATTAGGCAAACAGATGGGGACAAGCAGCCAGTGGTAGGTGGACACTGCATTTGGACCAGGAACTCAGGATCTGTGAGACAGTGGGGATGAGCAAGAAATATAGGGGTAGGGTGGTGATTGGAGACGGGCTGATGGGAGAGAGGCAGATTAGCTAAGGGGCTAGGAAGGAGGGAACTGGGACTGGCTGGACAAAAGTCTGGGGACAAGGAACTGGGGGGAGATTGAGCCTGGGGGCATGGGAATGACTACAGCTAGCTGGGCAATGGGCCTGAGACTGGTATGAAAAGCCTGAGGAGCGGAGACTGGAATTGAATAGGTAAGGAGACTGGGATGAGCAGCTAGGGTGGAGAAGAGTTGAGCCTTGGACAGGGGAAAGTTTGAGGGGCCAAGACAGAAAAGTCAAGCTTGAGGACAATGGACAGAAGAATTTGAGTCTTCTACAGTACATTCCCCTCCAGACTGGGGAATAGAATCCAAAATTCCTGAGTCTCACCATTCCTCTGGTGTCAGCAAATATCTGTGACACCCACTAGCAGAGTGTGTGATGAATCCTCCTCTAGTGCTGGTTCATGTAGAGGATAACAGCCCACTACTGCTATTAGCTCAGGTGACAGAAGTCTGTGAGGTGGGTCTAAAGGCTCCAAACCTGCTGGTGAATTAGAGTGATTCCACTTGATGGAATTTCTTTTTATTCGGTTTTCTTTTTAAAAATCCCAAGAAATTACCCAGCAAAAACTATTTAAAAAACATTATTAAGGTTGCAAAGTCAAGAACGTAAAAGTTAGGAAATGCCAGAATTAAGTTTGCCTGTGCAACTTTAATTTGTCTCCCTTATACATATGCTTTGATACAGCCTTTAATTATCTGATCATACACTAATTTTTACGAAGGTCTCTTGCCTCATTCAGTAGACAGGATGGCTAGATCATATTGAACAAGTAGCTATTTAATGTTTTGTTTTATCCTCTTTTCTCAATGTACTTTATCCTTCCTCTCCAAGTCTAAAATTAATATAAATAGAGGCCTATGTAATGGCTTCTAACAGTGATGCTAAATAAACAGAAAATTTTTAAACTGATTAAAAACCATACAAAATGAAATAGTTACATACATAGTAGGATTCTGGTTGGCAAGGGCAGGAATAGTGATTTTATATAGGAATAATTGTCTTTGGTCCTGGCCAATTGCAGAATGAAGCTGATAAACAGGTTGTCCCCAGTTATTTTTCTGGCAGATTTCTTCTAAGACCTATAAGAGAAAAATGTATACCAGTTACAACCACATTGTAATATTCTGGCTCATCTCCGGCCTTACCTGCTGCAAAAATATATTACTTTCCATGAGTTTTCATCTGTAGATTACATGCTCAAAATTCATATCTATCTATCTATCTATCTATCTATCTATCTATCTATCTATCTATCTATCTATCACTATATATAAAATATACACACACATATATATATATATAATATACACAAAATTCCTAGTTATATATATATAAATATATATTTAATATACACACATGTTTTGGAGGTTTAAAGGGTCATAAAATCTAGGAATAATGTAAGTGACTTAAATGTTCAACCATTAATTAATTCATGAAGATAAATGTCACACCTCTGAATCTGATCTATTTTCAGTTTAGTCCATTAGCTGTTTTACTTTGATGCAGCATGGGAATAATTTCATGGGAGAGCAACAAAATGATTAGGGGGCTGGAGCACATGACTTATGAGGGGAGGCTGAGGGAACTGGGATTCTTTAGTCTGCAGAAGAGAAGAATGGGGAGGATGGATGATTTGATAGCTGTTTTCAACTACCTGAAAGGGGGTTCCAAAGAAGATTGATTTAGACTGTTCTCAGTGATACCAGATAAGAGTAATGGTCTCAAGTTACAGTGGGAAAGGTTTAGGTTGGAGTTTAGGAAAAACTTTTTCACTAGGAGGGTGGTGAAGCACTGGAATGGGTTACGTAGGGAGGTGGTGGAATCTCCCTCCATAGAGGTTTGTAAGGTCAGGCTTGACAAAGCCCTGGCTGGGGTGACTTACTTGGGGATTGGTCCTGCTTTGAGCAGGGGGTTGGACTAGATTACCTCCTGAGGTCCCTTCCAACCCTGATATTTTATGATTCCATAATTCTATGTTGCTTTGGGTGTAACTAATTACCGTTTAAAAGAAGGATTTTTTTCCCACTAGGGGTCAACTTGGTTATGGCCTAGTGGAATTTTTTGCCTTCCTCATAGAATTGGGAAAACACATTCAGGTTAAATAGGTATAGGCTTTAGGAATTTCATTTGAGGAACTTTATGAATGGTAGTTCATCGCAACTTGAGACTGGTGTCCAGTGTGGACAGAAGGCCAAAAGGCCAGAGACCAGAAGAGCTGAAAGCTTTTTTCTGGTGGACCCCCCAGGTCTATGGGAAAGAGGGAGACTAGATTAGAGTTTGCAATTGGCAGTGGTACATAAGTCTGCACAGAAACTCTCTTTGGTATCCTCTGTCCCCTTTGTAGGAAAAGTGGGGGAAGATGAGAAGTTTCAGCAAAGCAAGCTGAATCCTTGGGGTAGGCAGTGGAGAGTTTGCTCTGAGTTATGGGCTATATATTAATTCTACTTCTGTATAAACAGGGAAATTGAAGCACAGGGCAATAAATAGACTTTAAAAAGTCATAGAGGAAGGTCTCCAGATTCTGTTATCCAATTTAGTCACAAGAACATTCCTCCTCTAATGTGATAGACCTTATCTTTGTTTTATAAATGTGTGCAGGCTATTCATACTTATAGTACTGCGCTGGACACTCAAGCTTATGTTTTTCAAGGCACCAGAATCCATCCATCAAAATTGCAATAGTGATTTTTTCACATTTAAAATATTACATATGTTACATTTCATTTTAAAAATCTTATTTGCATAAACTCAGATTTGAGTTTGCAAATGGCAGTTCAGAAATTGGGGTAGTTAGGCATTTACCTGATTCTCATGTATAAATGCAGCTTGTGCACACAAGGGCAAATGTTTGTGTATGCAAAAACTTAGATATGAAAAATTGCACATATAGAATCTTAAATATGAAAAATTGCTGGCAACATTTGAGAAGCTGTTTTAAAAATATTTAGCCACCATAGTCCAAAGCTTGTTTATGAATAGCTGTTTAGGCCCATTTTAAGCTGTCCTATCAATATTGAAATCCCACGTGAGACGTGTGTGTGTGTGTGTGCATATATATATGTGTGTGTGTGTATATATATATATATATATATATATATATATATATATATATATATATATATATAAACTTAGCCGGGGAGAGGAAACAGAATTTGGAAGGGCCTCTCTGCAGTGAACCTAGATTAATGTATAATATTGACCAGATTCAAAGGAGAATCTAAGATACTGTATTTATATCTTCTTTTATCCTGCCACTGTGTGCGTGTGTGTGGTACTTTAATTTATATTTGCGTATTAGTTGTTTTTCCTTCTAAACAATTTTTTTTAACTCCTTGGCCTGTCAGCTACAATACCCTAGACTCTTAGATTCAGGAGGCCAAATGCAGAAGGGAGTGTAAGTTCTATGTTTGGACATGGATGTGCTTTCAGTGAGTCTGCCTCTCAACTGGTATAATTTACATACTAAAGAAAGTATGAATTACAGCAGAGTAGTGTCCCAGGTTTAGATTCATTTAAGCCTACCTCTGAATTTGTCCCTGTGACAACATTTTGTATGTTCCTAAGGACACAGCTTTATCGGGAAGATTTTCATATTAAATAAATGTCAGTATCAGTTCTATTTCAGGTTGTCTCTTGGTTATCCTTAAAATCTTTAGAGATATTTCATCTATAACTATCTAAGAACAGCCTCTGTGCGCTGGGACACAGTATTCACAGGAGATTCACACAGTCAGATTTGGGATTGGAGAGAGATTATTTTAGAGGTAATTTGCATTCTACTACGTGTTTCTTGTGCTAATTAACAGACCTCTTATATAATGAGCAGTGTCACTTTTAATATCAAGGGCAACATTTTCAAAAACATCTAAGTGATTTAAAAGCATAAATCCTACCATGTGGGATTAAGTGGTGCATCGTAGAAGATACTGTCCAACCAGGGAGCCCAGGTCACAAAGGAGAATGAGAGCACAAGGTACCCAAACTTCACCTAATGTCAGGCACTGTAGTGCTATTTTTAAATTAAAATGTTTAGGTTTTCAGGTATTCCATATTTTGATGAAATATCAGAGTTTTCTGTGGAGAACAGAAACTTTTTGTAAAAACCTAATTTAGTCAAAAACCCAATTCCACTGAAAAATAGTTTTGACAGAATATTTGTGAGCTATAGGTACTACTGTGATGTAAGTATTGATAACAATACATTTATATCCAATCCAGAACTTCCCCAAAATTCAGGATGGTTTGAATTGAGAATTTTGCATTGCCCAATTAAAGATAGAGAGCTTATAATGAAGGGCCGACCCTCAAAATTCCAGGGAATTTTGTTCTGATCTGGGATTCTGTTTTGAGCCTCTCTCTAATTTCAACAAGTTTCTTATCTGTGTTGAGCCCAGTCCTGCATGTTTTAACTATAAATAATTTTGTGACTTCTGCAGGAGTTCTGCTTTTGTCAAGGACTGAATGATTGGTACTTTAACATTAACTTTAAAAGGAGGTTTCACTCAGAAAATATTCAGGTTCTCAGCAGTAGTCTTTCATGTTCAATTACACAGTATGCATAAAGTTCTGCCCTTGGATCTGGAGTATAACTCTCATAGAAATTATGAAAGTCACTGGGAGCTGACATGCTGAGAACTGAGGGCATGTTTAAGTTCACAATTTTTTATTTCTCTTACGATATTGGAATGATTAGTATAGATTGAGGCCTTTGGCTATGTAGTGTTAATATTGTGACATATTACGCTGTGGAAAGCAGAATCTTTTTTTAATATAGCCCCCTTCTTTATTTTTTTCTCTTTTAATTAGTCTTTTTTATTGTTTCCTAAAATTAAAATAAAACATATCAGTAATAATCTGAGGAGATATCTCTTTATTAGTGTGCCTCACACACAAGGAAACACGGGGGCTGAAGTGATAGTAAAAGTAACTTCAAGCCAATTTGTGTAATCTTCAAGAATAGTTGGAAAAGACCCTAAAACAGCAGAACCCTTCTTTAACAATTTGTAGTGGTATCTTGTAGTTATTCTCTGTAATGTCTCTTTCAAAGCTGAGCAGATCAGTGTGTGAACATACTTATGATCAACTATCACCGTTTTCAAAACAAATAACCATTCAAACTGGGTCTAAATCTGTTCTAATCTAATCTAATCTAAAAGAAGACTAATGTAGGTCCAACCAGAGCACTTTTTCCTAATTTACTGTACCTACCTGAGGAGCAAGTTTAATTCCATGTGGTTTTAAAGCAATATGGTTCAACGGGGTAAGCTCCATTCCAGGCAAAAGATCATAAAGTTTGTCTTCTCCCCTCTTTTCTCCTTTCACCTGGTATCCACGACCCAGGCCAGTGTAAGCCAAGTATCCACGTCCTCCTAGTCCTCTAACTCCCGCAGCCCCTACAGGTACATTCATGTAAATTTCTAGGAATGTAAGAAGCATTAAACTGAATCAAATCACCGGAAAATCACCCTGATTCTTACTGTAATGGAAAAGTTAGCCCCAGTCACTGATTTCTGATAAGAAGATGGGTAAGAACACTGACTAACTGAGAGCTACTGTGGATTCATACCACACTATTCACCATGAAGTAGAACTCACAAGGGGAAGTTTCTTTATTACCTTGGGAGAAAAATACAATAATACCCTGAATATAGAGCTAGTATCTGCACAACTGTAGCATTCTGGCTTTTATAATACTTGTTAGGGGGTTTATTTATGTTTAGTGCCTCTAATTTCAGTCTGCAAGCTTTGAGCAGCATAGTGTCCTTAGAAAATTAATTGCAGATTATAAGATATGGTGAACCAGGAAATTCTAATCAATTACAGTATATAACTAAAATTCTCCTTATTCCTATGGTATCACTTCTCTATTGGATTATCAATAATTTAACCAGTATAAAACAGATCTCTATCCCATCATATTTAAAATTATTTTCCTAAAGTGCCTTCAGATTTTTAGTTAGGAATGTCCTAGTTATTTCTGACTAACGTTCCCATCTTCTCTGTTCTGTACAGTAAACATGAGGCTTAACTTTCCATTGAATTCATGCACAGATTACTTTTGATTTTTTGCCATTTTTCTAACCTGATTTACAGTTGAAGAGTAACAGGGACAGTTAAAATTAGATTGATTACTGCCCACTGGTATAATTTAAGGGTATGTCTACACTTATTATTTAAAGCGCAAAAAGTCCTTTTTTTGCGCTAACACCACAGGAGCATCTACACTCATTAATGACTTTTTGCGGTAAAACTCAAAAGTTTCACTTCAAAAAGAAAACCACCTCCACAAGTGGCATACAACTCTTACCACTGTTCTTTTTGTGCTGCTGTGAAAGTGAAAACATGTTGAAGCAGTGTAAACACCCTTTGGATATCCCACAGTTCCAAAAGCAACCACTCTGGCTGGCATCTCCACTGCTCTGGCACACAGACATCCGCCCCTCCCCTTGTAAGCCCCAGGAAGTTTGAAGCTCCCTTTCCCTTTGTTTGTAGGTGTGACAGGGAAAGCTGACAGGCAACAGGAGGTTTTAAAAAAAATGCTATGAAAAAAAACAGGAAGTAATGGGGCTCCTGAGACATGAAGCAGGGCAGCATGGGACACTGAGCAGTGAACCAGAATGCCTTCCGCTCCCCCATCTTCCCACAAGATCTATCGAGAGAGCTGCACCCTGGATAGCTGCCCTCCAGTGCTGCTCTCATCCCCAATGGAAGTGCTGGTAGTGTAAACACTCTCTGACACTTGAGAAATTGAGTGAGTACACAAACCAGCACTTTACTTTCATGGGTTCCCTATCACTAGAGAAACGTACAGTGCAACAATTCTGTAAGTGTAGACATACCCTAAGACTTTTAATGAACTTGGAATACATAGATTTCCCCCCCTTCTTTGAACTAATGACCATTTTCTCACATTACAACTGGTTCCTTTCAGAAGGATTCTTTGGGAATTTAGGATATTAACAAGTGAGAGCATACTAAAGAAAAGCGACCCAAGTGATCTGGCAGTTTTGACACATTTTCCAAATGTAATTTTAGAGGGGTTTAGATTTATATATGCACAGTAAAGCTAAAGCATGGGCAGCAGCAGTGCAAATTTCCCAAATCATACCATGCAGCCAATGTGTCTTGATTTTTCTCTGAAGGGATCACTTCTAGGGGGTTAGAGAATAGGTTAGTTAATTCAGTCCTCATCAACTCTACTGAAGACTTCAGACTGAGAACTGTGTTCTTTAGGACACCTTTCTACCTGGAAATGGGTTGAGAGCACCATCTGATTTCACATAGAACATCAATCTGCTGTCAGTTGTTAATGATTTCAGTCACTACTAGAAATGAGTGAAAAGATCTGGATTTTGAATATCCCAAAATTTAATTAAGCTCATTATAAATCATCCGAGACTGCTATAACATGTAATATATGGCAAAATGCTGGTAAAACAGCAGGAAACAGACAATTAGCCCCGAGAAGTTCAGTCACAAATTTAATTAAAGCATTATTTTTTAACAAGCATCATTAGCATGAAAGCATGTCCTCTGGAATGATGGCTGAAGCATGAAGAGGCTTATGAATTTTTGGCACATCTGGCACCTAGGTGTCTTGCGGTGCTGGCTGCAGCGGTGCCATGTGAATGCCTGTTCTCGCTGTCAGGTGACATTGTAATTAAGAAGTGGGCAGCATTATCTCCTATAAATGTAAACTAATTTATTTCTCTTAGTGATTGGCTGAACAAGAAGTAGGACTGAGTGGCCTTGTAGGCACTAAACTTTTACATTGTTGTTTTTGAGTTCAGTTATGTAAAAAAACCAAACCCTACATTTGTAAGTTGCACTTTCATGATAAAAAAATTGCACTACAGGACTTATATGAGGTGAATTGAAAAATACTATTTTTTTTGTTTATCATTTTTACAGCACACATTTTTAATAAAAATAATATTATAAATTAAGTGGGCATGTGTAACATTCACACCTTAGTTTTGGAAATGTTTTGGACCTAAGGTTTCATTCAGGCTCCTCTCTAGTCACTGAAAATTTGCACCAATAATTTCAAAATTAACGTTACCAATCCCTTATACTATCCATTCCTATAGACTGGCTTTTTATTTGTTTTGTTGCAAGAAACAAAACACAAAACAAAAACCCTGCTAAGAAGCATGACTTCTTATCATGTTACATAGTTAATGTTTTGTCTACACTGTGACAGATCAAAACTGGAACTATATATCCAAATCTGTAGCAGTGAGATATAATAGGACCCCAGACTGAACTACTAACCGTTTGATTGTTGTGAAATTAAAACCCAATCATCCCCAGTTTTGATCTCTGTAGTTGATATACTTGAAAAGATACCTAATGTCGACAGTATAACCTGCTAGTGCTTATGGCCACTTCTTGGAGCATCTCTGTTTTGGAGGTTCATTTGTCATTCCCTAAATGATGCTGTAATAATGCTGCTTAGAGCCCCAGGATGACTAGGGTAATGGCCTGGCTAGAAAATTTCCTGGTTGTGGGAAGAGAAGAGTCAATACACTCACTGAATCTCTTGGGACTGGTTAGTTTTCCTGAAACCCAGCCCTGAGCCATTAAAAGGAGGGGAAAATCAACTGCTAGGCTTCTGAGACTGAATCAACAGCCAGCTGTGGGCAAGGATTTCTGTTGTGAGTGGAAAACTCTTATTTTGTTTGTTTTTTCCCTCCTGAGACAAAATGGAGGATTTTTGGTTTGTTTATTTTGGAGCAAGAGTAATTCAGAGACTGTTAAAAGACTTTCGGCTTTCTCCTGGTCTGATGAGGGGGTGTATGTATATATATATATATATATATATGTTTGCTTAGCCTGCCTGAAGGTTCTCATCCCCTTTTAAAGGAGAGGTTCCAAAGATTGGCTATTTTCCAGTGTGTGAAGGCTGTTAGTCTCTTTCTTAAAAGGATGCATGACCTGAGGCTAGGAAGAATTATAGAAAGCTGGGCTATATGCATAGGTCTGTCCCAGTGAATGGAAATTGTGGTAGGCGTAAAGAAGAGGAAGTAGCTGAGAAAAGCAGGACATCTGGGAGACTATTGTGTGTTTCAGGAAGATTATTGAATGTTTTCACGCTAGCAATTGGAACGTCTAAGAACAGAGTGGGCTGGAGTTCCTTCATCGTGAGGCAATGACCTTGGGACACTCCTCAGATCATTAAAGACTCAGGAGCAACCCCAACTTATGGTCTGTCTGAAGGACTCTTAGTGATGGGGGCATGCTTCAACTCATATAATCAGAGATGGTTTATACTAATTTTACCATTTTAATTAAACTGGTGTATGCCTCAAGTTTTTAAAAACTTTTTAGTGGAACCAGCTTTAATGTGATGCATGAGTGCACAGCTTTAATGTGGTGCATGGATATTTGATTTCATAAATTTACCTCCTACTCTAGCTACAAAGCTATTTCAACGATAGACTTCTGGATTGCCATAGACATAGCTGCCGGAGTTACCTCTAATGGACGGAGGTCGGATAATGCCCCTACTGCTGAGGTCACCCTTGGTGGCAGGGAAATGAAGGTTAGGAATAGCTGCGTAGGCCTGAGGTGCATAGAAGACTGGAGCTCCAAGGTAGGCTGTGGCGGGATCATACACATGTCCAAATGTGTAAGTATATTCTCCTTGTAGCACGGTACCTCGTCCCCCTGTGCCTCTGGTGTGTCTAACGTAACTGTCTTTGTCTACTGGTTTTGCTAATGTCACTTCGATAGGGGAACCATCCAGTACCTTTAAAACAAGGAGAAATGCATGGAAAAATGCAAGGGAAGCACAAATGCAGTACAGTATCCATCATTATCATGACTGTTTTGTATAAGCCCTGCTAAGTTCTGCATTTTGCTAACCACAGCTACTTAGATGGGGTGGCTGAAAGAGTCTGAGAATCTTCTGCAGTGAGGCCATGTTCCCAGGGCCAGAAAGGAAAGATGGCCCCTGGCTGCTGTTGCAAAATGTGTGACCCATGGCAGTCTGCTCATCTTCTGCCTGCAGCTGCTGTGAAGTTAGAGGAACTTGGGCTATGTCTACGCTTGGAAGTTGAGTGTGTGATTTCCAGTGACATACTCATGCTACGCTCAATGATCTAGTGTGCTAAAAATAGTAGGGTAGCCATGGTAGCACAAGCAGTGGTGAGAGGCAGTGTGGGCTAGCTGCCCCAGGTACAAACCTTCCTGGACCTCGTGGGTGTCTACTCAAGATGCTGGCTTGTGCCACAGCTACCTGTGCTACCGTGGCTACACCACTGTTTTTAGCTCTATGAGAGCTAGCACAAGTATGCTTATTTGAACTGGGAATCACAGCCGCAGCTTCAAGTGTAGACATAACTTAGAGACACTCCTGCCCACAGTAATGTGTGAACTCAATCAACTGCTCATTTTAAAACTACACTTTCTAAGAAGGTTCAAAATTAGGTAAGGTCTGTTTGCCCCTTCCCTAACCCAAACATTATCATTTATATTAACTTGAAAACAATAATGAGCACATGAAAATGGAAGCCAGTTTTCATTGTGATCTTAATTTTAAGTACCATATCTTCAGTGTTGATTCCAACAGGTGATGCAAAATATGTATCAGCAGGGTTGATGCAATTTTTCAATGAGGTACTGTAGTACAGCGCCCTTCAATGGAAAAGTGACTGCATTATCTGTTTTCCCAAGACAGATGTTCAAGGTAGTGATTGGACACCTCAGAAAATGTGGAGTATATTTGTACATGCATAAGGTGGCTTTATATAGCTTTATTCAGCTTCTAAATTGAAAAGCACTGCAATTAGAAGAAAAATAGTCCTCTGAAGAGTTTTTGAGCTGTATTATACTTGACCAATGACTGTTTGTTTTACCAGAGGCAAATGGATTTATTTTCTTTGCAAGCATGTATTCAGTTGCTAAAGAGGGTGTGGATTAAATATCCCATATATTTGAATTCATGGACTGCGAATTTCCTCTCTTGCTGTCATGTTCTCAGCACAGGACATATTTTTAGTATGTGTCTAGCTCCTGTTACTGTAATCTGGGGTTATGTTAACACACTTTTTTAAACTGTACACTATTCAGAGCAGGGGCTATTCCTATGTGTTTAGAAAGGATTTGGCAGAATTGAAGTGATTCCTCAGTAGAAGCAGGAATAAAATAGGGATGAATAACACCCCATGATAAATATGTAATACTATCACATAATATTATACACAATATTTGCCACATATTAAAATAATAAAATAGTTAATAAATCTTAAAACCTAGTTATTGCATTATAATGCCAAAAATTGTACATGGCATTAAAATTGGCTGAATTCTGGGCAAAAAACAGCTTTTACACATCTTTGTTTTAATCCTGAACAGCTGTTTTGGGTTGACCATGTTTGCAGTCATCATTTACTATTGTACATTGCCTTGTTTTTTGTTGACATATAAGGAAAAGGTATTCAAAGTGCAAAGCATAAGATTTTGTGACTTATTATGCAGTATTAGTCATTTGTTCATTATTCTGTTTCTTGCATCGAGTCAGAACAGAGCACTATTATGTGATTTAGGTGACCAGATTCCCATTATGCAGATAAATAGTAAATACAGTAGATTCTCGATTATCCGGGATGATCGGGAAAACCTTAATCCCAGTTAATAAAATCCCGGATAATCAAGCATCTACGGGGTTGTGGGGGGGTTCGCAGGCTGCCCTGGGGTGAGGGGGTGGTGGTGGTGGTGGTCCCACCACCTGCCCCAGTCAGCTCCCGCTGCCAGCCTGGGTGTACGGAACCCAGGCTGGCAGCGGGAGCTGAGACCCCAGCTACCAGGAGCCTGCGGGGAAACCCCAAACTGGCGGCAGCGGGAGCTGACTGGGGCAGGCGGCAGGAGCCTGGGGAGAGAGCCCAAAGAGGCGGCGGGTTGAGCACTCAACCCGCTGCTGCTTTGGGATTCCCCCCAGTCTCCTGCCAGCCGGGGTCTCAGCCTGCTGCCAGCCTGGGCTTCCTACACCCAGGCTGGCAGCAAGTTGAGACCCTGGCTGGCAAGGATCCACCGGGGGAAATCCCAAAGCGACGGCAGGTTGACTGCTCAGACCGCTGCCGCTTTGGGCTCTCTCCCCAGGCTCCTGCCCAGGGCCAGCGACAGGGGGGTACAACGGGTACAGCTGTACCGGGCCCCGGACTTCAGGGGGGCCCCCTGAAGTCCGGGCCCGGTACGCAGCTGTACCCGTTTGTCGCTGGGGCTGTGAGGAAGGCGCGGCTCCGGGCAGCCACTGCCGCGCTCACCAGCCCCTTCCCCCGGTACCCAGCAGCCTCCCCCCGCCCCCCTTTGCTTCTCCCAGCTGGGCCACGCGGCCGCAGCACGTGCGGGGGTTGGGGCCCACGGGAGGTAGGAGACCGGGGGTGGGGGAGGAGCGCGGGCGGCGGGAGATCGGCCGGGGGGGCCCCCGTGGGAGATCGGCGGGGGGGGGGGCCGCGGGCGGCGGGAGATCAGCGGGGGTGGGTGGGGGGGGGAGAGATCGGCCGGGGGGGCCCGCGGGCGGCGAGAGACTGGCGGGGGGGGGCCGTGGGCGGCAGGAGACTGGCGGGGGGCCCAGCGGGTGGCGGGAGACTGGCGGGGGGGGGGCCGCGGGTGGCGGGAGACTGGCGGGGGGAGGGCACAGGCGGCGGGAGACGGGGGGCCCCCACGGGCGGCGGGAGACTGGCGGGGGGGGGGCCCGCGGGCGGCGGGAGACTAGTGGGGGGGCCTGCGGGTGGCGGGAGACTGGCGGGGGGGCCGCGGGAGGTGGGAGAATGGCGGGGGGGCCGCGGGTGGCGGGAGACTGGTGGGGGGGGCCCGCGGGCGGCGGGAGATGGGGGGGCCCGCGGGCGGCGGGAGACTGGCGGGGGGGGGGCCCGCGGGAGACTGGTGGGAGGGGGCCATGGGAGGCGGGAGACTGGCGGGGGGGGGGGGCCGCGGGCGGCGGGAGACTGGCGGGGGGGGCCACGGGGGGCGGGAGACTGGCGGGGGTGCCCCGCGGGCGGCGGGATACCGGGGGGGGTCCCATACGATCTGCCGTACAGGGCCCCAAAATTCCTGTCGCCGGCCCTGCTCCTGCCAGCCAGGGTCCTGCTGCCTGCCCCAGTCAGTTCCCGCTGCCAGCCTGGGCTTCCTACACCCAGGCTGGCTGCAGGCTGAGACCCCAGCTGGCAAGGGGCCAGCGGGGGAAACCCCAAAGCAGCGGCAGGTTGAGCACTCAGCCCGCTGCCACGTTGGGGTTTTCCCCTGCTGGCCCCTTGACAGCCGGGGTCCTGACTCCTGCCCCAGTCTGCTCCTGGTGTCAGCCTGGGTTCCCTGCACCCAGGCTGCCAGCGGGAGCTGAGTGGGGCAGGTGGCAGAAGCCTGAGGAGAGAGCCCAAAGCAGCGGCGGGTTCAGCACTCAACCTGCTGCCGCTCTGGGCTTTCCCCCCAGGCTCCTGCCAGCCGGGGTCTCAGCCCTCTGCCAGCCTGGGTTTCCTACACCCAGGCTGGAAGCAGGCTGAGACCCCAAGCTTGTAAGGGGCCAGTGGGAGAAGTCCCAAAGCAGCGGCAGGCTAGGGCTGAGCCCGCCGCTGCTTTGGGGCTTCCCCTACGGACCCCTTTAGACATCCTGGTTAATCCGCAGCCCGGTTAACCCGCGCCCGGATAATCGGGAGTCTACAGTAGTCAAAATGAATAGTTTGTGAACACCCAAAAGGCTGAAACGCAATTACATAAATTGAAAACAATTACAAAAAAGCAAATACAGTTGTATACACCAGTATACTATGAATGCTACTTATCCAGCATTACCTTCCCATTTAAGGCTTTCATAGCTTCAACTGCATCGTCTCTGTTATTAAAGTGTACAAATGCATAGTCTCTGATTTTCTTTATTCTTTCAACTGCACCTATAAAAATGTTGGGATATTAGTTCTGCAGTTGTCTTTTCAAAGGAATACAGATTTGAATTAACATTCTGGGCTGTGTTTTTAGCACTCAGTTTTACAAACCAAAATTCTGATCTGAAGACACTTATGCATGTGAATATCTCACTGAACTCTGTAAGATTACTTGGATGTAAAGCTAAGCTTGTGCATAAATGTTTGTAGAGTCATGATCAAAATGAGTAATTACTGAACCTGTCATGAAATCATTTTATTTGGTCTGATTACCCAACTCAGAATGTTACACTTCCCAGAGTTTAAAAGTTTGAACAGACTAAGTTAACTATATATTCTACAGACCTGATATTGCCAAGTACTTTTTAAAACTACATTGGTTTCGTTTTTCATTTATGGTTACAGAAAAGTACAGTTAATTTAGCAGAAAAAGTAAACCTTAATATATGTGATATATACACACAGTAAAATAAGAGTAACCCCTTTTGAACTAACAAGTCAAGGCTACCCTTGCAGTCCTATTTTCAGATATATCAATTGAGCTAGATCAGACCTGTCTTCTTCATTATTTACCACTCCCCCAGTTTTTATATTATCTGCAATCTTTATCTGTGATGGTATTATGTTTTCTTTCAGGTCATTGATAAAATAGGGTAGGCTCAAGAACTGATCCCTGTGGGACTCCACTGGAAACACACCTGCTCAGCAATGATTCTCCATTTACAATTACATTTTGAGACATATAATTTAGCCAGCTTTTAATTCACTTAGTGTGCCATGTTAATTTTATGTTGTTCTAATTTCAGCCTTCTTTGTTTAGTTTGTTGATACAGAGATCCAGGTGATCATTGGCTTAGTAGTTAATTTAATTCCACAATTAATACAATGTAGATGACTCTATGACAGACGGGTGTGAGGCAACCTGAGAAAACAAAAGGGTCATTTTTTGTAGCATTACTCATCTAGAATCCAATTCCAAGTTTTCTGTACTTTTTTAAATCTACTTCTGCTGTAGTTTATCTTCACCTTTATTTACTGTGCTGCCAGTACCAATATTTTTGGAACTGAGACATTCAGCACCAACATGAGTAATTGATTTTCCTACCAAAAATAGAAGCATCTGTTTCTATTTCCTGTGATCAAAGATATAAGAATTAATCTTCCTTATTTTTTTTAATGACTCTGTCTTCTCCATTCCTACTTGCTGGAAGTGCATTTCTATTCTCTACTGCTACGGAGACATCTACTGTCATAGATACACATCCTGGGGGAAAAAGTGGCATATGAATGCTAAGTTAAGGCTGCCTACACTTAAAATGCTACAGTAGCATAGCTGCAACGCTGCACTGTGCTGCTGTACCACTTCAGTGTAGATCCTACCTATGCTGATGGGACAGATTCTCCCATCAGCATAAGCAATCCACCTCAGTAAGAGGCAGTAGATGGGTCAACCGAAGAATTCTTCTGGCAGCCTAGTAGTGTCTACACAGGGACTTAGGTTGTCTTAAATATATGGCTCAGAAGTGTGGAATCTTCAAAACCGGCCCAACGCAATTAAACCTACCTAATTTTCTAGAGTAGACCAGACCTTAATCTTACGTTTTTTCTTGCTCCGAATGCTGAATTGGAACACAGGGAATTGTGTTACTGCAGTAAGTAGTACCTTCTGAAACAGTTGCAGCAACATTTTTTGGGGTGGGGTGGGGTGGGGTGGGCATTAAAAGCAATTAAAAGTATTATTGGCTGCGAAACAAGAAAATATCAGAGTTAGTACTGAAAGTTGGGTGCACTACTTCAAAATGACACTCAGATTGACTACTAAAATTATAACTGTATGGGGGGTAATGGTTAGGGAGGCTTCTGGGTACGTAGCTAAAGCTTTACTAGCATCACGTGAAACTTTATGGGATCTACAAGGTGATGTACAGCTTTCAGAATGAAAGGGGAAATATATCCAAGCACTTTGCTGCCCATTGGCCTGCCAGCCAGAAATGGGAGCCAATTGACTTCTTGCTCCCTGTAATCATAAATGTAATCCATTGCCTGCAATTTCTTGCATAGAATTTTGGCTTATTATGATTAATTTATTCACAAGAATGGATTCAGACAGCAGAAGGGACTACATCATAGTCCCTTCCTGTCTCTTGTGCCCACCTTTCCAGAGAAACTGTTCTTTGGCTTCCAAGTCAGATGTTAGTGCACTCTGGGGAACAAAAATCTTTTTATAGGCGAAAGATGATGTGCATAAATTTGAAAGTTAAATTCAGCAATGGGCCTCTCACTCTAGGCGCTGTTGCCCTAATTGTCCAGAGTGCTCTAGACTCTTCATGCCATTCAAATGGCACAAAACAGCCTAAAAGCAAGCATTGAATTTGGCACTATATAAAACATACCAGTCTTCATGCTTTATTTTGCCCTTGGATCATTCACAACATTACCACTAAAGTTAATGGGAAATGTGGGTTTGAGAGACTTTTTGGGCAATCTGATCCATAGTGGCAGCTCTAGATTTTAACTCCTCTAAACTGAACCAATTGTTGCTGGATAATGTATTATTGTCAAAATGCTTTCCAGATACAGGATCACTAGGTCAAATGTACATGTGAGTCCCAAGCTGTTGCAGTACAGCATTCTGTCCAGTGCAAGAGGCTCAGTCAGGGAAGAGGGAAAATCATTTCAGACGGTTGCTGACATTTCCGATTATAATTTCACTATAAATTAGAGCTCTGCTTATTTTCCCAAAGCTCAGATTTTGCTACTATATACACAGTTTTTTTAGACCATGCAACAACCTCAAAAACAAGTTGTTCCAGAATTTTAATCCAACTAACAATGATAAATAATAATAATAAATATTATTAATTATAAAAAAGAGGGAAAGACAGAGAACTTTCCAGTTTTCATCCCTGAACAGAATCAAAATCCATGGAGAGGAAAATGATAAAACTGCAAAAATACATCATTAAAGCAAATGCAATTTAAAAATTTCCATAAACTGTTTTGGAATCCAGTTCCTTTGAGCAAATTTGGTTTACGTGAAAAATGATGGCGTTTTATAGACACTTTATAAACATGTTTTTTAGAGAGTGCTAATAGGTTAAATGTTCTGGAGCAAATTGGGATTAAAAATGGGGGAAAAACTGCAAGTAAAATGATTTATCTAACAATTTAGTGTTTGCTAAAAGTATTATACTGAGGGATTAAAAAGAAAGTAATGACTCATAAAGGAATTTCTAATAGATCTTTCTGCTGCAGTCTAATGTGAAAAAGAGAAATTTATGGAGCAAAGGCAAAGCAGAAGCTAAAGATGCTCTGTAATACATCTTTAAACTTTATGGAGAAAGTTAATAGAAGTGGGTTAAATCATGAATGATTTCCTGATGCTGAGCACAAGAAAGTAGTGCAGAGATTATTGTATTTCTTGGCATGCCATAATGCACTTCTTTATATAGAATTGAATTTTCTAAAGCTTCTGAACGATTTAGGAGCAAAATTCCCATTGAAAATTAATGGAACTTGTGCTCTATTTATGCAAACACTTTTGAAAATCCCACCCTACATACTCTTAGGTGTCTGTAATAGAAGCCATTAGGATAATTTATGGATTAAATTATAAATATTGGTTTGTATTTTTATATAAGTTTCTGTATGTTATTCATTTCTGCAATGGGGAATTAAGCTTATAAATTTTCAAGAGTTGTATTCAATGAGAATTCTAGAACGTAGAACATAGGTGAATTAAATCCAGAACCACCCACCCATCTCACTCGGTGGGAAACATGAATGGACCTGCAGTGTGGAAGGCAGCTGTGACCGGGGTGGGAATACATTTCTGGGTACATTTCTGGTGTCCCTGCCCCCCCCCCAGCTTCCTATTGGGCAGCCAAAGGGAGATGAGATCTGAGAGGCGCATCACTCCCTATAGCCCTTTATTATTTTAACAACTGCCTGGGTTTGGTTTTCATGGAGTATCTAGCTCCAAAAAGCTGTTCCTTAGCTGCCCCACTCTCCCTCTCTGCAGTTGTAATATAGAAGCTGTGGTTTTTGAGTGTGGTGGGCCTGACCAATTGCCTACTTTGGGATAAGGAAGGGAGTTTTCTCTTTGGGAAAAAATTGGCAGATGCCTGCATGTTTTTTTGCCTTCCTTGAAGCATCATGGAAGCACATTTTGATTTAAATAGCTGTAGAATGTAGAAATTATTACTCATTTGCAAGAATGTTGCAAGTGGAGTCTAGTGCGGTTGCACAACTAAAAGGGCCAGCAGCTGTAGGTAATTCACTGGGATTTTACTGATGGACCTTGTGCCTCTGGGACAAGAGGGGACTGAAGTCTTCACAGACTGACGTATCCTTTTTAATACTCTCTGTCCCACTGCTGGGGGTGGGGAAGGTAGAAGATTCAGAAGAATGAGCTGATACCATGCATAGGCTGAGGCAAGTCTATCCTGAGTTATGGGATAGATGGTGGAAGCCTGTAATCCCACACTGAATCCACTCGGATGCCTGGTACTGAGAGATGGAGCAGGAGGAGCATATAGCCCTCTCCTCAGTGTTAATAAGCATGTGGTTTGCCACTTGAATCCCTCCCTGTGCCTGTCTTCGTTCACCTGCATTTCCTGGTCATGTTAAATATGGGTTTAAAAATCCAAGTGCTTTGTGATTCTTCAGCGTGCAAGTTTTATGTCAATGTTCATTATATTAAACCACCTTTAAAAAACATATGGAATTTTCAAAAGTCAGTCAGTCATTGCTTGCATGAGTGAGGTAGCCAACCTGAATCACTTTCTTTTGAACATTATCCTTTTTCAAATACTCTTTTCAGTATTCTTCTATCCCACTTACATAGTCTTGCTCTCCTTGGAGGTAAAACCTACTCCTGAAACAAAGCTAATGCTTAAAAAAACCCCAAAAACCTCTCTGCAGAAATCAAGTTATTGGAGAGCATATATACTAAAACATGTCACAACAGAAGTAATTTTTACTAATGTAGAATCCTTAGGAATTTTCATACACCATTTTGGATTGCAGCAGAGCTATTTGACTTGCCAAACTGCCCTGAAAATGTCAGTTGTGCTGTCAGTTAGAAAACAAGCTGCTTACTGGATGAGCTAATGCCAGCAGTTGCTGTTCTAGGAACTTAAACTGGGTGAAAATTGCTTCAGCACTTGAAGGATTTACAGGGGAAAGAACAACTATTTTATCCTTTCTCCCACCAATTTAATATTTCAAAGAAACAGATCAACTACCGTTAGCTTACTATAACTAAACAGTATCTACCAATTTAATGGACTTAAATCCTGAACAGCTAAAAAACTACTTTATGTCATTTCATACCTGGTTTAATATTGTTGAATTCTTTTTCAATTGTCTCTTCGGTGGTTGATAGCATGAGGTTTCGCACATAGAGGATTTTAACTGATGACATTGTATCTTCATCAACTTCAACTTCTGGTTCTGCCCAGTCTACAGCAATAGGATGTCCCCATAACTGTATTCTTCCTGCAAAAAATAAAAAATAATTGAAAGTACCATTGTTGAGTTTGTTTTTAGGTATATTGATATTTTGTATAAGATTATGCTGTGGTAGTAGAAGTCATAGAATGGACTGATTATACAAAAGGTCTAAAACTTCATGCTCAAAGCAGTGACATATTTACCACATGTATCCAGAAACAGATAGTCAGATGTCCAGATTTTATTCTTCTAACACTGCAGATATACAACATCCAACAAGGATATGGAGAAAATATGGTATGGCCCTCAAACATTTTCATTCTATGAACCACTAGAGAGATCTCTTAATGAACCTGCTTCTCTTCCAAAACCTGCTTCTCTTCCCTTCCCTCCACTGCTTGGTTTCAAAATGTTTCTTTCTGCATCTGACTGGAAAGGACTCCACAGACTACAGTACAACAAACACTGTGATTCTAAGAAGTTTAAGTAAGACTCATTTTCTGAGAAATTTCATTTGTATGCAGTAGTTTGGTCCCTCTAGAATAGTGCTTCAATGGAAATAGTCAAAAAGAGGGGAATGGAAGGTAATAAATGGTTACAAGAAAGGCCTTATGTGGGGGAAATAAATCTGATGGACTTCAGTGTGCACTGGATGAAGCCCTCAAGGAGAAATTGTAACTGATTTGGGGAGCTCTCAAGGGGGGAAAAAAGGGAAAAAATTAGATGGCTAAAAATCAGTGCTATGGCAGCATGATGACTCTCATGTCCATAGTAATCATTTACATTTGGTTAATTAATCCACTGCTTTTAAATTCATCAAGAATGTTGGCATAGCTTTGCATGCAGATACAGAGCTGGTCTTGAGGTCATGCAAATCATGCTAATGAGCACTGGCAAGCAGCCTTGTGCAGAGGCACCTCTTGTCTCTTACAGATGGCAACAGGAACTGCTTCGGCCAGCTTTCCTGTCATTCCTGCACATCGTGGAGGGAATTCCTCCTCTTCCGACAGGCACTGAAGCTTAGTAGAGCCCGCAAAATCTCAGGACCTTATTTCCTGCCCAGTCTTGTCCTGGATTCACCCAATAATATCATAGATGTTGTGATAGGCTCAGTGCTTTTTCACTGTCAATTTTAATGAGTTCAGCAAACAAGTTATCTCCAGATGATGCATTTCTCTCCTGCCTAACAATGGAGGTTATCAGTGCAGTCCTTCCCTTATCTTGTCTTTCTATGGTTTTTTTTTTTACATTTGACAAAATAGAAATAAATTTTAGGGATTCCCCCCCCCCTTTTTCTACTGGGAATGGGGTGGGAGGGAAAGAAACTAGGGAGGTAACATGAATGGCTTTGGTCAAGTTCTCATGTTCAAATCATCAGTAGAAATAACTGGCTGGTTTTGCTAGTAGTATCTTTGTATTTGAGTAGAACTGGCTGGGACATTTTTGTTGGAATGATTTTTCTGATCGAAAATGCCCTTCTCCCAAAATCAAAACTTTCCATGGGAAAATTTCAGTTTTGCCCCAAAATCTCATGATCAAAAGATGGCTCCCCCGCTACCCCTGGGAAGTCTCTTTTCAATTGACAAAGCTTTTTGGGGGGCAACCAAGATATTATTTGCCTCCCAGTGTTCCCTCAAGTTCCAGGACAGGACAGTCAGCCCCCCCACCCTCTAGGGCTGTAGAGGCCAAGCATCCTGTCTCTCTGCCTGGCTGGCCCCGGAGCTGGGGAGAAGTGAAGAAGTTCAGTGGCTAGGATTTCTCCCTCTCCAGCAGCTGGGCAGGCAGGCAATAAGAAAGCTGAAAAATGTCAGTGTTTGCTGTTGGTTTCTTTAATGCTAAAAGATCTCATCAAGCGCCATAGTGAAGAAAGCTGCAGGACCAACGCTGTGTAGACAAACCTGGTAGCAGTTTTCTTCTTGCCATTGCTGCTGCTCGATGACTTTCATATTCCACAAAAGCAAAGCCACGGTTTTTTGTTTTGTCTGCTGCACTGGGATACACAATGACATCAATGACCCCATCTGTGACTTTCCTCATCTCTGCTAAAATTTCTTCTCTCTTCTTGTTTTTTGGGATTCCTCCTACAAACAAACGGCAGTTGTCTACACTGGCACAAACCCCTAGGAGTCGTCCATTCCTGCATACAAACAACAGTTCCAGTTTGTAATGAATCAGGCTCAGTTCTTTGGGAAATCATAAGCCTCATTTTCCCAAAAAACACAGTTTAAAACGTATCAGTCAGACGAATCCATTTGAGCAGTGTACTCCTTCCAACACACAGTCAGCAATCTTGCCAGACAAAAATGAATATATTCAGAACTGATTTTGAACGTTCACACACCCACAAACTTGAAGGTGAAAATGGAGCTGGAGGCAGGTATTGGTGTTTTGGGAATTTATTGCTTGGAAATAATTCGGGACTTTGGGAGAAATAAATTTCAATCTTTAACTTCCTAGGTGTTTATTTCTACAACCAGCGTTTCCACAACCAGCAATTGAGGGTTATCTTTACCCCAGAAGTGTACCATTGGTGAACACAACACTGAAGAATTGTGTTTGGCTAATATGATGCTGACTGTGATTTGCAGTCACTGTAGACCAGGACAAATCATGTTCACCAATGTGTCAGCTAACTGGGAAATCATAGTCAGCCTGTGGTCAGCACAACTACAGGCCTGGGGAAACAACCTCTCTCTATCTTCCACTGTTCTCTGGCCTGCATGATTCAGGCCATGGGGAGTGCTAATCACTGTTAACTCTGGGTGCTTCCTGATTCTCGTTGTGATCCACGCAGAACCCCAGGGAGTGGAGACTTCATTCATTCATTCATTCATTCATTCAGTCAGTCAGTCAGTCATTCAGTCATTCATTTCTTCCTTCCTTCCTTCCCATTTTACCTCCTCTTGTCCCTCAACCCTTCTGGAGGGCTTTTGATGAGTTACAGCTTCCTTCCCCACAAGCCTTAAAGGCTCTTCATTTCCTATACAGCTTCCAAATTCCATCTCCAGCCAGCCTTAAATAATACATTAGAAAGTCCAATCCCTCATGGACCTTAGCACGATGCCCTACCCATGCTCTGTGAACTTAACAAGGCTCCCTGCCCAGTCCACAACTCCCCATTAAGCTGAGAAGGGGGCTAGTCAGCAGCTTCTTCTCTCTCCCCAGGAGCCAGAATAGGGTTGTCAGTAAAGCTGAACCAGAATTTTGTGACAAAAAACACATTTTTGTTAGAAAATGGAGATTTATCAGAATAGAAACTTTGCAGGAGAGGGTTGGTTTGGACAGATTATTTCAACTAAAAAAGTTTCGAAATGCTTAAAACATTTCATTTCACACTTTATCAATGAAAGTTAGATTTTTCTCATTTGAAATAGTAGTTTTGAAATGTAAGCTAATTATAATATTTAACAAAGGGTCAAAATAAAAAAAAATGTTTTGAAATTGTCTTTAGATATTTCTATAGGTCTGAACCAATTTCAAACACTTCTGCAGGAAATTTCCAACTAGCTAATTATAAGTTTATTTTCATCAATGGAAAATTGACTGACTATCCAAGGGAACAGTGGATGGTATGATTTTAATGTTTAGATAACTACACAAACCTTTTGCAAGTAGCAGGAAAAATACACAGTGTATAATATAGCAGACTAATGCATGAGTTGATTTCAACTTTACATGAACATACCAGTCATGCTTACCTAATTTCATAATTATTAAGTTGCTTGATTGCATTCTTTGCCTCCTGTTTATTAGAGAATGTTACAAAGGCATATCCCCTATTGTTTCCATTGAAGTCCATCATCATTCTCATTTCATAGATTTTGCCAATCTGTACATTAAAAGAAAAGTCAATAACCCATTCTGAAAGGAAACTTTCATCACCAGCACAGAGTAGATGCTATTTACACAAAGCTGGTTACTTCCCTGACTGTGTCTTGTGTGCATATCACCTCAGAGTTGTTTGAACATCTCCATCAATGTGACCATCAGCCAGAACCTATTTTACTTCAGAACTGCTTTCTGACCCATGAATGAAGTTAGAATAAATAAAGGCAACATATGTTTAAGTGACAGTAGTGCTGCGTTAGCACTGCAGCTCTCTTTAGCAAGGAAAATGACCTCTAGTCACACCATCAGATAACACAGAACTAGAGTTCCAATGTGTGACTCAGGAACCTTAATGTGCAGGTATCACAGTAACGATCTCTTGCACTGATTTGCTCTTTGTTTTTAAATATTTAATTTCAGTCCGTGCTATGAAAGAAAAGGACTGGAGGTGCCAAAGTCACACAGCATCAGCCTGTTCTCAAAGTCAATATGTGCACCTCACTTGACCAAACTTTCCTCTGTGCCACTATTGGTGGGTTTTTTCTCTTTCCATATAGAATTAAGGATGGCAGCTAAGACTACTGAGAAGATGGGAGTGCTGCAGGAGGATGAGGACAAACGTCCATATTTGGGAATGTGATTACCGTAAGTGATAGGGAGGGCACGGTATGTGCATGCCCTGATATAACCATTATTATCAAGTAACTAAGGTGCTAAGCACTGGCCCCACTGAAGTCAATGCAAGTTTTACTACTGACTTCACTGCAGCCAGGATGTCACCTATGTTGTCCCTGCTTCAGGAGCATACAGTTTAATTCTGGAACTCGTGCAACAAAGAGTAGAGATTAAAAAAAAATGATGGGGGTGGGGGAAAGGCAGAAGTATTACAATAATGTAACTTAGGTTAAACAAATGATTGTGTTGCTGGTCCTACTTTCATGCTTTTAAACAACTCCCTTCTTGTGTGTACAAAAATTTGTGAGGAACTGCATGCCAATTCACACATACAATTACAGTGGCTGCATATGCATATCAGTGATGGCTGGGTATAACCTGTGGTGTTTCATGGTTCAGTAGGGGTCGTTAGACAGGATGGGGCACATTAAGGGCCCTACACACCTGCTAGGATCTGGATCGAGTCATTGAAGGAGCATGCTGCTCCTCCCAAAATCAGGTGGAAGGGATGCTATATCACGCTTTCTCTGCCCAGTGCTCCCGGAAGCATTCGGCTTGTATCAGCCCTGTGCAGATAGCATGCATCAGAGCGCCTCTGCTCTATACCCCCACATTTCCGTAGCTCCAGACAAGTATACGCATACAGCTTAGCCCTGTAATAGAAAGTGAGACTCAGAACAGATCTAGGTAACAGGAGCAAACTATACAGCCTCCCCAAACTATACAGCCTCACTAAACACAGACATATTATGGATTATGCACCTAGCAATGTACACACACACAAAAGAATAGTTGCTAACGTTTGTGTATTAGAATTATATACATTTCAATTTTCCATTTGTTATTTCATGGACCAGGCTGTTGAAAATGCAGCCTTCTTTCTGAACAGTTTTATCAGGAACATGTGTATGGTACAAGAGGGAGGAAACTCTTCAATGTAAAACATTACTTTTTCACATAGTGGGATAAGTTCATCTTCAAAAAGGTCTCGGGGTAATTTCCCAACGAAAATCTCACAGCCCCTCTCTGGTGGCGGGGCATCCCAGCCAGGCGGTGGACCTCCATACTTTCTTTGTCCATTTTCCTGCATCATAGAAAAGAAACATATTTTAAAATATATGGAATCAACATAAATCTCTCACAATTACCTTATTTGTTTCTATAATTCTCCATGGACTTATCTGCACAACTATGCCTTTCTTTCTAGTCCTGCCCACCCTCCACTTGGCCTCTCGGCTCATCTAACACTGGCATCCTTTCTGTCCCTTCATAAAATCCTGATTCAATAACATTCTCTTTTCAGCTCTTGCCATCTGAAACAGTGTCTCTGCAACTCTCCTTCATGAAGATGTGATCCAGTGCCGAATGAAGTCACTCAACATTTGCTAAAATGTTCTCTATCTTTGTTTACTTAAAGTTGAACTATGTGGATAGATCCTAGTCATATACTACCTTTCTGTTGCTGTAATGTTTAATATAACATGATGTATTGGACAAGGATGTCAGCCTGCCACAGGCTAAAATATTGCCTGCCTAGCATCAATCTCCCTTTACAGAGTCAAAGATTATAGTTTACTAGTGTTTTATGAGCTTCAGAAAGCAACTAGGTGTCATAATCCAGCTCTATTGAAGTCAATAAAAAAATCTCCCATTGACTTCAATAAGAATAAGATCAAGTCTTGTGCCTTCTGAGTGAGGAAGTCAATCTAGTGACAGAGGACGTGGAAAAAGATAATGTATTCAATGCTTTCTTGCCTCTGTCTTCATGAACGAGGTCAGCTCCCAGACTACTGCACTGTGCAGCACAGTATGGGGAAGAGGTGCCCAGCCCTCTGTGGAGAAAGAAGTGGTTCAGGACTTTTTAGAAAAGCTGGGCAAGCATATATCCATGGGGCTGAATACGCTGCATCTGAGGGTGCTAAAGGAGTTGGCGGATGTGATTGCAGAGCAGTTGGCCACTATCTTTAAAAACTCATGGCACTTGGAGGAGGTCCCGGATGACTGGAAAAAGGCTAAAGCAGTGCCCATCTTTAAAACAGGGAAAAGGAGGATCCCAGGAACTACAGGCCAGTCAGCCTTCCCTCAGTCCCTGGAAAAATCATGGAGCAGGTCCTCAAGGAATCAATTCTGAAGCACTTAAAGGAGAGGAAAATGATCAGGAACAGTCAGCATGGATTCACCAAGGGCAAGTCATGCCTGACTAACCTAATTACCTTCTATGATGAGATAATTAGTTCTGTGGATGAGGGGGAAGCAGCGAACATGTTATTCCTTGACTTTAGCAAAGCTTTTGATATGGTCTCCCACAGTATTCGTGCCAGCAAGAAGTATGGGCTTGTAGTGGGGTGCTCCCCGCTCCCTGCCGGCCAGGGCTGGAATAGCCCTGGAAAGAGAGTTTGTAGCTGGCTGAGCCTGCTAGCAGGCTTAAGTGGAAGGCAGGCTCAGCTGTGTGGCCATGCCCCAAACATTCCAGGCTGTATAAAAGCCTGGGAGGCAGGAGTTAGGGAGAGAGAGAGGGAGAGTGAGTTTACTCTGAAGGTCAGTCTACTTTGTAGGCAGCAGGAGACAGGGCCTGGCTGCAAGGTACCCGGAATGGGACAGGGCAAGGGCAAGGCAGCTGGGAGCCAGGGAGCCTAAGCTCTAGTGAGAGGGCCCCAGCTTGCTGAGCCTAGGGAAGGCCCGACCCACGGGGTACTGGGGATTGCAAGGGGGCAGTCTCCTCTGTAATCAGAGGGAGACAGGGCCTGGCTGCAGGGAGCCTTTATCAGAGGACCCAGACTGGGACAGGGCGAGGGCAAGGCAGCTGGGAGCCAGGGAGCCTAAGCTCTAGTGAGAGGTCCCCAGCTTGCTGAGCCTAGGGAAGGCCCGACCCACAGGGTACTGGCGGTTGCAAGGGGGCGGCCCCTGGGCTGATAAGAGCAGCAGGCCAACCCCTTCTTGCCGGTGATGAGTAGCCATGAGACTGCAGGCAGCCTCAGAGGGACTGAGACAGTGGTGACTGGCAGTGGCCGTATCTGAGGCAAGTTGGGGATAGTGGATGGTGGGTTCCCCCAGGGAGGGGAGACCCTAAGACCAGGGGGGTACTGCAAGGGTGCAGCACCCTCAGCAAGGGGCTCCGGGGTCCGGGAGGGACACGGGGCCAGTGTGGAGAAGCGGACGTCGGCCGGCAGAGGGCGCTCCAGGGTCAAAAAGAGCTAATTCCCAGACGACCAGACGGGGGCGCCGCCGGGTGAGTGACCGACTCCGTTACAGGGCTGGATGAATGGACTATAAGATGATTAGTAAACTGGCTAGATCATTGGGCTCAACAGGTAGTGATCAATGGCTCCAAGTCTAGTTGGAAGCCGGTAACAAGTGGAGTGACCCAAGGGTCAGTCCTGGGGCCGGCTTTGTTCAATATCTTCATTAATGATCTGGAGGATGACGTGTCTGCACCCTCAGCAAGTTTGCGGATGACATTAAACTGGGAGGAGTGGTAGATACACTGGAGGGTAGGGATAGGATACAGAGGGACCTAGACAAATTAGAGGATTGGGCCAAAATAAATGTGATGAGATTCAACAAGGACAAGGGCAGAGTCCTGCACTTAGGATGGAAGAATCCCATGCACTGCTACAGACTAGGGACTTAATGGCTAGGCAGCAGTTCTGCAGAAAAGGACCTAGGGGTTACAGTGGACGAGAAGCTGGACATGAGTTACAAGTGTGCCCTTGTTGCCAAGAAGACTAATGGTATCAAGTTGCAGTGGGGGAGGTTTAGGTTGGATATTAGGAAAAACAAAATCACCAGGAGGGTGGTACAGCACTGAAATGGGTTACCTAGGGAGGTGGTGGAATCTCCATCCTTAGAGGTTTTTAAGGTCAGGCTTGACAAAGCCCTGGCTGGGATGATTTAGCTGGGGATTGGTCCTGCTTTGAGCAGGGAGTTGGACTACGTGACCTGCTGAAGTCCCTTGCAACCCTGATATTCTATGATTCTACAGCGGCTAATGACAGTTTCCCGATGTACTTGAGAGAAGACCAGTTTTTACTGTAGAGTTTCTTTGAGGGTCACAAACAACATATGCTAGGGTACTGGAGAAATGAGTATCTTGACTTCAGATATTTCAAGCAACATATTTTCAAATGTTTGAGTTGGCTTAAAAAGTCAACGTCCAAGGGCTTTTCTAAATTTGATGTTACTGGTGCACTCATCAGAACATATGTTAGTTTTGGCTCTAGCCTAGTACAATAAAAGTACAAGTTTTCAACAATTTGCCTACTGCTTAGAAACATTAATTGTTACATTTATACTGGATTTTGGTAGTTAATGGTGAGCTTCTTACTGTACAAAACAAAGAGACGAGCTTACATATCTGCTCTTGGAATAATTATATTTCCAGGAGGCATTTGGAAGAGGACAGTGTGGGACTTTTACTAAGTTACAGCAGTGCCCACACAATGACTTAGTGCATGACAAGCTGGTGTACTGTAGATTCACACCCTGGTTTGCTGTGTAGACAAGCCCTAATTCTCTCATCATTTGCCCTCTGAACTCATTCCAACCCTAAACTATTTAATAAAGAGGGAAATCATTTCAAGCTCCTTACATAATGAGAGAGCACAGCAAAGTGAAACTGATTAGGATCTTGAAGGGAAACTAATTAGGAATATAAGTGATGAGGGACCAAGAAGTCTCTTCCAGCCTATTGTCTATAGATTATCACTTCCAGCCTATTGTCTACAGATGTAGTAGTAAATTATCCAGTATCTTTCTTACTGTAAACATGTTCATCATAATGGGAGTCATAACTGTTCTTTCATTCAGGAGAGAATTCTGGCAGTATCAAATTTTAAAACATTGAAGCTGGCAACGTTAAATACCATTTCCCTGTCTCTGAAGGTGTAATTCTGCTGAATGATGAACATTTATTGATTCATTGTGTATAAGAACATAAGAAAGGTTGTACTGGGTCAGACCAAAGATCCATCTAGCCCAGTATGCTGTCTACCGACAGTGGCCAATGCCAGGTGTCCCGGAGTGAGTGAACCTAACAGGAAATGATCAAGTGATCTCTCTCCTGCCATCCATCACCCCCCTCTGACAAACAGAGGCTAGGGACACCATTCCTTACCCATCCTGGCTAATAGCCATTAACGGACTCCATGAATTTATCCAGTTCTCTATATAGTCAAGGTGCGATAAATCTGTTCAGTTTTGTCACATTCTTAATTGTGATTACTATATAGCGCATGCCTATAGATCCTAGGATGACCAGATGTCCCGATTTTAAAAGGACAGTCCAGATATTTGGGGCTTTTTCTTATATAGGCTCCTATTACCCCCCCCCCCACACACACACCCGTCCCAATTTTTCATACAGTAAAACCTCCATTTAACGGACTAATTCGGGCGAGGGGGTGTCTGTTAAACCAAAAAGTCCGTTATTTAATTAAAAAAAACACCTGAGCTGTCGGAACAGCAGCCCGCCCGCCACAGGTCGGGGCGGCAGCTCCGCAGCCCGCCTGTTGCTGGGACCCGGGTGGCAGCCGGGAACCGTCAGCCAGCCCGCCCACTGGCGGGACTCGGGCAGGACCCAGCAGCCAGCCAGCCAGCCAGCCCGCCCGTAGGTGGGACCCGGGCGGGAGCCGGCAGCCAGCCCGCCCGCTTGAAGGACTCAGGTGGGAGCTGGCAGCCCGCCCGCAGGCGGGAGCTGGGCGGGAACCGGCAGCCAGCCCGCACGCAGGCGGGACCTGGCAGCCAGGCAGCCTGCCCGCTGGCGGGACTCGGGCAGGACCCGGCAGCCAGCCAGCCCACCTGCAGGTGGGACCCGGGCGGGAGCCGGCAGCCAGCCCGCCCGCTTGCGGGACTCGGGCGGGAGCCGGCAGCCCGCCCGCAGGCGGGACCCGGCAGCCAGCCAGCCCGCCCGCAAGGCGGGACCCGGCAGCCAGCCAGCCCGCCCGCAGGCGGGACCCGGCAGCCAGCCAGCCCACCCGCAGGTGGGACCCGGGAGCCGGCAGCCCACCCGCAGGCGGGACCCGGCAGCCAGCCAGCCCGCCCGCTGGTGGGACTCGGGCGGGAGCCGGGACCCGGCAGCCCGCCCGCAGACGGGATCTGGGCGGGAGATGGCAGCCAGCCCGCCCGCTGCCTGGACCCGGGCGGCAGCCGTGACCCGGCAGCCAGCCAGCCCGCTGCCTGGACCCGGGCGGCAACCCTGACCCGGCAGCCAGCCCACCCGCTGCCTGGACCCGGGCGGCAGCCATGACCTGGGCGGCAGCCGGGAGCCGGCAGCCAGCCCGCGAGAAATGGATTTTGGATGCATCAGACTTGCTCAGAAATTTTGTCCGTTGCATCCGAAGTCCGTTAAATCGAGGTCCGTTAAATCGAGGGTTTACTGTACTTGCTATCTGGTCAGCCTAATGGATCCTGCAGGATCCATTCAAGAGAGGCTAAGTGAAAGGAATTTGAAAAAAATCCTGACCCAAAGTAAATGAGATGAGAGAGGCTTGAAAAGATTTCAAAACAAAGTACTGGAAAAACAAAACCTTTTCTTTTAATTAGGTCATTGTGTTAATGTATTTGTAAGTGAATGGGATGACCCAGCGGAGGGAAAAAAACCCCTATTTCAGTCAGCAAGGTCTTCACCTCAGGGGCTGAAAGAAGGAAAAAGTGCTCCAACTCAATTCTGAGCTCTCCACAGATTAGGCGGAAGAAGGAAGAACTGCTTTCCTAAACCCCCTTCTCTTTTTGCAGATGAGTGAGTGAGCAGTGGGGAGTGTGAGGGTAGGATAAGGGGCAAGCTAAGAGAGAAGATGCTTGGGTACTGTGGTGATGAGTTTGATATAAAATCCCAGAGGATGCAAGGAAAGGAATGGCGTGAAAGGAGAAATAGAATAAACTCTGAAAATGGCACGGAGGGTCAAAGAACCTGGGAAGCAAAAAGAAATAGAAAGATGTCAGAGGAAGAAGGGATGAAGTAACTGAAAATTGAGGTAAATCAAATATTGAAAAATAAAGATGAATATAAGAAAGAGAAAAGAAGACAGATTAAAAAACTAAATTAAAAACCAGAATATAAATACAGCATCACTTTGTGTAAAGTATAGTAGATAACAAAGTTAAAATGCAGTACACCCAAACACTTGCTTACCTATAGTGTGTGCACACATCTTTATATGCTATATAAACACACTGTTTTTTGTTATTTTAATTGCCTGCCCTGTAGTTTTGGTAGCCCCAGGTTCCTTTTAGTCCAAAACTGCCTCTTTGGGCTACTGTGCTGCTTACCATACTTCTGTCCCTAAACATCTGACAGGATCTGAGCCTTAGTAAACTCCATAAACTCACTCTCATTGCCATTTGCAATTATATTCCCTTAGAGTTTACCAGATTATTTCATAGTATTGCCTAATTTTATGTTGCATTTGAAAATGAAATATGTTGAGGCCATGTTTTTTTGAGGAAGAGTACAAAATTCAGTAAACCGATGGATAATTTGACTTTTGAATGGCTCCCCCACCTGCTACAAATGTGGTAAAAATAAACAAAGATGTCTCCCATTTTGAGACCTTCTCAAACAGACTTTAAACAAACCTCTGATTATTAAGTCTGATAAATAATCTCTCTCCTATGTCAGATAAATTAAATACTTAATCGTTAGAGACTAAAATTGGTCCCAGGATGTCAAATTCAGACCTGGATTTAAAGTACGAAGGGTTCCCGTTCCAGGCCCGGTCTATACTTGAAATAGCTACAGGGCTCAGTGGTGTGAAAAATCTACACTTCTGAGCCCCGTAGCTATGCCGACCTAATCCTTGGTGTAAATGCAACTAGGTTGATGGAAGCATGTTTCTGTTGACCTCACTACCATTGCTTTGGAAAGGGTGTTCTTCTGATGATGGAAAAACCTCTTTAATTGCTATAGGCTACAGGACTAAGCCAGTATAGCTACAACACCTCAGCTATGCGATTGTAATCACCACAGTGTGGACATGGCGATAGTGGGTTTGCTTTGGTATATTATAAAGATAAAGTGCAGCTGTGAAGTTCAGATTGCAATCCAAAACCTCACTGAGATTCAGAGACATTCAGCTCTAGGTTTTTGGTTGGCTTATGACTGGATACATTGTAACAACAACAAAAAAAACCCTAATGGAAGAATTCAGTCCTACTTATTAAAGTAATGCATCTTTCAGACATACACAACAGAGGGAAGGGAAGAGAACCAGCAAAGAAGGAAGGTTTCCTTGTTAAATATCTACCACTCAAGCCCTTGACACAACTACTTAATTAAAGATAATTATATGCTATGCAAAAAATAGCACACAAGCATGTGACCACACGTTCTTACCTGGATCAAACTATATCCTGTGCGCTGAATTAATGCACGGAGAGCAGCTTCTTTCTGTGTGCCGGTCAATCCATCCCCCGATTTTTGATTTGATTCCATTGTGAGTGATTATCAGCAAAAAATCAGGTTAATTAGGGGTGCTCACTGCAATCAAATTTAAGATAAATTAAGTAGATTAATTCTTCTAGGAGGAGAAAGTCCATTTTACTGAGGATAGTTACATGACTCATTCTTCCTAAATAAGTAAGTTGAGATAACTTTGTCAGAAAAACAGCAGGACAAAAAGGAAAGTGACCTCTCCCTTTACATTTATGCAGAGAAGGGACAAGACACAACATTTAGATCCAGATCTAGCTTTTAAGCAGCCCATCACTGAGGGGTGTAAACATAGCATTTTGGGCCTCAACGCTCTAAGTTGCTGTGGGTGGGTGGATCGTCACATCAAAAGTAAGCCATGTAAAAGCCAATGAGCCTCTGCACGGCCCTCATGCAGAGCAATTTATGGGAGCTGGACAACCTCAGGACTTCAGATCTGTACCCCAGTTAAGATATTGGACAAGCTTAGAGTGCAGGAATGTTTGGATTCAGGATTTTAGCTCTGGGCGATCTCAAATTTTGAAACTATTTTACAATTTAGCAGCGGTTTTTTTGCTTTTTTTTTTTTTGGTTGAAATATCTGTAAAGCTTAGTTTTTAACCACTTTGGAATTGGGTCACATACTGGTAAAGGCTCAACTTTTAAAACTGTCTTCACTGACCTATAAATTCGTGCATCCCAAATTTCAGGAAACAATTCCAGGCTAAACAATTTTTAATGACAAAGCTTAAGTGTGCCCAAAAGTTTGGATTTGTATATATTGATATTATTTGACCATGCAAAGAGGGTCTGGAATTGCTGAGTGTTAGGACTTGCAAAAATTTAGTTGTCCAATACTGAATAGTGCAGGGCCCAATACTATTGTGTGCCATTGTGCATTCTGACAAACGTAGGTGCTGATCCTGCAATCACTTAGATTTATGTATGTGAATAATCCCAGTGAACTAAATGACACTAAATCACATATTTAAAGTTGAGCATTTGTTGACGTGTTCGTAGGATCAGGGTCCTTGTAACAACTTTGGAGAACTGTGTTCTCTCTAGTTTGTACCCTAAGTACATATATGCAGAACCAAAGTCCAAAAAGACAACTAAACAGGATTGTTTATTGCAAAACTACTAATACAGGACATGAAGTGTAAAATACCCCAACCTGAACACTTTAAACAATTTCCAGTATTATTTTCAATCTATCAGATAAACAGTAAGATGTCACACAGTAGCTACCCTTTGTATAACACTTCAACTTTTTGCTCCTTAAGGCAGGGCTGAAATCATTGCTTTAACCACACTTTTCAGGAAAGCAAGGGGGAGGATGAATAAATGACAAATTTTAGTTTTTAAAAAACTGTGTATGGTATTTTGGGGGCCCCACTACTCAAACCTTTGCTTTTTCTTAGAAGCTCTGTATTCTGCTGCAAATTGCTGCTGTCATCGGTGTAATGTATAATAGAAACAGCAGAAAGAGCAGCAGAGACCACCTGCTGCTGCTTTAAAGTGAGTAAATTTGTCTGATAGACTGCACCAGAATGAGTGAAACTAGGTAACCTGTGTAATTGTGTTAGAATGAGAATTTGGGGCACCTGTGAGAACGAGTGAGTGCAGTGACTACACCTGAATGGGCATATGAGCAATGAGCATAAGGGGTAGTGAGGGAACAGAATGAAAGAATACGGAGGAAGGGAAAGAAAAGGAGAAATCAGGCTGGGGAAAGACAAACATTAAAAAAGGGAGAAGAAAAGAATACTGCCTGCAATAGAAAGAAGGAAGAAAACAAAAAGCAAAGGCCACCTTGTAAATATATTTTAATTAAGACTATGTAATCTCAAAACATTGTAAAAGGCACAATTGTATGAAAGCTACAAATATGCCATTTTTGGGGAGCTCCATAACATTCTACTGTACTTCCCTTCAGCACACCAGAACTGTTTGCATATGAAGTATTTCATTATACACATCTTACGCACCAAGTAGCCGAGAGCGAGTGTTTTAGGGCTAAAACCAAATAACCCAGAAGAAATTGTGCTATATATACATAAATTTAATGGATAAAGGTTTATTTTTATCTCTAAGACCAAAGTTATTTGATTTGCATGTGCTCTAGTGTGTATTGTTTTGGGCTTCATTGAGAAGGAGCACTTTTTTGAACTAGGAAGTGGCTAGCATGCTGATAGTGACTTGCTGGTGACTCGGGCTACAGCAGACCTCAGAGAGAGCTACAGGGGAGAATTAAAAATTCAGTAATGCTAGGAGTGAATTAGTGCTTTGGTCCCAGTCACTGTGCAGTGGCATGTGTTCTCTCTAGTTTGTTACCCTAATAATATGAGCCTTATGTGTCACACTTTACAGTAAAGTACTATGAAGTATTGTATTTCTAGTTCTCAATTTTTTTTAAAGCCACTTGAGATGTGATTGATTATAGCTGACATCTCTTCCTTCTGCTGCTGCTTGATAAATATCTGTACATGGATACAACTTGCTATAAAAGGGTCCCACCATTACAGGCTGAGAGCCTGGAGATGCAAAAATAAGTGAATGTGCTTGATCTGAAATCAAGGGGATATCTCTTAGTGCAGAAAGTCAAATGCGTGCATGTGACCTTACATACCAATTCAAGACTCAATCCTGTAACACGATCTTTGCTAGGGTATGTCCTTCAGTGAGAAACTTAATGTCATGCAAAATGTAGTCACTATAGTTATGTAGATATGTATATAGCTATTTGACTAAAAGTAATTTTTTTTTATTCCAAAAGTGGTATTTCTCTTCATTCACTCTTTAGTTTGACCATTTTGTATTTCTAATTTCTGCTCCATCTTTTTCCTCCCATGTTGAGTTGATTTGTAAAGATTGTAGAGGGTGGCCTTTAATTTTTAATGTGTTTAAAATTGTCCTGGTGATTTAAAGTGGAACCAGTGATAGCTGCGTCAGAACACTTTGATCTTAGCTCCAAAGAGCCGTATTACATTAATGAACTGTTTTCAGTTTTAACTAACTCTCTAACTGTGAAGCTAAAGGAAATTACAGAATGTACAGAAGACTGTCACTCTGAGGTGTCTCTTCTTAAGTTTAGTGGCCAAACTGCTATCAAATGCATGTGTGACATTCCTATTAGAATAATTGAATGAAAGGCAGATTTTGGCCTGAAGGATTTTTGTATAGAAATTGGGTCTCATAGTTGTACTGAACTGAGGCGTAAAGAACTCATAATCACTTTTTGTTATGTGTTATTATATAGGTAAATGAACTCCTCTTCTTTAAGGTGTTGATAAAAGGCATAAAAACTACCTGGTTCTAAAATCTTCAATGACATTCAGTACAGTTAGCTTTATTTTCAGATCTTGCTGTTTTGTAGCTCTTGGTCTGTTAGATTTATTTACAGTTTTCGTAATCTACAATATAACTTAATGATGATAGACCCTGTAATGCTGTACACTTGAACTATTTATCACATAGGGTTGGGCCACTTGGGATATCTATTCTGATTTCCTGAATTTTTGTCTTTCATTCCTTGTAATGTCTTAATTACCACTAATGTGCACTGGGTGGGTGATGGACTAGACAATATAATAGGTCTTTCCCATCTCTAATTACAGAGTGAATGTCTTTTAAATCAACTAAAGCCTAATTATTGCATGTTTTATAGGCACATATTATTGTTGCAGAAACTGGTATGTTTATTGCCTTGAATTTTTTAAAAAATAGTTTTATCCGAATTGCAATTAACTTGCTATGGAATATTTTTATGAAAACTACAAGGAAATGTGTGATATATTTTAAAGCTGAGGCCCAAAGACTACTCATTAGTTGCTAATATGACCCATCCATGACCTGACTTCACAACTTTGTTATATACTCTAAACCCTGATCCTGTTTCTACTGAAGTTAATGGCAAAACCCTCTTAGAACTCATCAGAAATGTTACTTCTATGGATATCTCCATAGTGCATATGAAATATAATTAGTAATGCAAGAACTTCAGCTTTCAAAACCTCTTTGAATTCCTGTCCTTACTTACCAATATGTGGTTCAGACCTGTCACAAGAATAGAAGTTTTTTGATTTATAAAGTTGAAAAGGAGAAATAAATGAAATGCTCTGATGATTTTGTTCTAAAAATGATTAACCTAAATTTTGTGTGTAATATTCTCTTGCTTCAAAAGTCAACGGCTAATCAATAACCACATAAAGGAATAAAATTTAGAA
This sequence comes from Sternotherus odoratus, assembly GCA_032164245.1. NCBI lineage: Eukaryota > Metazoa > Chordata > Testudines > Kinosternidae > Sternotherus > Sternotherus odoratus. Next base: position 77,517,581 of record JAVMKO010000005.1, on the reverse strand, counting down.
AAAAACAGATACTGCTCCTGAGTATTCCTGTCACTTCTTGTGGTTTTACTATTACATTTTCTTTTCACAAGACATGTGGTATTGTTAGAAAACACCCACACATCTGTGAAATGCTGAAGGCCTCATCTTCTGAAACTCTGAGGACCCTCAACTCCTGTTCAAAATATATGCCACATTATGGGACTGGTCCTTGCCAATGATATATTGGGATGTCCTATATATAGTTTGTACATTAAAAGTTATTGTATAGTTGCTAACTATTCAGGGAAATAGTACAAGTTATTTAGGCATTACCATAACAATCTCTGAGCCACCTCCTCCCCAAGTCAGTGATCTTCCCATAACCACATTTCAGATGCGGTTTGGAGATGGGAATCATAACTCCCTTTTGCTCTCAACCAGCTCTTAAGCTCTTAATCACTTCTGATAAGCTTTTTCTGACCTCAGCTCCAGTCTGACTGACTGGTCTCAACTTTGTCTGGGTTGAATTCCATTTATGGTAAATAAGCAGATGTTACTAGAATAGCACAGAAAACAAAGCTCCAAAACAAAATCTGTTAACTATAAGACTTTAAGTCAGAATCCACTAACTAGCAACAATATTTGATTTTCAAAGTGTAAAAAAAGGTACTTGAGCCCTAGTCATACCTGACAGCAGATGGCTTTGCATCAGCCACTGGTCAGAAGTGATGCCCAGGCTTCAGGCTACCCAAATAATTTCTCAAAGACAATGCAGGCTAGGGAATATTACTCACATCACAGTTCTTGCCCAATCCAACCAAGCTAATTTTGATCTTGTTGGTGCTCATACACAACTAACTGAGCCATCAAATCATGGATTTCTATGATGCAGGTGCCATAACAGCTAATGTACACTCAAGATCTGGAGGCAGGTACCATTAGATAACACTTAGTCTGGCCATGTGTGCAGGGGACTGGACTAGACGACCTCTCGAGGTCCCTTCCAGTCCTATGATTCTATGATTAGTATAACAGCAATACCCTACACCCATTTTTTTCATTGAGGAATATATAAAAACAGAAGAGGAACACAGATGGAACCATGTGGCCCAAGAAGAATTCCACAGTGGAAGACTATGGGGTATGACCAAAATCAGTTGAGCAACATTCCCATCCAGACCCAACTGTGATCACACAGCAAAACCTCATTAGCAGTAATATCAAATGCTACTGATACACCTCCCATATCAGGCCTCTGCTGTCCATATTTGCCCTAAACTATTGTGAAGTTTATGATATAAATCAAGTGCTATCTAATGAAGGATTTTTTAAAAAATTGTGTAGGGGAATCAGCAAGTGGCAAAGATTCTTATAGTGGATTCTTTCCTACTCTCACCCTCTGCTAACAGGGTAAAGGATATGGCTAGGGAGTTCTTATGTCCAGCTGATTCCAATCTGACATTGGTCCTTTTGAGACTATTAGCAAGCAGCCAGTGTAACATATGCTGGGGAACTGACACTGGAATGTAGCAGAATGAATATTAGGGACAACGAAGGCTACCGTGATGCACAAACTGCACTGTGTACTCCCCTGCTATGGGGGAGTATCTGAGTCATGTTTTTTTTATGCTGTGTATCATAGACTACATTAGGAAATATACTTATCTAGATGTAAAGATCACAGGTCAAACCCCACTTGCCTACTTACTTGCATTGGTAGGCCTACTGGAACCTGTGAGTGAGGCAAGCTGAATTGTTGCATTCTAATGAGTCACTTGCACAAGTGTGTTTCCATAGCAGCTGAATTTTTCAGGTTGTTACTTTAGTGCTGCCTCTGTCCTCTGCCGTGACCTAGATAGAGAACTACTGTAACAGATAGAGAACTACTGTAACAGGATTTTTTCCCCCCCAGTTAATGTGGTATGAAGTAGCCCCAGCTCCTGATCTGTACATTTCTGAAACCCCATGTAGAGTCCCATGAATGAATTCACATGTGCCCACTTGAATGCTGCCTAGGTCTGCATTAGCCTTTTTCTCAGGCATGAATTTAATAATACATTGAATCCAAGTATCCAGAATGCTATATGTACTTTACGTATGAACACTCTTCACCATTTTCTACTAATTGCAAAATGGTTAACATGATGATTTCATGTAGGATTCAAGGTAGATAACCAGCTCAATGCTTTCAGTGGAATGCTCTGAAAAGAAGCTGACAACTTGGAAAAGTTTCAGAAAAGAGCTACGAGAATGATTTGAGGGCTGGAAAATTTGTCTTACAGTGAAGGACTTAAGAAAGTCTATCTATTTGGCTTTTCAAAGGAAGAGTGAAGAGGTGACTTCTTTGTGCTCTAGATGCACTGATATGAGGAGATTTCTGACAGTAGAGCACTCTTTTAGGTAGCAAAGGCATAACAGGATCCAGTGGCTAGAAGGTGAAAACACGTATAGCCTTTATTTAAGGTGTTAAATTTTTAACACTGAGGCCAATGAACCATTGGAACAATTTACCAAGGAATGCAGTTGATTAGTCATCACTTGAAGTCTTTACATCAAGATTAGATGTGATGTGTACAAAAATGTACCCGGCTTCTCCGGGATCGGTTGCATATTGCTCAAGCACAAAATATGGCAGAAATTTCTGGGTGAAATTCTTTGGGCTGTGATAGAAAGGAGGTCCAATTAATCATCATAATAATCCCTTAAAAATGTACTGTGCTATGCAATTCTCACTTTTGTTTAACCATTTATTAGTATCTGATAAACATGGTTTCCTTCTTTGCACCCTGCTAAATATTCTACAAGTTACTATGTTCATTGTTGTAAGACATGATACATGTGACATGACCAGTTTTCAAAACTTCTAGGAATCTCTCAGCTGGAAGTAGCTTGTTTATTACCTATCAAAGATACATTTTTCAGGACATTTGCTTCTTGGTTGTGATCTTTTGTGCTATACTCAGAGAACATTAATTTATACCTTACCAATTTAAAATTATATTTGCAATTAAAATTGTAAAGTAACTAATCTCAAAGATACCCAATACTGAAATTTACTATTTCTCCTAAGGTAGCAGAAGCAAACCAGTTTGTGTTGTAACTTGCTTTTTGGTGACTCTAGCAGCTGAAAGTAAATGATTTACTAAAGTCCAGTCATTTCAACCTCTCTTTGGAAGCATTTGTCTGGTGAAAAGACCTTACTCTGACTGTATGTTACCTGGTAAAAAATGCGCATAGTGTGGATTTATGACTGTTTGGTATTGTCACACTCCTGCAGAGATTACTGTGTGTTTTGGTGATTTATGCAATGCAAGGGCATTATGCTGTCAGTCTGCACAGCAGTAATTTCAGACTGTTCTTAAGATGTAATGGATATGTATTTATACTGATCCGGTATGTTGAAGACTATTGGAGAATTTATAATAGGTATGTACTGTAACATGTAACCACCATCCAAAACACTCAATCCTGCTTCAGATTTGAGACCTACGTGCAATGCTGGCAGCAGCTTTTGCACTGTGGTATAGAAATAAATGGCTTTCACTATATGTGAAATCATGATTACCCTTATTTTTATTGATTTCATTTTTTTAAATCCTTGGATTGAATTAATTTGTTTCGACTACACTATGTCAGTAGCCTGTTCATGAACTCCAGTGAAAAACTACTTTCAGCAAGCTGTTCGAACTAACAGGTTAGGTACTTTCAGGATAACATCAGGTATTAATCACTGTGGAATCTGGTGTTGACTATTTTTAATTTCATTTTCTAAAGGAGCCTATGGGGAAATCCTTGCCTACCAAGTTCCAAAAGCGTTTCCTAAAATTCTTTCTGAGAGGTAAGCAGAAATAATGATCTCTGAACTTAATACACAGCATAACATTTTCACTGACAGGTATAAAATCCTTCAAAAATGGATGGTAAGCAAAGTAGGAAGTAAGTACCTTTGAGTTATGTTATTGCCTCTTATACTCTGATGGTTCTAGAGACTTGGTTTGTTGTTGCTGTTAAGATTTTTTTTTAAGTAGTGCCTTTCAATATGTAGAAACTATTCATGCTATGAGCTGATAGTGGATTAACTTTTAACCAATTAAATTCGCACACAATTTTTTTAAAAATTGATTTGTAATTCAGTTTTGTAATCTACCAGAAGACATTACTTGACTGCAGAATGAAGTGTTAAAAATTCAGAAAGTAGAAGGGACAAAGAGGAGCAGCAGATGGTCACTCCCTTGTATAGCTTTTTCATCTTTGAAGTTACTGGTTCAAAGCCCTGTCTGGCCAGTAGTAACAAGTTCTTTAGCATTTGAAGATTGTTTTATGACTTAGGCTGCATGAAATCTGGACCTTTTCACAGTTATTACAGTTACTTAGAAGGAAATGGAGGGGAGGAGAGAAGGGAAATCTTGGCATGGCTGGACCAGATTTTAATTTGCAATAGCTTCAAGATCCTTCTGTTTTTGGTAGACTAATACCAAAGGTCATAGGAGTCCAATCATACACAAGGGTGGGAGTATGCCTCCTAGCATTGCAAATTTTGTTTGGACGTATTCCTGGAGGTTTCATCACATGATATAATCTTTAATTAAATATTAGTCTTTTTTATTCCTGGAACCTGCTGGACAATCCTGGAGGTTGGCAACCCTAATTCATCCCTTCCAGCCTACATTCTGCTTTGTGCTTCTACAAGCTGATGTTGGGGTGAGGGGTGAATCATCCTCCCCTAAACCTTGCTCTAGCTCTTGCTGTATCATGTATATTGGGGACATCTTCCAACTCAGAACTCCCATGACTCACCCTAAATGCATTTATAAATTAAATAAAAACATGTTCCCACAAGCATTTGGACCTACAATGACCCAGGCTTAGTAGCCGATGCTACAACAATGCAATACAGTAAAACCCCGATTTAACAGACCCCGATTTAACGGACTTCGGATGCAACGGACAAAATTTATGAGCAAGTCCGATGCAGCCAAAATCCGTTTTTTCGGGGGCTGGCTGCCGGCTCCTGGCTGCCGCCCGGGTCCAGGCAGTGGGCGGGCTGACTGCTGGCTCCCCGCTGCCGCCCGGGTCCAGGCAGCCGGCGGGCTGACTGCCGGCTCCCCGCTGCCTCCCGGGTCCAGGCAGTGGGCGGGCTGACTGCCGGCTCCCCGCTGCCAGCCCGCCCGGGTCCCGGCTGCTGGCTGCCGCCCGGGTCCCAGCAGACAGGACGCGGGCGGGCTGACGACTCCCACCCGGGTCCTAGCAGCGGGGACCCGGGCGGGCGGGCTGCTGGCTGCCGCCCGGGTCCCAGCAGCCAGAACCCGGGCGGGCGGGTTGACGGCTCCCGTCCGGGTCCCAGCAGTGGGGACCCGGGCGGGCTGACTCACGGCTCACGGCTCACGGCTGCCGTGATAAGTAAAACCTCGATATAATGGACTAATTCGGGCGAGGGGGTGTCCGTTAAAGCCGAAAGTCCTGTTATATAATAATTTTTAAAAATGATTAAATAACGGACTTTCGGCTTTAACGGACACCCCCTCGCCCGAATTAGTCCATTATATCGAGGTTTTACTGTATTACCATATTCTACACTGCTAGGAATAGTCTTACCAATGTAGCCTGCCTGCTGGCCTACTCTTACTGAATATACGTTGGGTAACATAACAGCAGCCAGGAGAATTGCTGCCACAGAAGTCAAAGCAGTAACTTTTACTTTCCCTGTTGTTTCTTGCTGAAACCAATAATCAGTTAAGAAATGGACATTGCAACAGGGGAAAACCAATTTCAGTATTCATCATTAAAAAGCTGTTAATGACTTCATTTAAATCAATTAGTATGTTTATAAATACATCTTAATGAACAGTGATCACTCAAGCAGTTAAATTACATTTGTGACATCACACTGTTGAAAGTATACTGCCTAGTTATCACTGGCTCAGAAAGAGGAATACTGGGTTGATTCCACCCCATACACCCATTTGGCAAGTGCTCTAATGTTTTTTCTTTTCTAAATGATTTTCTTTCACCTTACCATGTTAAAATACTTTGAAAAGAAAATGTAAACATAGGCATAATAAATCCACAACATAAGAAAAATCCAAATTTATTAGCGTACTGTTTTGCTGTCATTTTACTCTAGTCATCTATAGTATCTGTTTACAAACTATGAATCTTTCATCCACTGTGTTTTCCTGAGGCAATAAGCATTCAGGAACACTTGCTCCTTGAGTATAATTTTTTGTGTGATGATGATTTGGGGAATATCTGCTGAACATTATGCTTCATTTTAAAGGCGGGAATAGGTATGGTAATATAAAGTATGAGAGCTATTTTTCAGATTAAGGGTGACAATGAGGTTCTGATTACTCATGTTAGAGGTATCATCTTATTAGACTGGGATTGTTAAACCCCCAAATTCTAATATGAATAGTTGTGTTCTGCTTATTGAAATCCCCTTGCAGCTTCAATTGGTGCAGTATTCTCTACTTCCTTTCCTAAAATGTTGCATAATTCTTTTTGTTTTGTTTTTTACTACATAAATAAGTGCAGTTTGGTAGGTGAGGAGATGAGTCTTGAGAGTGAAAAAGGCAGAGTTTGTAAAATACTTTGTGATCTTTCAGGATGAAAGGCACTACATAAATGTTGCTATTTCAAAAATCAAATTACAGTATACTGAGCCAAGTCCTGAGAGGAGCTGAACATATGCAAGTCAGTGGGAGTAGCTGCTGCAGTAGCAGAACCAACAGGGAGAGGTACAAGGAGGGTCTCCCTTCTGTTACCCTGAGCCCTTTAAGTGTATGCATGGTACTTTTTCAAACACATTTTTAAATTATTCAGCCTACCTTCTCCCCTCCCCCAACTCCTTTTAGTTATAAAACCTGGCTCCACTACTGTGCAACTGCTCAGCATCAATCAATTAGTTTGTCATGTGGCTGTTCTCTGTGGCACTGAAGCGGGAGAAAGGATAAATTCACAATATTTAATGTGCTTTGGATAGAGAGGTTCTCAATACCCAAATTATGTACTTATGACACTTCAATATGCATGCTACAAAGATCAGTCTACTACAAAGCAGCAGATACACCGAAATAATTTCTTACTCAGATGGAAATTTCCATTTCCAATATACTACTCTTTGCATTCAGGTCTTGCATGTTAGCAATGCTTTTTAGAGAAACCTAGTTACTGTTTCCATGAATAAGATAACAAAATGGTGTTTATCCTGTGTAGATCAATATAGTGTCTTGTTTGAACATATTGAGTCATTCAAAGACACATCTAATGAAGGCCATTTTGCTGTCTACTCACAGCACTACCAATGCTTTTAAAGAATAGCATGCTTTGAAATCAGCTACTGAATTCACTAACTAAAAATGCATATTTTCTGGAGAAACCATTCAGTTCTTAACTGGAATTTTAAGGCTACCTTTCACTGCCTTTTAAGGCCTCAGCTAAGATTCTTCGTTAACAAAGTATTCTTTCTTAAACTATTTTTTCCAATTAATCTAAAGAGAAGACATGTTTAGCTTTCCCCCAGGCTCTGTGATACATGTCTTGACACACTTAGGGCACTAAGCATTTGCTTGGTTGTGTTTTCAGAATTAGGGTCTGTATTAGCAGTACAACCACAGAGCTCAGTTCTGACACCCTTACATATAGTATCTATCTTCACGTGGTCATAATGAAAATGATTACTACTCAGTGTCCATAGGGATAGCAAATGGGGACCCTGAGAGCTCGACTACATTTAGGCTATTCAAAAGTGTGACAGATTTGACGTGTAGTGATTACAGTCCACAGTTTCTTTACACAATGAATATTAATATAAACTAAAAACTGGTTCACTGGTTCCATTTATATATCTTATTTACTCTTGAAAAATAGCTTATATATATAGTTTAAAAAGATCTTAGACCACATAATTAAATATTTGCTCATTACCAATTGTTTGGGGCTTTTGAACATGACAGAAACAATCAACACAACTTTATTACAGAAAACCATAAACATGTCAAAAAACTCCCTCTAAAGGTGAAGTTTGTTACTGAATCCGCTCCTCCTTTTATTTAAAATATTTTAAAAAATCAAAGACTTGATTAATTTAATAAAGAAATCATCCACACCCACATGTGTGATCTTTGAAGTCTTGTATATATCTTGGGGAAGAGGGGAAGGAGAAACTATTTGAGAAGCTTCAAATATTAAACAGCATGCTTTTTTTTCCTGTTCTGATGAAGTTGTGTATACGAACTCAGGTATTTTGGAGCAGTGTTTGCCTACAAAATGGAGAGTAACATTTTATAAAAGGATGAAGAAATATTGTAAAAATAGATCTTGGGAGATATACCCAGGTTGTTGGTGAAAAGATCCAATGTCATCAATGATTAGCAATGGAAAGTTGTGATTTAACAACTCAAAAGTGAATTGTCTTGGGTAAAATCCCCCTTCCATTCCTTCAGTCTAACTTCTTAATAGATGAAAGTGATCAACCACATTTTACTTCTGTTCAGAAAAGGGATTAGCTAAAAAAAGGCTTCATCTTTTCACTATCTGTACAGAAATTATGGCAACACTGGGCCAGCTGAGTTCTTTGAATCCCCCATCTTGCTTTCTTGGGCTTGCAAAAGCTTTGGGGGGCACCAGCTGAAGAGCCTAGGGGAAAAAGACTGTAAGCTGATGTGAAATCTGATAAAGACAAAGAAGTGCAGTCTCTAGCTGTTGTCACTACTATGTCTGCTTCAGCACTTTACTGTCTGACACAATGAGCAGTCTAGCACTGTGATGTTCAGTCGTGGTAAGCTTTCCAGAGTGTTCACGCCCTCATAGTTTTCGAGTTAGAGAAATTAACTCAATAAATAAGCAGAACGAGTGAAAATAACAAATGCGGGTGCTTCCTATATTCTCTAACGTGCATTAAAATTTTCCAGTGGCTCCTTTGTAGAAAGCAAGCAAGCTGTAATTAAAAGACTCCTTACAAATCCTAGTAAAGCAGATAGCGATGAAAGCTGCATTTAGCTAGATAACAATATTCCCTCTTTTTAGAAACTTAATATGGAAAAACCAAACAACATGGACTGTACCTGAGCAATTTCAGAGATCACCACCCGGAAAAGTTCTCCTTGATTATGGGGACTTTGCGACGTGTCACTCTGGTTATTCTCTAATCATCATATCAAACTCCAAAGGTTCAGCAGCCTCAGCTTGGTTTACAGTCCCTACAGGTTAAACTTTAACTCACCCTATCTCTCAGTTCCATGCAGCCCTTTGACCAGATAATTGGGTCACTGCAGCTCAGACAATATCTACATAAACTACATTTGTTTGCAAAATTCAAAAGACTAAGTCAGAATTTTACTTGAATAGAAAAGTATATAAGCTGGAAATACAATACCAGTCTGAAATTGATTACTGTTTAGTTTTTGTAGTTAATTTCCTGGTTCACTCATCCTTACTTTAAAGATCAGATTCTTTAACTTTGTTCTCTTAACAGAGTTCTAATGTAGTTCTTGAGGGAACATAGGGGTGTCCTATCTAATCTGTATGGTACCTGCCCTGACTTACATATTACCTTTGTTCAGATATTTAGCGATAAATACAATATTTAAGTCGTATAGATATCTGAATAAGAACGTTGTCCATATTACATAACACAAGCTTTCAGTCCATAAACTGAATAGGATCTTACAACTTAGAAAATTGATGAGCGTCACATAACCTTATTTGTTCTCCAAATAAACAGCTACAGTGGGAAATAGGACAAAAACACATTGACCATTTCAAAGACATCTCAAGGCTAATTATAGTAGTCTCTCTATTATCCAGAAGTGGGTTAACCAGAAGGTGGATTAACCAGGTTGTCAAAAAATATATACGTAACTCGCAGGACCGGCTCTGGCTTTGTTGCCGCCCCAAGCACACACACAAGAAAACTCCATCAGGGTGCAGGGCAGCCAGTGAACCAACACCCGCTCTTCCTGGCACAGGGTGGCTGGTGAACCAACCCCACCTCCCCATATTTCCTATGGATAGTGATTATCCAGGATTTTATTAACCAAGATTAATTTTTTCCCTATCATCCTGGATAATCCAGAGTCTACTGTATGTCTTTCATGGAATAACACTTATGAACATACAGCCAATATGTATGGAAACACATTTTAAAGACCCCAAGTAGTGCTCTCTAACCGTTCAGTTTACATTAAAAAATGTAATTGAAAGATGATTTCTGTTCACTCCCATTCCTCCAAGAATAAATTTCAGTTGCAAATGAACTAAATACACAATACCTTTAAAATGCAACATTTAAACTTTTTAAAACTATAGTCCCAGCAATAAATAAGGGGATTGTTATGGGCGGGAAATGCATTGTGTTCTGATGGTTTTAAAAAAAGACCCCAAACCCGGCAGAAATTTTAAACTGCTAAAACAATTTTTCAGTGACAACCTCCTTTAACATAAGGAAAAACTGGCCACAGCTGCTTCTGGGCTCTGGTGCACTTCAGTTCCAAATTGTTACTTGCTATGCCACCAGACACTTTTGCTTCCTGGAGCAAATCCATCCTCTTATTCTTACAACCTCATAAGAGTACCTATTTTATTCCAAAAGATCTTGCATTACTCTTGTCACAATGGGACGTATTTAGGTAATACAGACCCTCCAGGGAATCCACAGTGATGAGCAGGATCAGGGGAACAATAACACAATATCCACTGATGGGAGAACACTGAATGCATTTTAAAATAGTTGTTTTTAAGATTTCCTCTTGTAGAAAGCCATTCTCCAAGGATTTCCAGAAATGAGTAGCTCTATCCCAGTCTGCCACACTTCCTCTGATAAAAGTAGAAAGATGAAAACGACTTAGAAATTCCCATGAGTGCCCCCTCCCCCTTCTTGCTTCACTACCAACATGCCCCCATGAAATCCTCCCCATGGGAGGAATACTGAATCACAGACAAAACAGGAAGTGACTGATCAACCACTTCTAGATGAAAGTGGTCACTTATTCTTCTACACTATGACCCAAGGCCTCAGTGAGAATAGTTAGACAATGCAAACACCATCACATATATAACCCAGCAAGAAAGAAAACATTGGCCCTTTGAGAAATAACATATTTTGGAGACTTGCATGATAACTTCCGAAGGGAGGAGAAATTAGTGATGCAGAGGCTGGGTATATTCTTCTTGCAACTTGTCCTATTTACAAGGTCCTGGACCAGAGATCGTTGCAAACAGCATTCAGGAAATTCCCTCTTTCAGGGGGGGTCTCAGCTCAAGTCTATACACCTGATTCCAAAAGAGCAACTGTACCCTAAAAATTAACTCTAGTTAGATTAAGCAAGAGCCAACTTTCTTTGCTGCGTGGCACCTACACTTCCCCAAGAAACTCAGTAAGAAAAGCAACATCCTACAATTTTTTAAAAAACTTGCTCTCCTGCTTAAAAAAACCCTGTAAGACTGTGTATAATAGTGCCATCTGGTGACAGGAATAATATAGCCAAGGATAGCAAATTGCTTATGGTATAGACCAGTGTTTTTTAACCTGTGGTCCATGGACCCTTGGGGGTCAGGAGACTGTGCCTAAGATTTCCTAAAGGGGTCGGCACATCCATTCAAAATTCACAAATGAAAAATGGTTGAAAACCACTGTATAGACAAAACCTAACCATCCCTACCTGTTCTTCAGGTAGCCGGAACAGTCAGTACATTGGCTCAGTTGAACAGATTGTAGATAGTTCTGAGAGAGTGGAAAATCATCACACTGCTTTTGAATGAATTTGCCACAGTTGGAGGTGAGTGCAAAGAGATGTGACCATGAAGTTCAATAGAAAAGTTTCCAGGTACTGTTTCCATTTGATGGCCGGCATCTGAACTGGCATAAAAGATCTTAAAGTAAGAAATGGTAAGTAAAGGAAAATATCGCTTAGATTCCCTGAAATTATGAATGAAGTTGCTGTATAATGGAAATATTTTCAGTTTCAAATCTCTTTAGCACCATTTAATAGTGGAATCTACCGTAATATGCTTCAGTGACTTGACAGAGCATGCTCTAATATGAGTCGCCAGGTTCATTAAAGTTTAACTATATAACACTAAAGATCTAATCCTGCACATGTTTACTGATGTCACTATTCTCTCTTGCATCTGTGAGACTGTTCAGCGTTCCAATTGGTACAAATGGTGGCAGGTTTGGGCCCTAATAAGAGTTCTGGACTTTGGGACGTTTTCTATCATACCATTGCACTGAACTAGTAATAAACTAAAATTTCTAGGGTTTGTTTTCAGGAATTTCAAATATTGATATAGTTTGCTGTACTTTAGAATTGGAAAAGTACCATATCACTGTTTGTCTAGTTTTTAAAGGAGCTAGCCAATCTCCGCCATGCGGTTAGATAACAGAGGGGCTTACCCAAAGTGAGCATAATCTATTTGTTAAACAGTGGAACTGAGTCATGTTAATAAGCCAGATAAATCTCACTGACACTACATTATATTTGTCATTTTGATGGTGTTACAATGGCACAAGTTGGCAATGCAAAAAGTATTTTTAAAAAAGCATGACTGGAAAAAAGCCAGAAAGTTCAGAGTGAAATGTAGAGACAAAAATCCTTGGCACACAGACCAAGAAACCAGAACAGTACAAGCGGTGGTTGTAGTATTTGTGTAATGACCATTGAATCTTCTGGTGCATACTTATCAGTAGACACTACCTCACTTCTAGCAGCACAGCCATGTGCAGGTAGTGTGCTGCCTTGTATTATGCTTTATGCTGTTTTTATGCTTTTTGCAACCTCTTTCCACCCCTGTGGGAGCATATTAAAGTAGATGGGAGGTGATTGCATGTGCGTTGGAAGGGAGAACTTGTATATAAGATAATACACATTTTCTGACTACAGAAGCAGTACACCATGGTATCCCTAAAAGTTATTTCTATTTTAACTTTTGAACTGCTACGCAGAGTTTACACTGGAGAGTCTTAGATCCAGGCTGTTTTCTTTGGGAGCACTGTGAGGGGAATTCAGTCATAAAGCTAAATGGCTTTTTATGTAAGCATGGGTTCAAATGTAAAATAGAAGTTGCTAGAAATGTTAACTTAACTGTCATGTTTAGGAATAAAATGTAAGCACTAATTTTTTTAATTCACATTACTGGTAAAATATTGCACCACTTGCTTGATGTTTCATTTCTCTGATTGCTAAGTGGAGTAAAAATTTGAAGTCAAAATGCTTCCAACACAAAAAACAACTTTTTTAAAAATTTAATTTGAATGAACATGCTTCTTTGATATTTTAATGTTACTTGTGCACCACGGTGCAATCATAAAAACATAATGAAGAAAGGTAGGAAGAACTCAAACCTCCCAATTAAGTGCTTCAAAATATCAGTATAAAATATAGTCTAAGGGTTTAGTTACAAAGCCACAAATAGCAACTAGCACAATAATAAAATCACATAAAATCAAAATCTTTGATTTCTCTACACATGTTCATTATGTGTTAGTCAGCAGTTAGTAAACTGCCATGACACATTCCGCACAGAGCTGACTGGTCATATGGTTCTTGTTGGTTTCATGGTGCTTGCTCTTCCTATTTGTAGAAACATCTGGAAATAGGTATCCAAGTGTTGTATTGCAAAAAGGATAGAAGAATTGTACTCTCATGGGGATTGAAATACAGTACTCTGCTTCTTTGAGTGTGGGGAATCTAATTTTTCTGATCCACTATAAAAGCCAAATGTGACAGATTGCTTACAATATACAAATATGGCTACATCTCTATAGACGATCCACAGAAGGTTCACTGTACTTTTAGTATTGTCTCCTGAAACACTCCTGCTATCTGCATATTTTTTTAAACAGGGACCCATCCTTGAAGCTGCCAGTTTGTGAAATTTATTTTTTTAATGTTTAACCCTTGACATTTAATTTGTATCTTGTTAATGGAAATAGAAAAATAAACCCATCTTTTTCCCCCTGATCCACACACAGTTGTGCACAGGAATGACCAAACATTTTCCTGACATTGACATTTGAAGGGAAAAGGCAGAGAGCCAATTATTTCCTACATTCTTAATATAAGGGAGTGAAATTCACCCATGAGTGAGGGATCAAGTGTCTCCACACTACTTAAACTCTGCAGAGGGCATGGGTGAGCAGAGTGGTCATATTATGGGACTTGATACATAGTTCCTGTGCTACAGTGGGCCAGTCTATTCTGAATCCAAATAAGCTGGGGGCTATTGGATGGACTGGGAAGGAGCGGAAGAATTTCAGACCCTCTAAAAGATGGCTGGTAGGGCAGCAATTACTATTCCAACCCATGACCAACATCACTTTTGGCGTAATTCCAGAGGATCACTGCAGACACTGCTGTCATCAGCTGCATCCCATTACTTGGATGATTTCCTGAAGACTGTGGTGAAACAACACAATATGCAATTTCACCCACTGATAAAATAAACAACTGGAGATAAGACAGAGATTTTATGAGAGCCACCTTTCATCAGCGCTAGCATAGTAAATGGTAAACATTATACATACCATGCAGAGTTGCAGGAGAACAATCACATGTATGACTGTATTAGAAAATACATTGTTTAGTTCTGTCGCCTTCCTCCTTGCTCTTGGTGAGCCCTCACAAGGACAGAGCATAGGTGTAGCTGCCCACAGTTCCACCAGAATGGCAATAGAAAAGCCAAATAACTTTTCTAAAATAAGATTCAGGTGTCTGCAACAGACTGGTGGCACATTACAATGTGCACATTAGTAAGGTAACATATCTGAGGAGACAGATACACATGAATTAATGGAACCACCTAGGGAAGCTGAGGTTTGGGCTGAAGGGGGCTTCAGGTCCATGAAGTGTTGGGGGAACTGGGCCTAGAAGTAGCATCCAACTGGGGTGACTCCTGGAACTACTAGGACAGGCTGATCACAAAAAAGTTTTGTGGTGACAGCAGACGAATGAATAGTTGTGAAATTATTCGTGTTGCCCATGAAAATGTGACTAATGTGTTTTTTTAGATTATTGTGGTGCATGTGGGCAAAGCAAAATGTTTTAATCATCCTGTGAGATTAGAGGGTGTTCATAAAGAGGATGGGGAATGGAAAACTAGCAGTTCTTACCGCCCAGTGATGTTGTGGGAAGAGGGACCCTTCACCAGTCTGTGCTTATGTCTACGCAGGAGAGAAAGGAGATGGATGGGCTGTTGCAGTATCTTGTCCCAGCAACTGCTTGAGATTTTGTAGGTTTTCCAGGGTTGCTTGTTTTTCAAATTATCTGGTAGTCACTGCTTGCATTCTGTAAGGCTTACTGCTGGGTGCTAGGGTCCAAGAAAAATGAAGGAACAGTTCTTAATATTTGGTACTTGATATTCACAGCAGTTGCTGACAGCTTCTCTGGCAGCTCAGACACCCAGACAGAGCTGAAAACTTCATAACTTTAGCATTGTACATCTCCTTTTTGGAAATCCCCCAGATTTCCAAAGCATCTAAAACTAAGCACTCAAAATACCTTATTTCACACCTGGGCCGCCACCCCTTCGCCCCTACCCACACTTTGAAAATGACCTTAACCATGCAAGCTGGGTAGAAAAAGGTATATTACAATTGTTAATATTGGGGAGTGAATTAAAGGAGTATGGGAGTGCAGGCCTACACTTCCAATAGTAGGCAGTGGTTTTTTAAGGTCAGGCTTAAAACATTAGATCTGATTGCTCAGCAGTGCTGAACCATTCATAGCTCTCATTGAGTGAGCTGGAACTGTAAGTGCTCAGCACTTCTGAAAATCTGATCCATTGCATCTCAAGTTTGGCACACACTATTAGTGTCTGCTTTGGGAATTTAAGCCTTGAATATGTCAAGAGTACATATTCCACTAAGAGAAATACCACCTCCTGTTTGGGAGTAATGAGGCTGGGAAATGCAAGTGAGACTTACAGACAAAGAATCACCAATGGTACGTGGTGTCATTTTGAGCAATAGTGGGAAACACCTAGACAACCCTTATATGTCTGTCAAGGCTTGTGCATTATATGTTCTATTTAACTAATGAAAACAAATTTTCTCAAAATAGCAATGCGAACATTTGAGATTTTTGTCTCGTTGCCAATAGGGAATATTAATTGTAGACAAGATTGTGGTTTTTTTCATCAGAGCCTTATTTTATTGGCTATGGGGTATATTGTGACTTTAAACTGCTGTTCAGATTGGGGAAGGGGGCCAGAAGGATGGATGGGTGCTGCCCTGACAGTAGTTCCCAGAGGCCTTATCCCTCAGGCGGACACAATCGTCTCTTTCCTGAGTCTCACTCTGCTCCCTATTCAAGGGTCTTGCAGCATAAAGGGAGAAGACGGCATCTAGATCTTCCCTGTTTGGGATTCCTCTGGCATGAGGGAGTTCTCAATGGGCATAGAGTCAGCATAGCCAATTCCTGTGCTACCACAACTATCTATGCTGAGGGTCTGTTGGGGGATAAGAGGGAGAATGGTCAGTGTGTGCAGTATGTCCTGGCAATCCCCAGATGGTAGCAGGACCATTGAGGGTGTCAGTGGACAGCCAGGTTAGAACAAAGCAGCTCTCAATGTAATTCTCTGGCCTTAGGCTTAAGCTCAGGGAGCTGCCGGTGCCGCTGAGTATCTGAGAAGAAAATACAGATACATCCTATAGGCTCAAAATCCAGAGGGAAATAAAAATAGAAGAAAACCCCTCCCCCCCCCAAATGCAATAGAAATAGAAATAAACTATCCCATGATTTTAAAACCTCATAACTTTTTGGGGGCCTCGTTAAAAATCTCATAACTTTTTGGGGGCCTCGTTCATAACTTCTGAGCCTTCGGGGGTTAGCAATATTGGAAATGAATTTGATATTTCTGAAAGTGATATTACCATAATCTAGCTCCAGTTCATGTGAGACCTGCCACTGCATTCGCAATCCTCTCTTTACTAGTCAATAATCTTGCTGTGGTGGCTATGGTAGCATGAAGGGAGCGGTGGACCCAAAGGACTTTGAACATCACAGAGAAGCCTTGAACTGAACTCTGAATTCAAAGGAAAGCCAGGACAGACTAGGTAGAAAAATGTCTTCATGTTCTGGGCAGCCTGTGTTGCTAGGCAGCCTGGTTTTAAGGAGCAAGAATTATGTATTATTAATTTATTTACTGTCTGTCTTTCCCATGAATTATACATTTGCACACTCAAAAGATGCCAAGACACAAAACAGGCATATTATTCCATTGCACAACCACAAAAGATAAAACTGAAATGTCCAATGGGTTTCAAAAGCAGTTCTCACATTTCAAAATCCAAGAAGTGGCCAGAGCAGAGGATTATTTCTGACCTAGAAAGACATTTACATTAGAAGTGGATGCCGAGATTAGTGGCACATATAATTTGGACATAGAAGAACAATGGTGAGTAGGGCTGACCAGAAAACAAAAATTCCGATTAACAAATTTTTTTGGCGGAGCCGGGTTTGAAATGTTTCATTACAATGTGAGATCTTTAGAAGCTTTTTGTGGGGAGGGAATCATCAGTGACTCTCACTCCAGACTAACACTTACCTGGGATGTGAGAGACCTATGTTCAAGTCTCTGCTTTGCCTGATTCAGAGCAGAAACTTGTACACAGTGTCTGTCTCTCTCTCTCAGTCTCTTGTTGCCAGTGTTCCACTTTGTATAACTAATTATTCATAGGCCTGGGGGGAGAGACTGACTCCAGGGCACTAAATCCCTGCTCCAAATCGGGCAGGGCCAGGACTAGAACTTGAGTTTTTTATTTCTGTGGTGGGGGCTCTTATCACTTGGCATTCCTGCTCTCATTTTATGTTTCTGTGAAATGTGTTGGTTTAGATGAAATGACCCTTTTTGATAAAAGGAAGTAGTGTAATTGATTTTTTTTTTACCAGCTGTAGTTGAGTAATGGATATAAGTAATTGTCAGCACAGCACTGTATACTACATTGAAAAACACAGAGTTGTTGTTTGTTGGCAAAGGAAATACGATAAATATGATTTGAATAAACACACAAGATAAGGCTGTTAATAAGAAATATTCAGCGTATAATATTTTGTGCGATGAGTGGTTAATATAGTGAGCAATGTTCAAGCATTGCAATTACTTTTCCAATCACTAAGACTTGATATATTCAGTTCCTAGTTCAGTTCTGAGGGACGTGTTGTTTTTTAAAGTCTGTTGTCTTTCCTGAGCCTTCATACCTATGACCTAATACTGCTTATGATCAGAGACTTATGATTTTTCAGCTCTCCAGAGCTATGTGACATTTGTTAGTGATACTGATGGATCATGAGACAATAGATTTTAAAGATGTCATTTGGATTACAATTTTACTTTCTCCCCCTCCCACTTACATTCTTGTACTATTTTAATGGTCACTGTCATGAAAATAGCCTGAAGTAGGAGGTAATGTTTTCTGCCACCTGAAACAGGGTAATGCCATCTGCTAAGCAGTATAAGAGAATTAATTTCTAACTTTGGATATCTCATGAAATATTCGCTTCTAAAATCCATGTCAAAACTGAATTGTGAAAAAAGAAGATATGGCTTAATGATGGAAGCTGGCTGCAGCCTTTACTACAGAGCAGCCACCATGCGTCCATAGTGAAATTTTAAAAATGAATTCTTCTGTGTCTGAGGGGAGTGAACTTCTAACTCATGTTCCAAAGCATGACGATAGAACCAAGTTCCTGAGAAACCAATTATGTGCTAATTCTTTCTAGTAACTGAGATACTTTCCCGATTTACCTCCTGGCTATCCTTTTTATGTCTGGATGCTTTTATTTCTATATCTACTAAATTCTGGTTTAGGAAAGAATAATTATATCTCTCTGCCTGTCACCCCCCAGCCGGGGTATGGACCACCAACTGGTGTTGGTGTTTCAGTAGCAATTGGTTCCCTTACGGGGTGGAGTTGCTAGCTCCACACCCATGTTAAGCCTACAACACCTAGTATTCCAGGAGGTCTCCCATCCAAGTGATATCTGTTAAGCATGAGAAGTAGAGGGCACATAAGGAAACAGGCTGATGACCTAGGTAGTCAGCAAAGCAGTGTGAGAGACTGTAGCAGGGCAGCGACTCACCGCTGTGGCGCTTCCTGCTGGTCCGTTCGGGAATTAGCTCACCAGCATCCGGCGCGCCCTCTGCAGGCCAATGTCCCACTTGCTGCTCTTGCCCCGTGTCCCTCCCAGACCCCGGTGCCCTCTTACTAAGGGTGCTGCACCCTTGCATTACCCCCACTAGTCTTAGGGTCTCCCCTCCCTGGGGGACCCCTCCACCCTCTATCCCCACCTTACCTCAGAATGGGCAACTGCCAGTCACCACTTGCCCCTGTTCCCTGAGGCAGACTGCAGTATCATTGCCACTCATCACAGGCAAAGGGGTTTGGCCTACTGCTTCTGCCTCTAGCCATGGGCTGCCCCCGGCAACCCCAGTACCCCTTTGTTGGGCCTTTCTCTAAGCCCAGCAGCCTGGGGCTCCTAGGCTAGAGCCTCCCCATCTCCTCATGCCTAGGCCCAGCCCTGCACCACACTAGGTACTGCTCAAGCTCCCCACAGCTAGGCCTGTCTGCCTCCTCTGCTCAAGGAGGAGACTCACTGACTCCTTAGGCCCCTGCCTCACAGCCTTTATACAGGCCTGCGAGTGTTTGGGACATGGCCACCCAGCTGAGCCTAAACTCCCAATCAGGCTGGGAGTTTTGCTGGCTCCCGGCCACCACCCCTTCCTGGGCTGTTCCAAGCCCTTCGGGCTGGGAGCGGGTGGTCACCCCGCTACAGAGACCCATAGAAGAACTTGTTTTGAGATGGGGATGCTTCTACTTTACTGTGGGTAAAGTCATCGTGCATCTCAGCAATCCTGCTTCCAAATGCGTTTAACAATGCATGTTAAAATGCCAGATATTTTCCAGAAAAATGTGTGTGGACACAAGGCACTTAAAGGTAAAAGAACACACATTAACCCACAACAAATGTCCACTGTATTTAAGTGCAAACAGAATGTGGCTGCCCTGCCCTGATAGGGCTGCTCTGCTGGGGCATCAAGGGGGGTTTTAAAACCTAACTTGTGAATTAAATGACTGCCTATTTCTTCCCAATGTCTCCTCTTAAAATGGTAAATCCTTATTCACAAAGTGCAAGTTCCAGCACAGTACATATAACTACAACACATCTACTTGTTAGAGAAGAGTAGTTAGGATAACTGGTGATTCTGTTGCTTAATGACAGTTTAATAATGGGTGATAATATATTGTAATAAGGATTTTTGGACTTAGTGTGACATCTTGTAACTCTCTCTTTATTTGATCCCTTGTCTGAGTCGTGGGCTTTACATGCTGATATCTTCCCCCACAACTGATTTCACAGATGCAGCGCAAAATATATCAGGGAGGATACGTGTAAATTCTGTAGTTGTTACTCAGACTGAACTACCACTGGAATAAGTGAAGAACCGGCTCTTATTTTGTGTTGGTGTGGCAGGGTGGGCCTGACCCAGCCTGCTGCCCCTTTAAGAGGGAGAAAAGCCCTCTGCAAACCTCCCTTGCAGAAAGCCTAATCAGCCACCTGGGCTGCAGGGCAATCAGCATGGATGGGTTGCACCTGGCAGCCGCCCCAGGGGGTATAAAAGCCTGCCAGGAAGGAAGCCCAGGGTGGTGGTGGTGGTGTGATAGTGTGGAGTGAGAGAAAGAGCTGTTCAGAGCTGTAAACTGTAAAGCTGAGCTATATAGAGCTGTAGAGCTGTAAGCTGAAGAGCTGAACTATAAAGCTGTGTATATTGGTGGTGGGGCCTTGCACTGTGAAATAAAGAGCACTGTTGGAGCCAAAGAAGAGTTTCCTGCCTGTGTTTGAAGAGGGGTGAGAAGGCGATCTGTCACAGTTGGGAGCTCATCTTGCATGGCTTTAGGCGGGAAAGTACTGCAAAGTGAGGTGGAATATTTCTGTTACCCTACAGATATGAGAAGTGACATGTGAGCTGAAGAAATGTTGGCATGAATATATTGCTATTTTTTTAAAAAAATGCAACAAAACCGTATAAGAGAAGATTAAAATGTTAAGATTTAAAAATGTCACAGTCTTGCAGAAATTAGTCTCTCTCATGGATGGATGCCAACTTCTCTGTCCAAATAGACTGTTTTGTAACAAATAATGTAAATCCTTGAAGTTATCTTAATGAAACTCTCTCTAATAGGAACAAAGCTCCATGCTCTGCCAGGTCCTGCCTTATGCAAGTGCACATTTTAGTAAGTATAAAATGTATAAAGAGATTTGAGATGTAGTGAGAGAAAAAGGAGATAAAGAGGGAACCTTTATGTTTTCTTTATCTCATGTGTGTGTAGTCACCCTTATGCTAACTTCAATGCCCCATTTACTTTACATGTGTGTGTGTAGTCACCCTTATGCTAACTTCAATGCCCCATTTACTTTACATGTGTGTGTGTAGTCACCCTTATGCTAACTTCAATGCCCCATTAACTTTACTGGGCTTAGCTTACTATCTACTTGGATCTATACAGGGCTAGCCTGGAACCTTGTCATCCGCCCCAAGTAAGGGGTAGTATGAGCCTGCGCTGATTCAGGGGCAGACTTCTCAAACTTAACTTATTCCCTGCTCTATGAGAAATTAAGCTGTTTAGCCCTTTTCCTGGTGCAACTAGGGCCCTGTCTTCACTACCACTTTAATTCAATGTTAACGACGTTAGGTCGAATTAAACGTGTACCTGTCTTCACATACATGCCCTTAACGTCGATGTAAAGGGCCCTCAAGATCGATCTTGGAACTCCAGCCTGACGAGAGAAATAAGGCTAATCTCGACATTCCAAGCTCGACCGTGGGCTAGTGAAGACGGAACCCGACATTAATAGCCTCCAGAGGCTGTCCCACAATGCTCCATTCTGACTGCTCTGGACTGCCTCACTGCTCCACTGTGACTGCTCTGCACTGCACTCTGAACTCGCTGCTCTGGCCAGGTAGATAAGACCCGGGAACATTTGAATGCCATTTCCTGTTTGGTCAGCGTGGCCAGCTCACCTGAACTGCCCAGTCGCCATTCAGAGCAATCAGCAGCACTAGCCGCCATGCAGAGCTCAGCATCACAAGACTCCATGCAGAGCTCATCTACCCTGGAGACCAGCCAGAGGAGAAGAGCTCCAGCATGGTCCACTCGTGAGGTGATGGATCTCATCGCTATCTGGGGAGAGGAATCCGTGATGTTGGAACTACGAAACAACAAACGGAATGCCAACACCTATGGAAGAGTCTCCAAGGCCATGCTAGAAAGGGGCCACAACAGGGACACCACACAGTGCCGCGTGAAAATTAAGGAGCTGCGGCAATCGTTCCAGAAAGCCAAGGAGGCAAACGGACGATCAGGGGGCGCGCCACGGACATGCAGGTTCTACAATGAACTAAATGCAATAATGGGGGGCGCCCCCACCACCATCGCGCCGGTCTGCGTGGACTCCACCGATGGGATAATCGTCAGGGAGGAGACTGATTCCGAGGAGGACGACCATGAAGAAGAGGAAAATCTCACGGAGCAGCAGGAGCCCAGCGGAGAACCTGTGTTCCCAGAGAGCCAGGAGCTGTTTGTCACCCTGGAGCCAGTACCCTCCCAAGCCTCCCAGGGGGGTAAGTGTTTCTTTTTTAAGTGATTACATGACGCGTGATTTTGTAAAGGAAGCATTTATTAATGAGTAACTTGCCCTAAGGACTCAGCGTGCTTTCATTGCTGGTCAATTTCTACTCAAAGAGTTTGTCAATATACTCCGGGATTGACCATAAGTCCTCCGCGGACATTTCAAGGAAGCTATCCAGGAGGTAGGGATGAATCCAGCGCAGCAGATTTCTGGGGAGAGCCGCCTTATATGATCCCCCGTGATAGGACACCAACCCACGCCACGAAAGTAGTAAGTTGTCTGGTATCATTGAGCAGGCTAGCATTGCGGCGTATGGACCAGGACTTTGCATGGAGTCAAGGAGCATGCGCTCCCTATCTCTCCGAGAAATTCTCAGCAAAGTGATGTCATTCAGGGTTGCCTGTTTGAGACACGGACTGCAATTAGTAGGGAGATAAAGATTCCCAGCTGCAAAGTACTCTTTTCTGCTGAGGACCGACCAACCGCACCCCCCCCTCCCCACGAATGCTGACCGCCCCCCCCCCCAGCCCGTAGCGGTAGCTAGCAGGGAATCTGAGCAGTCTGCACGCGGTTGCTTCCACTTCAGATCCAACGCGCACCCAACCCCCCCCCCCCCCTCCAGCCCGTACCGGTAGCTAGCAGGGAATCTGAGCAGTCTGCTCGCGGTCTGAAGAGCCCCAAAAAGACCTTAGCCCTTAGCAAGAGATTTTTTGGCATTTGCTTTGCAGTTTGCAGTTTCAGTGGGAGCCAGCCACGCGGTGGGGGGAAGGGGGCGGGGTTACTCTACAGTATGCAAGCGCCACTTTTAACTTACCATGGCCGGCTGCACGGTGATTTCAGAAGCCGTCTTGGGCTGAGGCACGCATATGTGTCTGAGATGCTCTGACTTTTCTGTAAGCTAGTCAGTCACTTTTAGGTGTAGAACATGACCTTGTACAGAAATCATATCAGGCCTCTGAATACTGAGGTTGCAAATGGCATAGTACTCCCATTGTGTACCGTCCGAGACTGCATCTGCCTCCTAACCTTGAATGTATCTGTCTCATAACTTTCAAACTTTATTTTCCCACACTCGCCCACAGATGAACAAGTATGTCAGAATCCCCCGTCCTGCTCCTCCTCCCGCCGTGCACCGCAGATAAGAAAGCGTAAAAAGAAAACGCGATCGCGCGATGAGATGTTCAGTGAACTCGTGGAGAACTCGCGTGCTGAGGCAGCCCGCCAGACGGACTGGAGGGATCGAGAGATACAGGCAAGGGATCGAGAGATACAGGCAAGGGATTGAGAGAGAGAGGCAAGGGATCGAGAGAGAGAGGCAAGGGATCGAGAGAGAGAGGCAAGGAATCGAGAGAGGCAGGAATGGAGAGCCGCTGCAGAAAAGAGGGAAGAGCGCGAGGAAAGACGCATGGATGCTTTCCTCCGCATAATGGAGGACCAGAGCGACATGCTGCGATCTCTGGTGGAGTTGCAGCATGCCCAAAGACCACCTCTGCAGCCCCTGTGTAACCACCTCCCCCCCTCCCCAACTCCCATAGCTTCCCCACCCAGACGCGGGGTGAGAACACGGGGGGGGGCAAGCTCCGTGGGCCGCTCCACTCTACCCCACAAGCCAGCAGAAGCAGCAGCAGCAGCAGGCTGACATTCTAGGAAAACTTTTAAAAGCTGCTGTGTCTTGCCCCTCCCTCCTCTCCCCCCTCCCCCCCCCCCCTCCTCTGTCCGCTTCTCCCCCACTGCGACTGCCGGTTTCCCTCCAGGATACCAGGACAGTGATCCCCTGTATTTGTATTTCCGATTAACCAATAAAGGAACCATGATTTTTCAAACAGTGATTTTATTTCCTCTGCAAGCATGGGGATGGGGGAGGAAAAGCATGGGGAGGGGGGAGGGAAAAAGGGTTCAAGGGCAGCAGGCTTAGAGCACAGCAAGGGAGCAGATTCTCAAACGCCATCTCGGGCACTCATAAAACTGTCTTTCAAGGCGTCCCTGAGGCGCAGGGCCTCACGGTGTGCTCTTCTACTTTCCCTGCTGTGTGGCTGCTCATAAGTAGCAGAAAGTAAATTTGCCTCTGCCTCCCAGCCTGCCATAAACGTTTCCCCCTTGCTCTCACAGATATTGTGGAGCACAGAGCAAGCAGCAATAACAATGGGGATATTTCTCTCGCGGATGTCTGAGCGAATCAGTAAGGAACGCCATCTCCCCTTCAGACGGCCAAATGCACACTCTACGGCCATTCTGCACTTGCTCAGCCTGTAGTTGAACAGCTCCTGACCCCTGTCCAGGGCTCCTGTGTAAGGCTTCATAAGCCAGGGCATTAGGGGGTAGGCTGGGTCCCCAATGATCACGATCGGCATTTCGACCCCCCCCCCCACGGAAATTTTCTGGTCGGGGAAGAAAGTGCCTTGCTGCAGCTGTCTAAAAACCCTAGAGTTCCTGAACACTCGAGCGTCATGAAGCTTTCCCGGCCACCCCACGTAGAGGTCGGTGAAACATCCCTTGTGGTCAACCACTGCTTGCATGACCATTGAGTAATATCCCTTCCGGTTTCTGTACTCGGCGGCCTCGTGGTCCGGTGCCAGGATAGGGATATGAGTCCCATCTATAGCCCCACCACAGTTAGGGAATCCCATGGCGGCAAAGCCATCTATTGTGGCTTGCAGGTTTCCGAGGTTTATAACCCGGTGTAGCAGCCGCTCGACGATTGCCCTGCTTACTTGCATCACAGCAAAGCCCACTGTAGACCTACCCACCCCAAACTGATTCGCCACTGACCGGTAGCTGTCTGGCGTTGCAAGCTTCCAGAGGGCTATCGCCACTCGCTTCTCCACTGTAAGGGCCGCTCTCATTTTGGTATTCCTGCGCCGGAGGGCCGGGGACAGCAAGTCACAAAGTTCCAGGAACGTGCCCTTTCGCATGCGGAAGTTTCTGAGCCACTGGGAGTCATCCCAGACCCGCAGCACTGTGCAGTCCCACCAGTCCGTGCTTGTTTCCCTGGCCCAGAATCGGCGTTCGATGGCATGAGCCTGCCCCATTGCCACCATTTTTGACAGATTGTCAGTCGCCCTACTTCCAAAACCGTCAGTGTCCCTGTCGTCCCCGCTGTGCACGTCTTCGTCCATCTCGTGCACGTCCTCGTCCATCTCCTCCTCACTGTCGTCGGGTTCCAGAAAGCGCAGTTCTCCCTGGATCGCATTCCTCCTCTGCAGACGGTGCAGCAGGAACTCAGCAACCGTGATCGAGGTCCTCACAACGGCCATTACTGCAGCCGTGGTGTCAACGGGCTCCATGCTTGCAATGCTATGGCGTTAGCACGGCGCGGAGAAAGGGCGCGAATTATGGGATGCCTACCTACAGTGCACCGCTCGTAATGGGGGTCGGCGGCGCGGAAAAAGGGCGCGAAATTTGGAAATGCCTACCCATAGTGCAGCACTCAAAATGGTGCCTGCTGGGGGATCAGGGAACTGTGGGATAGGTACCCAGAGTGCAATGCTCGTCATGTCGACGCTTGCCAAAGTTTTGCGGACAGACACTGTCGATATGCTGTGCTTAGCTGTGCCTAGTGAAGACACACAACATCGACTGTATACAGTCGCGTTCACAACATCGAAATAAAGGAAATCGAACTACTGCTGTAGTGAAGACATACCCTTAATCAGCTGCCTGGCATGTGGAAAAAGGGCAGACCCAAGGCTCCATCCACTGCCTACTTCTATGGTCCACTTCTTGACCACTTCTGCAGGCAGTGCAGTTGCAGCCCAATACTACCTGCTCTCCTCCCACCTTGATGTGACTAGGGTGACCAGACAGCAAGTATGAAAAGTTGGAACAGGGATGGGGAGGTAATTGGAGTCTGTATAAGAGAGAGACCCCAAAACCAGGACTGTCCCTATAAAATCGGGACATCTGGTCACCCTAGATGTGGCCTGCAATTCAGGTACCCATGGGAGAATATAAGGGCATCTTAACACCTTAGCATATAGGCTTGCTCGCAATGTAAAATAGCTGAGGTCTTTTAAAAAATTGCTGAGGGCAAGCGTAAGGGTTACTAAGAAGTCTTATTCCTCCTGAGCATCCTTTGTTTTTTTCCACTGAGCTTATGATATGTTGTTGATCTCTAGAAGTCTTGGGCCTGAGATTTATAAGATACAGTGGCACACAGATTAGCTGAATATTTGTTCTGATGTATGAGATCCTGCTTGACCTCTGCAAGGAGATGTGAAAAATAATGATGGTCCAAAATTATTAAATATGAATCCAGAGCCTCATCCAAAAGCGAACTTCCCTGGGGATTTGGTTTTCAGGTTTAGTCTGTTATTGAGAGAAACCCAAGTCACAAAGTTACTATTCAGATCAGAATTTAAACTTTCCCAGAGCCCGGGTGGCTGGGTTGGGTTGGTGTTTTGGATTAGATCCAACTCTAACAAAAAAATTGTTTGTGATGCCAGGGTAGTGGCACATATTTTTAGATGTGTGTGTGTATACAAACCGCTAAATCAGTAAGTATTTAATATTTTAAGGTGGAAAATGGAATGATCTGACCAGTCAGGGCAGACCTATGTCATTTGCTGCTCTAAAAGGAAACTTAACGTTTTTCTTTGTTTAATGTTTCTTTTTTGAATAAATATGAAAAACTATTAGCTTTAGGTACATCAAGGTTTTTCTCTTCTGAATTCCAGTAACTGGTATTTTATAAGAACATAACATAAGAACATAAGAACGGCCATACTGGGTCAGACCAAAGGTCCATCTAGCCCACAGTTCCCTGATTTTGCCAGCACCCTCAGTGAAGTTGCCCTGGCATAATGATATGTGGGAAATGTAGCCATTCTGAAGCAATGGTTTGAACAAACCATTTATTTTCTAATTATCCAAGTTTAGACCTTAAATGTTTTCCTGATTAGAAAAAGGGTGCTAGTGTAAATAATAAAACTCACTTCCTGGGGAGTCTTTTTCCACTCGTCCTTCTGAACTGTGGCAGAGGAACAGTCGTGCATGTCAGTTTGGTGTCAAGTTCACTTAAAATGAAATGTTTGTCACAAGTTACTGTGTGTGTGTGTGTGTGTGTGTGTGTGTATGCATGTTGAGATGAATGTCATTTTTTATCTATAGGTTTCTTATGTTGGTGAAACTGAGGTGATCAGAGAGGTTGAGGGAAGAGCGGTGCACATATCTCTAAGCTAATAACATACTGAATCCTAACCCCCAAATGCTCTTCTTAATGTAGTCTTAAGCCTCTGCTGAGCAGAGAATACCAATCGTGTCAAATTTTGCCAAGATATGTGTGATGTTGACAAATGTGTTTCTGGCTTTTCCAATCTCTGGACAAGACTGAACTTCAGCAACTAACTCTCGTCTTGATAACATGCTGACTAAGTGATACTGGGGAAAGCAGCTTGGGGAATAGACAGGGGGTGGCAGAGAATATTTGTCCCTGTGATTGAACGAGTGATCTTTCCTATAGCTACTGGAGTTCGGTCTTGCATTCTCTTTTTGGTGATGTAACACTTACCATAGTTCCATAATATCACAGAGCTGGAGACTTGGATCTTGTGACAGGTATTTGCTAAGAGGACAAAGAACACCCATGGAACTACATATCTAGCCATGGTTAGTAACCAGGGCCCCAATTATAGGTTGCCTTGGGAGACCATTTATATGCCATCACAGTAGCATAAGGGATCTGAGAACTGGGTGGAACTGACTCCCAGGGAAAAATGCCTGATGTAGGATGATTTCTTGCCTGGAACAGAGCTGTTGGAATGGCTTTGGCAGCCTCAAGTGACCCCCCAGTATAGGGACACATGAGAGGAGGACTAGGGTGGGGCTATGCTCTCTGGCTGTTTTCAGCTGGTGAACAGGTCATTACAGCCAGAATAAATACTGTTTCTGTGCCTTGATGGAAAGAAGTATGGAGCTAACCAGAACCGCTCAAATTGCAAATATTACAACTGAATCTGCAAATTTGACATTCATTTTTAGCCAACTTGGAAGCTAAAACTTGGCTTTTCCTGAGTAGTTGCATTAGTTTGCAGAAAATGACCATGAAAGTCTCATGAAAAAGGCAGAACTTAAATTCGCTTTCAAATTCAAAGGAATATTCAGTGAAAATTTGTTCTGTGTTTAGATTATATTTTAGATTTATAAAAGGTCAGGCTATTCTAATCTGTGTACACTTCTCATAAATAAAACCCCACTGCCATTAAGAGATAATGAGACAAACATAATTGGGGGACTGCAGTTATGCTAACAAACTATCTCCTTCTGATGTAATTGAAGGAATATTCAGAACCCCTGATTTTAGGTAATATTTCCCAATGTCATGACTCCCTTAAAAAAAACACACCCTTTATTTTTGCCTTCCTTTTTTCTCTTAACAGCTCTGTCCATTGCAAGTGTGAGCACTGTAGATCATGAGTCAACTCAGTAATCAGTGGTACAAAAAACAGAATTTACCCTCTTGTCTTGCTCTGGCCTTTCTGCTGTGTGGCATACATTCTCCTGCACCTTCAACCTCCAATTTCTGTTAGTAAAAGGCAATATTTACTGGGTAAACCGCTTTATTTTAATTGTAGGAAGATTTATAAAACATGTCACTTTTCTGTCCCTCTGTGGAAAATGGCATAGAACCAACCTTGACTGTTTCTAATAGATAATTTTTTTTCACAGCTAGTAACTTTAATTTTATTTTACACTATGCATAGTGAGTAATGCTGTGGATTTCAATTTTACGAATGGAAATATCTGTCAATGACCTCTAATGCCATATATTCAAATTACTTGTTTGAGGTTTATTGACATTATGCTTGGCTACTCAATGACTGAGCAAAACATGGAAATTTTGAATCATGTACAAATACTTTTTCCCCTGGAGTCTTTAATTTTACTCTGCTTACTATTAATGAGGGGAAACAGATCAGTGTTAAGTTTAGATGTTGATTTATTCAGATATGCATGAAGCCAGTCAAAATATCACAGATGTCATAACTGTTGAGATTTGGCCAGCCTTACCTCACAACAACAAAGTACTAGTGTTACTCCTTGTTGAGCACAACCTTCCCCAAATAGGGACCAATGTTATATTTTAATCTGAGCTGCCTTTCCTGTAGGTATTGAAATCCTTTAAGTGCACTATTTTTGGTTTTCTCTTCTTTTGGTCCAACAAATTCCTAAGAACAGAACTAAAAGCTAGTAAATAGGAAAGGAGGCTAAACAGCAGCCATGTATGCTGCAATTCCAAATCAGGATGGTTGGGATGAGGAAGGGAGATGATGGCAGTAAGGCAGCTGGGGGAGTTTCTCCTCTTACATTTCAGATTCTTGTGGAGACTTTCGTCTGAACATGGGCCCATTCTATAAGCTGTGTAAATCAGGAATTCTTTTTCGAAATGTCACATTTAGAATGATAATGCCAGGTTATGTATTTACTAATTTGTTCTGTTTTCCTTCAAGAATATGAAAGAATTGTTTGAAGTACACCAGACCCTCACTATAGCCCGCGAGGGTTAACGCAGGGGATGTGTTAATGCAGGGATGTGTTACCATGGATCCCAATTTAAATATTTAAACTTGGGATCCATCGCTGCGACCGACCGTGCTATATGCAAACCCATAGGTGTTCGTAGGTGTTCTAGTGCCCCTCCCTTGAAATGCATTGTATGGGCTCAACAAATCCTCCTCCAGGGCTCTGATCCTCTGTTGCGATGACATTCAGTTTGGAGGAGATTGGCACCATGAAGTATATAGGCATTGGGTGGTAGCATGTTAAATAATTTGTGAGCTGTCTAGTGGTGCTCACCTTACCTGGTTTCAGAAACCAGGCAGAGCAGTAGTGTGTGTCTACACTACAGTGTATACTAAGGTTTGTGGGACTCAGGATTGTGGATTTGGTGTTTCCAAGTCTACGCTTCAGTGTCCACATGGCATCGTAAATCTGGGCTTACAACTGCTGGACCTGAGTCTCTGCCATGCTCATAAATCCAACATTCTGACTCAGGTTTGCCGCTTTCTCAGCATCCACACTGCAGAATTATAGGGCTTGGACCCAAGCCACAGAAGGACTCAGGCTCTGACCCATCCCCTAGCAGGATTCTCTGATCCATCCCTTGGGTCCTGAGTGCTTTCCGACCCGAGTCAAACTAATTTGTGTGTGGATAGATGGGGGGGCTTGGGATCAAACCTGAGTCAGAGCCTGGGCTTAGTGTGCCGTGTAGGCATACCCCATAGAACTAATCCTAATCCTATAGGGTATGTTGGTAAAATCAGTTCTCTGGTACCCTGCCAGGCCTGTGTGGCTTTTACGTGTTATTTTGTTGTGTAAAGAGACAACACACCACATTGCAACTTCCTGACTCTGGGACTAGCTGGGGATTGGTCTAGTCCCCAACATAAGTAAAACCTACTCCTGGAGTCCAGAATATTGGAGCACACCTCACCCCAGCCACATCCTTTTCTGCTTCACTTTCCTCTGTTCTGACAGGATATAAATGGGGCAGCATATGGTCTATGGCACCAGTAAATCCTCTTATGCTGGATAGATTTCCTGTGGCTTGGTGGGTTTTCCAACCCATGTGTGCTAGCAACACCCAGAATAAAGGCCAGGGAGTTTTTGTTTCAGCAGAGTGAAATTTCAGGTCCTGCAACTGCCGAAGCCTTAACTTTATTTTTCTGTGGAAGGTGCTATAGCCAGGACTCAATGGTGCTTTATATGTGCTCCCTGGGAGCTGGGATGGGGAGAGGATTGAATACTGCTCTATTCAGCTCTGGATTCATTTAAGACCCACAATATTAACAATAAAGTTCTCACCCTATAAGAGTAGGAAGAGTTGACTACAATTACTCAATATCATCTTGATTTTTTTATTTGATATGAGGCTTTAGGTTGTTTTAGCTAAGTGGGATCTCTGTAGCAAGCCTGTGCTGAAGAGCTGTTTCTAACATTGGGTTCTCATTCACTCATGTCACTGTGTTTCAGGTGAATTATGGTTACTTGCTATCTGGCTGGTAAATTGTAAAACACTAGTATGTATTTGTATGATTAAGAAGAGAAAACTAGAGCTGTCTGTGTGAAGAACCCTTTTTATATAAATAAAGTATGTAGCTGTGTATTATTCACAGACAAATGTCACTTCTTTATTAAATCCCTGACATTTTGCTGTTTGGGGTAGAGGAACTCTGCAGTTTACTAATAAAACATATAACTATGTGTATGTCATCCATTATTCACTGAACTATACTAATATTAATTTGACGTGCCTTTTAGAAAATGATTTTTGGCAAGTACAAATATACAGCATTCTAAGAAATGACAAAACCAATTTACCCAAAGTATGGCTTTCAAGACTCAGCAAAATTCTTTACATGTATTTTAAAAGAGAAATAACATTGCAAAATAATTGTTTTTTAAGTGTCTCTCTCATGCTGTCCAAAGTGGTTCACAACAGTGAGTGCCAACCTTAGGACAGACCATCAAAAAGCAGGGCAAAGACTCCAAACTGGCTGTATAGTCTGTAATTAGATTTCTCTAACTTTGTAACAAATGTTTTACCATGGAATCACAGACAGTCCCCTTGGACATTCCAGTCTGTCTCGCCAGCCCAACAAATACACCAGTGTTTCTCAACACCTGGTCTGTGGAAGAGTGCAGTTCCCGGAGATCTTCCTGACACAGTTAGGAAGGCAGCAAGTTGGTCCTGATATCAAAAAGATTAAGAATCACCGCTATATGCCAAAGATCACAAAAAATGCAGGATGCTTCCAGTCCCAAGACACCAGTCACTTTACCCAAGGTCAATTTGTACCTTTGATCTCTCATTAAAGACAATGCTTGTAGCCAATTTTATAGTAAACTATTTTAGGATTTATGAACTAGGAAAAGAAATGCATTATTACACAGTTAATGCATGCAATCTTATACACATACATGAATTACAGCCTATGGCTTTAAAAGGTCAGAGTTGTAATCTGTCAGATCAGAATGTGTTTTAGGGCTAATCCAGGTTGACCCTTGAGATCTCTCCTTTGTAACTCCAGCCCTGAGAGAGTGACATACTGGACTATGTGATCAGGAATTGCTATATTATCTTCAGGACCATCAATTTAATCAGTTAGATATTATAGGAGTTCTTTAAAGACTTTTAAGACTGCAGACTTTCACTGCATATTGTTCCACTGAAGTGCAGCAAGGTCACCCAAAGCACCATGGGAGACCTAACTGCTCATATTTCATCACAGCCTCAGGTGATATGAGTAAGGGGTTATAACTAATTAAATCACTTTGAGGAATAGCTTTAAGAGTCTTTGATCATATTAAGCATTAGGGGCTATGAAAATGCACCTGAATTATAACTAAAACACCGGAATACATTTGGATTGCTAAAGGATATCAGTTGAATTTACAATATTCCTGCAAAAAAGTATATATTTAAAGCCCTGCATTCTTTACCAAATTTAGATTATGAAATAAATATTTTTATACACAGACTATTGCAAAGCTTTGAGTTTAAAATTCAAATTTTCACTGCACTGAAGTCCATCTAGTTTCTAACTATGCCTTCTAGCAAACCACTTCAGATAAAACAAATGAAAGGAGTTGGTGAGGGATTTAGATAATATTGTGACAGATTGTGAAAAAACAAGGTACCATAGTAAGAACATTGGTAAATAATGAATAAGTTATTTGGTGTTTTTTTCTGATACAGTAGACTTCCAGAGTTTACTTTACATCTTTACAGCAAACAGCTCTGTGTCTCAACCTCCTGATCAGACACGGCTAGAAAAAAACCAGGTAATCCTGCTATCTGATCATCTAACAGAATTTGGGAGTCTGACTGCCAAACTGCAAACTCAGCTAACAAAATCGGGCCAGTGTCAGAGGGGCAGATATAACACCATTCAGCTGCATAATTAGCAAATTTACAGGTATCAGCTCAATAACAAAAATTAAGTGCAAAACCATCTTTCTTAATTCTCATTTGTTTACTGTGATTGTTATTAAACAAGGCACTGATTACATCTTGTATTTCTGTAGAATAAATATAAAATACCACACTTACATTTTAAATATTAGGTCTGTCAGCTGTAATGAGAGGATAAAAGATGACATAATATTGTCATGCACTTTTCTTGGCTGAGAGAGAATGATTTCTACAATAATGAAAACCTTCTAATGTGTTGTACTTCTAAAGAGGTTCAGAAGAATGAAAACACTGACAGGCAGAAACAAATGGATCTAGATATAGTCCATCCTTAAAGCCTTTCTGTCATTTCAATTTGAAAAATGAGTAACTGTTTTTTAGTAAAATAGTTTTCAGGGGTACCCCTTGAATGTCTATCAACTTTCAGTCTTTGATTTAGGAATTATCTGATATACAAAATCTCTGAAGAAAAAAGCATCACCACAGGAAGGATGTTAGTTTATAAAATGCATCTGCATGCTCTGTGTGTTCACCTCATTGACTTGGTCTTCATATAGAAATGGTTCAGAACCTAGTGTGGCCCTGTTTTTTATTTATGCATCTTCAACAAAAGGTGTAACGTCGAGGTGGTAAATACTGACTTGCACTTTTAAGTGAAAAATTAATAGACAATTTGTCAAACTCTTTAAATTACAGAAAAGAGAGATGTTTTCTTCAGAGTCGAACACTGATAACATTCTTTTGTGACAGGTTCAAGAATAGCAGCCATGTTAGTCTGTATCTGTAAAGAAAGCCAGGAATACTTGTAGCACCTAGGTGCTACAAGTATTCCTGGCATTCTTTTGTGAGTGATAAATATATTTCCTAAATAAAAAGCATAAAAATGTGACGTGTAGGTAGACTGTGCTCTGCACAGTTGATTTTCTAATACTAGAAGTGGGATAAAACTCAGTGAAATCTGTTTCTACTTTCTCATACCACAGCAGAGCTATCACTTCTTAGGCATGCTCTGGCAGGGCCAGGCTTAGGGAAAATGGCACACTGGGTGAACTTTCTTTGACATCCCTTTAAGTGCTGCTCCCTGAGCAGTGGGTGGCAGCTCAGCAGACAGAACAGCAGCAGGTGGAGTGACAGGGGCTCTGCAGGTATCATGCTGCTGGGATGCTAAAGAGAGGACTGGTTTGAGCACCTGGTCCTGCCCCATAGCCTCATTTCTTCCTCCCCCCGGCCTCCCGGGTGGGCCAGACCTTCTAAAGCCTCTTGACAACAGTGCCCTGGGCGGTTGCCCACCCGTAAGGACAGCCCTGTGCTCTAGCAGTAATAAGTACCAAATACCATACACATCCCTTCCAAAACCTTAGCCTTTAAATATTGATATATTTGAACCTAATCAGACAACCACTTATTTAAAACCATTGAGTCCAATGTATTCCCACTGAAATTAACCTTAGTGGGAGCAGGATTGGGCCCATAGGCTTTCTGTATTATTTTGTGACAGGAAATTAGATTTTCTCCACACTCCCTTTGAGGCAAAACTCCCCAAAACAGTGAGAACATCTGTGCTGTACTATGGTCATTGTTATTCCTTAGTCAGAGAGGTACTTATTCTGAAGAGTTTTGTAATTGGCAGCTTTTGATTATACATGCAAGCTATTGTTGCAAGTATTTGTAGGTAGCTAAATAATTGGCCTCATTCCCCAAACAGTTGTTGGGTCATCAGTTTACTGAATTGTAATGGACAGCAGAGGATTGGGTGCCTGAGAATATCAAAATAGAATGTGTTAAGTGTGTGTGTTTAAAGGAAAAATACATTCTGTACATTTAAAAACAACTAGGTTTTCCAACAATGAAAATATACATTGATTTTAATCAGTGTTGCATTTGTTAGTTCCTTATAATACTATATGAATTCATTTAAAGCAATTAAAGTGTGTAAGAAAACTACAGTTGAAACCCAGACAGAGAATAGTAAACTCTAAAATGCCACTCTAGGGCATTCTCTGAGACTCATACATTTAATGTGAAGCACCAAAATAAAACAAAGTTTTTCTACTAAGAGGAAGAAGGCTTTCTAACCTCTGTAAAAAATAAAACAGACAATAGTTACAATAGAACAACCCAAAATAAGACAGTACCACAATATGCGAGAGTCTTTGTGGCCATATACACAAATTTAGCTGAAACCTATGAATGGTTCCAGCATGGTTTCCCAAAACATAGACTGATATGTTTTTTTCTGAGAATCTGTAATAAAAGTAAGCTATGGACTGCTTGACTGGGTACATTGGGTCTTCCAGGGAATCTCTGTCTATGCTGTTCATGGGAAAACATACTGAAACTATGCTGGGCTTGAAATGTGATAAATTACCTGAATGGTTTTACAAAGTGTGTATGTACAGATTATAAAGCAGATGAGCAAGGGATGACCAGTCAATCTGTTAGGTAAAATAGCAAGTCCTTACTCACCTCTCCAACACCCGAGTTTGTGCGGAGTTGGTATAGGGCTCACAAGCTGTCAGAGACCAAGTACACAGACACCAATTCGTTGATCAACGGGCTCACACTATTCTTAGCTCGGAAGCTTCAGAGTAAGTGTGGCAACTTTATTAGGGGTAAGCATCAATATTTATACACAGAAGTAAACAAAGTAGTTAACAGGTCATAATGGTCATGCATAATCAATCAAGATTCTGCTGGGTAAAACAGGTTAAAACCAGCCCTACATAGCTCAAGAAATGTAAATCCCAAAGACAAAGGGGAGATGGCTACTTAAGGGGTGGGGGGAAAGTCAGGAGCTGTTCGTAGGTCAGAGCTTTGGTCAGAAAGTTCAGACAGAGCCATCAAGTCAGAGTAAAGTTCAAACTCAACAAATCCAATGATCTGATTGAACTTTTTTATACTACTTCTCATGATCAGGACAATCTCAGGACTATGGGTCCTACAGGAAAATTCTGACATATTAGCCAGATTAAGATAAAATCTGAAACGAGGTTTGGTGGTGGATCCTGTTTTTGTTACCTTCCAGGAGTAAGCTTAAAACTTAAAGTTTAATATATTTGAGACAGCCTGTATAAACCTTACATCAGTTCAGTCTGACTTAAAAACACACACACATGCACACCAACCATGCCTTGCTTCTAAACTTTGTTCCCTTTAACCTCTTCAGCAATGCTTCAAATCCTTAAAAGGGCAGTCCACAGGTAAATTAATTCTTACATTCCCTTATGAGTGTTACATTTTTAAGATTTCTTTTGGAGCAAGAGCTAAAAGTTTTTTCTTGTAAAAGTCTTTCTTTCCACTTTCTTGCTCTCTGGATGAACAACTTATAATTAGTATTACTCTAAATCCAAAGTATTTTGGGCCTGAAGACACTTTTGAGAATTTTGGTTTTAAGGAATGCCTTTACTTAAGATTACAGGCCAAATCCTAATCCTGTTGAAGTCCAAGAGAATTCTGTCTATATATCTTAACTTTTTCAGGATTTAATCCACGATGATGAAATAGGAATAGTGTTGTTTTCAGAACTGAAAAAATTCTTTGAAACATTTACATATTGCACATAAATTAAGGGTCCATTAGGGAAGACATACTTTGCTAGAGTAAGCATTGGCATTTTATATTAAAGCCATGCCCAATTATTTCTTTCCCTCAAATGCTTTATAATGTGAAAATACATGGTATTTAAAGGGTTTGACTGTTCTATCATTAATGAATCAATTAGCAGTCAAAATTAATATTAATGAACTCAGTGAATCATCCATTTCAATTTAGTGAATGAGCTTTACTGCATCAGAAGCCAAGTGATTTCAAAGTGGAAATAGTTTAATCTATTACTAAGTGTCAGCCATAATTTTTTGGCTATCCGGGATTGTTTTTCCTTGTAAATTAAATGGATAACTGACCATATTTAGAACTACTCAATGCATTAATTCAAAGTGTCTGTCACTTAAATGATCATTCTTTTAATTGTTCAGCAAAAGTCACATCAACTAAATTGTGATGGCTAATAAAAAGGAAGGTTGTATGGCTTTCAACATGCTACCTCGTACATTAATTTCAGCAAGTGTTTAAACAAATATAAATGCCAAATCCTTTTTTTAAAATGAAATATGTATATCTTCTAATGTTTCATTCTCAAGTCTGTTTCAGATAACATTTAAATTCGTAGCTATGTATTAACATGTAATTCTAATCAAGTGATCCAGTAAATACTGTGTATGACTGATGCAGCATGTCACATCTGCTAACTATAGTGACTGGAAACAAATTTACCACTATAAGAACTGTAGAGGAAGTTGTATTTGGCAATAATTCATTTTGCCTACTGGAAGTAGTAAAAAAGCAAAATTATTAGCTAAATTAGGATTCCAGAAACTTTGTGGATATTTTTGTGATGACTTGATATACCAGACTGACCTAAGTGTTACCATTTAGTAAAAAGAGAACTTTTTTTTTTTCAAATTCAAGTGGCTCAATACAAAAGACATTGGTGGAAATAAATGTGGCAATTCAAAACTACATTTTAAGGTAGTTATTTCTTTAAAATTTACAAAGTCCCACAAGCCCATTTTCTGGCATCATATCAAGTTACTTTTGATACAGTCTCTGCGGAACATTCCTTATTTGGCAAATGAGTTTGTGGTTATTTTCCACCAGTTCTGTCACTTGCCTAATTTTAAAGAGCTATATTTGATACTTAAAGTGAGAGTTGCCTATTCCTTGGTACATTTTGGGTCAGTATATTTAGTACTGTGTTCACATGCAGTGGATTAACTGATCTCAGTTAGGAAAAGATGGATTATACCTTTAAGTAGACTTCCACAAATACTGTTGCTAATAATGTAGTCTGCTTTCAAAACTGATCAAATATAAACACTGACTGGTGTTCACTGTCTATTTCAGCCATGCCTGGTGTCATTTTCCCAAGATAATCTTCAGTTGTCATACTAAGTATGTTGGTTTTATTTTGGCTCTTGAACTTAATTATAAAGAGTAGAAGGCCATTTGGATTTGTCACAGATGAGATGGTGAGCCTTTTAGAGAAACATTTCATTCTCCAAATAGAGTTTCTCTACTTAAAATATTTCTGGCTAGCCAGGTGGTGGTTAGCATCGGTGTGATTCTTCTGGAAATTGTAATCTAACATCATTATTCAGCATAACAAAACATAAGGAGGAAGGTATATGTAAAAATCTATATTATTTTGCACACACCAGTTTAAGCAAGAAAACTCCAGTTATGGCATAAATCCCTCCTTTAGGATATAGATATGTCAGCATTGACCCCTACTGAGATCTACTACCCACAATGGAAGCTGCTGGGTGCTCAAAACTTTTTGAAAATCAGGCCACTTAGGTAGGTGCTGTGGTGTGGAATCTTCAAAAGTTCCCAAATGACTTGGGGTTCCATCAAAGGTCAAAGTTGATTTTGTGTTCCAAAATCACTCTGG
The DNA here is from genome assembly GCA_032164245.1 of Sternotherus odoratus. Classification (NCBI taxonomy): domain Eukaryota; kingdom Metazoa; phylum Chordata; order Testudines; family Kinosternidae; genus Sternotherus; species Sternotherus odoratus. The sequence goes on along the minus strand of JAVMKO010000005.1, from coordinate 77,478,634 downwards.
CTTTTTGGAAAATTTTCCCCCCACCCTTCACTCACTCCCAATATCTGTTCAGGAGAACTAATTTTAGGGTCTGATGTTTATGCTCAGGTTAGTTCTGAGTAACAACAAAAAAAGTTTTTCTGTTCTTTCCTCTCATGTGTCCATTTGATGTTCACTAGACTTCATGATGATGGCCAAGATTCCCTTAGGCATTCGGTTAATATAGTCAGCATCACTCTTTACTGGAGAATTATAGTTTTGGCAATGTAGAGTGATATCACTTCTGAGCTGTCTGCTAGCTCTTCCCTTTAGAAGGGATGGCCCTTTGAAGAGAAATTATGTATTCAACTTTGTCTGTGCCAGTCTTCTTGAAAAGAACCTTAAACCTTCTACTTTATGGAGACATGTTTTCTTCAGCCATTATTTACAAGATGAGATCACTGAAATTGGTGATACAATATAGGAAAGATAGAAGGATCATCAGGTAATATTTTGGTCATCAGCACCCGGAAACCAGAAATAATAAATGAATTTATCTGGGCAATGGATATAATTTTTTTATTTGAATTATGAGGTTTTGTCTGATTAATTTAAGGACCTAGAACACAAAATTTGCACCAATGAAAACTATCTATATATATAAAAGTCAAATGGTATATGCGTGTATGCGTGTATGTACGTTCCCTTACTCCTTCACGGGCACCAACAGTTTGCAGTCCTAATTAATCACTTTTGGGGTTTTGTTATGACATCTGTTTTATTCCACATGCAGATGCTAATTCATGAAACAATCTCATACTCTTTAAGCCCATGACATTAATAAAGAATGTGCTTATTGGTAAAATGCCAGTAGCAGTCATTATAAAGAAGACACACGTCTGTATTTTTGGTCATATCATACAATTTTGAATCTAATTTATTAGAACTGAACCTACTGCCAAGATGTCCATTACTACATCATACAAATAAAGCTAACCCCTAAAATAATAAATGATGTAATTGAAAGAATGAACTCTGTATTTGAGATTCTTCCAAGAAGGAAAAAAAGTGTATTTGATAGATGTAGATTAAATGAGGACACCGGATGGCCTAGGTAACTAGTGATGGGCTCCATCACTAGAGTAGTTTACTTCTAGTTCACCAGTTTGAATATAGCCCAGGTAAATACTGACTGCAAGTCATTGCCATGTGATGACTGAGTATTGGCCTACATAAAGTGAGTTGGTGACTTCAGTCAGGTTCCTCTTGATCAGTTGTCTGTATGTCAATAATTACTTTCACAACTGGCAATCACTGAAAGCCAAGGAATGAATAATCATAAAGACAGGAACCCATCCAAAAAGGGGGTTGAAGAACTCTAAGGAAGCAATTTGAGGCCATGCCATGCCTGTACAGAGGATAAAATAGTTAAGTTTCCACTGCTAAGTGTCAATCTTGGAGCCTTGAGCGCTGTATTTAATTAACACACAAACACAAAGGACTACAGATTTATAATTTCAGTTAAAGTAAATATAAAAATGGAGAAGTTATTTCTTTCTGTTAGGCCTCTTCTTTACTGGTAATTGACCATATGTCATTTGGATAAAAGAATAATTTAGCTGCACTAAAAAAATTAAGGCTACAGTTTTTTCACTCTTGAATTTTATCATAGATAATGATATATGTGGACAGACTCAAAGCACTTATTGAGTTCACCTAGCTCTACTAAACTTTTCTTAAGCATCATAGGTCAAATCTGTGGCCTTAATTCTATTCTACAGCCTCATAATTTGTGCATGAGGATTTAAAAGAAAAATAGTAGGGACTTGACACCTTTTGATCAGTTATACACTAAAGGCTTTCTGGCGTAGTTTCTAATGGGATAATTACAGCCACAGTCTGAGTAATGTCTGCATGCTTTTCTTTTGTAAAGTGATCTATTATTAGAGGGAGTTGTGAATGAAAAATGGAGGCGCTGGCTCTTCCTGGTTCGATACCTGGCATGTTTGGTGTGTCTGTTTTCTGTAGTCTGATTTTTATAATGCTGAGTAACAGTGATGCAGTTTAGGACCAGGAGTATACTTTGGAAATGCTACCCCACCCCAATAGTTACTTTCAGGAAATTAAATTTGCCTCTTTTATAAATGACATAAGTTCTTCTACGAGTAGTGTGCCTATTGGTGTGCTACTTCAGGTGCACATACACTCCATTTGCTTTTCATCAGAGATTTTCAGTAACAGTGACCATTCTGCCCTAAAGTGCACTCTCTTCTAGTCCACCTCATACTGAGGATATCTGAAGCTGTCTGGCTGGACTACCCTTAGTTCCTTCTCAAATACTCTTCGGCCTGAAACAGAGCATCTAATTTGCCCACTTTACAATAGTTTGTAGTTTAGCCCTTCTACTTGAGTTTACTTGAGTTTACATAGTTCATTATTTTATTATTTGATAATTCTTTTACTTGGGCTTTCCTTTCACTCACTCCCCCAATCCTAGCTCTCTCCTTGTTGAGCAGGCCCTGAGACCATCTACGGAGAAGATAGTGTGGATTGGCAATTTCCTAGAAATACTATTCTTAAAGTCTGATGCAAGATCCTTTTTTTCAGATATAGTGGATAACTATAATTAAGGCCTTACTTGAATTGTGGGATGATTATCAAATAGTCATGGCTGAGTTGCAGACAAGACATGGAAAATGGTAGAAAAGTAATTAATGGATCTTTATTAATTGCAGTAATTTGGAAAAGCCAGAGAAGACTTATTTGCTTTTATAAAAAAATGCTGAAACAATATAAAGACTCTAGTATTATGTCATGCTTGCTAATTTTTTGATAACCAGACATTTTGCTACAACTATATTAATCATTAACGTGTATGGCTGACAGCCTGAGCCTCAGCCACTCAAATAAATGGGGTTCACCTGTACTAATGGGGGAAAAGTGTGTGTTGTAAACCACGAAATGTATTCAGAATTGTGGACTGTGCAAAGTAAATTAATTAAAATCAAAATTGCAGTGGAAGCCTAATATTGCAGGATCCGCAATTTCCCCAATATCACAAATTAAGTAGGGCCTTAATTATAATTGCTTTGGGTATTACAAATTGGTCTCAGAATTATAGGAACTTAAAATAAAAATGCAATTGTAGAGCACTGACATTAATGCCATTACAAAGTCATAGTCTGTCAAAGCTGCAACTTTGAGGTATCTGAGATACTACAGGTGTTTTTTTTTTGCTATACTTATCATGGGAAAAAAGTATAACTGAGCAGTAATTATTAGCAAAGGTAGAATGTTTAATGGAAACTATTTGTGTTAAAAGGTGAATAAAAACTGTTTCTATACTATAACCGTGGAATTCTTTGCTATCACCATCGATATAATGGCTTCTATGACATTAGCATAATTGTCATAGCTTGTCCTCATTTAATGAGAGGTTAGGTGAGACCCTTGGAATTTTATCATGTAGTCTGTTGATTATATGTCACAGTGAATGCTCGAAGAGCTTTTTTTTAAAGGCTTTTCTGTAGCAAGGACAGGGAAATATCTATCTGTATGGAACTCTTTTGGGTTTATGGGTGTGTTGGTAGTATGATGAACATGATCTGCCTAAAACCTAGACTAGGCACAAATGGTTCTTCCTGTGATAACATTTTTGATTATTGGCAAGTAGATAAATCACATTAGAAGTAGTTTGATGATCATTATGACACTATGTAAAGTGGAGGTAAAGAATGCCCAGTCTGTCCCAGCTATTTGTCAGATTTGGAGCTCTCTTAAATCCAAGTGGTGCTTGGTGGCCTCAAAAGACTTGTGTTCTTTCCAGCTGTTGAAGGCTAATGGGGAGATAATGATCCTGCAGCTTGTGGAGGTATGTAAAGTCTCCCTGGGAAAGCAGAATCTCATTTATATACAAAGGTGTAAAAGTGTGTTCCAAACTTAATAACAAGAGAGAATGTATTTTATCTTTTCTTCTTGAGGGGGGTTATTGACAAGGGATTGAAGCTATGTAGCCACAGCACTCTGGATCAAGTTAGCTTTTCTGACCTCTTTCAGTGTGGAATGATAAAGTCTATATTGCATAGAAGCAGCTCCAATCAATTTGGTTGATCATATTCTCCTCGTAGTGGACAAAGGACATACGTTCTTGCTGATGATAGTTCTGAGAGTGACTTTTGACACAGTTGATCAATGGAATGGCTAGCAAGGTTGAACTTTTTCTTTAATGGAACTGAAGTCTCAAAAGCTAGTGATGGGCACTTGATGTCACTGCTCAAACATTTCCCATTTGGGATTCTGCAGGATTCTGTCTTGATCCTCCCATTAGGAGAGGTACATAATGTTTTGGTCTCTTTAACTGTTGCTATTTTGTAGGCTGTATTTTGTCTTTGTGATTATCTGGCAGATGCTTTTATGTTTAGATGAGATATGGTGGCTTTAAGCTGAACCTGGATAAGATGATGGTAATGTTCATGACTGGGGAAAATATAGATATTCTGTGAACTGGGGGAAAACTTGTGCATGCACATTACTCCAGGAGTGAGACTGACATATATCAAATAAGCCTGCAGTTTAGTGGTCCTCGTAAGTTGCTATCTCATATCACACTTTAATATGAAGCCCATATTAAATTTCACTCTTATTTGGGCTTCTCCTGAAATTGACTTTGAAGCTGTAGCAGTTGCAAAATTGTTACCAATTACCTCCTATGATTTATAGTAGCTATCAGTAAGCTAATGAACTTGGTTCAAAGTGTGTGTGTGTGTGTGTGTGTGTGTGTGTGAATAAATAAATAAATAAATGAATAAATGTGACCCTTAATGTAGATCCCAAGTAGTTCAATGACTGTGTTTTCTTCAAATGACCTTTGTTATTTTGGAAGTATTAATAATAGTCCAGCAGGCATTTTAGGTGCACAAGTAATTCTGTATTGAAGTGGAAGGCATGGGGTCTCATGTGGAGGTGCTGAAAGACCAGGGCTTATAAGAAGGTGGTGTTTCAGCTTCTATCTTCCTCTCGTCACTTTGTTCTTCTGGGCTCGTAGTGAAGTGCTGCATAGATGTGGGAAAGAGCGGACTCAGCACTATGAGCAGGGGTTAAACCAACTGGATCCTCACCATACTTAAGTAGAACTTTTAGTGGAGAATGGGGAAGGAAGAATAAGGTAGAGGTAAAATAGTGCAGCTCAGAGACTGCAGTTCAGGCCACTGGTTCCTCGCAGTCTCCACACATTGTATGATTTGCTGTGACCTCTGACTTTTCCCTTTTAAGAGTTGTGAGCCTTAATCTGAAAACTCCAGTTGCAGTTAATTCCATTGGTTTATATAGAAATGTGCAGATATTAATCATTAGAGTACACGTACCTTGTTAAAAGAAAGTATGACCTATCAGTTGTTTTTATAATACTTTAAATTCAAAGTATTGATGAAGTTTAAATTACAAGAAGCCACTCATTATCCATATATAGAACAGCTTTTGTTGTTAGTCTCTTTACAATGCAAAATTGCATTAGGTGCTTCATTTTAACAAAACATAAAAGATAGGACTTGGGTCTGTCCCCAAAAGATTACCATAGAACTGTATATGTGTTTTGTGGGCACAAGGAGAGTAATTAAAAGTAGGAGAGAGAGATTAAGTAAGGCCAAGGATTACAGCAATGAAGTCATATTTTACTCAATTTAAGCATACATCTGTCTTGATGTTTTCCTGGTTCAATGTAGTCAGTGTGTGTCCCACAAACGATGGAGTTGAAGAATGATTCCATACTTACACGAGTAGAGACCCATGTGAGAAGTTTCATTTCCTTCGCTGGGACCACTCATGTAAATAAGGGTTTCTAGGATCGGGAAACCTTCCTTCCTTTCTTGTCTTCGTGCTTTACATAATTTGGATGAGAATAACAGAACACTCCATATCTATTTTCAATTTCCAGTCTGAGTGGAGTATAATATATTTTAAATTAAGAAAGCTGGGTCAATCTTGGCACAGGGGTTAATGTGACCTAATAAGATTGGAATTATACGCACACTATCCAGCCTCAAAAATAAAATTTTAAGTGAGCATGCATTATTTAGCAGACTGAACAGCACCAGTCTCTGTGGAGCTTCAAGGGCAATTTATAATGATCTATTATGCTGTGAGCACCCCAAAATAACAATGGGCTTGCTCCTGTTCCCACTGAAGTCAGCGGCAAAACTCCCATTCACTACAGTGGGAGTAGAATAGAATCAAATAATTGATGGACAAATGAGTTCTCTAGCAGGTGCATGCTGCAAATAAATATTAATATAATATAGATTATTGGACACTGTAATATTGTGTTCCTAAACTTAGCTCATAATTCTTTTGAATGGCAATGCTGGAACAGAAACTTTGAACTTCAATGTTGTGTAAATCCTGGAAAAATTATATTGTTGGCTGTTTTTTTGAGAAGACTATTTCTCTCAAACCAGAGATTCAGATTGGAAATCCCAAACTATCAGATGCATTACAAATAGCATGGGAAAGCTGCACGTAGTTAGCTTGGTAAATTTTAGACTTAACCAATAGCAATTTGTCTACAATAATATTTCTCCCTAATCTTGAAACTAACACCACTGTGTTAAACCCCATAATACAACTATAGAAAACTGTGAGCTAGAGATCGGAGAACTTGTTTTGCCAAATGTAAATTGTTTGTGTGCATCTGTTGGTCTTGCCTCTTATTTTGTAAGATATTTAGGGCTGGGACTGGCTTCTCTGTATGTGAAGTGTCTAGAAAAATGGGAGAGTGGGACCTTCAGGTGCTACTGCAATATTAATAACAGATTTTGAAAAGAACTAAACAAAGTTAAGACTCACACTTTATTTGATTTTGGCAAAACCTGAATTCTTAGACTACTTACTGCATATCTTTTATTTTTGTGTTTTTGTTTTATTTTCCCAGAAGCCCTACAAGCTGGAGAAGAATCAAACAAGAATTTAAGTAGCACTGTTTTCCATTTAAAAATACATGCTTTTATCATTTTTTCATCAAAAAACAAGAGTTCAAGGGGGGAAACTGTTTAATAAAAATCCAGAAGTGGGAAAATAAGGCTTCTTGCAATACTAAATTCTATTGAATTCTCCATTTCTATACACCTAATCCTAAATTTCATGTACATACTACTGGATTGGAGTGCATTTAAAGCATTTAAAATGTTTTTTATTTTATTTTAGGCTTTTCAACAAGGTTATGGAGAGCAATCATATCACTTGTGATCTGTAGGTGTCTTTCAATCATTCCCTGAAAGTGTTCTAGTACTAGCCCTGGAAGCAGTAGTCAGGACCATGTAGCATTAAAGGAATTGGTAAATGAGCTATTTGAGATCAGAGCATAGCTGAACTTTGCATCTGCTTTGTGTTTGCATTCTTGAATGATGTGATTTATAGACATTGAAAAAAATGTCATTTTTGCACACAAGATGGAGCTGTTTTCCTTTTAAAGAGAAGTGTGCAACAAAACGAAGTGTCAGCTATCTGCCACTGATTTACGGTGTTATTCACAATTCTGATTCACACGGGTTGAAATCAGATTCTTTGAAGAATTCCCTTATTAAATGTATTTCCTCCACATGAATGCTTTTCAAATATATAACGGTAGTGTCCACAAATTCTGTAGCTGAGGATTTTTAAAACTGTTTAAATACTTTTATTTCATTAGAGAGACTTCATTGGGGCAAGAAAGCAGAAATAATTTCCCAAGAGAATTTAAAAAAAAAAATCACTTAGAATAGTTAAATGGAGGTGGCCCACTTTCCTTTTTTTAAAAAATTGATATACAGTATCTCTCATTTTGAAAGTATTCTTTCAGGAAAAGGAAATACTTCTGTCCCCCCCTTCCCCATTCCTCCTAGGTTGACATTTAGAAGGATCTTTTGGAGGGACCTGAGAGCATGACATCAGATATGTTCGGACTCACTCTTTTCCCTTTCTTTTCATGCAACAGATGCCCGAAGCTTGCAGTCTTTTGACTCTGAGTTTCATCCTTGCTGTTATTGTTACTAGGAAAGGACCTTCCAGCTTGAAGCACCCCTCAGGAAACTGTGAACCTGACAATGCCCATACTGCTGTCAAATGCACACAGATAAGAAACTAAAAAGAGAGAGAGATTTTTCCTTTTATCTCTTTAAGCCATGGGGGCATTGATTCTGAGGGGCTTACTGTAACACAATTTCCAGATAGAAATGTGATTGTCAAGTCAAATGGTGTCTTTTAAAAAAAGTTTCCATAAAAATCATGTGTGGTAGTTTATTCCTAATAAGTACCATAAGGGTGATATCCTGGCCCAGTTTAGGTCCAGGGCAAAAATCTCATTTGACTTCAGTGGAGCCAGGATTTCACCGTGATATGAGGCATCACTGTTTGGTATCATATAGAAATGTCCCACTGACCTCACCTATTGTACCCATAATAGATCAGATTCCATTCTCATTTACACTAGTGTAAATCCTAAGAAATTCCACTGATATCAGTATAGTTGCTTAGCACTGGCACTAGACAATGTGAGAACCAGATCTGGCCCAGGGCGAATGAAGGGGTAATAAGAAGAGTAGGTAAGAACTTGGAATTCATGTCCATGTGCTGTGAATCACTGAGGCCCAGATCCCCAAAATTGTACCATGTAGAGGCCTATTAACTTATATGACACTTTTTATTTTGCCTATCAATCAACTTGCTACAAATTTTTGATTTTATTGGATGAAAATTCTAACTTTCAGAAGCAGTGAAAGTTCTTTCTACCACCATTTGGTGAGTGTGAATTATTTTTAATATTATAAAGAGGCATTATTACAACAAGGGTAAGAAACAAGTACTTGGAAGTGTACTCTGATGTTAGAGCAGGGGTCGGCAGCCTTTCAGAAGTGGTGTGCCGAGTCTTCATTTATTCAATCTAATTTAAGGTTTCGTGTACCAGTAATACCTTTTAATGTTTTAGACGGTCTCTTTCTATAAGTCTATAATATATAACCAAACTATTGTTGTACATAAAGTAAATAAGGTTTTTAAAATGTTTAAAAAGCTTCATTTAAAATTAAATTAAAATGCAGAGCCCCCCAGACCAGTGGCCAGGACCCAGGCAGTGTGAGTGCCACTGAAAATCAGCTTGGGTGCCTCCTTTGGCACCTGTGCCACAAGTTGCCTATCCCTGTGTTAGAGCCTTATAATTTATTAGTGAGAGTGTGAATTGTTGAACATTTAGTACTATAATAAAGAAATTCTGAACATGCACTTCAGATGGGATGCAAACATGTAATTTGATAAGAGGCTGTGCTAATAGTAAACTGTAATATCAGCAGAGTTATTTTTTAAAATAAAAGTTGCTATAATTTATTTAGTGTCATGGGTGTGTAAAGTACTTGGTTTTAAAATTACATTTCTTCCATATAATTAGTAGGGTTATGATGTAAAACTCAGCTGCTTTAAGCAACCAGTGATTGGATTTTTTAGGGTGTTTTTTGAAGATCAGAAAAGCAGTTCTGATGCCCCATATGTCCTCTTTTTCTGGAGATAGTATCTACTATTAAACACTTTTAGAAAAAAGTACAGTGAAAATGGTGCCCTTCAACGCTCCTCGTATAAATTGACAGAGTATGAGTGGAAGAGAGTCTAGAGGGTCATCAGATTTAAAACAGAAGAATAATTCTGCACACTGAGTTTCTGTGTACCTAAAGACTCAAACATCAGACAACACAACCAAGCCCATAGATTTTTAAATATCCTTTACCATCAATAGCTACTTAAGAGTTGCAGTCGCCTTTCAGTTCATGAACATAAAACAGTACAGAGGTAGCCTCACTTAACAGCTTAGTAAAAATATTGAAGCTTTATTGTGGGAAAGGTCCTGATTCTTGTGTCGAAATCTATTTACAAGTGATCTTATCCACACTCTTCTTATACAACAAACTGGACCACAGAAGTCTTAGATGAGCAGTGGCAAGAGATGGGAGGGTGGGGGTGGAGAGAGAGAGAGAATGGATTCATGTAGGGTTATTAGCTGAAGATGCTTTAATATTTATGAAGTACTCTTTTTTTTTTTTAATCCAAAGTCTTAGGATCCAGTTACAGGGAGCTGCGTCACCCTCTAGATCACATGGTAATTGTTGCTATTTCAAGAATCAAGTCTTGCAGAGTGGCACAAAGCCCCCCACCCACTTCTTTTGTACCACTTAATGTCGGACAGTGATTATTGTGTGATGGAGGGAGAGCTGCTGTTCTGATCAAAGGCAGTTTAGGAGCTCAGTGCACGGAGTGTGCTTCCCCCTCCCCCCCCCCCCCGCCCGAGTGAATTTGGCGGATATCAAGGGAGGAAGGACAGCTCTAATTGGTTTCTCAATGAAAGATAATCACCTATTCCCAGCAGAGGGTTCGGATTAGCACTCAGCATCTCCTCTCCACTGATTTCAGATTTCTCTGCCTCCCTTTCCAGCCCATTCAGCAGTAAGTGGATCGAAGAAAGCTGTTCACCACCCATTAGTGGCAGCAGATCTCCCTGTTCACTTATTTAGAAGCTTCATTCACTCAGCGCTCGCCTTCCCTGCTGCTGCTGCTGCGGGCTAACAAAGTTAGCAAAGGTTGGAAAATGAGCGAGCTGGAAGGGGACTTTGCCAAGATTTTGCAGCTGAAGGAAGAGAGAATTAAAGAGTTGGAGAAGCGACTGTCAGAGAAGGAAGAGGAGATCCAGGAACTGAAAAGAAAACTGCACAAATGCCAGTCAGTGCTGCCAGTACCTACCACCCATATCGGACCCCGCACCACCCGGGCACAGGGCATCTCCGCGGAACCCCAGACCTACAGGTCTTTCCACGACCTCAGACAGGCATTTAGGAAATTCACCAAATCAGAAAGGTAAGGACCAGCCTTTGGGGACACGGGCAGCCCCTCTCTACCCCCAGGCTGTCGCCAGCATCGCGTGAGAAGCCTGCAGCCCCCGGGGGATGGTTTCGGGAGGGGTGGGCACCGGTCCTGTCTCCGCGCACCTCTGGTTAAGGGGCCCAGGTGGCAAAGCCGAAGGGGAAGAGGCGTTTGTGCCCGTCCCGTGCTGCTGTCGGGCCGGGGAAGGCTCAGACCCCCGAGCGAGGCGGGGGCTGGATCCCCCGCGCGGGGCAGCCGGAGCAGGGAAGCCTCACAAAGTTTCTTTGGGCTCTTGTGTAAATCCTGAGCTGACTCCAACCCCCCCCCCCCAGGCTCGGGCGGGCAGCTTTCTCTGGCGCCCCGGCTCCCCCAGCTCCTTCCTGCTCCGCCCCCCCCGCGGTCAGCACGGCCCGGGATGGGCAGGTCACAGCCCGCTGCCCACCGGCGTGTGCTCCCCGGCTGTTGTTGGGCATGCCGGAGCGCGGCGCGCATGCTCAGTAACCACGCCTGGGCCCCGCCGCACGGACACCACAACTTGCTCCCTCAGCCCGATGGGGGCCGGGTGCGCGGTGCGGGACTGGAGACAGCGAGAGCCGAGCGGGAGGGAGCGGCTGAGAGCCCGGCTCCCGGCCCCCTTCTGCCTGGCGGCAGCTGCTACAAGACTCCCGGACACCGGAGAAGCCCCATCGATCGGCTGCAGCCTGAAAGCCCCCGTGGGCAGCCGCGGGAGGAAGTCCAGAGCGCATTAGGGGCTTTTAGGCGCGGGAAGTGCAGAGCACGCAATGCACACGGCAGGATATTGAATATCCCATTAACCCGAGCGTCCCCCCTCCCCCGCCCGCTCTGTCCGGGGGGGGGGGGGGAGCTGCCGGGAACCGGGAGAGTGGGGGGAGGGGGGATTCGAGCAATAGGCGCGTGACAAGGTGCTTGGCGGTGCGCCCGGGCTGCATCAGGGATCACCCCCCGCTCCAAGCCCGCCCGGGGGCCCCGTCTGCCCCGCAGGGTGCTGGCGAAGCGGGGTCCCGCCCGCGTGGCGTCTCCATGGCGATGGCAGCTGAGGGCAGAGGACGGGGCCCGGGCCAAGCTGGCAGAAATGTCCGCTCCTCTGCTCCGTCCGGGGCTGGGAACCTCGAGCCTTCCCCGCCTGCAGCCGCAGGGGCAGAGTCCCCCGTTCTGGGGGCCCCGGCTGCCCTAGCGGATCGGTTCCCCTTCCCCGTCCCCGCTGTCCGAGCGCCGCGCTCCCCGCCTCCCGAGAGACGCGCTGGGGTCGGAGCGCAGCTCGCGGGGGGGACGAGGGGGTGGCCTGGGAACAGTGGAGACTTGTTAGTGTGAGAGCAGCACAGTCCCCCAGTGGGCCTGTGTGAGAAACGTCGGTGAGCCTGTGCTACAGACACAGCCCGATTGAAAGAGCCAGACGGGTGTGATTGAAAGTTGACTTCGTCATAGCGTCAACTGCTGCCTCTCTGTGTGTGTCTGATGTGATTCTCTTGATTATTTCCCAGCTGGTCTGGGTGACTTACTCCCCTCCTTTCTAGAAGACCCAGGCTTTTGCCTGTCTGCCTCTTTAAGAAACTCCGTTCCCCAAAGACTGATTTGGGTGTAAGCCTGACTCCCCCCCCCCCCCCCCCCCATTCAATGGTTCCTTTGCTACATTTCACCACGGCGTTTTTTAATTGCTACTTGAGGACTGGGTTTATTTTTAAATCCCTCTCAGTCTGACAGTCCTGCTTTTCAGGCTGGAGGGGGTTACACCAGGGCTTGAAAGAGGGTACTGTGGGTCTTCAATTAAAATTCATTTGGGCTTGCAGTGTGGCATTCCAAGTGATAATTATCAAGTGTGTGACATTCCCACTGGAAAAGCCTTTAAAAAGAGATCTCGTATGGAAGTGGCAACCACCAGCCCCCTCCTGCTGTGTGCAAAGTCGAAAAAAGCTCCTATGTGGAGGGATCCTCTAGCTGCAGACAGGTTATTCATTCTATTAGATGTGTCAAAGCACATATTTTTCTTGCAATATACTTTGCAAGTATGGCCCCACTTCCTCCTCTTTCTGGTTTACACTAAGACAGAGGGTAAACTTTTCCACTCAGTATTTGGGCTCATGCTTTAGAATGGAAACCATAAAGTTTATTTTCAGCAGGCTGACTCACTATAGTGTAAAGAGTTATGACAAGTATAATATATGGACATAGCAATGGTTGGAATTGGGGATGGTGGGTCCACCAGAACATTTAAAGGAGCAGTATTTGGTTAATAGCAAATCAAACAATGCCTTTTATTTTGTTTTGTCAGAGAAATATGGCCGGCTGGCTCATTCAGACCCAATATTTTATTCAGAAATAAGAGTGTGCCCTTCAATTTTCTGACATTTCACTTTAAATGCTTTACTTTTTAAATGTTGGTCCTGTTCTGGGTTCCCTTGCTGAAAGTTGAAGTAATTTTGATAGGTTTATTGGAGCTGAAAGAGAGAGTTTTGTAGAATGACTGAGCGTACAATAACATGGCCTCAAGCATTGTGCCCAGTGACAGCTGTTAAAGTTATAAAGTCTTTAAGGTCTTCTTTTTAATTGCTGGACCACTTTGAGATTTCTGATCAACAGCAGAATAAGTGTACTATGAATGATTTGTTCCCATTTAAAACCTGAAAATACACAATAAAATATGTATGTTAATATTATTGTTACTGACCTTGTGTTCAAAATATTTGAACACAATGATAGAAAAATAGATTTTGAAATATTTATACAAAATTCAAATAAATTTCTCTAACTACAAACTATAATCACTACTCAAATGCCTTGATACATTATCCAGATTTACTTACATTAGTGGAGTGTACAATATTAAGACCTTCATAAATAATCTTTGTAAAATGCATACGTTGTCAATGAGAACAGGAAGAAAAAGATCTGGGCTCTTAACATATTTCAAGCAAATAATGACATTGAGAAAATATAAAAATCCTACTGATAGAATAATACCTGTGGACATTGCAAAATTCACAGTATCAAACAGACTACTGAAATGTACAGAATTATCAGACTGTATACTATGAATTGCCCCCAACCTGATATTCAGTAGAAGAGACAAAGCAACAAATATAATATTTGTTGCTTTGTCTCTTCTACCCAACCCTGCCCAATTTTTGTTCCATCCATCTTTTACTTTTTTGTCTTTTAGACTGTGAGCTTTTGGGGACAGGGACTGTCATTTGTTGTGTTTACAGTGGCACAATTAGGCCCAATCTAATTGAGGCCTTTAGGCAGTACTGCAGTGGAATACTTTTTTCTCTTCCACCAGCAAAATGCCAGTTAATGAGTTAATATTTTACATCCTTAACAATATTTGTTTTTCCTCTTAAAATTCAACATCTTGTTGCCACTGAGGTGCTCATAAAGGGATGCAGAGTTTTAGGTGCGTTCTTCCAGGTCATAGGGGAGAGATGATTTTCTTATTCAATGATGCCTTTGCAGTGCATTCCAAAAATCTCAATGACTTCTTATATTGTTGCACCATATTCTAAGTTCACATCCTCTATCACCCCTGATCTCTTTCAGCATTTCTACTTTTCAAATATCTCCCTCACGTTAATTATCCATGTTTTCAGACTGGTTTTTATCACATGTATTTGTTAATATTTTTCCGAAGTGAATCTCATTTTGGTCTTGTTCCCAAGAGATGCTTCTGTCTTCTGTAGGAGTTGCAGGTGCTCAGTATCTCACAGGATCAGACTTCTATTTCTTGAATGTATTTCTAACTTTGTAATATATTCTGCAGAATTTTTCCATTGTTAATAATTATATGATTCCTATGTCCTTACTGTGTCCTTGCTGGTGGTTGCAACACTTTTCAATTTAGTAGCTGAGAGTTTGTTTAAGGCTTTGAATTCTTGTGCCATATAATTAATAAAGTTAAACAAAACTGGGTTCAGTAATGATCCTTGCAGCATTCACTGAACAACCTCCTCCTCCATTTATTCCCAAATTAATACATTGAAAATTAATAGTGTAACAATATTTTTGCTTCATGGGTTTTCAGTGGGCACGGGTTATATCAAATCCAATCTTTCAAATATGCAATGTATCAAAATGTTAAAATGTTTTTCTGAAGTCTAGGCATATTGCAAGTTTCTGACTACTATTTTTGTTTTTCCTTTAAGCCTACACCCTGCATCTGACCAAAAATGAGATCTTGTTTGTTTGCCATTATGCTTACAAACACATGATACTTAGTAATATGTTCCTACATGTTTAATAATTGCATGCAATTTTGTTCCAATATTTTACTAAGGTTAAAAGTTAGAGTTTATAGATTGTAATTGCCAGGTAGATGTGGTACCATTTTTCTCATGGTATCTCCGTGATTCTCTGACTTTTCACCTAAAATTGCCAGTAGTTCAGTATATTTATTAACTAATCACCTTGGGACTCCAGGATATATATATATTTCCATTGTATACTGTATTTAATTTTTCCAAATATTCCTCAGTCCGCTTTTTAGCCATAACTACTGACCAACTACTCTTATTCTTGTAGTTTTTTAGAGCTGAAATGGATTGGGAGAATACAAGATGAGGCTTATTTATAAATCTGGAGACAACTTCTATATAATAATAATAATATATAATTATAATAAAAAAATATATAATAAGAAATAGAAAAGACTAGGACCGTTAAGATACTGAAAGTGAACTTGCGTCGGTCTGCATTGCTTTGGATTGTTATTGAGCAGAACCTGTCATAAGCTCTGGAATGGTGGTTGAAACATGAAGGAAAATATGAATCTTTAGCACATATGACACATAAATATCTTGCAACACCAGCTGCAACAGTGCCATGCAAATGCATCTTTAGTGCATAGTCTCCACTGCTTTGGATTGTTGTCCAGTGCTTTGGATTGTTATTGAGCAGAACCCATCATAAGTTCTAGAATGGCGGTGGAATCCTGAAGGGAAATATAAATATTTAGCTCATATGGCATGTAAATATCTTGCACCACTGGCTGGAACAGTGCCATGCAAATATCTGTTCTCACTTTCAGGTGACATTGTGAACAAGAAGCAGGCATGATTATTGTCTGCAAATATAAACAAACTTGTTTGTCTGAGTGGTTGGCTGAACAAGAAATAGGAGTGAGTGGACTTATAGGCTCTAAAGTTTTACATTGTTTTATTTTTGAATGGAGTTTTTTAATTTAATTCTACATTTGTAAATTCCACTTTCATGATAAACAGATTGCACGACAGACTTGTACTAGGTGAATTGAAAAATACTATTTATTTTGTTTTTCTACAGTGCAAATACTTATATTCTGTGTGGTAATTGAAATAAATATATTTGAAAATCTAGAAAACATCCAAAAATATTCAAATAAATGGTATTATTGCTTAACAGTGCGATTAATCCAGATTATTTTTTTTAATTGCTTGACAGCCCTAATTTAGATCAGTATTGACATTAGTCTATCTTTTAAGTTTTGAGTTGTTCTTAGTTTAACCCAATAGGGCCTGATACACTGATGTTAATGGGAGCCTTCCTCTAGATGCCTCTAGTGGGCTTCATATCTCTTTGCTTGCCAAAAGAACATTGATAATTTAATTATT
Organism: Sternotherus odoratus; assembly: GCA_032164245.1. Taxonomy (NCBI): domain Eukaryota; kingdom Metazoa; phylum Chordata; order Testudines; family Kinosternidae; genus Sternotherus; species Sternotherus odoratus. Next base: position 77,462,204 of record JAVMKO010000005.1, on the reverse strand, counting down.
CGGTATTTATTGTACAAATATTATTGTAATATATACAAATGAATCTGAAATCCTCATACTAAACAACATTAAATAAACATGATAGACATTTTGAAAAATAATTCTCAGTGAGAGCAGAAAACAATAGATTGTAGATATGAAATATATTTGGCAAAATGTTAATATTTTAATGTTTTGTTCTATTTCATTCACGATTTAATAAGTCTGCATTTTAAAGATTCACTATGATCTGAAGAAATTTGTATTAAAAGAGAAATACATTATTTTCCCTTTTTATATGCAAGTACTTTTTTTTTCCTTACTCATATTGTGCATTAAATATTTGTACCTATAGAACCATAATTGTTCTTTAAAAAAGTCACTATTTAGGAGTAATTTGTCTTCAGATAACAGAATTAGTGTTATATGCAGGGATTTCCCTACATCCCTCCTAAATTTTCCCAACCCTCCTCACCCAGTTTTGTGAACTAGTTACATACAGTGATACTAATTTAGTGATTGTTTGGAAATTTGAATTGAAATTGAAACATTAATACACACTTTAAATGCATATAAAGTATATGATAAAATATGTGTATCTGGAAAAGTATAAGAGGTTTGAAAAGTATGAACACAGACTAGCTTCCTTTCACCTTTTGTTTTTTGTGACTTGGTGCATTCATTTTGGTAATGTTGGCCAACCTAATAATTTCAAATTATGATTTATAAGCAAAGTCTAAATGTCTCCCTGACAGTGAGCAATGAGTTGGGGGCTGGGAGGAAAGGCTTCAGGACCAGATTGTATTAACATTCACACCTAATCTGCCTAGGTAACCAGCAAACAGAGTTGTGTTGCCCAAGTGATAGATTTTGCCTGTGGTTAGGTTACAAACCACTTGAATGAGGGGGAGGGGGATAATGAAATGATATTTTTATTGTATGAGTAAAGGACAGTAGAACTGTCCTTAGCCTGTACTGATTGAGGACATCAAGAGAGAGGGTGAGAACAGGTGTTTTGCTTGATGATCTGCCTGAGTCACAAGTACTATCTGACCTGCCCCTCTCCACTGTTTAAAGACAGAGCTGGTTAGGCTTTATAGAGAGTCTTTTGGTTTGTTAAGTGACCACTAGAGCTGCAATCTCTGATAATCAGGTCTAAGTGTTTAGACCTGCTGTGGGACAGTGTTTCTGTGGAAGAGATGACCCAGTCTGCATTAGCACCAAGGTTCTCACCCAAGAGCTGAAATCACTGAGAGCTGGGTGGAACCGCAAGAGACCGACTCCCAGAGATCACCGTAGTAAATGGCAGCAGAAGGTGACCGTGCAGGGCCATCGGAGCAGAGCAATAGAGTGAACAGTGGCATGACAAACAACAGCAGCCAGAGCATTGGACTATGTTTTAGTGACTTTTCTCCAGAAGCTAGATTTGTGACTGGGAAACTTGTATAAATATGTTTCCTAGTAGGCCAAGATTTTTAAAATGCATTATTTGCCGAGATCATTATCTCACATCATCGCTATCTCAAGAGATCATTATCTTGGGGACTGTTCCAGGTGCTTCAGAGGGAATGAACAGAAAAGGAATCTTCAGTTGAGCCATCCCCTGTCGTCCACTCCCAGCTTCTGATGAACAGAGGCTAGGAACAGTCAGATCATGATGTTGCATCCCTGCCCATCCTGGCTAATAGCATTGATGGACTTCATTCTCCATGAACTTATCTAGTTCTTTTTTGAAGCTTGTTGTAATTTTGGCCTTCACAACCTCTGCTTCTTGTGTTAAGTGAAGGAATAAATAACACTTCTTTATTCATTTTATCCACATCAATAAAGATTTTATAAGACTACCATATCCACTCTGTCATCTTTTTTCCAAGCTGAAAAGGCCCAGTTTTTTAAATCTTTCTTCATATGGAATCTGTTCCATACCACTAATCATTTTTGTTGCCCTTCTCTGTACTTTTTCCAATTACAATATATCTTTCTTGAGATGGTGTGACCAGATCTACATGCAGTATTCAAGATGTGGGCTTGTCATTGATTTATATAGTAAAAGTGGAGGAGCTTGGTTTGCCAGACTGATCAGCTAAGCCAATACTGACAACCTATATGAAAAGGCTGTAAAACACCAGGCCTCTGGACTGCATCACCATGGAGAAAGACTTATAAGCCAGTCACTGTCAAAGCCAATTTTAGAAGAACTTTGAGGCTGTTGAATGCTGGAGACAACTCAATTTAAGTGAACCCATGGCTATTGCATTATACTTTCTACATAAGCAAGAGATACCACACACTACAAACTAGAGGCCTATGTTATGTGTATTGTCACTTGTTAATCCTGAAGTTGGACACTGGTTCTGAACAAGACTGGCAAATGCTCACTGTCTTTCTGCAAAAAACTCAGCCGACTCTTGAAATATGTGGTGCAACAGTGAAAGACTCAGGAGTTGAAAAAGTGAAGAATTTTCTCACCCTATTCAAAATATGTGCATACGTGGCCGGTGAATGCACCAATGCAAATAGGCATCAAGTATTAAGTCATTGCTTATGTTATTTTGATGTCTGTGGGTGGACAGTAGATACATTCCAGATGTTAAGGTTCTAGAACATACATCAACTTCATCTGTGACATCTTAGAAGAGTTAAATACTTGTAAATTGAACCCCAAACAGATGGCTGCTTGTGCATTTAATGGAACTACAAACTTCTCTGGAAGACATAGTGGTCTACGAGCTTTGCTCAGAGAAAAGTGTAACCCTAATCTTTCCTATGCACAAAGTAGAAGCCATCTACTCTAGCTAGTACTATTCTACAAGCTGCAGAACTTTCAAAAAACATTAAAAGCCACATATTTAATTGCTTTTTATACTCTTTTTTTTTCCCAGCAAGAGTCCAAAAGGACTGACCATTTTGGAAACAAATGGAAGATACACTGGGATTGAAGTTCAAATGAGTCCAACTTGGGGAAACCTGCTGGCTTTCTCATGAGGGATTCTTGGCAGTTGTATTAAAATTACTCCAACCATTATTACTGGCTTTGGAAAGTATCCACCAAGATATGACAGATCTAAGTAGTGAGGCTGATGGACTACTGTACTTTTGTTGCTAAGTTCAGAGAAGACTATCGCCATTCTCTATCTTCTAAGTCAATTGTTGAAACCACTTGGGTCATTAAAAAATGTCATCCAGGCATCTTCTACAACAGCAGTAGATCTTTGTCCAGAAATAGAAGCAATCCTTGGATCAATCAGAGATATCCATTGAAAATATATTGAAAGAAGAAAATACTTTAGTTCAGGAGTTGTCTAATGAAGGTACTTGTATTGACTCCATAAGTGAAGAGGACAAGAAGTGTTTAAGCCAGCTGAAAAGTACACACACTTGATTCTTGCAAATCTACAATAGAGATTGCTGGATTCTAGTCAACTTCCACATAGCTTTTACAGATGCCTGTCTTGTAAAACACCTACAGTTGAGTGGAGTGAGGCACTACCAACAATGGGGCTGCTATGTGATCAGGACAGAATAGAGAATTTTGAACACACACAGTGGAATATCGTTCAACAAACAATGAGGATTTAACTTCAGCTTCTTTATCATCACTAGTGGTTCGACCCAATCTTTGTGCTGTGTTTCCTGGGATAAAAGTAGGAATTCATCTCTTGCTAATCCCAGTCAGAACAGCTACAGTTGAGCATATTTTTTCCTCATGGAATAGAATTTTGTGTTCTGAAAGAAGTTGCCTTCTGCCTGACCATGAGCATATCATGAAGGACTGGAAGTAACGGACACACAAAAAGACACCAAAGAGTGCAAAATTACAACAAGAAACCAAGAAGGATGTAGATGTACTGCTTCATACTAGACTTGAGTAGCCAACTTTAATTTTTGTGATGATTTTAAAACATGTTAAATCTAATAAAATGGTTGTGAAACATTTTTCAGGTTTTTTTTTTTACTATGGTGCCATACAGCCCACCTTTGCCCTCAGGGTCTCAGCCCTCATCAGCCCTCACTTCCCCCCTCGAATTTTCCAACCCTCCCCCCCCCCCCCAATTTCAGTTCCTGGGGAAAACACTGGCTTATATGCAAACATCTTGAAAAGACTCTTAAACGATATATCTCCAAACTAATGCCTTTACTGAATAATATAATTTAGTTATAATGAGAAAAGAAAAGTGTTCTTGCATACACTTCTATAGATTTGTGACTATTCTGGTATGAACTAAAACCTTGCAAACTTTAGTCATCCTATCATGACAGCAGGTAGCTTTCCATGTGTGTCTGTGTATGTGTAGTCTAAAAACTGAAATTCTTTCTAATTTTGGATGGGGTGTGTGTGTAAGTAATTATGTTGAAGAAATAAATGTGCTTGTTTATAAATCTCACAGAAAACGTTTGAGGAAGGGGTCATGCTGCCTTTTGAGTTTGAAATATACCTAGCATTTTGTCAACTAGGTGTGTGTGTGTGTGTGTATGAAACTGACGTGATAGGAGAAAAATCATTAACATCACTCCAACAGTAATAGCATGCAATCTTCTGTATTTGTGATGTTTTATTCACATACCATGGGTATTTACATACTTACATATGTAGATACAAACTACTAGATGAAGTCTAAAAGTTCTGTTATCTGAACCTAAAATGGAAAAAAAAATCCCCTAAATTATTTCTTCTGTAGCTTAGTAGCAGCTTTATATCTTGTAACTAGGTACTATGGGCATGTGAATAATGTCTGAGAGAGATAGTATAGTATTTCTGGTTTTTAAGCAAAACTCTTGGGCACTGAGCACTTCTCATGTACAAAGCACTGCCAAATTTTAAATGTGTTTGATGCCTAAAGATAGGTGCTTAGTGGGGTTTTCATAAACCCTTATTTTACTGTTTCTACAACAAAGTAGCAAAATGGTAATGATCTGCCACTTAATTTTGGTGGAAGGAGTTTCTCCCAAACTGTTCAAAGGTGTTTTTGCTTTTAAGTTCAGAAAGAAGAGTTATAGTGTTTGCCACAAGATGGCAGTGGAACTTAATGTTTAACACACTTTCGGGGTGTGTTTTGATTTTCAGTCAAAAATTCCATTTTTATTCTTTGTGCAACTACTTGTTCTCCTGACAAACTGACATAATTCAGCATTCCAGAATCAATAAACCATACCAAGTCTTAATTTTTATGTCTTTGATGTTGTCTAATATGTCACACTATAGGAAAAAAATGTGTAAAGTGAACACTGTACAACTTATCTCTCTTCAATACTGCTATATTTCAACATATACCTGTATGATACATCCAGTATAATGCTAGGATTTGGCTCTTCAAACATGATCTCAGGGAACATTGCTGGTGAATTCCTCATAACTCATATTACTTACATTTTGAATAAACAAGTGTCTAATAATGTTTCTTGCAATATTTAATCAAATATCATTTAAGGTCTAGAATCTGACTAGGGATAGCCCTGAGCATTTAGTGGTGGGGCATAAATTGCACCACTCTAGGGGTAGTCCCAGGAAGTATTGTGACTCAGAGAAACATACCACTGAGTCAAATTCCTCTTGCTCCCAGAAGCTAGTTACCCACTGGTCGTTATTACTACCCATAAATTATGAGTGCTCATTCTGGCTTGGATACTATAGGCAGGGAGTGAGGATGTAACCAAGATTTTGTCCATTTCCTGCTCCCCGCCATAGCATTGCTTAGTCCTATGTGCCTGGATCCAAGGCCTCAGAAGCCTTCTTAAAGATATTTTTTACTTCCTTATGCATTTGCATCAGCATCTAGTCCTATGATTTTTTTTTTTGCATCCTCTGTTAAGGTAGAAAGAACCCATTCCGCATAGCTGAGGTACTGGAGTAGGGGATGAGTTAATATGAGGTCGTATCTAATTCACTGCACCATTGGAAAATACCATTTAGCCTTCTTGTATGAAACCTGTATAATTCAGCTCTACCTGTGTGTCTACTCACAAGAACAGCCAAGAAGCTGGAAATGAAAATAATAATTCTGGTGCCATGACTTGTGTGTTTTATACCCTTGGTGGAGACATAGTACGGTGTATTAATACATGTATAAAGCAAAACTTGCATAATGCTAAGGTTAAATCTTTAATGAAAGGAAGGGAATTCAGATCTAAGACTTTCACTACGTTATTCATAGTATTTCTTGGACTCTGGGTCACTTGCTGATAGAGATGGAGTGGCTGCCCTCAAACAGTATTTTCTTGTTTTTTGTTTGTCACGTTAAAATTATTAAACTGTCTTGAATGATTTTTTGATGCGTTTGCTATTTCCATTTGGCTTTAAATCTCTACTAAAATCAGAATTGTGTAAAGATTGCTCTGAATGTATATGGAACTCCATTTTCAATATAATTACTGCAGCATCTTTTGAGGTTATATAGGTTTTGTTAAATATTTTATGAACTTTATGTCTGAGACTCTGTCCAAGGTGTGTCGCATTAGGCCAAGCCTCATCATGCTTCCAGGTTACTACAGAATGCAGAAAACCATTATAGGTGGTTAATAGTCAACAGGACAGATAACCAAAGAATATCTTCTTTGTCTGTCTAGGTTAGCCAGCACAACATATTCAGGAAAAGTGTAATTGTTTAAAAGCTATATATTAAAAAAGAAAATCTCCATGTTAGTCATCCTACAGATTACTGATATGACGCCATCTGGCTTCAGAGTGTTGTGATAGGGTATACTTTAAGCACTTAGTCTATGGCTGATTGTCACACAAGATCACAATGGCTTCATTAGAATCATTAGGCTCTATTATTTCAATATATTTCAGGGAGCCTTTATTCTACAGATCCTTTCATAGAAAGTAACACAGCATGCTAAAAAGCCCTTATGACATTTTTGATGCAAACTAACTACTGTGTGCATGCAGCTGCTACCTCTAAAAGTTAAATCACTCAATTGAAGTTGTATTTCAGCAATAAATACAGAAGCATAATTCTACTTTGACTCACTTCCTGCAAAAAAAATCCCTTTTGCTATTGCAGAGAGAATGATCTTGCTAGGTGATATGTGTCCTCACCTTTGAAAAGCTGCTAACATGTACTTGAAGCAACTACTTTTATTATTTCATTCAAGGCCCTAGCATTTGCAGGCCTTGAGTGAAGATAATCTGTTACATGAATTCTACTGTAACTTAAAATATATATGAACATTCTGAAAAGAATGGCTGAGTCTAAGCCTGATCCTGAAAAATCTATCTTTCTTGACTAATCCTTTCTCATTCAAGTTGTCCTATAGAATTCCGTTGTGCAGAGGTCTGAGCTTTAAGTTGTCCAAGGTAACAAAAGTCCAACTTGGCTTGTTTCATAGGTGTTTAAAAAAGTAAGCAAGAGTTGCAGACAAGTATCCAGTTACAAACTGGATCCCTTACATAAAAAGAACTCCAGGTACAGTGAGGGGTTGGCAAAACCACAAGCTGAAAGGTCCCAGAAAAAAGAGGAAAATCTTATAGTTTAAAATCACTGAAATATGGTGTGGTTGATTTTAATGGAATGAGGTTGGATATTCTTTCATGTGAGGAGAACTGACAAGAATAGTGGGATGGGTGGACTGCAAGGAGTGAGCTTCACTATCATGTCTGCTAACCCCACCTTCTCCTGAGAGCCACCATGAACTGTTTTGTTTTCTTGATGCTGAAAGTTAACAGGACCAGGCCATTGAGAGGAAATCAGATGACATCAGCAGCTTCAGCTAAATCCTGAACAACACCTGAGATGTGAGCCTGAGGTTCTTGCTGTCACCCCCTCCCTCGTGTCACTCTGTTCTTCCCCATCTTCCTTCCTACCTTGCTCTTTCTGCCTCCTTCTACTAAGGGTGTGGCGTAGCTAGCAGAGACAACTCCACCTTTGCAGTGCTGCTGTGGCCCTGTGACCAGAAAGGCAAGCTAAGCAAAGTCTTTACTTCTGCCAGCGCCTGTCAGCCTTTTATTAAGTCTTGGAGTGGCTGATTGGACTGTGCTGGGTCTGTTTATCCAGAAATGAGATGGCAAGTGAGAGTCAGCAGTAGAGATAGAAGTTGCATTTTCTCTTTGCTATTATTTTCTCTCCCCCTTTGTTTGTGTCTTTTTTTTTCCCATGAAGGAAACAGAATTGACAACAGTTTGACTATCTAAAGTAATATTTTCTCCTTTCACCACAAAACAACAGACCAAACAAACAGTTAATACAATTTAAGCTCTAACCGAGGTTTTCCCTGTGCAAGACTATACAGCTAAAGAAAAAAAGAATAAAGGATAGCATCAAAATTAAAGTCTTAATGCTTTAACTGTTTTCTATTTTCTGTGTCTTTAGTAAAAGGCTAAAAAGATATTTAATCAGGTCTGTTCCAATGGGGCTAAGCCAGCGATATCTTGACACAAAACTCTCTAACACACTTAACTGTTGAATGATACAACAGTGAACAAGGGTTTTATTAACATCTTATCCCTGGTTGGGCCCAAGATACCTGCTTATCAACACAACACTGCAGTGGGACTACTCATATGAGTAACACTTGCAGGATTGGACTCAGAAACAAAAAAATCATCCTGTCTGTCCCCCTGCCAGTACAGAGTTGTCCCCAATAGTGTGTTCTCAAATGCTTTGTTCTGCCCACTTTTAAGTTAAGTAAGTGAGAGGACTTTCACTGCTTCTCTGGGGAGACTAACCCACAGTGAATGAAACAGACCACTGAAATTGACAGATTATAGTAAAATGCAGTTATAGCCTGGAGGGATGGAGATATGTAGAACCGTGAAGGTAAAATTGAGGAGTTTGATTTTGATTATCTCTCCCTGCAAATTTATAGAAAACAATTCCCCAAACATTGAAATGTTTAACCTCAAAGCAAAAAAAAATTATGCTAAGAGGAAATAACTCCAATATGACAATGTAAAAAATTCCATTTTTTAAATTTACAGTATATAGTAAAAATAAAACAACCTTAGATTTTGCACATAAGGAAAATTGAGAACAGTTACAAATTGTGTTTGGAAGGTGCTGTGAGTTTTATTATTTTTGCTGCTATTCTGAAGCTGCTGTATCAATCAATCACAGATTATTGCAAGGATCATTTCATATTAATTGGGAAATCAATACATTTCTAGTTAAAATATTTTTTTCTTTAATAGAATTATATGACTCAACCAAATTCTTGTTTTAAGAACATAAGAATGACCATACTGGGTCTGACTGGTCCATCTAGCCTAGTATCTTGTCTTGACACTGGACTGTGTGAGATGCTTCAGAGGGAATGAACAGAACAGTGCAATTATCAAGTGATCCATCCTTTGTCATCCAATCTCATCTTATTTTATCATGTACTAGCAAAAATACCCGGCGTTGCTCGGGTCCGTCTGAGAGGGAGAGGGGGGAGAGAGCTGAGCGAGTGCGGGGTCCGTTGGAGGGGGGAAGGGGGAGAGAGCTGAGTGAGTGGGGGGGCATTGGAGGGGGGAGAGAGCTGAGCGAGTGGGGGGGGGCATTGGAGGGGGGAGAGAGCTGAGCGAGTGGGGGGGAGATTTAAAAAAATTTCGATTCTTACCTGAGGGGGGAGAGAGCTGAGTGAGTGCGGGGGCCGTTGGAGGGGGGGGGGAGAGCTGAGCGAGTGCGGGGTCCATTGGAGGGGTGTATTATTACATCATAACTATGTCACAGAGAACAGCAGGTGTTAACCTGATGCCCAGCTGATGTGAATGGACTTTAAAGAATTTCACCACTAGGGGGCGTCAGAGGTGAGATTTAAAAAAATTTGATTCTTACGCTGATTAGGACCCTAAAGCCTATAACTGTACCAAATTTCAAGTCTCTAGCTCAAAAGGTGTGGAAGGAGTAAGGGAACGTACATGCACGCACGCATACACCATTTGACTTTTTATATATATAGATTGTATATGGTTACGTGCCCCATGTCCAACATTGACTTTTTTAAAACTTTTTTTTGTGTGCTTTGCATAGTATTGGAACAATATTAATATTTAGTTCCCTTCCTACCATGTGTTATTTATCCTATGATGTATCCATTGTCTTGATTACTGGAAGGAACAAAAATTTGAGTGTGTAATAGTCAAAGATCCCAGATGGATTCCCCAAAGCTTTCTGAATGACCTGGAATTCTTGCAGAAGTTTGACATACATAGCATATGCCATTGAACAGGACTAATTATAATGAAGAAATGCAATTGTAATTGGAACCATCAGTGGCTGTGAGAATGACAGGCCCCATAAGAAATGACACTTATTAACCCTAAAGGAAGGTTTCCAGTTTGAATATTTTTGTATTACTTTGAAGAATCCCCTGAAGTGAAAATAGTACAGAATTAGATAATAGAAATGGGGGAATTTTAACAACTATGGAGAAAGATCCTGGAGTTTGGCCTGTGAGAATTGCTGGATTGGGCTGTTAGTTTAGAATTGTGCTACAAACTATAGAAATATGCGGACATTTTTCATCATCAGAATTTACACTTTGGTGGAGGTAACAGGTGGTGTTGGAATTATTGGCTTTGTGAAATACTCTATGAAGATTGCAAAAATATGTCATGTTGATTTCTGGTTGCTGTAAAAGTATTTTTCAAAGATAAAACAAAACTGTGTGCAGGGAAGAATAGAGTATACTTACTGATAATCTTTAGCACAAAGAACAAAGATTTTAAGTACACCTGAAAAGTGAATCAAGCTACTAGCATGCTTTGAAAGAATGGATGCTTCTAAATTCTGAATACACTTTCAATTTATTTTATAATATAAACCTGTTGTATTATAATTAGAGGATGGATTTGTTTAACCTCCATAGGAGTATGTCTATTTCTGCACACCCACATGTGTGCTGGCTATTGTATCGGTTGGTACAGTTCAACAATGTAAGACCATACCTTTCTGTGGAATATGTGAAGTCTAGATTCTGATCTGGGGATAAGGATGACTATTATTGCAAGAACAACAAGAAATAACCAAACTGAAGCAAGAGACAGTGTTTCCATAAAAGATTTAAACAGTTTTTGATTATACCTCTGTAACCTTGAGGTCCTGAGGCTCCCTCTATGCTCGCATGAAGCCCTAGTTTTTTCACTTCTCAGGGCTCAGACTATATCACTCTTGAGCCTCTTTTTTGTGACTTTGGCAGTGCTGGGTCATGGATTCTACCTGTTTGTTTTACATCATCCAAGAGGAGAACTTTTCTTTTCTTCCAGAATGGACAATCCGCACTTGTTCCTCAGTATGGAGAGTTAAACATAAACTATAGTGACTATTTAAGTAACAAAGGAAGAAGAAAAAAAGCCTCAGACATAAAGAAAAGTATTGTTCTGTTCTTTCCTGTGCAATGACTGCACAGAACCTCAGTGGATCAAGTAGACATTCTTGGTAAAGGAAGGTAGTTTACATGTTTAAATCTATTGAAAAAATTCTCTGCTAGCATAATTCTGACTTCAATGGAGTTATACCAGGAAAGAATTTGCTCTCAAGTCCATACCTTTCCCTTCCTATCGTTTCTCTCTTTCTCTCCCTTTGTCCCACCCCCATTTTATGGCCAACTGAAGAGCTCTTTTTTCTTAGCTTCCAAATAGTCTCTTTTCTTCCACTCTTTCAGGAGAAACTCCTAGTTAGTCAAACTAATCTTTTATATATTCAAACTCTTGCCGTATCATTTCCAGTCCATGTTCCTGAAGCATGTTTGAACACATTTCTCGCCTTAGTCATCCTAGGGGAGTCTTCCTGTACACAAGTCCATAACGTATGATGATTTTTGTATGATTTTTAGCGAATCTTTTGATATCGTCCCTCATGAGACATTCTCATAAGCAAACTAGGGAAATGTGATCTAGATGAAACTACTATAAGAGTGCGTGCACTCTTGAAAGACTGTACCCAGAGCAATTGTCAATGGTTCATTGTCATACTGGAGGGGAATATCCAGTGGGGTCCTACAACTGTCAGTCCTGGATCAATTACTACTATTCAATAAGTTCATCAGTGACTTAGGTAATGGAGCGGAGAGTATGCTTATAAAATTTACAGATGACATTAAGCTGGGAGGAGTTGCTAGTACTTTGGAGAACAGGAGAAGAATTTAGAAGGACCTTGATGAACTGGATAATTGATTTGGTTTCAGCAAGATGAAATTCTGTCCAGTCAAGTGCAAAGTACTACACTTGTGAAGGAAAAACCAAAGGCACAACTACAAAATGGGGATTAACTGGCATGTGGCAGTACTGCTGAAAAGAATCTCGGGGGTAGAGTGGTTCACTTGAGAAGACAGGCTAATATTCTGGGGTGTATTAAGAAGAATGTCATATGTGAGACATTGGAGGTAATTGTCCTGCTCTTCTTGGCACTTGGGAGGCTTTAACTGGAGTATTGTGTCCAACTCTGGGCACTGTAGGAAAGATGTGGACAAATTAGAGAGAGTCCAATGGAGAGCAACAAGAATGATAAAAGAGTTAGAAAATCTGATCATGAGGAAAGGTCAAAACTGGGTATATTTAGTCTTGAGAACAAAAGACTAAGAGGGACTTATAGTAGTTCTTAAATATTTTATGGGCTGTTACCAGTGGACATGAAAAACAACTGAAAGTAAGTAGAGTAGTAATGGGATTAATCTGCAGAAAGGGAGTGTGAATTACCCAGGGTACAATCTGGATAGTTGAACAGCTGTGTCCCTTCAATTCTCCAGCCTGGGATTCCTTTTATACTGCTTTGATGTGAGCATAATCACTCCCTGTCATCTCACACAGCGTCCAGCTTTTATATTACTCCCAGCTATACTATATGAGTGCTATGGCTAACCACTTTTAAATTACACTGCAACCCAACACCAGCAATTCCCAGTCCCATATTTCTCCCCAGAAATGTGCGTCTTGTAGTGCCCAGCCCTCTCCTGGTTAGCACAACTCCACAAACTCATATAAAGTCTGTCATTTTATTAGAAAATGATACACACAAATCCTGTTATTTCAAATTGAGTTTCCCAAACACTTTAATCGAAGCACACTGGTTTAGATAAGACAATAAACAAATTTGTTAATTACAGAGGATAGATTGTAAATGATTACAAGTAATGAGACATACAAATCAGAATTGGTTGATGTCTCAGTGCAGGAAGACAGTGCCTTCTTCATTCCCTAGAAAAGACCAACACAGAGGAGGAGGAAGCCCAGGCCATGGAGTTCCAGAATCATTTTCCACCCAAGAAACAGATCTTTACATTGTGAACATGAATTAATTCATTTGAATATAATAAGAAACTGCTACTTTGCATTATACTGTCCCAACCATGCAGCACAATTCATGTGTACAGAGACCTTCTTTCATCTAGTAAATAAGTACTTGGAGATTATATAAATAAGTACTTGGAGATTATATATATATTACTTTGGAGCTTGAGCAATTAAGGATTACCTAGCCACAACTCATTTAATGCAGACAGTACCTTTCCTTCACCAGGACATTTCCAACTGCAGGAAAGCTTGGTATTTCCCCCCAAAGTCTTTCAATGCAATTGAAATACCTTCACCTAACCACAAGTACATAGCTCAGAAACTTGAACTATGAATGTCTCCTTTTGACTTGTTGTATCTGTTCTGGAGGAAGGGAGAAAAAAGTTGGAAAGCTTTGGTGTTGCTAAATTCTGTGACAAGTTACTGCTGTTTTCCAGGAAAATTTGATCTTACTTATCCATGTCTTGTTGCTTTCCTTTTTTTGTTCTAAGACTATTCAATCGTACTTGACCTCTGAAGAGTTACTAGATCACGTCTGTAAATAAATGTAGCTTTGCCAAAGTCACAGAACAGCAAGGATGACAAGGTGAATAAGATATATAATATATATTCCACTATGGCAGCCTTAATTACAATTAGTTTAGAACAAGAGGGCGAGCATTGAGAAGACTAGCATGTCACCTTCATAGGCTACTGTGGCTTTAAAAATCTGTTTCACCTTCAGGAGAGTCACCAGTAAATAAATGGATTGAAAGGATTAGGTAGCTGACACCCCTAGCATCAACAATTGCTGCTTTAGTGGTTTACAAGGGAGCATGACTCTTGTATAAATCTCCAGGGAATGGGTGAGATAAACACCTTCACCTTTGATATTTATGTAGTGCTACAAAATTATATAGCTTTCTTTTTCAGCTATTTCTTTATACAGAAAAAATTCTATCTAACTAGTGTGTCAGCTTCCTCAGTAAGTGTTTGCTTTTGGCACCTGGAGATTTTCTACATTACATTCAACAGGTTTCCTACAGTCTATCTTGTTTTGCAGGTTATTGTGCAACGTTCAACTGGACATTAAGCAAATCAAAGGCTATCTCAATAAGTTATGGCTAAAATCTTTAATGGGTTGGGTGCTTTACTTTGGGCAAATAAATTTGAAAATTGTGTTCTGTATATTTAGGGTTATCTCTTATTTGTATTAGAGTAGTACTACCCAACCAAGACTGGATCCCCATTGTGTCAGGCTCTGTACAAACACAGTGACAGCTTCTGCCTCAAAGAGCTTACAATCGAAATAGACAAGACAGAAGAAGGGTGAGCAGGAAATCTGAGGTACAGAGCTTGAGGTGACTTGTCCAAGCTCATACAAAAGGTCAGCAAGAGAGTTGGAAATATTCTCTCTCTTGTCTTTGTTTGAATCAACCGTTTCCGACCTGTCTTATGTTGGACTGCAGGGTAGGCTAGAAGTTACTAGATAAATCACACAACCCACTGTAGCATGGGGACTCAAACATGAGCTCAGAAAGGAGGCAGATAGGCCTCTACAACATGAGCTAAAAGATTGTCCTTAGATGGCAATATTCGTATTTGTTGTGGGCCAGCCATTAAAGGCAAAATTGTGTTTGTGTGTGTGTGTTTATATAATATATATATGTGTGTGTATGTATGTAGGAGTGTGTGTGTGTGTGTGTGTGTGTATACATATACCCACTGTAGGAGATCGCCTTCTCGCCCCACTCCACAAACAGGCAGGAGACTCTTCTGTGACTCACCAGTGCTCTTTATTCAGTCAGTGCAAACCCCACCACCTACTATGTACAGCTCTACAGTTTAGCAGTACTTTACAGCTCAGGGAAAACAGGCTACAGCTCAGGAAGACAAGTCCCTTCTTCCTGGCTCACAGGGATCCAGAATCTGTATTACTCCTCCCTCCTGCTTCCCTAGCTTCCTTCTCTCTCTATCTCCTTCTCTCTACTCCTTCACCACTCCTCTACCACACCACCACCCTGGGCTTCCTGCCTGGCAGGCTTTTATCCCCCTGGAGAGGCTGCCAGGTGCAACCCATAAGGCTGAGCCCTCTGCAGCCCAGGTGGCTGATTAGCCTTCTCTGCAAGGGGAGGTTTGCAGAGACTTCTGCTCCCTCTTAAAGGGCCAGCAGGGCTGGCTCAGGCACTGCTGGCCAGCACCCTGCCACACCACCCATACATGTGATGTCAGTACATTCTAGGAGAAAGGACTGTGGGTGAATGGATTAGTCTGTCTGTTTGAGATGGATAGAAAGGACACAAATAGAGGGGACACCATTTTTATTGGGAGGGATGTAGCTTATTTTTACCCATCGACACTGTCTGACAATTAAATAAACCAAATTATACCTACCTGAAAACATTTAAAAATATGCATAGTCACATAAAAGAGGCGTTCAAAATCCAGTGCTTCCCTATTGATGTGAATGCAGTATATGTTACATCCCACTCTAATTTCTGTTACTTGCTGCTTGCTAGCAGGAAAATGGGAGTTTCAGTTAATAAGTTTTGTATTTTTAAAACTTTTAATTTTTTTTAAAGTTTTAATTTAAAAAAAATGCAAGTTAATTTTGAAACTTTTGACAAGTCTGAAGATTTTATTTCTATTTTCTTTTAAAATAATACAAAAAAGCACATTGTATGCTTAAAAATATAGCAGTCTTACAAACAAGTTTGTTTCCGCTTTTTGGAAGGGCCCATTATTTGCATTAACCAGAATGCAGCTTTTTAATAGTGGAACAATGTCCTTGCTACACTAAAGTGCATAAAAGTCTTTTATACTTTAATAATACGGTAGTAGAAATAAAGTAGTTTGGGATAGCTGCTACAGGAGATAAATATCTCCCACTTTAAAAATAAGTGTCTCAGCTTGGCCTCAATGTTTATCTTGGATAAATGCCGAGGCGAAGAAAAGGCATTTATCTACTAACAAGAAACATATGTTATAATTACAGAAGGGGAACATGCATAGAAGTGTGATATTTGGAAGAATAAATAGTTGCCAAGATCAGTAGGAGAGGTTGTCCAATTAAGGAATTTCATTCCAGAGTGCCGAAACTGAGAGTAAGTAATAGCCGGCTCTCAGCAAGGTTTACTCGTGAGGTGTGGATTTCCTCTGCACTTGCCCCATTGTTCTCTATACGATTCTTAGTCTTTAATATTATAAAATTAAACTGAATTCCAACAGTAGGGATTCTCTTTTTATAGACTTTTGTATTTGTTTTATACTGTATTTGGTGAGAATCTTGGGAAAAAGCCTTTTTGTTTTGTTAACTATGTAATGTTAACTGGTCTTGACTTTGAACATCCTGCTAACAATTGTATCTAGTATTGCTTTTCTTGGAAAGGCAAATGAGAAGGGGGAGAGGGAATAATTCTAGAAATAGCTGAGGTCTGAGAAATCCTTGAAATTGGCAATTTAGGGTGCAGAACTTGGTATGGGATTATGGGTAAATTCAGTTATCTCCTCCTAGCAGCTATAGATGGGAATGAAGTACTCAACTGACGCTGTTAGTGCCTGACTTTGAAACCATTGGCCGTGAGGTGTTGGGACATTTGTGATTCTTAGCAAGAGCTAATGGAATCCCTCTTGAGTCACTGTGTTCTTTTCTTTGTGGGTAATTTTGGGGAAGTGCTCTGCTATGTATGCTAAGTACAGAAAGTTCTAGCTCTTCACCTTTCCTCTCGGCATCTATATAAGAAGGTTAGTAGGGATTAGTAAAAAGCCATCAGCTCAGGCATCTTTAGTTCTTTGAATCCTCTCTACATCTACATCTCTTGCACCCAACTGATGCAGTGAAACAACTTTGTAACTGAATGAGATTGGAGCTTGCACAATAGCTAGCTGGCAAAGGCTCAGCTCACACAAGACTGAGGTAATGGGGGAAGCAACAGAAGAGGTGGCAAATATATTCACACTCTGAACACAGATTTACCATTTAGCAGCCTTACATAGATTTAGCATCTCTGGGCTGCTCTTAGATGCTCAGTCAGCAGCTGTAAGAAGAGCACTTCTATTGTGCACCTGATGAATTACCTTATTAAGGCCATTCCAAAACCTAAAATGGCGTAGAATGTGGCTGTGCTTTAGCAAACACATCAGTCAAGTGTGCTATAAAAAAGCTTAGGAGTAAATTTTGTTGCAAAAAATCACTGACATGGGAAAAAATGATCTTTACTTCTAGTGTGGACTAGAGATTGTTACTTTGGAATCTGCAGGTTGCAGCCTTGCTAATCAATGATCTACACTAATCTATAATGTTAAAATGTTTCATTTTATTTTTTTCTTTGAGCTTTTATACATTTGTAACATGAGCTGTTATGGTAATACCTGCCCTTTAAAGTATAAGTTTTGATGAAATTCTTTGGTACATATGAATTCACAAGTCTATACATACTGCCAGTATTTGCTATAGTTTCTTGAAGAGAACATAACATTTATATATCTGTTTTATTGATTACATGTTAAATATTACATATAGAAGGTGGCATAAAATTTCAAAGCTAAGCTATCTGCTGCTGTCATGGCAAAGCAACAGCTGCAGGGGACAAATGCTGCGTGTTCTTTGCTCAAGTTGTGAGTGGTGTCACTTGCTGAAGTCTTGGCAGTGCTGGGAAAGCTTTGTTATGAATTGTGGGGTGGTGTACTTGTACTTTGTGGCTGGCAAAGGGCAGCAGGGAAGTGCTGAGATGGGCCATATCAATTACTTCCTTCAGGAGGATAGGGTCCTAATTCCTTTTTTCTCTGTCAACTTTTAGGTTCTAGGCTTTTGCAGCTAGAGCTGATGAGGGATGTGGAATGAATGGTTCTGGGGTCTTAGTCTTCATAGTAGACTATATTTTATAGAGCAGGCCTGCACAACTCAGAAAGCAGTGAGGGCCACATTACTGAAAAAAAAACATCTGCGGGCCGAAAAGCCCCGCCCTTGCATCACCCCCATCCGCTTCCCCCAACTTGGCTTGTCCCACCCCAACTCACCTCCCGCGGGCCGCACAGTGAGCCTGTGCGGGCCGCATGTGGCCCCTGGGCCGCATATTGTGCAGGCCTGTTATAGAGGCTGTTGCACTGGGGCCTGAATGCTGCCTCTGTACTCTCACAAACTCCATGAATGATCCTCCAGTATTCCCCTGGTGAGGATGATTTCTAGAAGAGATGCTGTGGAGGCTCCTGCTGGAAAGAGCAGGATTGCTTTCCTGCTGGAAGAGCTTGGGTGGATATCCTGGCAAAACGACAAGGACCAGAGAAGAGTCCAGGTGGGGTGGAATATGCCAGAGTGTGGTATGATGCTACACTGACAGATTAAGTGATGTGGGATTTTATTGATTTCATGCACTGGGGTGATAAATGGAGTTGTTTGGGACTTTTATTATGGACTGTTTGCACCAAGTTTCAAACAGCCCTAAGAAGGCTTGTGTAGGGTTATGGGGACTCTGAAGGAGGGAAACTGAGGCAAGCATGCTTGTTCTGCCACAATCTGCCACAGGAGAGTGCCTTAAGTAGGAGCTGCCCTAAACATGATATTTGAGTAGTCATTGAGGAGACAGAAAGGGGGTCATTTGGTATTTTCTTCACTAGAATAATAATGCACAGAACCTTGTGTGTTCTACAATCAGCTACTGAAATTTCAGTGCTGTTTTAGGAGTCTAGCTGAGGTGTTAAAACAACCAGGATACAGAAAGCATGTGAAGAAGTAGGTCTAAACTAGCAGACAACTAGTTGTGGTGTTGTAAACCTAAGTAAGGTTTGATTTAGAATGGAAGAAGCAGTGAGTACTATAGATCTAAAGAAAATAAACCTAGAAGCAATACGTGCT
The DNA here is from genome assembly GCA_032164245.1 of Sternotherus odoratus. Lineage (NCBI taxonomy): Eukaryota > Metazoa > Chordata > Testudines > Kinosternidae > Sternotherus > Sternotherus odoratus. Next base: position 77,443,182 of record JAVMKO010000005.1, on the reverse strand, counting down.
TTATCGGTTTGAGGTAAATTATGTTTACTTAGCCACGTGCCATTTACATGAACAATGCTGTAAATATCTCCACCTCTCCATCATTACAAGGAACAGAGCTCAAAACTATAATCTTGGAGAGCTCTGAGATAGCAATGTCATGGTTCTGTGTTCTTCTTTGTTCATTTTGCTGTATCAGCTTTTGTAACCTTAAGTTGGACTTGTGAACAGCCATATTAAGATACTTGTCGTAGCCACTATTTTAAATAAATCCAGTAGGATATTGCAGGTTGAAAGAAATATCTTACTGGTGTCCTCATAAAGGGTGGGTACTGTGATTACTAGTGTTTACCTGAAATTCTTGAGACATTGTTTTGCGATGTGATGCAGCTTAAAGCACATATTGGGGCTGTTCTTGTGACTTAAAATGTCAAATTAAATAGTATACGGCTTTTACACTCACTCAAGATGCATCTGCTTTTGAAACAGAGTAATTATGCTGGAATAAAAAGACTTTTATTTCAGAATATAGCCACAATATAATTATTCTGCTATAGCTATGCCAGTCAACTTCCTCATGTAGATGAACTCAGGCTGGTATGGTGGAGAGGGTGACCATGGGCAAGACATTTAACGTTTCTGTGTCTCTGTGCTTCTGAGCAGGTGGGGCTTATCAGCCAGGGCAGGCAGTCCACCTAGAAGAAAGACAACACTGATTTCAAACCAAGGATGTTGGGTCTGGCCAGCCGGTTTGCAGAAGTTGTGCCAATCATGCATGCTGGATGGGTTGTACCACGGAGCACAGTTAATGGTCAAGGTGAAGCAAGCCAGCAAGATAAGTCCAAAGAGCTATACTATGTGTTTCAAAATCAGTCCAGATAGTGAATCAAAGCTTAATTGATGGACCAAATGAGTCCAAACTCAGGGTAATTTCTTAATTCGGTAGCAGGGACCTGGGAATATTTGATATATGCAAAGGTGGAAATATGTTGTTCATGCTTAAATATCAATAGTTGTGAATCACAGGAGGACCATGAATTAACTTTGAGGTAATGAATACATGTATTTATTATAATTGATTTAATTAAGATAAAGTTTATTATTTAAACACTGTCAGTGGTTGATTGATTACTGTTTTGTTAATTACATTTGGGGCATTAAATTATTATTAGTTAAAGAATAATACATTAATGTCAACTTCACAGCAGAAACTGGAATAAAATGTAGAAAATTGGTATATAAGGACAAATGAAGGACCTACGATGATGCTTCAGAGTGAAATAAAGCAAGTTTCAGATTCATACTTGCAGATACTTGAGAATGCTGAGGAAATGGTGTTCAGTTCTGGATTCGAGTTAGACAGGGGACTTGGGTCTGAGGCAAAGTCAAGGCTATGGTTTAGACTTCATAGAGTCAACAAATCTTGCAAATGGTTCTCATGAGACTTCAGTCCAGAATTATTAAGTTTTCCTAAGATCAGCATGTACAGTGGAAAGCCAGCAAGGTCAGTTGCTCTTACAAGAATAAATATCCAGCACTTGTACAGTGTTTTCTTCATCAGTAGATTGCAAAAAACTTCACAGATGGAAAAACTGAGGTTTAAAAAAAGGGAAGTGATTTGCCAAAGGTCATGAGCAGGCTAGAAGCAGAGTTGAGAATAGAACCCAGCTCTTCTAGGTCCCCATCCAGTTCCCTAGCTACTTCACAGGCAGAAATCTCATGAGAACAGCTGGTCTCATGACATTTCAAGGGCATCCAAACCAGAGCAGGAAAAACAAGCAGCTTCTGAGTTTTGGATCCAATCTGGAGCCAAAACTACTGGAGCAGGAGGGGTCAGTCCTGTGAATTTGAATCCTAATCTTTCTGAAATATGCAGGGATTTAGTGTCAAGTTTCCAGATGGAATACCTCCTAGACATCTCAATTCCTCACTCCTGCACATCAAAATCAGTTAGTTATTTAAAGCTTTGGTGTTTTCACCTTTCTCCATCCTAAAATGCTCACACCAAATGAACAGATGATTTCAGATGGCCCTGTGAGTGCTTCCACTGTGAATGCACTTGCAAATGCATGCATTCATGTGAATATGAGCTTCCCCTTGATGTGAGCAAAACCTAATTAGCGAAAAAATTCATGGCATGTGATTGAACTGAAATTTAAGTAGAATTTAATGGAATGTTTACAGAATCTTTGTCATAGGGTGAAGTTCATTGTTTCTAACCTTGTCAAAAGTCAGGGGTTGCACAACATTCCTTAAGTTTGTCTGCATTAGACTTTTTTCCCCCAAGAGATTTCCCACTGCTGCTATCATTGGTACTGCTCCACTAGTGGTGACAATTATGAGAGTGCTGATGTTGAGTGATTGCCAGTGCTTCAACCCATGTCATCTAACCTTGCTCTGAGCAGCATTACGAGATTGAGCTAAAATGCTGACTGTGGCATGTCTATGCAAGTGCTCTCACTGTCACTATTAGCAAAGTTGTATAGATGATAGCACCAGTGAGAAATTTATGGAAGGGGGGAAAGTCTAGACTTTCGACTTTCATTCCAAAATGGTCTATTTCCCCACCCCCAAATGTCATCTCTACATTATGGTTATAAGACAACACAGCAGTCTTTATGACCATGAATTACTATTCTCCACCGGGGCCAGTGAAAATATAGCTAAGAACTTTAAATAACCTTACAATTATCATCTGTTTTAAATATATCCAAGTAATTACTAATGCTGTGCTATCTATCTTTTTTGTTCTAGAGTGTCTGGTTAAAATCTATTGCATTAAATGCATTTTAAATATCTGCTGTGACACACAGCTTATGTACAAATGACAATTTCTGATACAGTATTTAAGTTCCAGGAAGTGAGGTGTATATCCGCAGTGCAAAACACTTGTGTGTGTTTTAAATCTTGTGTGGGTCTCTCTGAGAGAAGGCACTCCAAAGATAGGAGTGTGATCACTACCACTTCTGTGCAGCTAGCAGTCAAAGGAGTCCTCTCTTCAAAGAATCAGCAGATGACATACAAATTAAATTAAATGTAGTGGGTTGTGTTTTTTTTTTTTTTTTTAAGGATGGGTAACATGCCATTCATGATCAAAGTTCTTAGCTATCTTTTCTCTGATCTTGGCTCGCTTTACAGCTTAGGAGAGACTAATGAATATTTTAAAAAAGAATACCGAAGTAGCATAAAAGATTTTCTATTGATTTTCATGTTACATTAAGAAAACAAATATGTCTGTCTTTGGATAGCAGATTAAATCTATATATTTCCTTTTATTGCATAAGCTTTCAAACCACAATTGGCTGGTGCATTAACCTAATGCTTTAGTAATAAAGCTTGGAGACTAGCATATGTTTGTTAGGCCTGAATGGCTCATTATTGGGACCCTGGCCCAGATATGGTTGGGACCTTCCATTCTAAGCAGCTGGAATGGAAAATCTGCCTCCTCTATGACAGCTTTCCCCCTCCCCCCATAGACTTTCAGGAGGGCCTTCCGTGATCTGGGATTTCATGGTGGGAGGTTATATGGGAGAGAGGATTGGCCTGTGGTTAGATCAGTGGTAAGAATCAGAAATCCTGGCTCCATATGAGTCAGTAGAAATTTTGACATATGTGTCAATAGAACCAGTATTTCACTAACAATATACTAGTAGGCTATAAGGTGTAATTTAAAAAAGGATGAGGTTTTTTTACTTTAGACAATTATCATTGTTTATTTTTATGCAAGTAAAGATATCTACTGGGGGTGTTCCTTTGGGCCTGTCTATAGTTTTAGAAAACTTGCACGAGTGGATCTAGATGGATTCAGAATAAATTTAGTTACAATAGTACAAACCTACAGTAGAGACACTTAATGCAGCTCTCAACCTTTCCAGACTACTGTACCCATTTCAGGAGTCTGATTTGTCTTGCGTACCGCCAAGTTATGTGTCACTTAAAAACTAGTTGCTTACAAAATCAGACCTAAAAATACAAAAGTGTCAGAGCACCCTGTTACTGAAAAATTGCTTACTTTCTCATTTTTACCATAATATTCTAAAATCAATTGGAATATAAATATTGTACTTGCATTTCAGTGTATAGTGCAGTATAAACAAGTCATTGTCTGTGTGAAATTTTAGTTTGTACGGACTTTGCTAGTGTTTTTTACGTAGCCTGCTATAAAACCAGGCAAATATCAAAATGACTTGATGTATACTTAGAATACCCCTGCATACCCCCAGGGATATGTGTACCACTGGTTGAGAACCACTGGTTTAAACCATGCTTAAACTGTTTTTTTACATTTAATAAATGTACTGGATGAAGCTAAATTGCTATAAGCATGGCTTCACTGTGTGTGCTAACTCGAGTTAGCTACATGCTTCGCAAGGGCACCCAGGGCTGGGAGTCTAGTATCAGAGGTGTAGCCGTGTTAGTCTGGATCTGCAAAAGTGACAGTCTACAAGGTGCTACAAGACTCTTTGTAGCTTTTGCGGGGCTGGGAGATACGTCATTACCACCAGCCCTTAGTGTCAGGGAGCCTCGTCCAACCGTGAATGCCCCTTTAACTCTCCCAGCCACAGGCTACACACACATGTCCCTCTCAGCTGTCATGCAGGCTACTGATAGGCACACTTTCCCGTTCCCCCCAGTCCTTTGAACATCCCTCTGTTGTATCCAGTACCTTCTCCACTGAACATTTACAGAATTACCAGACCTGCTCTTTCCAAAGGAAGGTGTAGCAGGCAGCTGACTCAGCGCCTGCTGAGTCAGCCCCTGCTCCCTCCTTGCCCTGCAAAAGCCAAAAGCCTCTTCAAGCCCGGCCTGCTAGGACAGGATAATCAGCCACCTGGCTGTAGCCCTGGGCTGCAGAGGGCTTAATGTGCTCCACCTGGCAGCCTCCAGAGGATATAAGGCCTGCTAGGGAGGAAGCCAAGGTGGTGGGAGAGGGAGGTGAAGAGGTAGGAAGGAGAAGGAGAAGAAGGAGAAAGAGAGACCGAGAGAGAAGGTGCAGAGTAGTAAGTAGCTGCTAAGGAAGCTAGCAAGGACTGAAAGCCTGCAAGGGCTAGCTATTCCTAAGGCCAGCCAAGCTGAGGGCTGAGCCTGAGCTCTACTGATAGCAAGCTGTATATAGGTGGTGGGGTTTTTGCACTGTGCGTGAACAAATAAAAGACACTGGTGAAGCCAAAAAGCAGTCTCTTGCCTGTGTTTTGAAGAGGGCGGTCAGAGGCCCGTTTACAGAAGGGTATACCGCACTTTACTAGTTACACCTCAGATCACTGCTCTGCTTAACACACAACACTTAGATTTGTTGATAGAGAAAGGAAGTATGTTTATTTAACAAAGAACAGAGCTTCAAACGATAGCAAGCTGAAATACTGGAAACACAGGTTTACCTATAAAACAAAATTATAACATGTATTCTAGAGCCTAAACTCAATTAACAAGATTAACTCTTGTTAGTTGTCTCACAACTAACAAATGAGAAGTTCGTCTCACAGCATTTTTCAGCCAGGATGACTGAGACTATTTTTTATGAGGCCATTTTACATCCTTCCCCCTAGTGAAGGATGCCTGGCTGTCTTTCTGCACCTCTAGATGTATCCGCTCAGGCCTTTGATCTTCACCTGAAAACAGAATCCCTTCCATCCCCTGCTGTTGACCTCTTTCCGTTAATTTCTTCTGAAGTCCTCTCAAACTCTTCATTAGTATTTGACTCTGTATGCTAATAGAAGTCTAATGTAAGACGCACAATGGTCAACCAGGGAGATGCTCTCCATCTTCGGCTTTCTGGAACCTGACTTAAGGCACTGTACCTCTGGGTGATCTGCCTTTAACTACAAGGTCATAGGAACAATTTTCTGATATATGTATATATTTCTTTATATATTATCCACACATACCATTTGCAATGATTATGGTGTTCTGGGTGACACAGGCTTTCAGTGGAGACCTTACGTGATGCTCCTTAGTGAACTAGATTGTAGGTACCAGGCCCAGGGGTTCCCTGTAACACGTAGGCACCGCTAATTGGCATCAAGATGTCCTTGGGTCACAACATGTTACAAAAACATGTATAGGCCATTCTTCGTCTTTGCAATATTGGCAGATTACATCACAGTAAAATAATAATTTAATAGATTTATTTTTTTCTGGTTAGAATATGAGGGCTGTTATTCAGATGAGATAATATTGTTTTTCACATTTATGCACTATTTTGATCCATAATGATCAGACTGCTTCCCAGTTCCCAGCAGCAAGGAGGAAGGGCATGTGAGGCATTTTAGTCCTGCAACTGATTGGTAGGCATGTATGGGTCTGTTTCATCAGTGGTGGCTGGTGCCTCGAGTGACTGGCTTGTAATTATCTAAGTGAAGAACTAGGACACTGATTGGAGTGTGTGGTTACAGGGGAGTGCTTTATTGAGCGATAAGAGAGGTTGGTGGGGATATAGGAAAAAGAGGGCTGCCCTCTCTTCTGTACCCCATTTCAGAATGAAAAACTGGGGTACATGTCCTACAACTGTGCAGTTCCATTTTGTAAAATTAGACAACAGACCACTCCCACTTTGTCTTGAAGTGAGAATTAGAAACAGAGGATTTTTGTATTTTCAAGTTTCAGTGTGAAAAAGGATCCGTTTCCCAGCATGTCACAGAAAAGTGGAATCTCAGGTATGTGAAATTACCTGAAATGAATAGCGTAAAATGTTCATCTGAATATATCCCTCCTCCGCAATATACATGTGTTTTTTGTGCTGCTTTGGCATTCACTTTCTGAAAGGAGTACGATGATGTTTGGATTGTGGATGTGAAAACCATGATGACTTTTGTCATGGCATTTTCTTGAATTATTCCACAAACCAAAATTATGTGCTTGGAACAGATAGATGCAAGAGAAAGGAACCATTTTGGAGAGGGGAAAAGAAAACATATCAAGGCTCAATGAAGCATCATTTCATAGTAATTTTGCTGTCTATTTAATCTCTTCTGATTAGGCACAATAAAACAGTGTCTGAAACAGTATATTAGCTTAGTGCTGTCCTAGAGAACGGAATACACTCAGTTTGTGCTGATTTCAAGTCAGTGACTATAATTATGGGGGAGAATCAAAAACAGTTAATGCTGTTATCTGTTTTATTATGCTGATTCTCTGCCATAATTATATGTTCAGAAGGGATCAGAGGCCCTTAAGGTGAATTTACTTGAAGAAAAATAAGAAACTATGTACATGATTGATTCTTAATTACTAATATTTTGAAATTGTAAAAGTGTCACAACAAAACATGAGTTCCAAAGTATGCAATATTTGAAAAGACTCTCTTTAACTAACTCTATTTATTTACAATTAATAAATTAATAGTAGCTGTTGAGAGCAGCTCACTCAGTCCCACTTCTGTAAAACCTTTGTCTATTTTTTTTTTGGTCAGATGTAGATAGGGTTCTAAGTGTCTGTTTCACAGGATTTAGATGGCAAGAATATATTCCCCTTAAGAAATATATCTGCAAAATCATATGCAAACTGGTGACCCTATATAATTAAACCAATATGGAAAGAACAGGGCAAAAGTCATGTTCAGAGTAGGAGATCAGATAGGGCCTGGTCTAGAGAGTATTTCATCTCCATGTGTATCTTTTATCATTGGGGGAGGGATAGCTCAGTGGTTTGAGCATTGGCCTGCTAAATTCAGCATTGTGAGTTCAATCCTTGAGGGGGCTATTGGGGATATGGGAAAAAAAATCTGTCCAGGGACAGTACTTGGTTCTGCAAGTGAAGGTAGGGGACTGGACTCCATGACCTTTCAAAATCCTTCCATTTCTATGAGATAGGTATATCTCTATATATTATATAATTGCTTATACACCAATGCTAAAAGCCTGGGTAACAAATGAAGAATTGAAATTGCTCATTTATGAGCATAAATTAAATCTAGTTGGTATTGCTGAAACTTCATGGGATGTTAAAATTAATGGTTGTAACCTATTTAGGAAAGGTCAAGTGGGCAGGAGGAGGGGGGAATGACATTGTCCAAAATGACATTACCTGTTTCTGAGGCACTGGTCACTCGGAAGAAAATGCTCTTGAATGCTTATGGTTCAATGTCTTAATGGATAAAGCAAAAGGTTGGGTAGTAGTTAGTGTCTGCTATGGATCACCAAATCATACTAGGAAAAAAGATGACTTTCTCCTTACACACCATCTATAATGTGTAGAGAGAAGAAAAGCTACATGATCATGGGTAAAGCTAAGTTTTTGTCATGGTTATTTTTACTAAAAATCAGATGGCTCATGGATAATAAACAAACCTCCACAGAAGCCCATGACCTGCTGTGACTTAATTTTTAATTAATGGGGGGAGGGGAAGGGGAGGAAGAGAGATGAGAGCCCGAGCCCTGCTGTGTGTGTGGGGAGCTCCAGATTTGCCCCATTGCCCTGGGGCTGAGGTGGCAAATTTTAACCTTAGTCATGGGGGACTTCAATTTGAGTGACATATGTTGGTTTAATCACAACCTCAGATTAATGGTTCTTTTTGTCTCCACTCCCTCCTCCCAAGTTTTAGATCCTCTCAGACCTCAAGTTTTAGATCCTTTTATCTATTTTACTTTTTGTTCTTTGGTTTTCATAGTCTTCACTTCCATATAATGATGGAATCATTATGACTCCATTATATGATTTTAGACATTTTTCCCATTTTAGATAGGTTCTGAAAAGTATTTTTAATACTGGTTCCTATTTAAAATCCCTATGTCTTCTCCCATTTTTGTTTAAAAAGCCTTGTACTCAAATATCCATTAAAGGCTTATATATTAAGATAAAATAAAATAATGAGATCAGCCCTGTTCAGGAGCAAACCAATGTGTCCAAAGAGATTCCTGGCACAGCATGAAAATAAATAGCACTTGTAACATTATTTTAAAGGAAAAACGATTAGTTCATCATATAAAGGATTAAAAGCAGATTTTAGAACTTTCCTTCAAATAAAATAGAACCAAATCAAGGTAAAAAATTTAAACAAAATATACTGGATCAGACTCTTGTAAATTACACCACTGTAATAACAATGAAATCAAGTTAAAAGATTTAAATGAAAACAGATTCGCCATAAAAAAAAAAGCTCCAAAACAAAAAGTTGAGCTAGATTCTCTGGCCCATCCCATTCACCTTGCACTGTTGTGGTGGTTCAAAGGGAGCAAAGATTGGTCATATTCCCCTCACCTGGGCCTCTTGTGACATGGATGCAATTCCAGTGAGCACATATCCAGCAAAGCTAGCTCTTATGCCATCCTCCCTGCAGCCACTGGCACAGATTAAGGTTAAGGCTAAATTCCACAGCAAGACTCTCATTCAAATCCAGGGGATTTTTGCAGGCACAAGAACTGCAGTATGTGGCCCATAGGAGACTATAACTAAGGTGTGTGTGTGTGTGTGTGTGGTGGGGGAGAGGAAGGGAAAGGGGACCCATGAATTTCATTGATTATTAACTGGCTTCTCCATCTGGAATAAAAGGGTCAGAACATTGGTGGAGGGAAGCTTTATTTTAGAGCTGCATATACTGTACATATAAATGTATTTTTTAATTAAAGGAGATAATTACTGCAGGTGATGTCAAATGTGGAGAATTTAAGGTCCACAGTTGTATGCAGGTGTTACAAAATTAAGTATACAGGTACAAGCAGAAGACAATTAAACAAGGAGAAAAGTTATTCAAGGCTTGGACTTCTATAAATGATTAGTCGTCTCTAATGCTAATATAAAGGAACCATCACATGGAGTGAAACCATGTAGCTGGATAGTTTATTTCCTATGATGACGATTTTTCATTCCTAAGGAATCCTGCAAGTTCAGAAACCAATTACCAGTTAGTAGACCATGTTGAATCTTCCATTCTGCTGCTCTGACCATCTTAGTGGCTATTACAGTATCTGGAAAAAAACTTGAGTAACTGTTCAATTTGTTTACCAAATGCTAGTCATGCAAGACCCTTTTCCAAATAGCAATAAGAACATTGATTCCAGAAAAGCTTGATAAGATGGCAGAACTGTCACATACTGTCTGGTTTAAATGGCCTGTGGCTCCATATCTTTTCAAAAATGCATTATTCAGAATTACCCATATTAAAACAGTTTATTGGCAGCTAATGGAAGTTGTATAAAGTACATTTTAAAAAAAGTTGGTAATTAAATGACTTTTATAGCTGTAAACATCACTGATATGCCCATGGATTTTAAACTACTATTCTTCAGTATGAAGTAGATTAAAATACCTCTGACAGGTTATGGCATAGGAACTACTAATCACCAGGGCCGGCGACAGGGGGGTACTACGGGTATAGCTGTACCAGCCCCGGACTTCAGGGGGACCCCCTGAAGTCCGGGGAAGCCTGGTACGCAGCTGTACCCCCTTGTCGCCGGGCCTTTGAGCAAGGCGCGGCTCGGGCAGCCGCTGCAGCGCTCACCAGCCCCCCTCCCCCGGCACCCAGCAGCCTCCCCCTGCCTCCCTTTGCTTCTCCCGGCCGGCCACGCGGCCAAAGCGTATGCGGGGTTGGGGCCCGCGGGCGGCAGGAGACGGCCGGGGGGGGGTGTGGGAGACCAGGGGGCTCCGCGAGCGGCGGGAGAATGGCCGGGGGAGGGGAGGGCCCGCGGGCAGTGGGAGAATGGCCGGGAGGGGGGGGGCGGGCGGTGGGAGACCGGGCGGGGGCCCCCCGCACAATCTGCATACGGGACCCCAAAATTCCTGTCGCCGGCCCTGCTAATCACAGAGAGAAGTTAGAGGGCAAAAAGAAACTAAATATAATGTACGAAGCCTTTTGGACAGGAGTGAAAACACATGATACGTTAGAGTTCATTTAAGGGCTTTAAAAATGCCTTTCTGTTTTTGCAAGTAAAATGTCTGATCTCAAAACATTGTATAAGGGGGAGTTTACTAACTGAATACTTTCTGAAATCTGGTCTAGTGTAATGATTTGGCCGTTTTGCAACTAAATGACAAAACTAAAATATGCTTCACACATGACAATAATTAAATTCAGATTGCAGATTGAGAACAGGGATGAGCCTGGATATGGGTTAGAGGGCAGAGAGAACAAGAAATTAAGTAATGTAGTTAATCTTTTCCATGTGTTCAGAGCATGTACAGAGTTGTGTGGTGTTGGAATATATATCTGTGATCCTAAAAACACAGTTGACACACTGTTGTCATGTTATATACCTATAAGGAGGCATGTAATATATCATTAGAAAATTAACATTTCATGGTTCATTAATATTCTTGTGTGATATATGTCAAGCAATTACCGTTTTAGACAAAGGAATATGGTTCCACCTGCATGAATGTGTCTCCACTGTGAACTAAGCCAGCTGTGACCAAAGACAACCCCCCCCCCCCCAAACATCACATTTACATTCCCGGTAAACAAAGCCCTCAGGAGAACAAGTGGGGAAAGATGACTATTGAACAGTCTTGACCGGGGTAGAGACTGCACTTTGAGGAAACCTTGCTGCCTCTTAAAGCAGGGTCAGTGAACTTTGGGAAGATATGAGTGAGAGCGCCATTCTGGCACCCGTCACTGGAGGGACTACTATAAAACATACTATAAAACAACATACTATAAAAACTCAGGCCTTCAGCCTCAAGGGAGGGGGTCTCTGGACTTCAGCCTCAGGGGGGGACGTTGTAGCTGCAGACTCATGGTGGGGAGGGGTCAGCGCTCTGGGCAGGAGGTGAGGCTCGGGGCTTCTGATCCTAAGGAGTAACAGGGCTCAGAGCTTCAGCCTCGCAGCTCCATTCCTGTTTCAGCCCCACAGGAGGTGCCAGGGCTTGGGGCTTTAGCTATGGCGTGTGTGAGGGAGTACTGGGACTCCATGCAGTTCTGCTCCCAGTGTCAGCCCAAGTGCTTCCCCCCGCCCAATAGCTAAAGTTCTGAACCCTGGTGTGCCCCACTAAGCCCCAGCGCCCCCTATGAGGCTGGAACTGGGAGCAGAGTCATGGGGCTGAAGCTCTGAACTCCTGTGTTCCCCCCATGTCTAAAGCTCTGAACCCTGGTGTTCCTGTTGGGCTCCCACCCGGAGCCCTGGTGCCCCGAGGGTCAGAAGCCTCCGACACCCTCCCCCACCTTAAGCCCTGACCCACCTGCAGCCCCAACCCACCTGCAGCCCCAGCCCCCTCTTCCCTGTGGCTGAAGTCTGTAACATCTTGTGCAGAGTTACAAACCACCTCCATTTCCATGGTGTCTGTAACTCTGAGGTTCTACAGTAGTGTGCTTAAACCAGTCAGAAAAATTTTGACAAGAATTTCAAAAGTGACGGATTTTGGTTTTCTCAACTATTGGCTTCTTGACTTGAGAAACCTTAAAGGGGCGTGGTTTACAGAGGATTGGTGTTTAGTATTTTTTTTAAAAGGTCCTTTCACACGGTCTCAAGCTTGGCACCCAAAAATGGAAACGTACCTCACTAGTCATCTTTGAAAATCTTAGCTCCAAAGTATCTAAGGTAGCTGGGGTAGGGAGAACACAAATATTTTGGTTTTTGAAGATTTTCTTTTTTAAACTAAGAGACTACAAGGCACCCTTGCCCAGGTGCACAAAGACAGAGGAGTATGCAAGAAACTTCCCTGGTTCCTCCTTGCACAGCCATGCAAGGACCTGCTACAGTAGCAATCCCTCTTCAATGAGGAGAGCAGGGACTGTTTTGGTCCTGTCCTTCCTCAGGAGTAAGGAGGAGTAATGGAAGGTCAAGACAAACCCTCCACCTCGGACTTCTAAGAGGAACTGGAATCCAAGAAGGGGAGTAGCCTTTCTCACACCTGTATGAAGCCAATGGCCCATCCCTTTTTGCATAGAGAAACCCCCAGAGACAGAGTTCTTGGCCGAGACACTGAACACTTGCTATGCTTCCTGGGGCAATGTGGCTCCCCACTATAGGCTGTGACATAAATGTCATTAATTAGATTTAGTAATATGTAGCAAATATTAAAGGAAGGAAGCATCAGTATTTTCAGGGGCCTTGATCCTATAACCCCTTACTCTGTGATTTCATTTAGCGTATTCGGATGATAAGGGGTTGCAGGACATGGAAAGTTTCAGTTGTAAGATGTATTATAAACCAATAAACACTGTTATAACTGATGCAATCTGATGAAGAGGATAAAAATGTGGGGCAACAAGGAATGGCCATATGTGACAGTGTGTGCCTGGACCTTTGAGGCCTTATACTGGGGACCATACAGTACTACCTCACTCCACCCCAGGAGAGGAGCAACAATGGTGAGTCCTTCAGGCCTGCCTGGAAATGCTGCATAGAAACAGCCAATCAGAGCCCAGCAGGCTCAAATAAAAGTTGATGTGGGGATGAGAGGAAGGGAACTCTGCCCAGAGAAGCTCAACAGGCTGATTTACTGGCCCTGGAAACAAGGGGATCTGATTACTTTAACCTTAAGATAATGGGTGAAAGGAAAGGGGCTACATGGGGAAAGGCCCATGGAACAGCAGCCATGAACTGGAAGCAGCAGTACATGGCTGCTGTTTACAGGGTCCCTGGGTTGTGACCAGATTAGTGGGTGGGATCCCCCCACTGAGAAAATGCCCTAAGCCCTGTGAAGGGACAAAGCTCGTCGAGAAGCCAGAGTGTTAAAAAGCTCAAAGATGGGGGCAAAAGACCATGGTGAGGGCCAACAGTGTGCTAACCCCAGAAGGAGTTCATCCATTTTCCTGTGGGGCTTGGGCCGGGGGCTGAGCCACTGAAGACTGTCTAGTGAAGTCGACAACCTGCAGGGAATGCCAAGAGAAGAAAAAAAAGATTGCAGCACCACACTGAGCTGACAGGAGGCACTCACGAGAGGTGACTGTCCTCCCATCACGCCATGTCTTAAATTAAATAACATCTCATCATCAATCTGGTAAGCAAATACTAAAATTGAATCATTTTACTAAAATACAGAGGTCCTAATTCTCTTCTCATTTACATTGGTTTAACATTTACTTCAGTGCAGTTACACCTACTGACAGCAGAGTAGGAGGGAAAATCTGTATGAATAGCATGACCAGATATCCCGATTTTATAGGGATAGTCCCAATATTTGGTGCTTTTTCTTACATAGGTGCCAATTACCCCCCCCCCCCACACACACACACACACACCCTGTCACGATTTTTCACACTTGGTATCTGGTCACCCTACTATGAATGAAAAAGATATTTAAGTCACTGCTGAGACTTCATGATTTATGTATTAGAGGAGGAAGACTTGGGGAGGAAGAGAGGAAGGAATGATAGTCAAAATATTTTGAGATCCTTTCTACACCTTCTGCAAAATAATTTGAGAATGTGTAATAATGTAAGACTATTTTTCTTCAAAATTAGTGTTTACTACTGAAATGTAAAATAAAGTGACTACTTCTTTGATATTTTTCAGAGAAATAAAATGGTTTATGGAAGAAAGTGCTGTGGAAGGTCAAGTATCACATCTCTTGAGAGAGCAGATACAAAACCTGGTGAGGGAAGTGAAATCCAGAAGATGGCAATTGGCATGATATTAGGACGCTTTGTTGAAAAACATTATATAAAAAAGTCTTACTTGTTAGTGAATAAAAGAGAAGGCAGTGTCGGGAGAAAAAGTTTTATATTTGTTGAAGGTTTTCCCAGAGCCAAATCTTTCTAGTGCATGAAAAATACTTTTAAAGTTAGGTCTTTACCTCATGCTTTGAAAGAAAGGAGTCTTAGAATTTCCTGAAAGACAAATTCTTTAAATAGATGGTTTGAGCAAAGTACAGTACATAAACAGTGGGCCAAACTCTGCCCTCAGTTACATCCATGAAACCTCATTGGCTTCAGTGGGCTTACACAGATCTGAGGGCAGCATTTGGCCCACGAAGACCCAGGAAAATTGAAAAGCTTCAGTGTTCAGTCACTGGTATTTTTATCCAAAAAAACAAAACAAAACAAACAAATGTTAGGTAGGGCGAAGCCTGTGTGGTTTGCTAGCACACAAAATTTGGCCATATTAAATATTTTCACTGCTGTCAGGAAGAGCATGGCTATTAGCAGCAACTATAAATGGAGGATCCATTTAGGTGACTGGAATGTTTACGAACAAAAAATGTTCACATAGAGCAAAGTTTGTAAATGATCTACTAGTAGGTTTTTTTTATATAATAACCCCAGTGTTTGAAAGTCTGGAAACTCAGAAGCTATAAGGATAGTTAAACAGCTAAGTATCAAAAAGTCAGGAAATAATGAAGATTCTCATGCCTGCTCTGCTCTCCTTACCTTTATTTACCATACAGGTAAGAGGATTATAGACCAATCAGTCTAACTTCAATACCCAGAAAGATACTGAAACAAATTATTAAACAATCAATTTGTTCAAATTTGGAGGTGTGAAAAGTAATAGCCAATGGGGGGTTTGTCAATAAAAATCATGCCAAACCAATTTTTTTGACAGGGTTTCTGGCCTACTGGGAGGATGGAGATGAGCAGTAGATGTGATATATTTTGATTTTAGTAAGGCTTTTGACACAATACCACATGGCGTTCTCATGGGCAAACTAGGATGGTACAGATGGAATTCCTGTGAGGTGGATGCAAAACTAGTTGAAAATTATATGCTGTCAAACTGGGAGGAGGAATCAAGTGGTGTCCTGCAGGGTTTTAATTGGGTCTAGTGCTAGTCAATATTTTGATTAACAACTTGGGTGGTGGAATGGAGAATGTGCTAGTAAAATTTG